>OY728131.1:566460965-567820129 GCA_963277665.1 Viscum album
TCCTCCTGTCGAGTACCGCGGGTTTGCCGCCAACTACCAGGCGCTCCGTCCGCCGTGGGTCTGCTGCCAACTACTGGGCGCTCCGTCCACTGGGCTAGTCGACTCACTCCAAGTCGAGTCAGTCAAGCAGTCGTCAGGTCTCAGTCATCTACACGGTCTCCGTACTCCGCACGCGTGTCTCCACCGTCGCGGGTCTGTCGCTACAACCAAGCGCACACACTCCGTAGAGTATCGCGGGTCCGCCGCTACAACCAAGTGTTCCACCGCCAAGGGTCCGCTGCTGCATCCAAGCGCACCACCACTGTCAAGTACCACGGGTCCGCCGCTACACCCAAGCGCTCCACCGCTCAAGGTAAAAAGAAGATTCAGCTCACACAGGTTCGGTAGCACTGTTCCACGTAGGATCGCTGAGTGCAGTAGTCGACGCAGTCCACTGAGGATCTCTGCACAGTCGTCACCGCAGTCCACGAAGGATCTCTGCTCTGTCGTCGTCGCAGTCCACGAAGGATCTCTGCTCTGTCGTCGTCGCAGTCCACGGAGGATCTCTGCTCTGTTGTCGAAGCCACAGCCAGCACTAGGGTTCCCGCACATAGCGAGCTCGTTTAGGAGGGTCCGCTCCACGAGCTGAGAGGCTGATACATCAACTGACACGTAGTCCGAAGTTGATGTATCCAAAAGTTCCGTAACGACAACAGGATCACAACGCAACAGACGGCGCGTCAATCGGACGCCCGGTCTGAGAGTTATTGGCATTTTCGTCCCAGGGGCCCGGTTGGTTTTTAGGGCAAAACCAACCCGACCGTACTCTGCCTGTGTCCGATCCTCGGGCGGAGTATGCCAAAAGTTCCGTCTCACTTAGAGGAAACTACCACAGCTGACGGTACGTCGATCGGACGTCCATAGCTCAAGTTATGAGCGTTTCCGCTCCGAGGGCCCGGTTGGTTTCGTGTACGAACCAACCCGGCCGAACCCAAAGTCTTCCGAAACCTTGAGTATAATATACCGAAACGACCGTCTCGATCCAAAGATCGCGTAGCCACTGACGGTTCGTCAATCGGAGGTCCCAGGCCCACGATATGGGCGAAAGACCGAAGAGGGCCCGAAACGGGGGTTCTGGGCCCGGGGCGACCCGACCCGAACCCCCCCTGGGTCGGCCGACCCGGGTCGGCCCGACCCTGCCCGACCCGTCGAGGCCGGGTCCGGTCCGGCCTGGGCGCGGCCCGGCCGACCGGACCGGCCGGCTCGGCTTCGGCCGAGCGGCCGAATGAGCCGCCGCGGGTTTGACCCGCGGCTTTGGAGAAACGCGGCCCGCGCGGGCCGCGTGCTGGGTGGCCGGACCGCGGACGCGGTCCGGCGGCGCGCTGGGCGCTGCCGCCATCGCCTTCCGCGGGCCGCCGGAGTTGCTCCGGTGGTCCGTTTTGCCTCCCGTCTGCGCCGTTGCTCCTCCCGGGGGCCGATCTTCACTGCGGGATCAACGGATCGCCCTTGCCGCGCGGTTCATCGTCGTCCGCCAAATTCTCACAACAAAAGATCGGCGGAGGGTTGCTGGGTCTTGTTCGTTAGACCCGCACCCTCCGCGTTAGTCATAAACAACGGGAGGAATAAAAACAACCAATCAACAATTTTAAAATAATTTAAAATTGTTCTGGGATCGGGTTCTTTATTTCAAAAGAATAAACACGGGAATGAATCATCAAGAAAATAAAACCCTACCTCGAAGTCGTCGTCGGACGTGAGATCGTCGCGGAATCGCTCGTCGCGGAAGAAGGGGATCGACGCGTCGTCGCGGTATCCGGCGTCGCGTCGCCAATCTCCGGATCAAGAACAAACAGATTTAATTAATTAAATCCGTTGCCATGAAATTTAAAAAGGGAGAATTTAAACGATCCGATTCTCACCTAGGTTGCCGAACGAGGATCGGCCGCGGAAGAAGAGGCGTCGCCGAAGAACGTCGCGGGTAAAGCTCGTCAACATCGCAGATCTCGGTGTGCGTCGTCGAATTCCGGTCGCCGGCGTTCTTCGCGTTCTTCGCGTTCTTCGCGTTCTTCGCGGGGAAGGTGGAGGCCCAGAGAATCTCGCACAACGAGTAATCCTCCAAAAGAAAGAGTTGGTCTTATTTTATTATTTTGCCAACTAACGCAAACGCGTAAGTAACGACCCATTAAATTCGTTGAATTAATTCAACGAATGAAACAGCCCATTTAATTCACGAAATAAACCGCCCAATTAAATGGTCTGTTAAGAATTAAAGAAAACGCGTCGGTTGACTTTTCAGTTACTTGACGGGTTTTCGCGGGTGCGTTACTTAGCGAAAGAAACGGCGGGGCTCGTGCGGGCCCCACCCCACAAATATCCTAACAAGGGATAGGATATTTCTGGATAGCACCCTATCCGCTTTAACTCAGTTCAAGTGGCTTCCAAGTGACTTCCAAGCAGCTTAAGTGAAATAAAATAAAGTTGTCGCACAAACTTTATTTTATTTCTGACTTAAAGCCGCAAAATTTAAAAACCACGTCTGAGAAAACGCAACTCTGGAAGAGGCGTTTCTAAGAAAACACCGGCGCTGCGATTTCATCGGTGCCCTCAGAATTTGATTCCGGGCACCGGTTCAAAAGATAGAAAAACCCGCTCGTCCGTTCACTGAACGTACCCGAGCCAAACTTCGGAAATTGATTCCGGGCACACCGGGCCTCGGAATCAGGTGCCGTCTGAAGCTGCGCTCTTGTAAAATTCCAAAGAAAATTAAGAAAAAAAATTTCCTTGAAATTTGCGGGTCTTTACATATCGGTTCTTCACTATCATCTGAATCAATCTATTATAATCCACAGATAATTAATTATCCTTCTTTACAAAGAGTATGGGTTTTCCCTTGAAAATGGGTTAGATACTCTCATTAATGACCTTTTTACAAATCCCAGACACATCTTGGACTCTTATTTATCTTTCCAAAATAGAAAATAAATAGAAACGACCTAACCATTGAATGCACTTTGTAACTACCCTTTCCCATTACTCCATATTGTAGCTGAGAAATATAGTTAAATGGCCCCAGGAACACCTCCACATGCACCAATGGTTGTCAACTAATAGAATGGATGTAATGATAATAATATAGAGATTATACTCTCTAGATGAAAGGAATACTATCATAAATATAATATTGAAAAATAATATAATCGATCTAGAATACATCTTGACAAAAACAAAAGGAAAAATAATTATAATAAAAAAATCCATTTTATGAAATAATGTATTCCAATCTAGAAGATGTGTTGAATGTTATATAAGTAAATGGAAAAGATGCATGAAATAAAGAGTGAAAACCCCAAATCCAAAACTCATGTGTAGTCTCATTTCCTTGCTCTAATCCCATTTAAAATGCATCTAATCAAGTATAGGTTCACTTCCACTTGTCCATACCTATATCCATGAAGTCTACACTTGTACCAAACAATATCCGAACATGGTTTTAGTATATCATATTAGGCTGAAATCCAAATATCTAAACATTCTAGTCCAAATGAATAGCGCATGCAACAATCTGATAAATAGGGGAATTAACTAATAAGTTAATATAAAACGTCATGTAACCTGTCATCGCTCGAGCTCCAGGTTGAAATTGGGGGTCAACTAAACCATATTTGACATGATTTCAGGTGTATTTTTAGTTTTAACATGGTATGACAACTATAATGAATAGAATTAAAAACTCATAATCACATCCTGGAAGGAACACCATGTCCAAACAACAATATCCTTTTGTAAATAAAATTATGTTTAGACTATAATCTCACTCTGTAAGAAACACTATGACCATCATATAATCTCATCCAGGAAGGAACGCCATGTCTTTCCCACAATATCATCTAGGTAGGAACATCATGTCTAGACCAAAATTTCATCCTAGAAGGAATGTTCTGTGCAAACTATAATATTTTCTAAGAAGTTTCACGATGTCCATCCTAAAATCTCATCCACATGAATTAAGTTACCATGGTGTTAAAATAATACAAAAATCCAAGAAATCTATTTACAATACCAAAACCCTCATTCCAAACATGTTGTCAATATCCTTACCAGTTAATTTATAAACTAAATAATTATCATTCCATTTACTCAATCTCAAAAATTCATCCTGATAACTAAATACAAGGAAAATATTGATCTAAACCATGTAACTATCTATCAAAATAATCGTAACTATTCTAATTTCAAATATTATTTATGAAAAATTTTCATGACATATATCATCATATCCATATTTCATACAACCTATATAACAATTCCAATTACATGCTAAATTACCTTGTTTTATCCATGTAATTTATTCTCACCCCAATCATTGCAATTAAATTGCTAAGAAAACTACCTATCAATCAATGTTATCAAATCACATTAGAAATCAATTAAAATTGATAATATAAATTTTAACTAATTTTACATTATTATTAGGGAACTAGGATTATTTCCTTCTGGTTTTAGCCTGGATTCAGGGGTTGGCAGACCCATCTGATTGTTGTAAGTCTAGGTCTCTACACCAACGGACCCAATGGGGTTCAAGGGAGGTTTATAATTATTGTTTCAAAGAATTATTGGGTTACTAATTGTTTTAGGTCACAGATATAACATAGCTTCCTTATTTCAAATATTTCATATACTATAACAAAACAAAACAAAACAGATGTTAGGGGGTTGTTCTAGAACACAAACCCTTAAAGTAGATAAGATAAAGGAAAATCCTCATCAATAAAGGTAGAACTATATTTCACCTTCCTCTCTTTTTTTTAAACCAAATAAACTCCATCATCCAATGATATAAATCCTAGATATGGGTGTGTTAGTCTCAATTCGGTGTCCTAAAAATGAAAAAAATAGTGTATAAAGAAAACTAATAAGATATAAGATATTTAGCTTCAATTTCTAGATCTAGTAAACAATGATCCAATGAAATATACCTTCTGATCAAAGATAAATCCCATCAATTTCTCAATAGAGGAATGAAATTAAAGAGAAAAATATATATTGGATTGAGAGAATCCTAGGGTATGGGAATTAATAAAATAGTTGAACAAAACTTCGTTCATGATGTTAATATGGGTTTCCCACATTGAATATTTGAGTTATTATATACATCAAGAAAATTTATTTAGTCTTAAAATCCTAAAAAAGTAGTTCTCATCATGAATTCCATCTCACAATATGGACTCATTATTCATTGGAATCCATTCACACCATAAATTAATTTCATAGTATCCACAAAGAACCATTCATATTAGGAATGAACATTCTTTTCATGAATTGGTTTGTTGAATACCACCTTTTTTATTACATAACATTCATTCTACTGCACATAATAGAGGATCTTTTAATGTTTATTATCTACAAAACACGGTATATAACAGATGAAAACTTTTAAATTATATTATTCCATGTAAAATCTTCATAAAAGGTTCATCCTACTTATAATTAGTGCAACTCATAACATGGGGACATTCATCAAAGGAAATGGTGAGCATATGACCCACTAAAGGAAAGCAAGGAAAACAGATTAGAAGTGATCATGAGAATTATCAATAAGAACATAAAATTATCATAAAGGAATGAGAAAGATAAATATGATAATAATAATAATAACATGAATCATATATTTTAAATGAGTCTAAAACATTTATTTTAGACATTCATAATCATATAACCAAGTATTGTCATCGATGCTTCAAAAATATTACCAGGGTTATTCACCGAGGTATCGTAAAACGTGTCATCTCTAGAGATTTAATTCATTACCCAATTAATTAGAGTGATATGAAGGCACACCATTAATATCTAATAATTTTAATGTCATCCACATTGATCATAATCAATCAACTCATAAATAACCTACTTAGAAAAAAATAAACTGGTTTCATATCAAAATCATGGTATTTTTTAAAAAGTGCTTAAAACATGATTATTAGGTCATTTATAACCCAAAGAAAGTGAATGAGGATATAATTAATGTGAATTATAGTATAAAATAAATCATTTTTATTAATTGGTAAATATCCTTTTAAAGTAAATAGGTTTGGGTATTCAAATAAATAAAATAAAATAGTTTTCCCAAAGAAATAGAGAAATTTTGATAAAACCATTCGGTAGCATAACAGGTATGAAACATGGTTTCAAAAATATTAAAAAGAGTGGGGAAAAGGTTATGACATTCATAAATGTAACTCAATAAATTTTAGTGATATAATATGGTGTATATACTATCATACTATGTAAATTTAAAGGACATGGCACATAAAAAGGGAACTTGAAAGGAAAAGAGAAGTTGATGTTTCCTGTAACATGAAAAGAAACTCCTAAAACTAGGAAGATGGGAACTTTGGGATTGAGGCAACTTTGGGAGGACTAATTGGATTGTAAAAATACCATATCTTCATTGAGAAGGAATTTTTATTGAATGGAAATCGATAAATGGGTTAGTAATTTTAGCAAAATATAGGGATTTTTATTGATTTGATTGGATAACTCGATAGTGGTATTTGCAAAACCATGGTATTTCCCATGATATTTTCCACTTAGGTCACAAAATATTTTATTTTAATCCAAAATAGATGATTATAATTTTATATTCAATATTTTATCATTATTCTTTCATTAAACATACCAAAAAACTCAAAATGTATTTTTAATATTCACCAAAAAACTAAATATTTTATAAAATTATCCAACAATAACCCTAAACTAAATTCAACATGGTGATTTAAAATATTATTTTTGTTTTAAAAAAATAATTATCTAATTATGATAAATTTAACATTTAAATAGAAAAATACTAATTTTTTAAAAATAATTGAAGATTTAAAATGCATATTAAAATTTTCTACACATCAAGAAAATAAAAGATTCTAATACAAAATTTAAATAAGATTTTTTTAATCACACTATTTAATTAAAATAATTATTATTCAAAATAACTTAATTTTCTATAATTATTATATCATTTTTGATTAATATAATTTCTTTTGAAAAAAATCAAATTATCAAATTCATCATATTTTTTAGAAAATAAATTTTCAAAACCCAAAAAATTAAACAATTGTTTATTTATAAAAATTTATTATACATTATGTTACTAGGGACTTGAAACAAAACCCCTTATAACAAATTCATATGACCTAGGGGTATTATCGAGGAGAGGGACGACAACGGGAGGGAACCCTAGCGACTCTCGTCTCCTACGGTGACAATGATAGTGGCCGCAATAGATCCTCCCCCACCTGCGGGGGAGGGATCCTTCTCAAGTAATGTGGCGTCCCCGTTCCATCCCTTATCCAACCCTAAACTTCTTCCGCCATTTCCGAAAGCTGAGATAGGGCCGAAGGTGCTAGAGCACATCGATGGCTGCCCAAATCTCCAGATTTCAACCTCAGAGTTCACTGAGGCCTCCGGGATTCTGAAGTTCACCCTAATCGCAAGGTTCAAACACCTAAGTCCATCGGTCTATGTCTTTGATAGATTCGTCTTTGCTGCTTGGGACCTCCAGGAGCGGGCAATGGTGGGATTGCTCCATAAGCATCATATTATTATCTGGTTTTCTTCAAAAGAGGACCTCATCTGCACCTGGTCGAAGGCACCCCGGCGTTGCAATGGAGATCATTTTTTCTTGTTCCGGTGGTCGTTCGATTTCCAAATGAACTGCGACTCGACATCCGCAGCAATTGGGGTTAGTTTCCCTAACCTTTCGTTGCCATTTCAAAACCCTTCGATTATCTGTATGCTCAGAAACCTCCTTGGCCGGTACCTTTGTTCGGATAGCAGAACGGAAGCAGTCTGTCACCCAGTTTTCCTGAGGATATGTGTAGAGATGGATGCATCTAGGGTCCCATTTGACTACATTTGGATTACAATCGGAGAAGAATACTGGTGTCGGCAGAAAGTTATCTACGAAGGATGGACGGATTTCTGTTTATCATGTAAGCGGTTGGGGCACACCATTGAGTTCTATCGCCGGAGACCTTCATCGTTGGAGAGTAGGGACTTTGTCTTGCAGTTGAGGTATGGTGGTATTAGGGATGGGCAAGACACTTCTTGGTTGGCGGGCAGTGGTCAAGCTCCACTAGTTTGTGATCAGGTGCGACTAGTGGAGGAGGCACGAACGGGTAGTGAGGCAGAGGTCATAATTGCAGTGGTTGTAAAGGAGGTGCGAATGGGTAGTGAGGTAGAGGGCATTCTTTAAGCAGGTGTGGAGGAGGCGCGAATGGGTAGTGAGGTAGAGGGAAAATCCACAGCGTGTGTGGAGACCCTTGACGCGGTTGTGGCAGCTCAACAGGTCAATCCATTGGTGGTGGATGTGTTCAGTAGGCTGAAAAAAGATGTGGCCAGTCCCTCCAGCCAGGGTGCTAAAGATGGGGGGGAGGTTACCATCTGAGAGAGATACAGGCAGAAGTCAAGAGGAATGGAAGTAAAACAGTTCTGGAGAAGACACCGGGTGAAGGGAAGTTGGACACCGCTGGTTTGGTGGTTGAGAGGGCATGGGTAGGCAGTGAGAAGATAAGGAAGGGGAGGCAGGGGCCTAAATTCAATGACATTATTCTAGACAGAGGTAGGAAATAAGGACAACCGAGTGCACTTACCTTGAGGAACATATTTTAAGGCCTTTCAGAGGACTGTTCTGAGCTCGTTATTGCAGGAGAGGAAGATGGAGATAATGGGATGGCTCTCAACGGGAGTATTCACCGACACTCTTCTAATGAGGCACTAAGACCAAATAGCACTTGGGGTCCCAGAAGAAGGAAGGGGACGAAGGATTACTCCTCACTATATCCTCCTATGAAGACTTGCTCAGCAAAGAATATGGACGACAAGAAAACTGCGGTAGAACCTTTGTGTCATTTGAGACTGGGGGAACAGGATTGTCAGCCCTCGGTCTTGGTTTTAAGCTCTGAAGAAGAAGTGATTGAACATGTACTACTACTAAATTCTACTAAGGAGGAGGCTTCCAGGATGATGGGGAGATCTCTTGAGGTTCCCCTTACTAAGGATCAATATTATTGGATTGACAAACAAGACTCAATTTTGGTAGGCGGATTCAATAATGGAAAGAACAGTGTTGAGGAATACATCCAGACTTGGGATCAACTTGTTTCAGCTTTTGAGAAGCGGCTATTGGAAGACGCAGAATTAATCCTATCATCCTTAACATGGAATATTTTTAGGGATACAGAGACTGGTAATATTAAATTTTTCGTTAGCGACGTTGTTTAAGCTTGTGGGTTTGGTTGGCTCGTGTGAGTGTTTGGTCTGTGTTAGCCATCATTGCTTCGGGTTCCTTGCATTTCAATTTTTTCTTTCTACCAATACACTTTTGGACTACTCCGGATGAGGATTGGTGCACTAAGTCTTCATTGATGCAGGTCACTTGGAATTGGATGCTTGAGAGGGAATGGCTTCACCATCGGTTCTGTGCCCTTCCTTCTGCATGGGACTTCTTGCCGAGGGGTCCTGTGTTGGTGAAGATTTTTGTTGTCACACTTGCTAGGTTGGAGCACTCCAATTGTTTGTTTTGGTTGTATGTGGTTTCTCACTTTCCCATTAAAAAGTGTTTTAATAATAAAAAGTAATTTCCAGCATATGACCAAGGGGTAAGGTGTGTGATGGTGATAGATTCTTGGGGCTGGTCAGATAACATCACTTGAGTGGCAATGAACACTAACTTGAACTTCTTCTATATGAAAATTAATTCAAGATTAACATGTTGAATATTAGCTTATGATGAGTCCAGAATTAAGCCAAGTGACTCTACCTACCTCCCAAGCTCTAACAAATGGGCTTCATATGACATGACTCTACTAGTTGATTACATTTTTCCTCCTTTATTCATTAATTAACTATTAAAATTTCTATCTATAAAATTAATTATAATGAAATTTTTTTTATTAAGTGTATTGTTTCCAACAGTCTTATTGAAAAAAGGTCACATAATGGTCAAAATAAGATTGTCACAATTCAAATTAAACTATATTTATTATTAAAAACATATAGTTATGTTGAGTATTAAATAATTTAATACTCATTTTCGAGAAACATTTATTATTCAAAAATTTTGGGTCGTTGCAATATTTCCCCCTTACGAAATTTCATCTCAAAAATTTGGACTCATCCTGTTGGGCAAAAATCCCTCAAGGTATCATTGAAGCCTTTTTGAGGTGATTGTGTTTGTTGACAAAGTGGACATCTGAGTTGTGATTGTTGACAAAGAGGATTTCATGATGGAATGTCGAGTTCAAGAGCTGAGGTCAACGATCCATGTTTGATTCAAGAACGTCGATAAAAGGAATGGAAGATCTGGAGGCGGTACAAAAGAACAGATACAAGATGACGCCGTTTTCCAGTGTTTGCCAAATTTTTGGGCCTGAAAATCGGCAAATGAAGAAAAGTGTTTTTGGAAAAGGGACTTGCGCGCCGTGGACTTGGAGTATAGGAAACTTGCGCACCACATGTTTTTCAAGATCAGAAGATCAAAATATGGCTAAGGAAATAGGTTCGCGCAAGTTTGGGAGTTGGTCGCGCAAGTGTCTAAAGGAGAGGAGACTTGCGCGCCGAAATTGGGTCGCGCAGGCGACTTGCGCGCCGTCGCGCAGGGTGGTCAGATTGCCTATAAATACTAGACCACCCCTCCTCATTTCTCACCGGAGTTCAAGACGAGAGCTCCCGTCGCGCAGGTGTGGTGGTCGCGCAAGTGGTGTGTGTGGTCGCGCAGGTGGGACTTGCGCGCCAGTGGTGGAAGTTGTGCGCCGGTGTTAGAAGTTGCGCGCCGGTTTGCAGTTGTGCACCGATGGTGGTTTGGGAGTAAAGGGAAGAGAGTCGCGCAAGTTTGGAGTTGAGGAAGCTTGTGTCGCGCAAGTGTCAGAGGAGGACTTGCGCGCCCGTTGTGACTTGCGCGCCGATACTTGCGCGCCGAGGTTGACTTGCACGCCAAGTAAGGTTTTGTTCCCGCAGTGATTTTCAGACTGTGTGGAAGCTGGAAGTTTGCCCGATACCTTCGGTGCAAAGAGATATTCATCAACAGGTGAAAGTTAAACTTCAACAGAGCATCTACATACAAGAGAAGATGCATTCTTTCAGGAAAATGAAGAGACCTACAGGTCTATAAACTGTGAGTGGATTCCATCCAAGAGCAGTGAGCTCAGGAAGAGGAAGAAGGTGATCCTCTCCACCGGCAGTGAGCCAGAGAGAGAGAAACAGGGAGTGACCCTTGGGAAAGCAGTGAGCTGACCCTAAACATTGTAAAGGCAGTGAGCCTGGGCATAGAAGTGATCTAGCCCGAACATTGTAATCCACAGCTAGTGAAGATTAGTGGAATTTGGTACGACCGGCAACCTGTCGGCGTATGCTCCTTGGACGTATCCCTTAGCGGTGAACCAAGTAAAATTGTTGTGTCCTGTGCTTGCTTTACATTCTGTTTATATCATGCAGCAGGAAAAAGAGAGAAGAGTGTTTTGCTTAACAGTGAAACAAGATCAGAACAGGCATTAATTTTGAATTAGTCATACCCTGATTCACCCCCCTCTCAGGGTATCCAGCCTAGTGGACCTAACACATCCTTTTTTTGTGAAGAGTTGTTTGTACTTTTTCCTCATTGTATCATATTGTTCCAACATGGATTCTTCATTTTTGTGATTCTTTCACAACACGTTAATAAGGTGGGTAGTATTGTTTCATAGAACCCTGTCTCTACATTCCAAGATCTTCATCGGTTACTCCTCAAAAGATCAGTCATGTTCTAGTTGTACCACCATTGTATTCAGTACATGTGATGGTCTAGTTATGGACTTCCTTAGGAGAGATACGTGCAATAAATCATGAGAATATGAAATATTAATTGGTAGTTCAAGCCGATAGGCCACTACTCTTATGAAATCATGGATTTAATATGGGATAATGTTCCTTGGGCTGGGCTTCCCATTCTTCATATAATACAAGACACTCTTCCAAGGTGAAATTTGACAGATTTATTTTTCACCAACATGAAATTCCGAGTCCCATTGATGGTTTCCAACAAAGCTCTTCTCCCAAATCTGAGTAGCCTTTATGTGTTGTTGGAGGGAATGAACCATTTTTATCATCTAATGAACAATATCAGGCCCAAGAATCTTTCTCTCACAAGATCCATCCCAAAATATTGGTGTTCCAAATATATTTACATGTAGAGCCTCATAGGGTTCCATTTTAATACTCGATTGTAATATTCCATTTTATGAGAACTAAACTAATGGGAAATGTTGATCCCATTCCCCTTTAAATTCTATTAATCATTTTATCTTAATTTTCTCATGTGTCTAAATAATCTATCAATATTGGGAATTTGTTTGTGGGGATTGGTGATATTGAAATTCAATTCGGCACTGATATAATGTTTACAATTTCTCTAAAATTAACTTGTGAACCATAGAAAATAATCAGAAATGATAGAATGTTTCACTCTATACAACCTCACCACTTCCTTTATACAAAAAATGGAATGTTGGTTAAGATATAAATCATCCAAAATAATAATAAAATATAAATTCTTGGTGAGACGGTCAACTATAACACATATTGCATTATTTCAGTTGGTTTTTTTCAACAGAACAGTGACAAAGTATATAGTGATATTGTCCCACTTCAATGCTGGTATGGGAGTGGTTGTAATACCTCTTTTGGAAGTTTCCACTCCACCATATATTATTGACACACAAGGGGCCTTATAGTGTATTCATCAATCTCCCTTTTCTTCTTATCCAACCAATAATTATCATGATGGTTCAAATACATTTTAGTGATTACAGGATTTATAGACAAATTATCACTATGAGCTTCATCCATATGTTATTTCTTTATTTTGAATAGATGGAACACATATTGATGTAAGAAATTTCAGTACACCTTCTTGATCAATATTGAAATCAGTAAATGTCCCAACCTTCATAGCCTCTAACTTATTTTGAAACAAAGGATATTCAATTTGATAATTTTTTATCGTATCTAGTAGTAATGATTAAGAAATAATTTTTATAGGGTTGATGATGTACCTTCCCTTACAATTACTAGGCCTTGTTTTACTAGGTATTTTATCAAAGGATCTTCTTTAATCCTCATCATTTCCATAAGAATGTGGTATTTCCTTCTTAATGAACCAATGACTTTTTTTCACTTCTGGATGATGATGAATTGAATAATCATAGTCCATAAGAATTTACAACCATATCATTTGTCTCATGTTCAATTCATTTTTTATGAAAATATACATCAAAAATTGATGGCCTATATATATCACATTTCATCCCATAAATATTATTCCTCTATATCTTCAGAGAAAAAAAACATATCCCACTTCCGGTCATGCGTAAGATAATTCTCCTCTTGAGGCTTCAATTATTGAGGTGTATAAGCAATAACCATGTCATGTTTGATGATGAAATACCCAAGGAAATTTAGAGATGCATCACTAAAAAAAGAATCGTTCTCCAATGGAGGGTAGATTTAACATTGGTGCATTAACCAATATCTTTTATAGCTCTTGGAAACATTCTTCACACTGCTTTTTCCAGATAAACATTTCCCCTTATCAAGTTAACTTGGTTAGAGAATTATAAATTCATGAATAGTTTTTCAAAAACCTCTAATAATATCCTATTAATACATGGAAACTATGAATATAAATTACTATTGTAGAATGAGGCTTCTCTTCCACAACCTTTTTCTTTGAAATTTTGACTAAGATTCCTTCATTGGATACAATTTTCCCCTAGAAAAAAACTTGTTGTAACCAAACTTCACATTTGATAAAATTAAAAAATAGCCTCATATTCATAAGTGTTTTCAATATAACACTTAGATGGTCATCATTATCATTTATAAATTTAGAATATATCAGAATATAATCAATAAAAATTACCAAAATGTTGTCATTGTTGTCCTTAAAGACTCTATTCGTCAGGTAAACAAATTATTAGGTTTATTAGTCAAGATGAAGGGAATAACGAAAAACACATAATGCCTATATCTTTATGGGAGTGAGGTAATTGGAATATCTTCCTTTTTCACCTTTAATTGATTATAATGTGATCAAAGATCAATCATATAGAATAATTGAGCCCCATCAAGCTGGTCAAATAAATCATCAATTCATGGAAGATGACACTTTTCCATCACTGTGATCCCATTAAGTTCCCTATTATCAATGCATAACTGCATTGATCTATCCTTCTTCTTCACAAATAGAATATTTTCTACCTATGTAGGAAATGGCGGTCAAATAAATTCATTCCCCAATAGATCTTGGAGTAGTTTCTTTAATTCCTCTAGATCAACATTTTCTATTATATATGGGGTCTTTGATATCAGCTTGGATTCAGGCATGAGTTCAAGGGATAAATTTAATAGTCTTTCTATAAAAGGTATAGAAAACTCCCAAGGAAATACATCAATTTATTCCTGAATGATGGGGATATTATCTATTCTTATAATTTTATTTACATCTTTTTGTTCACTGATCATCTCCTTAAAGAAGGATTTGGGTGGTGCTTTAAAACAATGATATGATCATGATATCTCTCCTTTGAAAAAAAATATTTGTTTCCCATTCAATAAATCTGTGATTTACATGTTTCTACAGTTGATATCATCATTATAATTTGAGATCTAGTCCATCACTAGTATAATGTTGAATTTTAGTATGGAAATTACTACTAAATTAATGTTGAGATTATGCTCTCCAATGTGAATACGAGAGATTATATACACTATGGATGATTGGATAATCCCTCCAATAGTATTTATTGGTGGTTATACTTCTAGAAGTTCATGGATTGATTTTATATTTTTTTTAAACATGAGGGGAATAAAGTTATGAATAGAACCAGAATAATACAATTAGCTTCGAGAGAACAACAAGAGTACCTACTATAGTTTCATTTTCCTTCTACTTCAACTCTTGGAATTACTTATCCATTATTGTTCACTTAGAACGAGGGAAATAATTTTTGAAAAAAGTTCCCTTGAACTCTTCCCACACCAAAGATTCAATCTTCCCTCTTGGATTTGGGTTTTTTACCAGTTTCCACCACTAGTCAACTTCATCCTCTAAGCAGTACCCAACCAGGATGACTTTATCTTATTATGAACAATATATTACATGAAAGTTATTCTTGATAGAGCTTATCCATTGTGCAATAATCAATAGCTAAAGGAAGGTGGTTGTTGACACATAAAAGACTCAATATAAAGTTATTCCATTCGAGGTGAATCTAGTATCTCAGCTTGATTCAAGATATTGTTCATATCATGAGTGAGTTGATTCATCATTATCATGATGTTTTCCATTATAGATCCCATTTGAAGCCCATCAGTGCCTAGTTTATTGTGGTTACCATTTACACGGTTTCCCCTAATTACTGCCATTTTATAAAAAAATAAAACATTAGTGAGAAAAGTGTTTCTTTTAAGAATATTATAGTTCAAATGGATTTTGTTTCTTAACAAATCATGCTTAAATATGTTATTAATTAACAATTATTAAATTTTATATACATATTTCATAATGGTTCATAAAAATCTTTTGATTAACTGAACATATCCCTTGGGAGTTCCCAACCAAGATTGTAGTAAGGCCCATTATCATGTAATATTTTATGTCAAGTGAGGCCATACTCATATTGTCAGAGTTATTACCCCCAGGTACATTTGTGCAAGAGAGACATCCACTTGTTTATATCCATGAAGGGATTTATTTTCTCACAAATGACTTACTTAATATTTGACCGAAATACAAGGATGTTTTCCAATATTTAATCATCTCTTTAGGGTTATTCCTAAGGTTTTAAATCACTAATTTTCATTAATTAATAATACTTTTTTTTACCAAATATGGAATCCCTACATTTATTACATAACTTTCATTACATTGTACAAAATAGAGGATCTTTTAAAGTTTACTTTCTTAGAAAAAGGTATATAATACATGGAAACATAAAACATTATGCAATTCCACATGAAAGGATTAATAAAAGGTTCATCCTAAGTATAATTATAGCATCCCATAACCTTCAAACATACATCAATGGAAAGGGAGCGCATAAGGCTCAGAAAGGTAAAGTAAGGGAAGTAATTTACATGTGATCATGAGAATTATCAATACGAACATGAATAATATCATAAAGGCATGAGAAAAAAGTATATTATAATAATAATAAAATAATTCAGAAATTGTAAATTTGGTTAAAAGATTTATTTTAAACATACATAAGAATATCACCAAGTTTTCTCACAAATATTTGATAAACATTACCTAGGTTATTCACAAAGGTATTATAAAACACGTCATCTCTCAAGATAAAATTCAATTCTAAAAAAATTTGGAGTACTATCAGGAAACACCCCTAATATGTATTCATTTTAATGTGATCCAAAATGATCATAATATAAATCTCATAAATAACCCACTATAAATAAAATAAATAGGTTTTATATCAAAATCATGTCGTTTTAAGAAAGTTCTTCAAAACAAGATCATTATGTCATTTATAATCCATAGAAAGGTAATTGGGGTATTACATATAATAATTCTAGAATAAAATAATTTTGTTTACATATTGGGGAATACCCATGGAAATGAAATTGGTTTGGGTATTCACATAATAAAGATAAAATAATTTATTGAAGAAAAGAGATAAATTTTGAGAAGAAAATTTGTCAGCATAACAGGAATGAAACATGGTTTTAGAAAAATTAAATACAGAGGGGAAAAGGTTCTATAAATCATAAAAGACTCTTAATATGGTATATAGATATAATAAAATTGATAGAAGTGAATTTTATATAAATTTTAATGACATGCCACAAAAAAAGAGAGAATGAAGGAAAAGAGAAGTTGAGGTTTCCATTAACTAGAAGAATAACTCCTAAAAATCGATGATTGGGACCTTGGGAGATTGAAGACACCATAGGAGGACTCTTTGGAAGGAAAAATACAATATCTTCATTTTTGGTGAATTTTTAGTGAATGTAAATGGAGAAATGGGTAGGTGTTTATAGAAAAATAGAAGGTATTGTTTATTGATTTCATTAGCCACCTCGATAGTGGTATTTTAAAAACCAAGGGTTTTCACATGGTATTTTACCATGGTATTAGAAACATGGGACACATAATATGTTATTTTAAAACAAAAGATTATAATTGTATTTTATATTACATATTACATTATTATGATGTCATTAAACGTATCCGAAAACTCAAAATGTAGTTTTACTATTCACCAAAAAACAAAATGTTTTAGAAAAAATTATAATATATTCTCCCTAACCCAATTCTGAAATTATGATTTCAAAAGTTAGGGTTATTTTATAATAATAACTCTCAAAATATTTTGAATTTTACTTTTAAAAATAAAAATAATTATTTATTAAATTTAATAGCGGATTTAAAATGCATTGTAAAATGCATAGTAAAATTTTTATAACTTGAAAAAATAAAATTTTCTTATCATTAAACATTAAATAAGAGGGTTTTAATCAGACTACTTAATTAAAATGTCACTATTAATAATACCTTAATTTACTATAATTAATTTAACATTTTAGAAAATTACAATATCTTACTGAAAAATAAATTTATCAAATTCATTGTATTTTTAGGAAAAACTATTCTCATAACAGAAATGGCGGAACACTATTATTATTTATAAAATTGAATTATAGTTTATGTAATAAGGTATTTGAATCATAACCCCATATAACACCCACGTACAACTTAATAGTATGGTTTTTAATAGTGATAGATTCTTGCGGCGGCTTAGATGACATAACTTGAGTGTTATTTCCACTAACTTGAACTTCTCTCATAATAGATTGAATTGATGCTTAACATGTTGTCGCTCAACTTGGGATTGGTCATGAATGAATCCCAATGATGCTAACTCCCTCTTAATATCTAAAAAATGTGCTTCGTACGGCACAAATCTACTGATTGATGCCGCCATTTATCTTTTCTTCATTAATTAACCATTATCACTTCTATTTATTACACTATTTACAATGTTAAAATTATTCTAAAGAGTACAGTTTCCATCAGTCATATTAACCAATGTTCACATAACGGTCAAAGCCCAATAATCACATTTCAGTTTATACTCACTTAATTATTAAAAGGATATATTTAGGTATAGTAAAAAAATAATATAACACAAATTTTTATGAATTTTTTTTATTAAAAATGCTTATGTTGTTTCAAGGTTTCTATATCCATACATTATTATTCCTTCCCTTTATCCCCTTGAATACCAATAAAACACTAACACAGTTAATAATAAGGGATTTCCTTATAAATTTAAGTTCTCAAAAATAACACAAGTAGGATTTTACCAAGTAAATGGGGGAATCTTACTTTACGAATCCCATCATACCAGGCATGTCATCACTTAGCAATGAAACCAATGTACATTGATGGAACTAACCCATTCTTTTAACCAAACATACAATCTTCCAATTAAATATAAAATCTTACATTTCTATGAAGATTCCAAAGCATCCAAACCATTAATTTATTAAAATATATTATTCTTCTTAAACTATTAATCAAGCACCTTACATGCATTAAACCAAACCCAAAATTTTAAACCATAGGGTATTTTTCTAAAAATCATTCAGAATCCAAAATTTACAATTCATAAAAACAAAGGGTTTTCCATTGTGAAATCATCCAATGTTAAATTTGAAAATCCTGTAAAATAACTTCATAAAAAATAATTAATGATCTAGAACAAGTGAACAAAATAGAGAATCCAACTACCATAGAATGGGTCAATCTCAACACGAAGAATTTAATTATGATTTCATAGATCAATGATTTATTCATATTTCCTTTAAGAAATTTAAAATATTATTTATAAAAACTTGACCAATCAAATAAATTATAGCTTAAGAATACCAATATAGGGATCAATTTCATGGGAGTCCAGTAGATATTGAAAAATAATAAGAACATAGATCTACCCTTCAATTTTATCATTCAGGTTCTTGATGAATAATTAGAATTGTCATGACCCGTCCTCGGGGCCCGTGCCGTGACTACCCCAAGCCCGCCTTCCATAGGCCAGGGGCTGGCGACTAGCACCAAGGCGTAAAATCCCAGTAAACAGGGAAGGCATTGCCTTTATAAGTAACAACCACACAGAGTCAGCAAGCGGAAAGTAACTACAAGTGCAGAAAAGTAAAGGGGGCCGGAAATACAAGCCCAACTGTAAAGTACAACTGAAAAAGTAAAGTACAGCAAGTGAAGAAAAGACGGCGGCCTCATGTCGTCCACTGGCAATCCCACCTGAAGGGTGGGTACAGATAGCCTCCAGGCTCCTCGGGTCCCACGTCCGCTCCGAGCACGTCCCGCCCAGTGGTCCACCTACAGGTACCGTCCTGCTCCACGCCCCAATCGTGATCAGCGCTGTCCGTCGTCTGCAACCAACACAACAAGGTGCGGGCATAGCCCGTGCAAGGGTGAGTATAAGCTACTCAGTAAGGACCCCGAGACCCCCGAAGGTCTCCCGAAATCCACAAAGGATATAGCACAAAGAGAGATGCAATCACGAAGTAACATCTGACTTGACTTAGGTATATGCCCATACATATACCTAAGTCCCCAATTCTAGCTCTGCTCACGAGCTCAAGAACAACTCAATCCACAAAGGAAAGCAAGACTCAAATCCACAAGGAGAGTAAACAGTAAATCCACAAAGGATAGTTCAACACAATCCACAACGAGAGTAACATAAGATTCAGCTCAACCAGGTATACTTTTTCAGATGACGTCAAAGATGATCACTGATCCATCTAAGTCGTCGGACCCACGAAGGATCGATAGGTACTAACCCCCGCAAAAGACCCACGTAGGATCGGGCTCATACAGAACCTGTAGGCAGTGGCTCACACAGAACCGGTAGTAAGGACCCACATAGGATCGGGCTCACACAGAACCTGTAGCACTGATCCACGTAGGATCGCTGAGTGCAGTAGTCGACGCAGTCCACTGAGGATCTCTGTACAGTCGTCGCCGCAGTCCACGAAGGATCTCTTCTCTGCCGTCGTCGCAGTCCACGGAGGATCTCTGCTCTGCCGTCGTCGCAGTCCACAGAGGATCTCTGCTCTGTCGTCGAAGTCACAGCCAGCGCTTGGGTTCCCGCACATAGCGAGCTCGTTTAGGAGGGTCCGCTCCACGAGCCGAGAGGCTGATACATCAACTGACACGTAGTCCGAAGTTGATGTATCCAAAAGTTCCGTGTCGACATCAGGATCTCAACGCAACA
The DNA here is from genome assembly GCA_963277665.1 of Viscum album. Lineage (NCBI taxonomy): Eukaryota > Viridiplantae > Streptophyta > Magnoliopsida > Santalales > Viscaceae > Viscum > Viscum album. The sequence goes on from OY728131.1 coordinate 566,481,287, forward strand.
GACGGCGCGTCAATCGGACGCCCGGTCTGAGAGTTATTGGCATTTTCGTTCCAGGGGCCCGGTTGGTTTTTAGGGCAAAACCAACCCGGCCGTACTCCGCCTGTATCCGATCCTCGGGCGGAGTATGCCAAAAGTTCCGTCTCACTTAGAGGAAACTACCACAGCTGACGGTACGTCGATCGGACATCCGTAGCTCAAGTTATGAGCGTTTCCGCTCCGAGGGCCCGGTTGGTTTCGTGTACGAACCAACCCGGCCGAACCCAAAGTCTCCCGAAACCTTGAGTTTAATATACCGAAACGACCGTCTCGATCCAAGGATCGCGTAGCCCCTGACGGTTCGTCAATCGGAGGTCCCAGGCCCAAGATGTGGGCAAAAGACCGAAGAGGGCCCGAAACGGGGGTTCTGGGCCCGGGGCGACCCGGCCCGAACCCCCCCTGGGTCGGCCGAACCGGGTCGGACCGACCCGGCCCGACCCGGCTAGGCCGGGTCCGGTCCGGCCTGGGCACGGCCTGGCCGCCGGACCGGCCGGCTCGGCCTCGGCCGAGCGGCCGAGTGAGCCGCCGCGGGTCAAACCCGCGGCTTTGGAGAAACGCGGCCCGCGCGGGCCGCGTGCTGGGTGGCCGGACCGCGGACGCAGTCCGGCGGTTCGCCGCCGCCGCGGCTCGGCCGCGGCGGACTCCACCGGCCGCGCACCGGGCGCCGCCGCCTCCGGTCGCCGGCGCCGCCGCGCCGGCGACCCGCGCCGCCGCCCCCTTCCGCGGGCCGCTGGAGTTGCTCCGGTGGCCCGTTTTGCCTCCCGTCTGTGCCATTGTTCCTCCCGGGACGCGTCCTTCACTGCGGAATCAACAAATGGCCCTTGCGTCATGCTTTTGCCGTCGCCCGCCAAATCCGCACAAAAAGGAAGATCGGCGGAGGGTTGCCGGGTCTTGTTCGTTAGACCCGCACCCTCCGCGTTAGTCATAAACAACGGGAGAAACAAGAAACGACCAAATCAACAATTTTAAATAAATTTAAAATTGTTCCGTGATCGGTTCCTTATTTTAAAAGAAATAAAATCACGGGAAAGGGAAATATTTCAAATCAACCCTTACCTCGCAGCTGTCGTTGCCGAACGAGGGATCGTCGCGGGATTGCTCGTCGCGGAAGAAGGGGGATCGTCGCGTCGTCGCGGTATCCGGCGTCGCGTCGCCAATCTCTAGATCAAGATCAAACGGATTTAATTAATTTAAATCCGTTGATATCGAAATTAAAAAGGGAGAATTCAAACGATTCGTTTCTCACCTTAGTTGCCGAACGAAGATCGGCTGCGGAGGAAGGGGCGTCGCCGAAGAACGTCGCGGGTAAGGCTCGTCGACGTCGCAGATCTCGGTGTGCGTCGTCGAATTCCGGTCGCCGGCGTTCTTCGCGTTCTTCGCGTTCTTCGCGTTCTTCGCGTTCTTCGCGTTCTTCGCGGGGAGACGAAGAAACAAAGATCCTCTCAAATCCTTTCAAAGGATTTTTAGGTTGGTCTTATTTTATAAACATGCCAACAAACGCAAAAGCGTAAGAAACGGCCCATCAGTTCGTTGAATTAATTCAACGAGCGAAACAACCCATTTAATTCATGAAGGAAACAGCCCATTTAATTTACGAAATAAACCGCCCAATTAAATGGTCTGTTAAGAATTAAAGAAAACGCGTCGGTTGACTTTTCAGTTACTTTGACGGGTTTTCGCGGGTGCGTTACTTAGCGAAAGAAACGGCGGGGCTCGTGCGGGCCCTGCCTCACAAATATCCTACCAAGGGGGTAGGATATTTCTGGATAGCATCCTATCCAGTTCAACTCAGTTCAAGCCGTCTTTAAGTGGCTTCAAGTGGCTTCCAAGCAGCTTAAGTGAAATAGAATAATGTTGTCGCACAAACTTTATTTTATTTCTGACTTAAAGTTGCAAAATTTAAAAACCACGTCTGAGCAAACGCAACTCCGGAAGGGGCGTTTCTAAGCAAATACCGGCGCTGCGATTTCATCGGTGCCCTCAGAATTCGATTCCGGGCACCGGTTCAAAAGATAGAAAAACCCGCTCGTCCGTTCACTGAACGTACCCGAGCCAAACTTCGGAAATTGATTCCGGGCACACCGGGCCTCGGAATCAGGTGCCGTCTGAAGCTGCGCTCTTGAAAAATTCCAAAGAAAATTAAGAAAAAAATTCCCTTGAAATTTGTGGGTCTTTACATTACTCCCACCTCAGGGCTTTACGTCCCCGTAAAGATACATCAAAAACTAGGGGAACAAATGGGGGTACTGAGCACGCATCTGAGCCTCCCTCTCCCAAGTGCTCTCCTGGAGGTTCCCGTGCTGCCATCTGACGTGCACAAGAGGAATCGACCGCCCACGTAGGACCCGCTCCTATCGATCCTCGATCTCCACTGGGACCTCCGCAAAAGTCGCCCCATCGTCCACGTCCAGCTCCCCAAAGTCGATGATGTGCGTCGGGTCGTGCACGTATCTCCTCAGCTGAGACACGTGGAAGACATCGTGCACCCGGTGCAACTGAGGTGGTAGAGCCAGGCGATAAGCCACCTCTCCTATCCTGCTGAGGACCTGGAAAGTCCCGATGAAGCGTGGAGACAACTTGCTGCCTCAGCCAAATCTCCGTAAACCACGTCGAGGTGAGACACGCAAAAAGACGTGGTCGCCATCCTCGAACTCTAGTGGCCTCCGCCTCCTGTCAGCATATGACTTCTGCCGGCTCTGAGCTGTCCTCATCCTCTCCTGGATGATCTGGACCTTCTCTGTCGTGGCTCAGACCATCTCTGGTCCCACGAGTGCTGACTCCCCAGGGTCTGTCCAGCACAACGGTGATCTACTGGGTCTGCCGTACAACGCCTCGTATGGTGCCATCCCGATGGTGGAGTGGTAGCTGTTGTTGTGCGCGAACTCCACCAAGGGTAGGTGGTCCTCCCAGCTGCGACCAAAGTCGAGAACACATGCACGGAGCATGTCCTCGAGTGTCTGTATGGTCCTCTTCGTCTGACCATCCTTCTGAGGGTGGAAGGCTGTGGTCAGATGGAGCCGCGTCCCGAACGCCTCCTGCAACCCCTTCCAAAGCCGGGAAGTGAAACGAGCATCTCGATCGGAGACGATAGACGATGGCACACCGTGAAGTCGTACGATCTCCTGGACGTAAAGACGTCCCAAGCTCTCCACTGAGCCCTGCTCTCTGATGGGTAAGAAGTGTGCCGACTTGGTGAGTCGGTCGACAATCACCCAAATGGAGTCGTGACCTCTGGAAGTGCGTGGAAGTCCAGTCACGAAGTCCATAGATATGCCATCCCACTTCCACTCCGGGACCTCCAAGGGCTGTACCAAGCCTGCTGGTACCTGATGCTCTGCCTTCACCTGCTGGCAGGTGAGGCATCGTGAAACGAACTCCGCCACAGCTTTCTTCATGCCCGGCCACCAGTGCTGTCGTCTGAGATCCTGGTACATCTTCGCCACTCCGGGATGCACCACCAAGGGAGAAGTGTGAAACTCTCTCAGCACCTCCTCTCGTAAAGCGACTGGTACGAAGGTACATCCTCTGAAAAGGATGTCGTGCTCTGCTCCAAGGGAGAAGCCATCAGGCGCCTGACCTGAGGATATCAGTGCACGCCGGGTCTCACAGTCAGCGTCCTCACGCTGAGCCTCTCTGACCCGCTGTAGAAGTGGAGGAGAGACTGTGAGAGACTGAAGAAAGGCTGCTCCGTCTCTATCCACAAAGGATATCTGTAAGGAGGCTAGCTGCTCTGTCGCCTCCTCAAGTAGCTGAATGCCCGTCCTCCTGCTGAGGGCATCGGCTACCACGTTCCCCTTCCCAGGAGTATAGACTATCTCAAAGTCATAGTCCTGGAGGAACTCACGCCATCTCCGCTGTCTCAGGTTCAGGTCCTTCTGAGAGAAGATATACCTGAGAATCTGGTGGTCAGAAAAGACTGTGAAGCGCTCGCCCATCAGATAGTGCCGCCAAGTCTTCAGAGCGAAGACCACTGCTGCTAACTCCAGGTCATGAGTGGCGTAGTTCTGCTCATGCGGGCTCAACTGACGTGATCCGTAGGCGATCACAGCCCGCTCCTGCATCAGGACGCATCCGAGTCCAGTCCCTGATGCGTCGCAGTAAACTACGTATCCAACTCCCTCCTCAGGCAACCTCAAGATAGGTGCGCTGGTCAACCTCTGCCTCAGCTCCTGGAAGCTCTGCTGACATCTGTCTGACCACACGAAGGGTTTCCCCTTCTTCGTCAACGCTGAGAGTGGTGACGCAACTCTGGAGAAGTCTGGAACGAATCTCCGATAGTATCCCGCTAGGCCCAAGAAGCTCCGCACCTCTGTCACACTCCTGGGTGGCTCCCAAGCTAGCACTGCCTCGATCTTCGCGGGATCCACTGCAACTCCCGCCTCAGAGATGACGTGCCCCAAGAAATGGACCTCACGTAACCAGAACTGGCATTTTGAGAGCTTGCCATAAAGCTGGTGCTCTCGGAGTGTGTCTAGCACAACTCGCAGGTGGTAGGCATGCTCCTCCTCAGTCGTCGAGTATATCAAAATGTCGTCAATGAAGACCACGACAAATCGGTTGAGGTATGGCTGGAAGATCCTGTTCATGAGGCTCATGAACACTGCTGGAGCATTGGTTACGCCGAACGGCATAACCAGGAACTCATAATGGCCATACCGACACCTGAAGGCCGTCTTCTGCACGTCCTCGTCTCGAACTCTGAGCTGATGATAGCCTGACCGGAGGTCTATCTTCGAGAACCACCTAACTCCCTTGAGCTGATCGAAGAGGTCATCAATACGTGGCAGCGGATACTTGTTCCTCACTGTCACCTGGTTCAGGCGACGATAGTCGACACACAGTCGAAAGCTCCCGTCCGCCTTCTTGGCGAACAAAATCGGGGAAGCCCAGGGTGAAACACTGGGTCGGATAAACCCCTTGCTCTGCAAGTCCTCCAACTGTACCCGCAGCTCCCGAAGCTCGGCGAGGGCCATCCGATATGTTGGAGTAGATATCGGGGCTGTCCCGGGGTACAAGTCGATGTAAAAGTCTACCTCTCTACGAGGAGGTAGCCCTGGAACGTCGTCGGGAAAGACGTCCACGTACTGGTCCACCACTGCAGGAAAAACTGGACTTCGCACGTCCATTGCTCCTAGGATGAGGCTAGCCAACTGATGAGAGATGGGCTGCACTCTCCTCCGCGGAAGTCCATCCTGTGCTGCAAAGGTTCCCTTCTCGCCGGTGAAGGTAAACCTGCTCCCGTCGGTGAGAACACATCGCACCTTGCGCCTAAAACAGTCGATCTGGGCATGAACTGTGGATAGCCAATCCATGCCCAAGATGACGTCGTAAGGCCTCGACACCGCTACAAGGAGATCCTAGCCGAAGCTCTCGCCTCCTAGAGTAAGCTCACACTGCCGGCACCAGTGCGTAATCGTCGAGTCTGCTCCCGTAGGAGTCTCTAGCCGTAAGGATCGAGCCAACGGCTCAGTCGGAATCTCCGAGCTCCGAACAAGGGAGAGGCTATGAAAGAGTGACTCGCTCCTGTGTCTATAAGCACTACAGCAAGGGTGGAATAGACACAGATCGTACCTCGAATCATCTCTGGCATGTCGGGGTCGTAGGCCTCCACTGCCTGGAGCTGGGCCTGTCCCTGCCCGCCAGCTCCCTGTGGTCGAGGTGGCCCTCCTGGTGGTGGTGGGGGTAGAGCCTGGAAGCGTCTCCCACCACCCGCTGCTCGGCCAGCTCCTCTGCCTCGTCCGCCTCCTCCCTACGGACCGCCACGGTCGACCCTCTGCCTCTGCCTGGGTGGCCCCTCCACCGTCTGCTGCTCCTCTGGTCGGCGAGTCGGGCAGTCACGAGCCATGTGACCCTGCCCGCCGCAGGAGTAGCACAGCCTGCCTCTCGGAAGGCTGGCACTCCGCTGTGTGCCTCGCACTGCTGAGCCGGTGTCCTGAGGCCGTCTGCGTGGGGGTCTGGTCTGCCTGGACCCGAGAGTCATCCGTCGGCTACCTGCTGCCGAAGACTCAGCTACCTGCCGCCCTGCGCTAGGTCTCGCCGCTGAAGAAGGCTCTGCCAGGAAGCTCTCGATCAGGAGGGCTCGCTCCAGCACCCCCGCCTGGGTCGGAATGCTGAGGGAGATCAGCGACGCCCGAATCTCCTGTCGCAAGCCCTGCTCGAAGGTCCGGGCCCGGAAGAAGGGGTCCCGTACCATGTCGGTCGAGTAGCGAGATAGGTCAGTGAACCTCGCCGCGTACTGAGCGACCGTCATGCTGCCCTGGCGCAGCTGGAGAAGCTCCTGGATGCGCACCGCTCGGAGGGTGGCCGGGACGAACTCAGAGCGGAAGAGACTCTCGAAGTCCGCCCCGAGCAAGGATGCCTCATCGTGAACCTGGACCATCAAGCTCCACCATCGTCCTGCTGCCGCCTGCAGGAGGCTCGCCGTGAGAATCACCATGAGATCCGCTGGTGTCCTCACTAGCCTAAAGATCCGTACCACCGCCTCTAGCCAGTCCTCGGCGGCCTGGGGGTCCGCCTCACCGCGAAACCTGGGCGGTCGCTGGCTCTGAAACTCATGCAGTGCCCTGAGGCGACGTGCATCGTCAGCATCTGGTACTGGTAGCATCGGTGGCTCGGCGGGTAAAGCTACCGCCGGTGCCACTACTGGCAAAGGGCCCTGCACCGAGGCCTCGTCGCTCGGTGGGCTGCCGTCGCGCCCTACACTCGGAACCCTAGCTGGCTGTCGTCGCGGGGCCATCCTGAAAAGGAGAACAAGAGCACCATAGTCAGAACAGTATACCTGGTGAGCTGGCACAAGTAATCACAAGGAAAACTTGAGACTTTCATAAAGCAAATCAGTATACCCGGTGAGCTGACACAAGTAATCACAAAGAAACTTGGGACACACACGCAATCAATGTTTTCATGCATTAAGTCGGAAATCAGGGGTCAGGGTCCTGGTGTACGGATACGTCGGCCGCCGCACCAACACTGGGCTCCCTGAACTGATAACCACACTCAATACACTAAACACTATTGCTTCACATAGATAGAAAAGATGATCAGAGTCTGTGGTAGAACCGACCACCTCTGATACCAATTTGTCACGACCCGTCCTCGGGCCCCGTGCCGTGACTACCCCAAGCCCGCCTTCCATAGGCCAGGGGCTGGCGACTAGCACCAAGGCGTAAAATCCCAGTAAACAGGGAAGGCATTGCCTTTATAAGTAACAACCACACAGAGTCAGTAAGCGGAAAGTAACTACAAGTGCAGAAAAGTAAAGGGGGCCGGAAATACAAGCCCAACTGTAAAGTACAACTGAAAAAGTAAAGTACATCAACTGAAGAAAAGACGGCGGCCTCGTGTCGTCCACTGGCAATCCCACCTGAAGGGTGGGTACAGATAGCCTCCAGGCTCCTCGGGTCCCACGTCCGCTCCGAGCACGTCCCGCCCAGTGGTCCACCTCCAGGTACCGTCCTGCTCCACGCCCCAACCGTGATCAGCGCTGTCCGTCGTCTGCAACCAACACAACAAGGTGTGGGCATAGCCCGTGCAGGGGTGAGTATAAGCTACTCAGTAAGGACCCCGCGACCCCCGAAGGTCTCCCGAAATCCACAAAGGATATAGCACAAAGAGAGATGCAATCACGAAGTAACATCTGACTCGACTTAGGTATATGCCCATACATATACCTAAGTCCCCAATTCTAGCTCTGCTCACGAGCTCAAGAACAACTCAATCCACAAAGGAAAGCAAGACTCAAATCCACAAGGAGAGTAAACAGTAAATCCACAAAGGATAGTTCAACACAATCCACAAGGAGAGTAACATAAGATTCAGCTCAACCAGGTATACTTTTTCAGATGACGTCAAAGATGATCACTGATCCATCTAAGTCGTCGGACCCACGAAGGATCGATAGGTACTAACCCCCGCAAAAGACCCACGTAGGATCGGGCTCACACAGAACCTGTAGGCAGTGGCTCACACAGAACCGGTAGTAAGGACCCACATAGGATCGGGCTCACACAGAACCTGTAGCACTGATCCACGTAGGATCGCTGAGTGCAGTAGTCGACGCAGTCCACTGAGGATCTCTGCACAGTCGTCGCCGCAGTCCACGAAGGATCTCTGCTCTGCCGTCGTCGCAGTCCACGGAGGATATCTGCTCTGCCGTCGTCGCAGTCCACGGAGGATCTCTGCTCTGTCGTCGAAGTCACAGCCAGCGCTAGGGTTCCCGCACATAGCGAGCTCGTTTAGGAGGGTCCGCTCCACGAGCCGAGAGGCTGATACATCAACTGACACGTAGTCCGAAGTTGATGTATCCAAAAGTTCCGTGTCGACATCAGGATCTCAACGCAACAGACGGCGCGTCAATCGGACGCCCGGTCTGAGAGTTATTGGCATTTTCGTTCCAGGGGCCTGGTTGGTTTTTAGGGCAAAACCAACCCGACCGTACTCCGCCTGTATCCGATCCTCGGGCGGAGTATGCCAAAAGTTCCGTCTCACTTAGAGGAAACTACCACAGCTGACGGCACGTCGATCGGACGTCCGTAGCTCAAGTTATGAGCGTTTCCGCTCCGAGGGCCCGGTTGGTTTCGTGTACGAACCAACCCGGCCGAACCCAAAGTCTCCCGAAACCTTGAGTGTAATATACCGAAACGACCGTCTCGATCCAAGGATCGCGTAGCCGCTGACGGTTCGTCAATCGGAGGTCCCAGGCCCAAGATATGGGCAAAAGACCGAAGAGGGCCCGAAACGGGGGTTCTGGGCCCGGGGCGACCCAGCCCGAACCGGGTCGGCCCGACCCGGCCCGACCCGGCTAGGCCCGGTCCAGTCCGGCCTGGGCGCGGCCCGGCCGGCTCGGCCTCGGCCGAGTGAGCCGCCGCGGGTCAAACCCGCGGCTTTGGAGAAACGCGGCCCGCGCGGGCCGCGTGCTGGGTGGCCGGACGGCGGACGCTGTCCGGCGGTTCGCCGCCGCCGCGGCTCGGCCGCGGCGGACTCCACCGGCGGCGCGCCGGGCGCCGCCGCGCCGGCGACCCGCGCCGCCGCCACCTTCCACGGGCCGCCGGAGTTGCTCCGGTGGCCCGTTTTGCCTCCCGTCTGCGCCATTGTTCCTCCCGGGACGCGTCCTTCACTGCGGAATCAACAAATGGCCCTTGCGTCGTGCTTTTGCCGTCGCCCGCCAAATCCGCACAAAAAGGAAGATCGGCGGAGGGTTGTCGGGTCTTGTTCGTTAGACCCGCACCCTCCGCGTTAGTCATAAACAACGGGAGAAACAAGAAACGACCAAATCAACAATTTTAAATAAATTTAAAATTGTTCCGTGATCGGTTCCTTATTTTAAAAGAAATAAAATCACGGGAAAGGGAAATATTTCAAATCAACCCTTACCTCGCAGCTGTCGTTGCCGAACGAGGGATCGTCGCGGGATTGCTCGTCGCGGAAGAAGGGGGATCGTCGCGTCGTCGCGGTATCCGGCGTCGCGTCGCCAATCTCCGGATCAAGATCAAACGGATTTAATTAATTTAAATCCGTTGATATCGAAATTAAAACGGGAGAATTCAAACGATTCGTTTCTCACCTTAGTTGCCGAACGAAGATCGGCTGCGGAGGAAGGGGCGTCGCCGAAGAACGTCGCGGGTAAGGCTCGTCGACGTCGCAGATCTCGGTGTGCGTCGTCGAATTCCGGTCGCCGGCGTTCTTCGCGTTCTTCGCGTTCTTCGCATTCTTCGCGTTCTTCGCGGGGAGACGAAGAAAGAAAGATCCTCTCAAATCCATTCAAAGGATTTTTAGGTTGGTCTTATTTTATAAACATGCCAACAAACGCAAAAGCGTAAGAAACGGCCCATCAGTTCGTTGAATTAATTCAATGAGCGAAACATCCCATTTAATTCACGAAGGAAACAGCCCATTTAATTTATGAAATAAACCTCCCAATTAAATGGTCTGTTAAGAATTAAAGAAAACGCGTCGGTTGACTTATCAGTTACTTTGACGGGTTTTCGCGGGTGCGTTACTTAGCGAAAGAAACGGCGGGGCTCGTGCGGGCCCTGCCTCACAAATATCCTACCAAGGGGGTAGGATATTTCTGGATAGCATCCTATCCAGTTCAACTCAGTTCAAGCTGTCTTTAAGTGGCTTCAAGTGGCTTCCAAGCAGCTTAAGTGAAATAGAATAAAGTTGTCGCACAAACTTTATTTTATTTCTGACTTAAAGCCGCAAAATTTAAAAACCACGTCTGAGCAAACGCAACTCCGGAAGGGGCGTTTCTAAGCAAATACCGGCGCTGCGATTTCATCGGTGCCCTCAGAATTCGATTCCGGGCACCGGTTCAAAAGATAGAAAAACCCGCTCGTCCGTTCACTGAACGTACCCGAGCCAAACTTCGGAAATTGATTTCGGGCACACCGGGCCTCGGAATCAGGTGCTGTCTGAAGCTGCGCTCTTGAAAAATTCCAAAGAAAATTAAGAAAAAAAATTTCCTTGAAATTTGCGGGTCTTTACAAGAATCAATATTTTGTGGTTATTAATCACAAAAAAATTCCTATAAAAACTCTAGAAATAAAGATAATTCGTTTTATGAGAAAGAATAAATAAATTTAGGTGAGAATCAGGATAAAAATCTAAAATTTTGTGTTATTAGTTAAATAACTTGGTTAATCCATACCGTTTAACAAACTATGTGAGTACTGCCCTGAATTAAGCTTAGCCACAATATTATGCCACACTGTTTAGTAAATCATGAAGCAACCATGACTTTATCAAAAAAAAACATATAGAATAGTTTTGTATATAGTTTCTTAAAACTGTGAATAAAATGTTCCCTAACTGTGTACTTTTATAGTAACTCCCATATTCTAAAGAATAGTTTCCAAGAGGAGATACATGATTTACAATCACTATTCTTAACACATGCACACTTAAAAAAGACTAAAAAACATATAAACCATCCATAAACTCCTAGAAATCTACCATATATAGCATAGAAATACATGAAAAAGTGATATACCATAAATTGGAGGTGTTACATAATCCTCACCATTTGGATTTATATCCATAGAAACCTAGAGATTAAAATTTATTTTAGAGTAGTTATGTCCATTACTCTAATATCCCATTCTTTGACTCCCATATATCTGATTTAATTTCACCATGCCTTTATAATACCTTAACTAATGGAATATTTTTTCATGTCATAATTTATATTGTATGTCAAAGATATGAAAAATATCATGAACAAATGTATCGACTAGTTCAAGAATGACCAAATCCCATCATGTTAGATGAGGAGGATCAATCTTTTATTTCATTAGTTGAAATATATAAAATAAAATATGAACCAAAATACACTATTGAAGTAAATAATATTGACAAATGACATCCAAAAATTCATTCATATATCTAAAAAGGTATAACATATCAAGAATATAGCTTGCCTTTCTTACATAATTGATGATTCCATAACCTAAATGAGGCTTTTAGGAACATATAATCACCCACTCAAATAGTTAATAGGTGATGATGATGACGATGATTTGTACAAGAGTTAGGATTTTTTTTATACTTTACACTCTATAGTCATTTAATATTCTTATTAATTACACAAACAAGGCTAGTTCCAATAAATTATGATTCACCAATTTAATTCCAAAATATCAGAGATTGACATTGAAAGCCGTATAATGCCTCAAACTAAGATATTTTCTAATAGATCATGGTAGGTTTTATTATATAAAAACTATGCTATGGTAAAATGATATTTCTATGATCCGTTGAAATCCATAAAAGATTATTTGAGAAATTATTTTAGTATTTAATTCATTTTTTCCAACATCCACTCAGTTTGAGGATGATACACTATTCTCATTGTCAACTGCGTAACCGACTATTTCTGGAAAATATCCAAAATTGAGACATAAATCAAGGATTTATATCAATGGTGATGAAAATGGGCATCATATATAATTTTTCCACTTCCAGAATATAGTGGTTTTATAATTTTTTAATGTATTGTATTCATAGATATAAATTAGGTACAATGACTTTTTTAGTTGGTCTACAATCACCCCGATTGAGTCATGCATCCAATTAGGTATTTGTAAACTCATGAAAACATACATAGTGATATTACCCCATTTTCATAATGTGATTTGTAATTAATGAAACATATTATCTTTTCATTTTATCTCAACCCCAACCAATTAATAGGTGGGTCATTTTTTCAAATAACCAACCATATTTGTTTTCATACCTGACTATAAAAAATGGGTCCTCAGTGACATATACGTATTTTTTATTCCTTCACGAATCGCTCACATAGAATAATGATATAAAGAAATAATTTTTTTCTTTAAAAATGTTGGAATAAATATCTCATCTCTAAAATACAATACAATTTTTTTATATTATTTTCATCCATCAATATTCTCCCTTCTATTTTGATTTGATGAAATTATATGGCAATCTAAATCAAATATTTGATTGTCCTTGACTATCTCCACCAAATCCAGAATGTGAATCCAAAAAAATATTGGTATTTAATTCCTCTCTATTTAATATAATTGAATATAAAAAATCATATTCATTATCCTCTATAAACAAAATGATTCTCTTTTCTGTTAGTTATATGAATTTATTTTTAATTAACTATTCTAGTAATTTACATTTATAAGGGTATAATCGAAGTGAAATTAATATATCTATAGATTTTACATCCATTTTATTTGTGTCAGGTTCGAATCTCTTTTTGAAAATATGTGATTCCATCAAATATGAGATTTAAAGAAGGTTAAATTGTCATTAAAGTGATAATGACACCATGTTTTTTAATCATTTGCCACCACATCCAACCCCAAGCCCAGGGTTGGAAATTTATTTTAATAAATTTTTAACTATCATGATCTACAAGATACATCATGATCTCCATTTTTGTGAAAAAATGCATGTCAATATCCAAATTTTTCACAATAAACCAAATAACATTTAACATGTCTTGTAAAGACTAGAATTGGTTTCATTGTGAGCATGTCTTTAGGATCCAAATATTCCTGATAAAAACATTACACCAGTGGATTGGAGTGCCATTTATTGTTATATCTATCATAAGAGATGTAATATATGAGAATTCTTGAATGAAGAAAATATAGTATAATCCAAATACCAAAAATCTATGTATCTTAGAGACATTATTTTGTGGTTTCCATGAGATAAAAACTTTTATATTTTCATGGTATTATGATATTCATTTCTTAGAAATTAAATTCCCTAGGAATAACAATTATTGTATTGAAAAATAATATTAAGAAAATTTTTATATAATCAGGGCTTTCAAAACGTGATAAAATTGTTTAAATGTTCTTCAGGGCCTTTTTGAGATTAATAATGCACTATAATTCCATTCACAAATACCAAAATGAAGGATTTTATGCACTTATAAAAGATGCAATTTATCAATAGCATGAAAACTATTGGTGTTCTTGAATGACTAATGGGAAGGAATATAGATATATATATAATTATTATAGAGAAAATTTATTACCATTGGGAACCATTAAATCGATCAAGTTAATTATAAATTCATGTAAGAGGACATATATTATTTATCATAACTCAATTTAGTTTTTTGTAATCAACATAATTTATTATCTAGAAAACAAATTTCCTTAAAAAATTAATGGAGAAACCCAAGGTGATGTAATTAGCCTTATGAAACCGTTACATTATAGTACCTCCAACTAGACCTTCAATTCCCATAATTTTGATGGATATATTTATAAGATGTAATTAAAATTGGATTCCCCCATAGAGAGGGATCAATAAAAAATTCCACTTCACATTTGGGTGAAAACTAGTGAAATATTGGATAAATACATCAATATACTTATCTAACATGGTAGGAAAATTTCTAGTTTCGATTTTTTCCTTAGTCCCCAAAGTGACTGTGACCATTTCCTGAGAAATTGTTCCAACCATCAGTGTTAGAGGTCCAACACTTTTAGCATTCACATCCGAGTCATCATTAATGATAAGCACTATCCCACAAGGATATGTAAAATTTAATCGTTATATATAAAAATAAATATGAGATAAGGATGAAACTAGCTAATCCATTTCTAGGATTATGTTATAGATATCCATCTTCTTAAAATAAATTTCCTAAACAAGTTGGACTTTTTCAATGATTAATGAAAAATATGCACACTTAGTTCCTCTAATCTATCACTACTCGAGGGGTTTGTTGATGCTAATCATTTGTGGTTTCATATTGATTTGTATCCTCATTTCATTAATGATACTAGAAGCAATATAAATGAACTATTTGTTAACAAAAATAGTGATTTTAATAAATAATTGTCAACAAACAGGTGATAAGTATTTATAAGTAAATCATATATGGTATGATCTATATAAATATGGTTCTTGAATAAATTTATAATAAACCAATATTTATTATAATGGATATTTGAATACATATGAATAAATGAATGAATGGAGGAATGTGGTTTATGTTTTAATACCATTTTAATCATGATTTTTTATGATTTGGTTCCCATTGATGATGTTTTATGATACACATATAATAGATCAATTTAATTTAATTTTATTAAGGTTAAACATTTAATTTATAATTTAAATAATTATTTCCCCATTTTTTGTAGTAAAAATTATTGGCAAACTATTTTAGAGAAACAAATTATTTTCACTTTGGACTGGAATCCTTTTCATAAATGTCCAAGTTTTCTTCATAATGTTTTCAAGAATATTTTAATATTATCCAATGAATGTTTGATGTTATTTATACCCCAATTTTGTCTCTGAAAAATCAATGGAATCCTCTTATCATTTTTCAAATGATGTACTTTTTGATTTTCAAAAAAATATGTGAAAGGAATCATTATTTTTAACCTACACATCATGAACAAAATTTCCCGCCATTGTGACTACACAATGATTTGAAGCTTCATTTATACATTTCTTTAGTTCTTTTCAAATATAATATCTTCTATAATATTTTGTAATTTTTTTTTATTTTAAAGAATTTATATCAAAATGAAAATGGATGTTTCTGCAAATGTTATTCTAGAGATCATTTAATGAAAATTTTCATCTATGATAACATCATTTGATTTTCATTATGCTTTATTGGGGATATAATCTAGTTATAACAACATCATTATTTCTATGGATATAATATTATTTTGATTATGACATGTTTTGTAAGAACATTTTTTCTTGGGTTATGTTGAATGTTTCACGATCTTGTGACATTTAATTTAGTGAATTATGATTTTGTGATAGATGGGTTCATTATAACCCCACAATGAATTGGGTAATGTTATATTAACATATCATGGGATGATGATTATAAGCATGGACATAACTGAGGATTTATTTATTCATGTATTGATTCACGATTATGATTCATTCTAATTCTTTTCATAAGAATATGCATAGACATTATTGTGGATTTCAGTGTTCAAATATAAATGTGTGACTTTGATTTCATTCTAGTTATACTCACAGGATTATATATGTAAAAGATTTGTTTTTATTTTATAACAATATTATGATGACATATTATTATGAATAATCATGCTTATTATATGACTCTTGAATGATGATTACTTCTTTAACACCCATACTATTTAAACTTTTAAAAATTAATATATTTTAGATATTTTAATAAAATATTTTCTAAGTAAGAATATTTTATGATGAGGAAATTGAATTTAATATGTTATCATTCCCCTCTTATCATATTATTTTATAATGACTAATATCTCCCATTTTTACACTTACCGGTCATCTGAGCACACCCTTTATTTTGTATTCCTTCTCTTAATTATGTAGGAAGGTTCTATGTTGGACAAGTCTATAAGTGTTATTTGTGTAGTGAAAGATGTTTGAGATGAAAAATATCATACTTAAATAATATATATACATATATTTTCTCTAAATACACTAAACCTTTATGGTCATAGGATGTGTATTAATATGAAATTTATTGAATTTTCATCTAAAATGATGTAATATATTTATATAATGTTCTTAGGTTTCTTTAGTTGGTATTAGATTAAGGTTTATTTCCCTTTGTAATTGAGAATGATAAAACTTTATTGAGGAAACTTATGATAATATTATGAATCAGATAACATATTAGGTTATGTTAAAGGAATTATTATAGTTTTCCTATAAAAACATCTCTTCATGGATGCTACATGTGAACTATGTTTTGGCACAAATGCATATATGGGTAGTAACATGAAAAAAGAGTCTGTAAAGTATATATTGACCATAATTATAGTGAATGGTGATTTTTACCTCACTATGTACCTAGTTTTGAAACTCTAGGGGGATATTCCTATGTTTACTTATAATGACCCATACTTTACATACATTGTTAATACTTCAAAATTGAAGCACACTTATTACAACATATGACAAAACCACAAAGGACCGTATAGGTATAGTGTCTTTAGAAACTGGGAAACATAAACAAATAGTTCATAAATATTCTACAGTGTATCCCATTTATTTCATCATATCTAGGGTCCCTTTTAGCATATTCTACTTAATATCCATCTTCCTGACCTGGGGAAAAGAAAACATACAAAAAAGGGTGATCTCAAATGTTCAGCAAGGGCAAATAAAGGAAATAAAAATCATATCATATCTTTTTGAAAATCATAACCCGCAAAAAGATAATAATATCTTAACATGGAATAAATCATAGAAGTGAAAATAAGATCCCATAATCATAACATAAAACTTGAAACTGTGTGGCATGCACACATAATCATGGAAAATCATTTCTTGTTAGTCATGACTCATTGCCCAGACTATCTTAGCGGACAAAGTCCATTTCTGAACCGAGTTCACTCCTCGTTTCAGTCCTGTATCACTGAACCGAAATAACCTTCCCTTCCAGCCATGTCTATCTCATGAGATATAAATCTTTACCCAATGCATTTGAGGGAGATATAGGTCCCACCCATCTTATAATTAATCCTTTATTATGTGTTCCACATAATCATAAATCATACATCATCGCATAATTCATGTAACAAAAAAAATGGGATTCTTGAAGAATCATGACATCATAAAACAAATCATATAAGGTAAATAAATTCATAAAAATAATTTCCTCAAAACATAATCAAATCAATGTAATAATAGGGATAAAAACAGAACCCTATATTATCTTAGATAGAAAATAATTTTGATAAAACATTTGAACTCCATTCTTGAGGAAAATATCCTTTCTACTTCAAAAACACTTTTCTTTTCTTAACATGTCATACAATTATAAACTAAAAGAAGTTGATTAAAAATAAACATGAAAACTTATAAAGTAATATTCATGGAAATAATTTTTTTTAAAATCCATTCTTGTCGTATATGTTAAAAAAACATTCTTCGTACTTTTTTCGGAAAAGTCAAAAAGTACCTCGTATGAAAAACGACAAAAGATTCCTTTCATATCTTTTACTAAAAACTCACCGAAGGGTAAAATTGGATATAAACTATTGTATAAGGATGTAAATAATATTACATATTGAGGGAACATGGATGTGGATGATAAAATACACCCCAATAAATGCCAAAGTAAAAACAATCTCGGATAAAAACGAGATTGTGATATTTTCCCTTACCTTAGGTCTGATTTGCTTTGTACATGTCCGAAGCTCCTGTATAATGGTTTAAATAATGTTATTGACTTATTCCAGAATCATACATATTGATATGATATCATATATGGTCATATTCTTAGCTTCTTATTAGTAATATTTCATTGTTACTTGTTACTCGGGTCTTTATTGCCTTTTGTTCTTATGCGTGTTTTGCCGAATAAATTCTTGTTCTTCTTTTAATGTTATAGATACCTTATATCCAGAATTTTATTAGTGTAACATATATCATATTTATTCATTCAATTCATTTATATAATTACTATGTAATGATGATCATGTAGAACGAGTCGCATCACATCGTGGAGACGGTATTCCGTACGTACGCACGAGCGATGATATTGTTCCCATGATCGTGGAATTGTATTTAAGTGTATTTATACTATTTCAGTATCAATATCACTTTATAATAATCATATATAGTTACTCATTACACCATCATACCAATCCTTGTAAGGTGATGGTGGAAAATAGAATACACCACGGCGTGGAGACGGTATTCCGTACGTACGCACGCCCGGTGATTTCATTTTTCCGTAGGATGGATAGAAGGTTAATTAGGGTTGTTTCATATTTATAATAACATATCAGTATGTAATTAATACTTATGTTATTACTTTATCATGAAAAAACTAAAGAAGAATAAGTTGAAGAAGAATGAAATTGAAAAGATCGGTACTGGATATTACCTCTTCTTTGAAACGCCTCTTTGAATCCTCCACATAGGGAACTAAGATTGGACTTTGAAGAAGACCAGGACCTCTAGGATTATTCTAGGGAAGTGGATAAGGTATTTCGACAGGGTTTTGCCGAGCTTGAGTGCTCAAATTGGTGTGAGGAGGAGGGGGAGGAGGTTCCCTTTTATAAGGGAGGAGAGGGGCACCTTAGGAATATCTCAAAATATTATTTTATATTAAAGTCAAAATCGGTTTATAATGGTTCCAAAGGGTCTTATTTCGAAGGTAAAGTGGGTATGGGTCGAAATAATATCAACCAATAATATTTAGACAAGTTTATGTTATTATTTTAACCTTATCAGTTAGATTTAACTCTAAGTTAAATAATTTAACTTTTACCGTGACCTTTTGTTTTCTTACACTATATGGTTAATAAACTTACTATAACATGTCAAACAAACCCCAAGTTGTTTATTATTAATATATATATCCTTATCTATGTCATTTGGCCGAACCTTAGATTTTTATGAATAAAATAACAATTAATAATATAATATTTGATTTAAAAACTATTTTGTTTCAATTTTGACACTATTTGATATATGATTTTTGTGAAAGTCACAACAGACTTATATGTTCGATCCAAGTTAATTAAATCAACAAAAATATATCATAGTAACCTAGAAAATTAGTGGAATTCATAAAAAGTCTCAAATTACATTTATTTGGGCATTTATAACATCAATTATGTTAACATTTCCTTAAAAGGGTAATTACTGCATCATCGTTGTGTCATAAATAAATTAATTTATTTAAAGTCTAAAAATTATAAATAAAATATAATTATGTAGGAAAGCTTTTTATCTTTCTAATGAATATTTATAGTCGAATTTATCTTATGAATTACCTCATATTAAAAATGTTTTAGTTATTATAATTTGATTTTAACTATTTTAACTATTCATTAAATAAAATAATATTAAATGTCATAATCTAATCCAAGTGGACCTAAATGGTATTATTATATTTATAAGGTTGTTTTTGGTTGAATTACACTTATACAATAGAATTAGGACATGTGTTAGGGTAATAGTAATATCATATTTACCCTTAGTTACCCTATTTACTATTAACCGCGGTAAAAAAAAGTAAAAAGTTACTATTCACCAAAAAATTATTTTTATCACATTTAACCACATTTTACTTACTGATATCAACCGTGTCTGTCGGATTTTTGAAATTCCATTCACAGAAGCAGTAAAATTAAGTTTTATGCAAAATTCAGTTTTTAACCTACCACTTAGTGGTTTCACTATTCATCAAAAATTGAAAGTTTTCAGAAAAATAACAAAATTTCACCCTAGGATAATTTCGGTATTCCGAATCCAAAAATGAGGTCCATTTTGAAAGATAAAATTTCAAAAAGTGGTTATTAATATTCATAACGGCTATTTTAAATAATATTTTAATAGCATATCGTCATTTAGTGAAACTCGGTATTGCGTAGAACGCAAGCTATCGAGGAAGGTCGCGATTGCGTGTAAAGTAAGCCAAGCTAGTGTGTAGTGAAAGATTCCTTTGATGATATATATATATATATATATATAACATTAAAACAAAATATTACTCATAAAAATCTCGAGTGTTACATTCTACCCCCCTTAAAAAGAATTTCGCCCTCGAAATTCGTCACTTTGTAACAAACAGTCGAGGATACTTCTCCCTCATCATATCCTCAAGCAACTATGTAGCTTCTTAAAGTTGGTGGTTCCTCCATAAAACTTTTACCAATCGATTGGTCTTGTTTCATAGGACTTTTTCGCTACAATCCAGAATCTCTATCGGTTGTTCTTCATAAGAAAGATCTTGCTCCAGCGGTACAACTTCTGAGCTGAGTACATGTGAAGGATCAGGTATGTACTTTCTCAGGAGAGATACATGGAACACATCGTGGACTTGAGAGAGATTCGGTGGAAGCGCCAATCGGTAAGCTACCTTTCCAACACGATCCAGTATTTCGAAAGGACCGATATATCTAGGGCTCAACTTCCCCTTCTTTCCAAATCTCATAACCCTCTTCTAGGGAGATATTTGTAAGAACACTTTATCACCCACTTCAAACTCTAGGTCTTTTCTTCTGTTTTCGGCATAACTTTTCTGTCGACTCTGAGCTGCCCTTATGTGTTGTTGAATAGATCTGACCTTTTCTGCCATTTCATCAATGAGATAAGGTCCGAATAGCTTTCATTCCCTAACTTCATCCCAGCAAGTTGGAGTCCTGCATTTTTATCCATATAGAGCTTCATAAGGAGCCATCTGAATACTGGAGTGAAAGCTATTATTATAAGAAAATTCCACCAAAGGTAGGTGTTGATCCCAACCTCCTTTGAAATCCATATAGCAAGCTCTCAACATATCTTCTAGGGTTTGAATTGTTCTTTCAGACTGACCGTCTGTCTGAGGATGATAAGCAGTGCTGAAACTCAACTCTGTATCCAGAGTATGCTGAAGACTTCGCCAGAACTTCGAGGTAAATCTCGGATCCCGATCAGATATAATAGAAAGTGGTACTCCATGAAATCTTACCACTTCCTTTACATATATCCTGGCAAGCTGATCTAGAGAGAAATCCTCTCTAATAGCAATGAAGTGTGCAGACTTTGTAAGACGATCAACTATGACCCAGATAGCATTATTGCCTTTGGATGTTTTAGGAAGTCCTGTGACAAAGTCCATAGTGATGTTTTCCCATTTCCATTCGGGTATGGGTAATGGTTGTAACATCCCCTTAGACTTCTGTCTCTCAGCTTTAACTTGTTGACAAACCAAGCATCGAGAGACATATTCAGCAACATCTCTTTTCATGCCATCCCACCAGAAGTACTCTTTCAGGTCCCTATACATCTTCGTGCTTCCAGGATGAATAGAGAATGAAGAACTATGAGCCTCATCCAGCAGCTCCTTCTTTAATTCAGGGATGGGAGGAACACAAACCCGATTCCCGCACTTTATTATCCCATCACAATCAAGGTTTAATTCTGGAACATTTCTCACCTTCTTCTGAAACTCGACATCTTCTTTCTGTGCCTCATTAATCTTCACATGTATAGATGGTTGAACATTCATTTGAGAAAGATAAGATTTTTTTCCTTCCATTATAATTCCAAGATCCACCCTTTGTAAATCCATAAATATTGTATCTTTTGTGATCCTCATCATGGATAAACTAGCATGGTCTTGTCGACTTAATGCATCTGCCACCTTGTTTGCTTTCCCAGGGTGGTAATGGATTGAGCAGTCATAATCCTTAATCAGCTCCAACCATCTTCTTTGATGCATATTCAGCTCCTTTTGTGTGAAAATATACTTTAAACTTTTATGATCAGTATAAATATAACACCTTTCACCATGAAGGTAATGCCTCCAAATCATTAATGCAAAGATTACCGCAGCTAACTCAAAATCATGTGTTGGGTAATTTTTCTCAAGGATTTTGCATAAGAACACACCCCAATCCCTTCTTGGATGCATCACTATAGATCACAAACCTTTCTCCACTACAAGGTAGTGTGAGCACAGGTGCACTGGATAACCTTCTTTTCAACTCCTTGAAATTCTCTTCACATTCCTCTGTCCAAACAAACTTAACTCCTTTCCGAGTCAACTTGGTGAGTGGATTAGATAATCGTGAAAAATCTTTTACAAAACCTTGGAAATATCCATCCAAACCAAGAAAACTTCGGATCTTAGTTACTGTTGTTGGTCTCGACCATCTTTCAACAACCTCTGTTTTTGCTGGATCCACAGATATCCCCTCTTTTGAGATTATGTGACCCAAAAATGCAACTTTTTGAAGCCAAAATTCACACTTGGTAAATTTGTCATAAATATTCTCCTTTCTCAGGGTCTTCAATATAATTCTCAAGTGATGTTCATGCTCTTCCTTGCTCTTTGAATAGACAAGAATATCGTCTATAAAGACTACCACAAATTGATCAACATAGTCTCTAAAGACTCTATTCATTAGATCCATGAAGATAGCAGGGGCATTAGTAAGACCAAATGGCATCACTATAAATTCATAGTGTCCATACCTTGTACGGAGAGCCGTCTTTGGTATATCCTCCCTTTTGACCCTTAATTGATGATACCCTGAATGAAGATCAATCTTGGAAATGTATTGAGCTCCACGTAGTTGGTCAAATAAGTCATCAATGCGTGGGAGAGGATATTTGTTCTTGATAGTGATCTTGTTAAGTTCTCGATAATCAATGCAGAGTCTCATTGGTCCATCTTTCTTCATAACAAATAGAACAGGTGCACCCCAAGGTGACGCACTAGGGAGTATGAATCCCTTATCAAGATTCTCCTGGAGTTGCTTCTTCAATTCCTGCAACTCAATTGGGGCCATTCTATAAGGTTTCTTTGAAATAGGTAAAGCACTCGGTACGAGTTCTATTGAAAACTCAACTTCCCGATTTGGTGGAAGACCCGGTAATTCCTCCGGAAAGACATCATCAAACTCCCATATTATGGGAATATTTTTAATCGCGAGTTTCTCACCAAACATTTGAGATAAATAGCCTTCATTTAGTGGAATCAATACCCATAAAATGGAAGAAATTTCCACTGGAAGGTTATGTTCATCCTTGCATTGATAGACGATCATAGATTGATCTGGAATATGAAATGTGACTGTCCTTCTTTGGTAATTGATATGAGCTCCGTATAAAGAAAGCCAATCCTTGCCAAGAATCACATCGAATTACACTAAAGGAAGGATCACAAGATTTGCAGGAAGCACTTTCCCGCAAACGTCAATTTGAGAAGAATTATAAACTTTTGATGCGATTGATGTGCCATTAGGTGTTGTCACAGCTAACTCAACATCTAATTGTTGAGGTATTACGGTGATACCCTTAGAAAATTCTTCAGAAATAAAAGAGTGGGTGGATCCAGAATCAAATAAAACATTTGCTACTTTAGAGTGGATGGTAAGTGTACCTTTCACCACATCGTTATCATACTCCACATCGCTGATAGAAATTGCATGTGACTTTCCTTTGTCTTTATCCTTAAGAGTTTGTTGACGTCGACCATCATCATCAACCCTTGGATTTGGGCATTGATTTGCATAATGCCCCATCTCCTTGCACTTGAAACATTGAAGTGTAGTAGGTTCATTCTGTGTATCCCTTCCTTTGTTTGCATCATTAGACATCTTCTTGCCATTATCGTGTCATTCAAATTCCCGATGACCTTCCTTTCCACATTTGAAACATTTACTTGTCCCTTTAAGACAACTCCCTCCATGTTTATTTCCACACTTTGAGCATAAGGGAAAGCTCATCTTCTTTTCAGTGTGCTCTTTAGATTTTCCTTTGAATTCCATTTTCCTCTTCTTATCAAACCCATATGACTGATGGGTTACTCCAATCTCCATCTCGACTTTGAGAGCACATTGAATGATTTCCTCGTAGCTATTGAAGTCCCTTATGGCTAACGCCCTTCGAAGATTTGGTTTTAAGCCACTAAAGAATCGATCGATCTTACTCTCAGGTTGGATAATAATACCAGAAGCGTACCTTGCAAGTCTTGTAAAATTTGCTTCATAGGTACCAACGGATTCATCATCCCTTTTATTTAGTTCAAGAAACTCTATCTCCATCTTTGTTCGGAGAATACGAGGGAAGTACTTATTAAAAAATAAGTTCTTGAACTCGTCCCATTCCATGGACTCAATTTCATCCCTTTTCCTAGTATTCTTAATAAGATTCCACCATTGATCAGAATATCCTTCCAAAGGATACACTACTAGGATGACTTTACCATGTTTATAACATTGAAGAACTGAAAATATCTTTTCAGTAGTACTAATCCATTGTTCATCAACTAATGGATCAGTAGACCCGCTGAAAGAAGGGGGACGCTGCCTTATGAAGGATTCAACAGAATGTTGCTCCTTCCTTTTCTAGTTTAGAAGTCCTGCATGATTCATATCTTGAGAAAGTTGTGTGAGCATGGCTACAAGATTTTTCATTCCAGCTCCCATATCGTTTGGTTGCTCAGGGGGACAATCATTGCATTGCCAATCGCATTCCGCATTAACACGGTTCCTTCGGGTTCCATACATTGACTAAAACCAAGAAAAATAGTGTGAGCAACACTAATTATAATAGGAAAACCACATAATTCAAGAATAAAATTTTCACGCTTAAGTTCTTATCCTAAGTTATTCATGGCCATTTCTAAAACACTAAGATTGTGTTCTATGCTTAGACTTATCCTTAGGGTTCTTACTAAGGCATTCACATCCTAGTTTCCAAAGGTTGACTATACCTTTCCTCTGATACCAACTATAACGACCCATACTTTACATACATTGTTAATACTTCAAAATTGAAGCACACTTATTACAACATATGACAAAACCACAAAGGACCGTATAGGTATAGTGTCTTTAGAAACTGGTAATCATAAACAACTGGTTCATAAATCTTCTGTAGTGTCTCCCATTTATTTCATCATATCTAGGGTCCCTTTTAGCATATTCTACTTAATATCCATCTTCTTGGCCTGGGGAAAAGAAAACATACAAAAAAGGGTGAGCTCAAATGCTCAGCAAGGGAAAATAAAGGAAATAAAAATAATATCATATCTTTTTGAAAATCATAACCTACAAAAGAGATCATAATATCTTAACATGGAATAAATCATAGAAGTGAAAATGAGATCCCATAATCATAACATAAAACTTGAATCTTTGTGGCATGCACACATAATCATGGAAAATCATTTCTTGCTAGTCATGACCCATTGTCAAGACTATCTTAGCGGACAAAGTCCATTTCTGAATCGAGTTCACTCCTCGTTTTAGTCCTGTATCACTGAACCGAAATAACCTTCCATTATAGCCATGTCTATCTCATGAGATATAAATCTTTACCCAATGCATTGGAGGGAGATATAGGTCCCACCCATCTTATAATGAATCCTTTCTTATGTTTGCCACATAATCATAAATCATACATCATCGCATAACACATGTAACAAAAAAATGGGATTCTTGAAACATCATGACATCATAAAACAAATCATATAAGGTAAATAACTTCATAAAAATAATTTCCTCAAAACATAATAAAATCAATGTAATAATAGGGATAAAAACAGAACCCTATATTATCTTAGATGGAAAATAATTTTGATAAAACATTTGAACTCCATTCTTGAGGAAAATATCCTTTCTACTTCAAAAATACTTTTCTTTTCATAACATGTCATACAATTATAAAATAAAAGAATTTGATTAAAAATAAACTTGAAACCTTATAAAGGAATATTCTTGGAAATAATTTTTTAAAAATCCGTTCTTTCCGTATAAGTTAAAAAAAACATTCTTCGTACTTTGGTCGGAAAAGTCAAAAAGTACCTCGTACGAAAAACGACAAAAGATTCCTTTCATATCTTTTACTAAAAACTCACCGAAGGGTAAAATTGGATATAAACTATTGTAGAAGGATGGAAATAATATTACATATTGAGGTAACATTGATGTGGATGATAAAATACACCCCAAAAAATGCCAAAGTAAAAACAATCTTGGATAAAAATGAGATTGTGATATTTTCCCTTACCTTAGGTCCGATTTGCTTTGTACGTGTCTGAAGCTCCTGTATAATGGTTTAAATAATGTTATTGACTTATTCCGGAATCATACATATTGATATGATATCATATATGGTCATATTCTTAGCTTCTTATTAGTAATATTTCATTGTTACTTTTTACTCGGGTCTTTATTGCCTTTTGTTTTTATGCGTGTTTTGCCGAATAAATTCTTATTCTTCTTTTAAGGTTATAGATACCTTATATACATAATGGTATTAGTGTAACATATATCATATTTATTCATTCAATTCATTTATATAATTACTATGTAATGATGATCATGTAGAACGAGTCGCATCACATTGTGGAGACGGTATTCCGTACGTACGCACGAGCGATGATATTGTTCCCATGATCGTGGAATTGTATTTATGTGTATTTATACTATTTCAGTATCAATATAACTTTATAATAATCATATATAGTTATTCATTACACCATTATACACATCCTTGTAAGGTGATGGTGGAAAATAGATTACACCACGGCGTGGAGACGGTATTCCGTACGTACGCACGCGCGGTGATTTCATTTTTCCGTAGGATGGATAGAAGGTGAATTAGGGTTGTTTCATATTTATAATAACATATCAGTATGTAAGTAATACTGATGTTATTACTTTATCATGAAACAACTAAATAAGAAGAAGTTGAAGAAGAAAGAAATTGAAAAGATCGGTAATGGATATTACCTCTTCTTTGAAACGCCTCTTTGAATCGTCCACTTAGGGAACAAAGATTGGTCTTTGAAGAAGACCAGGACCTCTAGGATTATTCTAGGGAAGTGGATAAGGGATTTTTTCAGGGGTTGGCCGAGCTTGAGTGCTCAAATTGGTGTGAGGAGGAGGGGGTGGAGGTGCCCTTTTATAAGGGAGGAGAGGGGCACCTTAACAATATATCAAAATATTATTTTATATTAAAGTCAAAATCGGTTTATAATGGTTCCAAAGGGTCTTATTTCGAAGGTAAAGTGGGTATGGGTCGACATCCTATCATAAAATAAGATTTAGACAAGTTTAGGTTATTATTTTAACCTTATCAATTAGATTTAACTCTAAGTTAAATAATTTAACTTTTACCGTGACTTTTTGTTTTCTTACACTATATGGGTAATACACTTACTATATCATGCCAAAAGAACCCCAAGTTGATTATTATTAATATATATATCATTATCTAAGTCATTTGGCCGAACCGTAGATTTTTATGAATAACATAACAATTAATAATATAATATTTAATTTAAAAACTATTTTGTGTCAATTTTGACACTATTTAACATATGATATTTGTGAAAGTTACAACAGACTTATATGTTCGAACCAAGTTGATTAAATCAACAATAATTTATCATAGTAACCTAGAAAATTAGTGGAATTCAGAAAAAGTCTCAAATTACATTTATTTGAGCATTTATAACATCAATTATGTTAACATTTCCTTAAAAGGGTAATTACTGCATCATCATTGTGTCATAAATAAATTAATTTATTTAAAGTCTAAAAATTATAAATAAAATATAATTATGTAGGAAATCTTTTTAGATTTCTAATGAATATTTATAGACGAATTTATCTTATGTATAACCTCATATTAAAAATGTTTTAGTTATTAAACATTGATTTTAACTATTTTAACTATTCATTAATTAAAATAATATTAAATGTCATAATCTAATCCAAGTGGACCTAAATGGTCATATTATATTCATAAGGTTGTTTTTGGTCAATTAAACTTATCAAATAGAATTAGGACATGTGTTAGGGTAATAGTAATATCATATTTACCCTTAGTTACCCTATTTACTATTAACCGCGGTAAAAAAAAGTAAAAAGTTATTATTTACCAAAAAATTATTTTTATCTCATTGAACCACATTTTACTTACTGATATCAACCGTGTCTATCGGATTTTCGAAATTCCATTCACAGAAGCGGTAAAAATAAGTTTTATGCAAAATTCAGTTTTTAACCTACCACATAGTGGTTTCACTATTCATCAAAAATTGAAAGTTTTCAGAAAAATACCAAAATTTCACCCTAGGCTAATTTCGGTATTCCGAATCCAAAAATGAGATCCATTTTGAAAGATAAAATTTCAAAAAGTGGTTATTACTATTCATAACGGCTATTTTAAATAATATTTTAATAGCATATCATCGTTTAGTGAAACTCGGTATTGCGTACAACACAAGCTATCGAGGAAGGTTGCGATTGCGTGTAAAGTAATCCAAGCTAGTGTGTAGTGAAAGATTCCTTTGATGATATATATATAACATAAAAACAAAATATTACTCATAAAAATCTCAGGTGTTACATTACTCACATGTTCTTTATAATCCATTACGATGGATTTAAATAGATGATGACAATGGATGTCCAACGTTAAACTGAAGGTGCTCTATGCTGATAAGAATGTGTCATAATTTATGACATATCATGATTTAATTTCCATGAATATTTATTTCATTAGAGTTATTATTTTATTTTTCTACTTACACTATATTTTTTTATTTTATTAAATTTCTAGAATGATAAACAATGTTCTGAGAAATGAATAATATGGTCAATGTAATGTCAATTCGTAAGACAAATGAAATGGATTAGGACATAAGATGAAATATCATGTGACAATTATCACACAACGCTATAAATATATGAATGATAATGTGGATCATTTTGATCTTATAAATTCACCAATGAAGGTGATACATGCCATTTAGTCTTTATGTGACAACATCCACCCTACATTTATGGGTCTCTTGGTCCACTAGTTACTGGGAAATATATCAATGCGATGAAATGATATTTTATATCCATCACTTCCCAAACCATACGACATATTTCTTATAATTATATCACTTGGAAGGTGAAGATAATAAATGGTGGACTGTTATCAAGAAAATGAGGCAAGATACGGAAATAAAAATTATTTCCTGGGAAGAGTTTGAGAGGTTATTTATCAATTAATAAATTCCATGATCTCTTTATATGAAGATAGAAATGGAATTTATTGAGCTAAAATCGAGGGATGATGAACCCACTAGTATATATGAAGAAAACTATAAAAGACTTTCAATGTATTCTTCATGCATAATTATTGATAATATGAGAATAATTGATCGATTATTTTGTGACCTAAAACTAATACTTTTAATGTGTAATCATTAATAAACATTGGAAATAATTATTAAATAGTTCTATATGCTCTAAAGGTAGAAATAGATAGTGGGATGTCCAATTATTCTTCTGGTTTTAGAGCTTACAAGTAGAAAATGATGCTTCATGGATACTCAAATAAAAAATATCAAGGTGGAATGAAACTCTGACCACCTATATATAAACAATTGTGGGTAATGAATTTAGAAAATTTTAAAAAATTAAATACAAAATTATTAAATTTTAAAAAAGTTTTCCATCAAGATAGAGATTATTTAGGGTATTGAAAAGTTAAGAAAATATAATAGATGAGAAGAGTTTTCCAACCAATGAAGTTAAATTATTCAAATGTCAGTAGATTGGGAATTATACAAAGCAATTCCCGTATCCAAGAGATTATGAGGTTTTTGGGACCCAACAACCCCCAACTAAAATGCATAATGTACAGAAATTTTCATTATAACTCAAGAAGTTCAGGAGAATGATATGGTGAAAGGTTCACTCACCATCCACTCTAGAACTATGATATTTCTTGATTTACAAATGATTGATATAGAAATATTTAAGGGGACAAATTTTATCTCACTTAAATGAATTTACAACCATATATCCATGTGAGGATTAAATTAATAAATAAAGGATTTATATAGTCAAAAAATAATGTTGGAAATGAGACATAGTTCAACTATGATTGTGATTGAATGATAAGGTTTGAAAACTATGTATGTATTCCATCCACACTAGAATTGAATAAGGGCCTAAAGAATAAGTCTCGTAGTTCACCATTTTCTATCTATCTTGTAAGTACAAATATGTGTATTGATATGAATGATTATTTATTATTGGACAACCTAAATAGATACTTTTTTTATTATCTATCTTAGTGTTTGGTATGTCATCAAGTTAATGCCGAGAGATTGAATTCTAAGGGGATATCCCAAACATTACTCATAATAGAAGGGAAATGGTAAAATCACTATATATTTTTTCAGACTCCAAAAACATAAAAATTTCATATTAATACTTTGGTTGAAGTCAACTATATTACATACTCATCAAACTTCATTT
The DNA here is from genome assembly GCA_963277665.1 of Viscum album. Lineage (NCBI taxonomy): Eukaryota > Viridiplantae > Streptophyta > Magnoliopsida > Santalales > Viscaceae > Viscum > Viscum album. The sequence goes on from OY728131.1 coordinate 566,511,565, forward strand.
ATATCAAATAGGATTTATCTCTTGATCAACATTGTATGATATATATTAAAGAAGTTGTAAGGGTTCATGTAATATCAATTTCTATTGTATCTCATCAGGATCAAAGTATTACCTAAATGTTTTGAAAAATTATTTATTAATAAATAGATTCAATTTTTTTTTAATTCTTATAATAATCTTCATATTGATTTCCCGTCATAAATAACTTTTCAAACCCTAAAGTATATGTTGAGATCATTTTTATGAATTTCAAATGTTGTTGGGTTGAACACATTTCTATAGTCTACTTTTATTAAAATAATAACTTTCAATAAACCATGCATGTAACTTTTTATGAATATATAAATAGTATGAAGTTTAAAACATCTACATGTTGGGATGATGTTGCAGAAATAATTTTTCTGGTACTTCATCTATATAAGGAGATAACATAGAAAGATAGACCCATTCAGCAGCACAAAAGACCATCTCAAAGTCGATAGAAATGTTATGATGGTATTCATCAGTGAGATATAGAGTTTTGATTTTGTGATAAGCCATTCATATGAATATATTCTTACAATATAGTTTTATGTTTGGGAAGAAGGTAAATATAACCCTTGTATATAAATTGGTCCCTTCAAAATTATAGATCATATTGCAGTAGTATCTTATCATTTGGAACATCAAAAAAATATCTCTAATGTTCTTGATGTTTTCAATGAATTTATCCAAAGGAAGTACATTTCTGATAATTAACATAAACTAAACTCAATGTTCATACTATCAAACCAATATCTATCTTATGATAAATAACCTACCGAGATTTTGGTTCATAGAGAGAAAGTTTAATGAAATGAGTCCACATACTTGGTCAATGTTCTATGGAGAAATTTTATAATTGAGGATACTATGTGGGAGATATTAGATGTTATGAGGAAGATGTATCCTTGGTGGATTGAATTAGAGATATGGAATTTTGAGATTGAAAATTTTTTGGTGGGTTTTAATACAACAACCCTAATATTTTTGGATATATTCCTCTTGTAATACATTTTAATTTTTTGATAGATTTATTTACCTGAAACATTGATTTTAAATTATTCAAAACATGATATTAATATTTATCACATAGCTACTAGATTTTAAGGTATTAGTGTGATCCATGAAACAATTAATTTTTTTGAAATATATTATTTAATATAATTTTTTAGATTAACATGGGAAATAAGTACACAATTTTGAGTAAATCCATTTTACCCCTCAATAACATGTTTCTGAAAAACAAAATAATGTATTTTGTGAATATTTATTTTAAATAATAGTATTAAATTTTATATATTTTCTTTAAAATAATAATAATATCATTTTTGAAATCAGAATATCAAAATTATCTTATGGTCAAAATTTAGGTTTTTTATAAAAAGATTGATTTTTTTTGTGAATAGTGAATATAAAATTTTTTGTAGGACTTTCATTCATTTTCATAAAAAATACCACTATGAATTTAGTTTTATATCAATGTAACATATAAAATATTTAATTAAATATTTTATAATTAATTACATTAGAACCACTATTATAACTTATTTTGATAAATGTTTATTTTTGGGCTTAAGAAATACGTGTATATATATATATATATATTATTTTTTCATTGTGTTTTTTCTAATTTATATTAAAATTGATTTAGACCACTTATATTAAATGATTCTTGAAAAATAGTTTACATATTTTGAATAATAAGTATCAATTTCTGTAAATAGGTTCCTTCTATTTTTATTAATTATGAATACCAACTGTGATAAAAATTTTCACCTCACTAAAGTGTAAAATGGGGTAAACAAGATTAAAAATATGTGGTAAAATGTTGAAATGACACAAATTAAATGGTTTTAACAATTAAGTGAGTTTAATTCTACCAAATTTATTCTCAAGGAGTTGAATGATGAATTTCAAAATATTATTTTAAAATTGGGATCCCAAGACTCACTTTTGTGAAGATAAGTAATATTTTATTTAAATTGAAAACTATTAATGAGTCCTTGTAACTAATGTAATGGTTTTTATATTTCATTCAGTAATTCATTGCTCCAAACATATATAAAATATTTTATTTTTATTATCTAGACATTAAAATTCATGGAAGCCAATTTATTACCTTATTTCATGTTAAAATGTTTTTTACTGCTAAATATGGTATTTTCCTAAAAATTGTTTTTCATGAGTTTTCTGTTTTTTCATTAAAAGTAATATATAATACCTGTAAAATTTAAATTATAAAAAAATATTCAATTTTTTTAATTATATTTATTTTTTCTATATTTTCCCTTGAATTTTTTCTAATAATTATGTTATGATAGAAAAAGCTAATTTATCACATTTATGGTTAAAATGAATTTAAAGTAGTTTAACTAAGAGAAAAGGCTTAAAATGTTAAAACAAAACTTTTCTAAATGTGTATGGTTGAGTTTATTTAAACCCCATTACCTCTTATATTCTAATTTTTTTCCTTCGTGTGACATGTCGTGATTACTATATCAATATTATTTAATCATTGTGTAATTTCAAAAGTTCCCCTCCACTAAATTATAAAAGAACACCTCTTCTACACTCTTCGTCACACTTATGAGCTATATATCTGAGACCATTACTTCCATAATAACTTCCTATATTCCTTACCCAAATCCTATATATATTTTTCTTTTAAATTATGTCCTTCAAAGGATGAATGTGTAAGAAAAAAAGTCAGTTCTCAACAATGAGGTATAAATCTTAATCGAGTACCATCAATTTTATTTCTTTTTTTACCACTTATAAATCCATGGAATCCATATTAAAATAATTATTTTCTGATATAAAATATAATTAATTTTTATTATGATGATTTAATCACCATTATCCACCTTTATTCCATCCTACCAAAATTGAAATCATCACTCATGTGTAGGTATGACTTACGGTCCCCATGTAGTGGTGTAATTAAATTTTCATTACCAGTATACATGTATTTTTATAATGATGTATTTTATAAATATTTATTTATTTGTGTAATTTTTATGATTTTTATTGATGAATTATTATTTACCTTTCTTTCCATTCATCGAAATATGGAAACAATGTTCAAGCTACATACGACCTACCATCTCCATGAATGGCGTAATTCATTTTTCAATCAATGCATTTTATGGATGACTCTAGATATATAATCAATATATATATTATATTAATATCACTTATAAAAATATAATTATTTTTTATCCATGATCAAATGATAATGACCAAGACTACCAAATTGGAACATGCATGAGAAATAAAGATGTTATAACCCGAAACTCTGATTTTAACATTGAGTGGGTAAGCAATAGTTGATAAATGTTGTAAGTAATTCATATATGTTATCATATATATTATTATTAATCTATAATAAATTATTTTTTAGTATATATTTTATATATAGGATTTTATAATTCGTATGAAGAAATACAATACTTGAGGTCAGATAATAATGTTTCAATCACATTTTAATCAGGATTGTTTATAATTGAATTACCAATGATGAAATTTAAAGATAATTATTTGAAAAATCCATTTAATTTTATTCTACTATATTTATTCATAGAATTTTAATTCAATAGTACATTTTCACACTATTTGGTTCATAAAATTACTCGGAAATGTTTTTGAGAAAAACTGACTTCATTTTATCTTTGGTTGAGAATATTTTTCTTCCATTTATATGTTTTATTTGAAATGATTTCAATAATATTTTAATATTTAATTTCATTTATTCCAATTATTAAATTTTTATATAAATTATTCCAAGTAATATTCTTTCCTTTTTCAAATTAGTTACTTGTGTCTTTTTACAAAAAATTGGCGAGGAAATTTTTTTTTACATACATTGAATTAATTCTAAATTCCAACGTCATGATTGCTTAAATATTTTATACTTCCAATACATGCTTCCATGGTTATTTTAAATGAAATTTTTTTACATAATATTTTTTTAAAATTTAAAATATTTAATATGATATTTCAAAATGAAAATTCTATTTTTCTAAATTGTTATTCCCGAAATTTATTGATGAAAATTTTCATCTATGATAACATCCTTTGTTGTTAATTTTGCTTTTCTAGGGATATGATCCAATTATACTATCATCATTCATTATATGTATAGTCTATGCTTATTATTATGAGATGTCTATGTAACCCATTTAATTTACATTGGTTTTTCAATAATCATTCCATGAATTTTTTATGATCATGTGATATTTATATGAGAGAATTATTATTTTTTGATGGTTGGGTCTATTACAGCATTAAGATGTATTGGTAAAAGAGATATTTATATCTCATGAGATGATGATGATATTTTTTTAGATGATTGTGAATATCATTTTTAATATATATATATGTGAGTATTATAGTGTCTTGATACGTTCATAGTAATATGTGTGGACTTGATTGCGAATAGATTTTCTCATATTTTAGTGTGTGAGTATAATCAATTTTGATATATACTCATAGGATTATGTGTGAACATTATTGTGTTTATCTATGTTCTCAATATTATAATTACTTCTTCTTAAGATGGAAATTAATTTCATTATGAGTCTTGAAATATTATTTCTTCTTTTAAACCCTTATTGTTTATAATTCTAGAAACTAATAGGTTTTTTAACATATGATCTATGCTTTTTTAGGTATGAATATTTTATAATGAGAACATGAACTTAAATATGTTATCATACACATATGATAATATTCTCCTATAATGATTGATATATTAGATGTTAATTCTTATAAAGAATATCAGATCACCCTTTTCTATGTTTTCTTTCCATAGTTTTTGATGGAAGGTTTTATGTGTGATGAGTCATGTAGGGTACCTTTTAGAAATAATTTTGTGTGAGTTAATAAATATTGTACATTAATAGGATTTTTACATACCTAGTCTCCAATTACACTAATCATTTTCTATCCTCAAGCATATATTACAGTAAAATGTGTTGAATATTCATAAAAAATGATGTAATGTTTTGGTATATTGTTATCATGTCTCTATAATATGAAACACAATATCCAAATGATAATATAATCCTTGAAGGAATGCCATTTCTAAAATATAATATGATCCCAGAGGAGAATCTATATCCAGTACATTATCTTATCCTGAATGGAACCCCTTGTCTAGCTTAAGATCTCAATTAGGAAAAAATTCATTGTCTTACCCACAATCTCATCTAAGAAGGAATGCCATGTTTGGCATATAATATCATCTTATAAGGAATTCCATGTTCATCCCATAATCACATCCATGGGAATTTATTGAACTACAGGTCACAGTAAGGCAAATATCAATGTAATCCATTGATTATACCAAGAAATCACAAGAAAAAATGTTATCTAAATCCTTCATAGTCAATATTTATATTTTACCCTACTTGGTACTCCATTACGTGAATTTGATGGGTATTTATAACACCTTTGGAGAACTTCATGATACTATGAAGGTCGCCAACTAGTTGTGAGGGTATGGGAAATATAATGGGGAGACTATAACCTCTAGAATAGAGTAAAAAATTTATAGTCAACAAGATAAATAAATAATATAATCAAAACAACTTAAATCCATACACAATAAAGTAATAATAATAATAAATTATATCATGCTATAATTTATGAAACCTAAATGGTGTGCTGAATGTCATACAAATATAATAAAAATATTCTCTAAATAAAGACTCTAAAACCCTGATTCTGATCCCAATATTTGATCCCATATCTATGATCCAATCCCATACAAAAATATAATAAATTAAGTATATTTTCCCCTTCCCTTGTCCATACCTACATCCATGATTTCTTCTAGGGTACCAAACAATGCTCGGACATGGTGTGAGTAAAACTTAGTAGGATAACACCCACAATATCTAAAAAATCCATTATAAATAAATATTTAGGGATACAATATGATAAATAGGTGAATTAATTCATACATTAATGTGAAACATTGGGTAACATGTCAAATGTTGAGCTCTGGGTTGACACCTAGGGTAAACAAAACTTGGTATGACACGATTCTGATTGTATCTGTCCTCGCAACATAGTAAACAAATATATGGAATTACATGTCCATCTTATAATATCATATGGTAATTAATGAGATGTCTAACCTATATTATCATATTATAAGGAATGTTATTTCCTACAAATAATACCAACAAAGAATTAATTCATTTGCAATCCTGGAATCTCATCTGAGAATGAATGTCTGGTCCATCCTACAAATTCATCTAGGAATGAATTCCATGTTCAACCCACAATCTCATCCATGATGCAACAAAATTTCCAACCTATAATATCATCTGGGAAGGACATCCAGTTCCATTCCATAATCTCATTCACAATCATTGAGTGAACCAAAAGTCATAATAATGAAAAAAAATCCAAGTGATCCTATAATAATACGAAACACTGACATGACCAATATATTATCAAAATTCTATTGGAAATTTCATTATTTATCCAATCTTCATAAAATTTACTCCATTTAAAAAATTCATTCCGATAACAAAATAAAAGGTAATTATCAATCTAAACCAAGTTACTAGTTATCACAGTAATTATAACTATTTCCTTTTCAATTATCATTTATGAACAATAACTATTACACTTATCATTATGTCTATGTTTAATCTAGCCTTAATACAAATTAAAATTATACTATAAATAACCGCTTTAAATACGTGTAATTTATTCTATTGATAATCATCAAAACTACCGTTATTAGACAATTCCAGGTCAAGAAAAGTTCTCAACTCATGTGAAAAAAAAAATCACAGTGATAAGACAAATCATAACAAACTTCCAATTATTCAAGTTGTTTTAAGTTCCTTATGTCCATGTTACAACCTATAGTTGAGATTTAACACACCGATTAGAAGAACACAAGTCCTGATCTCAATGCCAATAGACCAAACGGGATTAGAGGAAGGTATATGAATATTAATTCATCAATGTAGTGGTGTACCAATTAGGTTAGGTAGTGAACACATTCTAATAAAGAGATATCACGTATTGAATATACTACAAAAAAGTGAAACATACCTTAGCGAGTTGTTTTGGACTACTAAGATCAAAATAAATGAAGATGATGAAAAATAATTAGTGACCAAGGAAAAACAAGGTTCCTCTTTCTTATCCATCAACATAATCAAAATAAACTCTTTCATCACAGGTTAACAATCCCAGATTCGGGTATACTATTCCTATTCTTGGGTAATACTCAATGGAAAACAATAAGAACAAGAAGGAGAAGATGTACCAATCGGAATAACTTCAATTTAGAGGTTTGGTACACTGTGTACCAACAATATCTATCATTGTATTGAATAGAAATTACAAAATTGCCCAAGGGGTGGCTAGAATTTGAGATAAAATAAAAAGAGATTTGGGTGAAATATAGGTCATGAGAATTAATAAAAATAATGGATGTGTCCTTATTTATGGAAAGAATAAGGTATTTTTTTTAAATGTTTGGGGTCGAAGCCTCAATTTATTATTGAAAGCAAAGACCTCTTTAGACTGGGTAGAGGGAGACCCATTAAATAGCCTGAAGGCCCAAGTCCAAGTGTCCTGAAGTAAGTTTCTTGGGCATAAAATATTGAATTCAAATCCACATCTTAAAAAATCCACTTCATACAATGAATCTACTCAAAAAATCATTCACATACTCAATAAATTTAATGGAGTATTCCAAGATCCATTGATGTTATGAATAACCATTTACAACCTGAATTAGTTCATGTTTATAGAAATAATCTTTCACACCCTTTTCCTTCCATAAACCATTGAAAAACTAATAAAGTTAGGTAAAAGAGATCTCTTACTGAATTTATGGGATAAATACCAGGGAAGAATGTACCTAGGAAAATACAGGATCATACAAAATCCCTAAAATAAAATAACATGTGCCCAATTTTTTCTATCAGGAATTTATATGGGAGTTTTGTAAAAAAACACAAGCCACTAAGCCTATATATCTGGCTCCCACTCCTAGGTATCCTCTTACACACACAAATGCTTCCACTATACCTAACCAAGTGGAAAAGTCTTCCCTCAAAAATTATTCTCACTATGGTTTAGGATGAAGATCATATTCTAATCAATGTATGGATCAATATTAAGATCAATATAATCAACACCTATCATGTGAGAAGGTAAATATTGATATTTATAATGTTTTGACACCAAAAATACCATATGCATTAAATTTTATCACTATGTAAAGGATAAAGAATACAACACTTGATTGATCCTCTCCACTATCTCAAACACCCTGGAAATCCTTGAAGCTATCTTCCACTATTTATGCATATTGTTTTTCCCCAACCCAGGTTTCTCCAAAATAATAACCTAATGACAGACCTCAAACTCTATACGTAGTATTTGATGGTTAGAATATGATTCCTTCAGACTCAATGGGGTCAAAATCCACTTCCTGGACAACAGAAGCAACATAACTGTCCCCAACATGACACTTGGTCAAGCAATGGATGACTCACCTACCTTTAACCAACATAGAGGTGAACAAAATATCATTCCATAAAAGGCCTTGAAATGATCAATTTAGACTGATGCCTAAAATTTTCTATTATTCATGAACTATATGAGTTATATATTCTTCTCCTAAGTACCATGGAGACCCAAAACCTATGTTCATATCACATCCTTCATAATATCAATCATCTACTCATATTGAATGTTATTAAGAGGGTATTAGGTTTTACTCATTAGAAAATTTGATTTGAAATACTTTTAATGTCATTTATAGAATTCAAATGGGTAATAGTGATCTCGAATAGTAATGTTAAACATTGGAACACCATAAAATCAAACAATCTATTGTATTTAGAGACTATATAGATCATTGATGGTGATGGTATCCTGGATATGAAATAAGTGGGTCACCTTCATCCGTCAATTTCAGATCACCCAAACTGTATGCTTTTTTAGGTGTCTTGGGTAATCCTATCTGGAATTATATAGTAGTGTTAATCAACTTCCATTTCAAAATGGGAAAAGTCAAAAAAATAAAAAAAAATCATCTAATTCTCATCCTTCACCTATTGATTGGTAAAACATCTCATTAAAGATCTAGATACCTCCTTCTTCAACCCTATCCACCTATACAACATCTGTAGATCACGATACATCTTTCATAGACTGTGATTTAATATTCATTTAGAGGCATGTGACACCCTCATCATCTCCCTACACAAGCCACGAGTAACCCATAGTCATCAGTGGATAAGAATATCATCACTACTACCAAAAGACCATCCTAATGGTGGATCCCCTCTATATAATCTATACATTATAGATAATCCCTCTAGATAAAATATTTTCTCTCTCATAATCCAGTCTAGTAGTATGGGTAAAATAGATGTAAAATTTAGAAATACACATCCTTGAGACTCTTTAACATCTAAGTGAATATATTTAATGAGTGACATCAGCCGCAACTTGTCACAAGACTCCCATACTACCCATATCTGGGTATTTCATCTCAATAAATTAGAATCAATATTTCTCTTTTCTATTGTGTAAGACAACTCAATGTCAAAAGATTATAGATACTCAACCCTCCACCTCTATATGAGGTTAGGGTCCCATTGTGAAAAGAGGTACATATGGATCTTGTGATCAATGTACACCAAAAACCTCTCACCTAGAAGAAAATTCCACTATCATCTCTGGGTATATATCACTATTGCAAACTCCAGATCATGAGTGGAATAAATATCATCATGTTGTCTTGAATTCCTAGAGGAAATCGAATCTACTCTATCCTCCAACATCTTAACTACTCTTAGTATGGCTATGTATGTTTCAAAGTACATGAAAAATTTGTTACCTTGATCAGGTAAGCTATGATAGGTGATGAAGTCAACCTTCTCATATGATCATAAAAATCCCTATTGCATATATATGAACTGATAATCTTCACCGCTTTCTTTTTTGAGCCTGAAAATTATTGTTACCAGATGTAAGAAGTCCTAAATAAAATGCCAGTAAAAGAAAATTAGTCCCAAAAAAGTCTTTATAATGAATTCATTATTATAATTATCTTAAGAAACCATGTATTCAACTATCTCTAGGTCCAAAAACACTCCATCCTATATGATAAAGTTTCTTAGGAAGTGGTATTTGTAAATTTAGAAAGAAAATTTTGATAGCATGGAATAAATCCAGTACACTCTTAGTATACATAGGATGACGTCAATATGTTTGGTATGATCATCTCTAGAATGAGACTCCACCAAGATTTCCTTAACAAAAACAATGTGAAATTGATATAAGGATGAATGGTATATCTAATTCAATAAGTGCATGAATTCCAATGGTGCATTCTTCTGAAGAAACGGTATCACTATCAACTTGATCATTCCATATTTACTCCATAAAACTGTTTGGGGCTATGTTTGATGATCTCACTCTCAACTGATGGTACTTTGACCTCATATTTATCATGGAGAAAATATAGATACCTATAAACTGATCAAATAGATTCATTGATGCATATATGGGGATACTGGTTATTGACTATCATTTGGATCAATCTATGATTATCCACACATAAATAAAAATACATAGCAACCATCCTGGAGAAAGTATGGGTTTTCCCCCTCACATTGGTTAGACACTCTTATGCATGAGTTTATTATTGATCCCCAAAAAATAATATACTCCTGTCTAAATTCCCAAAATAGTAATGGGATTTAATGGACCCATACATTGATACCAGTTTGTAACATCCTTAACCTAGTACTCCCTCACATGACCGAGATGTGTGGTTAAGAGACTTCTATCACAACTCCCCATACAACAGGGGATTCCGACTAGCAGTAATGGTGTAAGGAATATAATACAGAGACTATAAACTCCCTAATAGAGTAACTATATCATTATAAATAAGATAAAAAATAATATAATTGAACAATAATACATCCATACACAAACAATTAACCAAAAAATAATAACAAAAATTCATTTCGTGCCATAATTTTTTCCAATCTAAATAAAATGATGAAATTCCTTAAACTAAACTTCAAACATACTCCAAAATTGTACTCTTAAACCCCATTCTTAGTCATGTCTCCATTATCCAATCCCATCTATTAATAAATCTATTTAAATATAGTTTCCCTTCCCATTGTCCAAACCTGCATCCATGAAGCATTCATGGGTTGCAAATGGTGCCTGAAAAAGGTGTGAGTACATATTAGTAGGGCAAAAACAACGATGTCTAAAAAAATATAGTCTGAATAAATAGGGAATAAAAATATTCAATAAAAAGGGAATGAATTCATAAATTAATGTGAAATATTAAGTAACCTTCCAACCCATGATCTCTAGGTTGACACCAAAGGTCAACCCACACCAATTAGACATGATTTTGGATTTATTTTTCCTTGAAACATAGTGGATGAACCAAAATAAACACCATTCCCAACTCATAACATTTTCTGAACAATGAAAACCCTATCAAATAGATAATAACATACAGGAAGGAACTCCATATCTAAACTACAATCCAACATAGGAAGGAACAGAGTGTCCATCATATAATATCATCCAGGGAGGATCATTATATCATTCCCACAATCTAATCTCAGAAATAACACCATTTATAGAACACAATTTCATCCAAGGAGAATCAAAATGTCCATTATATAATTTCTTCTAGGAAGGAACAACATTTTAAACATTGTAAGCCCCTCTAAAAAGAATCTTCTTGTATAGAATGTAATCTTATCTTGGGTCATTGAGTGACCAAGGAATCATTACAAGAAAAAAACAATGAAATCTATTTATAATACCAACCACCCACACACCAAACATGTTTTAAAAATCCTTTTTAGTAAATTCATACATTATATTATTATCATCATATTTACTCCATTTACCAAATTAATTCTAATAATAAAATACAAGGATATTATCAATATAAATCATGTTTCCAATTATTTCAATGATTGAAACTATTTCCAATTCACTTATTATTTAAGAATAATTATCATTACATATATCATCATATTTTTATTTCATCAAGACTTTTTACCAATATCAAATATATGAAAAATTAACACTTTTAATTAATGCAATTTATTCGCAACCCAATCATCTCTATTACCACATTAAGCTAAATTATTGTCAAGAAAAGTTCACAAATCACTTTCCAAACCAACTCAAATCTGTATGATAAATCATAACTAATTTCTAATTATTCAAAGGACTCTACTTTTTTTTATTTCATGTTCTAACATACAGTCAATTTTTAGCACACCCCTTTGGTGGATGTAATTCCCAGTTCAACACCAACAGACCCAACAACATCCAAGGGTGGTCTATATATATGGTTTCATCAATGTATAAGGTTTCCAATTGGGTTAGGACTCACACATAATGTAACTACATAATTTAACTTATTTTAAATATTATAATAAAATAAAATAAATGTAATGTATTTTCTCTAGAAGTACCACCTAAAAAAATATAAGCTGAATAAAATACTAAATAACAAAGCCATAATTGGGTTCCCCTTTTCTCTCCTTAAATGTAATTCAATGAAACGCTATTATCAAAAGTTAAAAATACAAGATCTTCGTGTTTAAATACAAATTCAGGGCTCTCCTAATGGTAAAACATATAATATAAGAACAATAAGAATAACTAAGTGGATTACCTTTAATTTCGAGGTTTGGTACCCCATGATCCATTGAAATATTCTGTTGGAACTTAGATAATTCCAATCATAGGTCATAGAAATTAATTATATAATTAGACACAACCTCATTTATATTTTGAATCATGTTTTCAGTCCATTAATATTTGAGTTGTTATATATGTTGAAAAAAATGTTTCCTTATCTTACAATCCTAAAAAACCAGTTCCCATCATGAATGATATCACCCATGATAATCTAAATCATCTTAAAAAACTATTTACATCGTAATTGAATTTCTATCATCCACCCAGAACCATTAACATCATGAATAACCATTCATACCATGAATTAGTTCATGTACACATATTATATCATCCCCTCTCTTTTACCCATTGAATAACTAATAAATAGTAACCCAGTCAGGAAAAACGGATTACCTGTCAAATTTTAAAGATCAAATAAAAATAGAAAAAGATATCTACCTATAATAAATTTGATCTTATAAGAATAATCCCACCATACCTGTCAAATCATCACTTATCCATGAATCTATGGTACCCTCATGGCATTGACCCATTTTCTGTACGGAAAACAACATCTTCCAATACAATATATACTCTTATATTTCCATGTGTAAGCCAAATTATCAAACCGATTCATTTATTCAAACTATATAGTCCTTTAAAATAATTAAAAAAATATCTTCCATCTATTAAAAATCATAATATTAAACCATAAAACAAGAAGGTATTTTTTTTAAACCATTCAAAACACAAACTTATCAACTCTTAACCCCCAAAGTGTTTTCCACAATAAAATCATTCAATTTTTACTTTTTAAATCATGGAAACCAATTTTATAAAATCTAAGACTTTAGGTTATAGAATACATCCAGAAAAAAGAGAAAATCAATTTACCATTCTATAAATATCGCACAACATTGATAATTTTATTATAATTTTACATATCCAAGAATTATTCACCTTTAATTAATCAGATACCTAGTAGGATTTAAAAAAACATGAACAATCCCATATATTTTGGCTTAAAACTACAATATAAGGTTCTATTTGATGGGAAATGAGTATAACTCAAAAAGGAAGAAGAATAGAGCTCTAACAATCTATTTTCTAGGTTTGGTTCTTCACGACTCATTAGAATTTGCCTTTGTAGGTCATATAATTAGAAAACAACCTAGTGGAACCATGGAAGTTATGAGAATTGTTTTGATAAAAATAATTAGCACTTCTGGGATGGTATTGGAATAAAAATCTAATTATGGGTGCTGTTAATGAAATCCCATGGTTAAACCCCACAATTTATAAAAAAATATATGAGTGCTACTCGGCTTTACCTGGGGCTAGAAATTTGAGCCACATGTCTTGGAAAACTATGTTCCAACCATGTAAAATTATATTATACCAAAATATCTCATACTATACATTTTTTCATAGTGTATGGTCAAACCTGTGTCAAATATGTTCCATTCTTACACCTTCCCAATAACTCCCATGTTACCATTCACCGTTTCATGGAGGAACTACCATATTTCCACTAACCATTCGTAAACCATTGAAAATTAAAAAGATTCCAAAACATTAATAAACCATTTAAAAACTCCAAGATCTCAACCATATATAACATCAACATATATAAAAAATTGATGTACCTCATACCATAGGTGTCTTATCTTCCCCACAATTAGTCTTTCTATCCACATAAATCATGAGATAGGGGGTTTTGTAGTGTATTTTTTACAATTACACTAACATATCATTATTGAATTCCCATGTATCCTCTTGAATTTAATCATGTTTCCCTAATACCTTAAATAATGTAATACTTTCCACACATAATACATTATCATCTATCTCCACAATATGATTTAGTGAATGGAAAAATTTAGCATCTTATACAAGATCAACATGAACCCATCAAATCACCTGTGGAGGATTTGTTATTTATTTCATTATTTGAGATATGTGAAATAAATCATCAACCAAGCTGAATTTTGGTAGTAAATAAAATAGATAAACAATACCACAAATTCATTCAAGTATGTCCAAATTTCTAACATACCAAAGAGACAATATTCCCTTCAAACCCAATCAATGATTCCCCTGCATTAAGTAGACATTCAAGAACACATGATCTCCCACCACATAGGATAAATCATGATGATGATTATTTTTATTATATTTATGGAGGATTTTGGTAGAATATATAAATTTCATAATCATCCATTCTTATTCATCATTACATGATCAAGTAAAGTTCCAATGAACAATGTTTCCCCAGTTTGTTGAAAACAAAGAAGATATCAATATGAATGGCCATATAATGCCTCAATGAGATCCATTTGTATCATGGACAGATAATTATTTTTATATCGAATCTATACTAAGGAAAAAGTATCTTCCCATCTTCTACTGAAATCCATCACACAAGCTCTAAGAATGTATTCCAATTTTGGAATCATTTGTTCCAACAACCAATCAGTTATGAGATTATGAAATATGTTCAGGATAGACTGGGTACCCAAATATTTCTAAAAAGATCACCAAAAAATAAGACATAAATCCAAAATCTCTACCTTAGATGATAAAAATGGGTATTCTATGTAATTTTACAACTTTGTGAACACAAATGTTTTCTACATTGTTAAAATATTTTTTTCATAGAAATAGATGATGTGGGATGACTTTTCTGGTCAGTCTATAACCACCCATTTTAAATCATGCTTTCAATAAGTTCTTAGTAAACCCATGAAAAAAATCCATAGTTAAATACTCTCATTTCTATACCTGTATAGGTAATGAATGCTATATTCCATTTCGTCAATGAGGTTAACCTTAAACTATTTATAGGTGAAGCATTTAGTCACACAATCAATAACATTTTATTGCATACCTGACTATATAAAATGGGTCCTCTGAGAGATGTACGTATTTTGAATTCTTGTATGAATCACCCATTTAAAATGGTGATATACAGAAACATGATTTTATTAAAAAGATTTCAAAAATACTATTTGTTCTTAAAAACTAAAAAATGAGTTCATATATAGTTTACATCAACTAATATTTCCCCTTTTTGATGCTTTCAAATAATGGTTAGGCAATCAAGATCCAATAATTTATCATCATTGACTTTCTCAACCAAATTATATACAAGAATCCCTAGAAATAATATTTTAAATTCAGTCCTCGTAGTGTAATCTAAATAAAAATATAAATTATAGTCATTAACTTCCATCAATCGGAAGATTCTCATTCCATTTAGTTATATAACTTTTAATGTAAAGAATAATCTATGGAATTTCCTTTTCTAGGTGTATATTCCAAGTCAAATAATAATATCTTGAGTTATTTCATCTATTTCAGTTGTCTCTGGTTCAAACCCCTTTGTGAAAATATGTGTTTTAATCAATAATGAGTTGTTAAAATGGTGAAGTTCTCACCAAAGTGAAAATGAAACCATGTCTTCAAAACATAATCCACTTCAGCCAATGTCAAGTCATGTATGGGATATTTATTTTTATAAAATTTTAAATTTCATGATCCATAAGCTATGTCATGATCCTTATATACGAGAACATTGACATGTTAAGATCCAAATACATCATAATAGACCACATAACGTTTTTCACATTTTGGGAAGATGGAATTTGGTGCTGATGTGATCTTATCCTCAAGATCCAAAAATGATTGCTAATAAACATCACTTCTTTAAAATGTTGTGCAATTTTTAATTATTACTGTCACAAGAGAATTGATATTTGAGAGTTCATGAATGAAGAAATGGTAATAACATAATCATCCTAGAAATTTTCATATCTTAAAGACATTATTTTTTAGTTTCCAAGAGATAATAACTTCTATCTATTCAGGGTCAGCCAGTATACCTTTTATAGAATGAAATTTATAAGGAATAAAACTTATTGAATTGAGAAATCACATTTATAGAATTATCATATAATCAATGATGTAAGAAATTGTTCATGGGTATATCTAAATTTTCTACATGGTATTTTTTGACATTGATTAAACACCACAATTATATTCAAAAATACCATAATAAAGGTGTTTAGGTATTTTTAGAATTTATAATTCATCTATTCCATGAAAACATCTAGTGCATTTTTAAGATAAAAGAGCATGAGTAGATATTAATGATGATCATAGAGACTTATGAGAACCATTGGGAACATTTAAATAGATCAAATTGATCATAAATTTATAAAATTGGAAATCTAATCCTTATCAGTGGATGATCCAGTGTACGATGATCAATAATGTGTCTTAGATAACCATCTTCCTTCTTTAAAAAAAGAATCAAAGTATCCCATGTTCACATATTAATTCTTTTTAAAAATTTATATTCAAATTCATTTTAATTAGACCTTCAATTACATTAATTATTCTTGTTCTATTTTATGTGATGAATATAAAATAATATTCCCCCATAAAGAGAACAATAAAAAATTTCACTTCCCTTTCAAGTGGAAAACAAGTTAAATTTTTAGGAATACATCTTGATATTGTTCAAAAATGTTAGGAAATTTTCTAGTTTCTATTATGTTATTAGTCTCCAAATTGACTGAAACAATTTTTTGAAAAATAGTACTGACCATTAGTGCTAATGGTTTAGCTCTTTTGGAATTAAAATCTTATTCCACTTTAAGAGATGAATCATCCCATCAGGTGGTGTAGAATTCAATATTTTCATGTAAAAAATATATATAATACATGAAAGAAAGAAAATAATTAGTACAAGGATTAATTTATATAAATAAATTTCTTAAAAATTAATGTCCCAAACAAACTGTACTCCAAAGTTGGTTATTGAACAAGTTACACACTTAAATACAATTCACTATCAATGTTTTATAGGTGTATTTATTCTCTTCATGTGTGGAATTATTGTATATTTAATTCCATTTGATTAATGAAATTAGAAGAAATAAAATAGTTTTAGGCACTAGTATTCAAATAATTTATCATAAGAGTTCCATTAAGAGACATGCTACATTTTAAAGTCAATGACCTGAGTGATCATCCATGAAAATATGCTCACCTCTATTTAAAAAAGTACTCATTACACCATGTTTTTTTATTTCTGATTTTGGTATCATTGTCTAAGGATTCATTGTGTATCAGGAATCACCCTAAATCACTCAGTTCAAAGGATAATAACTATTTAGTTGTGATCATCATGTCAAAGCACAAGATATCTAAGACAGATGGGAGGTATTCCCAGCAACAAAATTTATATTTCTAAGGAAAAAAGTTTAAAACAATGTCCCATCATATTATAGTTTTGAAATGGTTTGGGTGGTATCATAAAACCCTACTTATTATGCTCTATGAAACCAATTGGAAACATCTAAACATGTTATTTGGGTTTCAAAGAAAGTTAAACATTCTAATGGGTTGATTTTGTGATACTCTTCCTCCTAATAAGTAGGATTCCCTCTTCCCATTGTTCCAATTAATAGATTTTTCACCTATACTCATGTAGAAAAATGTGATTCCTACAATATGATTCCAAGTAATTCCCCTCTCTATCACTATATATCTATTGAAAATTTCTATATAATCATTATTATATAAAATAGTTATCTTAGAACAAATTTCTCTGTATAGTGTAGACATGAATATTGATGCCTTTCTGGACTCACTAGTATCCACTTTTGGAGAATAGTGAACTATTTTTCTAAGGATAACTGGAAAATAGACTTTATTTCTTAAGAATGAATATTTCAATCATTTTAGATCTCTTGAAGCTGTTTGAGTATAATGTTTTGCTGGAAATTTCTCTAAATACCTCTAGTATAAGAATGTGGTTGAGTTTAACTTTGACATATAAATCACACCGTTAGCTTATGAGATCCTCCAGTATATAGACTAGTAACATCACCATTATATCTGTCATGGTTCTACGTAAATCAGAGACATGGTTCATTTTTTTATTCCATGATTCTACCTTTTCATGTTTTGAATAAACCAATATGATTTGGTAGATTCTATTTCTGAAACTAGTCAAAATGATCTGCATTCAATAGATCATTTTTTTGTTTTCCTTTATCATCCTATTGCAATGTTTGAACAATGCTTTAAAAAATTTGTTTTTTCACCCATCATTCAAGTGGAAGTGCATTCTATGTGGACACTTTCTTCAAGTTTCTAGGTCATCTAACTGGTTCTATTTCCTAATAGTCTAAACAAAATCACCACTAATTCCTTGTTAACATGTAAAATAAATTCATTCGACACTGCAAATCATTATAAATAAATTATCATTATAACCAATCTTTCATGAAACCTATAAAAATTATATGTTAAAGGAAATATTAGTGGGAAATAGTATTACTAATGCATGATATTCTCTACTCATCGGCTAAACTCAATATAATAAGTAGAAAAAATTAAAAGAAGTGTTTTAGAACATTTTTTAAACCAATTTCCTTGGTAACATAAATCATAGAATTAAGAAGAAACGTATGAATTTTTATGCTACACATTTCAATTTCTCACATAACCTATCTCCTTTCAACCATCCTATTATAGTTTATTGACCCCACTGATACCATTTATAACATCCCCACCAAAATATTAGATTATATCCTTGGGACACCTATCCCCTAACCATTGGATTGGAAAGAACCAAGGTGCCACTAATCTAAGATTATATCCCTTGGACACTGAAGTCTGTAAATAAATTTTAACGGCTTTCAAAATCATTAGTGGATTATTTTCCCCTTAAAAATAAACACAAAGTCTAAAAAATTATAAAATAACAAAACTAATGTTATTAGATTCATTAAATTTAAACAATAAAACATAAAAACCAATAACATCAATAAAATAGAGTAGTATCATAAAATAAAAATAACTTACAGAAAATCAAAAATACAACCAAAAACAACAACACTAATATAGAATCACCCCAATTAACTAACCTTTCATTTCCAATATTCTAATTCCACCCCAAAAAATATTGTATCACGATTATCCATAAGAGAAATAAGATAACTTATGTTTTAATGTATCATGATAAAAATATATTCATATTCACCATGCTGCATATATTTGGGGTGACTGTAGAACCCAGTTGGAAATACATAAGGCGTTCCCAACATACCAAAAGTACAAGAACACATTAGCTCAAAAATAAACATACGTAGAATAAAAATGTGATAAAAAACCAAATAATTTTACCAAATAATTCCAATTAATTCAAGAAACCAAACGATTAATTCTATCCACATCGAATACATAGTTCCACTAAACCATTACACACATGATTTAATCCAATCATTATTATACCTTACTCATTAAAATAATATTTTTCTACTAGTAAAGTCATCCCTTGTTTGTGAATCCATGGTAACCTCATGGAATCGACTCCTTGTACATATCCAAAATGGAATCTTCCAATGAAATATAAACTCAAAAAATTACACTTTTTTGTCAATGTATCACACTCTATAAAATAAAATCAATTAATATTTTAAAACATTTAATTAAACATCTTTCACGTGTTATACTAGAATCACAATTATAAATAGTGTGATAAAAAAGTGTTTTTAAAAAACTATTAAAAATCAAAAATATCTTATTCATAAACCCAAAGGTATTTTAATAAATAAATCATCAATATTTTCCTTTTAAAATCCAATAAAAACATATAAGAAAAACTAATCCCTCATGTTCTGGAACAAGTGTAGAAAACAGATAAGAAACTTACCTCACAACAGATCTTTCATGAAATGAAGAATTTAATTAAAATTTCAAATATTCCAGAATTATTAACCAATTAATCAAAAAATACTAGATATGTTCTATGAAATCATTATTATTCTAGTTGATATGGGAATAAAGACTTTAATCTAATGTTCGTTTCCAATGGAAATGAGAACATATAAAAAAGTAGAACATAGTCCCGACCATCAACTTCTTAAGATGAATGCATGACGAATCATTTCAAACAGTCTTTCTATTTCATGGATTGACAAAATTTAGGAGAGAAATCCAAGAAATCAACATCCTAGGTTAGAGGATAAATAATGATTGTTTTTTGCTAAGAAATAGGATAAAAATTTATTTATTTATTTTATTAATGTCATCACATGATTATGACACATTATAACACCTAAATATTTTCATATATTACTTCCTTTAAATGATCCCAAAATATTATGTCGTTTTCTCAACTTCCAACACTAAAATAACCAAAAACTATGATATATTTATATTTAAATATATAAATTAAGAATGAATGTTAAAATCGAACCATTGAATTAGTGGGAATGAATATGAATAAATCTTGTATGAAATATTTTTAGAAATAAAATAATGGATTCTTTTAATAAAAATTAAATTAAATTATAATAACAAAAGCATTTAATAAAATAAATTTAAACATAGAAATTAAATTTTCAAAAAATAATTATTAATTTAATTTAACTAATTATATCATGATTATATAATAATAAAGTATACAAATATAATGAATTATATGTTATGAATAAATTCATTATAAATTGGAACGAAATTAGAATAATGGATAGTAAACATTTTAAAAAGAAATATTGCAATATGAATAATTTTCAACTATATTTTGAAATTTTGTTAAATATTTAATTATAAAATATATTAAATTTGATTTTAAAAAATGTACCAAAATTTTGGATTAATAATAATAATATAATACTAATAATATTTTTAGGGATTTTATAAAAATAATGAATTTATGGTAAACATTAAAAACACTATTTTGAATGATAATAGGGATTTCAAAAAAAATATTACAATATAAGTAATAATTATAAATTCAAGACAGATTTTTTTATTATCAAATATTTAATTTATATGTGGATTTATAATTTATAACTTTATTAATTTACAAAGTCATATTATATATTCTATATCATAAGTAATATTTTCTCAAAAAAAATTCAATGCGTTATAAAATTTTATTTTAAAATTATTCATTACCACTTTTATAAATTAAATCAAATAAAAGGTATTTAAAATTTAGAATCATTGGGTCTAAATTTTCTAATATTTTGAACTTTATTTTAATTCATAAATATTAAATTATTATAGTTAAAAACTAGTTATTGTAGTAACAGGTCAAATGGTAAGACAAACAATTCAAAGGATAATGGGGAAAAACAAGATAAAAGATTTATATAATTTATTTTATGATGTTTTAATCAACCATATATCTTACCTAATGAATTATTTCACAATTTTTGAGCCATGTGATTTTTTAACATGTGATTCCCCTATATTATGTTGATACATTTACAAATATTCCACTCCCACGACTAATAAAAGGGGACTCTCAACACACCTTCAAGGTAGTCCTAAAAATTAATTATCCTCCTAAAAATAGACGTTTTTAATTTCCCTATAATAATCATTCCCACTATTAATATTCTGTTCATAAGTTATTAGTTCAGCCATCCATTTCCAAGAAATATTCTAAGGAAATCTCAATGTGTTCAATGTGAGTAATCATTTTAACTTAACTTCTTCCCCTTAAAATTTTCTTCTACAATTATAATATTAAAATAACTATGTAATGGAATAATAATTTATTATACACTAAATTTTATCATTCTATGTGAATTATCACCTATCCTCTTTTACCTTTTCTATTAAAAATAATAAAACCAACATTCTTGCATTGTGCGGAGTACCACCTCTACAAAACATCATGATTCATTTTCCTTCAACACCTTACAAGGATGATATAAAATTTTATTTTAAAAAATAATTATTTTATCTATATCATATTCTAGATAATGAAACAATAAATAATATTACTCCTTTATCCCATTTTATGGAAAATTAAATCAGCAATCATACATATATGAGGACTGCCACCTCCAAGGAATGCTTATTTAATTTTTATTTCCATAACTTTCTTATATGGATATCCATTAGTATGGGAATAAAGGAAAATATTATTTTAAAAATATCATTAGGATTTTGGTATGAAAAATTTTACATCCTATTATAGATATGCTCAATAAAAGAATATGGTAAATTCAATTATTTAAAACATGCATACTAAGAGGATAACGATCTCTCCATTCTATGTAATAACCATATATAAATTATATTCAATTTTGAATTATTTAAAATTACTAAATATTACATTATTAAACACAAAATAGCATCATTATTCATCTGGTATAATAAGATTACTACTAAACCATCTCACAATCACCCATTAATCATGAAAGGTTCTTCTTTGGTTCTGTTTGACCACCAACATGAAAAAAACTAGGAATTTATTCTTTGAATAACTATGAGAAATTATTTTCTATTATACTATGATAAAAAAATAATTTTTCTTTTTCTTTTTGGAAATTTTATTTAAAAATTTAACTCATTAATTTTGAAAACGCCTTTTCATTCATTAAGAAACACTGAAACATGATAAAAATCGATTTAATCAATATGGTTTGTTACCAAAAATATCATTGAATGAAATTATAGCTATATAAAATTTAATGAAAAATATAATTCAGTAAATTCTACGATATAAAAATTATTAATTTGGGAAAGGAATAAATACCAACACCTCTTTTATGAATCTAGTTTGAAGTGATAATGATTACATACACCCAACTAATATGTAAAAACCAACTAATATATAGAAAATATGTAAAAACCAACTAATATTTATATTTAAATAATGATTGAAATGATAAGTATAATTGATTATAGCTATGAATAATGTTATTATTCATGTATTTAATAAAATTAAATTATTTATTCAAACAGTTGGTTCATGTTCCAAACAAATCAAGATCAGGGTAAGGATTTTAATCTAAAATTCATCTCATTAAGACAAGTTTAGTATTATGCACCTATTTTAAATTATGTAGTGTATTCAATACCTATTTGAGATATAATATCATGGATTTTCATTGTATTTTTTCATTTTATATATTATTTTAATACATCTCCTTCGATGGGGTTCAATTAAGGTGTTACTCAACCCATAAGATTTTTCCTGGTCTCAAAAATGAATCATTGAGCCATGTTATATCTTATTCCTCATTTTTCATTTATATGGGGTTATATTGATTTAATATCCCATTAATGTTTTACAAATTATTTCATAGTAATTAATTTGATACACTATTCTATATAGAGTTCAATTCATCAAATTTATTTTGACTCATGTTTTATCACAGTTATAAGGGTTTTTGGTAATCATGTATTGAGTTATTATAATTAAATTGAACTAATTTCATTAAATTTGGATACATAATACCCATTTATTTCATTATGTTTTATTCTCTCATGGATTAAATTTTTACCATATAGAACCATTTTCAAATGATTCATGCTTCATGTAGTATGTTTCCCGTAAGGGATTTTGATAACTCAAGTCTACTTTCCATGAGTTGTCTTGTTTCATCGTGAAAATATTCCTTCTATTGTTTGTTTCTCAAACTCTAATATGTTTATTATTGTTAATTTATATTCCAATTTTTTAATATTAATTTTTAATTCAAATTAATTTTTTTGGTCTTTTTATAATTTTAATTTTAACTATATATATATTTTGAAAATATTAAAAATATTTTTATTTTAAATTTCTGATGTTTTTCCTTCCTCTCCTCATTTTTATAAGATAAAAAATATTTCTTCAGAATTATTTATAATTTGATAATTATTTTAAAAATAAATTCATTCAAAATATTTCACATCAATTTTCCAAAATTATCTATTAAATGTGAAAAATAAATTTTTATTTTACAATAATATGAAAAATGTTTTTTAAAAGATATTTTATGTTTTAATTTTCACATACATTTTTTTTAAATGTATGTAACCTAATGGGGTATATGTTTAATGTTTTATAATATAAGATATATATATATATATATTATCATTTTCATGATTGAACTTCTGGTATTATATAATTTGATTCTTGATTTCTACTTTTGTGAAAAAATTTGAAAAATTATTTTTGCGAGTGTGTTATTCATTTATGTCAACACCCTTCTATACTTCCATATTTCACTATAGTTATGTTCTCTTGAAATTATCAACATTATTTCACTATATTTCTTATGATCATTATTATTCAAGTATTTACTTATTCATATACTCATTTCCCTAAAAATTTCAAAAATAACTTTTTTAGAATTCAGAATGGATGATGTTCACCTAGAAATAACGTCATTCTATTGGCATGGGAAAAGGTATTGGATTTCGATATGATTTAATTTTGATAAAAATGATTACTGGGATATTGAATTTATATTGTTTAACCATACATATTTTTTTAAGTATGGTTTATGATCATGTTACCCATTTTATTAACATGAGGAAATATATTTCCATTCCAAATATTGTTACTCCAATACATATGATTATTATAAATTTTAATATGTATTGTTCAACCATCTAGATTATTCCTCTAGATGGGTTATGATCTTTTTTTCCATAAAATTCGAGTGGTGAAATTTATATACATTCTTAATATCTATTTAAGAACAACATGAGTTAATTATGTATTGATATTTTATATATCTAGTTACTCGGATGGCCATGTTTTTATTTTGGAAGAGGTTCCTTAAGGGATTATAGGAAAATAATTTTTGAATATTATGGTGAAAGCATTATAAATAATCTCTTGAGAGATGGGGAATTAAATTATATATCACCTCGATTCATTAGAAGATATCATTAGAAAAAAAAGGATGGGTTTTTTTATATGCATATTCTTATAATAGGATAGTGTATATTTATAAGGCCTTGAAGACATGTTTTTGATATTAGGAATTATGAGTTCCATCAGTATAATTTAGCATTATTAATATCTATGTATTTATTTATTATTATATGTATATAATTTTCCTAGTTTCATGTTTATTTGGGTTTCATGTTGTTTACATATTCCTACCATCATGTGTATGCCATATTTATTCAAGGATTGTTTCAATTATATGTTTTCTATTATAGAACATTTGAGTTCAACCTTTGTTATGTTTCCATTTCCTCGGGTTATGAAAAAAATATTAATAGGATATGTTTAAAAGGATATGACACGTAGGATCATTTATGGGATATGTTGATGATTTATTATGGATGAAATAGTTTTACAATACGAGAAAAGATTATGATTGGTACAATAGACATGGTATTTATTAGAGTATGATGTGTCATATTTCTCTAAAGATCTAAACCTAAAATAATCATTGATATGTTATAGATTTAATTAATAAATATTATCTTTGTAATTATATATGGTTATATCCATACTTTTAGAGCTCTCATTAATGAAAGTATGTAAATTTGATTTTTGTGGAACCAGATCTAGGAGCAGGGGTCACAGGCGTTACTGTTACAATTAATGAAAGGTTTTAGAAAACATTGAAGAATAAGGTATTTATTGAGGATAATTTAAGGTTTGAAAATTTAGGCTTTATCATTGGATAAATGGTATAGAAAACTCTATAGGATAATTATATGATTTAATTTTGAGGTAATAATGAAAATTTTATTTTATGATTAGGATAAGATAGATTAAGTGAAAATAATTAGAATAAGTATATGTATAAGATGAAATCCTGAGATTTTTCTAAAGACCATTTTATATTTCTTTCTTATAAATTACATTTTAGTGTGGATATTAAAATTTGATGTAGGCCTTATCATATATGTACCTTGGGGTAATAACTATGAAAATGGAATATTGGGTATTAACTCTATCGTCACATGGTGCATAACAAAATGGCATAACTTTGAGCATTTATTTAAACTCTTGAGGTATGGTATTTATTCAATCACATTCTCTTTATGTACCATTATGAGAGTGTCAAATATTTTTTTCACATATAACATTTTATGAAAGTGACCACTGATAACTTAGATTTAAACATAGTTATTCATAAGATAGGGTACATATTAATGGATATATTCTTTCTTGGATAATGGATATGATGTATTTTGGTAGCATTGATTTTAATTATATTAATGGCTTGAATATACAATAATGTTAATTTTAATTAAGAATAAATATTATGATAATTAGGTTAAGAATTATGTGGGAAATAATCTCAAAGTATCCTAGGTCAAACCAAAAATGATATAGATTGAATTGAAGGTGATATATGTTTAACCTAGTCTAATGAAATATAATTTTAGGATCTATATGGTAATATCATAGTGTTATAAATAGATGCATCTTGTAGTAAAATATTCTGATTGTTATTAATGATAACTACCCTATAACGATCTTCACTATGGTTAACTCTTTTTTGTTTTATAAATGGATAAATCCCAAAAGAACCATGTTTAAATTCTATGTCATGGAAAATGTGAAAACTGTCCCAACAAACTACCTAATAGGATTGGAATTAGAGTGATTAATATTTTGAGTAATTCCCCAACGTGAACCTCCATGTCTGACCCATGTTTCGCATAACCCCATGCATGTCACCCTATATATAAGAAGTAGTTGAAATGTAGTGACTGTTTAAATTACATATATTAGGAGACTATACCCAAAGTATAAAATCTCTAAAAATAATAACAAAACATAAAAACTCAAAGTGTATATAGAAACAAATATACTAGATGGGATCCATGCTAGCAATAAATAAATGGGATCCCTAAGTGGAAATCCAAACTAGATTAAATGGGAAAAATGTGAATAAATAAAAAAGTCATATCCTATAGATTACATCTTGGTCTTTCTCCCATATCCATGCACCTCATCTCAACCATCTTCCTTGAGCCCCATTCCCTTACATAGATCATTATACATGAAGTCTACACATTCTTGGAAATTACTATAATGGGTGTCGGTAATGAAACCCAATAATGAACTGGTAATGAGTTCTTAACAAATTTGCACATGTATAACTAGTGTAATACATAATAATAATAATAATGAATGTGAAATAAAGTATAAAAATAGTAAACCAATACTCATGGACTAACTAAGAGTCGACAATCCTCAATCATACTTGATTGATCTCTACATTGGAAGGATAATAAAAAAATAGAGGAAGTTATCATGAAAAAGAAAAATTGTCTTCTATATTCTACTCTATATCCACATGGATTCTAGTTAAATGTTGATCCATAAGGATATCATGACTCTACCTTGTCAATAGGTATACCGTCACATTCATAACACGTATAGTGCAATCACCCTCTATGGGTAAACATAGCATGATGGTCATCCGATCAAAAATACCAAGAAAAACCTCAAATAGCATTGTAACACACATGATTGGGGAAAACATAATATTTTATGCATAACCTAGAGTCATGGAAAATATAGTATCATCAATTAATAATTTATGATCAACATATACCATGGTAACAAGATTCTTTGGAAATTCTCATTAAAGTAAAGTTTATATATAGGTATCCTGACAATTCACACTCCTGTAAGAAATAAATGTAAATCAAGAATAATAATTCATGAAAACACCGAAATCGTAAAATGGAAACAAGTGTATATGGGAACCTAGAATTTTAAGCGACATTCTATTTCATGTTTTTTGATGAAGAACGCCAAGTTCCATCAATGTATCAAAGACCAAACCATGTATCACAACAATGATGATGAATCTTACATGTTAAAGTTTAATAATTAGGGTTTAGGTTTCTTAAGAGATAAGTTTAGAATTTATACACAAGGGAATACTATGTCCAAAAGACTGTTCTAGAGTCACATACCCTCAGGAGTCCATCAATAAAATCAATTTTGAGGTATGTCGAGGGAAGGAATGAAAATTCTATGAATTCATTATTTATTGAAAAATATAACAAGAAATCATTTTTGATTCTAAAAGAGGGACTTCGATTTAGAAAATGATCAATGTTATATCAACATTCCATGAATTGAAAAGAGATTCAAGATGATAGTCAAGACGAAGAAGGAGATATCATGAGTAATTTTTAAGAATACTTCCCCGAAAACATCCACTGTTAATGATAATTATTTCTCTTGTCAATGTTGTAGTCATTGATGGGTTTAATCTTACACCAATATAATAATGAATAATCAAGGGACTATACTTCATTCATCAATATTCCATCAATTATATGTCTAGGGTAATGATTTAAAAATAAAACCCGTAGAATATTTAAATTCATATTCAGATAATCATTCCATCAAGAAAATATTTCAACATACCAGACCCAATGCCATTCTATAAATGAAGGTATAATTTATCATCATATCATCATAGAAACAAAATATCCATCATAGATCCATGAATATAAAATAATAAGGAGGAATTATGTGGCATGGATCTAAATAAAAACCACCAATTAAGAATTTTTGGATCTTTCCATCATAGAAGAACCATAGAGAGGTGAATGGGGATTCCAATATTAAATAAAAGATATTTAAAATTCAAATTAAGTAAATGAGTTTTTTATTTGGCAGTTAAAGTTGGTTAGAAACATCTGTTGTTGAAATCCCATTGGGTTTATTAATTTCTCCCTCAAAACAAGCGCACTAGACACTTGGTGGGCCGTAATGGATAGATAGAGACACCACCAGCTAGTTAGTGGGTTTTATCATCTCACCGATGGTTATTATTCAGCCATCCAATGGAGGAGCCATTTATCAACTCAAAATTTTGAAAACATAGACCCTTATACATGAAGAACTATTCTCTTAATTAACCTTATCTAATAAGAGAAAATGGGAAATATAGTATCTTAAAATATTGAAAATATAATATATCAAAATAAAATGAGGATGTCACAATTATCCCACACTAACAACTTCACTTCCTCGAGATGTATCATCAATGGTTCTTCTTAGAAAACTCAACAAATTGAGATTGATAATAATTTTATCACTCTCATGTATCCTCTAGTATACATCCATGATTCTATAAACCCACATTAGTTCCAATAAATAGACTCAATGGAATTTATATCTCTTATCAACAATATGCAATAGGTTCTCCACGAATGACGTGTTACGCTCTAGCTCAACATCCTCAAATTTAGTTTCCTGTGTGGAATTGGGGATGTAGCTCTGAATATGAGACACATGGAACACATCATACATTCCTCATTAGTGAGAAGGTGGATCCAAAAAATACCCCATTATTTCAACAGACTCGGTGATATGAAAGGGTCCAATATTATATGGGGAAATAATTATTTTCATACTTAAATGTTTATAGACAAATCAAGGAGTCACTATCAGGAAAACCTAGTCACCTACAGTGAACTCCAATGGTCACCTCATGCATTATGAATAAGACTTATACTAGTTTTGACCAATTATTATCCTCTCATAAAATATATAAACAAATTTAGAGGTCTCATATACCATATTGGGCCCCACAATCATTGCCTCGCCAGCCTTATGATAATAGGGTTGTGAATGACATGCTCTCCCATAATTAGCCGCAAAGTCATCTTCAAAATAAATTTCTAGTAACCGTTTCTATATGGAAACTCAACCAAGGCTGTGTGCTTACCCCATTCTCCATTTAAATCTATGGAGGAATCCTTAAGCATGTCCTCCATTATATGACTCATCCACACATAATGTCCATCTGTCGGTGGACAATATGTTGTTTTCAATCTCAATTAATCCAATAAGACATTCTCAAGACCTAAAAAACATTAAAATAAAACATATATCTTTGCCATGTAAAATTTTCAATGTGACACCGTATAAGCATAACATATCATAGACATATAGCATTCCCATATCTTCTTCTGAGAGATTCTAATATATCGGTAGGAAATAAACAACCTTCATTACCCGATTGATAATCGCCCATAAAACATTATGGATCTATATGGTCTCATCTAACCCCATAAAAACACCCATAACAACATATTCCTTCCTATAAAAGGATACAGGGAGTGGCCAAAGAATACCACCCAGATTTTGGTGTTTGACCTTTTTCATCTAAAAGGAAACACATCGGGAAACAAATCCCTTAATATCCCACTTCACCCCTAGTCACTATGATGGATACATGAAGTCATAATACATATTTTTCACTCCTAAATTTACTGTTCATTTTGAGGTATGGAAGTCTCTCATCAACTCTTACCAAATTTAAGAAGGGACAATAACACTTCCTTGTACTATGATCACATCATCATCATCCATCACCAATCTGGGTATCGTGTCACCTCCATCTAGTTGTTTTTTCTTAACAATTCACTATCAGTATGTAATGTAACTACCCTTCACCCAATAAAAATGTTAATATGTGATCACCAATTGGTATAAATTCCTCGATCCCGATTCCATAGAATTATTAATCCTCTAATAATCTGACAATATCATTAGGATCCACTACCCCTTTAATGGATGGTCACTAATCTCATGAGAAATATACATCTTCTGGAAAAGAGAACCAAAAATGAAGTAACATTTACCTAGTGTATAGTCCATCACATAGTCAATTATATATAGAAACTCCAACCCATTCCACTTCCTAAAATTCTAGTCCCGCTATGTGAATATATAATTTAGCCACATGTGGTTATTTTAGAAAATAGACTAGTTTCAAAAGAGATATTTTTTCCAATAATTTATAGTGTGGACCACTATTACCCTCCTTAAGAAATGGGTTGGAAATATCAAATCATGGGGTCATATCTAACCTAACTCATAAGCTGATACCTACTCCATTTTCATTAGTACTACACCCAACTTAATGCTTGTTTCATAATTCAATAAAACATTTTCCTTCCCTGTATTAGGAGTGATCGAATCGGGAGATGTAGTCAACTTATATTTCAGATTACGTAACACCTCTTCACACTGAGCTAACCACTGGATCTTAATTCCTTTTTTCATTAATGAAATCATTATAGAAAATAAATAAGAAAATATGTGGTTAAAATATTGATAATATATAGTTAAACCCAAAAATTCCTAATCTCAAACTTGTTTTAAATACATCTAGGACGTGACCCCCCCCCCCGCCTTATCAGGGTTTATAGATATAGAAGTCTAAGAATTGATATTCCATATTAATTTTAAATATTGAATACAAAAGTTTCTCTTTGAAATATTGGTATAATGAAGATGTTATTGAATTATACTCTAAAATATCTCATTATATCTGACATGGAACAATAGGTTCATTTTGAAGTTCTGAGTCAGGATCCAAGTATCACAGAGAGGGGGAGGGGTGAATCTGTGATATCTTTTTATTTTTATGTTTCCTTCTAATTAAAACAAACTTCACCTCTTGTTAAAGAGTTTCTTCTCTGTTGAACACACACAACCACAGGAACAGAAGATCTACAAGGTTCACTACTCAACAAGAGTAACTATATACTTGGTATGGTACAGAAATAATATAGTACCACACAATCCACTAGAAAACAATCCTTTTATGTGGAATACAACGAGTAGGATATACCCTTACACTCAGGTAGCACTTGGAAAACAATCCAAAAGCATGTGTGCACCCTCTTAGCACAAAAATGGAATTACTGTATTTAAGTGCTTCTTTACAGTTGAACAATTGTATTCTCTGATGTATAGATCTTCACATTCCTACCTAGAAGCTGGTAAGAACTCTCATATGCATAACTGAATATGAGAAAAGACCCCAAATTTTTTGCACAAACTTTATGATTTCTTGCGCCCAATTCAAATAGCCTTGCATGAAAAAAATCCACTTTTGGCGTGGAAAACAAATTTCACGGAACTTCCTTTTTCACGCAACTTTTCACTTTTTTCACACAGTTTCTCTTTTATGCGCAAACCTCATTCTTTTCACGCAACTCACTTAGAATATAATTTTACGCACACCCGAGCTCGTGAATTCTTTTAAGTGTGAAGCATTAACAAATTAGAGGGGTTTGCCTCATATTTAAAGGCCTTGTTAACCCTATGCAAAAACACAAATCCACACATAAAACTGTTTTCATGCGCGTAAAGATCTCTTTCACGCAACATCGTATTTCGCGCATTGCTCCAATTTTTTGCGCACCTCATGCCTTTGATAATTTTTGAGCTTTTGATCTCGAAACAACTCTTGAACGAAAAACTTCATTCCTATATTTCACAAACGCCACCAATATTTCACGCAACCATCATTTTTCACGCATCACGCTGATATTTCACACATCCGGCTACGATTTCGCACATCCTGCTATTATTTCGTGCATCCCACTGATATTTTGCACATCCTGCTACTATTTCGTGCACTGCATTATTTTTTTTCACAACATTCTTAAATTTCTGCGCACTCCATGACTTTTCCATTTAACAATTTTCTTACCTTGAATAATTCCTTGCACACAAAAATCTAAACCATATTCAATATTTTGCGCAACATTCATTGTCAAAAACACATTTGATCATCTCCCGGTTTTTAGGCCCTAAAATTTGGCAAACATAGGAAAACAGTGCCACCTAAAACTGTTCTTTTGTGTCGCCTCCAGATTGTCTATTTCTTTTCCATTTCTCTCTTCAATGCTTATCATAACCAATCTTCAGCTTTCATCATGAACTCTAATATCATAACATATATCCATTGATAGACCAGAAATAGTATCATCATAATTACAATGGAAAGTAGTGAAACTTCCCTATCTTTTAGTAGAATCATTCATTCCAATCAAAACTGAATATGACCGGCCTCATCGTTTCTCCCCCTTTCCTTCATAAGGCATGCATCAAAAGTTCTTCTAAATTATGATATTTGTGAAATACATATCAGCAAATAATCGTCTTGTTTCAATTCCTTTACAAAGATAATTGATTTATCTTCTTTGACAACAAAATACAACACTCTACAAACTCTAAACCTTTAAACTTTATTCTCCATCCAACATAGTCCCAAAATATTTAGTAGAAAAGGATTCCATAAATGAAAACCAAAATGAATGTGTAAAGATGTTGGTGGAAGAAATTTTTATAGTTATCCAGGAACACCCATTGAATATTAGTCGATCTAGAATACATTAAAATGTATTTATATATCTTATACATAGCCTAAAACATCTTCTTTGTGATTTCCTCCTCTGGAACCCGCAAATTTTGATAAATGATCGAAGATCATTTTAAAGAACCATAGGGGTCCCTGTAAATGGTCAAAAAAATAATTAATCTTTAGAAAAGGATATCTATTATTCACCATCTCCTGCTTA
Source organism: Viscum album (assembly GCA_963277665.1). NCBI lineage: Eukaryota > Viridiplantae > Streptophyta > Magnoliopsida > Santalales > Viscaceae > Viscum > Viscum album. The sequence continues at coordinate 566,545,432 of OY728131.1, forward strand.
AATATTTATTAATTAATGCATGGTTGTAGAATAATATTTTCCTTCTTGGAAAACATGATGGGGTCTCCCAATGGTGAACTACATGGTATCATAAAGCTCTTATACTCCATATCCTTGAGCTAAAGATCGAGAAACATAAACTCATTTGATTAAATACGATAAGGGGTATCAAAATAGAATATGTGCATGGAATAAACTATATCTCATATCTAGACCATCTATTAAACATAGGTCCTATAAATTCATCCCTAGATAAATCCTGATAGAAATCCACAATTGGAGGAAAAGAAGATGTGTCTTCCACAGATCCCATAAAAAGAGTCGATCATGTAATCTATTTCAAGGTCATCATGAGATAGCTCAAGTCTGGACCAACCTACAGGCTCTCAATTCCCATTAACCAATCATCACTTAATTTTCTCCCCTTGGTAAATAAAAATACACCACTGAATGATAGTAGTCCATGTGAGCTCCAAAATAGGTCAACCAGTCCATTATAGGAATCACATCAAGGGGCATCATCCCTAAAATCATTAAAGACCACATATTTACATAACTATGAATAACCATGGGTCACTAAGAATTGCTGATGTCTATCTAATGTTTGTCTCAATGGTGTTTCAAGGGAAATTAACACAAAAGACTACTTGACCAGAAGATCATGTCCAGTAAAAACTATTGTAGAAATGAAGAAATGGGAAGCACTAGTATCAAAAAAAGATGTAGAAAACATTGAAGTGATCAAGACCATTCCTAGAATAGTATATGGTCCCTCACCACCGTATACTAGAGTCTAATCTATATCATATAAATTTCCTACCTCATCTCTACGACCTTTTCACTATGACATATGATCAGAAAAATTCATATTTCATGATCCTCTATCTATGTAACATAAATAGGTCCCCAGGTCAATGAAAAAATAAATCCTACAACCATTTCGGAGATTGGTCTTAGAGATTCATTGCATGAATATGGAAGATTACCTATCCATCCACAAAATCAACATGATCAATGAGGTGTTGTACAAGAAATGAAATAATTCTCTTCCCTTCCTAAGTTGAGATATTATGGAAATCCTCCTATGGGATATGAAGAAGGCATACACATATCCACCTATAAATGATTACCCTACTGAATTTCTCATTTCTTCATCTTCCTGATAATAGAAGATTCTCTCATTATAACAGTATGAGGTCCACATACCTAAGTACTAAAGATTAATGGAAATCCAAATGGTCAATCGTCCTTTATGAATTTACCAATATTCAAAAAATTGCATAAAACCTCATTTTAGATCTGTAGATTTTAGATCATGACCTACCACCAAATTTCAGGGTGAAGATCATTCTCAAACTTGGTAGATTTCCAAGTAGAATTTCCATAAATGAGAGGGGAAAGAGAATATGCTTAATAAAATGAGTTGAATACATGGATACATTCATGGATCCCTACTATAGCTCTATGAACTTCTATACTCCGTCTAACATCATTATACTAAGAAATGATTCTACAATGAACCATCCCTTGGATGTCTCCCAAGTGAGACCCTCATGTCTAATAGCATATCCTGTCATGCCCCACTACTAACTAGAGGATCCCTACAACATAAAGGCTACTAGATTCACCTTCATATCATAAGGATTTTCAATGAGGTCAATGACACCATTAACGATGTATATCCAGTCATATACATCCTATAGTTCTCCAGTTCCCTAAAAGAATGGTTGATGTTGGAGTTGGAAATATACAGTGTAGTTGAACATGAAACATAACACCCCTCTGCCCAAAGAGGAATAGTCGGATGGAATCATAGGTGAGGTGGGACTACTACCTGTACCACTAGAGAATATGTGGGAGAATTCTATATTGTATCCTCATATAAAGTAGGTACTGGAAAAGGGTAATCAACTTAGTGGTAGAATCATGACATAAATCCATAGGTTGTCCCTTGAGTCTCCCTCTAGGAAATATTTTATGAAATGCATAGAAAAATTTGAGAAAAACCAAATTTTTTAGGAGAAACACTAATAAGTATAAGGGATCACACAAGTTTCTCCTGGGAGTCTACCCATAAACCAAGGTATATCCTTCCTTTCCTTAAAAATGGTCTTTTGTCCCAACAAGCTGTCCACATTCATATATATATAAACACAAAAAAATTATCAAGTTTAATTGGATAATTTCAACATAGATATATCACAATATAATAGAAACCAATAAATCACACAATCATGAATCTATGCCTATCTAGAATATATTGGAAAAATAAAGGGATTAATTAAAATAAATAGTATAAAGAACACAATTAGGTATACAGATGGCATGTGATCCATTACGCCTTATCCTGATGAATGAAAATACCAAAAAACTAATAAAACTATAATGACAATCATATCAATAGTAACTCAATTGTCCGTTATGCATGATCTGGACTGTAATTTGGAAACTCCCCTACCAAACTCCCACATAACTATCTTCTTTCTAACATGTACCATTTTAGTCAAAAGTAAAATAAGAAAACTATACTCTAAAAATATTTTTTAATTCCATCACTCGGTCATTTATGTATGATCAAGGTTAGAGATGACCAGATGCATGCCTTCCTATACACAAGTGGTTATCAACTAGAAGTGAGGGTCTGAATTCCTTACATGGGGAGACTATACCCTCATATTCATATCCATTAAATAATAATAAAATATAACAACACAAAGTAACATGTGGAAATAATGATACTAGATGGAATACTTGTCAACAATAAATAAAGAGGCTCCAAAAGAGGAAATCTAAACAATATTAAATGTGATGGTAGGAAAATTAATAAACAAAATAGTACCCTCTAGAGAAGATCTTGGAAACATCACAATCTCTATTCTCCCTAACTCAACTATCATCCAAGGGATACATACCCTTTCTTGGATCCCCATACATGAACTATGCATAAACATAAAATTTCCCATACATTGTGTGAGAAATAAAATGAAATATGGGACCACCAATACTCTTTAAATAGAATGTACACATATATAATAGGTGTATTACATGATAATAAACAATATTCAAGAAATAAAAAACAATCACATACCATGAAACCATGTGAAAACCAATACACCATAATCCCTACCCATATCATCTTTGACTCCATGATTGAAGGATAATAATTTTTTTTACAAGTGATCAAGATCTAGACACATGGAATTTGATATTCTACACTGTATCAACATTCCATAAAGTTATAGGTTAATCTACAATGATATCATTCTCTTATAATATGTATAGGTCTGTCACCATCTGTTATACACATTATTCACACTCTCCCACTAGGGGTAAACATACCATGACTTCCCTCTTATCACAAATACTCAAAAGAAACTCTGCTAACATGGTAACACACATAACAAGTGTAATTAAAATAGAACAATAATATCATAAAATCATGAGAAATATATTTGAATCATATAAAAACTGGCGATCAACATCATGCAAGGTAACAAGCTACACAAGTAATTAGGTATCATGGAAACACACACCCACAAGGAATCACCATCATTAAAGAACAACAAATCATGAAAATACATGATTTATTCCAAGGAAAAAAGTGCATAAACAAACCCCAAATAGTATGGTACTTCATACCTTGTATATATTGATGAAGAACTCCAAGTTTAATCAAATCATTGATGATCAAACAATGTCACAAACCGATGAAGAATAGGGTCACACCATAATGATGCATAATTTGGGTACTGATTCATCAAGAGATAAGTTTATAATGATGACATGTGATATTTACATATCAATATGGTCTCCATATAATCACATACTTTTATGAGTCTATCAACATAATTAATTAAGATGTATATCAAAAGAAAGATTATTGATTCACCCGATACATTATCAATCGAAGAATGGATCATGAATTCATTATAGATTATAGAAAATGTCCTAGAGTCTTTCCAAAGATCATAAATAATTTAATAAATCCATCCATGGAAATAGATTCTAAATTTGAATAAATAAGAAGATGTTCTCATGAAAATATAGCTAGAAGACTTACTAGAAAATTTCCACAGTTTAGGAGAATTATATATCCAGTCAATGCAATAGTTATTGAAGCATTAAATCCTCCGATAATCTACCAAGAATTTTTAATGCATCAATGACCCAACATTAATATTTCATTATGAAAGTTCTATGATGATTATTTTCAAACACTTAGCATTGAACAGTTGTATTATTTGGTAGATCTTGATTTGCTCAAGGAATTACATAAACCTGATAGATCATCCACCACTCTACAAGGAAAATAATAATTCATCAATATATCATAATAAAAACCAAATATAAATCATAGGTCTAGGATTATTTAACATGGAGAAATAAGTATTAAATATAGATAAAAATAAAACTCATCGATTAAGAATTTTCAGATCATTTCAATGAAGTAGTTCCAAGAAGATGTCAATGGGATTCCAAAAATTAAATATAGGATCTAAAAAATTGAAATTAAGGAAATATGGTTGAGATTTTGGAGTTATGGGGGTTCAAAAACCTATGGAATTAAAATCCCACGAGGCTTATTAATTGCAACCTCAGACTGAGTTCAATACTCAGCCAGTGGAAACCCATACTGGTTGGGGATTTTCCACTGATTGGCCTAGAAGAATGTCTTCTATTCTTCCACATCCATCGACCTTTTGGTTGGGTCTATTGTAGAATGAAGACTCACTAGAACCCAACTGGATACCCAGTGGGTTCCACTAACTAGCTGGTGGTTATTTTCTAGCCATCCTAATGATAATCCCTTTATCACCTCATCCCTCATAAAAACCCAGACCCTTATCCACTAAAAACCATTATCTTAATCCGACATATGAGATTTGAACAAAAGATGAATTATATTTCTATAAGCTAAATATATATCATATATATAAATAAAAAAGAATGAAACATTATGATTATTCCAAATTGGCTATCAGGAATTCTGATTTACAACATGAATATAGTCAAATTCCCAACACACCAAAATTAGGAAATATATATTCTCATGAAATATGAATTGAAAAAGAAGGTGTGGGAAATAATATTTCATTTCCAACGTGTACAAAAAAAGTGAATAAGTTTGATGGAAATTTCATTTTATGGATAGGTAAATGTTATAAGTGTGGAGATGAAGGTCATAAGACTCACAAGTGTAAGGGAAAGAGACAATATACAAAAAAATCATAAATTTCAAGAGATTTGAAAATTATGAAACATAATTTTCTAATCAGATGGAAAAAAGAGGTAAATATTAATCATAATCCATGAAAACATGGAAAATCCAAAGCAACAACTACTAACGTATCAGATAGTGAGTTTTCACTCTTGATTTTATAGTGTGTAATGTCATGTATATTTTCAATAACTATTGTATATTGAGTTACAAATAAAAACCAATAGAGTTATGATAATCATATAAATAATTATCATGTCTTGTGGGAAGTTATTCATTGTGGAGATAGATCTTCTTCCCTTTGTGGAATTCTATTTAAAATTAGGTATGGGTTAGATACATTATAATGAACATTATTTTTTTACACGTATATAGATATCATTCCACATTCTAAATATACTAATGATTATATAGAGGTATATAGATTATTAGGATATCAAAATAGAAATTACTCTAATCTTATGATCACATTATGAGGACACATCTTACTTTTGGGGGGAGGAAGAATGTAAAACCCCCATATTTTAATATATGACATACATCAAATGACCTGTGCATGTTTAATATCATTCTTTGCATGAAAATACTGAACTAAAATGAAAACCTGATAAATTTCGGTATAAAAATAAATATTTTTTATATCCATTAATAACGAGAAGTTGAATTATAAGGGTGATATGACTAAACCCTTTATTAAAATTTTTATTTAATGAAAATAAATCTACTTTTAATCTGAATGAAATTCAATTTCTATAGTTAAACCATGTATGAAAATAATTTTATACATAAAAATATTTTTTTTAAATTTTTTTATTTCAAGAGACCAAGTATATTATGATTATTTAATAATAGATTATATTATTAATTTTAATAATATATTTCCAATAATTATTTTAGTAATTTATAGTAAATAAAAATTAATAATAGAAAGTATTTAAAAAACATATTTTTAAATATGAAGATTTTTCCACTATATTTTCATATTTAATTAATATTTTTAAACATAAAATTTTTTAAATTTATTTTTACCAAATGAGCTTAATTTTTTCCTACTAATAATAATATAACATTTAGATTATTTTTTGTATTTATCTAAAAATTATATTTTTCTGAATAATATAAAATAATGTTTTTAAAAATAACATGAATTTTAGGTCATTATTAGTATATAAATATGAATTGTAAATTCATGAAACTTATTTCTAATGTCAAATATTTATTTTATATGTGACTTTAAAACTATATAAATTTTTCTATTAGTTTAAAATATCTTGTTTAATATTTTTGAACATAAGTAATAATTTCTCAAAAATATTTAATTCATTATAATGTTTTATCCCCAAATTCAATTTTTTACCTTTTATAAACTGTATCAAATAAAATGAATTGAATATTTATAATGACTAGGTATAAATTATATTTTATGTTCCACTTTATTTTAAGTCTTAAATTCTATGTAACCTTGAGTAAAAACCAATAAAAGGTATATGGGTAGCCTTAAAATTCAAGGGGTAATGAGTTTGGGATATGACACTAACATATTTATAATTGAGTGGATGTTTTTTATTTCATCCTTATCACATACCCAATAAATTATTTAAAATTTTTTGATTCACATGAAATGTTTAATGTATTCACCCTTTATATTAAGTAGAAATATTTAAAAAAGTCATTCTCACAACATATAAATGGGGCCTCTTACCACTCCTTCAAGGAAATCCTAAATATTAGGTTTCCTATATGAAATATAACCTTTTCACAACAAATAGAATAATATTTCATTGTATTTAAAATCTATCCAAAAGTTATTAGAATATGGAATCTATTTCCAAGGGAACATCTGAGGATATCTCAAAGATCTCAAGGCGAGTAATAATTTTGTTCTTATCTTATTCTTTTTAATTTTTCATTCCCAATTATAATTTTTAAATAAATATTTAATAAAATCAGTATCGGTTATATAAATAATTTTATATTTAAATGGGAATAACCATTAGTCATTTTTCCCTTCTCTGTTAGGATAAGAGAAACTGACATTAATGCATTGTGTTGACTACCGCCACCACAAAACAACATGATTAATTTTCCTCTTCCACCAAACATGGATGACCTAAAATGTGAATTTAAAAATAATTATAATATTTATATCATGTTTGTTATTATAAAATAATAAACCATATTATTCCTTTATCTTGGTTCAATGGAATAAAATCATCCAACATGCTTATGTGTAGACTACCACCTAATTGGAACGATTGATTTTAATTTTTCTTTCCATAACCACAATACAATGATTGTCATGAGGATGGTATTAAAGGATAAATATGATGTTTATTATATCACTAATGTTTTGGTATGAAATTTATGAACCAGTAAATTGTATGATCAACAAGATATATCATTAACCTATTGGTTTAAAATGAGTATATTAGGAGGATAATGATATATTTTTTCTTTGTAGTAACACTATATAAATTGTATTATCTTTATATATCATTATAATTATAATATATCACACGGATTATCAACAAATATTATCACTAATATAATTATATTGGGACAAAACCACCTCATAATCACCCATCAATCATGGTAGATTCATTTGTGGGTACGTTTAGCCACCTTCTTAAATAATACTATATATTTCTATCGGGAATGAATAAGATAAATAATTTACTATTTTAATATGATATAAATATTTAATAATTATTTTTTGGTTTTGGTAATGTTATATCAATAGTTTAGATATTAATTAAAATAATTGCTTTTTTTATTAAAAATCATTGAAATATAATCATCATAGATTTCATCATCATGGTTTGTAACAAAAAATAACATAGAGAAAAATTATAGATTTATAAATAATCATTTAATATCAATTATAGTGACATAGATTATATATGTATTATGGAATTTGAAAAATAATAGATGTCAACACCTCTTTTATGAAACTAGCTCAAAACGATAAAGATTACTAACACCCGATGTAGAAAATTGGTAAAAACGATAAAATATTTATATGTATATAATGATTTTAAATGATAAGTATAAATAGATATATTTTTGAATAAATATCTTCTGTATGTAATTTGTGAACATGATTTAATTATTTAGGATGTTTGGAAAAATTGTAGATCAAATCAGGATCGATGTAAGGGATCAATTCCTGAGTATCTCCCTTTGAGATATATTAAGTATTTGATACCTAGATTCATTTATAAGGTTTATATAAATCATATTTGATATATCATATTTTAAATTTTATTTTAATAATTTTATATAAAGTTCAATTATAATTCATTCTATTCAAGGGAATTTTTATCAAATGATTACTCAAGTCGCAATTGTTTTCTTAGTCTCGGTTCTGATTATTTGAGATATATTATATATTATGTACCATGTTTCATTTCTTGCGTGTTCTATTTATTTACTATCAAATTACATCTCTATGAATTATTTCCTTCTAATTAATTAGATAGAATCTTCCATATAATTTTTTCCTTCCAATATCTTTTGACTCAAGTGTGACCCTAGTTGTAAGAGTTTTGGGAAACTCAATATTCATTCATTGAGTTATTATCATTCACTTGGAAATATTTAATATAAGTTGGCTATATTTTACCCTTTGATTGTATTATGTGGTATCATCTTATTTTTTGAGTTATTTACCTATAAACCTGATTTAAAATTAGTTACCCTTCATGGAGTATGTTTCATGTAAGGGAAATTGATAACTCCAGTCATCTTTCTATGAGTTATGTTGTTTTATCAAAAAATTGTTCCTACTATTCTTAGGTTATAAAATCATAATATTTTATTATATGGTACTTTGTAATATTATTTAACAAAATAATGTTTCAATAAAAATTCTTTTTTTACTCTTCTAACAATGTGAGTTATAAAAAAATTATTTTAATATAATAAAAATGGATCTTCCTTTAGTATTCACATGTTTTCTATTCCTCAACACATTTCTACATGATAAAAATAATTCCTTTTCAATTATAAATTAATTTAGATTCTTTTTATGTTTTACTATTCTAAAAAAGTTCATGTCACATTTTCAAAGTTACATGTAAATTTTTATTGTAAATCAATATTAATTTTTTTTCTAAATGATCTTTTAAGTTTTTGCATCACCTCCCTTTTTTATATTAAAAAATATTCACCCTAATAGGGTTTATATTTCATTATTTATCATTATATATATATGTGTATGTATGTTATTATATGGGGGATTTAAATCATGGTATCAATAAATTAAATTCATGATCGCTTCTTATGTGATACCATTCAAAGCATTATTTTTGTGAGGATGTATTTCATTTATTACAAAACCCTTCTATATTTACATGTTGAAATAGGGTTATTTGAATATGAATCCATCCAAATTCATTATCAATATTTCTTATGATCATTATTTTTCTCATATTAACACAATCTTACACTCGTTTATCTATATGGGGTGAAATTCACATTTTACATAATTCAGATTGGATGAAGATTACCATAAAATAAAGTAATTTTATTGAAATGGGGAAAAGTATTGAAATTTTTTATGTTGTTATTACAAAAAATATGATTATTGTTAAGTTGAAAATTAATTATTTAACCATTAACCTTCTTCATATAGGTGGGTTTTGATCTTGTTAACTCTTTTACTAACATTGGGAAAATAATTGGTGTCCTATATTCTATTATTCCAATATGGATAGTTATTGGAAAGTTAAATATGTGTTGTTTATCCATATCTCTTCATCCTCCAGAAGGGTTATGATTACGTTTTATCTTTTATTAAAATTGGGAAATGTATTGACATTCTGGATGCTTATTAACTTCCAATGTGGGTTGACTATTTATTGAATTTTTTTATCTTCCATTATATAGATTTTCTTGGATTTATTTAGTAATAGTTTCCTTAGGGAATGATAAGAAAATTCTAGTTGAGAATTATAGTGAATGTCTTGGACATAAGTAGGTGATGGGTGGTTTATAGTATTAGATACTCAGTAATTCATCAACACGTATCATGAGACAAAACATGTTAAATTTTGGTACATCCCACCTCCCATGATAATATAGTGTTTTGGAATTGGGCCTTGATAATGCCTCTTTAATATTCAGAATTATAAATTCCTTTAGTATTAGATCATTTTTATTGATATCCATATTTTTATTTATTATCAAGGACATAGTATTCTCCCGTATTCAATTTTATTATCGATTCATGTTGAATAATTATTCATTCGATAATATTTATTCCATGTTTGTTACATAATTTATTTAGTTGTATATTTTCTAGTATATATCATTTTAGCTAACCACTTCACATGTTTCCATTTAAAATTGTTATAAATAAATGTAGATGAGGTGACATGTTTAGAATGATATAATTTTTTTTAGAATTTATGGGATAGGTTGATGTCCCATTATAGATAATGTATTTTCATTTATATTTGGAACAATGTTCCATTGATATAAAGATTATGGGATTTATTATTTTATGATGTATCCTATTTCTCTAAATATCTAATAAAAAAATACATTATATGTAAGAGATTTAATTTATAATGATTGATTTCATAATTATCAATGGTTATATCCATTCTTTTACAGCTATTATAAAAGTCGTTATGTAATTAATTTTTTTATAGTACTGAATATAAGTGTTTGGGTCTCAGGCGCCACACTAACATTTTAAAATACTCTATAGAAACTAGGATATTTTTATTAAACATAAATTAGGGACACATGTTTGTTCAACATGGTTTAAATAATCATATACTGGCCATGAAAATTCCATTTTTCCCAAAAATCCAAAATCACATAGCTTGTCTCATGATTTGTCTAAACAATGCACAAGATTAGTAACTCTAATATTCAAACACATTTTTTCCTAGACAAGATGTACAGTTTCCCCTTACTATTATCAAACTTTTAACCATTTAGAAGGATTACAAAATATTGCTTAACTATCTGGAAACCATATTAACTCATCTTACTTATTATATCTTAAAATTATATAAAATAAATGAAGTGCCTAAAATATGGAGTGTTATAATAAATTGGAATGATTTCATTGAAATTCTTCATGTGTAGTGGGATTTAGCACTTTTAATTACATTTACCAATGAATTTTGGTTATAAGGATGAGATATATGTGTATTATGAAATGATTTAGTAGAATAATTATATTGAAAATACAAATATAGCAGTAAAATACCATGATTGAAATAGTAGGTCTACAGAAAATGAGAAAAATAGTGTTATAATAAAATATATAGAAGGGGATTCATGAGAATCTACATCATCGAATGATTAAATTGTCGATAAATTGGTAAACATCATGGTTCATGTGAAATAATAGGAAAATTCATGTATATAATAATATGGTGAAATAACATATTTGGAATATATGCTGAAATAAGAATATAAACCATGTCTCATGAAAAATATATATCTAAACAATAATTTCACATTTTGAAAATAAAAGGTTTGAATAAAATTAAAATTGATTAATATTTCCTTAAGAAATATAATTAGTAAATTAAATAATTCAATATCCTAAAATTGAAGTTAACCAAGTAGGATAAAATTTAAAAAGATAATGGTGATATGAAAGCTATGTTTATAACAACCCTGATGCCAGTAGCCTAGAGTTGATGGTCACATTATTATATTGAGATTAACATAAGTTATAAAATCCCAAATTACCAATCTGTTTATAAGTTTCAGAGTAAAAAATACATACATTAAAATCATTTCGCATTTTTAATAGTTAATAAAACATTACACATAACAAAATATAAAAAGAAAACTAGTTCCATGATCTATTCTTTGCACCCTATGGATAGGAAACAGAATAAGAGTGAGGTAAAATTCTTATCAACGGTTACATATTGTGGAAGCTATTATGAATAAATGAGAATAATCAAAGATAGAAAGGTAAATAATTGAACATACTTTACACTTAAATAATTGGATAATGTATAATCAATATGGAAAGGTAAATAATTTACCACATGTCATTAAATCAGTAAACTAAGAATGAAATGATTATAGAGATAATATAATAGTAAAAATATCATGGATAATAATTCATAAATTCAAAATGAGGTTAATTATTAATTATTGAATGTCATGATTCCTGGGCACATGACATCTTTACTATCATGACCTTTCTGAAGAGTATTTAAATCACACTGGTTAAAAACGCATCTCATTTGGAAAACTGATCTATTTCATGAGACTATTGATGATTGGATTAGATTCCTAGAAGGGTATCCCACTCATTTCATGCATGTAAAAATAGTTCCTCGCATATCATATAAACAATTTAATTCATAAAAAATGACCCTTATTGTATAATATATTTAACGATTAAAGGATACATATTTCTCAACATTTACCTAGTCAATGAAATAACTATCAAAATAAATATTGTTTATAAAAATGGTATATAGTTTAAGTAAATTCCATATCCATAATTGAATAATATTTATATTCTAGATAAATTTAATATATAATGAGAAATTACCACAATAAAAAGATTGTTTCGAGAGAAATTTAAAAATCACAAAAGAAAGTGGGATTTCACAACAGATTTTACCACATGTTAATTTTGGATTCAAATCCCTATGAATGAAATCATTAAAATTTCAACATTAAATACCATTAATAATGAATTTTTCATGACACTAAATTTCAATGGGTCTTCACATACACCACATAAATGTGAATTGGTGGATAATAACAAATAAGTCTCAATTAAATATAAATTGATATGAAAGATTTACCCCATACTTCCTTTTGGTTGTATGTGATCTAACATCATGAATATTTGTTTTAAAAATGTAATTTAATTATTATAGAACCATTTTAATATTTAAAATATCATTTATTATCCAATTATAACATTTTACCACCCATGTATTAATAATAAATAATTCATTACCTAGTTTCAAGTGTTAATTTCCTTGTTTTATCAAACCTTTTTCGTCCTGAAATTTCCCAAACATTCATATATTATATATTAAAATAATAAAAAATAAATATATTAATGCTATATATATAATATATACTCAATATATAAATTTGTAAAATCAATCATGATGGTTGGAAATCAAAAATGAATAACATAGCTTTATGGAGATGATATACCTTATGTATATAGAAGTAATGATATCATTCCATTAACTAGTGAAATGGTATTAGAGTACAAGATATATTAAATTTAAATAATTTATATAATTTTATAATTATCATATGTATAAATTATTTTCATCATTATAACTATACATGAAAAGTGGTGATGAAAAAAGATGATATAATTATGTGGAGACGGTAATGCGTACGCATGTACGTGTAGTGATTTCATTTTTTCTATGATGAATAAGAAGTTGATCATGGTTTTCTAAAAAACTAATATCATAGTTTAATATATATGTTCCTTTAGTTATTATTTTATCATGGAAAAAACAAACTAATAATATTTAGAAGAAGAAATAAACAACAATGAGTCCATAAATATGATTACCACTTCATCTGCAGATGTAATTTTGATCTATTATTAAGGGAAGTAGGCATGGTATTTTTGAATTAACAGGTACCCAATAACATAAATATTATTTATAATATAAATCATATGAGTCTATTCTACCTATATGGATCAATTTTGTGTAAATATGTTATGGAAGGGGCACCCTTTTATAATTTAAGTGGGAGACACTTTCATAATTTCTCAAAATATTAAAATATAATAAGACTATTCTTGAGCCAAATGATTCTAAATGTCATACTAATTCGAAGGGTACGAAATTTTATACCATATATTTTTCTATTTTTATTATTTAGTATTTTTATCAATTTTAAATAATTTAATAAAATAATAATCATAATAAATATCATTATTATAAATTTTCATACTATTCATTACATTGAGTTTAAAACATTATAAAAACTAGTAAATTTCAATAAAACTATTTTTGATGTCATAAATATTTCATATTAATATATATAATTAATTTATAAACTTAATTATCCCAAATTATGTTACTTTTAATATTTTTAATATCATTAATTTAATTTTTCCATTAATTGAATAATTACTGCATGAACGATGTGTAATAATTTAAGGTAAATATTACTTCTATAAAAGTTTAAAATAACTTAACACATTTTTAAAAAATGTTTTATATTTCAAAATAATATTTATAGATTAACATATCCTCTGGATAACACCATATTAAAAATATTATAGATATTAAAAACAAGGGTGTGACATGTTTGACTTCCCATTTAATAAAATACTAAAATTTTTATAATCATTTCTATGTATCCCCAAAAGGTCATAATCTTTAACATTATATGATTATGATTATTATAATATCTTCTAATATGATTTTGGTACATGTTTTGGTAAATTTTATGGTTATTATCATTTTATTTTTTACCTAAATTACTTGATTTACCCTTTATTATGGTAATAATTTTAATAATTTTTATATTAATATTGAAAAAAAAATATATATTTAATAAATTTGGAAACACTCATTCAAAATATTGAACCCATTTTTTAGAATTAAAATTCCAAAATTATCTGAATTTAATTTATTATTAAATCAGAGAAGAATAATGAAAAAAACATTTTCTTAGAAAAATTTGTTTTTAAGCTAAAAAAAGTACTAATACTGAAATTTTTTTATGGATGATTAATATGAAATTAATTAGATTACATGATTATGAATAATAATTAATTTAATTATATTTCAAAATCAAATCATAAATAAATTTTCTATATAAATGAAATGAAGGTTAAAAAAATTCTTTTTTTATTATTCTTTGAAACATTATTCTTTTCGGAAAAATGCTCAACAAAATAATACTAAGATAATTTTCACATGTTGCATTAAAAGATGAAAAAAAATATAAAATAATTTTATTAATTTTATAAAAAATAATTTTAAATTTTGTGTTTAAATAACGACTGAACCACTTTTTTTTAAAAAAAATATAGGTCTTTGGAAAACATTTAATTTTATTTCAAATGGTTTTTATTTTCATTTTTAATCATTAGATAGAAAATAAATTTATTTTATACATATATAAGACATGTAATTTTAATAATTTATTTATTACTACTCATATCTACCAATCAAAAGCTATGTTTTAAAGTATCACAGCAGATTTAGACTTGATGTTTCTTACATTATAAGCAATCAAATTAATTAATTTATATAAATAGAAATAAATTATAAAACCTTGGGGAAATAAATTATTCCCTTCAAAAATAAATCCATGAAATTTCATGAAATTTCCTAAAAAATATATTTGGGTAGTTGTTCATTATAACATCCTTTGGTTGCAATAATACCTCCTCAATTTTTGGATCCCTAAAAATTACCACTACCAAATGAGATAACCTATTCCTCCTAACATTCTCTCGAGTATCAAGATTCCCTATCGTAAAAAAATGTATATTTTTTTTGGAGATCAATCATAATGCATATTTCATCGTTCTTAATATGAGTATTTTTTATCCCAATGATAATGTATATAGTAATTTCATTCAATTTCTACAAATAATTTGGAAGAGGTTTCATGACTCCACCAAGATGCTTCCTCATAGCTTTAAATGTTTAAAAAAACTAATATCCAGACACATCATGTTGTCCCAAAAAAAATTCCTCTCAAATCCCTATACATATTTGTGCTATCTGGGTGTATAGATAAATCTTAGTTATGATCATCATCCAAATGGTCCATTTTTTAGCTCAGGTATAAATAGAACACATAATATTTTTCCAAATTTTGGAACTGCATCCTCACAAATTAAGTCTTCTAAATTCCCATCCTTCATAGATTTAATCTTTTTCTAAAAATAATCATCATAAAATTTATAACTTTTTATTTTTTCTAATAGATATGTTTTTACAATAATTTTAAAAGAAGTGATGTCTCTCCTTCCTCAGTAATTCCCATGTCCATATTTACCAGATCTATGAACATCGGAATGATATTGATCCCCAGTTATGTTATAAATACATGATCTTTCATACTCAAGGCATTGAATAACTTATTTTAATTCTAGGTACGATAGTGTATTGAGAAATCATATTCTTTTAGTCGATCGATACATCACCTTTGCCTCATATTAATATCCTTTAGTTAAAATTTGTTTTAAACACTCTTGTGTTGGGTGTATATCTCATATCATTATCCATATAGGTAAAAACTACATATAATCAAATAATGTATTGAGTATTCTTACTCAATATCATGAGTTGGGTAGTTTTGTTCATTAATATTTACATACAATGATGAATATAAAATAATCTGGTCGTTTTTCATAAGGACAAAACCACGTACCTTATTTGATACATCACTGTATAACAAAAACCCGCCAATTCAATATGGTAGATTGAAAATAAATTAATAGACCATTATCCAATTTAGTTCATCATATATTTCATCACCTTTTTTTTCTAAACAAATTTGACCCCTTTATTTTTAATATATGTTAATGGGTTAACCAATCAGGAAAAATTGTGACCAAATCACTGATAGTATACTTCCAAACCAATAAAACTATGTACCTTAGTTATGTTAATCTATATAGGCCATTAATAGATCAAAATTTACTTTATAGGTTTTACTGAGATCTCATACATGGTGAAAATATATCCTAGAAAAGAAACTTCATGATGAAAAAATTTACACATTCTAAATTTTTTAGAGAAATCAATTCTTTTAAGAGTTACTAGAATGATTCAAAAGTAATTCAAATGGTCCTTTGAGCATTTATAATTCACTATGATCTCATAAATTAATACCAAAACAAATTAATCCTTATATTCCTTTAATAACCTGTTAATTAGATACATAAAAAAGAACATGTAGTAGTCAATCCAAATGGAATTACTACAAAATCAAAATGTCTATAACTCATTTGGAAATCTATCATTGTAATTTATTCCTTATTCACATCCAATTAACAATATCCAAAAAAATTAAACATTTGAAAATATTATGTTCCATGAAGTATGTCAAATAAATCATTAATGTGATGCAAAGGATACTTTTTTACTTACCATAGTAACATTTATCTCCATATAATCAATGCACAGCCTCATGGATCCATATTTCTTTTTATCGCAGAGAACTGGGGATCCAAATTGTGAAACACTTGGTTGAATAGGTCAGTTATCATCCTAATCCTCTATTTTTTTCTTCAAATACACTAATTCTATAGTTTACATTGTATAGGGAGTCTTTTGGGGATGTCCAGGTAATTTCACATGAAATACATTAATGTATTCAAGTACAATAGGTATATCGTCAATTTGAATATTGCATTCTCCATACGAATATTTTTTTCCACTTATTCCCCAAGAATATCATTTAGTAGAGCTACTAGGGGTGGATATAAATATAACATGGATTTTGATTTCTATCCCTTGGGTATTGGTAATTAAACATCTTCCTTATAAATAATAATTTTTTTCTTATTGTAGTATCTTTTTTCATAATATTTTGAAATCCAGTCCATTCCAATGATTATGTCAAATTAAACCATAGATTTGATAATATGGTTCGTAAATAAAACATGATTATTTTTAAAAAATGAGATAACATGTCACATCCTTATTACAATGAGACATCCCATATTATTTTTTATTGAAAACACCCTTCATAAGCTAAAATTTAACTGTCTTGTTTTTGTGGAAAACTAGGATGATATAAAAGAGTGAGAAGATCCCGAATAAAATAAAGCATTAGATAAATTTAAAGGTAGGACTAATATACCTACCACAATATAGTTGTGTACTTTTACCTTAGCTGTATTGATCACATAAACATTCTCTTCCCCCTTATGAGCCTTCTGTGGTAGATTCACTTGACTCTTTGGGATTTGTTTTTTTAGTTCTCCATCTCCTTGAAGATGAAGTAATGTATAGTAGTGTTTTCCTTCTACCCCATTCATTATTTAACCTGATGAATCTTTTCCCTATACATATAACAAAATCTCAGGATCTTTAGGTTTTTCCCAAGGCGATCCTTCTAATAGTTCTCAAACAATGTAAATTTCTGTAACTTTTTATTCTCCTTTGACACATACTATTTCTCATGGTTTTCAGATTTCCACTTCTTCTCTTTCTTTCCTATGACAATATATTAACTAGAAAACTCATTTTATATTTTTATGGAAATTAAAACTTTATCATAATATTATAAAAAAAATTGGGAAACAAGGTCTCATTTGGGATTTGACTTAAGGCCTTCAAAAGAATGGACAATCATGCACTCCAGATTACGTATATAATTTGCAGCATACCTATATAGTCTTCTCAAGGTACCATAATAATCATTAATAATTTTTTCCTTAATTTTATTTAATCTGTTTAACTTTATCTTAATTTAAATTTATTACTCATGTTGGAAATATTTATTAAAGAATGTCTCATTAAAAGAAATTCCATGAGTTACATTTCTTCTTCCTCTAAATTATTTTGGATCAATAACTACTTTTGATCCACATCACTCTTGATAAAATACATTATAAGTGTATCCTTTTCCATTCCACCACATCCCAATGCATTAAATATCTTCTCTAGAGACTTAATAATTTACTCGGATACCATTGGATGAATACAGTCACTAAAATATAGAGGCTTCTTTGACATAAAAAATTACAATATATGTGTGTCGCATCATGAAACATCACTTTTCTCAAAATTTTCAAGGTTATTAGACCTAACCAAGTAAAAATACCCAAGTATAGTCATAATTGTTATAGCTTTAAATCCAAATATATTGTATTTATCATTAGAAAAAATCATATATTTATCATGATTGATAATTCTCGTCCTTCACACAAGAACCATCCCTAAATAATGAAACACAGTGAGTTATCTAAAAATCATCTTGAATAATCATATATAAAATAAAATCCCTCTAATGGTCAAAACTCTCAAATATTGTAAAGTATTATCACAAATATCTTGTTAATTAAATTTATATTAGAATATAGTTCCAATGTTTCTTCTAAACTCCTTTGATATCAACTTTAACAACCCTAACCCCAATAGCCCTGAGTCGTTTGTAACATTATTACATTACTATAAATACATGTTGTTAAATCCTTAAGGACCAATCGGTTTGGTTGTTTTGGATTACAATATACATACATGAAACACATTTTTCATTAAGAATAGAAAAAAACATAATATACAATAAAGGATAATAAATTACAATCTTAGAAAGTCATTCAATGATATCATATTAATATCATGTAGAATTTATATAAATTAATGGTCAGCTAAAATACACATTAAGGTTTAAGTATAATAGAATCTACCCTAAATCAATAAGAATAAAAAAATATGGGGTAGTAAATAAATGAAATCACATTAAAATTAAATAAATATATAAGTAATAATCAATAATGAAATGTAAATAACTAAATATGTTTCATTAAATAAATATACTGAGAATGAAATTCATACAGATATAATATAATTTTTAAAATAACATGGATTATAATAACTAAACATTAAATAAAAGAAATTATTAATTGTCAGACATCATTAGACTACCAATGTAGCGAAGGGCTATCTGTAACATAGTCTCACCCATTTCAATAATTTATAATTCATTATTTGAATATTTAATAATCTATTTAAATCATAAAAAAATGTGACTTGTGGTAAATTATTTGTATTGAGTAAAGGATATGTATTTATCAATAATTCCCTACCTAATCAAATAAATTTCAAAAAAATAAATATTGTATACAAAAATGGTATATGTTTTAATTAATATTAATATCCATCACACAAGAATGTGAATATTTTAGATAAGTAATTTTCAATTAAAATTATCAAAATAATGTTATTGTTTCCTAAGAAAGTTAACAATGAAAAAAGAAAGTGATATTCCACAATAACTTTTACAACAGAAAATATTCAATTCAAATCCCATGGGTTGAAATAATTCAAATTGAAACATAAAATACCTTGAATAATGAATTATGAATTATAATACATTTGAATTGGTCAATATATACACCACATAAAATTAAATTGTTGGATAATAATAAATAACTCTAAATGAAATGTAAATGGAGAAAAATTCCATTCCACACTCTTCCTCTTGGTTTTACGTTATTTAACCACTTGTATAGCAGTTTTAAACAAATTATTTACTTATACCAGAACCATATTAATATTAATGATAAGATATATTATCCCCTAATAATATTTTACCACATGTATATTAATAATATTTTATTAATTTCTCTATTTAGGGTGTTAATTTCCTTTTTTTCTCATACAAGTTGTGTCATGAAGATTCTAGTAGTCGAATATTTTATATTGTCCACTTATCCTCTAAATGATATTAATGTTGTAAATAACATATTTAATCATTATATAACTTTTTTGAATCATTATTTAATTATTTATGTGGAAAATTAATTGCATCACTTCGTGGAGACGGTAGGCCATACATATGCACATGTAATGATATCATTACCTTAATAGGTGAATGGGTAATGGAGTGAATTTTATTTATGTTTAAAGAATTTATATGATGTCATGATTATTATTTATATCCACTAATTTCATCATTATAATCATCCATGTAAATGGGTGAAGAAATAAAAATTACACCTCTATGTGGAGACGTTTAGTCGTATGGACCCACATGTGGTGCTTTCATTTTCTATTAGTAGGATAAAAGGTGGGATATGAATGAATAATAATACTAATAACACATAATTATATATATTTTATTGAATTTGTTATTTAATAATGGAAACAACAAATTAATAGGATCTTTAAGAAGAAATAAACTGGAAAGATTCGGTACAGATGATTACCTCTTCTTCTATGAACACCCTTTGGATCTATTCTTAAGGGATTTAGGGTTGGTCTCTTGAAAGTAATAAAATTTCAAGATGTTAAAAATGGTTGTTGAGAAGATAAATTTTAAGTGTTTTTTCTAGCCATATGGCTCAAATAGGTGTTAATAATTGATGTAAGGGGTGCACTTTTATAATTCAAGTGAGATGCACTTTCGGAATTTCACAAAATATAAATATATAATAATGATATTCTTGATAAAAATGCTTAAAATATCCTATAAATGCAGAGGGGGTGACACTCTAAACCATATATTATCATATTTGTGCTTATTTTTTTACTTTTATATATTTGAATAAAATATAAATCCTAGAATGTATCATTATTGTCTATTTTGATACTATTCGTTACTTTGACTTTAAAAAATCAAGAAACCAGGTAAAATTTAAAAATAAAAATATTTTATTATATATTAATAATTTCATGTTAATATATATATTTTTAGATCATAATAAATATCTAAAATTATGTTAATTTTAATATTTTTAATATCATTTAAATGAAGCTTCCATTTATTTAATAAATAATACATTTGTGTTGTGTACCCATTTATGATAATTATTCTTTATCTAAATATTAAAAATAAATTTTCATGATGTAGATAAATATTTTATATTTAAAAATAATATATATATTCGATTATATCCTCTAGATGGAAACATATTAAGAATATTACATTTATTAAAAACAAGTGTGTGACATGTTGTAGTTCTCATTAAATAAAATAACATAAAGATCATAATTAGATCCAAGTGGCCCCACAATTCAAATTTTTTCCTTTTTATGATTATAGTCAATAAAACCTCATTAAATATGATTTATTATGGTGTTTTGTACATTGAATGGTTCTTATCATTTTATTTTCACCTAAATTACCAGACTTACCCCTTATTGGAGTAATAATATTACTAATTTTACTATTTATATTTATCAAAAATAAATCAGTAATTCCTTCTGAATTTGTCCCCAGGGATTAAAAATATTGAATCCAATTTTCAAAATTTAAAAAATATAATCTTTGGAATTTAATTTAAAATTAAACTCAGAAAATGTAATGAAAAATAGGTTTCATGATAAATTTGTTTTTAAGAAAAAAAATATGCTTATAGAAAAATTATTTATAAGGGTGATAAAAATTTAATTAATTATATTATATAAAAAATATAAGAATTAATTTAATATTTGTTCAAATTAAAATCATAAAAGGATTTTCAGTTATTTAAAAAGAAAAAATATAATAGTTTAATAAAAATTTATTTTTTTATTATTCTTTGAAAAATTGATATTTTCCGAGAATTCTCAATTAAATCATTCATATATAATTTTGAAATAATAGATTAAAATATGAATTTATTTTAACAAATAAATTTTATAATACTGAGGAAAATTAATATTAAATTGTGTTGCTAAAGAACAACTAAACGTTTTCAAAAAATATATAGTTTTTCAGAAAGCATTTTTTTTATTCCAAATGGTTCATATTTTAATTTATATTTAATTGATAGAAAATAGATTATATATATTTAAACCACACAATTTTCCTAATTTACTTATTACTATTCATACCTAATAACCTATCGGCCATGTTAAAAAGAATCACGACTCATTGAAACATGATGTTGCGTACATCACAAGACACCAAATAAATTATATTTGTTAAATTGAAAAATATTTCTAAATATTTGGGAGATAAAATATTAAAATATATATTGGTAAATAAACATTTTCAATTTACTACAGTCAAAAATTGATCTAAATAAGCTGAATGATGATTTCCACAAGGAAACTAAAGTCAAAGAATAATCTTCACATGATACTATTAAATGTTAACTCAGAAAAAAGTTGAAAGTTGGTCCTAAAAAATATTAAGATAAATTTAATAATACTAATAATTCATGATTCCTAATTAAAAAATTGAGGATTGAGAAAAATAATTAGTGGTGTTATCATTAATCTAATAGAATCCAGATACAAATTCTAAATGAAATATCCTCCACAATAGATGCAAAAGGAAGTCATATCTACCTATGAATCACCATTAAAAATATATAATGCGTCGTATCAATTGGGAAAGATGAGATTTTAATGATATTAATAATAATTTAGAAGCTATGGAAAAAATTCTATTCTCTCTAGAAAAAATTCTATTTCCATAAAGAAGGAAAGAGTATAGGGAGAGTAAATCATAAATAGAAGATAATTCCAATTGGAAGATGAGAAGAAAAATAATACTGAACAGGGAATATAGATATAAGTACTCATTAAAAATATTTTTACTATATAGAATAAACCTATGAAAGATGTGATCATAATGGTCATTTTGTTGAAGATTATATGAAATATCCTCCTTAATAGGATCCATACATTGAAAGATAAAAGAATAATGGAAAACAAATAAAAGATAAAAAAGTCCATGATAACTAAAGTATTCCTTAAAGAAATTTGAAAATAAAAATACTACAAACATGATAGTATCCACTCTTTACATATGAAAATTGAGGTTAAAATCTTATAAAACTTTGAAGAACACAATGGAGGATTTCTTACCATTTGAAATTTTAGTTCCCCTAAAATCAAAATTAGTGGGACAAATATCATAGATGATGGAAATTTATAGTCAAAATAAGATATATTTGTTGATAAATTATCATAAAATAATTTTTTTAAGTCAAAAATTTGATGATGGAAATAATTTTTTGTTATAGGGAAATTTATTTATTATCTAATGCTTGAAGAATGAAAAACATTTTCTGAAGAAGTAGGAACTAATAGATTTCAATTTGAGAATTTATATTTATGTGGCTTATGATACCTATGTAAGAAAGATTAAAAATAATAATTTAATTTAATTTAATTTAATCTTTTCTAATATAACTTGTGAAAAATATCAATAGATGATTTGGTAATAGATTTACCTCCATTGAAAAGATAAATAATGGTCATTGGTCAAACTATTCATCAAGGTAAGGTGAATATAGGAAGATATAAAAGGGTCAAGAATCACTTTACCAGAGCACTTGAACATATACATTTTGATGCATCTATACCAATGAAGAATCATTCTAAAATGGTTTATTTATATTTTATCAATTTTATGGATTAATTCACCTAATTAATATTGTTATATTTTTGAAATATAAATATGAAGTTGTATAAATATTTATGTTTTGGAGAAGGTAATTTGAAAAGCAACTTGTTTCATATACCTAGAAGATAATATTGATAATGAAAAATAGTTTACATGTAAATATTAATAAATATATATATTAATAGTAGAATAAAAAATCACTACATTTCTCCCTTTACCAATCAACAAAATTGGGTTATAGAACATAAAAAAAATATTTATGTAAAAATAACAGGGACCATGATTTTAGATTATAAGCTTCCCAATATATTTTGCTAAAGTAAAATATTTATGGTTTTAAATTCTTATAATCAATGTATACTTATGTCAAAAACATCATTTACAAAATATGAGATGTGTTAAAAGAAGAAAATGAAGGTAAACTGTTTAAAAGTGTTTTGGAATAATTTTTTAATGAATAAAAAATAACTAAACATAGGGAAATCTAATGAAAATATATATTAGGAACTTTCCTTGGTTACTAATCCAGATATTTTTTCTATAGTTGGTGGAATAAGTAATTATAGAAATTTGTAGAATCATGTGATGTTAGTGTGATTAAAATTAACTTCAATCCAATTATGGAGAAAAAATGAATCCAATGATATAATGAATAATTCTAGGGAGTATCTTGAAGAACCTTTGGTGATAATGGATATCATTATTCCAATATCAAATAACATTTTTTCATAAATCAAGTGAAAAAATATTCTATACCATAAATAAAAAATTATTTTTTTAGATATTGAAAAAAATTAGGTTTAACCATGTAATATAATCATATTTTCATGTAATCTATTATATATACTAAACTTGTCTTATTTCTTACTTACGTTTTACCTTCCCATGATTCCACATCACCCAAATACCCTCGAATACTACCTCTATACCCTAAAAAATGCTGCATCCCGCACCCAATCGTGATTTACCTCGGGTTTACTATGGTTCTGCTCTCATCCCAGACACCCCAATCCCGCTGCTATTCCTGATTCTCCTCTCCAGCAGCTAGCCCCACCAACGTGTGTTCTATCTCCGTGTGATACGCCATTGGCTCCTCCACCGTTGGCTCCTCCGCATTCGGCTCCTCCACGTTCGGTTCCTTCGCCTCGTAGCTTCTTAAGATTCTTGTTGTGATATATTCCCCTTCCTAGGGTTTTGGCTCATCCGCCATCGACTCCTCTTCATTCGACTCGTTTTCCTCGTAGCTTCTTAGGCTTACCGCTATGATATATTCCCCTTCCTAGGGTTCTTACTACATTTTTACCTCCATCGGTGCTCCTGTGATTCCCGCTCATATTGTTCCCGCAACCTTTTCACATCCGCCATGATTACTAAAAATCTTGCTCTTATTTCCCCTCCGGTGCCCCTATTATGGTTCACGCTATTGTTACCTCTCATGTTCTACTCCTAGGGTTGTCGCTTGTATTTCCCCTCCCATCGCCAGTACCCAAAAAACACCGAAGTCATCTTCCTCACTAATTTTTCTGTCATGTACTATAGTTCATCATCCTAAATCCCTTTATCTCTTAATACGTTTCCCACAGCTCCTACTCCTTCAAATAATTTCAGTCAATAACCTTCCAGATTCACTCTACCTCATTCTTTAATTCCCCCAATATCGCCAATTTCTATCCACATCAACAGCTATAGACTATTTCTACTCAATCAAATTTTGACCCACGCGATTTTTTCCCGGTAATAGGTATGTTCTCCTAAATCGTTGAAATAATATCCTCTTCAATTTCCAGTATTTCCCATCACATAAAAACATTTCATATGTTATTATAGTAAATCTATTTTCCAGATTCACAAATTTGGGCATCTATTTCATTATTTTATTTGGTATTTATTCACCAATTCATTGTTTGAGTAATATTCTGTAAAATGCAATATTATTCCTAATCTGTACTTTGATTCAAAATTTCATGATTATTAAAATGTTGACGAATGACTTTACATGTTTTCTTTAATTCTGGTATCCATATCACCATCTCTTGCCTGTCAATTTAATGGTATCAAAGATTCAATGTAATGTTTTCTCACTAATATTTCTACTTCCATTTATATAATGTTTCATTTATTGTTTTGTTGTTTGACATCAATATTTGTTTGATATATAATTATGTGTCATCTTCTACGAAATGATTGTTTCATGTACTTTTTTGTTATGTATATTTTTTTCTGCAGTCTGTTATTTGTATTTTTATTTATAATAATTTTTACTCAAATTATTAGGCTTTGTTATTTCCTTTTCAATATTCTAAAATAAACTTTCATTATTTTTGGGTTATATCATTTTAACAAATTACCGGTAACATTGTTTTAACTCCTCCAGTTTATATTATCAATGATCATTCTTTCATTATTATGCTATATGTCATTGTGCTTAATACTCTTTGTGTGATTATATTCTTTGAGGTATTTAACTTTTAGATCCCATTTATTATTTTCCATTCAGTTTTTATGGTCATAATTAATTTTCTTGCTTTTCTGAACTTCAAACACAAACAATCCATGAATATTTATATCAAATTTTTTTATGGTGGAACCTTTTTATAAATATCAAAAAAGGTTTTACATTTAATTATATGTTTTTGTATTTTACTTCAAGTGTTTTTTATCCAAAATGTTATTTTATTAAACACAATTTCATTTTTTCCTAGGTTATTTCATATTAACAAATTTGAAATAGAATTTTTTCAACTCCAGATATATATATTGTTTCCTATAATTACATTATTATATATAGAATCTTTATTTGATCTTAATATATTATGTTGGATTATATTATTTACCCTAGGAAAATCATATTGTTTAATCTTCTACTATATACTGTCTTTCAATGCTTTCTATCTTTCAACTCCTACTAAACTATATTTCTTTGAGCTTAATATTGTTTCAAATCCTTCAATATATATTGTTTACCCAAGATAATTCTATTTAGAAAAAGTTTATTCTCATCAGATAGTTAGAAATACTGACCATGATGGTATGTTATATTTTTGAACACATACTACATCCAAGTGTATTTTTTACTATAGTATTTCGTTAAATGATTTGAAAAACTGCGGTGTCATTTTATATTTGTGTTTATCAAAATTTAAACATGACATTATGTTTCTATTTTCAGGATACTAGTACATATGTTTCACACATTCAGTACACTCTTCATTGATATTGATAAGGGGTTTTCACTTCTTTGAGTATGCATTTAAACGATTTTCTATCTGAGTTTCTAGAACAGATGAGGTTTGATTAAGTTTTTATGTTGACTTATAAATGTCATTTTATTTTGACTACAAGGCCTTATTTCCCATAATATAATTGATGTTGTTATTTTTACCAATATTAGTGGTGTGTGTGACTGAATCAGGTCTTGGGTCGGCCTCCACAATTCATGTCATATAGAAATGGTATTTGGGAAAGATCTCATACACCATCAGATCAGGTATGGTAGATCTTCCCATTAACTTACTTGGTTTTCATATCCCATAAAAAATGTACCGATTTTAGGATCACTAAATCATGATAAAGCCAATAATTATTTTTATCATTTAAATTCTCCTATGATGAAATACCAATAACCTCCTAAACGATACAGATTTTAGGGTCAGTTTTATTTTTTTTATATAACTATTCTACCAAATTTGATATTACTCATGATTGGTACATTGTTTATACATTTAATGATTATTATAATGGTGTATAATTAGTTTACACGTCTTCTTTAATTTACTTTTTTTTATCATTGTCTGCAGTTTTTGAATGAAATGTTAACAAAGATTCAAGGTAATTCTCCTGATATATTTTTCTATTAATTAAAATTTAAAATTTTGTCACTTATTCTATTTACTCAGGTGTGTGACATGAAATCATTACATTTTTAAGGAGGTGTGACATCTACAATGAGTAAATATTGGCTAAAGTATTCATTGCCTTCTTGACGGTGTGGCTGAATCCTACTAGAAGGTTTGATTGGAAAGCATTCATTTTGTTTTCCATTTCCCTAATTGATTGCTTTTAGAAGGATATATATGATCATGTTTTCAAACATTCTTTTTGTTTTTTAAACCTATTTATATGGGGATGTGAGCATGTTTTGAATCATTTTATAAATTTACTATGAACTTTATCTCTTTTTATCCTCCCTTGTATGATGAAATTTATACATATCTAATATAATTTTTTACATGATATTGTTTATTATTTATGTTTTTGGAATCAGTTTAATAGTTTTATCTTTGTTTTCAAATAGTACAATTGATTATGTTCTTTGAGTTTTCAAATAACAAATGGTGATATGTGATTCTTAATTTTTTGTCTCGTTGTCCTATTATTTATATTTTTGGAATCCATAAAGCATGAGATAGATACTTGAAAGTCGGGAATTGTGATCGGGGAACCTAGAATAACAATAAAAACCAACTCTTGAGTTCCATGTAAGTAGTTTAGTTTACACATCCATTTCTTTTAGATTCGTGTCACTCTACCATAATAAGAATTAATTCAATAGTTATAGTGTAAATCATATCTATCATCCATTATTATATTTCTAAATCTAACTATGGTCTGACTAGATTTTCCCATGATGATTCCTAGGAAGTAGATACACTAGAAAAATAATGGGGAGGATCTTTTGGACTTGATTGTTTCCATTTGAAGTAGCTGGAGAAGTGTCTTGATGGAAAACTGAGTGATGTGATTGAGAATAAGCTTGACAATTCAACTTATACCTATCCATTTCCATTACCTTTTCCTTATTCATTTTATTTTTAAACTCACACTATATATATTGTTTACCCTAGAGAATTACATTTATAAAACTATAATGTTGTTCAAATTGTAGGAAATGATGACTATAATGGTATGTTATATTTCAGAACACATACCACATCCAAGATTCATTTTACTGTAGTATTTCTTAAAATTAGTTGTAACATTGTGATTCCATTTTTTATTTGTTTTGATAAAAATTTCAACATGACATGGTATTCCTATTTTTAGTTTACCAAACCATATGTTTCACACATCCAGTATACTCTTCATTGTAATTAACGAGGGGGATTCACTTCTTTGAGAGGAGATTCAAATTGGTTCTGTATTTGAGTTTTTATAACACAAAAGGTTTGTTTAATTTATGAATGTATCATAAATGGAATTTTTTTGACCTGGATGGATAATTTCCAATATAAGTGCATTTTATGCTTGATAGTAACATGCATAGAATAATCACATGCAACTAAATGAGCTTTTGCAGGTTGTAATTATACATTATTGTTTTGATGATATGAAGGTTGTGAATGTAGCTTTATATTCTAGACATTGTTCAAGTCACATATGTTCTTTTAATGCACCTTATCCTTAATTCCTTTTCTCTTAACTATTCCAGGGAGCTGTGTTGGTAAACAATTTTCCCGGTAAGGAGCCTTCTGCACTTGGTTTGGATACTTCATCATAAGAAATATTTCCTTTTCTTGGTTGTAGTTGCAACAACCATTTAATGGTACTCAAGTATTAATTCCTTATAAAAATTATACTGGGGACCAACAATCTTGACGGTATATATAATTTGGAAGCATTGTAGATTGTAGAAGAATCTTTGTATTAGTTACTAATTTTTTCATGTAATAATCCCATGCAACTAAATGATATTTTGCAGGTTGTAATTATACATTATTGTTTTGATGATGCCATGGTTGTGAATGAAGCTTTATTTTATGTCCTTTGTTCAAGGCACATATGTTCTACCAATACACCTTGTCCTTAATTCCTTTGTTCTTAACTATTCCAGGGAGCTGTGTTGGTAAATAAATTTCCCGGTAAGGAGCCTTATGCACTTGGTTTGGATACTTCATCACAAGAAATATTGTATTTTCTTGGTTGTAGCTGCAACAACCATCTAATGGTACTAAAGTATTAATTCCTTATAAAAACTATACGGGGGACTAACAATCTAGATGGTATATATAATTTGGTAGCATTGTACATTGTAGAAGAATCTCTGTATTAGTTACTACTTTTTGCATGTTTCTTGAGTTTATCATATCATAATATTTATTAATTTCGATTTTTTTTAATTACATTTTTATGAATCCTAGAATAAGAGAATGTTTTCATAATTACAAACCACTCATTACTGGTAAGTAATTTGTTTAACAGGTTTTTCTTCGCAAAATCAATGAATTAGAAGAGTTCAACTCTCTATATCCAACTGACTTTCCATACATTGTTTAAAACTGTTGAGCTAATATGCATGTTTTTAACAGTGAATAATACATTTTCATTATAATTCAATCTCAATGATAGAATTTTTCAAATTCACACTCATATTTTATTTAGTGAAGGTATATTAAAACCCTAGAATTGCAGGAATTCTGGTACTATATCAACCCCACCCGATTTATGTTCTATTTTAATCCTTACAACTATTAAACATCATATTTTTTCTTCAATGATTTCATCTGTCATTACCACTTTCTACTTAATCAATAAAGTCAATTACTTTCTAGAAATAATTCCAGATCAAGTGGTACGATAATAATATTTCATGTTCATTAGATGAGTATATTTTCATAAATTTTTTTATCTTCAGTTCATTTAATTTTTACATCATCCCATTACCCCACCCCTCTAACATCTATTGACAGGTACACTGAATTTTGTGGGGATCTGCCTTTCCGGCCTACTGAAAATTGTGATGACCAGAAATGATCAAATAAATATATTAACGAGAGATAATCTAAAGATAATTAAAGCAGGTACTCAAGTTATGTATTGGAGAGATTCTAAGGTGATACATTCACTGAATCGTTAAGGTTTTTACGTTCTGAATTTCTTTCTGGATTCATCTTAAATATTTTCATATGGATTCAAAACAATTTATCTAATACATATTTTTTGTATGTATAGTGAAGAATCATTTTGGTTGATATTATAGGGTTCACTGGTATTGAAATGATATCTTCAAAACTAGACAGTAAAAACACCACCAAATAATTCTTACATGACAAATGCATCCTTATTGCCTTTAAATATGACTTGTAATTAATTTTTTGAGAGCCCTACATCATGTACTCACTTCTTCCGTTCCAATAATTTAAATATAATCCCATTAGAATCATACTTCATTGTGATAGATATATATATCATTGAGAATTTGATAGTTATATTTGTACCATGTTTTCCATTAGCTGAAATACATTTTCAGTTTTGACCACATTCTTCCCAAAACAAGTTTCCCTATTTCCAACATCTAAGAGGATGTGAACATTCCATGATTTCCCACTTCATCATGCATAAAACATATTCCATCATGTTGAAATATTTATCAGGGATATTTTTTATTAATTATTTTTAAATTCATACATCTTTTTTGAAAATATTCTAATATATATTCATTAAAAATGAATTTACAACAGGAATATAGTTTCTATATATAAAAATTTATTCTCTTTTGGTATTCTGGTGTGTCTTTATAACTTGTCACATGTTTGGTTCATAATACATGGTAGAACTAATTTAATTAATGATGATTCTTAAATTTTCATGTTTAATTATAATATCATGGTATATCAGGATTACAATTAGTATTTTATGGTGTAAAAACATGTATTGTCAATTCTATCTTAAACCATTAATGTAGAAAATATCACATCTTCTATTTTAAAATATTACAACATAATGTTTCCATAAAATCATGGTTTTTGTGTTGTTGGCATTATTTACATTTTGAACAGGTTAATATCTTCCCCATTTTATAAATTAAGCATGTTGTTGTTTTGGATTGTGGTGTCAAGGGTGAATAAAATTCTAGAAATAGAGAGAATAATATTTGTGTCATCAATTTTTATTTCACTGTAAGATCTAATGTTTTTGTGAATGTTATTTGAAATGTACTTTCATTCATTTTTTTTTCAATTCTTCCTTTTCAAATTAAATTCACAATCCTTTAATGTTTTCCTTAATATTTTCTACTATTTTCATCATGTCTCAATAGTTCCTCCACATGTATTCCAATATTGTGTACCATATTTTTGTTATTTAAATAAATTCAATATTATTGTTCATTATTAACATTGAGAACCAGTATTTTATTATTAAATATATGAATTGATTTATAATGTTGTGCATTCTCACTGGCGAGTACTAGTTTAGTTAAAATGAGGATAAACATGAGAATGGAGAATCAAATGAAATGTATATCTCATGTTAATTATCAGTCGGTATCAGAAGTAGTTGATAGAAAATAATGGCTAAAATGAGTGAATGAGGAATTATATCCAATGGAGAATAATGAAAACTAAAAACAAGTTCTCTTATTATAATGAAAGAATATCATTGAAACTAAATTAGTATTTTAAAATGAGATCAATTAATAGGTAGATGTTTCATAAAATATGTTGAGGTTGGATTATAGGGGATAATAATACAAGGAAGGTGTTGATTTTAAAGAAACATTTTCCCCTTTTGTAAGACTTAATACCATCAAAATGTTTTTTATTATTGATGATCATTGAAAATATAGGGTTATCAGATGGATGTAAATTAAAAATTCTTTAATAGATGTGTCAAAGAAAAAGTTTATATAGAACAACCAAATGGATTTATACTTGATAAGGATGTAATAATGCTGTTTAAAATGAATAAATTAATATATGGGTTGAAGAAATCCCCATGATCATGGTGCTCTAAACATGATAGTCACATGAAGATATTTAACTTTTCTATGGGAAAATTTTATATAAAATTTCATTTGATGGAAGAATGTTCTAGAACACTGATACTCATTTTCTGTGTTGATGATACAATATTTGTTGGAATCAATGCTCATGTAATTTTAAATTTCACATATAAATTGAAATAAAACCTGTAAATATATATTTTTTGGATGATTAATTTTTACCCAAGTTATAAGTTATATAATATATAATTTATATCTTCAATTCATAAGAAGCTTATTCCAATGATATATTAAAGAATATTGAAACGGAAGATTCCAAAGTAGTTTCTACTATACTTTCTAGTTGATTATACATAAGAAAAAATGAATCTTTTAATATTGTAAATCAAACAGACTTCAATAGTATAGCTGAATATATACCCCATCTCATAATATCTCAGCATGAAATTGTATATATAGTAACTTGTTATGCTAGATATCATAGTGATAAAATGAAATCACAACTAATTATAATGAGAGAATATTGAGGTATCATTAATGGAAACAAACCATTGACTTTATATATTAAATCAGTAGTAATTGATACATACTTGGATTCATGGTTATTTTTTTTGAATAGTTATTTCAATGAAAAAAAATCACCATATGATGTTACCTTATTTTTGGGAGAATGTTGTGTTTTTTAGACATAGAAAGAAAAATAATATTGAAACTTGGAGTATAATGGAATCATAATCTATTATAACCATCCATGATTTTATTCATATGATGTGGATGAAAG
Organism: Viscum album; assembly: GCA_963277665.1. Lineage (NCBI taxonomy): Eukaryota > Viridiplantae > Streptophyta > Magnoliopsida > Santalales > Viscaceae > Viscum > Viscum album. Next base: position 566,579,158 of record OY728131.1, read on the forward strand.
TTAATTTAGAGTACATAAAGTGAATGTTGAATATACATTGACAATTTTATTTGATAATAACTCTCAATGGATCATTTAAAAAATCCAACATGACATTATAGATAAAAACAAGTGGGCATGAATTTTCATTTAATTAAATTGATGGTTTCTTTCAGAAAATTAATTTTGTAGAATATTTAAATAAAATAATTTTTTTAAATTTTTTCACTCTAGTGATGCAATGAGAAGGTTTTAAGGAATTAATGATGAAACATCACGTTCCTCTTTCCCCTGTGACTTAAATAATGTTATAGGATATTCCCCCACTATTCCTTGAACAATGTTATCAAAGGCGAAGAGTTGTGAAACTCTATTCCAAATAGGGAAATACAAGATTTTCTATGATCCATTGATCAGAAGATAAATTTTTTATTTAGAAGTGGGTGGAAATATAGAGTACTAATTGAAGGATATTACATCAAAATCTATTGGAAAAATATTTTTTCCTCTAAGTGATGTAATTACCACAAAAAATTTTCTTATCCATCTTATGTTTCCAAGGGATTTTTTTGTTAATTTTAATGATATGATGTTATGTAAAAATGTGATGACTAGTGAAAAAGAGTTGTGTTACTAAAACATTAATGGAGATATTAAAGTTACCATAGGATTATAAATGTATTGTATTTTTTTATGAAATTTGGGTGAATTTTTTTAAGTTGATAAGTGAAATTTTATATATCTAAAGGATATAATACACAGGATATTCATAAGTTCATAAGAATTTCATATAGGCTTAAATATTTGGATGTTTACTACAGATATCTCTAGTTGTTATTCAGGCTATGCATGCCTTATTATTTAGTGGATAAAAATATTACATTACTATAAAAAATAGTGATTCAAGATGATTTGGTCAGATATTAAGTTGAATTAGAGATATTCAATGTTGAAGATCATAAATAAGAAATGCAATATGATGTGGTTTTTAACCATAAGATATATCAGGGTATGTCAAGATAATGATTTAATAAAAAACAGTTTTTATCATCTATAATTTGAATATGGTGTAGGTGAAATTGAATTAGACCACTAGAATAAAGTTTTTCATAACACAATAGTTTGAAGTACTGAGGGCTATTAGAGATTGTGTTGAGATAAAGCATAGATATAACAATTTTAAGTACATAATGAATTTTATTAGACTGCATTCACTAACAGATACTAGGTGACTTCACATAAACATTTTGAAGTCACAACTGTTATGAAAATAATGAGCTGGACGATTAGGGTTATAATATTGATGATGGAAAGATAAAGATTCATTCTTGTAATTGAGAAGGAGTTGGATATTATTGACATCGATACTTGTAGAGTATTTTAGGAACTCAAAATCTGATTTTTTTTTTATAATTTTGAATGATTTTGACAAATAATTTGATGTGAGATGTAGTTTAAAATTTGGGTATGTGTGTTCCCCATTTTTATTAGAGAATATTTATCTATATAATGTTGGAACATCAATAAATTAAATTTTTTTCTGACAAATCTAAGAAATTTGATTGAATAAGATTATCATGATCCTAGACTACATTTACTATAAGATACACTAGATCAAAGAAGGATATATCATTGTTGGGGTGACTGATATTTAGGTGATTGGAATATAAAAGTTTCATATATCTAAGTTTCAAATTATTAATTTTACTAGTATATGATATTTTTATATTTCAAAGGCTTTGAGGATAATCTATTTAATGATACCAATGAGAAAAGGTGTAATAATATTTTCAAGAGACATTAGTGTGGTATAGAATTATACTTTTTGGATAATCTAGTATCATTCCATTATAATTGGTAATTGGTTATAATTGAAATTTGAGACTTGCATATCCTGAGAATAAAAATTTTAGGCATCCTTATTTTGATGTAAAAATCTATTCACATTTCTCTTCTGTTTACTCCACTTCCTGATAGTTGTAGTAGGTTTTATTACCTGATTGGATTGAGGCCTTGAAATTTTGTAGTGGTTATCTTTATGTGTAAGGAAATTTTTAAAATTAACCCCTAATTTAACATATTCCCCCATTATTAGTGGCTCACCCATTGATAGGTATCATAATAATAATATAATCATCATATCTCAATTTATATGATAGACAATAATCTTTCTAAATTATCCCATTCCATATGTGAGAGATCCATATTTTTTATTAAGGAGGTCCTTGGAAGATCAGATTTTGTTGGCTATGTACTAGTGATTTAGTTGAAAATTATAATAGGAAAAATAAATTCAGTATGAAAAAATAAAAATTTCTTGATATGATACCTCAACAAGATTCAAATACTACCATGGAGAGAAATCCATCTGATATCACTAATGATGATTGGGGGAAACTCAACAAAAAATATTGTGGAATAATCTAGCTTTGTTTGTAAAATTATTAAACATATAGTGTGATGGGAGAGAACTCTATGATGTTTTATGGAAATTTTAGGAGACAAAATACATGGGAAAAACATTTAAACACCCCATTACAAGAAAATAAATATTTCTGGTTTTTGTAAAAGATATATATGTCCACGAATGGGCTTCTTTGCAGTTTTACCAAAATTATGGTATATTTGAAAAGTTTATAAGTAACGATCATATGTGGATATGTGGTTATAATAGTATTTAACTATATACAAGATAGTTATGATTTTCTAACAGTACACTACTGTAAGGTAAGGTAATAAAAAATTATTCAATAAATCAAATTCTTTTGTTAATAATTATTATATATTAAAAGACAAGTATGACCACAAATATATTGCATCATAGGCATTAATGGAAACCAAAGGAAGAAAAAAATTTAGAATCACATACAATTCAATAGTGTAAATTCTTCATCAATGTCAATAGGTGGGTCCATATACAAAATACTAACAAAATATAAGTGCACCTATTATCATTAGAAAGTTTATTGGAATAAGCAATGCCCACGTATTTGGAAGTGAATGAAAGATGTTATATATAAACCAAGGATATATAACATTTCTCTTTACATTTTTCATCTATAGTCAACAACTCATAATGATGAATCCTTGATTCAGGATGTTCATTTCACATGAGCTAGAATCATAATTGGTCTTCAATCCATAAAAATTTTATTAGAGATGGGGTTCTGGTTGAAAAAATGATCTCGTCCATATGAAATGTTTTTGAAAAATATAATTGAGGATGTATTGCAGTAAAATTTTATGCATTCAATATTAGAGGTATGTATCAAAAGTAGAGAAAAATCCCCATATCATTAGGAATCTAGGATATAATTGGTTCTGGGGAAATTATTGAAGGCAATTTCATGAGAATAATAAAAGATGCAGTCATTTGAATGAAAGGTACTCATAAAAGTATTTCATATTATTTGAGAGGTATGATTGAAATATATGGAGCAACAATATCAGTGGGTAGCAATCTAGAGCCTTCAAAATTATGGTATATGAGACTTAGACCCACTGAAAAGTATGATATGTGATGTTTATTAAATAAATTTGAGGTTAAAATATTTGAAAACATTAATTCAATGCGCATTGAATGATGGGTAATCAAATAATAATAGGTTTTAGAAACAAAACCCATTACATGAAGTGAAAACTGTACTATATATATATATCAATGTTTAGGGACCATCAAAGAATGATTCATTAGATGGTAATCCTAATTTTTTCAAAATTATTAATTATTATTAATGATGTGTTTGGGTGTATGTAATGAATAAAAAAATATTATGTATTAGATATCATCCTTATATAGAAGAAGTTGATTGAAAATGATATGATAAGGAATAATCAATAGATTTAGATTATTAAACGTAAGAGAATTTACATCATACCCATTCTAGATGGTTTTTCAGGATAAAGGTAATGGGATACTTTTTTTCCCAGAAGACCATAGTAGAATGAAATAGTATAATGAATGAAATATATTCTAATTGAAAAGTAATAATGTATGTTATCTTGTTCAAGTTTGAACAACCCTTTTTAGGAAGAAACTTTAATGTATCTAGCACACATTGTGACCGATTAACAACTTGCATGATTGATGGTAAAATATTTATAATGGTTTGGTCTAGTGGGAATTTTTATGATTTTTAATGACTGTATATATTTTTATATACTACTTAGTTCATATCATATACAATGATATAGAGCCTAGAGAGAGTAAAACTATATTATTTTGGATTTTTTGGTTATTTTAAATTTTTTGGACCACATGATCCAGAATTAATTAAGATCATTCAAGGTTATGGAGTCACATTTTCATAATCAATGGTATATACTATTTATTCTAAAAGTTATATGGATAACTCAAATGGAGTTTCGATTGAAGTGTAAAAAATTCCACCACAAACTATTTGGAATATATAGGATATAGAGTGAAGTTATAGTACTACTATCAAGAATAGAGATGATGTTTAATTATAATAGGATAATCAATATCATGAGTGTAAAAAATATGGTAGATCATAAAATAACATAAGGAGAAAAACATGGTTTGTTGATATGGTTTATTATTCTTTTTTAGTAATTGAAGATAATATTCTAGACTATTATTGAGATATTTTTGATAATGAAGTGATGGATCAATGGAAGTAATCCATAGAAGAATAAATATATTTGAAACATCATAGTTGGACATGGGATCTTGTCCATACTTTGAATAATAATAATAAATTTGGTTTTAAATGGGTGTTTATAAGGAATATGAGATTTGTTAAAAAATTATCATGTATAAGGAAGGACTTTTTTGTAAGGGTTATTCATAAAAGAAAGGGATAAAATATAATACAGTATTTTCTTATGTTATTAAGAATTAAACTATCTATTTTTTTTGAATTAGGTCTAAAATTTGATAAAAAAATTAGTTAGAAGTGATGTTAAGATGTTATATTAGAATGGATTATTTGTAGAAAATATATATGTGACACAAAATATTTTTTTGTGTGTAATAAGATGAAAGAAATGGGTTTTTTGAGTGAAAAAATATATTTTTTAAGGACATATGTATTCATCGAGATAGTGTCTGAAAAGATTTGAATATTTTATAGAGAATAAAATATATGTTCATAGTCAATGGGTTAATATTATTCACTATAAGAAATATTGAGATAGAACTTTTATCTACCTACTTTTACAAGATGGTGATTTATTGATTTCAAGTAAATGTGAGGTAGTGGTTGAAATGTTTAAATAATGTTATAATATAATTTTTGAGATTAAGGATATTAATGAATATATGAATATTCATAGGATGGAGATTGGGTGAGAAAAATTTAAGGTTTTTTTACCCTCAATTAAGTAGAATATTTGAAGAAATTCGTTCAGAATTATACCATTGTTGATAAAGAAAATCAAGTCAGCACCTCATTTTTAAAATAATAAATTATAATCTATATTAATAAATTATGAGAGGATATATATGGACCTTACTCGATATGAATGTGTAGTTAGATCCTTGGTTTATTTTAGGGTATGTATTAGACTAGATATTTCACACGCAATTAGAAAGTTAAGTTTCTACACGCATGATCTAATAAATGTTATTTAAAGGAAGTCATTGATTCTATGGTATATTAATATTATTATTGATATAATTTGATGTTAAAAATAGATATAAATAATGGGGTGTTTTTAACACATTGTGTTTTTATAATACACTTTTTCAAATAATATTAATTTTTTTGATATATCATGTTTCACGCGACAACGAGTTTAAACGAACCCAAATTCAATATTAAAATATTAATAAATAATATCACATTGTAATTGGGATAATTTGTATGAATATGATTAAATAAATTATAAAAATATATTGTTTAAAAAATGTAAAATGAATTTCTTAGTTTTTTAATAATTAGAATTGATAATCTAATCCAATTTTATACAGAGGAAATATTTTTTTGAAAAAATAATTTTTCCACATAAAGATGTTTTATATTAGTAATTAAAATGAACTAATATTAGAAAATTATTTTATTAAAATTTATAAATTATATATTCAATAAATGTTTTTTTATTCATCTAATATTCTCCTAAGCATGAGATAGAAATAAATCATGTGGTATGCATAAAATCTATATTTTAAATAACTAGTTTTTTCAGGTTTTAGTCTAATTATTTTAAAATAAAATTTTCCCAAAATATTAAATAATATTTCAAAAAATAAAATTCATTTTTTATTAAACCATGAAAAAATTTATCTTCTAGTGAATTTTTTATAATTTTCTGAAAAGACTAATTATTCAATGAATAGGAATAAATAGTCGTTTTTTATTTGAATTTAGTTTTTGTTTAAAGAATTATAATAGATAAATTTAATTTTAAAATTTATTTTAAATTTAAAATAATTTCAATTATATTATTATTATTCAAAATTATGTCATTTTAATCAATTTCATGGTGAATTTTCATATTCATACATTTAATAATTATGAAAACTTTTTTTTTCTAAACTACATTTTTTTCATGCTTGGGGGGTTTATTTTTCAATTAAAATTTTCTATATAGGTTATATAATTTGACTAAATTGATTTCAAATTTTTAGTCATAATAATTAATAATATATAACAAGGTCAAATTAATGTTTTACCAAAATAAATAGTAAAAATAGTAAAAAAACTTTATTATGGTTAGGGTTTAAATAGGTTTATCTATGGTTAAACTAAAAACATAACAGTGAAAAATGACCAAAACCATGTATAATTACTATAATATGGAAATATTTTAGCCCTATATAATCCATATTCATGTAAGGTTAATTTTTTATACTTTTTGGGTGTGTATAACATGGGTAAATATTTTTCCTTTAGAAATTCCATGTGTATACTCTCACCCAATATTAAAAGGACATCCCCACTCCTCTCTTATTAATACTTACAAATCCATTTGATTTAGAAAATATATGACCAAATAGTTTTCTTACTTTCCTCCTAGAATCCTATAGTTCTTGGTTTGATCATAAATCCAACCTATTATGGATTTTGGTGCAAAACTAAAGAGGTTAACAGAAGAAGAGGTATCATTATTAACCAAACATTTTGTTTTATTTATTATTACACCTAAATAAAATATTATTAAACTATTATGATATAGTAACATAAAAATATTTCATCTACTAAGATATTTTTATGTTAAGTTCAAGACATATATCAGTCTCCTCATCACTCAAACGGGAAATGAAATTATTGATCATGTGTACGATGACCTACCACCTCGTGGACCAATATAACTCCTTTTTTCAATCACTACGAATCGTAGTTAGGTATAATGATAGATTTAATATATTTATATGCTCTTTAGAACATGATTATACTTCTAAAATTTTAATATCCCATAAAAATGCTTAGTTTCCATTTAATTTGGGATATGGTAACATCGCTCGTGTGTACGGAAGATTACCACCTCACGAAGCTATGTGATTTTGTCACTTATGCATTACATGAATGTTAACAAGGATATATATAATTAATATATGTGATATATATTAGATAAAATCACTATTTAAACATGACTTATTATTTAACTATCTTTCATTACTTCCATCAAAAAAACGAAATAGTGTTCACACGTATGTATGATATACTATCACCATAAATAGTGAATTTCGTTTTTCTACTTTTAGAATTTATGGATAGATATATATATATATGTTTGTATATAATTAATATATATGATATTTATATCATTATTATAATTCATTTTGTTATGGGACTATTATCAGTGTATAACTTTCAAAACTATTAAACCAAATATCACGTGAAAAATGAATTAGTTAGCACCTAGAAATGAAAATTTAAATAAGGAATTATTATAGAATTGGTGTTGGAAGATTAGAGGGGGATAATATCTGGTATAATTTGTACATATATGACTTAGGTATATAATTATAATAAATTTAAATTTATTATAAAGGATTATAGAGTTATTTTAAAGAAAGATTAACTCAAGGTATGGGATTTTCATCTCACTTTTATTTTTATGAGACATATTCCATAATTCAACACTTGTTTATTTTATATGGTTTATATAATTCCAATGAATGAATTTTAAAATTATTATAATAACAATTATTGGGATATAATTATATATTTGATTATTTCTCATTCATGGGGTTTACGATTCAAATTTATCAAAGTGGTAAGGGTTTTATGTTACAATCTCATTTGTTTATCGGGAATGTCTATGATGTAGTTTACAAAGATGATATTTCATGATATATCCCTAAATAATTATCATTAATTTTATTTCCAAAAATTTATTTCTTATTAATACATGTTTCCATTTCATTTTCCTTTATTGATGAACTCAAGAGACCAGAATAATGTTTTCAAGAAAAACTGACATGATTTCTCTCTTTGGTAAATTTGTTTTCTATACCCAAGTTTTCTAAAAATAATTTATATATTGTTATAATAATATCCAATTATGGTTTAAAATAATTTATAACCATGATTTTCCTTTCAAAAAAATTAAAATGAATTTCATTGAAATTATTAAAGAATTTTACTTCTTGAATTTTTACCAAAATTGTGAAAGGAATCATTGTATTAATTTATACGACATGAACCAAATTTTCTGTTTTCATAAACACAAATTGTTTTAAAGATTCCGGTACATTTTTTGATTTTTAGATTCAAATAAAATATTTCTTTAATATTTTATGGGTTTTTATATTTTAAAAAAGTTATTAAAAAATCCATTGTATATTTTACTTAAGAAATGTTTCAAGAGGTATTTCAGAACCATTTTCCATCTAAGATGAAATCATTTGATGTTAATTATTATATAATAGGGATATGATCCAAGTATTCCATTATTAATATTTTTATAAATTGTTAATTATTAATATTGAAATATGTTTTTGAAATGAGTTCCTTTTTAATGAGTTAATATATGTCAAAATGATGAATTTTTTATAAAATATGTTTGTTTTCCGTAGGTTATGTTATGGTAAAATGTATATGAACCCCATTTATTATTATGGGTTCTGATTTTCAAAATGAATTTTTAACTTGTGGAACTCATACGTATGATTTTCATGATGTTATGTGTGGGACTTATATCTCCCTCTAATGAATTGGGTATATATTGATATCTCATGATATAAAAATCTATTTAATGGGGGTTGAAACCATTTTAATATGGAAATAGTTCAGCTATGATAATATTAGGAGTGAAAATTTACTACAAAGATGGTTTTTGGAAGTGAAACCATACCACTAAGACAGCCATGGACATGATTTATTAAAATGATTTAATATTCTTATGTATATTCCATAATACTATTCCATATGCCAACATTTTGCTCTCATGGTTCATTTTATTTTATTCCATTGTGATTCATGTCATATGAACATTAAATGTTCATACCATGATTGAATATTTTTATAATAACCATTGCATAAACATTGTATAATCTAGTTAAATTATCTAGAATTCACTTTTGATCATTCTCTCATATCATTTTGGTTTAGTGTTTAAGAAAATTAAGTTAAAATTCATATATAAAAACTCACAATATTAAAAATTTGATGATACTAAAAAATTATACATTTTTTAATAATAAAATAGTCATAAGAAAATAAAACATGATTTCGTTTAATGAAATTTCATCACAACATTCATATTTTCTTCTTCTTTCCTCTTTCCCTAACATAATACCTATGATAATCATTTTAAAACATTGTATGATCATAAAAACCTCATTGAGGGACGTAAAAATAAATAAAGAAATTGTTAGTCCATGAATACTTAATAACATATGAAATCATTTTCACAAAGGTATACTTCTCACCCTTAAATTGGCATATACTAACATTGTGAAAACATGGGATTTCCATAAAACATTGAAATAATAAATAAACAATTTAGGTTACTTGGGGAATCATTTTATTACCATACAAACGTAATATTGTAACCATTGTGGAAACCTTATGATATGTAACCTTCAAGGCTACCATACAATTTTACCCTCGTGACTACCTTATGATGTAACCATCATAATTTCACTTGGAATAACCTTTAAGGTCAATATTCAACAAAAGCATGCCCAATACATTGAATGGATATAAAAAATCACCCTTCACAATAAAAAAAACGCACGAACTTGAGAATAATCATAAAATAATAATAATTTCATCCTAAATTCATTCCTTTTTAATTTTGTATAAATATAAATTTTGAAGCGTATTTTTAAATAAAAGTCCCTTACCCCATGTTTGACTTCATTAAAATGTGTTGAAACCTCCTTTATAATGGTTTAAAGATCAATATTATTTTATTAAATAACTATAATATTATTTTTAATACCTTATATTATATTTTTATAACACATTTCCATCAATTTATTATTAATATTTTGTTATTTTCATTTTTTTCGACTGCATTTATTTCATTGCTTCCACGGTTGGTTCGTTACATATTTTCATTAAAAATAGAAGAAAAACTGTAGAAGTGTAATGAAATAGTATTAATATGTTTCTATAATTCTAAATTATACTAAAAATCATTTTTATATCTTATATAAGGATGATTTATTATATAAAACATTACTGAGAAAAGTTTGATTTAATCTTTGAGGGTTTTTTCGACCATCACAAACTAGTTTGGTTTTATTTCATTTTATGAATATAATTTTCTTAAAAAAAATAAAACATTAATAATATACCTATTAAAATATGTTTTAACACTGACAATGGTTTTATAACTAGTCTTTAAGGAGGTAAAGTAAAATGAAAACTCATAATCCATGAAGGTGGTGAATTGACATATCACGAACAATGGTTTCATTTTTTAGAATAAGATGAGAACATGGGAGGTTTTATAAAGGATATTACATTACAAAAATACAATTGTAGTATTTTTAATTTTTTGGAGTTATCATGCGAAATTTTATTTGGGGGTTGAAGAGTGGATAAGAAAATAAATTTAAAATAAAATAAAAGCTACTGTAAGGTGATTTTACCACTTGAATTCATCCTTATGATATCCTCCTTGGAGAAATTGGATTTGAACATTTGTAGATAAAAAGGATCTTGGATTTTGGGAGAGTATTTTTAAGAGTTTTATTAATAATTTGGAAAATATTCAAAGACATTGAGTTGTTATGAGAATAGGTGGTGAGGGGTGGTATTTATAATGATGGAGAGGTATGTTTTTTTATTATTATATTAATTTGCTTATTATTTTGAATTAAGACTATGAATATTGAGGATTTTTGTGACGAAATATTGTAACTAGTTCATGTTATTTTGAACCAAAGGTGATTACATCATCCATACATAATCTAGGAATCAATAATAGATGTATTTAGCCTATACCATAAATTACCATATTTCACTATTCACCAAAAATTCAACTATTTTAGAAAAAATTAAAAAATTAACCCTAACCATTTTTCAAAGATTAGAATTAAAAAATTAACTCCATTTTATGAAACTAATTTTTTGAAACTAAGAAATATAATTTATAATTTAATTCAACGTTTTTTTAAAATACTGATTTTTAAATTGTTACTAATTTTATGAAACATTGAAAAAACTAATTAAGGTCACATAACATTTTCTCATAATCGAAAGATAAAAAATAATGGTTTATAAATATATTTTATGAATTGAAATTTTATTTTAAATATTTATATTAATTATAAAATTATTAATAAACTTTTCTGCTTCACAAAAAATACCAACACCTAGTTTATAATTTAAAAAATTACCTTTTCCCTAAAATATATTATAATTTCAATTATGAGATACCAAATTAATTTATTCTCTTATTGGTGATCTTACTGTTATATTAGTATAGATTCACAAATTTCTATAAATACCACTTATTTTTATATATATTTATTAATAATTAAACAATTTAATTCATGAATGAACAAACATTATTTTATATGTACCTGGGTTTTTACATTCTCCCCCTATATAAATTAGATAATAAAAATTATTATTCACTTATTAAACAAGTTAGGATATCTTTCCCCCATTTCATTTTCTTATTCTCATGTTGGATTTTCATCCATGTGGTTTCTCCACAAAACCATAACCTATTGAATTTCCATATTCTATAATACATTCCCTATATGATCAAGAATCTGAACAGGAATTTCTTCATAAGAAAGGTCTCCATCTAGCTGAATGAATTCTTGTCTCGAAACATGAGTTCAATTTGGCACATGCTTTCATAACATTCAAATAGGAAAAAAATTTATATGGGAAAAACTCAAAGGAAAATACACTTTTTCGGAAATTGATCAAACATTATCCATGATTTCATAGGGTCCAACGAACCACAGACTCAGCTTCCCCTTCTTTCTAAATTTCATGACACTTTTCGATTGTGAAAATTGGAAAATAAATGTTCCCCTACATCAAAATAAAGTTCATTCCCCAAATATTTTGTATAATTTTTTTGCCTACTCTGAGCTATCATCTTATCTTATTGAACCATATTTTCTTTATCAACCACTTCCTCTACTAATTTTGGTCTCATCATCTTCCTTTCCCCGGAAATCATCCCAAAATTTAAGATTTTTACATTGTTTTCCATATAATGAATCAAATGGTTCTATCTTTATACTAGAATGAAAACATTTATAAGAAGAAAACTCAACTAAAGAAAAATATTAATCCCAGCTACATCAGTAATTCATTGAACAAGCACATCGCTTGTCTTCCAATTTTTGAATTGTTCACTCGCTCTTTCCATTATATTGGGGATGAAAGGTTGTGATAAAATTTAATTAAGTGGCCAATTACTTATAAAGGCCATTACAAAAGTCTTAAACTGAACTATGGATCACGGTCAGATACAATAGATATAGGAACTCCAGGTAACCTGACCATCTCATTAAGATAAAATCATAAAATTTGATTAAGAAACATGATGTCAAGAATATGAAGAAAATGTGAAAATTTAGTCAGACAATCAAAGATAACCCAAATAACATTGTTACCCTTTGATGTATCTGGTAGTCCCACAAACAAATCCATGGATATAGTTTTCCATTTTCACTATGGTGCTGGTAAATGATGAATCATCTATTTCGATAGTTTTCACTCTACTTTAACCTATATACAAGTATAATATTTGATGGTAATATCACCAATGTATATTTTTATTCTATCCCACTATTAACACTCCTGAATCTATCAGTATATCTTAGTTGTTCCCAAATGAACTAAAAATGAGGAACTATGAGCTTCACACAACAATTCTTTCTTCAGTACGGAATCATAATGCACACATAATCTCATAGCAAATAAAAAAAATAATCTTTCTCAATGTCAAATTATGGAAAATTACCCTTTTTAACCAATTATACCTTTTTCTGCAACTCATAGTCTTCTTTCTGCACTAGCTTAATTCTTTCTGACAGATATGACTATACTGATACCTAAAACAAAACATAGTAATTTCCTACACCCCAAATTCAAGACCAAAATTCATCAAATCATTAATAAAATGGTCGTGTTCCACACATAACATGGTTAATGATGCATGATATTTTTTACTAAAGGAATCTACCACTTTGATTACTATTCCTAGATGGTAATTGATTATGTAATCATAATCCTTTATCAGTTACATCCATATTCTCTATATCAAGTTCAATTCCTTACTAGTGAATATATAATTCAAAATTTTATTGGGAGTGTATATTTCATATTTTGATCCATAGATATAAATTCCATATCATTTCTGGGTCAATTTAACTCATGAGGTTTCAGTTGTCTTGAAGAACTAGAAACTAAATAACCATTATAAATTAGAATGCAAAGAATTACCATCAATGATTCATCATTATAGATGAAAAACTATCTATTTATGGAATGAATATCCATAACCGAGCATTCACCAATCATATTTTTCAGTTCCTAAAAATAAACATCACATCCTTTTATCCAAATAAATTTATCCCCTTTCATTTTAACATAGTTAGCGGGATAGATAACCGTGAAATTGTTTTAAAGAACCGATGGTAATGTCCTATTAATCAAAGAAAAATATGAATGTTAGTAACATTTTTAGGTATTTTCCATTCATCGATAACTTTCATTTTTTTATCAGCTCTTATTCTATCCTTATTTATAATTTTCCCAATAAAAGAAATATGTTGTCACAAAAAATCACATTTTTGAAATTTCTCATATAACATATTTTATTTAAGGGTTTCCAGAACAATCCTTATATGTTTTACATGATCCTCATAACATTTTGAATAAACAAAAATAACATTAATAAAAATAATAATAAAATTTTAAAAATATTTAGAGAATATTCTATTCATAAGATCCATAAATACAACAGGGGATTTTTTTCAAACCAAAGGGCATAATGAAAAAGTCATAATGTCTATATCTAGTACGAAATTTTTTTTTAGGATTTTATCCTCCATCACCATCAGCAGATGGTACATGCATCTCAAGTAAATCTTGGAAAAATAATGAGCTCTATAGATCTAATCAAAAAATTCATCTATATGAACCAATGGATTCTTATTCTTAACAGTAATGTTATTACAAGCTCTATAATCAATGCAACGTCTCATAGAAAATTATTTCTATTGTCAAACAAAATAGAAGCACCACATGGTGATGTGATAAGATGGATGAAACTGTTATCATGCAACTCCTGTAACAAATTTTTCATTTCTAGAATTTCCCATGTCTCCATTTGATAAGGGGTTTTTGAAATTTTCATAGAATTAGGAAGTAGTTAAATAGTAAATTCAACTTACTAATCAGGTATAACACTAGGAATCTCATCAAGAAAAACATACTAGTATTCATTTACCACTAGAACATCTTTAATCTAAATAGTTACCTTGTTATCAATAATATTTCGAAGTTAACTTTCATTTTCTTCAATTAATATTTTCTCAACTTCATGATATATTATCAATGGTATGGGTCAATTCATGTATAAAAACTTAAATTCTTTCTAGAAAACAACTTATTTAGCTATAATGTAAATTTTAGCATGATAAATAGATATCCAATCCAAACCCAAAATAATATAAATCTTTAATAAAGAAATATAAATGTTTTTAGGTAATGTATTTACCAATAAAACAATAGGGAGATTATTTTAATGCCTTTTTTATTAATATTAACACATTTTGTTTTACCATAAGTATTGGTTTCATTTATTGAGGTGAAATTTCTAATTTACCCTTAAATTTACTATAAATAAAGGAATATTTTGTTCCTATATCAAATACGATATTAGAAAAAATATGAGTAAACCATAAAATTGAATGATATCACTTCATTCGATGGTCCACCATGTGCTATTATAGTCTTAATATATTTCACTACATCTTTCTACTTAAAATCTGATTGCTTCTCATAGTTCAAATCCTTTTTTGGTATTGTTTGTTAATAATTCCCCATCTCACAACATTTTAAAAAAATTACATTTTTCTTATTATAAGTAATAATAGGGTCACTTTCATTTCATTATCAGGCCATATTTCCATACTTCCCACATCATAAACACATCCCATATTTGTTAAGGAATTCCCCATTGTTCTTTTTACTATTCTTTCCACAAACTGGAAACTTTACTTTCCTACCTTCAAATTTATTTCATCCAATTTCTTTCTATCTATAACGTTTCTTATTTTTTTGTCAAAGTACATGTAATCATTATCAGTCATAATTTCTTCTCTCTCATCACATCATAAAATCATCTCATAACATTTTAATTCATTATAATACATTTCTCTTTATGTATCATGGGTTCAGTCATGAGTAATTTTGATTGGTTTTACTATCAAGATCCAAGATTAGATATTGAGCATTCATATCCAATCATGTGAAGTTTTCTTCATACCCAGCCACTGAATATTCTTCCTTTTATTTCAATTAAAGTAATTTATTTTTAAAATCCTAAGTCATCACACCTTAAAAAAAATATTTTTCAAGTAAGATATTATTAATTTCATCCCATTTTAAGGAATAAATATTTTCTCATTCCCTCGTATTCTGGACCATTGACCACCACTGGTTGGATTCACCTTCAAAATAAAAAATAGAATGACTAGAATTTTATTATATTAACCCATGACATAAAATATTTTTTCAAGGGCTCTAATAAACCCTCAAACCACCACTATGTCAGAAGATACACTAAATGTAAGAGGGTTTTTCCTCATAAGATGTTCTACTATTGTAATGTTCTATTGTGGTAGCTCTAGATATTCTCTTGCATGAATGAAACATGAATTTATATCCTATGTAAGATGATCTATTACTGTTAACAATTTCTTAGTCCCAATTTCCACCATTTTAGATTACAAATTTATAAAGATATCATTATATATGTGCCTTCCAACTTCATCTCCCTTGTTTCTTTTATGGAAATCCATTCTTAATAGAAGCATCTTAGATGAAGAAACATGTTAATATTCAAATTATATATTATCCAAAGCAAACATAAGTTAAAAATAATTTTTGATATTTTCTTAATTTCATCCAAACCCCAAAAGTTATCTAAACCATGCTCTGATACCAACTGTATGGACTTATCCCTAAATATTATAGAATCCTATTAAATTATTTAGAAATAACATTTATACATTACCAAATATCATTTCAGTTTAGAGTTTTAGATAATTAGGTTATAATTAATATATAAGATACCACAATCATACAAATTAGATGACACTAAAATAGTATCCATTTTTTTCATAATACAATAGTCTAAAAAAATGTGATTTCTTTTCATGAAAAATGATCACAACATTCATCTTTTATTCTTATTTCCCCTAACACAACATTAAACCCTATAAAAAACATTTTAAATCCTTAGATGATCATAAAAAACTCATTAAGATACATAAGAAAAGGAAATAATCTATTAGTCCATTAATACTAATAAACATATGATATCATTTTTACAAAGATATTCTACTCACCTTTAATGTATCATATACTGATTTTGTGGAAAAAAGAGATTTCCAAAAAATATATAATACATAAGTAAAATACTTTAGTATCTTGTGGAATCATTTTATTACAATAAATACATAGAACTATAACCCACATGTCCACCTTATGATTTTTAACTTTCATGACTACCGTACAATGTAACCCTCACTACTACCTTATGATGTAACTATCACAGTTACAATTGGAACAATTTTTAAGGTCAAAATCGAAAATAAAAATACCTAATGAATTGGCAGGATATTACAGACCCACATGTCATTATTAAAAATTCCCAAGAACCATAACATAATCATAAAACATGATTACCTATGTTATAATAACATTCCTTTTGAATTTTGTGAAAATACAAATTATAAGCCTATTTTTGAATAATATTCCATTTCGTCATTTTTAAATTCATTAAAATGTGTTCAAACATCATGTATAAGGGTTTAAAGAGTTTTGTAAATTTATTATAAAACAATATTTATATTTTTAATATATTATATGAGCTTTTATGACATCTTTCCTCCCATTTAATAATAATATTTTTATATTTTCATTGTTTTGAGTGCATTTATTTCATGGTGGTTTCATTATGTGTTTTATTATAAAATGGAAAAAAGTGAAATTAATTAGTATTAAAATGATTACTTTTTTTAAATGATATCATATATCATTTTTTTTATATAAGGATTATTCATTATATAAATCATTAATGAAAAATGTTTGGTTTACTTTTTATAGGTTTTTTCGACTATCAAGAACTATTTTTTTAATGATATATATATAAATTAGTTCCATAACACTATAAAGTTATAATTACATATTATAATATTTTTTTCCATAATAATGGTTTTATGACTATCCTTGAAGGTGGTAAAGGAAAATGAAAAATCATTGTCTGGGAAGGCAGTGAATCGACACCTAATAGATGTGGTTTTCATTTTCTAGAATGATAGGATTTTATGATAGGATTAATGATGGATATTCAATTAACCCGATAAAAGTTCAGTATATGTATGATAATTTAATTATCATGTCATTTTGGATGAGGGGAGTTGAGGAGAGTATAAGAAAAGAAAATAAATTGACAAGAAAATAAAATAAAATAAGAGTATTTTTCATCTTGAATTCATCTTCTTGAGAACCTTATTAGGGAAATTGAATTTAGTCTTTTGTTGAGACCAACGGCTTATAGACATAGGAGAAATAATTTTTAATAGTATTTAGAATAATTTACAAAATCATAAAGGATTTTGAGGTTTAATGAGAATATGGGGTGAGAGGTGGTATTTATCGTAGAGGATAGGGGTGTTTTTTTATTATATTAATTTGTTTATTATTTTTTTATCAAGACAATTAATAGTGTGGATTTTTATGACTAAATATTATAACTAGTGCATGTGAGTTTAAACCAAATGTTCTTCTATAATCTATAAATCATTCATAACTCAATCATTCATGTATTTAGCTTATACCATAAATTACTGAATTTCAATATTCACTAAATTGACAACTATTTCTGAAAAAATCCCAAAAATCCCCCCTAACCATTTTTAGAGGTGTTTAATTAAAATAATATATAACGACAATTTAATATGATAAATTTATTTATTAATTTAAATCATCATTTATTTGAAAAATGCACATTTTAAAACTATAACTGATTTTATGACACTTTCAAAAATTAATTAAGGTCTCATAAAATTATCTTATACACATAAGAAAAAAACAATATTAATTTATGAATATATTTTTTGAAGTTAACATTTCTTTTAAATCATTATATTAATTATAAATTCATATGTAAATTATTATGTTCTGCAAAAAACAACACTTAATTTATCATTTTAAAAATATTTAGTTTCTTGTTCCAAAATATATATCATATTTTCACTTATAAGATACATAAAATTTATTTAGAGTCTCATAGTGGAGGTTAAATTTCTATTAGTATGTATTCCTTAATTTATATAAATTCCACTTATTTCATTACATATTTATAATGAATTTATCTATTTAATTCCAGAATGAAAAAAAATTATTTTATAAATACTTGGGTTTTAACAAATTTTGATCCAGGATATGAATGGTATGGATTTTAATGTGTATATATCTTGTTCTCAAACACTTATGCTCATGTTATATTGATATCCACCTTATTTTCCCTTACTAAGAATGCAATATCACTTTTTTTTTGTTTCGTTTCCCTAGGTTATAAAGGAAGGTATTATATTTGATATATCTGTAGAGGATTATAATTATAAAAAAATTATCGGATATGATGTAGTTTAGTTATAAACAAGTTGTTTATGTATCCATGTTTCCAAAAATGTAGAACATTTATGTTCCTCAAACATGTTTTTGAATAATGGATTAAATTTTCATCCGGTAAAATGTAATTTATTTGTATGGAATGACTAGGTTATTATAGTTGGTTTCAATGGAATTTTTTAATTAACCATTAATACTATGATGATAAAACATTTGTCACAACCCTTTGGATTATCCTATGTGTTGATGAACATCCTATGTTATGGTAATGAAATGTGTGTTTTTTAATAAAAAAACAAACCTATAAAGATACTATAAGAGAATTTTGTACTGGTACTGTTTACCTATAAGAAATAACCTTGAAAAGGTAACATTGTGATTGAATCAATCATCATTGAGGGAATGAAAATGGGTCTCACTGCACAACAATTTTGACACACGTACATGATATGCTTTGGTTGACTCAAATATTATTTACTTAAAATCATGAAGTATTTAAATGAATGATAATCCTAAACAACCTAGGTTAAACCTAAGGAATATTATATTGAATTATTAGCCAAGGAGCATGTACCCTAGTGGTACATGCTCCTTCTTGGCATCCAAGAGACCCAGGATCAAATCCGGATAGCAGCAAATTTACGGGTACTGTAGAAGGACTATAGAAGGGGGTATTGTAGCAGTATTGTATCAGTGATGGGGTTTTTTGCAGTGAAGGCACTATAGCGGAGGAGAGACTGTAATAGGTACTGTAGTAGTGGCGATACTGTAGGAGAAACTGTATAGCATTGGTACTGTAGTAGTATTGTTCATTGAGGGGTCCTTTGGGCCAAAATATGGGCTTTCAAGCATTGAATTTAGGCAACTTTTCCTTAGGCCTTTGGGCTATGTAATGGGTCTCCCTCTACCGAGTCTAATAAGGTCATTTCATTAAAATAATAAATTGAGGCTTCGGCCCCAACCTTTAAAAAAATTATCATAAGTAATTTTTTATGATTATGTTCTTTTCCACTTTGATTAATTTCTCTCACATGATGTTTATTTGGTATTAGTCAGTGGATAGAAACCAAAGGAATTGTTTTAATGTAGAATGTGATAGATAGATCTGGGATTGTACTCTATAGAAAACAAATGTAATGGGATCTAGAATGAAAAGTAGCATTACTATGCTCAAACAACTTTCTCAAACTACAAAACATGTTGGACTTTTAAAAGAGCAAGGTAGGGAATGCTCTTCTATTGAGACCTTAGTGAGGAAACTCCCTCCTTCCTTTTTTTTGTTATTCAGAACCACTAGTGGCTATGAAATGGATCAATACCACATAAAAAATATTTTCCATTTTCCAATGTCTAAAACATAGGAAATTTATTTTTGATGTATGTTGATTTGAAGTTGAAGTGAAAAAATAGTGGACTGTTATCCAGAATAAGAGGAAACAAGAATAAATTGACTCTATATAGTGGGATGATTAAGATATTATTTTCAAATAAGTACTTAGATTAATTTATTCCAATAAAGATGTAGAGGGAATTCCTCATGCTAAATTATAAGAATTATGAATCTGTTGGTACCTATGATGTAAATTTTACAAGACTTTTAAAGTACACTTCTGGAGTTATCATCCACCCAAAATGTAAAGTGAATCGACTCTTCAGTGGGTGAAAACCAAGTCATTGAAGGAAATTGTGAAGAAAGGATTTTAGTAGATATAAATAAAAAATTGATGTGATTTCAAGTTTGAAATATAGATTAGATTTATGTATCAGTATCATGGTTTTCATAAAGAGAGAAAGATGGAATTTGTCTGAAATTTAAAAAACCATAGAGAGAATTAGATGTTATTTTCTTTATGCTTAAATTTGGAAAGAAACATGAAGGTAATTTTATTATGATGACTATTATATTTTTTAGCAATGGATGGGAAGGTAATTGATAAATTGAATGCCGATGTGATGGGAAAAAGATTGCAAATTATGTGAATTGGTAGAAGTTTTAACAGAATGAACCACCCACATTCAAATGTTTTAGATGAAAGTATTATGAGAATTATGTCAACCATTACTCCAATATAAAGGTCAATTTCCATGACCAGTGTTTAAAACTTCTTTAATTTATAGAATATAGTAAATCTCATGTGATCACTATCTATGATGAGGTGTAAAATAATGACATGGTGAAATATACTATTACAATTCACTATAAAACTAAAAATATATTATTTAAAAATGGATCTACCCACTCTTTTATATATGAAAAATTTTCTAAGGGTATTGAAATTACACTCTAATGATTAGATGTTAAATTATTACTAAAATCCCCCAATGGCATGGCGATCTAGTATAAAGTATATGATTCTTCTCCAGTTTTTTTTCGTTGGAATATTCTTCATTAAAATATTTTTATTATCCCTAGGGTTTAATTTGATGTTATCATATGTATGTATTGGATTATATTATACACATTATTCATCTATTATCAAGGAAGGGAATTCATGTTTCATAATTCGAACTAACCTATGATTTTTTATCATTGTTTTGATAGACATGAAATTTTGATGTATATCGAATCCATTCTATGGATTTTTATTCTTGTTAAAAATAGGTTTTTATATCGAATTTTTGGGGAGAAACACTATATAAATGATCTACATATTTTGTTCGATTTTGTTGATATATTTTGGGAATAATATCTTAGTCTTCCACTGATGTGTGAATTTGAGTTCTCAATACAATTCATACCTAATACCTCGCATATTTCAAATAATCCCTATATAATGGAACTGATTAAGTCACATGAATTTAAATTTCAAATTTAGGAGATCCTTGACTAGGGATTAATTATGATAAGTATGTCACTTTGGGGTGAAACTATTTAGTTTGACACGAAGAAAGGAGGATCAATGCATCTCTACATTGGTTATCAAGAACTCAACATGATCACTCTCAAGAAAAATTATATTCCACCCTATATTGATAACTTTTTTAATCAACTATATGGGGATCAATACTTTTTTAAGATTTATCTTCATTCTAGATATTATCAATTGAGGGTCAACATTGAGGATATTACCAAGACAACATTCCATACATGGTATGTACACTATGATAATATGGTTATTCCATTTTGTCTATACGCATGGATTTAATGATTATTATATTTATATATTACCTTTATTAGTTTTGGTATCCTTAATAGATGATATTATTATATATTCAAAGAGGAATTAATTTCATGAATATAATTTACGGATTCATATAAAAATAATATGGAAAGAGTAACTATATAAAAAATTTACAATGTGTGTATTTTTTCTACAAAAGGATTCATTTTATAGTCATATAATCTCAAGGGAGGGTAAAAATACAGATCCATCAAATATGGAGGTAATTAAACTTTGGCCCAGATCAACCACTAAAACTGAGATCTAAATATTTCTAGGTTTGATTGGATATTATCCACACATTGTGGGAAATTTCTCATGGCTGAAAAATCCACTCTATAAGTTAATCCGGAAGGGATCTATGTTCCTTTGTTCAGATGAATGTGAATAAAATTTCATGAAACTAATTATAAGGTTATCCAAGACACATGTGATTCCAATTCCCAATAATAGATATGTTTATATAATCTATAATGATAAATAAATGAATGGATTGAGATGATTTCTCTTTAAAAATGATATGGTCATAGCTTATCCCACATGATAATTCATGATTCATGAGAGAAATTACCCAACTCATGATTTGGAGTTTTCTATAGTAATTTTTTTATTAAAGATATATATGAATTAACTTTATATAATAAATGCATAACATAGATTCTAACCATAAATGTTTTTTGTATATATTCACTCAAAAAGAGCTGAATAAGCACTAGTGGATAGTTTTAGAGTTTATCCAATATTATAACTGCTCAATACAATACCACCCAATGAAATCAAAAAAGGTGTATATTGCATTAGGAAGAAAGAATCATGTCAACATATATATTATGTGGGTAAAAAAATATCCAATATTTCGGGATTTGGAAAGGATGGATCAGAAAAACATAAAGGAAGGGTAAATATCCTATCTTTTTTAAATTAGTGTTCTAGTATAAATTGATGTGAGGATTAAAGAGGTGTAAAAGGAATAGTGGGATCTGATGAGGATTAGTATTAATTGTCCTATGAATAAAATTTATATTGATTTTATGATATGGTTATGGAACTCTCTATGTGTTTTATTCATTCCGGATATTATGAATGAGTTTTTATTGGAAGCACATATTTATTTATTCTCTATTTATACTGGAATAATAAAAAATTATAAATATTTAATATATTATATACAGTGGGATATAATGAAGAGATAAATTTTATAGTTTATATGTAGGTCACTTCTATGTCTTCAAGTAAAATATATGCGACAAAAGTCTAAGGGTATTTTAAAACCATTTCCGATACCAGAATGAAAATGGGAAAAATCACAGTGGATTTTCTTCATTGAACCACTCAAAACATATAAAGGATTTAATGATATATTTTTTTGTAGTTGTTTGACTTATAAATTAATCACAATTCATCCCTATTATAGAATATCTCTCTCTAAATAATATTTCAAACATTTAATTAAATAGGTTCTACAGTTGTATGGGGAACCCCATTATATTATATCTGATCAGGATATAAGGTTTACCTAGATGTTTTGGAGAATTCTTCAGAAAGATCATGATATAGATTTGAGGTTTAAATCAAATTATCATCCTCAGGGAGATGGTCGGTCTGAGAGAATAATTCAAACCTTAAAAGAATATTTTGATATCTTATTACCTATAATTCAAAGGTTTTTTGGATCAACACCTTCCTTTAGTCAAGTTTTCATATAACAATAGCTTTTAATCAAACATTATTATTGATCCTTCAGAATACCTCCATGGTAATAAGTATAAAACTTTCATGTGATGTAATGAAGATTCTACATGAAATCTACTGGCACCTCAGCAAGAAGGGGAAACGAAAAATAAAGTTAGAGCCATTCAACAACACATTATGGTATAATAGAGTCTGTAGAAAAGTTATCTTGACTTTTTTAGTGTGATCATAAATTTGAAGTTTATAAGAAGGCTTTTTTTTCAAATTCATCCTTGGAAAAAGTCTACGAGATTCTAGTAGAATGGAAATATAATCTCTAGGTATATTGGACCCTTCTAAATTATTTATCATATTAAGGTTGTTTCTTATCATTTAGTGCTTCCACCAAGTCTCTCTCAAGTTCACGATGAATTCCATGTACCATTCCTTAAGAAGTACATACTCGATCCATCATATATACTAAAATCATAGGTTCTATAGATGAAGAAAAATCTATCTTATGAGTAACATCCAGGGTAGATTTTGGATTATTTATAGAACGTGTTTTGAAAAAAAATACAACTCACCTATTCATTTTTTTGGTGAAACTGCCAATGATAGGAAGCTCTGTGGAAACTAGATGATTATATGATGTAGAATTTTATTCAATTTTTTATGGTGGAGTGATGTAATATTGGGGTTGAATAAATTTAAGGGGGTATAATGTTGCACCATGAGTATTTATGATACTTTTTTTTAAATAAGTTTATTTTCTTGGATATGTTTCATTGCACACAACCCCAATTATAAATTAACCACAATATACTATTAAAATATTAATAAGTAATATCACCTAGATATTAGAATGGTGGGTATGAATTTTATTAACTAAATTTTTAAAATGTATGGTTTAAACATATATAAAATGAATTATTTAGTGGTCAATTAAATAGAAATGGTAATAAAAACCAATTGAATATAAATTGAATTTCATTCTGAAACAAACTGTTTTTATGCACATAAGAGAATTTTATCTTAATAAATTAAATAAATAACTATTATTAAATTATTTTATTAAAATTTTAATATTATGTAATAAAAATAATGTTTTATAAAACATCTAAAATTTTCTGTTCTTGATATAATAATAAACTTATTGTTATGCTTAGAAAAAAAAATTCCCTAAAAACCAATTTCATCGCATTATAAGGAAATTATTTCAAAATTAAATTTTTCAAAATTTATAAATTTAAATTTAAAAAATAAAAATTTATTTTTTATTTTAACAATTCATAAATAACATAGGGTAAATATTTGATAATTTTATGAAAATATTAATTTTTTGATAAATATTTAAAAAAATTATTAAGAATTATCTTTTCTTTTAAATCATTAGAAACGTTGAATTTTACTTCTAATTTTGTAAAAAATTAAAATTTGATACATTATTTTATTATTAATATAATTTAGGTTATTGGAACCAATTTCATGTTGGATATTTATATGCATACTTTTTATTCATAAAAACAATTTTTTTGAAAAATCTGTATTTTCATCACATATAATGGATTTAATTTTTAATTAAATTCTACCACTTGTTTGAATTTAATTTTATAAAATAGATTCAAAATTTATAATAATATTATTTATTATCATATAATAATATTAAATTATTTTTTACAATAATGAATCAGAATAATAGGAAAAAATTGTTATCGGGGATAAGTTTAAAACCATTTCATAGGGGGTTAAACTAAAAATATATTGGATAAAATGATTTAAATGTTGTAAAATTGATATTGGATATCAATATTTTGACCTTATCTATTTTAAGGTGTATGAAGGTTCATTTTTTATCCAGTTGGGGTGTGTACAACATGTATATATCTTTTTCCTTTAAAAAAATCCAAATCTCTCTTTTACCCCACTTATAAAAGGCCAGCCCATATTCTCTCAACATATCACTTGAAAATGACATTTTTTCAGTAAATACCAACCCAAATACATTCATAACTTACCTGAAAACATTATATAATCCTTTTGTGTTAGAAATACTACTTAGTAATGATTTTGGTGTATAACTAAAGTGGTTGTCCAAAGGAGATGTATATTTTTTAATCGGGAATTTTGTTCTTTTAATTATTCCACATATTTAAAATTTTATTAAAACATGGTGAAGTAAAAATCATATTATATTAATTATTTTTATATTTTTATTACAATTAATGACTTATATCCATCTCCTCTTACCTAAAATGGGAAACGAAATCATTGATTGTGTGTGTAGTGGACTACCGACTCGTGAACCGATATAACTGGTTTTCCATCACCACCTCTCATGATTGAGTATAATGATGGAATTAATATTTTTATTATATTTATAAAATTATTATTATATTTAATTTTAAAATCACATATAACCTCTTCCTTTCTATTTCTTGGTGGTTACCATGATATCACTCGTGCGTATGACATGCTACAACCTCACGATGGACAGTGATTTGTTTCTAACATACACATTACATGAAATGTAATAATGATTAATATAACAAATAATTGTGATTTATATTATATAATTATTATTATTTTAAGGTTAATTATTATTTATCTTTGTTTTTTCTATCCATCGAATAAATGGAAGCAACATTTAGTCATACGTACGACTTACCATCTCCATAAATAGTGCATTTCATTTTTTATCTCTAACTTTTATGGATGGATATAATTATGTATATCATGAATATATATTATGTTTATATAATTATTAATATTCTGTATGTGATTTAATTATTATCAATGTTTAATTACTAGAACTACTAAACCGAAACTGTTGTGGAAAAAATAGTAAACACCCAAAAATGAAAATTTTATTAAGAAATTATTAGTGGAAAGGTGTTAAAAATTTACAAGGGGAAAACATATGATATTTTGAGTATTTATATGACCATATTTAATAATTATAATAAATTAAAAAAATTTATACATGATTCTATATCACATTTAATGAATAATGAACTCAATGTAATGGATTTTCATCTCACTTTTATTTCTATCAGACACATCCCATATTCACCAATTATTTCTTTCTTATGGTGTATAAAATGAAAATTAAATTATTATATTATTATTATCCTTAAATTATTTGTATTTAAATAAACGTTTTTGGATCTATTATTAATGGGTTTTATGATTATTGTTTTTAAAGTGGAAATTTTTTTATTACAAATTCCTCATTTATTGGGATTGCCTAGGATTAAGTTTCTAAATATAAAATTTCATGAAATAACCTTGAATAATTTTCATAAATATTATTATAATATTTTTATATATCAATAATAAATTTTATACATTCATTTTTCTCTCTCTAAGTACTCAGGAGACCATCGTATTATTTATAAGGAAAATCATCTATATTTATTCCTTTAGTTGAACAAACTTTGTTCTCCATATCCATGATTTCTAGAAATTTTTTAAAAAACACTACTTATATATAAGTATATTTTAAAGTAATTTTTATCCATAATTAACTTTTTACAAAAATGTTTTAAATTAAAAATTCCTTATGTTTTCTAAAAAATGAACTTTTTTATTTTTATCAGTAATAGGAAAGAAATATTTGTTTTATTATATATGACATGTATGTAATTTTACTACGTCATTACCACTAAATGTTTTGAAGCTTCATTTAAAAATTTTCAAGTTTAAATTTGAAAAAAAAAATCTTTAATATTTTGGTGTTTTTTGGATTTTTAAAATGTAATTTTAAAATTAAATAGATATTTTAATCCAGAAATGTTTCAAGTGATCTTCCAAAATCATTTTATATATATTTTGACATCCTTCGATATTACTTATTCTAAACTTGGGATACAATCCAAGTATATTATTCTTATTCTTTCTCTAATTTTTTTTATTATGATGAGAATATTTTTATGTAATAAGATCCTTTTCAATGAGTTATGTAATGACTAAATTATGTAACTTTTATGAATGTTTTTTCTTTTCCAGAGATTATGCTATGATGGAATGTTTGTGAACCCCATTTATTTTTATCAGCCCTAATATGATGAATTATTTATCATATTGTGGAACTATTATGTATTATTTTCATTATGAGATGGGTTGCACCTATATATACCTCTAATGCATTGGGTAAATATTGATATCTAATGAGATAAAATGGGATAGAATTGGTAGTGAACCTAGTGATGTATAGAAATTTGTCCACTATGATTGTCTTCAGAGTGAACCTTTACTACTGAAATATTTTGGAATATAAACCCATTCAAAAATTATTTCCATGTAAATAAACCTTGACTTGTTTGGAAATAATCTTATATGCTTATGTGTACGCCACAATTATATGTCTTATGTTAATGTTATTCTCTCATGGATCGTGTTATTTAATTACTTTATGAATTATGTCTTATAAAATTCCATGATTTACGACATGATTCTATATTTTCATCTTTTTTATGAATGGTCTGGATTTCCAAATGTTAAGTCCATGTTATCGTACCTTTATACACATGTCTTGTTGATAACTCCATCATCTATCCTTACTAAGAATCTGTGATCACCATTACTTATTTTTCCTTACCCCATGTTTTGAATAATGGTATTATGTGTTATATATCAATGAAGGGTGCTAGTTATGATGAATAATTTGAGAGATGATGTTGTTAACAAATCAACCAATTGTTTATGTATCCAAGTTTCCAAAGAATATAAAATTTTATATTCCTTATGTGTATTTTTTATAATGAATTGAATATTATTCTATTAATATGTAATATTTATCTATAAAAACACAATTTTTTTATAATAACCCCTATTAGAAATGTTTATTTTGATTATTTATGAGACTTAGACAAGGGAGAATCCACTACTAGTAATGTTTTCATTATGTAAAAGGTCTAGTAAGCTCGAAATATACTCTATAATAAATAGTGTATTTGTCTAATATAAATGAAAGTATATATCATTGATATAAGATTTCAAAGATTCTATTTAGTTACAAGTACTGATTAGATAATTATGGATCATCCCTGAGAGTATAGATTGTTTTTGTGATAACCATAGTGGTATTTGTCTTTTGAAGAATCAGGTCCATAAATATCCAACCAATGACATTAAATTTTCATTACATATCATTTTAGAGATTATTAATTATATATTTCTTTCATATCAAAGGATTAAAATTATTTAGAACCAAGTAGGAATGATGGTGAAGGTGTTAATGAAGATCAAGTTCCAAAACTATTTGGAATTGATCAAGATCATTCATACTTGTGATTCCAATAGATATCGTGGAGAAATCAAGAAGAGTTTTCTGAGAATCATTACTAAGTGATATTTATACTCAAGCTCGGTATTATTGAATATTATTGATGAATAATCTCTTCCCATAGTATGTGACTATGAAAGAAGACATACTACAGGTCTTGGTGCTGCTCAAAGAAAATATACAAGAGTTCCAACTGATTGAAAAAAATATTATAGAGAGAAATATTTTTCATCTTCTACTATCGTCAAAAAAATTGGTTGTATATCATGGTAAAAAATATTTAATTTATTATATCCCAATTTTAATATTAATTTTAATTCCTAACATATGGATTTGTATCTTCTAAAAGAACCACCTAAATTGTTCATTTATTTATTCTTTTTTTCATCCCTTCATATGTGTATGAGTTTAAGGATGGTAGAATCCACACAACACAGATATTTATTGTATGTTCCAATTCATTATGGGGATACTATTTTTATATGATTTTAGTTCCAAAGGTTAATGGTGAGTCTTGATAAATCTATATTTGTTCATGATGATGAATAAAATCAAGCATTTTCTGATTTTACATGTTTTTTTATCTAGTTTTATCTATGTTTTCTCATGGTTTTTCTGATGTTTAATTGGAATTATTCATTTTTTAGTTAGATAGGTGGGGTTTTGGTTAATATTATAGCCATTTATGTCCCCATTTTTATTGTATGTGATGAATAATTATATGGGATATGATAGTAGTTTCAATCAGTGTTAGTTGGTGAATTATATATTATCAAAGACATTGATGTGGAATATATTTTCGTATTTCATTAAAATAAATAGATATAGTTGTTTTGGGTGTTTATTATATTTTTGGTATTGAGGGTATCAAAGAGGAATCGATGTTCTCTGAGTTCTATAAAGAATCTTATGGTGCCTTGATTTGGGTAATATGTAACATGAGGATGATGTGTTGGATTCCAACTCCTTGGGTTGAACTTTGGTTTTTGATTCATTTAGATAGGTTTTTGTCTTTTTTCTTAACTACTTTGATTTTTTAGATTTGAAGGAATCGAAAAAATCATTGTATTGAGTAGTTTTTGTTTCCCATAACTGGATTTGATCATGATTGAGTTACTTGGTCAATATTTTCTTTTGGTTCTATATTATTTTAGTGGCCTGAGATCATATTCTTAGGCCATTATTTTTGTTGTGGGACATTATTACTTATTTTTCATATCAAAAAATATTTTAAATTTATTCTAAAATAGTTATCTAAAGAATTGAAGTTCAAACATATATCTGGATTACATAATTTAAATTCATTTTTACCATGAGTATAACAAATATATAATTCCATTGTGTTATACTACATTAGCCTTTATAAACACTTTTTTTGTTTACAAATAATGTTTTCCTTAACATAATAAATGAATACTTTTGGATCAACCATATAAATAGCCTATGTTATGTCCGTATTTAGTAATAAAATATTTATATTTATCTGATATAATTTTAATCCTTTTTATGATTTCATTCTTAATATATTTTTTATTGTTTTTAACTAATTTATAAGAAAAAAAAATTTAATAAAATCTTTGTCCTATATCTATTGAAAACCCTTCATAACTATCCTTAAGTATACCATATGTCTTCATAATTTTTGTAATAACAAATTTCAGAACACATTATCTAACCTGAATTTATAAAAGACCTCATATGTTTTCTCAATAGCCACATGCCAATGTAAACTCTACATGATAAACAATACTGAGGCCAGAAATTGTTTTTAATAAATATGTTATTTTAAAAACAAAATAAAAAATTTCAATAAAAAAATGGATAACCATGAAATATACATGTAAAAATAGAACATATACCTAGTATTATAAAATAAAATATTCATTTCATAACATCCATCAATATAAAGAATAAGTCATGACAAAAATGAGTTATTGTAAATAAAATATATAAAAAGTAACCAAAAATGGTACTTTCTATCCTCCTATAAACTATACACAAGCACATATAGAAATACCTCATGAATTTAAAATGTTACTCAGGATCAAATAAAAATTTATCAAAGTTGTATAAGATAATAGAAACCATAATTCCCCGGATCAATATGATATAAAAGCATAAGTCATGACTACAATAAATGAAGAACATGTACCTTCTATTGATGATGTATAAAACTATTCCATTCAATCATATTCTTAAAAATATACCTTATATGTAACCATTATGTTTCTTCATCTATGGTGTATATATGAAATTATTGAATCTACAAATGTACGTCAAACAATCTCTTTCACACATTGATATTCAAGTAATTCTCAAGGTAAAGGAAGAGAGTGGAAAAAACTTCAGAATATTTGGTCGGATACTTAAAAATTATCGAATAAAAGTCACACTAAATATTTCCTCCTTATATAGCCCTTAATAAATATAGAGTCTATTACATCTTTTACATATATATTATATCTTATTAGATTAATATTCATTACACAACATTATGATTCACACAAGAATCATAGAGTTCTATTGTTTTTGGAAATTTAAATGCATACACAACTTTCTCAAAAGAGATCTATATCATCTCTCACTATATTCTTCATAGTTATCACCCTTCTTAGATATATTATACTTAAAACCTTTCTTCATAAGCCAAGGAAGGTAAAAATAACAAAGGGTGAGCTCATATGCTGGTTATGGTTAAACAAGGGATATATCAATGATCATATGAACATAAACTAATTATAATGGTATAAGAACATGAGATAAACATTTTGAAAGAATATCCATTATAAGATAGTTAATAATCTTGATTCATGTAATAAATAATGTAATTTAATAAGACATGAATCATAAAGGAATAAAATAAGATGATCCATGAGAGAATAACATTGAAATAAGACATAGATTTTTTATATACACATATGTAATGAAAATCATTTTCATTGTTGTCAAGGATCACTTGCATGACTATAATATTTTAAAAATTACCTTATTGAATTGGGTTCACTCCCAATTCATATCTTATATTAGTCTAGATATCTCAATATTTACCCAATAAAAGTGGAGGACTATATAATTTCAGTACCACCCACAAAATATTGAAAATCCAACATATGTGTGTCATAAGTTCATAAAATATTTATCAGAGCATAACCCATATATAGGATAAGTGATTCTATAACTCCCTGATATCTTATGAGATAGAATATTTTTAATTTCATTGATGTCTGGTGTTGTACACTACACCAAGATGAGCTTGTGTGAAATGCACCACTATATTAGATTGCAGTATACACAACACTATTCTTGGCTTTTGTTGCACATAATTTAAATTTGTTTTGATAGAATTCATTTCACATAATAATGAGTACATAATTCATTCAATTTATAAATTATTAAGATTTTATTATGTTATACACAACACCAAAGGAAGATTTCATTACATGCAACAGTGATATGGCTTGTGTGACCTTTCTCGATAGCTTGCGTGGTACACAATACCGAGTTTCAAAAAACAATGATATATTATTAAAATGTTATAAAAACTAGATTTTATGAATATTATTAACAACATTTTGAATTTTATATAACAATATAAATCATATTGCACATTATATGAGATCAAAATCAATTTTTCAGATAAAAGAAGTATTTTTCAAAAAAAAATACAGTTTTACAGCCTTTTGATGATGCACCCATTTTAAATATAGTTTTTGAAACTTTTATAAGATATATTTTAAAATAAAAACTTTTTATTTGTAAGAGAGACCAAAAATATACCTTGGATAAATTTTCGAATTTTTTATGAAAACTTTAATAATTTGATAAATAGTAAAAATATGATAAATTTTAATTGAAAACAAATTTTTTCATCGAAATAGTTTATATGGTTAAAATATATTATTGAATAGTTTTAAAGTATAAATATAATATAGTTTTATAGTTTATGACAGTTTAAGTCATTTTCATTAATTTTACAATGAATTCATATGTAAAAGCATTTCAAGATTTTGAAATGTTTTAAACAAAAACCAGTTTTTTCAACAACGATATTAATTTTAAATTAATTACTGAAACTTATGTGTTTTTAATTTGAAAAAATAAACTCCATATTTGGAATCATAAAGTTAAAATTGTTTAAATATGTACTTTTTTTTGGACATAATGAATAACAACTTTATTAATTATTTTATTTACCATTGTTAAAAGGTAAATCTGGTAAATAAGGTTAAAAAATAATATTATAATAATATTTAACAACCCTAACACATTCCCTATTTATATTGGATGAGATATATTTTACCATGGTCATCATTGGGTTGATTTTGGGACTCCATGGATTCACATGGATGTTTAAATAACACTTTATAAGAATTAATTTAAAGTGAATATAATTATAACCTAAACTTATATTTTTTACTAAATCAATTTTAATATGTGGTTCTATAATAGATCTCTATGTATATAAATAGTAATTAGAAAGGTAAAAAGACATCATGATATTTTATTTATAATTTTTAGAAATTAAATAAATTTATTTATTTTTAACACAATTATTATGTAGTGATTACCTCATTAATGAATGATTCAAATAAATGAATTTATAACTATTAAAACAAATTTAATAGGGTTATTTTCATGTCAACCACGAATTTTCGGGATGATTTTGACATATTATCTTTGATTTAATGCCTTTTTTAGATGTAATACGGTTGGTATGAATTTTTAAAAAAGTCAAGTATGAATAGTGTCCAAAATTTACACAATTCATAATTTAAAACATAAAATAGATTATTAAATGATATTAAATTATTAAAAATAAATGATTCATCCAAATGGTTAATATAAGTCCAAATATGTCATAAATAACATTTTTGGGTCGTTTGAAATGATATAGTAATTAAATTAACCCACAGTGTTTAAATAACATGATATCATGGTATGATTAAAAAGAAAATAAGGGTAAATCCAAAACGATATGGACAAAAAAATATTCAAAACTTGAAATAAAATAATTGGATGATGGGTATTTAAAAAACATCATCTTACCTTAGAATTAAATAATTCTTAGACCATTTTAAATAAAAATTAAATTTATAATAAATTAATATTTTGGAACGTTCCTAAAGTTTCCCTCTTATCTCATATAAAAGGGAATCTCCCCCCTCTCCTCTTCACTGCATTTTGATCATTCATGCTCGGCCAACCCCTACCCATTTCTCTTCTAAACATCCCAAGATACATTCTAGAGGTGATGGTATTATCAAATGTCTAACTCTAGTACCCTAAGAGGAAATTTAAAGAAGGAACATCAACGAAGAGGTGTTTTGGAAACATACGGATGAAATTTGAGCTAAGGTAAGGGATAATTTTGCTATCTCATTTTTATCTGAGATTGTTTATATGTAAGTATTTTTTGGGGGTATATTTATCATCCATGAACATGTTTTATAAAAAAAAATTGTAAAATGTTTACTATTATTCGATGTATTTTTAAAGTCATTTTTACCCATTTTTTACTTTTACTTCATGGTATGGAATGAATCTTTCTTTTGTTTCCCATATAAGGTACTTTTTTAATTTTCTGGTAAAAGTACGAGGATAATGTTTTTTTGACTTTTATGGAATGAATGGTTTTTTACATCTTATTAACACCTTGTTTCCATGAATCTCCCTCTACAATATTTAAAGTTTATTTTCAACTAAATTTATTTCAGTTAAAATTGCATGACATTTTAAGAAAAGAAATCATTTTAAAAGAAGAAATAATATTTTCCTCATAAATTAAGGTCAAGTTTTTTATCAAAATTATTTTCCATCTAAGATGACATAGGTTTATTTTACTATCCCTATTATTAATATTATTTTATTATGTTTATGATGGAATTATTTTTTCAAAGTCCATTTATCTTATATGGATTGTGTTATGATGAAATGATGTTTAAGAACCTCGTTTTATTACATGGGTTATGATATGGTGAATGATTAATTTTTTTGTGTCACAAGTAAGAATGATTTAATTGTGAGATGGGTGGGACCTATATCTCCCTCCAATGCAAAGGGTAAAGATTTATATCTCATTAGATAGACATGGATGGAATGGAAAGTAAATCTGGTTCAGTAATACTGGGCTGGAACGGCAAGTAAACGTAGTTCAGTAATGGAATTTTTCCACTATGATGGTCTTGGAAGCAAAGCCTTGTCTACTATGGAAATTATATTATGTTTTTATTAGTTTTAAATAATTAAATGTTTCACGCCAATGCTATTCTATCATGGTTAATGTTGTTTTGTGATCTATAACTTATGTACTACCAAGATTTATGTCATCGCTCAAGATTTTTATTCTTAAACATTATATTCATGTTTTTTCATTCAAATTTTTATGGTTTGTTTTATGTTCTCCATGTTTACCCTTACTGAGCATTTGATCTCCCCCTTTTTATTTTTTCTTTTCCACAGGATATAAAGAAAGGTTTTATGTAGGAAAACAAAAGGGGAATATCTTTATTGGAGATATTTAAGATCTTTCACCCCGACTAAAATATTATGTTCTGAGATTCCAAATACACTAAACTAATATGGTCTTTGGGATTTTTTTTGTATCATGTATTACATATTCTACAAAATAAATGTAATTTCCATGTACGTCAAGCAAAGGTCTCTACAGTTGGTTTCAGACCAAATGTTTAGTCAACCTTTGGAAAATAGGATCTAAAAACATTATTGAGATACCTAGAGATATTTCTAAGGTATGTCTAGAGATATCCCTAAGGTTAAGTCTATGTATAGTATATAGTCCTAAAATTATGGAAAAGACCATGAATAAACTTGAATTAAACCGAAAATGATATACATTGAAGGTAATTCCCCGCGACTTTGTTGTTTTCCTCGTATGATTTTTGACTCTCACACTATTCTTTTAGGGTTTTAGATGATGGCTTGAACCTGAGCGAATTGTGTTAATGATCAATTCATTGGGAAATAAAATGATTTTCCTCTTTAACAACCAATTTTTTTGGTATATGGAATGAAAAATCTTATTGCTATACTAACACTAGATTTTAATCATTCTGGACTCCCACATGAGCAGATAAAGGAACAACATTCTATTGAGTCCTTCTTGAGGCAACACCCACCTTATTTCAGTGGGTCTTATGATCCACTTTTTGATGAAAAATGGATCAATACCATTTAAAATATATTTTACATCCATCCATGTTTGGAACCTGAAAATGTCATTTTGGTTGTCTATCGTTTAGAAGGTGAATCAGACTAGTGGGGGACTCTAATTAATAATACAAGGTAGCAAGATGAAATTGAATCCATGGAATGGGATAAGTTCAAGTACTTTTTTTTAATAAGTACTTCCTTAATATTCTTCAAACAAAGATGGAAAAGGACTTCCTTGATCTTAATAAAAAGGATGATGAATCAGTTGGTTCATACAAGGAAAATTTTCCAAGACTTCCAAGGTAATCTTCTTGTTTTATCATCCAACCTGAAAGTAAAGTTGATCGATTATTCTGTGGCATAAAACCATTTCTTAAAATTGAATTAGATATAAGATAATTCTGTAGATATTAAGATGTTGTGTGTTGTTATATCAAGGTAGAATTGGAAGTTGGTGTTATATATCCATCTCAGGGTTTTCACAAGAAAAGAAATATGGAGATCAAGGGAAAATATCAAAACAATGGTGAAAAGATGATGAATGTTTCCTTATGCTCAAAGTGTGGAAATAAGCATGGTGGAGATTATCTTAAAGGGAATAAAAAATGATTCACGTGTGGAAAAGAAGGTCATCGAGTAGTTGAGTGTCGATGTAATGGGAAAAAGGTTGTTTATGATGTGAATGGAGAAAACACTACAGAGACCACACCACCAACACTTCAAGTATATAGGTGAAAGTAAATAGGGTGTTATGCTAAAAAATTCCCTAATGCATGGGTTAATGATGATAGACATGAACAATATCATAAGGTAAAAGACAAATAGAATTTTCATGTGAGCAATATTGGTGGAGTTCAGTATGACAATGAATTCGTAGATTGATTAAGTGTTTATGTAATGGGATTTAAAAATAGTGTTGTGGAATCTCATTTATTGTATTATTGAATATTGTAATATCTATGTCTTGGTTTATTATGGTTTTCCATAATTGTATGGTATCAGTAACCTTGAAAACTGATTGAAATATTTTTTGGAATGCAGATGATATGCGCATAATGAAGGGATAATGAGAAAATTATATGTTTGATAGTGCTAATGAGATCATGACTGATAAAAAGGAAAAAGTGATATAATGGTTTGAGTATATAGAATTTTTTGTATATTTGGTGTGTGGAAAGATTTAATATTAATAGAATTCATTTTATCATCAAGGTTCTATAATAATTTATTTGATTTCCATATTTCCATAAAATACTTGATTAAGGTATTTAGATGTTTCGAACGTGACAACAAAGATCTGTCAAATGACATATGGTTGAAAAATGTTAAGTTGATTTTGTTAATCTAATTCTAAATATTTATATTTTCTATTTTGGTAAGGATTGTAATGTTATTAATTTATAGATAGTATAATTTATATTCTGGTTGAAGTTTTTTAGATTAATGTATTATCTCACTATAGGTAAACTTATGCATATTTAATAATCTATTCTAACCTT
This sequence comes from Viscum album, assembly GCA_963277665.1. Classification (NCBI taxonomy): domain Eukaryota; kingdom Viridiplantae; phylum Streptophyta; class Magnoliopsida; order Santalales; family Viscaceae; genus Viscum; species Viscum album. The sequence continues at coordinate 566,617,181 of OY728131.1, forward strand.
TTTGTTGAGATAGATGGAATGACCTATAATTCTATCGTATGATATGATAACACTTTAAGAATGAAAAATTCAACTTCATTACATTAAATAATATTTGAAGTGGAAATTGTTTTGGGAAAGAACAATGGTGATATTACACTAAAATCAAGTAAGAATTTTTCCTTATGAAAAAATTCTTCAACATTAGGGAAATGATCTTCAAAACAAAAAATGTTATCCTAGTACCCTATTATCTAATGAATCAGATGGTCCCTTAAATCATCGCAGATTTATAGATTTTTGGTAGTTAACTTTCTCTAAACCGTATTCGCTATCTCTATCCATCGAACATGATGGTTAGATTTGTATTCTATATCCATGTTTTCACTCCCCATATATGTTATCCTATGTGGAAACCCATGGATGAGTTACATTGGGTAACCGTTACATTTCTATATTTCCTTTATCAAATGATGTCTTAGTATCCCTTTTAGCAATGTGGTTTTCCATGAAAAAACATTCAAGTAGAAAACCATTTATAACCTCAATGAATTTCGAGGGAAAATTCATTTTAAGTGAGAATAATTTAAAATAATTAGATTTTAGGAGATAGATTCATTTTAATTTCATTGATTTATTTTGTTTTACACTACACAAAGATTATCTAGAACTATATGCAACACCGTATTAGTCTTCAATATACGCAACACTATTCTTGGCTTTTGTTGCACACAATTTCACGTTGTTTTGATAGAATTCATTTCACACAATAATGAGTAATTATTTTGTTCAATGTATTAATTAAATAATCATGGATTATGTTATATGCAGCGCCAAATTATTCTTTCACTACACGAAACATTGATATATCTTGGGCGACCTTCCTCAATAGCTTTTGTGGTACGCAATACCGAGTTTTACTAAACAACGATATATTATTAAATTATTATTTAAAATAGATATTATGAATCTTATTAACAAAATGTTTTATTTTATATAACATTAGAAATCATCTTACACATGATATGAGAACAAAATCAATTTTTCAGATAAAAGAATTATTTTCCAAAAAATGTAGTTTTACCGCCTTTTGATGGCGTACCAAATTTAAATCTTATTTTTCAAAAATTTATAATTTATATTTGAAAAGATAAAATTATTCATTTTAATTCGGACATAAGAACTTAATTTGGATAAATTTTTTATATTTTTTTGATAACTTTTATATTTTGATGAATAGTGAAAATACGCTAAATTTTAATTGAAAACAGCTTTTTTCATAGACATAATTTATATGGTTTTAATATATTATTTAATAGTTTTAAAGTATAAATAGAATATATCTTTATAGTTAAATTCAATTTTTGTCATTGTCATTAATTTTACATTGAATACATATGTTAAAATATTTCAATCTTTTGCAGTTTTTCAAACAAAAACCCTTTTTTCAACAAGGGGGTTAATTTTAAATTAATTACTGTAACTTATTTGTTTTGTATTAAAAAAATGGATCCCATATTTGGAATTAAAATTTTAAAATCATGTAAATAGTTACTTTTTATTTTTTGACATTATGGAGAATAACATCAGAAATTATTTTATTTACCATAGTTAAAGGATAAATCTGGTAAATAAGGGTAAAAATAATATTATAATAATATTAGACTATCCTAACACATTCCCTAATCCTATTGGATTAGATATGTCTTAAAATAGGCCTATTGGGTGATTTTGGGACCCCATAGATTCACTTGGATGTGAAAATGACACTTTATAAGAATTAATTTCATGTTAAGATAATTATATACTTAACATATGTATTTTACTCAATTGATTTTAATATGGGGTTATAAAACAGATATATACATCTATAAATTTTCATTATAAATCTAAAAATATTTCTTATATCATGGAATTTTATTTATAATTTTTAGACATTAGATAAATATATATAATTTTGACATAATTATGAAGTCGTGATTATAACATTAATGAAAGATTCAAATAAATGAATTTAAAAATATTAACAAAAATGTAATTATGTTATTTTATTGTCATACAAAAATATTTTATGATGATAATGACATATTATCTTTGATTTAATGACTTTTGTTTGAAGTAATATGGTTTTTATGAATTTTATAAAAAGTCATAAATGAATAGTGTCCAAAATTGACACAATTCATAACTTAAAACATAAAATAGTTCATTAAATGATATTAAGTTTACAATAATATAATATTATTACAAATAGTTAATATAAGTCCAAATATGTCATAAATATCTTTTTGTGGGTTTTTTAACATGATATGGTAATTATATTAACCCATAATGTGTAAATAACATGATATCATGGTAAAATTAAAAAAGGTAAAATAAGGGTAAAACCAAAAACACAAGGATAAAAAAATATTCAAAACTTGAAAAAAAAATATTGGATGATGGTTATTCAAACAAAAATACTCTTATCCTAGAATTAAATATTTTTTATAAAATTTTAAATTGGAATTTAATTTATAATAAATTAATATTTTGGAACTTTACTAAAGTTTCCTTCTCCTCTCTTATAAAAGGGAATCTCCCCCTTCTCCTCTTCACTCTATTTTGAGCCTTCAAGCGTGGCCAAACCCTAACCATTTCTCTTCTCAATTTCCCTAGTTACATTCTAGAGATGCAGGTCTTCTCAAAAGGCCTACTCTAGTTCTATATAAAGAAAATTAAAGGAGTCATGCCAAGGAAGTGGAGTTTCGGACACATATAGAAGAAATTGAACCTCAGGTAAGATATAATTATGCAATCTCATTTTTTCTAAGATTTTTTATATGTAAGTATTTTTTGGGGATATATTTATCATCCATGTCCATGTTTTTTAACAATAATTTCAAAAAATGTTTTATATTCTTCTATGAATGTTTAAAGTCATTTTTACCCATTTTTGACATTTACTTCATGGTATGAAAGGAATCTTTCTTTTGTTTACCATAAGAGGTACTTTTGGAATTTTCTGGTAAATGTATAAGGAGAATTTTCTTTTAAATTATATATCATAAATGTATTTTTACATCTTTTTAACATCTTATTTCCATGAATAATACTCTACAATATTTAAATTTTATTGTCAATTTAATTTTTTCATTCAAAATTTCACGTCATTTTGAAATATTAAAGCGTTTTTAAAGAAGAAATGATATTTTCATCATAAAATAAGCTCAAGTGTTTATCAAAATTATTATCCATCTACAATGACAAAGGGTTCTGTTTCTATCCCTATTATTATTTTTATTAGATTATGTTTATGATGAAATTATTTTTATAAAGTCTATTTATCTTATATGCATTATGTTATGATGACATGATGTTTAAGAACCCCATTTTATTACATGGGTTATGATATTATGAATGATTTATGTTTTTTCTGGTACATGTAAGTTTGATTTCATTATGAGATGGGTGGTACCAATATCTCCCTCCAATTCATTGGGTAAATATTTATATATCATGAGATAGACAAGGCTAGAACGACAAGTAAATCTAGTTTAGTAATATAGGGTTGGAATGGAAAGTAAACCCAGTTCAGTAATGTATTCCGTCCACTATGATGGTCTCTGTAGAAATTCCTTTCCTGCTTTGGAAATTGTATTATGTTCATATTATATTTCCACAATTACATATTTTATTCCAATTCTATTCTATAATGGTTAATATTCATTTACAATTAATGCCATACATACCACTAAGATTTATGTCATTGCTCAATATTTTGATGTTTAAAATATATTTTAATGTTTTTACATTAAAATGTTTATGGTGTGTTTTATGTTCTCCATGTTTACCCTTACTGAAAATTTGATCTCACCATTTTTTTGTTTTATTTTCCCCAGGATATAATGAAATGTTTTAGGTAAGAAAAAAAATGCTATGATCTTTATAAGAGATATTCAAGATATTTCATCATTATTAGAAGATTATTTTATGACTTTCTAAAGACACTAAACTAATAAGGTCTTTGGGAATTTGTTTGTGTCATGTATTAAGTATTATGAAAAAGAAATGTAATATCATTGTACATCAAGTGAGGGTCTTACAGATTTATTACCATTTAATCATAGAAAAACCTATTGAAAATAAATTGGTTTTATAAACATTTAATCATTCCATAATACCATAACTCATAGAAACGAAATGATTTTTTTTTAAAAAAAATCATCATAACCATAAACCATAGGTAGAAAGAATAAGTATGGTATCATTGGATTGTATCCCTGGTAAAAACTATGTAACATGAAAGGATGTCATCATAGATGAAAATGTGTTTAAAATACCACTTGGAACATTTCTAGAATAAAATAATATTCCCACTTTGAAATTACTTAATTAAAATATAAAAAACATAAAAATATTAAGGATTTATTTTGAAAATATCACTATAAAATTTTAAATTAATCCTTAATTCATTGAGTGGGAATGATGGTGGTAAATTACATTTTTTTGTGTACATTATATTAAATATTCCTTTAACATTTTTAGTAAAAAGTGAGAAGTATCTCATTCGAAAATGACAAGAAGATTTAATTTAAAACATTTTTAAAAAAGTCAATAATGGGTAAAAATTACTTTAAAAAATCAACATATAATGTTAAAAAAATTTGAAAACATTTTTTTTTCAAATTCATATAGAAGAAAATTTATTTTCGATAGAAGATTTAAATAAAGTATATTTTTCTTAAAAACAACCTTTTGTCCTCTTGAGTTCCAAAAGAGAAGAAATTGAATGAAAATATGAAATACCTCGAAATAAAAAGAGTATAATAAAATCATCATACTCTTTAGATTTAAAATATTAAATTGCATCATTGAAAACTTAGTCATAAATAAATCTGATAAATAGTGAGACTGTGACATAAAACTCTTACTACATTGGTAATGTTTGAATCATAAATCCCATGAAGAAATAACATAAAATGAAACATTACTTTTCATTAATAAAATTATAACCATGATATAACAAGTAAAAGGGATAATATATATACCTCACAAAACAAAATAGGTTTATAATATAACATATGTCCCAATGAAGACAATTTGTGATGATAAATCCTAACTACTATGGTAACATCTAAATCAAAACCACACAAAAGAGAAAATACTAGATGGATTTGTAAATCCAAATAATTTTTATGAAAAGAATCATTATATATATTCATGGGTAGTATATAAAACACACTAATAAACAAGTGTTGAATATATCATATGTCTCATATAAATAAAAGTGAGACGAGAAACTCTTACCTCAAGTCCAACTTACTTAAAAAGTCACTACTGGAAATATTGTTTTTCCCAACGGGTGTTTACCAATGGTTTTCTAAAACCGTTGGGCTTGAAGGATTAAGAAAGCCTTTCCCAACGGTTCATTTAAACCATTGGGAAAGGCCACCCCTTTGCCAACAGTTTGAAGAAACCGTTGGTAAAGGGGTGTGTTAATCACTTTTGCCAACGGTTTCCTCAAACCGTTGGCAAAGGGGTCCTAAGCATCTCTTTCCCAACGGTTCTTTTAAAACCGTTGGGAATTATTTCCCCCAAATCCAGCCGCGAGGCTGCTCTCCCCCATTCGCACAGAACCTAATTTCATCTGCTCCACCGCTCTCCTCTCGCGAAATCCCCTATCCGAAGAGGTGAAAACCATATCAAATCAGGTATCTTTTCATTTATACACATATAATTCCTTATTTTTATTGTTATTGCTTTAGTATTTTAGTTTTAAGTTATCAATCCACCTCCACCTCTCTGCTGGTCTCCAAATCCCTCATCCGAATAGGTGAAACCCCATTTGAATCATCTCAAATCAAGTAATTTTTTCTTTATACACATATGGTACCTTGTTTTTATTGTTATTGATCTAATATTTTAGTTTTAAGTTTGGATTTTGATTTGATTTCACCGTGTAAAATAGGGAAATGAATAAATATTTTGTTAATTAATTAGTTTCCCCTGGAATATCAGTTGTGTTATAATGTCCATGATAAATAAAGGGGTAATGTAATAAAAGACCTTGAATAAATAAATTGTGGAAGTTGGGGTATTTTTCCTCTATGAGAGGTTTTTTGTTGTGTTTCATTGTATGTTGTAGGCTGTTTTATGGGGATTGAGGTGACCAGTTGGGCTTTGTGATATGTGGGGTTGTAATGTGATGGTTAGTGGGCATGGATGTGTCATGTGAAGTTGTATGATAGTGATGATGTGTGGTGGTTTTGTGTCGTGTGGAGGTGTGGTGTGATGAAGTTGTGGTGTATAATGTGGTGAGGTGGTTTTGGTTGTGCGGTGGTTTGTGATGTGCAATATTTTTATTGTGATATGTTGTTGTTTTGGTGAGATGGTTGGTCGATGTAACATGGTGTCTATGGTTATTGTGAGATGGTGAGTTGTTGTGTGGTGGTTTTATTAGTTTCCTGGTTATCTATGGAATAAATTATGCTGTTAAAACAAAAAAACAAGATATTAAATAAATGAGATGGAATAGAAATGGATGTGTGGTAAATGGATTTAATTAATTTAACATTAAATGAATGGAAAATGTAAGTGTGAATGAAGTGGCTTATAAATGAATGTGAGAAATGCTATGCGTCTTGTGTGGTGGTGGTGTGGTTTATGTGTTTTATGGTAGTAGTGAAGTGTGTGATTATGTAGTTAATGTTAACCCATAGGTTGAGTATTTTGTGCTATCTATATATCATGTATTTTTATATTATTTCTACACATTCCAGGGGGGTGGTATGTCTAGGTGGTGGTCATGGGGTTGCAGGGTAGGGAGGTGTGGGCTGTTTGGGAGGGTGGGCGGGGCTATCCAGGGGGGTACGGGGTGTCCAGGGGGGTACGGGGGTGGGCGGGCTGTCCACAAGGGTGGACGGGCTGTCCACGGGGGTGGCCGGGCTGTCAAGGAGGGGTGGGCGGGCTATCCAGGGGGGGTGGGTGGGCTGGCCACGGGAGGTAGGGGTGTCCATGGGGGTGGGCGGGCTATCCAAGGGGGTGGGGGCTGTCCATAGGGATAAGGGGTGTCAAGGGGGGTGGGTGGGCTGTCCACGGGGTGGATGGGCTGTCTAGGGGGTAGGGGGCGTCCACGGGGGTGGGTGGGTTGTCCACGGGGGTGGGCGGGGTTGTCCACGGGGGTGGGAAAGGCTGTCCACAGGGGTGGGCGGGGCTGTCCAGGGGGTGTGGGCTGTCCTGGGGGTCTGGGTGGGGTGTCCTGGTGGGGGAGGGGTGTGTGGGGTGTCCAGGTGGGGTGGTATGTGTAGGTGGTGGTGGTGGGGTTGCAGGGAAGGGGGGTGTGGGCTGTTTGGGAGGGTGGGCGGGGCTATCCAGGGGGGTACGGGGTGTCCAGGGGGGTACGGGGGTGGGCGGGCTGTCCACAAGTGTGGACGGGCTGTCCACAGGGGTGGTCGGGCTGTCAAGGAGGGGTGGGCGGGCTGTCCAGGGGGGTGGGTGGGCTGGCCATTGGAGGTAGGGGTGTCCAGGGGGGTGGGCGGGCTATCCAAGGGGGTGGGGGCTGTCCATAGGGAGAAGGGGTGTCGAGGGGGGTGGGTGGGATGTCCACGGGGGTGGTTGGGCTGTCTAGGGGGTAGGGGGCATCCACGGGGGTGGGTGGGTTGTCCACGGGGGTGGGCGGGGCTGTCCACGGGGGTGGGAAAGGCTGTCCACGGGGGTCGGCGGGGCTGTCCAGGGGGTGTGGGCTGTCCTGGGGGTCTGGGTGGGGTGTCCTGGTGGGGGAGGGGTGTGTGGGGTGTCCAGGGGGGTTGGTATGTCGTGGTGGTAGTGGTGGGGTTGCAGGGGAGGGGGTGTGGTCTGTTTGGGAGGGTGGGCGGGGCTATCCCGGGGGGGGGGGGGGGGACGGGGTGTCCAGGGGGGTACGGGGGTGGGCGGGCTGTCCACAAGGGTGGACGGGCTGTCCACGGGGGTGGTCGGGCTGTCAAGGAGGGGTGGGCGGGCTGTCCAGGGGGGGGTGGGTGGGCTGGCCACAGGGGGTAGGGGTGTCCAGGGTTGTGGGTGTGCTATCCAAGGGGGTGGGGGCTGTCCATAGGGGGAAGGGGTGTCGAGGGTGTGGGTGGGCTGTCCACGGGGGTGGTTGGGCTATCTAGGGGTAGGGGGTGGGTGGGATGTCCACGGGGGTGGGAGGGGCTATCCACGAGGGTACCGTACTAATATGGTTATGGGATGAGGCATGCTTTGATGTGATAACACATTAAGTTCTTGTTGGTTTTACATTTTTTTCAATAACACATTAATATGTTTTTTTTCACATGTCTAGTTGATACCATTATTATTTTCTTCCTTTATCGTTTACTTAAATGTATTTTCTATTAAAGTTCAATCCTATTGAGTTGTTTATGACAAAATTAATTATATGAATTTTTTTACAGAATGGACAGAAGTTGGATGTATGAAACCGATCATATCTCAAGTCATTTTCAAAACAATTTGGAGAGCTTTATAGATTTTGCATTTCACAATGCTTCAGATAGTGGTCGCATACACTACCCATGTTCCAATTGTGTTGGTAGACCTTGGTTGAGTTGTGAAGAAGTCAGCTACCACATAACCAAAAATGGTTTTCAAGCAAACTACTTTTTGTGGTATCACAATGGGGAGAAAATGAAATCTCAAATTGGTGATGATCGAAATGAAAGGACTGGAATGGAGAATTTGTTAGATGATCGGTTTCCTTTTATTCGTCATCATGAAAAAGAAAGGATTTCGACTCAAGAAGACGTCGATATGAGGACAACTGATGCATATAGTGAAAATGATGATATTGATAGGGTGAAAAAATTGAATGATGCTGCCACGACTCCAGAATATCGACAATGCGATAAAATGAAAAAGCTGGAATTTTTAATCCTATTGTTTCATGGAAAAACTATGTATGGGATTTCTAATACAGCAATCGATTACATTCTTACCCTCTTGAAGGATTTACTTCCAGATGATGCAGATATTCCCTCAAACCACTATATGGCATTGAAGTTAGTTGAAGAACTTGGATTTTCCAGAAACAAAATTCATGCTTGCCCGAAAGATTGCAGTTTATTCTGGGAAGAAACCGCTAAACAAAATGAATGTATAAAATGTGGCACATCCCGCTGGAAGTCAAAATCTGATGGAACACCATCACGCGTTCCACAGAAAGTAATGTGGCACTTTCCATTGATCCCCAGACTCCAGAATCTTTTTATGTCTGATGACATATCAATAAAAATGAGATGGCATGATACCGAGAGAATGAGGACTAATGATGAGTTGGTTCATCCTGCAGATGGATTTGCGTGGCAGAGATTTGATGCTCGACATCCTGATTTTGCAGCTGACGTGTGTAATGTGAGGCTGGGTCTTTCATGCGACTGTTTTAATCCGTTTGGGCAGATGCTTACTTCGCACAGCACATGGCCAGTTTTTATACACATTTATAATCTTCCCCATGGTTGTGTATGAAAAAATCTTTCACTTTCATGAGTATACTCATATCTGGTCCTTCTGATCCCGGCATTGATATTGATGTATACATGCAACCTTTAATAAAAGAGTTGAAACTTCTTTGGGATGTGGATGTGCGCACATACGATGCATGTTCGAAAGACATATTTCATATGCGTGCTGCGCTTATGTGGATGATCAATTATTTTCCGGCTTAGGCAATGATGTCTGGATGGAGCAAGAAGGGAAAACTATCATGTCCAGTTTGTAAGAAGAATACACGATCCAGAAGACTGAAACATCGTTGTAGTTTCAGTTTTATGGGACATCGACGATTTTTTCCAAAGGATCATCCATATAGAATGAATCGTCGAAGATTTGATAATACTATAGAGACCGATGATCCACCTCAGCGTATGTCTGGAACTGATGTGCTTAATGAATTGAAAGATTTCAGTTTTTTGTTCGGGAAGGGTCAAATGAAATCTGTAAAGAGAAATAATGTTTCCACAGAAACCTGTTATAATTGGAGGAAGAGGAGTATCTTTTTTGATTTTCCTTATTGGTCAACCAATTTTCTACATCATTGCATAGACGTAATGCATATTGAAAAGAATATATGTGAAATGTTGCTTTCAGTTCTTCTAAATGTCAAGGGGAAGACAGAAGATGATTTACGATCTCGACGTGACTTGGTGGATTGGGGCATCAGACCAGAATTGCATCCTGTGCGTATTAGTGAAAATAAATGGCAACTTCCATGTGCTTCTTATGTGATGACACCTACTGAAAAAAAAACAATTTTTGGAAGAATTAGAAACTATTAGAGTTCCTGATGGCTATTCAAGCAACATATCTAAACGGGTCAACAGAAGAGTGTTGAAGCTAAAATCTTTGAAGACTCATGATTATCACGTTCTACTGCATGAGTTGCTTCCAATAGCAATTCGTTGTCTTTTTTCCAATAATGTAAGGGTGGGTTTTATTCGGTTGTGCCATTTGTTTAGAGATCTTTTTGCTAAGAAGTTTTCAAAGTCTTTCTTGAAAAAAATGTTGACAGATGCCCCATTAATTTTGTGTGAGTTGGAGAAAATATTTCCCCCATCATTTTTCACATGCATGTTGCATCTGACTGTCCATATTCCAACTGAAATAATTCTCGGAGGACCTGTTTCTTTTCGTTGGATGTATCCAACTGAAAGAAATATGTTCACATTAAAGTCTTTTGTTCGAAACAAGAATCATCCTGAAGGTTCTATCGTGAACGGTTACTTAGCTCAAGAATGTATGGATTTCTGTTCAATGTACTTGTCTGATCTTACTACAAGAATGAACAGACCAATGAGAAATGAAGAAGAACAATATGAGCAAATTGAACCCAGTTTTCCATCACTTCCTCAAACAGGAGGAATTCCTGGATCATATACATTGAAGACATTAAGCCATGAAGAGCGGGAGATGGCACATCGCACAGTTTTGTTCAACTGTGATTTGTTCGATGACTATATCAGGTAACAAAATTGAATATGTATATCTTACATATATATCTGTTAAACTATTCATATTTTTTTATCTACAGAGAACATAAAACAATGATAAATAGGAAGCATCATTCTTTATCTTTGAGAAGGAGAGAGACTTTGCATAGCAAAGAGTTTTCTGCTTGGTTAAAATTAAAGGTAAAAATATTACTGTTTAAATTAATTATTTCAATATTTACTTAAGTTTAACTGTCATTTATATTGCAGGTATTGAGTTTGTCTGCTGACTCTGTCTCTGAGGAAATAAGAGCTTTGGATTTTGGTCCTAATACCGTGGTTCGTGACTGTAAATCAATTGTTATCAATGGGTACAGATTTATTGTCACTGAACGAGCCAAAAACATGAGAACACAACATGATGGTATTATGGTTACTGCCACAACAGATTGTTATGCCAGTGCATCAGATAGTAGACCGTGACTTGAAAATGTGGGTTATTATGGAGTCGTTGAGAAAATAATAATATTGGATTATTACTTTCATGGATGAGTCACAATGATGATATGACATTGGTTTGATTCGATGACGAGACATGGCACATTTATTGATGATTGTGGATTTCGAGTAATTAATATGACCCGCACTCTTGCAACCGAAGAACCATATGTGTTGGCATCAATGGCTAAACAAGTTTTTTATGTCAAAGATCAACTTCAACCTGAATTTGGTGTCATAGTTGAAGTAATTACAAGACATATTTTTGATGATGCTGATGATGGAAATGACACTGTCCCTATTGCCATTGGAACCAATCCATTTATTTCTTTTGATGACTCCAATAGCTCAATTTTCAGAGTTGATTGTGAACCTGAAGTTGTGGTTGGAAATATATAGAATCATTCATCCATGTTCTCAATTCTTTTGGTTTACCTCGGGTTGGGTTGTTAAGGTTGGTAATATTCATATTTATTTAGTATTGATCACAAATATGTTTTAGCTGACTTGACCGTTATGTGAATTTTGAATGTTTATTGGTTGCTGTTTTATTTGAATTGCATTTTCTAATTTGGAATTGAACTGTATTCAAACCAAATCAAACAATATTTCTAACTTGGTGAACATTACAACTTGTATGTTTTATTAAATTCATTCAAGCTCTTCTAAAACAATTGATAGCTAAATTACCAATGAATCCCCTCATTCCCTCATATATTTAGTTTTTTGGTTTACACATTAATTTTCTTTTTCTAATTAATTACATATTTGTTTTCCAATGCAGGAAATGCAGCCAATTGAAGAGAGACGAAGAAAAAAATGGTGGAGAAAAATTGTCGGATGGGGGAGATGGGCATTCCACCATTAGTGCCTACAGTGAGTACTTTATTTCAAATATATGTATATATATATATATTTACAGAATATATAATGTCATGTGATTAATTTTTTTTGTAAACTTTTTTGTAGGATCCACCATTACGTCGACAGTTATTCGACGAGGAGCCTAGTACTGGTCCTAGTACTCAGTCCGGTGGTATGAGGAGGGTTCGTACCAGAGGTGGACGTAGAGCTGCGCGTGCCCGACTAGACCCTGCCCCTCCCACTGACATTTCAGCCTTCCCACATTCTGATCCCGGTGTGTCATTAGGGACACACAGGATATTTAGACCTCCCATGTTTTCGCTACCTTCTGCATCTTCTGCCCCATCATTTTCACATCCCATGATGATTCCCACTCCCCAGTCAGCATCAGGTCATACAGCTGTTCTATCTTCTTTTCCTTCTACTTCTGTCTCTCCGAGCTTTTATATTCCATCGTCTTCGACTCCTGTTCCACCAGAGGGTGTTCCATCAGGTTCTGTGGATCCGGCGCCACTCATTGATCAGACTAGCGCAGGTATATTTATAAAACCCTAACAAATTTTTATAGAAATATTTATTTTCATTATAACATGTTTTGATAAAATAATTGTTTTTCTTTCATGACAGATACATCTACTGACAGGAGGTGGGGGCGGGGCCGTACACGCATGCGTTCGGTGTGGAACCGTCGCACACAGGTTATGGTGGAATATAACGAAGACAATCAGATGGTTGAGAAAACAGGGCAGCAATGTCAGAGTTTTATGGAGGCGCTTGCCAAATACTCCGACATCATTCCCGTCAGCCCGCTGTCGTGGAGACATTTGCCACATGAGGTCAAAGATAGAGCTTGGGCAGAGATATGGGTAAAAAAATCTGTTGTATTTAATGCCATGATTTTTTTTTGTATTTATATGAATTAATATTTTGATTTCAGCTTAGATTTAATTTTCCTGATGGTGAGGGTGCACGACTGGAACGTCTAAAGGATTTAGGCGAGCTTTGGAGAGCCTACAAGCATGAGCTGTATATTGGCTGGCGTGCTAGAGTTGGCACTGTGTTAGAGGCGGTACCAGTCGTGGATGATTGTCCTATAGAGCAGTATCGTCAGATGATTACTCATTGGACGAGTACCTAGTTTAAGGTATGAATTACATTTGAGGTATTTAAATAATAACTTTCAAGTTTTGCATTAATATTATCCTTTGCATTATCGAATTTTATTTAGTAATCATCTAGAAAAAATAAAAAAAACATTGATGCAAAAAAATACCTCCATACACTAGGACGCACGACGATGCCGGATCATGAGAGGCAGCAGGTATGACAATTGTTTATAAGTTTTCTTTACGACTTACATTTTCTTTTGTTTCCTCAATTATTTAATTATTTGCTAAAGTTTTTATATAACTTTTTTTTCAATGTCATTGTAGAGGCAAGTACAAAATATTGAAGGACGTGTGCCTCGAGAAAAACTGTTTTGCTCGAGTAGACGAAAAAAGGATGGAAGTGCTGTCAACGAAGCGACTCAGCAGCAGATTGTAAGTTTTAATCTGTTGATTTTATATTTTAATATCTATTTCGTAACTTAATAATATATTTATATTTGTAACAGGATGCTTTAGAGGCCCTCGATGCCCAAGAAACAGACAATTTTGGGCCATCTGATCACTTACATCAGATATTGGGAGAGGATCATTCTGGCAGAGTACGCTGCCGACCTAGGACAGCCCCGACGAGGTATTGGCCTGCCTCAGGTACGAGTTGTAGTGCCACCGAGCTGCAGCAAGTTAGGGAACAGGCAGAACAGGCTGAGAAAAGAGCCACAGAGATGGCAGAATAGTCTGCTAGGGAAAACAGTGCATTTATGAAATTTATTGAAGTTCTACGTCCAACACTTCCAGCAGAGGCCAGCCCAGCGATTGATGAATACATGTCGTCGATACATTCTATATATGGTGCACCAGGTGGCAGTTCCAGTGGTGGTCAGGCCAATGTCCAGCTTGAAGATGATGATGGCGAGCAGTCTGATGCGGAAGAGGAGGGAGATGAGGAGGGCGAGGAGGAGGGAGAAGGCGAGGAGGAAGGCGCTGTGGAGGGTGAGGACGATGAGGAGGACGATGACGAGGGCGATGGTGATGGTGATGCTGATGTGGGACATATTGATCTGTTACATTTTTGTCTTATATTACTGAGATTTGATGTTTAATCTATTCTAGTTGTTGGTTTTATCTAGACTCATAGTATAGTATTGGAGTTGAGTTATTTTTATATATTGTCTGTTTTTATGGATGTTGTTGTCTTTTAGTGGTTGTGTATTTGTGAACTCCCTGGACAACCCCCCTCATTCTTGGACCCTGGACAACCCCCCCCCCCTCCCCCTTGGACCCCGAACACCCCCCACACACCCCCCGGACAGCCCCGCGGACAGCCCCCCGGATAGCCCCCATACAGCCCCCAACCCTCCACCCTGGACCCCGGATAGCCCCCCGGACAGCCCCTCGGACAACCCCCCCACCCTCCCCCTTGGACCCCGGACAACCCCCCAAACACCCCCCGGACAGCCCCCTGAACAACCCCGAACAACCCCTTAACAACCCCTGAACAACCCCCTGAACAACCCTCGGACAGCCCCCTGAACAACCCCGAACAACCCCCTGAACAACCCCCAAACACATGTTTACAAAATATTAGTGTTTTTTATGGATGTAAACACATAACATATGTTTAATAAAGTACAAATATCTCATACTATATGATATAAACACATGTGCGGAGCCTAAAAAAACTCAAGGAATATGATCTAAAATATATATCATATAACTAGAATAAAACCTGATTTATGGAGTTAGATTTGCGGATTCAATCACGTCAAAAATCCGATTTCATCATTAATAGTCCTGTCAAAATGGGTTTTTATATATATATCGGCAAAATGAGATTGAAAAAAAAAAAGTGGGGATAAAAAACACTGACCGTGTCTTCCATCACTCCACTTCACCATGGCCGCCTCTGCCCCTCCAAACGGTCTGAATCCAAAGGCGGCGGAATTTTTTCCCTCAGGCGTGGACTCTATCACCTTCGTTCCCTGCTTCCCCCCGGCCTCGTATTTCCCATAACCGCCGCACTCCTGGCCTCGATACTCAACACACCTCTCCGCCTTTCCCGTCGCCGTTCCGCCTTTGGTGGCTCGGCTATCTCTCATCCTGCCTTCGTCGCCGGAGCCACCGGTGCATCCGTTGGGTATCCAAGGGAAATTCGAAGGGCTCGGCACCCTTCCTGATAAAAAGACGGAGGTGACATCCAATGGCTCTTCGTTTTGGAAGCGAAACGGCGGCAGCGGCTGGAGAAGGGGAGGCGCTGTGTGTGGGGGCAATCATTTCGGAGATTTGCAGCCATGGAAAGGAAGGATTGGAGGCGGAGGCAGCGGCGGGTATTCTCATGATTTAAATCTTAGAAATGAAATTAAAAAAAATTCGGGCGGTGGGAAGAGTGCGTCGGTTCAGTTGGTGGATTTGACCGTTTGACGCCCGTTTTGAGCATTTATGACACCAGAACTGCGTTGTCGGTCACCACGGGCACACGGCACGTCCGATTGATGTGTCGTCTGCTCGACCACTTCATAAATCACTCACCCGTATTTGTCGTCTGATTTCAGGACATTCCGAAATCGTTCGGCCCATTTGGACCACCCTCACGCGCGTTTACGAAGCGCGTGCATCACATAAAACAAGAATATTGAGCCGTACCGCGCAAACCGCACGTCCGATTGACGTGTCGTCTACGCGTACACGTCACGAATAATAATTAGAATGTTGCACGGTGGTTTCAGCTCAATCTGAGGTCGTACGCTATGAATTTGACCATTGGACGCCCGTTTTGGCCGTTTATGACACCAGAACTGCGTTGTCGGTCACCGCGGGCACACGGCACGTCCGATTGACTTGCCGTCTGCTCAACCACTTCATAAATCACTCACCTGTAGTTGTCGTTTGATTTCAGATCATTCCGACTTCGTTCGTCCCATTTGGACCCCCCTCACGCGCGATTATGAAGCGTGTGCATCACTTAAAATACGAATATTGAGCCGTACCGCACAAACCGCACGTCCGATTGACGTGCCGTCTGCGCTTACACATCACGAATAATTATTAGAATGTTTCACGGTGGTTTCAGCTCAATATGAGGTCGTCCACTATGAATTTGACCATTGGACGCCCGTTTTGCCCGTTTATGACACCAGAACTGCGTTGTCGGTCACCACGGGCACACGACACGTCCGATTGACGTGCCGTCTGCTCGACCACTTCAGAAATCACTCACCCGTATTTTTCGTCTGATTTCAGGCCATTCCGACTTCGTTCGGCCCATTTGGACCCCCCTCACGCGCGTTTACGAAGCGCGTGCATCACTTAAAACACGAATATTGAGTCGTACCGCGCAAACGGCACGTCCGATTGTCGTGTCGTCTACGCGTACACGTCACGAATAATAATTAGAATGTTTCACGGTGTTTTCAGGTCAATCCGAGGTCGCCCGCTATGAATTTGACCGTTTGACACCCGTTTTGGCCGTTTATGACACCAGAACTGCGTTGTCGGTCACCGCGGGCACATGGCACGTCCGATTGGTGTGCCGTCTGCTCGACCACTTCATAAATCACTCACCCGTATTTGTCGTCGGATTTCAGGCCATTCCGAAATCGTTCGGCCCATTTGGAACACCCTCACGCGCGTTTACGAAGCGCGCGCATCACTTAAAACACGAATATTGAGTCGTACCGCGCAAATCGCACGTCCGATTGACGTGCCGTCTGCGCGTACACGTCACGAATAATAATTAGAATGTTTCACGGTGGTTTCAGCTTAATCCGAGGTCGTCCGCTATGAATTTGACCGTTGGACGCCCGTTTTGGCCGTTTATGACACCAGAACTGCGTTGTCGGTCACCGCGGGCACACGGCACATCCGATTGACGTTCCGTCTGCTCGACCACTTCAGAAATAACTCACCCATATTTTTCGTCTTATTTCAGGTCATTCCGACTTCGTTCAGCCCGTTTGGACCCCCCTCACGCGCGTTTACGAAGCGCGTGAATCACTTAAAATACGAATATTTAGCCGTACCGCGCAAACCGCACGTCCGATTGACGTGCCGTCTGTGCGTACATGTCACTAATAATAATTAGAATGTTGTACGGTGGTTTCAGCTCAATATGAGGTCGTCCGCTATGAATTTGACCGTTGGACGCCCGTTTTGCCCGTTTATGACACCAGAACTGCGTCGTCGGTCACTGCGGGCACACAGCATGTCCGATTGACGTGTCGTCTACTCGACCACTTCATAAATCACTCACCCGTATTTATCGTCTGATTTCAGGCCATTCCGACTTCGTTCGTCCTGTTTGGACCCCCTCACGCGCGTTTACGAAGCGCGCGCATCACTTAAAACACGAATATTGAGTCGTACCGTGCAAACCGCACGTCCGATTGCCGTGTCGTCTGCGCGTACACGTCACGAATAATAATTAGAATGTTGCACGGTGTTTTCAGGTCAATCTGAGGTCGTCCGCTATGAATTTGACCGTTTGACGCCCGTTTTGGCAGTTTATGACACCAGAACTGCATTGTCGGTCACCGCGGGCACACGGCACGTCCGATTGACGTGTCGTCAGCTCGACCACTTCATAGGTCACTCACCCATATTTTTCGTCTGATTTTAGGCCTTTCCGAAATCGTTCGGCCCGTTTGGACCACCCTCACACGCGTTTACGAAGCGCGCGCATCACTTAAAACACAAATATTGAGCCGTACCGCACAAACCGCACATCCGATTGACGTTCCGTCTATGCGTACATGTCACGAATAATAATTAGAATGTTGCACGGTGGTTTCAGCTCAATCTGAAGTCGTCCGCTATGAATTTGACCGTTGGACGCCCGTTTTGGCCGTTTATGACACCAGAACTGCGTTGTCAGTCACCGCGGGCACACGGAACGTCCAATTGACGTGTAATCTGCTTGACCACTTCAGAAATCACTCACCCATATTTGTCGTCTGATTTCAGGTTATTCCGACTTCGTTCGGCCCGTTTGGACCCCCCTCACGTGCGTTTACGAAGCTCGTGCATCACTTAAAATACGAATATTGAGTTGTACCGCGCAAACTGCACGTCTGATTGACGTGTCGTCTGTGCGTACACGTCACAAATAATAATTAGAATGTTTCACGGTGGTTTCAGCTCAATATGAGGTCGTCCCCTATGAATTTGACCACTGGACGCCCGTTTTGCCCGTTTATGACACCAGAACTGCGTTGTCGGTCACCGCGGGCACACAGCACGTCCGATTGACGTACCGTCTACTCGACCACTTCATAAATCACTCACCCGTATATTTCGTCTGATTTCAGGCCATTCCGACTTCGTTCAGCCCGTTTGGACCCCCCTCACGCGCATTTACGAAGCGCGCGCATCACTTAAAACACAAATATTGAGCCGTACCGCGCAAACCGCACGTCCGATTGTCGTGCCGTCTGTGGGTACACATCACGAATAATAATTAGAATGTTTCACGGTGGTTTCAGCTCAATCTGAGGTCGTCCGCTATGAATTTGACCGTTGGACGCCCGTTTTGGCCGTTTAGGGCACCAGAACTGCGTTGTCGGTCACCGCGGGCACAGGGCACGTCCAATTGACGTGCCGTCTGCTCGACCACTTCATAAATCACTCACCCGTATTTTTCGCCTGATTTCAGGCCATTCCGAAATCGTTCGGCCCGTTTGGACTCCCCTCACGCTCGTTTACGAAGCGCGTGCATCACTTAAAATACGAATATTGAGCCGTACCGTGCAAACCGCACGTCCGATTGACGTGCCGTCTGCGCGTACACATCACGAATAATAATTAGAATGTTGCACGGTGGTTTTAGCTCAATCCAGAGACGTGGTGTGGCCGGAACCACTCAAAGTGTCCGTCTTTTGTTTCAAAAGGACGTCATTTTAAGTGAAAAGCATCAACTGACATACGGAAAACCGACCAAACGCATTCCGAATCAGTTGATAATTTATCCCAACAATCCATGGGTCATATGTGACGTGTACCAGCCATCCCAGGATGAATCTGAGTCGTGGTGTGGCCAGGATAAGTCTAAGTGACTCTCTTTTGTTTAAAATTGACACCATTTTAAGTACATACGGAAAAATGACCAAACGGATTCGGTTTCCGTTGAAACTTTAGGAGAACGATCCATGGATCATATGTGACGTGTACGAATCATCCCCGCTTCAATCCGACATGCGGTGCGGCTGACACCACTCAAAGTGTCTATCTTTTGTTTCGAAAGGACGTCATTTTAAGTGAAAGGCATCAACTGACATACGGAAGAACGACCAAACGCATTCAGATTCTATCGATACTTTAGCACAACAATCCATGAGTCATATGTGACGTGTAAAAGTCAACCCTGTCTTAATCCGAGATGCGGTGTGGCCGACACCTCTCTAACTCTGTCTCTTTTGTTTAAAATGGACATGATTATAAATGAAAAGAACAACTCACATACGCAAAACCGACCAAACTCATTCATAATCTTTTGATAATTTATCACAATGATCCATGGGTCATATGTGACATGTACGAGCTAACCCGGGATGAATCTGAGTCGCGGTGTGGTCAGGATTAGTCTAAGTGTCACTCTTTTGTTTAAAATGGACAACATTTTAAGTACATATGGAAAACCGACCAAACGCATTCAGTTTACATTTAAACTTTAGGAGAACGATCCATGGGTCATATGTGACGTGTACGAATCAACCCCGCCTCAAATGGAGACGTGGTGTGGTCGGCACCACTCATAGTGTCCGTCTTTTGTTTCAAAAGGACGTCATTTTAAGTGAAAACATCAACTGGCATACGGAAAACCGACCAAACGTATTCGGATTGTGTCGATACGTTAGGAAAATGATCCATGGGTCATTTGAGACGTGTAAGAGTCAACCCCGTCTAAATCCGAGACGCGGTGTGGCCGGTACCACTCTGACTGTGTCTCTTTTGTTTAAAATGGACAATATTATAAGTGAAATAAACAACTGACATATGAAAAACTGACCAAACACATTCGGAATCTGTTGAAAATTTAGGAAAACTTTTCATGGGTCATATGTTACCTGTACGAGTCAACCACGCCTCATTCCGAGTCGCGGTTTGGCCAAGACCACTCTAAGTGTATCTCTTTTCTTTAAAATGGACTACATTTTAAATTCATACGGAAAACCAACCAAACGCATTCTGATTGTGTTTATATTTTAGCACAACAATCCATGGGTCATTTGTGATGTGTACGAGTTAACTCCGCCTCAATACGAGACGCGGTGTGGCCGACACCATTCAAAGTGTCTCTCTTTTATTTAAAAAACACTTCATTTTAAGTGAAAACAACAACTGACATACCGAAAACCGGCCAAACGATTTCGGAATATGTTGATACTTTAGGACAACGATCAATGATTCATTTGTGACCTGTACGAGTTAACCTCGCCTCAATCCGAGGCACGGTGTGACCGGTATCATTCTAGATGTGTGTATTTTGTTTAAAATGGATATCATTTCTATTAAAAATATATGGTATATGAAAAACCAATCAAATTATGAATTGAATTCCGGATTCCACATATGATTGTCATCTAAATTTTAAAATGAATTCTAAATGAATTATGTATGTTTATAATTATGTTATGAATTCTACTTTAATTATGGAAAAGTATATTTTCATGATGCATTATATGTGTTGGTTGGTTGGTTTTCATTATTTGTATGTGTTGGTTTGTTCTCTATATGTATGCATTATATGTGTTACAGGTACAATAATTGGATTGAAAAATGAATTGAAAACGAGGGCATAATTGGATTGAAACCTAGGGTGAATGCCCAAAAATCTGCTGTGCAAATTGCAGAGGAGGCTGCTGTGCAATTTGCACAGCAAAGCCTATGCCAACGGTTTGAAAACCGTTGGCATAGGCTCTATGCAGGTGGTTTTACCAACGGTTCCTTGAACCGTTGGTAAAAACACACTATCCCAACAGTTTGAAACCATTGGGATACTTTGTTGAATGTTGTTTTTACCAACGGTTTGTAAACCGTTGGGAAAGAAAATGCTCTGTTGATTTCCCAACGGGCCAAACCGTTGGGATAGGTTGATTTTTTCTAACCTATCCCAACGTTTCTGTGTAATGCGTTGGGAAAAGCATTTCCCAACGGCTTACTTCCCCATGGTTTGCAGAACCGTTGGTATAACATATACCAACGGTTCTGCAGCCTTTCCCAACGGTTCTAAACCGTTGGGAAATGCTATATTTCTAGTAGTGAGTGGTATAACCTATTGTATAATAAATTTAATGTTATTATAATTTTCTTAAAGAACCATTTTCATTTATATAATACCATATGTTATTTAATTATATCATTTTATCACCCTTTTATTAATAATATTTTATTATATTCACTATTCTTTGTGATAGAAACTTCATTTTTCATGAGAAATTAAGTTCGGTGGTTCTAGTACTAGTATTTTGATCATGGTTTTATAAAACCCATAATGTTATTAGTGATATAAATATCATATTAAATAATTATATATATATATATATTCATTATTAATATATAAATATAGAAAAATGAATAACACTGTTTATGGACATGGGAGGACATACGTACGTGTGAACATTGTTTTCTCTTTTTGAAAGATAAAATGAAAGAAATTTATATAATAATTAATGTATCTAGAAAAATTATTACATAAAATATATTATTTATATTCATAAAATATATCCTTATTACTATCCATGAAAAAAAATAAATTAAAAATATTCACATAGCTTCTTAGAGATGGTAGTCTAAATGCACGCATGAGCGACATTATGATTTACCAACAAATTGGAAGTTAAGAAGTTATATGTGATATTATAATTCCAGAAGAATAATTATTTCATAAAATTTATGCAAAATTAATTCCATAATAATAATGATAAATGAAATGTGGTTATATAAAATGAATTTTATAGCTACATACAGGCGGTAGTCCACACGTATGCAGAAACGACACTTTTACTTCTTATTTCATGGAATAGAAAGTGGATAACGGTGGTTTAATGGTAATAGTAAAATTAAACTATATTCATGATACCTATGTTATTACATTATGATAAATACCTCAAATTTTTAGGCATTATAAGAACAATAAAATTGTATGTGTTTAGGTAAGATAATTACCTCTCTTTTAGTTATCCTTCATTAGATCCATTACAATGGACCGTTATAATTGTTCTTTAAGAAGACAAAAACATATAAATAAAGTAAAAAAAGTTTTATGAGAGAAATTATAATGGTTTCATTGAGCTATAATGCTCAATGTGGTTTAAATATGTAACTCCCCGACCCCAGCTACCCAGAGCCAGTGCGTTACTTCGTAACATTGGCATGATAACAAAAGATCAAGTCCCGAAATACCGATTAGTTTAGTAGCCTTGGAAACACTAGATACATTCGTAAACGTTACATTACATCATAAAGTGAAAAAATACAATAACAAAGTCTCCATAGTCCACACTCATATCCACTTCTGACTATCCCTGCAGGTCATTCATAAAATACTTCTTCACATCCTGGAAAATATTAAAACATTGAAAGGGGTGAGCTTAGATGCTCAGTAAGGATAACAATAATGCGGAAGCTTTCATAAATAAACATAAAAATTTAAGGCAATGTATAACTAAAACAAAAGCCTTTTAAACTTGAACATCAACATAATATGGAAAAAGTAAAATGAGATAATGCCATTCACTTCTTCACATGGATATTCTACTGGTAAAATAATCACATGCAATATCAATAACCACTTTCATAATGAGGGAATGTATAATGCCAGACATTCTGAAACATTTTGTCAAGGCCTCAGCCAAGACGTCTAAAATGATTAAGGCCTCGGCCAAAACCATAAATCAAATTGGGAAAGGGCCTCGGCCAATTCCACGTCTAGTTGTCTCATGAGACCTACCGATGCATCGAGGAGCTATAGAGGGCTCCACCCGTCACTTATTAAGTCCAATACATTTCTCATATGAATAGGTTTAAACATATCATAAACCATAACATAATCGTATCTCATAAAACATGCATAAAGGAAACATAACATTTCCACATTTCAATCACAAGATATCAATACAACACATTGATATAATAAAAATTCTTTCAAAACCATTTTCAATACCAAAATAAAATAATGTTAAAACTTTGTATTTATTTTTCATTTAAAAAAAAGATGGCTTTTAGAAGAAGCCGAAACTCAAATAATGGTCACGGCGGCGGAGAAGTCATTGTCGCCGCATAAGTACGACAAAAACATTCCCTCTTGTCGTTTAGTAAACGCTTCGTATAAAAAAGATTCCTTTTGAATAAACGTAAAAGTCAAAGGGGATTATACACCGTATAAAAGAAATTTGTGTATAAAACCAAATATGCCTCAATGAAAGGAGATTGAGACGAAGTCCTTACAAAGATAATTTTTAAAATAAAATAGATATATTATGTGTATTCACTATAGGTACACATAAAGAAAGTAAAAATACAAAATAAGACATAATAATATCATGACATAATTTGAAAGTAGGAGATTAACCCAAAGAATGAATGTTGGGTTAAGAAATTCCCTTACCTTGCGTCCTATCGTGACTCGACTGTTCATTAACCTTCTGAATAATAAACTAGAGTTAATTTATATTTACTTAAGAACCTTTTTCATGTTCATTTTTCATTTTATATCCCTTATTACCATGTTATGAACATTATTTAATTATTTAAGTTAATAACGGTCGTTTTGTCGATCTGTGGTACTTGAGTCAAAAAAAAACTTCTTATAATTACAAGTTGTTCATGTGGTGAAATATACATTATATCCAGAATTATATCCATGATGTAGATATCATATATATCATATATATACAGTATATACATTCATTCATAATGTCACGTAACATTTAGAGGTAAGAAATGAAATGCACCGTTCATGGAGACGGTAAGCCGTACGTACGCATGAACGCTACTTTCATTTCTATTTCGTATTTAATGTAATGAAATCAAAATTATATAGAGGTATAATATAGTTCCAGTATAATATCATATATAATATCATTTACTCCATCCTTTATACATCCCACATATGGCATTAACGATTCACATCACTTTGAGGGGGCGGTAGTCCGCACTTCCTAAAATGAAATTATCGCGTTTTACCCATAATGGAAATCATAAAGTATGCCATAAATGAGAAATACAGAAGCATAAGTAAAACATAAACATAATATATATCATATATAAAAATAGTGACATCTTAATGGCCACCTTTGAAGGTGTTATATGAGTGTTGAACAATCATCGTTTCGTGAGGCAGAAATTAGCCATCCACAGAAACCGTATGTTCTTTAACCATTAGATGTAGGTGTGTGTAAGTGTAGCTCGAATACTTCTTATAACAACATCCTAGTATATTTAGGATACTGGTGTTGTAACAAAAGAAATGAATAAAAAGAGTTTAGGGGGTTGGAGAAGAAAAATAAAACAAAACAACATTAGAGAAGACATTACCTCAAAATCGGGTAACTCTTTTTGATTTGATCCAAAGGCTTCCTTGGGAAGCGTTATTCCCAAAGTGAGGCTTCTAGGAGTAAGAGGGGGAAGTTGGGAGAGTATTTGGGCAGAGGTTGGCCGATCAAAATTGCTTGAAAGTGTAAATGAGGTGGGAGAGGTGGGGGCCTTTTATAAGTGGAGAGGAGGGGAACTTTTGGAAAGTAATGAAATGTTACATTATTATACAATGATTTTCGGATTCTAAAGGTCCCACACATATATAATTCGTGACTAAGGTAATAAGGGTTATAAATCGCCTCATCCAATAGGCTTTGGACAAGTGTAAGCCTTGGCTTTTGCATTATCTTCTCATTTTATTTAAATCGTTAAATAATGAGGTCATCGCTGCATCATAATGTTGTCATAAATAATTTAATTTATTTAATGTCTAAAAATTATAAAAAAATACTATGATGTAGGAAATCGTTTTAGCTTTCTAATGAATATTTATAGTCAAAATTTGGACTTGTGTAACCCCACTTAAAAATTGTTTTAGTAAAACAACTCATGTTTGTGTCAATTTAATTTTAACATTAAATATATATATATATTAATGTCATTTTCCAACCAAAGTGGCTTCATGGGGTCCCCAAGTTGACCCATGGGTTGTATTGGTTGGCCATGACTCATCCAATAGGAGTAGTACAAGTGTCAAGCTCATCTCATATTATTAGAACATTATTTTTACCTTAAACTACACTAATTACCTCTAATCGCGATTAAGAACATAAAAGTTACTATTCACCAAAAAATTATTTTAATCTCATTGAACCACATTTTACTTCTTAATGACAACCATGTATGTCAGATTTTTGAAAATAAAATCACAGAAGTGGTAATATTTCATTTAAATGAAAAATCAGTTATTTAACTACCACTTAGTGGTTCCACTATTCATCAAAAATTGAAGTTTTTCAGAACAAGGCCAAAATTTCACCCTAAGCTATAATTGATATTCTGAATTCAAAAATGATGTCTATTTTAAAAAATTCCAAACATATAAGTTGCATTAATTAATTTTATAATTAATTCCTGTTGTTACGACAAATAGCGTGTTTTTAAGAAACAATTTATATCAAAAGATTGGCAATTGTTTATGTCCAATTTCAATGTTAAATTAATTATAATGACCACCATTGGATAAAATGGTAAAAATATATTCTAATTATACCTTAAAACCACTAAATAGTATAATTTATCACAATAAATTATTTTGATTAAAAAAGTTGTTTTAAAGTATTTTTCACTATTCATAAAAAATTAGAAGTTCTCAGAAAAATACCAAAAATTCATCATAGGATAATTTCGATATTCTGAATCCAAAAATGAAGTCCATTTTGAAATATAAAATTTCTATAATTTTAAAAAGTGGTTATTACTATTCATAATGGCTACTTTGATTAGTCGCGGTGTTTTAGAACTTGAAGTTGCGTACAATGCAAGCTATTGCATTATTGAATGAGAAGCGTATCGTGGAAGCTCGGGGTGTTACATTCTCCCCTCCTTCAATAAATTGCGTCCTCGCAATTTTAAATTTTTCTTTGAAAATAAAAGGTTGAAAAGAGACAATACCATTGAGGAAAACCCACATCAGAAATAAGGTTAATAAATATATAACATTAAAAGAAAGCAGGATAAGTACAAAGGTCACCCGATATAGCCCATTCTAGGATTATATGAAAATATGGATATGGAGGAGAAACAAACCATCAAGGTCTGATGGAGAGTTATAGAAAAAAGAATTAGGAGAATGTTTAACCACAAGAAAATCACAAACTTGTGATTGGTTAAACGGTCATTCACTAGTGCAAAAACACTTTTTCGCGTCGGTTTTTTTTAATTTTTAACGTCGGTTATAAACCGACGTCTATATAGGCGACGTTAAAAATACAGTTTTCGCGTTGGTTCTTAGAAACCGACGCGAAAACTAATTCTCTTATGAGCTTCGGCGTCGGTTTTTTATAAAACTGACGCCGAAGGTACATTTAGACATTATTTTCCGCGTCGGTTCATTAAAAAACCGACGCGGAAAATATAGTCGACTAGGTTTTCGGCGTCTGTTTTATATAAAACCGACGCCGAAAGGGTTTTCCGCGTCGGTTTTTCTAAAAACCGACGCGGAAAACCCGTTTAAACAGAATTTTCCGCGTCGGTTTTTAGAAAAACCGACGCGGAAAACCGCTTTAGACAGGATTTTCCGCGTCGGTTTTTAGAAAAACGGACGCGGAAAACCCGTTTAAACAGAATTTTCCGGGTCGGTTTTTAGAAAAACCGACGCGGAAAACCCTTTCGGCGTCGGTTTTTAAAATAACCGACGCCGTAAAGTTTTTTTTTAAATAAAATACATATATTTTCTCCTCCAAACAAATCGGAACCCTGAACAAAAATAACGAAGTATACAAAAACAATTAAACAGCTTTAACAGATGTACTTGAGAAAACTCAAAGTAAAGCAGAATTAAAATACACGTACCTACATGGTGCATTTTCTTAATCTAACCATACTCAGTATCAATCATTGTAAGTTTCCTCCCATAGATAGCACCAATCCTATCAAAACATTAATGAAACTAAGGAGATGTGCGTAAAAAATCAATCCAAGATATTAGTGCAATGAATAAACATTAAATGAAAATGTGTAAGTACCACCCTACAGATCTCTATGTTCATGATCCAAGTACCACCCTACAGATCTGTCACTGTACAGACAAATGATTTTAAGAAATAGTACCACCCTACAGATCTCTATGTTCATGATCCAAGTACCACCCTACAGATCTGTCACTGTACAGAAAAATGATTTTAAGAAATAACAATGAAAAGAAATATAATAACTAATTCTGAATTAAAATACACATACCTGAAATATACGACATGATTATTGTTGGTTATTGTTGAAGGATTCGTTTGATTATTAGTAGATTCAATAAAATAGTTTTTGCAGAGGCACCTGAGAAAACTCAGTAAAGCAGAATTAAAATACACGTACCTGAAATATATGACATGCTCATTGTTTGTTATTGTTGAAGCATTCATTTGATTATTAGTAGGTTCAAACACCTAATATATCATAAGAGTTAGTTTTTTAAACCCATATATATTATTATTTATAAATATTAGTATACATACCTCAAATCTTAATCAGACTTAACAAATAGTCCGCAAAAGTAGATTGAATATGAATCATATCAGATTGAGAATATGACTGTGAATCATTGAATACCTACAATAATATTGAATGATATGAAATTAATAAATAGAAGAAAGTGGATGAAAATATATAAAAAAGTTAATACAACTAACCTTATGAAAATCAGTAGTTTCCCCAGTTGTGATTCTCTCGTACATAAATCGTAGAATATAATAACCACATTCAACGCTTCCATTTTGACGATGACACTGCAGTTATAAAACATTTAACTAATAATGAAACCCAATATATAACAAAAATATAAAAACTAATTACCTGTACTTCCACATATTTGATTTTCGTTGGTTTCTTTTCATTTGTAAAATGTTTCCATGAACTGCATTTTTTTATATAAGAACTAATAAAACTTTTGTAAACAATTAAAATTAAACATAACGAACTTCTAAAAATAAAAAAACAACTTACCTGTTTAATAAGTTGGAAAACGGTTTACGCACTTTTCCTAATAAAGAGAAAAACCAATATAAGGTGCATTCATTTGGGAAAAATACACCTAACATCCAATGCCCCCTATAATACAAAAAGTTCATAATTAATGACATTATAATGATCATGAGTTCAAAATTATGTTGATATTCTTACTTATCAAGAAATGGCAAAAACCAGCACTGAATCTCTGTTTGTGATAATCTCTCGGATATATATTGAACTCTTTCATCATTTTTCACATGTTTGACTTCCAAGGAAATGTACTCTGGATCTATAAAGCTATAAATGCTTGTAGTTTCATTTTGTAAAAGAATCCTGTATAGATACCTAATTTAAAAAGAAAATATAGTTAGTCAATGACATAACAATATTTTATTAAAGAAATAGCAATTCAAACGTCAATTTAATTACATGGAAAACAACTGCACCACATTCAGCCCGATCTCTTCAAAATTAACTAAATTCATGATATCTTCTTTCAATATTCTCAATTTATAATTTCTTCCACATATATCGGATGTCATCCGAAACTCATAGATAAAATTCAAGGAAGAAGAGCACTGAGATAATCTTTTCAACCCAGAAGAAATATCATAAGTATCTACAGCCGACTGTTTCTGAACATTTTGCTGCATTTGTACAGTTTCTTTTGCTTTCAGATATTCCTATTAAAGTTAAATGTCAGAAAACATTATAAGTAATTTGGAATCATTTCTAATTACTAGTTAAAAAAACTCATACCTCGTGTGAAATATAACGAAGAAGTGCAGTTGGCCAAAGTAAAAAATGGCCCATGCATTCCCCAACACTGGTGATCTCCGCAGTAGAAAAATGGTAGTAGAGCAGTAGGATCTATAATAACAAGTACTGATACTCTAACCTGACCCATCTGCATAGGCTGATGATGTACCGAGTCCCCCAAAAAATACACTTGTCCTAACGCAACAATATGTACATGAGGATCTCCCGCAAACAACTCACAATATAATGTTCGATCCGATGGAGGAGGTGGAGGCTCAAAGTTAGCAGGTGGGGCAGGGTAGTCAGGGTGAGCAGGCTGAGAAGTCAGAAAAATGAAAAGGGTATATTAGTGTTTAAAATTTATAACATAGAAAATTTGATTAAAAATTAAATAAAATAATATACCTCAAATGGTTGCGCAGACGGGGCAGGGTAAGCAGATGAGGCAGGGTAGTCCGGGTGAGTTGGCTGAGAATGTTGAAAAATGAAAAAGTTATATCAGTGTTTATAATTTATAAAATAGACAAATTGATGACATTAAATAATATACCTCGGAAGGCTGCCCAGACGGTGTTGGGTAAGCATATGAGGCATGATGGTCTGAGTGAGTAGGCTGAGAATGTTGAAAAATGAAAAAGTTATATCAGTGTTTATAATTAATAGAAAAGAAAAATTGTTAACAGTAAATAATATACCTCGGAAGGATGAGCAGACTGTGACTGTCTTGCCAAGTGTTCTAATAAAGCCTTCTGTACTGCTGCTTGAATTTGATCACCCATAGACCGTTTCATATCCTGCAGCTCTTCTTTTAAGGATTCGATTTCCGGGTCTCTTGGTTGCTTACTCTTACCAAAAACCTTCCGAATACTAACACCCGCCTGATATCCTCTAACACGGCCGGGGTTTTCAGTCTTGCCCAAAGAAGTGGCTAGGATATCCATCCTACCCTCGGGGATAAAAGAGCCCTGTGTCTCTTTCTCCTGAAGTTCATCCTGAAATGAAAAATAAAAAATTTATATTAGTGTTTATAAATTATAAAAAAGGAAAATTGTTAACAATGAATTAATATTTACTTACAATTCTATCAGCCACTTGATGAGCTTCGTCTGTAAGATATTGTTCATTTTTTATTCTTCTTGCTCGTTTCCATTTCTCATGGCGAGTGGGAGGAGATGGAGGACCATACTGGACCTCTTCTGAACCACTACTTGATCGAGCTCTTAATGCTTCAAATTTTTCTTCAATAATTTTCTGCTCCAAATACGAGTATCCTCCACGTGATAAAGTATGAGGGTATACGTTTTTCAACTGGATCTCCTGATGAGATCTTCTGGAGGCCTGTTACATAAAAATAAACACATAAGTAATAAGGAAAATATAGCATAAATTTTAAAATATAAAACAATTACAATACCTGAAATTTCTCTTCCTGATGACTGTCAACAAATCGCTTCCATGTTTCTTCATCTATATATGGATACTTAAGACATGGGCTTTCAAACCTTCTCTTTCCAAAAACATAATCTTTTGTCAGTTTGTTTTTAAAATCTCTCCATCGAACCGCTGCTAAAGAGAGATGTCTTTTCCTAATTTCTTTGGTTTCCTCAAAATTGAATGTCATCTGTAATTGAAAAAATTAAATATTTCATTTAAACTATATAATATTTAAAAAATGAGATAAAATAAATAAATAAAGATATTTTACCGTCACGGCCTCCCAAAGCTGTTGCTTTGTCGTCCTGTCCACTGACTTCCAATCAGGATATAAAATACTAATCCTGCAACGGCTCTGCATCGCTATATAACTGACAAACTGAACTGCATTTGGGCCAACTGCATTATTATTATCATCAAAACGGATGTGTAATTTTTTATCATCACGAGCGAGTGATAGTTTTGGTAAACGTGTAATACCACGTTTACCAACTAGAGAACTTGATTTTTCAGTAGTAACTGGATAAGTCTCCTCCGCCGAGGACGCATCAGTAGTCCTGCAATTTTTTTTAATAAATTAACAGTTTTATTTCATTAAATATGTATATTACTGAATATTTAATAATATGTCAAAATAGATATACCTCGGTAACTGCTCATCTCTATCTGTATTTGACATTGCTACTAGAAAGTGTAATGAAATTTTGGGTACCTGCATATCATTAGAAAACTGAATAATTAGAAACAAGGAAATGAAAAATAAATATGTAAAAATAGAGGCATGCATTTGAAAGTTTTAAAAATAGACACAAAATATATATATTTACCAGAAAAATTAGGAGACTAATTTAGTGTTTTCCCACGTCCCTTCATCATGATCGGTACGTACTGCATGCACTATGTATGTCTTATATTCATTGTGATCATCTGAAAATTGCATAATAGATGAATAACGCTCATGTAAATCACTAGCATCATCAGAATCATCATCATCACCCAAATGATATCTTTTCCCTTGCAAAACAACTGACCACTGATCATTCGACGGATCAATAACATAAAATACTTGTTTTGCATGTGTCGCCAAGATAAATGGTTCCTCATTGTGATTAAATCTTTTCAAATCAACCAGTTTAAACCCATATTCATCATGTTTCACGCCACTATTACTATCAACCCAATTGCACTTAAAAATAGTGACTCGAAATTTAATATAATCAATTTCCCATATGTCTTCAATAACTCCAAAATATGATGTTGATGCAGAAATTGGGTTTTTATCTTTGGCACTCGAAAAATGCACTGCTTCAGCGAATACCATCACACCACTATTCTGAACGGTACTCTTGCCATCCAGGTTTTTTGTGTAAAATGTGTAGCCATTGATATCAAAACCAGACCAAGTGATCACATTAAAATATGGTCCCCCTGATAACCACTTCAATGTTTCTGATACAGATATATCTGAGGTGACTTTCTCTTTAAACCATGAAACAAATGTCTTCTTATGCTCAATCATCAACCACTTTTCATTTCTTTTCTGATATCGTAACTTTAATTCAGCAATATGTGAGGATATATATGGTTGAACCTCATCTGTGTTGTTCAAAATGTATAAATGTGCTTGCATCACTTCATCACGTGGAATGAACTTTACCTTTAAGCCTCGAACCCCTCTACCTTCTCTGTCAACTGTCATATGTCGAGATAGAGGGAGACCAATATGCTCCACCTCATTCAAATAATCAGTACAGAACTCAATCACCTCTTCTGATACATATTTTTGAACAATAGAGGCCTCTGGTCGATAAGGATTTTTAACATATCCTTTCAAAATTTTCATATATCTTTCAAAAGGATACATCCATCTTAAATAAACAGGCCCACACATTCTTATCTCACGCACCAAATGAACCAATAGATGAACCATTATATCAAAAAATGTGGGTGGGAAATACATTTCTAGTTGACAAAGAATAAGAGTTGCTTCATTCTCCAACAAATCTAACAAATTTGGATCAACGACTTTGCTACAAATGGATTTAAAGAAATTACATAACCTGATGATTGTCTTCCTGACAGCTTTCGGTAATATACCACGCACTGCTACTCGTAGAATTTGTTTCATTAACACATGAAAATCATGTGATTTCATACCTATTAATTTACAATCCTTCAATGACACAAAATTATTCACATTTGAAGAAAAACCGCTGGGTACTTTAATACCATGAAGACACTGACAAAAATTCATCTTTTCAATCTTGCTTAATGTGTGACAAGCCGGAGGTAAATATGTTCTTTTTCCTTTCACAGCGGGAGCTAACTCCAAACGAATTCGCATTAATATCAAGTCCAATCTAGCATGTAATCCATCTTTTGTCTTTCCTTTTATGTCTAACAAAGTTCCAATCAAACTATCACATATGTTTTTCTCAACATGCATAACATCAATGTTATGTTTTATCTCTAAAAATCTCCAATAAGGTAGTTCGAAAAAAATAGACTGCTTCTTCCAGATATGTTTTTGTAAACCAGAACTTTTTCTCTTTCCAAATGTTGAATCAATATCTTTCACTCTGTCATAATATTCTTCAGCTGAAAATGGTTGAGGGGGGAGGTTGTATTCTTTTAAACCGTTAAATTCTTTTCTCAATCTACGATAAGGATGATCAATTTGCAAAAATCTTCGATGTCCCATGTATACTGTCTTTCTTCCATTCTGCAATTGATAATATGAAGTTTGTTCTTCACAAATTGGACATGCTTTATGTCCCTTAACACTATATCCAGATAAGTTTCCATACGCAGGAAAGTCGTTTATAGTGAACATTATCATAGCACGCAAAAGAAAATACTCTTTCTTGTATGCATCGAAAACTGTAACACCTTTCTCCCATAGCAGTTTTAAATCCTCAATCAATGGTGTAAGATACACATCAATATCATTTCCCGGTTGTTTTGGTCCAGAAATCATCAAGCTCATCATAACATATTTTTTCTTCATACATAGATGTGGGGACAAGTTGTAAAGTACCAGCAAAACAGGCCATGAACTATGTTGGCTACTGAGGATCCGATATGGATTCATTCCATCAGTACACAATCCCATTCTGAGATTTCTAACTTCACTTCCAAAATCATGAAATTTTTTATCAAAACT
Source organism: Viscum album (assembly GCA_963277665.1). Taxonomy (NCBI): domain Eukaryota; kingdom Viridiplantae; phylum Streptophyta; class Magnoliopsida; order Santalales; family Viscaceae; genus Viscum; species Viscum album. The sequence goes on from OY728131.1 coordinate 566,651,116, forward strand.
CTTCCACTGTGGTGAATCGGCAGGGTGACGTAAGTTACCATCAGAAATGCGCTCATATGAATGCCATCTTAACCTTTTTGCATCATTTGAATTTGCAAATAGACGCTTCAAACGAGGAATAATTGGAAGGTACCAAAATGCTTTAGATGGAGTTTTGATTTTGGTACCTAAAAATAAATCAGAATTGAATTATCAGAATTGTTTGAAAAAAATATTGGATGATATCATTGGAAAGTAAAAAAATTGTTTTTTCATAATGTTACATGACATCACCTGAAAATGAATCTGAGTTGACTTTCTCATCCATCTTATAGCGCGATGTTCCACATGTAGGACAACTTGATAAATGTTCATTTTCTTTCCTATACAGTACACAATCATTGGGGAAAGCATGTATCTTTTTATACCCCAATCCCATTGGGCATAATATTTTTTTCGCCTCATAATTGGAATCTGGAAGCCCATTGCCTTCTGGAAGAAGCTCTTTTAAAAGCTCAAGTAAACTGGAGAAACTTTTATCACTCCACCCATTTTTTGATTTTAAGTTAACTAATCTCAAAACTGCTGATAACACTGTATATTTACTGCAACCTGGGAATAATGGTTTCTCAGAATCTCCATACAATCGTTCAACAGTTGGTGTTTTTTCGATGGTTTCAACACCTAAATCATGAATTAATTCTTCAATACGATCCTCTGCCTCATTATGAATATCGTCATCAACATTGGATGTTGAATTTTCAGTTCTTTCACCATGCAAGATCCAACGTGTATAATTAAGGCTAAAACCATAACAAATGAGATGATCTTTGATTTCTCTGAAGTTTAACTTTCTCATATTTACACACTTCACACATGGACAGAAAATCAAATCAATATTTTGATTATGCCGTTTAGCAAATTCCAAAAAATTGTCAACTCCTCTTTCATATTCACTAGTAGTTCTTCGTAGATAAATCCAATTATGATCCATTAATACCTGATATCACAATATAATTGATGAATATATTAAAACATAAAAACATTTAAATATCTATCAGATAAATTATAAACAAAAACATATTCCATAAAAACTATTGATAATCAGATAAAAGACATCAGATATGAAACACGTTTACAAATACAGTAAACGGTTAATTTTAATATTATATACATGTGTGTTATATTGAAATACAAGGACAAAATGGTTAAATCAAAGGTTTCATATTTTGAAAATAAAGTTTCATGATATAAATATTATATGAATGACATACAAGATAATATGATTTCTCACTATGACTACTATTGATCACACTATATTTATTTTTTATTCATTTGATGTAACATGAATGAATCATTGAAAAATTAATGTGAAAAATAGTGCAATAACTATCCTTATTTAAGACAATGTGTATTAAGAGACATGATACAATTTTTGGTGACTATGATAACTCAACTCCCAAAATCCATGAGTTTTATAATAGGGAACTATGAACATATAAATTCATTATGGAGGGATAAAAATTCCATTGCATATTGTAGGTGACAACTTACACCCCCATCCATGGGTCTATTGCAGCAAAACATGTCAAGGAATGGATCAACATGAAGAGAAATATATTATCCATCCATGAAAGATTAGATCATGAGAATGTTTTATTTGTAGCCTATGACTTAGAGGGGGAAGTAAATCATTTCATGACTATTATTTAGAGGGAGAGAAAGATGAATACATATAATCAATGGAATGAGATTAGTTTAAGAGGACATTTATTAAAAATGCATGAATCTAAACCCACATATGAAAGTGGAAAGGTATTTTTGAACATTAATAGAGGGATAATGATTATATTATTATCTACGAAGAAATAATTACAATACATTATGATTCTAGTCGTATTATGGACATTGTAAGAAAAATTATTTATTATATAATGGCATGAAAATAATTATTCAAATTTTTTTAACATAATAGATAGTGGTAATTATTCATATCTTAGTTAAATGATGAGACCCAAAAAGAATTGAGGAATTTTGGCATGGTAAATCTCAAGAAAGAATGAAATAACAACAAACTACATGCAAAAATGTGAGTGAATTCATTTAACACAATAAAATTATTTTTTTGAAGAAGAATTTATTAAAATGGAAATGGAATTAAAAATATAGTACTTCATAATGTAATGAAAGATCGTTTTAAACAGGAATAATGATAATACAAACAAAAAATTTGAAGTTCAACCCGAATGGAGATGTTAAATCGAAACTCCGACCGGTATAATTACTTCCAAAAACAAACAATATCAAATCTACACCAACAATGATAATACAAACGAAAAATAATGATAAATTACAACTAAAATCTAACCAATAATCAAAATCACGCAAAATAGGGTTATTGATAAAGAAATAAACAATGGGATATGAAACAAGAGATAAATAGGAAGAACACATACCCAAAATCGTGCAGACGACAAAAAACCTTCAACAATGGCCGTCAAAGATCGCAAATCAAGTTCGAAGGTCGTCGGGAGTCCGAAGCGCCACAGCGGAACTCGATTTCGACGAACGAACAAAACGAGGGTTTCTGACCGTGAATATTTTTAAAAGACTTTTCGCGTCGGTTTTAAGAAAAACCGACGCCAAAATGTTGTTTAATTTATTTTCCGCGTCGGTTCTCAGGAAAACCGACGCGGAATATATATTTTTTTTTTGAGTTTCGGCGTCGGTTTTCATGAAAACCGACGCCGAAACATATTTTCCGCGTCGGTTCTCAGGAAAACCGACACGGAATATATTTTTTTTTTTAGTTTCCGCGTCGGTTTTCATGAAAACCGACGTGGAAACATTTTAAAAATTTATTTTCCGCGTCGGTTCTCAGGAAAACCGACGCGGAAAATACGTATACTAATATTTTCCGCATCGGTTTTCTTAAAAACCAACGCGGAAAATCAACGCATAATATTATTCGCGTCGGTTTTTAGGAAAACCGACGCGGATAATATGTATACTAATATTTTCCGCGTCAGGTTTCCTAAAAACCGACGCGAAAAATCAACGCATAATATTATTCGCGTGGGTTCTTAGGAAAACCGACGTGGATAATATGTATCCTAATATTTTCCGCGTCGGTTTTCTTCAAAACCGACGCGAAATATCAACGCATAATTATATTTGGCGTCGGTTTTTTGTAAAACCGACGCCAAAAATTCCCCGCACATACTATTCGCGTCGGTTTTTAAAAAACCGACGTTATTACGACGACGTTAAAGCCCGTATTTCCACTAGTGATTGAATCCCCAGTTGGAAAAGTTAACCGACAACATTTTTGTTTTAAGTTACATTTTATAAAGTTAAAGAATTTATTTAGGAGATTTACTAAGAACGTAAGGGAAGATACATACTTGTCATGTAGACTTTCATTCTTTAATAAATTTTTACCAAAAACCCATCTTTCACTCTAAAAGGTAATAGAACTCAAAAATATTCTATTTATCCTAATTGTATAAGGTTACAAATATTAACACATGCCATTTAGATTAGTAAAACTATTTTGTAATAACCAGGGACTTCTTGTAGGCTAGTGGTAGGGAATAAAGGCCTGTCACACCATGATTGTGGGTTCGATTCCTGCAGCTTTGTCCGACGCGACGGGTTATGCCCACCCTGCAAGTTTTCCTTTTCCTAAAACTATAGTATCATAATATTCCAAAAATAATCTTCATAAATGCTTTAAAATTAAACAATACTATCCATGGTTCAACTTAATCCATTCCAACCTTAATAGTTATCCAAAATACCTCCGTCCAGACTTTCTCTAAAAGGTCTCTAAATTCCAAAATCAATTGTAACATCAGATTCCCCAAACAAAGAAATGTTTCTCTTATTGTCACATACTAAAAATATGATTACCTTAATCATATTACCTTAATCAAAAAGTACTGCAGTACAATCCTTATATACTCCATAATTATTATAACATGTATATCATTGATACAACACTCAAATTACAAAATTCATTAATAACAACATAAGAACTCTAATCATTCCTCCTCATCTGTGGTAGTATCATAACTTGATTATTATCCAATAACATCATTTGAGACATACTCTGATGATTTGAAAATTGGTTTGCGTAGTGTCCCCACTCCTTGCAGATGAAGCGTTGTACATTTGAAACCTTTTTCTTACCCTTGCAGTCACGTACTCGGTGTCCTTTTTCTCCACACTTATAACAAACTCGTATTCCCTTCAGGCAAATTCCAAGGTGTTTCTTCCCACAGTTATCACATATTGGAAAATTCTTCTTTTCCCTCGTCCCTTTATCCATCATTCTCTCTTCCATCCTTTTCTTCTCTTTCATCCCTTCAAATCCATAAGACTCAGAGAATTCTCTACTTATCTTATTAACACATGATACTTTTTCTTCATATGTTGATAACACATGGGAGAATATTTCCTTTCTAAATGTTGGCTTAATACCATGAAAGATATGATCCTTCTTACTCTTTGGATCATACATATTGATGGAGTTCACCTTCCTTCTACTGGGCGCCATTTCTATACAATGGCATAAACTAGATCTGTTTATGAATCAAAATACATAATCCCATACTTATAAAACACTTAACATAAATTGAACTATTTATGGATATAATCCATAATCATAAAAATGTTTTCTTTGAGGAAGTATATACTCATAAACCCTTCATAATGATTTGTAAATAAAATGAGAGTTATCCTATGCATATCCCCCAGGAGTGTCGTAACCAAGAGTGCAGCAAGGCCCGTTGTCGTGCACCAGTTCCCGTTCGAGTCTAGCTCAAGGCGGTGTTTTCGGGTTTTACCCCTAGGAACATCTGTGCCAGAGCCGCCTCTACCACCTCGTATCCAAACAGGGATGTATTGCTCGGAAAACTCACAAAATCTCTACAATACCAAAATTTTTAAAAAGTTCTTCTATACTAATCCTCAAAGTTCATCTTAGGTCTACGTGCTCTAATCAGAGTTTATCTAAATCTAGATTCCAAGGTTTGTACTAAACTGCCTCTGATACCAACTGTAACGCCCCGACCCCAGCTCCCCAGAGCCGGTGTGTTACTTCGTAACATTGGCATGATCACAAAAGATCAAGTCCCGAAAGACCGATTAGTTTAGTAGCCTTGGAAACACTAGATACATTCGTAAACGTTACATTACATCATAAAGTGAAAAACTACAATAACAAAGTCTCCATAGTCCACACTCATATCCACTTCTGACTATCCCTGCAGGTCGTTCATAAAATACTTCTTCACATCCTGGAAAATACTTAAACATTGAAAGGGGTGAGCTCAGATGCTCAGTAAGGATAACAATAATGCGGAAGCTTTCATAAATAAACATAAAAATTTAAGGCAATGTATAACTAAAACAAAAGCCTTTTAAACTTGAACATCAACATAATATGGAAAAAGTAAAATGAGATAATGCCATTCACTTCTTCACATGGATATTCTACTGGTCGAATAATCACATGCAATATCAATAACCACTTTCATAATGAGGGAATGTATAATGCCAGACATTCTGAAACATTTTTTCAAGGCCTCGGCCAAGACGTCTAAAATGATTAAGGACTCGACCAAAACCATAAATCAAATTGGGAAAGGGCCTCGGCCAATTCCACGTCTAGTTGTCTCATGAGACCTACCGATGCATCGAGGAGCTATAGCGGGCTCCACCCGTCACTTATTAAGTCCAATGCATTCCTCATATGAATAGGTTTAAACATATCATAAACCATAACATAATCGTATCTCATAAAAAATGCATAAAGGAAACATAACATTTCCACATTTCAATCACAAGATATCAATACAACAGATTGATATAATAAAAACGCTTTCAAAACCATTTTCAATACCAAAATAAAATAAAGTTAAAACTTTGTATTAATTTTTCATTTAAAAAAAGTTGGCTTTTAGAGGAAGCCGAAACTCAAATAATGGTCACGGCGACGGAGAAGTCAGTGTCGCTGCATAAGTACGACAAAAACATTCCCTCTTGTCGTTTAGTAAACTCTTCATATAAAAAAGATTCCTTTTGAATAAACGTAAAAGTCAAATGGGATTATACACTGTATAAAAGAAATTTGTGTATAAAACAAAATATGCCTCAATGAAAGGAGATTGAGACGAAGTCCTTACAAAGATCATTTTTAAAATAAAATAGATATATTATGTGTATTCACTATAGGTACACATAAAGAAAGTAAAAATACAAAATAAGACATAATAATATCATGACATAATTTGAAAGTAGGAGATTAACCCAAAGAATGAATGTTGGGTTAAGAAATTCCCTTACCTTGCGTCCTGTCCTGACTCGACCGTTCTTTAACCTCCTGAATAATAAACTAGAGTTAATTTATATTTACTTAAAAACCTTTTTCATGTTCATTTTTCCTTTTATATCCCTTATTACCATGTTATGAACATTATTTAATTATTTAATTTAATAACGGTCGTTTTGTCGATCTTTGGTACTTCAGTCAAAAATAAACTTCTTATAATTACAAGTTGTTCATGTGGTGAAATATCCATTATATCCAGAATTATATTCATTATGTAGATATCATATATATCATATATATACAGTATATACATTCATTCATAATGTCACGTAACATTTAGATGTAAGAAATGAAATGCACCGTTCATGGAGACGGTAAGCCGTACGTACGCATGAACGCTACTTTCATTTCTATTTCGTATTTAATGTAATGAAATCATAATTATATAGAGGTATAATATAGATCCAGTATAATATCATATATAATATCATTTACTCCATCCTTTATACATCCCACATATGGCATTAACGATTCACATCACTTTGAGGGGGCGGTAGTCCGCACTTCCTAAAATGAAATTATCGCGTTTTACCCATAATGGAAATCATAATGTATGCCATAAATGAGAAATACAGAATAATAAGTAAAAAATAAACATAATATATATCATATATAAAAATAGTGACATCTTAATGGCCACCTTTGAAGGTGTTATATGAGTGTTGAACAATCATTGTTTCGTGAGGCAGAAATTCGCCATCCACAGAAACCGTATGTTCTTTAACCATTAGATGTAGGTGTGTGTAAGTGTAGCTCGAATACTTCTTATAACAACATCCTATAATATTTAGGATACTGGTGTTGTTACAAAATAAATGAATAAAAAGAGTTTAGGGGGTTGGAGAAGAAAAATAAAACAAAACAACATTAGAGAAGACATTACCTCAAAATCGGGTAACTCTTTTTGATTTGATCCAAAGGCTTCCTTGGGAAGCTTTATGACCAAAGTGAGGCTTCTAGGATTAAGAGGGGGAAGTTGGGAGAGTATTTGGGCAGAGGTTGGCCGAGCCAAATGGCTTGAAAGTGTAAATGAGGTGGGAGAGGTGGGGGCCTTTTATAAGTGGAGAGGAGGGGCACTTTTGGAATGTAATGAAATGTTACATTATTATACAATGCTTTTCGGATTCTAAAGTTCCCACACATATATAATTCGTGTCTAAGGTGATAAGGGTTCTAAATCTCCTCATCAAATAGGCTTTGGACAAGTTTAAGCCTTGTATTTTGCATTATCTTCTCATTTTATTTAAATCGTTAAATAATGAGGTCATCGCTGCATCATAATGATGTCATAAATAATTTAATTTATTTAATGTCTAGAAATTATAAAAAAAATACTATGATGTAGTAAATCTTTTTATCTTTCTAATGAATATTTATAGTCAAAATTTGGACTTGTGTAACCCCACATAAAAACTATTTTAGTAAAACAACTCATGTTTGTGTCAATTTAATTTTAACATTAAATATATATATATATTAATGTCATTTTCCAACCAAAGTGGCTCCATGGGGTCCCCAAGTTGACCCATGGGTTGTATTGGTCGGCCATGACTCATCCAATAGGAGTAGGACAAGTGTCAAGCTCATCTCATATTATTAAAACATTATTTTTACCTTAAACTACACTAATTACCTCTAATCGCGATTAAGAACTTAAAAGTTACTATTCACCAAAAAATTATTTTAATCTCATTGAACCACATTTTACTTCTTAATGACAACCATGTATGTCGGATTTTTGAAAATCAAATCACAGAAGTGGTAATATTTCATTTAAACGAAAAATCAGTTATTTAACTACTACTTAGTGGTTCCACTATTAATCAAAAATTGAAGTTTTTCAGAACAAGGCCAAAATTTCACCCTAAGCTATAATTGATATTCTGAATTCAAAAATGATGTCTATTTTACAAAATTCCAAACATATAAGTTGCATTAATTAATTTTATAATTAATTCCCGCTGTTACGACAAATAGCGTGTTTTTAAGAAACAATTTATATCAAAAGATTGGCAATTGTTTATGTCCAATTTCAATGTTAAATTAATTCTAATGACCACCATTGGATAAAATGGTAAAAATATTTTCTAATTATACCTTAAAACCACTAAATAGTATAATTTATCACAATAAATTATTTTGATTAAAAAAGTTGTTTTAAAGTATTTTTCACTATTCATAAAAAATTAGAAGTTCTCAGAAAAATACCAAAAATTCATCATAGGCTAATTTCGATATTCCAAATCCAAAAATGAAGTCCATTTTGAAATATAAAATTTCTATAATTTTAAAAAGTGGTTATTACTATTCATAACGGCTACTTTGATTAGTCGCGGTGTTTTAGAACTTGAAGTTGCGTACAATGCAAGCTATTGCATTATTGAATGAGAAGCGTATCGTGGAAGCTCAGGGTGTTACAAAATAAAATGGAGAATGGGTGCAGTTTTTTATTTGAGTGTAAGGGCTCTCTTGGAATATTTTAAATTAATAATATATAATAAATTCATTCTCAAAAAAATTATTCCAAATGGAAATGATTTTAAAAAATCAGGATAATATTGACATGTCATTATAAAATGAAATTTTGATTTTTTTGGGTGTTATTTTATACCTTATTTTTTTTATTGAACCCTTCATTAATAATATTAACCATATTTATGGTAACAAATATTTAGTTATTAAAGGGTTATAATTTTAAAAATTAGTTTCCAATTGGCTCATCAATTTAAAATGGAATATATTTATGAACATATAACATCAACCATATCCTCATTCATGATTTAATTATTTTTAAATATTTTAACAAAATATTAGTTTCATAAAATATCATTAATGTCATTGTTGACATTATTGATTAAATTAGAAATTAAAGACACTAATAAAAATATTAATCATTTGAATCATCTCTTATATGTAATATTTACCTAAATAATTTATGTAAGACAATAATTAATCCAAATTGTGATACTTTTACTATTTCTCAAATCATTTATTTTACATTTCTAGTATTTGAACAAATATTGTGTCAATGTTACATAGGAATTAAAGGTAATTATATAGTTATTAAAAATTAAAAATAAAACACCATAATATAAATAAATAAATTTTTTACAAGGAAATATTTTATATATGTACAAAATTTATATCTTCCCACTCCTATGTGATGGAAATTAATTTTTTTTTTATTTTGACTCTTCCAACCTGGCATAAAAATTTTGATATGTCACTTGTTATATAACTAAAAAATTTATATCTATATATATAAAAATAAAAAGTAATTCTTATTTGTTAAAAATGTATAACCAGGAGCTACTCGCTTTCATATAGTTTTGTAAGGATACAAAATATTAACATTTACAGTGTTGTGCAAACATTACATTGATACTGAAAATGATTTTCTTTTTGAACTTGAATTAAATTTTTATATATAGGTATTAAATTATTATTTTTTATATATTTTGTATATTATCATAAATTAGTCATTATATAAGTTTAATAAATTTTTATTTCAGGTTTCTTTCATAGTGATATCATTTTTTAGAAAAGTGAGCACTAAGGATCTTAATAAATGAAACCTAGGATACAAGAGTCTGAAGTAAGGAATTTTACATTTTCCTTGATTCAAAACAAGAATCATTTCACCATAATGAATATTTGAGTGGATTCAAAACTCAACCGAACTCCTTTGTTTGTAAGGATTCTAGAAAGTTGGTTGGATCCATGAAAGTTATGTGTGATGATGTATTCATTGAAGAAATCTTGTCAAAACAATTATCACATTTAGCATTCAACTTCATAGAAAGATGGATTCTTCGAAACCTAACATCCCTAATGATTGTTGTGGAATCATATTCAAATAATATTTTACTCAAATTTATTTGACTTTCAATTGAGACATCACTGATAAATGCCATCATTTCTACATCAAATTCAGTTACATGACCACAATGACCATGAATGCATTCCATACCATCACCATTGTTGTCTCTAAAATGACCCCAAAACCATATAGTCCATGGTTTTCCATCAAAGCCCCCTCATAGTTGAATTTAATAGAGCCAATGAATGTAGGGAACTAGGAAACATCAAGAGAATCAAGGGTTCTAGGAAACATTCTGCAAATTTTCAGTTTTCTCAATATGGAGATGTCATTAACCGATTTACTATTTCACTCTTCATATAGCATGATGCAACAATGAATATCCAATGTGATATCAGTAAGTGAAGTTTAAGTTATGAAGTTATCATGTTTATGTATTCTTTTATCGTTAATTTTCCAAATGAAATGTATTAATTCTTCATAAGACAACCAGAATAGGAAAAAGAGTTGTTTGGACATTTGAATCTTCATCATGGCATGCAAAAAATCTATCAAATTATTGTAAATCATATGATAAATCTCAGACATATCAAATAGTGTTCACCAAAGAGAGGAATTAGTTTTGAAACACAAAAATAAGTGATCCACATCCTCATGATGTTGGGGAAATAACACACATCATCGAAAAAGATATATACCAACCTTTTAAAATATTGACATCAATTGGCATCTTATTGAGGGAGACTCTCCAATGTAATGTGAATATGGATAGAGATAGCCATTTTTTTCAAAATAGAACAATCCATTTGTTATTAAAATTGAACAGGTGATTATAAAAACTCTTTAAATCAAGTATTCCATTCTGATTTGGTTCCAAGATAAACCTATCCCCCTACTTTAATAAATCATATAAATAAATATTCAGAGCAATGTCATGAGGAAGTATGTCTAGATTACCTAGTTGATCATTAATGGAAGTGTTATAGTCAATATATTGATCTATAGTGCTAATTAGATCAATAAGTGGGGATCTAATACAATTTTCATTCCAAAACATAAGGGAGGAATTTACACTCCCTGTATAATGGGAGTACATGATGATTTTCCAGACAAAGATTCTATGACTAGACAAAATAGAGGGATGGATGTATACAGACATTCCTTTAATCAGTTTAGCTAAGAATCAAGATCTGAGGAAGCCCAAGGAATCAAAAATTCTATTTATGAGTCTCCAAATAAAACGAGCTTGTAGGGAATGGTTGAATAGTTCAATGTATTTTTATACCAAGGACTCCCATGACCTGGAACATGCAACATTTCTTCCTAGGAGCTATGATATTTTTCCTCTCTAGTATGCACCCACTCTACAAAAAAATTATCATCATAGTGTTGATAGACATAATGATAGACACTGAACAAGATTACACCATGAACAACTACACCATATTTGAGAGCAGCACATGCTTAACTAGACATACTTTTTGTGCCATTGAGAGTGGTTTACCTTTCCAGGAGGAGAGAGTTCTTCTTATATGACTCAACATATTGATGGAGTTATCATCTTAAGATTTTCCCCTATCATGGGGACTCCAATATAATTTTCATACGATGATTTTAAAAATGAATTTCATTTTTTCAAATGAAATTTCTAAATGTTCCAGAAATTATTTATAATATTTAATCATTCAAACAAAATAAAATACGTTTTTGAAGAGAAAATATTTCTATAAAATAAAATTATTTTACAAAAGATGATTTCTTATTTCCTATGAAATAATAAATAATTTTTTAATTAATGGGGTCATTATATATAGTTAATAATGTCTTTAACCCTATTCATTCAAGCTAATTTAACAGTTAGGTTATAACTATAAATTTTAAATAATAATATTTCATGGTTCATTTATGTTGGGGGTTTCTTGTTTTATACCCTATCAAACATAGTATTCTATTAAAATATTACGGTGTTACTATTGAGTGTCTCCTTGTCATTTTATTTTATTTTTTGATAATTACAACACCCTCCCTTTGTTTTATTTCTATTTTATTTGATTTATTCAGCTACTAAATCTTCTTATATCAGTTAACTACTATTATACAAGTTATTAAAAAAAATAATTTTTTATAATTGTTCTTCAAAAATTATATGGCGATTTTGTAACTTCTCACAATTTATTTTTGATGAATGTTTCTTAGAATAAATTCATGTAGGATAAATTAATGCTAATAATTATAAATCATGAAATTAATTTTACTACGACACCTTATGTTGAATATATATGGATCTATAGTACAAAGAATTTCATAAATCAAAACTTTTCAGTTATATAATATTATTATCTATGATTAATTCAACTACAATTAATGTCAAATTAGTTGTTTTATATTTTAATATTTTCTATAAATTTTCATCAACTATTTAATAAAATAGTAGATTTCCAAAAAAATGAAATGACTCAAGATCTATGGGCTTGTCAGAGACTCCTTGAGAATGCACTGCACGCATGTCCTCTTTTTTTAAAATATTTCGAATGTTGTGGCCTCCTCAGCCTGCTTGGCACTGTCTACCTCAGCTTCGGCCCCCTGTGCTTCTGTCTCCAATGTCCCTTCGTCAATAGATCCTTATCCTCTTGTAATGTTCTCCCATACCCCTATCGGAATCCCTCTCATAGCTCTACCTTCTTTTCACGATGCACTATGTGGTCCATCCTCACTTTTTTTCAATCCTTGTTTCCTCGTGGTCTCATTAGGGTAGCCTGAGCCATCGTGTGTGGGATCTCAGATTTGTTTGGAAGTTTCAGACTTGGTGTTTTCAGCTTCTTAAGAACATTTGAATCTCACCCTGGTAGCTCACATAGGCACTGAAAAACACTCACTCGTAGACTTTTCGTGCTTTGGGGCCTCTTGGGTCCTTCGGCTTTCGGTTCAGAACTCTGCCTTGCATCTTCATTCCTTCTTCATTGTTATCGCAACTCAAGAAGAATTCCTTCAGGCGTGGTGCAATGCCCCCTACTCCTGGGCCATTGGAGATTCATTTTTCCTATATGGTCGATAGATGGGAATAAGGGGAAGTAAATCCCTCTTTCTGTGGTGTGTATCAATCTCTCGGGGCTCCCGATTCCATTTCGGAATGAAGGTTTCCTCAAAGCTAACAGCGATTCCTTGGGTGGCTTCATGTGCTCAGATCCCTGGACTAGCTACTACGTGGAGGACTCTATGGCTCGAATTTCTATTGAACTGAACCTATCCATTCTAATTCTGGATAAGATCGATCTCAGGTTGCAATACTCCTTTTGTTGGAATCATGATATTTCCTATACGATGTTCTCATGCTTCTGTTCTCAGTGCCTCATTCAGGGGAACTCCATGCAGATGTGTCGTTGACTCTGTTAGGATGGGTGGTATCACCCGCTTCCTCCAAATAAGATTATAGGTGTTTCTCCATCTCCATCACATAGAATTATTTTAGGGGTGCATTCTATGGTAGCCTTGTCCCCTGGGTCGGATGTGGGGCCAATTTTAGGTGAGAAGTCCTAAGTGGTTCCTCCCGAATCACTCTTGGAGGTAGAAAAAGAGGTGTGCTAGGACATAATGCCTTTTTTTCTATGGTTCATACCCTAGTTTCATGTTAGTGCCCATCTTCTTTCTCTTGTTCTTCCCCTGGGCCAGCCTCCATTCACCTCTTTGTTTCCGTCTCACAGTGGTCCAGGTGAGGTGGTGCGTTATCATATGATAGTTCCTCTAGGTTTCTACATCGAAGGGTCTACCACTTTCAATTCTTTTAGTCCCCCCCCCCCCAGTTCACATATCGACAGCTTCATAGTGGGAGGTCGATGGACCATAGAGGAAATCACACTCTCTTCCATGAATCAGGGAGAAAACAAGGCACCCTCTCCAAGTCTCTGGATCCCCATCCATTCCTTCTCCATCAAATGGTAATGGTGTATGAACTATATCACAATTTCGGAAACTCAAGGGTCATTTGTCCTCTCATTTTGTATAGTTCGTGCAGTCTGGGGCCAGTCCCATATCCATCCACATCCAATGACTCATCATCTCATCTGTAATGCCTAAGGTATCAAAGCTCGTGTTAAAATGGATTTCCTATATTTGGAGCCCCTGAAACACAAGTTCTTTGTGGTTTCTATCATTTAACACAAGAAAAAACCTATAAATATATATAAATTCTCCAAAAAAACATAAACTAAATGGCGGCATGCATGCGGAACTAACCAAAAAACACATATGGATCTTCTAGCACTGAAGTTTCTCTATGAATCTAACCCAGGCAGGGGACCAGTTCATCACTGTGAAGGTTTCTCACAACCCCCACTCCTTCATCATATCTTTTATTTATGGATGTTGTGAATCAAGATTTCTGGAGTCCCTATGGAGTGATCACAATTATTTCGGTCTCGGTAATCTACCTTTGATAGTAGGTGGCTTTCAATGTCATTACCGATCTGGAAGGACTTGGGGGAAGAGGACCGTTTAATAGGAAGTCCAGTCTTGCTTTTTCTCAATTCATGGATTGGAAAGGTCTCATGGACCTTGGATTATCATGTGACCTCTACACATGGTGTAACATCCAGTGGGGTCCTCATAGGTCCGGGATCCCCTTGGATAGATTCATGGCCAACAAATATGTGTTATCTTCTTATGATACTACTCGGGTTACTCACTTGGTGCATAGTCTGTCGTATCATTCCCCGCCGCTTATCTTGAAATCATCTAGAAAAGATCGTTACACCCATTTTCATTTTTATCAACACTGGACAAGCATTTCAGGCTATAGGGATCTGGTTCGTGACTCCTGGAATTCCCCTATTTAGGGCCAAACATGGTGTACCTTCCACAACAAGATATTACGGCTCAAGAAGAGGCTTCAGTTTTTGTCGAAGGATTTCCCATTGTCAAACAGAGACCAGGAAGTAGTCATTCAGAATGTTGATCATCTTGAAATGTGTCTTGAAGAGGATTTGAATGTTAGGCCCATTGAGGAGCTTTCCTGTAAATTGGATCTCCTTTCGGACATGCTGTTGAGGAAAGAACACCAGGACAAGGAGGATTCCAGGATCAAGTGGCATAAAGAGGGTGATAAGAATACCGCATTTTATCATTCTTGCATTAAGGAGAAGAAAAGGTGGATCAAGATGAATATTCAGATGGGTTATGGTTCCTACACAGACATTTGGGAGGTGGTAGGTGCTCTTTCTAACTCTCACATCCGTGATTTTCTTATTGATCATAGTACTACCTTTCCAAATGGGTATACAGGGGCAACATGGGAATCCTCAACATCCTCCAGCCGATCTTCTCGGCCTATGACAACGAGGTCCTGAGCTGTATTCCTCAAGGGGATGAGATTCGTGGGGCCATGATGGATCTGAATCTTGATTGTGTGGTGGGTCTAAATAAATTCCCCATAGGTTTTTATCAATATTCGTAGGACATCGTGAAGGAGGGGTTAATTGCGGCCATCCAAGATTTCTTCATGTGTGGATGTTTGACTAGAGTGGAATGTGCAACAACTGTGGTTAACATTCCCAAATCAAATTCTCCTACATCTATGGATCGTTTTCGCCCAATTATCATGTGCAGCGTTCCTTACAAAATCCTCGAAGGTATCATTAATGCAAGGTTGTCCATCCATCTTACCAAGTGCATCTCTAAGGAACAACATGTCTTTTTCAAAGAAAGTTCTATCTAGGGGTGATCGTCTTAGCAGAAGAAATGGTTGAGGATCGCAGCATTAAAACACGTGGCTTCAACAAGGCTGTTAAATTAGATATGAGAATGGCCTACAATCCTATGGAGTGGAGCTTCTTTATCAAAGTTTTGGTAGGTATGGGCCTCTCTCAATGGAATATTGATATCATTTTCCATTACTGAAGTTCAGCCTGGATGTCGATCTCGTTCATGGGAAAAATGTTTGGTTTCTTCAAAGAAACACATGGGCTTCGTCAAGGATATCCAATCCCACTATGTATATTTATCATCACTCATGAAGTTCTTAGTCATCCCATTCAATACAACATTTCCAGTGGCGTGATCTCGCCCTTCAGTAGAAGTATGTTCTTTCCATTTGTGTCTCACCTTATGTTAGCAGATGGCTCCATTATTTTCATCAATGCGTCCATCTAGTCTATACACAACATAAAAAAATCATTCGAGGTGTATTTTCATTTGAGTAATAAGATCATCAACAAGAGTAAGAAAACTTATATATCTTTAACACATGCTTTGACAAGTGCTTCCTCAATGTGGGTCATATTCTGGGCATGCACAAATGCAATCTTCCCATGCTAAAATGGGGAGCCCCTGTCTCGCTGAGACCTGTGCATATTCACGATTTTGACTCCATTGTATGTAAAATGGCGGGGAGGTTTCTTAACATGAAGAGAAGTTATTGGTCCTTTGGAGGCAGGATCACCTTGGTAGACAGTGTTCTCATGGCCACCCCAATTCATGATCGATAAACTATTTAGGTCCCTAAGGGGGTAACCGCAACATGGATAGGATCCTTTCTGGATTCATCAGGGACCCCATGAATGAGGTCAAAAGGAATTGGATTTCTTGGTGTAAGATGATGTATCCAGTCAATGAAGGTGGTATCAGTGTTCTAAATCTCAAGGATTCCCTTACCTATAGGCATGAAACAATGGCCTAGTAAGTGCTGGAGAAAGGTACGGTATGGGGAATGACCAATCATGCATGTTACGTTGGAAATGGGGGTATCAGGGACGGACCAGATTCCCCCCTTTGGTGCGAGATTAATCTTCTGGAGAAATCACTCATACCTCACGCACATTGGATCATCAGAATAGGGGAATCCTATTATTGGCATGGAAACTGGTATGGGGAGTTCATTGGGTACCTGGGTTTCCCTGTCACCAACATATCCTTCATGGAGGATAGAAAACATCCACATTTCATCAATTCTATTCTTGACATGAGCCAGAAAGATCTGTTCCACCTCATCGAGCTGACTACAGCTCCCAAACAGTGCTTTTTCACCCCATCTTCATCTGGCCTCTCCACATCCAAAGATTATTGTCATGTGTCTATTATGCAAGCATTGATAGATGTATGGAGTGATGTTCAGTGGGATAGGGAAATCCCCAAAAAAAATCATCTTCCTTACCTATACAATCCATCAAAGATCCATTCCTACAAATGAGAACATCAAACAGTGTGGGGTGAGCATGGCTTCCAAATGCGCCTGCTATAAGTGGTGCAAGGAG
Organism: Viscum album; assembly: GCA_963277665.1. Taxonomy (NCBI): domain Eukaryota; kingdom Viridiplantae; phylum Streptophyta; class Magnoliopsida; order Santalales; family Viscaceae; genus Viscum; species Viscum album. The sequence continues at coordinate 566,668,553 of OY728131.1, forward strand.
GAAACTTTGGATGATTTTTTATTCAAGAGTGATTTGATGAAAGGAATGTGGAAATTTTTTGGTGATTTCACTAGATTTTCTATTCCATCCATGGTGGACCAATCCTTCCATGACCATTGGTTCCACGACTTGGGTGCTAAGGTCGCAAAGAGAAGAGTGTGCTCTCTGGTGTTGCACGAAGGATGCTGGTGTATGTGGTGGGCACAGAATGAGTACCTACATTAATATGTCTCCTTATATATTCAAACGATCATTTTTCAAACAAATATCCTTCTACTTGATATGGACCTTGTTCTCAGTGCTTGGAGAGATTCCAACACCCTTTAGCGGCTTCTTCATACTGTGTACAATCCCCCTCCGGTCCACGTTTCTACCTTTGGATATTGGGTTTGATAGAACCCCCATAGTCGGGGTTTCAATATAAACATCTATGGCTCTTGTATTGCAGGAACCATGAGTGGCAGGGGTCTCATTTATGACTGCAATGGCTTGGTCATTCTCACCTTTTCCATACAGTTGGGGCATGGTACATCACTTCTTGCCTAGGGGAAGACCATGCTCAAAGTACTCCATGTGTGCATCCAAATGGGAGTGGAAACTCATTCCATGCTAGTCTCTAACGCTCTCCAGGGACTCGGTAGTGCTAAATTGTTCTATCGAGTATATCATTCATAAGTGTCTAGGTATCCTTGGAATCATCACTAAATTGTCCCATACCTGGAGAGAGGGCAATAAATCTGTGGACTACCTAGCCTCACTTCATAGTTCTGGACAACAGGATATTATCTTTCACACCCCTCAAAGTCAGAAACCAATAGAGATAAACATTATTATATGGGATGTGCTTATCCTTACCCATTTTAGACGCATGTAGTCTCTTATTGGTCGGCCTTCTTGTGTGGCCCCTCGTGTTCCCCTATCTTCTCTTTGCAAAAAAATGTGGACGATGATGATGATGAATAATAGATTTCAAAAATATAGTTGTTTCATTTATTTAATTATATCTCAAGATAGAGTTATCGGAATTGTATTAAACTTATTAGGATATGTAGAAAATAGAAATTTATTTATTTATTTAAACTACAATGAATGAAGATATCATTTTTTAGATTCATTAAAAATCAACCAAATTTTGTAATTTTTCTGTAGATCTACTCTTTTCTAGATTATGTGTGATTCTATTTTTCAATTATAACTCAAGATAAAAACATAATAATTACATGAATATTGTCTTTTTGGAAATATTAGATTTTTATCTACATTTAATTCTGAAATTATTTTTTCTTAAATGGATGTTTGGATACCCTAAAATGATCTAATTATCTACAACATCTTTATAATTCTTCAAATTTCAGAATATGAGTGATACTATGTTTCGATAATTTATAAAACTAAAGATGACATATTTAAGTGTTCTTTGATTCCTTAGAAATATATGTAAAATATCTAAATATAATTCAACTATACTGAATTTTGAATCCACTTCATAGAAGGCTAACAAATCGAGTGAAATTTACAGTTTGCAGAATCTGGGTAGTTTTGAGAGTTATTGACAATGTAAATTATCTTACATGGATGTTGGAATTATATTACAGGAATTATATAATTATCTTAATGGGATAGATGAATTATCTTAATAAAATAGTATAATTATATTATTTTAATAGTTTTTGTATAAATATCTTACAAGTCTTGAAGATAATTATCTTATATGGAAGGAAAACATCATACAAAAATAGAAATGACTTATAAATATAGGGTAAGATAAAATATCTACTGCACCAAGATAATTATGATACACTATAAATATTTTATGAAAATTATCTAAAGATATATATTTTGTGAGTAAGTGGATCAATACTTTATCTCATAACTTCTTATCACTGCAACATGAAACATGAGACCTATAGAAACATAGACTGAATATTTCGAACAAGAAGCATGGTGTTATGAAAAGGAACTCCTAAGTTCATCACCCTCATTTTATAAGAAATTCTATAGGAACTTAAACAATATGAAATTAGTTATATCAGTTAAATCTAAAATAGGTATTCTGATTTGTTGAATCTTAGCTTCACTGGATGAAATTTTCTAGAACTCTTTCTATAGTTTTGGTATTTAAATTTGATGAAATCATATATAGAATATTATATAATATTTATCTAATTATTAATGATTCATATATTATTATGAAGCTATAATAAATGGGATTCACAATATAGAGAAATTATTTTTGATTTATTTGAATGTAAAATATTTTTGAATTCAGTGTTTACCATTGTAGGATTATGGAAAAGGGTTTTATCCTTTATTATTAGAAAAACCAAGATCATTGTACAGTTCTAAATCAGAAAACTGATTTCAAGATAATATTTATGATCCAATTACTCTTGATATACTATTTTATATGAATAAAATTATGGATAGCTTAGGTCAAATTCAATTTTTAAATATGGAATTTTTCTTCGTCATGGTTATCGATTAACAAAAACGTATAAAAAGTTAGAAAGTTATAACAGACAAATTTTTCTCTATATATATTTTCTGGGATTCTCGAATAAATATTAGAGATTCTTGAGTGTAAAAAAATTTAAAAAAAAGTGTCGAATCATTTGTAACTACACATCTGTTTCGTAACACTTTTGAATAGAGAATTGAAATACACTTTATATCTATAATTTTTTTAGTGTATAAAGAAAAAGGTTATTTCTTGTTCCAAAGGAGAATAATATTATTTTTCTACTTAGTTTTGAAGGAGGGGAAAGCCTTAATTATTCTTGAATATTATTTGGATATTATTGTGAGTTTTTGAATAACCTTATGATCTATCAGTTACATTGGAATCTCTATGCTAAAGACATATCAACCTTCTACATCCCATTTATTCTCTCTAAGTGTCTATTTCTTGTACTCAGTATTGGTAAAGTTTAATATTCTTGTAAAAATTTATTGAATTTACAAATAAAACAACCTAAATTCATAAAAAAATCCCTTAAACATATGATGACAGCTTTCACTCATTTTGTGAAGTCATAAGGAAAAGTACTTGTTCTGCTAAATTCACTAAGCAAGTGGAGTAGAGTATTGGGGGAGTAGACAAGAATATTTTTTCCCCAATGCACTATAAATCATTGTGTTCTCATATATTTAAATTCTCATATTTATTCTCTATTACCTTCTTAAATAAAGTGGATAGATTCAAAATTGATTTAACTTGGATGTTTAAATCGGACATGATTTTTAATAATAATCAAATCACCTCCCCCTTGATACTAATTCTACTAACTTTGCGGAAATAATTGGTATTACATAATAGGATATATTTCTAAATATATTTTATGATATACTACTATTTTTACCTATCACAAACATCTAATATCATCCTCAAATCGCTTTCTGTTATTCTTGAAGATCTATTTTGGATTTAACATGATTGAGGAGAAGATCATTTGATGAAGACTATTTTCAATGGATGATCATAAAGAATGTATATTCATGATTCATTCTATAAATTTTAATGGTGAATATTAAAGTAACTAAATGGCTTGGAAGATTATATATTTGAAGATTCATTTTTCAAAATCACATTTTAAATATTTCAATCCTTATAAAACACCTGATGGATAACTAGAGAAGTGAAGTGATATTCATAAGTCTGACTATGATTTAAATTCAAAATCAATGGATACAGTCATTTTTTCCCTTGGTACGGATGATTTCAATCATGTTTCTCAATACATAACTACTTATAAAATGTGAGAGATTATTTATATTTCATAATAAGGTATGGATAATTTTTCATAACAAAGGTATAAGACCTTTGGTTTTATTTTTTATACATAGAGAATGTATGAAGATTAAAATATTAAACATATGAATGGAAGACTCACCATGTTTGTAAATAATGTTTCTTACATGGAAAAATCTATTTTGGAATATTATAATTCCTTAAATATGCACAAAATTATTCCATATAAGTGGAATTTAATCTAATTGTCTTTTAGACAATCAACATCTATTAATGATTTGAAGAAGAATGAGTTGATTAGAACCTTAATGATGTATGAATCTGAGATGCAAGTTGAGATTAATAATTATAATTTTATAAAAGTTGATAACATTGAATTATATGTTTCAAATAGAAAATATTCTTATATAAATTTTATTGGGTTGAGTTCAAATGAAAAATTATCTAATATTTTTCAAAATTTGGGCCAACTATACTAGAAAATAAAGGGGGAGAATTAAATGAAGTATTCTTGGAGTGAGTATAAGGACTCTTGTAGTGACTCTATATCCAAATCTCAAGATAATAATAGAAAGGGAAATAAAAAATATATGTATTATGGATTAATATGTCGAGATATAATTATCCTTTTATTCATAAAATTATATTTTTTAAAACATTATTTTGATGGAATTCAGAAATATTATTATATTCCTGAAGAGAAATTTGAATCCATCAATAAAAATCATAAGAATATTCAAATTTCAGGTAGCTAACCCTGTAATAAAAAATGTTTATGGTTACAAAAAAGGCCATTTGTTTGACGTTCTGCATGTATTTTCCATTAGACATCAATATAAAAATATTGAAGTGGTTTCAAAATAAAAAAAATAGACACTCTTAAATCTAAAATTATATTCCTATGATTATTTCATCCCTATTTTAATATTTAAAACATGATTTTTGTTCGTTAAATGTTCTATATATAGGAAGAATATCTTTAATGTTTTATCTATTATTAATATGCCTTCTAATTTCATGTGCTTAAAATTTTTAGCTATATTACCATATTATATTCTAAACCTATATCCATCAATCATTTATTTTATTTTATTTAACTAATGATATATTTTCATGTGTATTTTTTAAAATTTCTATCATGCTAGTTAGAATGTTCGTATTAAAATATTATTTGGGCTTTTTGAATATGTTTTACTATTATATTCCAACATGTACAAAATAATTTTAACTATTTTATGTATTTAAATATTGATCAAGATTAAATATTTTGTAAAATGAAATAAATATCGTAATTATTTTTTTTCTTTCCATTTTATTTTTATGTGTCATATAGAGGGGGTTCATATTAATGAAAAATTATCATTGTCCAATATTTTTCAAAAAAATGATTTCTTAACTACTAAATATTACATGAATAAGGGGCGTAAATTAAAGTGGATCTTCAATATTTTTTTAACATGTTTGGTGTTTTGAAATTAGATTTTTTATTTTCGCATTTTTTATTACATTTTATTCACATTTAATAATCATAAGGGTATTCTTTAAAATTGTTAATCATTTAATTATCTAAATACTTGAATATATAAGTGTTTTTTTAGTGGGAGATAACATTTGAATTTCATTTCAATATTATTACGAGGTGAATTGTTTATGGTTCATGGAATCCTTTAACATTACTTATTTATATTTTTACAGGAGGCATGTTAACTTTTCTAAAATTATTTCTTACTACTAACCCATGATGTGTCAATTGTCTAAAATTTCAATACATGTTGGAATTTTCTATTAAAACTATTCTTGAAGAATGTTTAATGGGTCAACTGGTTTGTAATTTTAAGGGAGATAATAGTCACTTCATATATATATTAGAATACTTTTTAAAATAATGTTTTATTCAATTTAAATATTCTTTTTTCTTCATATTATCTATCAAAAATGGGATGTTTATAATCCCATGTATAATCTTATTGTATGACCCTATTTTTAATTTTCTTATTCCCTTTTTAATGATATAATCTCAATTTCATAAACCATTTTTATCATTACAAAAAATCAGAGAGTGAGTTCTTGTTTTTTAATTATCAAAAAGGGGTAGAATATTTAGTGGCTCTTTCAGATTATAATTTGTGTTTTAATAATTACATCACCCTCACTTTGTTTTATTTTCTTATCTTGATTTTTTCATCTATTAAATCAATCTAAATATTTAACTACTATTATATATCCTATTAAATTTTTTTAATTATTTATTTTTAATATTTTAAAATTCTAAATTAATTCTTGAACATCTCACATTTCATGTTTGAATAATATTTGTTAGAATAGATTCTTTTTTGTTGAAAACAATCCTAAAAATAATAATTCCAAAAATAGATTTTACTACCTCTTTGTATATTGAATATATCTAGAGATATATTATATAGAATTTAATAAATAATTTTTTTAGAAACATTATTAAATTATATATGATTTATTAATCTAATCTTACGGTCGACTTAGATGAATTATATTCTTATTTTCACAATAGTGTTTCTATAACTAGTTAAGAATGCAACATATTTTCAAATTTGAGATGTTCACCTTTTTAATTACATCTCAAGATAAATTAATTATAATTGCACAAAACATGTGAAGTTAGATATAAAATATAAATATCTATATTTTATTCATTTGTATTTAAATATGATTAGGTTTTTTGAATTCTCTAAAAATATACCAAATTTATGCAATTCTTTTTTAGTACTACGGTTTCCCAGAATATGTGTGATTTTTTCAATAATAACTCAATCTAAAAAACCTAGGAATTGGATTACACTTGTTAAGTTAAAAATTTTATAATTTTATTTATATCTCCTTAATTTGTGATAAAGTCCAAATCAGTCTTTTGGATACAGTAAACATGACCGAATTATATTCAAAATTTTCATAATTCTACTCATTTCAAAATACGAGTGCTATAGTGTTTTGATCAAATCTCTAACTAAGGAATCCATGTTTAAGTGTAATTCAATCCATTGGAATGATGTGGAAATTGCTTAAATATAATCAAACAATACTGAAAAAATTAATCCATTATTTAAAAGGATTAAAAATAGACTGAAATTTACAATTTCATGCTTCAAGGTTGTTTTGTGATTATTCGAAAAATGTAATTATCTTATGTGGAAGTAGTAATTACCTTACTGAAACTGTACAATTATCTTAATAGAACTGTAGAATTATCTTATTGGAATAGTAATTTTTTTGTACTAGAATTATGTCTCGATTAATATCTTGTGAGTCATGAGGAGAATTTTCTTACATGGAAGATAAACATCTTACTAAAATAGAATTTTCTTATGTAGGAATTATCTTACAAAGATATGGTAAGAAGACATATCTTACGAACCTAGAAATTTATTATACACTATAAATATCTTCTGAAAATTATCCTGTAAAATATCTTATGTGAGTTTGTGACTCAACTCTATATCTCAAAACTTCTTATCACTGCATCATCAAAAATAAAACCTATAGAAACCAGAATTTAAGTTTTCAAATGTGAGTTGAAAACACCGGTTTATAGAATGGAACTTAGAATAGAATCACCTTAATTATATAGGAAATTCTATAGGAACTTTCCCATCATGAAATTAGTGATATGGTTGAATTTTTAATGGGTTTTATGAATTTTAGATGCTTAGTCTTTTCAGCTGATATTTTCTAGAACCATGTCTATAGTTATGATATTTAAAATTAACGCAATCATATATTGTTTATTCTATATGATTTATCATATGGATACTGATTAGAAAACTATTAAGAAGATATAATATGTGTGTTTTGACTTATAGAAAAATTCTTTGTAATGTATTTGAATGTAAAATATTTTTAAAAGAGATGTTTACCATTGTGGAATTATCGAAAAAGGTATAGTAATTTATTATCATCAATATCAATATATTTGGTAATTTCTAAATCAGTAAACTGACATGAATATAGAAAATATGATCAAACTTCTCATGATATACTACTTCTAATGAATAAAATTATGGATAGCTCAGGTCTGACACAATTTCAAATTATTGAATATTAATTGATGGTGGATATCTAGAAGAAGAAAGGTAAAAAAGATAAATAATATAATAGACAAAATTTTTGGACATATATTTTCTAGGATACTCAGAAAAGTGGTGAGTCTTGTGTATTTTGAAAAAAAATAGACGTGTTTTATCATTATGATCTATACATCTGCTACACCATAATATTAAAAAGATAATGTAAATACATTGTATATCTACTATTCTATTAGTGGAAAAATAAAAAAGAAGGATTAAACCTATTCAAATGAAGAGAAGTTTTTTTGACTTCTAATCTAAGGGGGAAGGAATACGGTATTATTCTTTAAGATATTTTGGTTGATGTTTTCTATTTCTGAATATCCTTATCATATATAATTTGGATAGGAAACTGTGTGGTGAAGGCATATCAAAATTCAACATCTCATCTATTCTCACACAGTGCCAACTACATGCACTTTGTAGTGCTGAAGTTTTAGCTTCTTGTAATAAGATTTTGAGGTTCTTGGTAAAATAACCTGAAGGGGAAATAGAATCCTTGTAATAAGTGTTATCTACTTACATTGAAGTTGTATAGTCCCTATGAAAAGGATAGGTTCTAGTAAAATCCACATGCTTGTGGAGTAGAGTGTTGGTGGTGTGGACTACATAATTATTGTGTCATGAACCGCTATACATCATTATGTTCTGACCACTTTACATTATTATATTTCTTTATATTTATTAGTAATAGAAATAGTAAATAATAAACATTTATTTATGATTTAAGTTTAAACCATCCATGTTTTTAAGGGGCTTAATTCACACCCCACTTGAGTCTTCATCTACTCTCCTTTAGAAAATAGTTACTTTATCCCCCTTTAATAAATTGAATCCACCCAATTTTATATTGGTTATCAAAGGTTCAATATTTGAAAATACCATTATTGAAATCCCACACCAAAAAATAAATAATAAAAAACAATTTGAAAAGGTTAAGTGTGAAACATATAGGATACTAGAAAAAACTCATAAATGGGTTCCTATATAAGGAAAAAATTGGTTCTATGTTAATATATAGATATTCTAGGGAAAAATACCATATATGGACAAATATAGAGTGATAGATAGTTTTTTCATAAGAAAGATGATGGCCAAAAAATATAAATCTCTAAGTGGTAAAAATAATATAAATTCATTGAAAAAGAGTTAAAAGGGTAAAAAATTTATTTGAACATCCATTACCTAGTTTAGATGGATTTTTTAATATCTTAATAGAGAAAATTGGAAAACATAATTACCTTATTTATTTACATTTCATAAGAACAATTTCATTATTTGATTGTGCTTCAATAAATTCCAAATTTGACTCTTATTCAAAGAAATAAATAATCAAGATGATTTTTTCATGCCTAAAGCTCTATAATTGACTTCTAATTGATCATGGGATCCATAAAACAATGACAATTTGTTTCTATTGACTCTATATATTTACCAAAATAATTAATGAGTGGCATGTGTTATCCAATATAGATAAATCATAAATTAAACATTAAATCCTCAAAAATAATTTCCAAAGTTTAACTTAAATCAATCCTTAAATATTTAATGTTGATACCCTTCCAAAACATGCTTGAAAAAATTCAAAATACAAAAATTTAGAGTGACAGATGCTAATTTTTCATAATAATGATATTATTAATCTAGAAAATAATATAAAGTGTCTCATAACATCACATACAAAATATAACAATAACTTGATCATATGTTCTCCTAGAACATAGTAAAAAGCTAAATTAATATAAAACCTAAATTAAAACATACATGCATCCAAAAATGTACGACAAACTTCTTCATTAAATAAAATCACTTATTATTCAATATATTCCATAAATCCAAAATGAATTAAACTCATTGAAAGATAACCTTAACCACTTTTTCATCAAATCATCAATTAGTTATGAGGTAAACAATACTATCTCATTTACATTATCAGTATCAAGAATGGATTTATCTCAACTAAATTTTATTGTCTCAAAATCATACTTGCATTAAGGGTTATCATTACCTTAAATATGTATTCTTTAAAAATATCACCTTACCACTAAATCAATTTTCTTGTTTATTAGTATATGATTTTGAATCCTTAAATCAGAACTGTTGTGTAACAATTCATAGATGTTTTGTGATTTTAATAAATAGAATATCATTTATATAACACTTTTACAACATAATTCTTGAATTCATATATATAAACACTTACATAATTTCACTTAACTAATCAATATGACATAGGCCCTTCCTTGGTCTAAGAGTTAGATTACTGATTATAAAATAGACTTAGATAATTCCCATGTCCCCCATGCATAATACATTTAATTATAAATGATACATTGAAATGAAATTCATATACATCCATCAAAATCATCACTTTTCCATTGAAATTACAATCTTCATGAAATTATTTTATACAAGAAAAACATCTTCCAATTCATCTAAGACATTTCATTGAGTGCTTCTTCCCATATACATGACATATATGAAATTGAATATTCTTCCCTCTATGGTCTTCATGAAACACTATTTTTCTCCTATTAGGTGTACCTATGAACTCACTCATGTTTGTATTGTTAATCATATTACAAGATAACTAATTATGAATAATCACAAGGTTTCTCTTTCCTACTCTATTTTCACCAAGTTTCTCATGGAGAAAAAGATTATATATTTCAAAAAATTAAATTTTAACATAATTATTCCTGGATCCATCCATTAAATAAAACCAAAAATGTATACAGAGAGAAATAATAATCATAGATATGGATCATGAAATATGATTCATGTAATGTCTAAATTGTTACACCTTATTTTTAATTGATGATAATTCATGTTTATTGTGGGTAATCTATGATTATATCTATTCAAATCCATCATAATATTTCATTAATAAATGTGAATTAGATAAGGTATATCCATTTGGAGTTTTAAACTACGTGTGTACTTAAGGAACACTCTCTATAAACAAGAATAATAGACATGATATAATTGAACAATACTTTTTGGGGTTATCAAACTTCAAAACATCTGTTATAAAATGAAATTTTCTTATACTATCTTGGCAGTGATGTTCTTCTTGGAAAACTACATTCCATTGTTTACCATAACCTAGGATTTTCTTATAAACATAAGATTATCGTTAGGGTACTCAAAAATTGTTTCTAATGATATTTTCCATAGGTTCATTAAACGTTAATCTAATACCAACTATAGTGACCCATATTTTCATACTTATATATTACAACTTATTTGATAAATATTTATTATATAATAATGAGACTCACACCTTAATTATATTGTCCTAGAGCCTTTATTAATTTGGATACATAAAAAACTTGTTCATAAAAGATCTATATCATATTAAGCTAATTTATTCATAATTGGCACCATTATTTGGCATATCATACTTGAATCATTTCCTCATAACCTATGGAATGAAAAAATATGAGATGGGTGAGATCATATTCTCAGTAAGTATATAAAAGTGAGATATCAATGATCACTTAAACATAACATGAGTATAAGGGTGTGATAATTTGTTCTTAACTTGTTAAAACCATTCCTAGTATATCATAGACCATAATATTGAGTCTTTGAATAAATCATATCCATTAATAAGACATGAATCATAAAGGAATCATAGAACATGATCCAAGAGATAATAAAAATTTCATAATACAAACATTTTGGTAGAAAATCATTTCCTTAGTAGTCAAGGATCACTACCAATACTATCATAGTGGAAGAAGTATGTTACTAAACTGGGTTCACTCCCCATTCCAGTCCTGTTTATCTCATTAGATATCCATCACTAAATAATTAATTAGAGAGATATAATTTTTTATCTCACCAATAATATAATGAAAATTATACATATATGTTCCATAAAATCTTAAAAATTGTATCATATCATAACACATAGAAAGGAAGCGAGATTCATTAAAATTTTATCATAGAATAACCCATGGAAAATAAATAAGTTTCATAAATATTTCATCATAGAGTAACCCATGGAAAAGAAATGGGTTTCAAAAATATTTGTTATCATAATCATAAACCTTCCAGATAAAGAATAAGTTTGGTATCATTGTATTATAGCCATAGTAAAATATATGTGAAAACAAAGGATATCATCTTAGCTAAAAATTTCTTTTAAAATATCACTTGGAACTTTTATTGGGGAAAATACCATTTTTACTTTGAAATCACTTATTTAAAATCTAAAAAATCATAATTTTGAGGATAATTTTTTTAAAAATATAAGCATGAAATATTGTAATGGATGATTTAAATCCTTGAGCCTTTGTTATGCTGGGATACTCCATTCATGTCGTGTATATCAAAACAATTATTCCATTAAATTTTTTAATAAAAACTCAAAATTACCTCATTCATAAAATAAAATTAATTATTCTTTTAAAAAATATTAAAAAAATTGAAATTTTGGAAAAATCCACTTTAACAATCATAATAGAATTTTTAAATCATTCAGGAAAACATTTTTAGTAAATATTTATACTGAAGAAAAAAAATTCAATCAAAGTGTGAAATAAATTTGGATTTTATTAAAAACAACCTTTCATCCACTTCTGTAATTAAATAAGGGAATATTAAATGTTAAAATTAATATTATAAAAAATATTAGAAAAAATTTCATGGTATTTTTGAGTGTTTTATAATAAAACATCATCATCAAAAAAATAATCATAATCAACACCAATAAACAATGACAATGTAACATAAAACACATACCACATTCAAAACATTTTAATTGTAAGCCCCATAAAGTAATAACATCAAATTAAACTTTAAATACAATCAAAATAATTATAATAATGATAAAAAAATATAAAATTAGTAGTATCTAAACCTCATAAACATGAATAGGCTCATAGAAGAACATATGTCCCAAAGAAAAGAATTTGAGATAAAAAACCCTTAATATAAAAACTTGTCCTAGTGGGACTCATACTGTAACTCCCCAACCTCACCATCAATAGGCCAGTGGTTCATAAATAGTGATGAGTAGGCATATCAATGACATGAGAGGCCTTAAATAAGTACTTGTACACCCAAACATATCTCCAATCCTTGACAAAGCTATGTTAAAACAACTGAAAAATCATGGATGCACATATAAAAATCCCACATGAAAAGTATGAAATAAAGTAAAGGAAATTAAACATGTCAAAATATAATCCCAACACAAAGATTATGAAACACAAGTCCAACCTAATGGTAAAACAAGGACTCCTTTCAATAGCCTCTGGAACACACCTCGTTCTATCTGGTCTCAATAAGCACTGTCTAGTCCCAGTCCATCAGGGGCTCTATCTAATGGTTGGTCATCTGAAAAAACATGACACGTGTGGGACAATACCATTCAGGGGTGAGTAATAAAATACTTAGTAGGACACCTGAAACCACAAAGCATATAATAGTAGAAATATAACAATCACTAAACAATTATATGTCTACAAAATAGATAACAATAATATCTAGATATATACAACAAAGGTGCAAAGTCTAATAGTAAAACAAGAATATAATATAAAATACTAGGAATCTAGATCAACGATTCCACAAGAACCCATCCATTAGAAAAAACTCATCATTCTAGGATCACTAATGATGTCTGCCTAAGAGGTAGTGCACATCGGGTCTCTCCATTATAAGTACACACTAATATTGTGAAGAGAATATGATAAACATATCAGGATCACTTCCAAGGACTTGGGGTGATACCAACAACTCAATATGGATTAACCCTCTTTGTAGAGGATTTGAACCCATATATTTTTGGTCATAAAGATACCAAGAACCCCATATAGTGGAAAAAATGAATATTGGATCCCACACTGGGCCACTCAGAGGGATTATAATGATTCTATCCAAGAAGTTGTATAAAGGGATTTGTGTCCTTTTTGTAGAAGGAAATTCTATAATATCTTCCAGGGAAAGGATAAGGGGAACACACTATAATGAAACATGTCTCTACTATAGAGGAAAATGGATATAATAACTGTCAATTAAAGTACCTGGCATGAAGAATGGTTACACGCTGTCTCCCTCAATTCTTGGTCATGCCGTTATAAACGGAACATTTCCCTTTCCTATGTCTATGTAGAAGTAAACAACTTTTATACTACAAGTGTATTCAAAAAATATTTTGATACATGGAATTATCCCTTATACATGGTCTAGTGTAACAATACATGGCATATCCCATGTAGTCTGGTCCATGTCATTTCCGTTTAGGGGAGAACATGGTGTGCTCCATCCCTTTTACTCCAACCCAGTTATTTGTTCCCTACGAGGTACATGATATGTCTCCAAAGAGATAAGACATTCCCTATTATAGGGTCACATGAATTTTAACGACCCATATGATACATACATTGTTATTACTTCAGAATTGAATCATACTTATTACAACATATAACAAAACCATGAAAGGACTGTATAGGTATAGTGTCTTTAGAAACTGGGAAACATAAACAACTGGTTCATAAATCATCTACATTGTCTCCCATTTATTTCATCTTATCTAGAGTCCCTTTTGGCATATTCTTCTTAATACCCTTCTTCCAGACATGGGGAAAAGAAAACATACAAAAGGGTGAGCTCAAATTCTCAGTAAGGGTAAACAAAAGAAATATCAATCATATCATATTCTTAAGAACATAACATTTCTAAATTCTTGTCGTGAAAAAGAGATCATAATATCATGAAATGGGATCATTCATAATAGTGAAATGTAATCCAAATAATCATAACATAAAACATGAATCTTTGTGTCATACACACATAATCATAGAGAATCATTTCTTATTAGTCTAGACTCATTTCCATGACTATCTTAGTGGACAAAGTCCATTTTTGAACCAAGTTCACTCCTCATTTCAGTCATGTTTCACTGAACCGGATTAACCTGCCGGTCCAGCCATGTCTATCTCATGAGATATAAATCTTTACCCAATGCATTAGAGGGAGATATAGGTCCAACCCATCTCATAATGAAACCATTTTTATGTGTGCCACAAAATCATAAATCATACATCATAGCATAACCCATGTAATAAAAATGGGATTCTAAATCATCATGCCATCATAACACAATCCATATAATATAAAAGGACATCATAATAATAATTCCATCATAAAATAATCAAAACAATGTAAAAATAGGGATCGAAAAAGAACCCTATATTATCTTATATGGAAAATAAATTTGATAACACACTTGAACTCCCTTCTTTAAGAAAATATCCTTTCTACTTTTAAAAAAACATTTCTTCCATTCATAACATGTCATATAATTTTAAACTAAAAGAATTTGATTAAAAATAAACATGAAAACATGTAATGGAAGATTCACGGAAATAATGTCCTAAATGTCCATTCAGGCCATATAAGCTAAAAAACATTCTTCTTGTACTTTTGCCGAAAAAGTCAAGAAGTACCTCGTAGTAAAAACGACAACAGATTCCTTTCATATATTTTACTAAAAACTCACCAGTGGGTAAAATTGTA
The DNA here is from genome assembly GCA_963277665.1 of Viscum album. Classification (NCBI taxonomy): domain Eukaryota; kingdom Viridiplantae; phylum Streptophyta; class Magnoliopsida; order Santalales; family Viscaceae; genus Viscum; species Viscum album. The sequence continues at coordinate 566,683,928 of OY728131.1, forward strand.
TTTAAACAATTGTAGGTGGATAGAATTAGTATTACATATTGAGGAAACATGGATATGGATGATAAATATGCCCCAGTAAATCCGGAAGTATAAATAATCTTGGATAAAAATGAGATTGTGAGATTTTCCCTTACCTAAGGTCCGATTTTCTTCGTAAGTTTCTGAACCTCATGTATAATGATTTAAATAATGTCATTGACTTATTCCAGAATCCTGATTATTGTTATGATATCATATATTGTCATATTCTTATCTTCTTATTAGTAATATTTCATTCCTACTTGTTGTTTGGGTGTTTATTACTTTTTGTTCTTATGTGTGTTTTGTCGAATAAATTCTTATTATTCTTTTTAGGATATAGATAACTCATTTACAGAATGGTATTAGTGTAATATATATCATATTTACTCATTCAATTAATTTATATAATCATTATTCAATGAATATCATGTAGAACGAGTCGCATCACATCGTGGAGACGGTATTCCGTACATATGCACGAGCGATGATATCATTCCCATTATCGTGGAATTGTATTAATGTGTATGTAAACTATTTCAGAATCAATATCACTTTACAATAATCATATATAGTTATTCTCTACACCATTATACCCATCCATGTAAGGTGGTGGTGGAAAACAGATTACACCATGGTGTGGAGACGGTATTACGTACGTACGCACGCGCGGTGATTTCATTTTCCGTAGGATGGATAGAAGGTGAAATAGGGTTGTTTCATATTTATAATAACATATATGTATATGAGTGATACTTATGTTATTAATTCATAATTAAATAACTAAAGAAGAATAAGTAGAAGAATAAATAAAGTTGAAAGAAGCAGTAACGGACATTACCTCTTCTTTGAAGCGCCTCTTCTTAACCTCCTCTTTGGGTACTAAAGATGGTCATTGAAGAAGACCAGAACCTATAGGATGTTTCTAGGGAAGTGGAGAGGAGAAATTGGCAGGGGTTATCTGAGCTTGAAGGCTCAAAGTGGTGTGAGGAAGAGAGGGAGGAGGTGCACTTTTATAAGTGAGGAGAGGGGCACCTTAGGAAAACATAAAATATTATTTTATTATAAAGTCATATTCAGTTATTAATAGCTTCAAATTGATTTATTTAGAATCTATGGTGGGGATGGGTCTAAATCATCTAATCCAAAAGAATTTAGAAAAGTTTAGGTTCCTATTTTACCTTATCATTTAGATTTAACTTATGTTAGATAATTTAACTTTTACCGTGTCTTCTTTTTTTCTTACACTATAAGGTTAATAAACATACTATAACAAGCCAAAATAACCCCAAGTTTTTTATTATTAATATATATAACATTATATAAGTAATTTATCCGAACAATAGATTTTTAAGAATAAAATTACCATTAATAATATAATATTTGTTTTAAAAACTATTTTATGTCAATTTTGACACTATTTGGTAAATGATATTTTTGAAAATCATAACAGAATGATTAGTTCGAAAAAAGTTAATTAAATAAATAATAAAATGTCATATTAACCTATAAAATTAGTGTAATTCATAAAAATTCTCAAATTACATTTATTTGAGTATTTATAACATCGATTATTTTAATATTTCATTAATAAGATAATTAATGCAGCATCATTGTGTCATAAATAAATTAAATTATTTAATGTCTAAAAATTATAAATAAAATACCATTATTTATTAAATATTTGTATCTTTCTAATGAATATTTATAGTCGAATATATCTTATGTATAACCCTATATTAAAAATGTTTGTGTTATTAAACTTTGATATTAACTATTTTAACTATTCTTTAAATAAAATAATATTAAATGTCCTAATCTAATCCAAGTGGTCCTAAATGGTCATATTTTATTCCTAAGGTTTTTTTTGGTCGAATTACACTTATACAATAGAATTAGGACATGTTTTAGGGTAATAATAATATCATTTTTACCCTTAATTACCCTATTTACTTTTAACCGTGGTAAAAAAAAGTAAAAGGTTACTATTCACAAAAAAAAATTTATTTTTATCTCTTTGAAACACATTTTAGTACTTGATATTAAGCGTGTCTCTTGAATTTTCGAAATTCCACTCACAGAAGAGGTAAAATTAAGTTTTATGTGAATTTACAAATTCTCCTAGGAGGTGGGTAAAAGACGGTGAAAAGTTCAATAAAGTTTTTATATATCTAAAATTATTATAAAATGACTCCAATGAATTAATTAGAACTTATATAGGTATTATGTATCAATTTTGACCTAAAATAAATTTAAATAAAAAAATTACTATTTAAATAAAAAGTCAATTTTTAAATAGTAACCTTGTGTTTTCACTATTCATCAAAAATTGAATGTTTTCAAAAAAATACCAAAATTTCACCCTAGGCTAATTTTGATATTCCGAATCCAAAACTGAAGTCCATTTTGAAAGATGATATTTACAAAATTTTAAAAAGTTGTTATTACTATTCATAACTGGTAGTTTTAATAATATTTTAATAGCATATCATTGTTTAGTGAAACTCGGTATTGCGTACGACGCAAGCTATCGAGTAAGGTCGCGATTGTGTGTAAAGAAAGACAAGCTAGTGTTGTGTATAGTGAAAGATTACTTTTTTGATGCATATAACATAAAAACAAAACATTTCTCATAAAAATCTTGGGTGTTACATTCTACCCCCCTTAAAATGAATTTCGCCCTCGAAATTCGTCACTTTGTAACATACAGATGAGGATTCCTCTCCCTCATCATATCCTCAAGCTCCCATGTAGCTTCTTCTAATTGGTGGTTCCTCAATAAAAATTTCACCAAGCGAGTGGTCTTGGTCCATAGGAATTTTTCGCTACGATCCAGAATCTCTATCGGTTGTTCTTCTTAAGAAAGATCCTGCTCCAACGGTACAACTTCTGAGCTTAGTACATGTGAAGGATCGGTTATGTACTTTATCAAGAGTGATACATGGAACACAGCATGAACTTGAGAGAGATTCTGTGGAAGAGACAATCGGTAAGCTACCTTCCCAACACGATCCAGAATTTCAAAAGGACCGATATACCTAGGGCTTAGCTTTCCCTTCTTTCCAAATCTCATTACTCTCTTCCAAGAACATATTCGTAAGAACACTTTATCACACACTTCAAACTCTATGTATTTTCTTTGGTTGTCGGCATAACTTTTTTATCGACTCTGAGATGCACTAATGTGTTGTTGAATAGATCTGACCATTTCTTCCATCTCATCAACAAGATTAGGTCCTAATAACTTTCCTTCCCCAACTTCATCCCAGCAAGTTGGAGTCCTGCATTTCTTTCCATAGAGAGCTTCATAAGAAGCCATCTGAATACTAGAGTGAAAGCTATTATTATAAGAAAATTCCACAAAAGGTAGGTGTAGATCCCAACCACCTTTGAAATCCATAGAGAAAGCTCTTAGCATATCTTCTAGAGTTTCAATTTTCCTCTCTGACTGGCCATCTGTCTAAGGATGATAAGTAGTGTGGAAACTCAACGCTGTATACAGAGTATGCTGAAGACTTCGCCAAAACATTGAGGTAAACCTGGGATCCTGATCAGATATAATGGAAAGTGGCACTCCAAGAAATCTTACCACTTTTTTATATATATCCTGGCAAGCTGATCCAGAGGGAAATCCTCTCTAATAGAAATGAAGTGTGCAAACTTTATAAGATGATCAACTATGACCCATATAGCATTATTGACTTTGGATGTTTTAGGAAGTCCAGTGACAAAGCCCATAGTGATGTTTTCCCATTTCCATTCGGGTATGGGTAACGGTTGTAACATCCCCTTAGACTTCTGTCTCTCAGCTTTAACTTGCTGAAATACCAAGCATCGAGAGACATATTCAGAAACATATATTTTCATGCCATCCCACCAGAAGTACTCTTTCAGGTCCCTATTCATCATCATGCTTCCAGGATGAATAGAGAATGCAGAACTATGAGCCTAATCTAACAGCTCCTTATTTAATTCTGGGATGGGAAGAACACAAACCCGATTTCTGAACTTTATTATCCCATCACAATAAAGGTTGAATTGAGAAACATTTCTCACCTTATTTTATAACTCTATATATTTATTTTATGCCTCTTTAATCTTCACATGTATTGATGGTTGAACATTCATTTGAGAAAGATAATATTTTTCCCCTTCCATTATAATTCCAAGATCCATCCTTCGTAAATCCCTAAATATTGGATCATTTGTGATCCTCATCATGGATAAGCTAAAATGGTCTTGTCGACTTAATGCATATGCCACCTTGTTTTCTTTCCCTGGGTGATAATGAATTGAGCAGTCGTAATCCTTAATCAACTCCAACCATCTTCGTTGGCGCATATTCAGCTCCTTTTGTGTGAAAATATTCTTTAAACTTTTATGATCAGTATAAATATCACACCTTTCACCATAAAGATAATGCCTCCAAATATTTAATGTAAAGATTACCACATCTAACTCCAAATCATGAGTTGGGTAATTTTCCTCATGGATTTTCAACTGTCGTGAGGCATAATCTATCACCACATCATTTTGCATAAGAACACACCCCAGTCTCTTCTTGTATGCATCACTGTAGATCACAAACCTTTCTCCACTATAAGGAAGTGTGAGTATAGGTGCACTGGATAACCTTCTTTTCAAATCCTTGAAATTATCTTCACATTCCTCTATCCACATGAACTTAACTCCTTTTCGAGTCAACCTAGTGAGTGGATTAGATAATCGTGAAAAATCTTTCACAAAACGTTGATAATATCTATCCAAACCAAGAAAACTTCGGATCTTAGTTACTGTTGTTGGTCTCGTCCATCTTTTTATAACCTCTATCTTTGATGGATCCACAGATATCCCCTTTTTTTAGATTATGTGACCCAAAAATGCAACTTTTTGAATCCAAAATTCACACATTGTAAATTTAGCATAAAGCTTCTCCTTTCTCATGGTCTTCAATATAATTCTCAAGTGATCATCATGTTCTTCCTTTCTCTTTGAATTGACAAGAATATCGTCTATAAAGACTACCACAAACTGATCAAGATAATCTCTAAAGACTCTATTCATCATATCCATGAAGATAGAAGGGGAATTAGTAAGACCAAATGGAATCACTATAAATTCATAGTGTCCATACCTTGTATGGAAAGTCGTTTTTGGTATATCCTCCCTTTTAACCCTTAATTGATGATACCCTGAATGAAGATAAATCTTGGAAAAGTATTTTTCTCCGCGTAGTTGGTCAAATAAGTCGTCAATGCATGGGGGAGGATATTTTTTCTTGATAGTGATCTTGTTAAGTTCTCGATAATCAATGTGGAGTCTCATTGATCGATCTTTCATCTTAAAAAACATAACAGGTTCTACCTTAGGTGATTCACTAGTTCGTATGAATCCCTTATCAAGATTCTATTGGATTTTCTTCTTCAATTCCTGCAACTCAATTGGGGCCATTCTATAAGGTGTCTTCGAAATAGGTAAAGCACATGGTACGAGTTCTATTGAAAACTCAACTTTACAATTCGGTGGAAGACCTGGAAATTCCTCTGTAAAGACATCGTCAAACTCTTGTACAATGGGCATATTCTTAATCGTGAGTTTCTCACCAACCATTTGAGATATATAACCTTCATTTAGTGGAATCAAGACCCATAAGATGGAATAAATTTCCACTGGAAGGGTATGTTCATCCTTGCATTGATAGATGATAATAGATTGATCTGGAATATGAAATTTGACTTCCCTTCTTTGGAAATTGATATGAGCTCCATATAAAGAAAGCCAATCCATGCCAAGAATCACATCAAATTCCACTATAGGATGAATCACAAGATTTGCAGGAAGCACTTTCCCACAAACTTCAATTGGAGAAGAATTATAAACTTTTGATGTGACTGTTGTGCCATTAGGGGTTGTCACAGGTAACTCAACATCTAATTTTTGAGGTAATACGTTGATACCCTAAGAAAATTATTCAGAAATAAAATAGTGGGTGGATCCAGAATCAAATAAACCACTTTATACTTTAGATTGGATGGTAAGTGTACCTTTCTCCACTTTGTTCTCATACTCCACATCGCTGATAGAAATTTCTTATGACATTCCTTTTTCTTTAGCCTTAAGTGTTTGTTGACGTCGATCATCATCAACAACCCTTGTATTAGGGCATTGATTGGAATAATTCCCCATTTCCTTGCACATGTAACATTGAAGTGTAGGAGATCCACTCTTTGTAGCCTTTTCTTTGTTCGCATCACTAGACATATTCTTCCCATCATTGCGGCATTCAAATGCTAGATGACCTTCCTTTCCACATTTGAAACATTTCCTTATACCTTTAAGACAACTCCATCCATGTTACTTTCCACACTTTGAGCATAAGGGAATACTCATCTTCTTTTCAGTGTGTTCTTTAGATTTTCCTTTCAATTCCATTTTCCTCTTCTTATCAAACCCATATGACTTATGGGTTACTCCAACTTCCATCTCAACTTTGAGAGCACATCGAACAATTTCCTCGTAGCTATTGAAGTCCATTATGGATAACGCCCTTTGAAGACTTGGTTTTAAGCCACTAAAGAATCAATCGATCTTACTCTCAGGTTGGATAATAATCCCAGAAGTGTACCTTGCATGTCTTGTAAAATTTGCTTTGTAGGTACCAACAGATTCATCATCCTTTTGCTTTAGTTCAAGAAACTCCTTCTCCATATTTATTCGAAGAATATGAGGGAAGTACTTATTGAAAAATAAGTTCTTGAACTTGTCCCATTCCATGGACTCAATTTCACCTCTTTGCCTCGTATTCTTGGTAAGATTCCACCATTGATCAGTATCACCTTCCAAACGATACACTACTGAGATGACTATATCATGTTCAGAACATTGAAGAACTGAAAATATATTTTCAGTAGTACTGATCCATTGTTCAGCAACTAATGGATTAGAAGACCCGTTGAATGAGGGTGGACGCTGCCTCATGAAGGATTCAACATAATTTTACTCCTTCCTTTGCTCGTTTGGAATTCCTGTATGATTAATAGCTTGAGAAAGTTTTGTGAGTATGGCTACAAGATTTTGCATTCCAGCTCCCATAATGTTTAGTTGCTCCGGGGGATAATCATTGCATTTCCCATCGCATTCTGCATTAACACAGTTCCTTTGGGTTCCATCCATTTACTAAAACCAAGAATAATAGTGTGAGAAACACTAAATATAATAGGAAAACCACATAATCAAGAATAAAATTTCACGCTTTAGGTCTTATCATAGGTGATTCACGGCCATTTCTAAAACACTAAGATTTTGTTCTATGCTTAGACTTATACATAGGGTTCCTACTAAGGATTTCACATCCTAGATTCCAAAGGTTGACTATACCTTTCCTCTGATACCAACATTAATGACCCATACTTTACATACATTGTTATTACTTCAAAATTAAATCATGCTTATTACAACATATAACAAAACCATGAAAGGACTGTATAGGTATATTTCCTTTAGAAACTGGGAAACATAAAAAACTGGTTCACAAATCATCTACATAGTCTCCCATTTATTTCATCATATCTAGAAACCCGTTTGGAATATTCTACTTAACACCCTTCTTCCAAACATGGGGAAAAGAAAACATACAAAAGGGTGAGCTCAAATTCTCAGTAATGGTAAAAAAAAGAAATATCAATCATATCATATTCTTAAGAACATAAAATTTCAAAAATCTTGTCATGAAAAAGAGATCATAATATCATGACATGGGATCATTCATAATAGGGAAATTTAATCCAAATAATCATAACATAAAACATGAAGCTTTTTGGCATACACACATAATCCTAGATAATCATTTCTTATTAGTCTATACTCATTTTCAAGACTATCCTAGCGGACAAAGTCCATTTCAAAACTGAGTTCACTTCTCGTTTCAGTCCTCTTTCACTAAACCGGATTAACCTACCATTCCAGCCATGTCTATCTCATGAGATATAAATCTTTACCCAATGCTTTGGAGGGAGATATAGGTCACACCCATCTCATAATGAAACCATTATTATGTGTCCCACAAAATCATAAATCATACATCATAGCATAACCCATGTAATAAAAATGGAATTCTTAATCATCATGCCATCATAACACAATCCATATAAGATAAAAGGACATACTAAAAATAATTCCATCATAAAATAATCAAAAAAATGTAAAAATATTGATAGAAACAGAACCATGTATTATCTTATCTGTAAAATAATTTTAATAAAACACTTGAACTCCCTTCTTGAGGAAAATATCCTTTCTACTTTTAAAAAAACATTTTTCCCATTCTTAACATGTCATACAATTTTAAACTAAAAGAATTTGATTAAAAATAAACATGAAAATTTGTAAAGTAATCTTCATGGAAATATTGTCCTAAATGTCCATTAAGGCCGTATAAGTTAAAAAACATTTTTCTCGTACTTTTTCCGGAAAAGTCAAAAAGTACCTCGTACTAAAAACGACAAAATATTTCTTTCATATCTTTTACTAAAAACTCACAAATGTGTAAAATTGGATTTAAAAAATTTTAGGTGGATGGAAATAATATTACTTATTGAGGAAACATGGATGTGGATGATAAATATGACCTAGTAAATCCGGAAGTATAAACAATGTCGGATAAAAATGAGATTGTGTAATTTTCCCTTACCTTAGTTCTGATTTACTTTGTAAGTGTCTGAACCTACTGTATAATGATTTAAATAATCTTATTATCATATTCCAGAATCATAATTATTTTTTTGATATCATATATAGTCATATTCTAAGCTTCTTATTAGTAATATTTCTTCGCTACTTGTTGTTCGGGTGTTTATTACTTTTTGTTCTTATGTGTGTTTTGTGGAATAAATTATTATTCTTATTTTTAGGTTATATATACATCATTTACAGAAAGGTATTAGTGTAATATATATCATATTTACTTATTAAATTCATTTATATAATCATTATTCAAGGAAGATCATGTAGAACGAGTCACATCACATCGTGGAGACGGTATTCCGTACGTACGCACGAGCGATGATATCGTTCCCATGATCATGGAATTGTATTGGAGTGTATGTATACTATTTCAGAATCAATATCACGTTAAAATAATCATATATAGTTATTCACTACACCATTATACCCATCCATGTAAGGTGGTTGTGGAAAACAGATTACACCACGACATGGAGACGGTATTCCGTACGTACGCACGCGCGGTGATTTCATTTTCCATAGGATCGATAGAAGATGAAATAGGGTTGTTTAATATTTATAATAACATATAATTATATGATTGATACTGATGTTATTACTTAATAATGAAATAACTAAAGAATAAGAAGTAGAAGAAGAAATAAAGTGGAAAGAATCGGTAACGGACATTACCTCTTCTTTGAAGCGCCTCTTTTTAACCTCCTCTTTGGGCACTAAAGATGGTCTCTGAAGAAGACCAGAACCTCTAGGATGTTTCTAGGGAAGTGGAAAGGAGAACTTGGTAGGGTTTTTCTGAGCTTGAAGGCTCAACGTTTTGTGAGGAAGAGAGGGAGGAGGTTCCCTTTTTAAGGGAGGAGAGGGGCACCTTAGGAAAACTTAAAATATTATTTTATTATAAAGTCATATTCGGTTTTTAATAGCTCAAAATTGATTTATTTTTAAGCTAAGGTGGGGATGGGTCTAAATCCTCTCATAAAATAGAAATTATAAAAGTTAGGTTTCTATTTTATCCTTATCATTTAGATTTAACTTTAAGTTAGATAATTTAACTTTTACTGTGTCTTCTTATTTTCTTACACTATAAGGTTAATAAACATACTATAACAAGCCAAAAGAACCCCAAGTTGTTTATTATTAATATATATAACCTTATCTAAGTCATTTGGACGAACCTTAGATTTTTAGGAATAAAATAACAATTAATAATATAATTTATTTTTTAAAAACGATTTAATGTCAATTTGGACACTATTTGGTAATTGATTTTTGTGAAAATCATAATAGAATGATTAGTTCGAAAAAAGTTAATTAAATAAATACTAACATATCATATTAACCTATAAAATTAGTTTAATTCATTAAAAGTCTCAAATTGCATTTATTTGAGTATTTATAACATCAATTATGTTAATATTTCATTAATAAGATAATTACTGTATCATCATTGTGTTATTAATAAATTAAATTATTTAATGTCTAAAAATTATAAATAAAATACCATTATGTTGGAAATATTTTTATATTTCTAATTAATATTTATAGTCTAATTTATCTTATGTATAACCCTATATTAAAAATGTTTTAGTTATTAAACATTGATTTTAACTATTTTATCTATTTTTTAAATAAAATAATATTAAATGTCCTAATCTAATCCAAGTGGGCCTAAATGGTCATATTATATTCTTAAGGTTTTTTCGGTCAAATTACACTTACACAATAGAATTAATACATGTGTTAGGGAAATAATAATATCATTGTTACCCTTAATTACCCAATTTACTTTTAACCCTGGTAAAAAAAAGTAAAAAGTTACTATTCACCAAAAATTATTTTCATCTCATTGAACCACATTTTAGTCTTTGATATTAATCGTGTCTCACGGATTTTCGAAATTCCACTCACAAAAGCGGTAAAATTAAGTTTTATGTGATTTGCAATTTCTCCTAGGTGGTGGGTAAAAGGCGGTGAAAAGTTCAATAAAATTTTTATATATCTATAGTTATTATAAAATTAATCCAATTAATTACTATGAACATATATAGGTATTATATATCAATTTTGACCTAAAATAAAGTTAAATAAAATAAATAATTATTTTAATAAAAAGTCGGTTTTTAAATAGTAACCCAGTGTTTTCACTATTCATCAAAAATTGAAAGTTTTCAGAAAAATACCAAAATTTTAACCTAGGCTAATTTTGATATTCTGAATCCAAAAATGAAGTCCATTTTGAAAGATGAAATTTAAAAAATTTCAAAAAGTGGTTATTACTATTCATAACGGCTAGTTTTAATAATATTTTAATAACATGTCGTTGTTTAGTGAAACTCGGTATTGCGTACGATGCAAGATATCGAGGAAGGTCATGATTGCATGTAAAGTAAGCCAGGATAGTGTTGTGTGTAGTGAAAGATTCCTTTGATGATTTATATAACATAAAAACAAAACATTTCTCATAAAAATCTCAGGTGTTACATGACTTGTGACACATATGTATCTCTCAAGACATTATACATCACACAGGGGGGTCCCCCATGGTATGTGGCTCCATAATAAGAAGAATAGATGTCGATCGATATTTGGGTAGATCTTAATTAATTTTTTTTGAGAATAATAATGAATAAGATCAACAATTAAAATATTTCTACAAAAATAATTCTACAATAAACGCTTCCCGCAAATACGCATGATCCATGGATCAATCCATTGGTTTTTGGATCAGCGTCCATTACAAGAATTATTAATAGGGAAGAACCGTAGTCAAAAAAATTACCCTACCATTTTTCGAATTGATCCCTGATGAAGAATTAGGATGCATCATTGTATTTAGAAAGATACTTCCATTATATCCCGCTTCAGTCAAAGATCTCTAATCTAGTTGTTATCAACCAATGGGATCTCCCTCAATAACTCTAATGGATCTTGTCAATTCATAGGTCTATGCGATTAACCCTGATAATTTTTTATAAGCACATATCTAATGAGGGAAAATTAGTTCATTGTGTCATCAACAAATACAATTATTTATTTAACTATTTTATTCATTTTATGATTTTGGAGACTTTTCAATAAATGAATCACGCTCACTGATTTTAATTCACTTTTATGTTATGAACCATATTATGAACTCAATACTTCATTCAGATTTATGATTAAGTCACACATTTATATGTTATTCCACTTTTTTGTAATACTATGTGCTCATTTTATTTAATATATTTAATATATTTAATTGTTTTATTAAGGGAACATCAAGCCTCAGAATCATACATCGTCTCAGTTCCTAGTATCAAAAATAATCCATATAATATCCAAAAATAATACAAGGAAAACCTGATACATTAGAATCTTTCCAATTTGGGGATTTACAGCCTAAAAATATAAAATAAGGGCTACTAAAAATGGTTTGGGTACTGAGCATGAATCTGAGCATATCACTCTCATGTTCTCTCTTGAAGATTCATATACTTCCCAGGACATGCATTAAAAAAATTGTTCCCCCATAGAGGTCAATCTCTTACCGATCCTTGATATATGACTCTTCCTAGATAATAATGTGTGATGGCTCATGTATATACTTTCTCAACTATAATATGTAGAATCCCTCATGTGTCTGGTCTACCTATAGAGGTTGAACTAAGAATCACACCACCTCACCAACTCTATACAGTATTTGAATAGGGTCTATGCATCTTAGATATAGATTTCCAACCAAACCAAATATCTGAAATCTACATTGAGGTGAACCCTTTAAGAACACATGGTATCCCTCATAGAACTCCAAAGGAATCCATAGTCTTTTTTTCATTATACTTTTGATGTATCTTTGTAGTCTTTATCCACTCTAAGATGATATACATATTATTGATAGATTATTGCACCTACACTAGGCCCATGAGTGTTGACTCTCCTGGGTCATTCCAGTAAAGTGTTTACCTACAAGTTCACCCATAAAAATTCACTACTGGTTCCATACTGATGGTGGAATGGTAACTTTTGTTTTATGAAAACACCACCAGTGGTTGGCGATCCTCCAAAATATTTCCAAATTCAAATATGAATGCTCACAACATGTCCTCCAAAACCTGAATGGTTTGTTCAATTTGCCCTTTATTTTGGGGTTGAAAATATTTTCTCAAGAATAATTGAGTCCCAGAAACCTCCTGCAATCCATTCCACAACCAATATATGAATTGAGCAACACAACCATAAATTATCACTGATGGAACTCCATGGATTCATACATTCTCTTTAACAAGGAGTTTTCCCAATTCCTCTACTAAAATCTAATATCATATATCAAAGAAGTAGTCTAAATTTGTGAGTCTGTCTATGATCACCTATATATCATAATTTCCCCAATATTTACATGCTATTTTCACCATGAATTCCATGGGTATCCCATCCCAAATCCATTTTGTTACCTCAATGTGTTGAGATAAACCCACTGGAACAAGGTGCTTGGCCTTCACTTGTTGATAAGTAAGACGTAGAGAGAGAATCTTGACAACTCCAAAATTCATCCCCAAACACCAAAAATAAAGTCATAGGTCCTATTACATATTTTTCAAACCTAGTAGTATCACCAAAGGGTATATATGAAACTCTCTAATAACATCCTCTTATAATGTCACTAGTATCATTGTGCATCCTAAAAAAATAATGAAATGTTCCCCACCTTCATAAAATCCAAAAAGAGTAAGTATAGTGGATATTTTAGTACATAGGGGCTCACAGTCGACATCCCCATGATGATCCTCCCTGAATCACTATAGGAGCAGAGGTTTGGAAACCATGGCCTAGAGGTAAGCTACTCTTTCTCCATCCACAAAGGATAACTACATCAACGCCAACGAAACTGATGCCTCTTCCAGAAACTGTAAATAAGATCTTCTATTAATATAATATTCTTCTACATTTCTCTACCAAGATTTTTAGAAAATTTTAAAGTCATAATCCTGGAGATACTATAGAAAAAACCTCTATCTCAAGTTGATATCTCTCTAAGAGAAGTTATACTAGAGATTTATGGGATAATAATATATGATAAATAGATCACCGATCGGGTAGTGTCGTCAAATCTTTATTGTGAACACTACTACTGCTAACTCAATATCATGTTTCATGTAGTTATTATTATGTTATTTCAAATGATTTTAACCATTATCAATCAAAAATTTCCTCTATATCAAAACAAAACCAATCCTGGTTCTTTATGAATCGCATAACACTATGTTCTTGAAACCCTCCTCTAGAAATATGAAGATGGGAATTCTCATCAATCTATGCCTTAACTATTAAAATGCCAAATGGAACCTCTTTATACACATGAAATTCTACCTATTAAGATTCAAAAATATAATTTTATGCAAATAATTTGGATAAATAAACTAAAAATATTTGGTAACGTCCTTCCAACATAAAGAACCTCTAAACCTCTCTCACACTCTTGGATGGCTCCAAAGCTAACACTTCTTAAACATTTTCCAGATCCACTACCACTCCATTCAAGGAGATATCATTACCTATAAAATGGGAAACCTATATAAAAACCAGAACTTTAATAGATTTTTGTAAAGATATTTCTCTCGTAGTATATCTAGAACTGTCCTCATGTATCCTGCATTCTCCTCCTCGGATGTCTACGTCACGAGGATATCATCGATGAAGACTACCGTGACCAATACATGAAAATATGAAATATCTTGTTCATGAGTCCCATGAACATATATAGGTTGTTATTCATTCCATAGGTAATCAAAATATACTCATAGTGAATATAGATACATCTAAATGTCACCTTTGGAATATCCTCATCCCATACACGTAGCTGGTGATATCCTGACCTAAGGAAAACCTAAAGAACCATCATTCCCCTATTAACCTATCAAATATTTCATCAATCCTTGGTATTGGATACATGTTCTTCACATTAACTATGTTCAATTATTCCTAGTCCACACATAACCTCATGCTCTTATCTTCCTTGTCGGCAAACAAAACTAGGGCCACCCAAGGTGAAACACTAGGCCTAACAAATCCCTTCCTCCGCATGTCCTCCAAATGCACACTCAAATTATGATTCTCAATTGGATCCATAAAATATTTTGGTGTAGATATCAGTGTCATCCCACAGTGTAGGTCAATTCATAACTCTATCTAATAGTGGGGAGCTAAACCATGAACATTTTCAGGGAAGATTCCCTCATACTTATCTACCGGTATAAGAAATGGGGAACTTACAAAATTCATTACATGAAGGGTTAGGCTAGAGAAATGATAGGTAATCAGTTTCACCCTCTTAGGAATGATTTTTTCCTATGTCGCATGAGTTTCCTTTTCACTGATGAAGGAAACCTAGTTCCATTACTATGGAAACACCGCATCATCCACCCAAAACAACCAACTTGGTAATAAAAAGCGTATAAAAATTGCATACCTATGATGATTTTTTAAGGCCTCATCACTACAAAAACGTGATACCAACAGAAACTATTTCCTCCAAGAGTATGGTCATAATGTTAGTATAAGTGTATGATCACTAAGTAGTCTCTTATATGACTCTCTAAGAATAAAGAATGAGCCAATGGTTCAACTAGAATCTCAAATTATTGTACAAGGTATGTGAAAATAATGTAATTACTTGAACCTATTTTTATAACCACTATATTTAAGGTAGAAAAGAAAAATATCATACCTTGAATCATTCTCAGATCCTATGGGTCATAAGCTTCAATAGCCAGCAGTTGTCCCCACCTCTATCCTCTAGCTCACTGAGCCTGGTACGGACCACCTGGGTGTGTTGGTGGTAAAAAGTCAAAGAGGAAACCACCTCACACTATTTTGATATCCCCTCATCCACATATTTCTTCTTGTGAACCTTTATACATATGTCACTACCTCTTCCTAGATGGATCATCCATGTTATCTATGTCAGCCATACGGAAGGTTAAAAAATATCAGGAAATATGTCCCATGTCTTCATATGAGTATCACTACCTCTCTATGGGATGAATGGACCCACCTTATGTGCCCTGAACCTTAGAACCTCTATCTTGGGGCCTCTTACTAAAATTTCTCGCATGTCCAGGTCAATGATAATGACATCGTCCCCCTGCTACTGAGGTATCTTCTCCTGCTTTTCCACTTCCATCAAACAAAGGTTGTGTATGATCATCCAAGAAACTCTCAATCACAAAATCTATCTCTATCTCCCCATTATAGGTTGGAATGCATAGAGGGATAACACTATCCTATATGTCACTATTCATACCTCGTTCAAATGTACAAGCTCTGAAGATCTGGTTAATAACCATATCCATCAAGTACCTAGAGAGGTTGGTAAACCTCAATGAATATTTATCCACTATCATCATTCCCTTCCAAATATTTCGAAGCTCTTGGATGCCCAAATCCCTCAACATATTTTGTGAGAACTCCTCTCTGAAATGGTGTTCAAAATCTATACACATAAGAGTCTCCTCATTACAATACTGGGTCACCAAACCCCACTATCACCCTGATGATCCATAAATAAGGCTTAATTCTAGGACCTCTCTCTAATCTACTAGTGTCCTGGCCTAATGGAAAACATGGGTCAGCACCTCAAGCCAGTCCTCATCCACCTATGTGATGGCCTCGCCTCACATCCTGAGGGGTCTCTTCCAATGAAACTCTTGAAGAATGAAAATCCTTCACAAATCATTCACTAGTACTATGTGTACCGCATCTCTCTCCACATGTGCTGGAATAACTCATTCGCCACCTAAAGGTAACACCTCGTGAACTGTTACCTATATCGATGCCTCATCATCGGGGGGACCATCCTCATTATCATGATAAATCCAACCTAGCATATTTTTCAAAGGAATATTGAATAAAAAATAACCAAGGTCAATTAGTATATCTAGAGACCAAAGTAGTGAGTTTAATAGAAACCACAACACATTCTTATTTGATGCATGTACCATTGTTATCCCAGCATCCAATTTTCACATGTACTCAGTCAAAAATAAAGTATCAATGTCATTTGACTCACAGTTGTCTCTATATCACACTACCAGTGTTTTCTTCTATGATATCGTATCATTTCACAAAGAAATAGTTGCTCAATTATAGATTCATTGGGATATTTCATACCCTGGTCCAAAATAAGAGTTCCTATGATAAATTAAAAATAAAGGCAGAAAAACACAAGAACAAGTAATAAGAATCGACCTCGATTGATGATTATTTTGATATTAATTCGTTTAAATGAGAATAAAAATAAATAAAATCAATTATTCAAATTAAATATCCCAAAATCACCCCACTGTAAATTCATCACACTAATACACATGATCCATGGATTAATTTGTTGGTTGATTGATCCGAGTTTATCATAGTAATCTAGAACATGGAATAAACACAATCAAAAATACTACCCTACCTCATTTCATATCGATCGATGATGAAGAAAAAAGATGTGTCAAGATCATTTGTCAGATCCTTCAATTTCACCTCACTCTGATCATTGATCTTTAATCATTTTTTCATTTTCAATTGGGATCTTCTCCATTGGTTATAATGTCTCTCATCAATTCACGGATAATCCTACAAATTTTCTATAATCATGTATTTAAATATGGAAAATTTGGTTGCTACATCATCAAAAAATTAAATATTTTATTTTCTTATTTTATTTATTTTATAATTTTGATGGATTTTCCACCAACAACCATCTACAGATAAGGTTAAGTCACACATAGAGTAAAACCATTATTCTGAACCCAATGGTGCCCCCGAATTAATGATCTAGAAACCTATTAAGATATTATTAAACAATTTTAGGAAAAATATGTGTGAATACTATTTAATATATTTAATATATTTCAAAAATTAATTGTAGGCACACCAGGCCTCAGAATCACATGTTTCTTTATCACCTGATCTAAAAACTAATCCATATAAAATCTAAAAATAATACACATAAAACCTCAGACATTAAACATAACACTTTTTTAATCACTGGATCAAACCCTCATGAAAAAATACCCATTGATTTATTTATAATTCCCCAATAAGTTTCTTGAAAAGAGTAAAAAAATACACATATGGGTACTATATACAACACAAAATCAAAACAAGTGGGGAATATGTAATATATCTCACGTAAATAAAAGTAATACAATAAATCCATACCTCAAGTATGACATAATTCAAAAGCACTTCAACCACCAATAAAATAAATCTAATTTTCTTATAATTATATAATAGAACCATAATCATTTATATCATACCATAAATGATTTACTTATGTTATCTTATCAACTCTTTATTTTCAATTTTTTAATAAAATCATTGTTCTATGTGATAACTGCTAGGTATTTCCTGAGAATTTTAGGCCGATTGTATATTGATCATGGTTAAATAATCTCTAGAATGGTATACATGATATAATGACCATATATAATCATTATATATATATATATATATTAATTCACAACATATAGACATATAAAAATGAATTACATTGTTCATGGAGATGGTATGTTATATGTCTTAATGAACGTTGTTTTCTATTTTCAACAGATTGAATGGAAAAAGGTTTAATAAAAATTTAACATTATAGAGTAATTATTATATCTTATATACCATATATATTAAATAAATATATCCTCTTTATAGTACATGTCAAATAGAAATGAAAAAAATACATTACTTCATAGAGGTTTTAGTCTACACACACGCATGAGCAACATTATCATTTTCCAGTAGATTGGAAGGACAAAATGTAAATGAGGTATTATAATTACAGAAGCATAATTAAGTGATAAATATATTTTATAAAAAATAAACCCATCATAATAAACACCAATATAATATATTTAATGAAAATTAATATTATTGTTATTTATAGGTGGTAGTCTACATTTATGCATGAGTGATACTATTGCTTCTGATTTGATGGAATTGATGGTGGATAATGGTGGTTTCATGATAATAATATTATTTTTTAAAATTTAGAAAAATTAATTTTTTAGTTAATGATAAATACAATAGATTTATAGAAATTATAAAAAGAAATAAATTGGAAAATCCCAGGTAAGATGATTGCCTCTATTTATTTTTTCCTCCTTTAGGTCCTTTCTTAAGGGCACTTGGAATGGTCTCATAAGAAATCCAAGACCTCAATTTTGGGTATAGGTAACTATGTATGAAAAATTTGTCTGTGTCTTATCTATATTTATCAATATGGTGTATAAAAAGGGATAAGTTTACCCTTTTATATGTGTGGGGAAGGGCACTCAATAATTTCTTAAAATATTAAAATATAATGAAGTCATTATAAGGAAATATTCTATCAAATGGGAATAAATTCAAATAAAATGAGGCTAGAATTTAAATATCATAATAAAATTAAATTTATATGGGTTTTTCGGTCATTTTAAATATTATAATTTTTATTAATACCATCGTTTTTCATTTTTAACCTTAACCATGGTAAAAACTATTATAACATTAAATGGTTATAATTTTACATATAAGGTAAAAATTGGATCATAAATTTCCAAGGGATTTTATTTTAAACCTTATAAAATCCATAACTTCCTCTTCTAATATTTTAAGGATTTTTAACAATTTAATAAAATATTATTTTCATAAAATACAATTTGTGTCATTTTGGAAACTAATCATCTAAATCGACATTAAAACACCAAGAAAATATGAAATTGGAATATAATACATTCACATGTCTATAATATATCATTTTTATCTAAGAAATTATCAGTACACACTTTTTCGTTCATTTTATTTTTCTTTTAGTATTTTCAAAATTATCTATTTTATTATCCAATTATTTGAACAAATATTTTTCCAGGCTTGCGTAAACATTTAAGGTAATTATATCATTATAAAAAATTAGAAATAAAATACCATAACAAAAATATTTTAAATAAGATCAATATATTATTTTATATTCATTAAATATTTATATTTACTCACATATATGTCATGGAAAATTATTTGACATGTTTTTTTTTACTTTTCCATCCTTGCACAAGCATTTGGGAAACTAACTTGTTCTGTAACTACAAACCGAACATACACAAAAATTATATATAATAATTATTCTTATTTAATTAAATTTATTATTTCTAACTAAATGAGAAATATTATAAATTATGATAAATTAAAATCATAATGTTACATTTACATGAAAATAAATGTTAGTTAAAAAACAAACAAAACGGTATATATATATATGTTTAATCTTATTCATTCTTGTTAATTGAATGGCTATGTTATAACTATAACATTTAAAACGAAATATTTGATGGTTCATTAAAGATCTGTGGTGTGTGTTATTTAATTTATCAATCATAATGTTATTTTAAAATATCGAGGTGTTATAAAAAATTTCCTTGAGTTTATATTAATTTACTCAAATTTTATGAAGCTTTTCTAAAATTATTTAGTTATAAATCAAAGAAAAAGCAGTCAATCACGTTTTACCAAAATGTAATCATATAAAATGTTGTTATGGATTATAGCCCATTGTAGAATATTTCAATATATTAATGCTTAAAATTAGAATTATAAAATCAATCATTGGTTATTAAGTCAATTTTTTAATATAACTAACCCATGTTATGATATTACTGTATTATATAATAAGATTGTCCAAAGAAGATGCAAGATATTTTCAAATAATTCCTTAAGATATTCCCTAATTTAAGGTACACTATATTCCATGGATTAATGAATTTTTTACCCTAAAACAATTATATACTATACAATATAATATAACCAACAATATTTTGATAGTTTACATTGGATTTACAGTATGTCACCATGAATCTATCATTAAGACTAAAATCTAATTGAATCATTCCCATTTCCCATTATATTATATTATATACAATAACTTATGACACTATATCTAAAACTGCTCTTAGATATGTTCCAATACACTTTTCTAAAGATACCGTCAAATACACTATATATTAAATCATATACCAAACTTTGTGAATATTTAATAATAATTAATTTTTTATAAACATCAAAGCACATTGGGAGCATCTCTATGTGTTTCGTAAAATTCAATCCTAATTATGTTAGGTAAAAATTGTGACACTGTGATACTACATAGAATTTCAAATAAATATTAATTCTCATATTTATCTATGTAAGAAATGATAGACCACTATAAATTCATCAGTTCAAATCAATCTAGAGGCATATATCTTGATATCCATAAAACACATGTATCTCTATATGTGTCTCCACTAGATGTATAATATGAACACATATATGGTTATATAATCCCTTTTTCTAAGACAATTATTATCCTAATATTATAGAGTATTTCAATCCCATATAAAAAAATTCAAACATTCTTGATTTTATGAGTATAAACTGACTAACTCAATCAATACATTACATGTCATTAACCTAAGTATATGATCACATCAAATATCCCCCATTCCAATAGATAATCACATCATATTTAACTAATCTTCGTATCTCTATAAACATCATAGGAAAGTCTATATCATGGCCATGTATATTGTACTTAATATATAACTGAAAAAAATCCCATCTTAGTTAAGAAAAAACTAATGATATGGTCCACAACAAACATATCCACTTATGATTATTTAATACTCAGGGTTTGTGAAAGAAAAATAAAAAATATAATGGTTCTAATGATTGTAATCCTTTCCATGTCAGGTATGGGCATTCAATATGAAACACACATCCCTAGTATACCAAATTCACAATGTATGGAACTCCAAGTGGTAAACTTAATGGACCAACAAGTTCATGAAAATAATGTTTTTCTTCTTGAGATTAATCTGTATATATATACCAAATCATATTCACATGAGAAATAATATTTTTTCACAAACTATAATCATCAACAATTAACATATCTTAGGTATAACTCAAATTCAAATATTAAGAGGTTAATTATAATTTAAATTTGTGTAGTATATGCAGAAAAGGTGAAATAATGATAAATTGGTGACTATATATTATATAACATGATATATTTCATAAAAATAACCACATATATGTATACTAGTAATGAAATACAATGTACTAATTTGATTATATCTCATATGATAGACCACTAAATAGGCCTTATGTTTTCATTAGTTTCTATGTTTTTCTGAAACTCAATGCATCTCTATGTAATTATTTCAAAAACTCTATGTAAAAAAAATTAAACATTCCCACTAAAAAATTTAATGGGAAACATCTATAAATAATTAAATATCAAATAATGGTGAGACATAGGAGTCACATTTCCAATGTTAAACTACTTTAAAAAACTATTTAAACTCATTTTACATCATAAAATCCAATGATACTTTTTTTTATAATTTATGTTGTATAATTAAAACTATTTATACGTTCATAATAATCATCATCATACATATAATTTTCCATCAAATATTTTTCTTGAAGTCATTTAGGTAACTATTAACATTTTTTTCTTAACAACAGATCCTAAAATCTTTTAGGATATAAAGTGACATTAACTTTGTATTTTTTGGAGTATAAAATTTTATTTTTTATTTTCTAGCTTCTATAAATCCAAAAAATGCTACCCCTAATATCACATAAAGTATATTATTTCTAGAATATATTCTAAGAAACATAAACTTTTTTAGTTATGAAATAACACTTATTTACTATAACGAGAATATTAACCAATAAAATGTTAAATCAACATCATATATGATATTCTATTCTTTATAAAAGTATTCTAAAATAGAAACATTATTTGTTGAAACATTCCATTAAATATTGGTGGAATAATACCCTTCATATTTCAACAATCGTTTTGGTGAAAAAAATATTTCTTCCTAGAAAAAAGACATTTATCGTTATCTTACACTTAAGCATGTTATAGGGTTTGATGATTCACAACCCATCAATATCACCTAAATTATTCATAATGATACTTTTTTTTAAACAAAACTTATTATATCAGATAAATAAGATCCAAAACATATTTTTTTAGATATATTTCATATTTATATATTAATTTTCATTAAAATCCATGATTCATAAACCCATTTCTTCATCATTTAAAAATAACTACAACCTCACTCAATTCATAGATTGATTTTGAACACTTTTATACTTGAAAAATTTGTAAAATATACATTTAGTATCATATACATTTTAAAAATAATAAATTAATTATTCCAAAATGATACCAGGTATAGACACTCCATCGAGTTTCATAAACTTATATTAGTATTGAAGATAATTATATACAATGAAAACAATTTACCATACTTCATAAACCTTCTTTTGGGAATGAATTATTGTAACTAAGTATTAGTTATGTCTAATGACTTTCTTCAAGACTATACTCTTACCCAATTATTCTACTAACACGATACAATAGTTTAAGCATCCCATTTCATGTTCATATGTATTAAAAACCTTGATGAAATCAGATAAATTTTAATTAATGTCATTAAATATGTTATAAAATTCCCAAAATAGATTAAAAATGAATTTTGAAGCCAAATATAGAATAAAAGGGTATCATCCATCTCCCCGAGCCAATAATCTAATCAATAATATTGACTATATGGATGGATACAAAATTTTTCATATTATTTTATTTAAAATTTCATTGAAACCTCATATGAATTTACCAAATATTCTTATAAATGAATATATATTCAATATTGGAATAAGTTTAAAATTTTCATATGCAAAAAAATGTTTCTGTAACCAATATAATTTTTCCATCTTTTATGAAAATGTTTCTCAATTTCCAATATTAATTAATAGGCTTATCGTTTTTAGGATTGATATCAATTTCAATTTTGATGATGAGGATGATGAGATTTAATCTACATCATACAATTTTAGGATTAGAATTTCAATTTTTATATTTACATAATAAATAATTTTATTGGATATACACCCACTTAAATGATAATAGTATTTAATTAAAACATATCTAGTAGTGTCCCAAGACCTACATTTCACTAAGATTTGGGTCTCTTTAGAATTTTTCACATAATTCTCTGTTTAAGTAGAAAAAAATAAAAAAAATAAAACATGACTCTTTAACAGTTGAGGAAATAATTTTTTATGTTAATACTTGATATGGATTCACCCAACCTTATTCCAAAGGTAACCTAATCATATTTATGTCTCATTACTATGTGTAACCTAAATAAATCTCAAAAAAAGGATACCTAATCTTATTTTTTGTGACCCAACACTGTATTTACTTATACAATATAATCTATGTTCGCATACCTTTATCAAGACCTATCAAATGACATGATCAAGGTGTTATCAAGAGTTTTCTTAGGAAGGAATCTCACACCTCATATTTTAAATGGCATGTAATTTCATTGACATATTTCATGTATTAACTTTACATATATTAAAGAAACTAACAGATTTGTTGGTAATCAATCATCCTTCCATAAAATATGTATTTGCAAACCATATTGATGTGTAAGTCTTTCAAAAACTCATAAACATGCCATATTTATGGAAGGACTAAATGAAATCATTTATCATACCTATCATGTTACTCCTTAAAATAATGTATGATAATTTTGAGAAGTATTTGAAACACTTTTTATGTAAAAAAAAAGAATTATTCATAGTAAAAAATATAGTATAAATAAAAAATATTTAATAATAAAAATTATTGAAAAATTTATATATTTTGTTATGAGATAAAAATTAATGAACTAATAATAATTATATTATTATTAATTTATAAATAAATCATTGATAAACCTGAACAATTCACTTTTAGTCAATATTGTTTTTTTATCTTACCATTTTGATGGTTTTATCATGATATCCTTTATAAATTAGAAATATGTGAAATTTATGAGCACTTATAACAAAAAACATCAACATGTCATAAAATATGAAACCATTTAAATAGTACAAATTTTTCTCAAATAAGGCAACTAGTATATCTATTTCACTTTTACATTTTTATTTCATCATAAATCAATATAAAAACATATATTTTTCACCATATTTGAACAATTTATGTGATCTTTAAACCATTATATTATGTATAAAAATGTTTTTAGAATTGTCTAATCCCTCATAATATTTAGAACGGGCCCTTAGGGCCACATTAATGATTGTTTTTATGAATTTTATTAATCATATTTTTATTTATTAAATGTCTCTAAAATCCATTATAATAAATTTAAAACATGTTTTAATTGATTAAATTATATACATTATATAAATTAAATATATATAATAAAATAAATTTCTTTATAATTTATAAATAAATATAAATTATATATTTCAATTTAAAATTTAAAAATAAAAATTTTCTTCTAGAATATTCCCTATGGTATAATCTATATCATTTGTTGCGGTATTCTCTATTATCTATCCTATTTAAGAATGGTTTTTTCATGGTTATGATATAACCATCAGTTCATGAGATGTTACCTTTAACAATATCACATATATCTTAATAGTGAATCGATATCTGATTTTCCATCATGAAATTGATGATATTGTCTAATACAAAATCATATATCATGAATTGCAATATAACAGAAAATTGAAGGACTGTATTTTTCCATATTTTATGATATCATGTATCATATGAAATCACCATATCTTATTTTATAATAACAAATATCCTAAATATTGTTAATATATAAAATTTTATAAATGTCTTTAGGATCGACAATACAATATAAAATTTTCCTTCAGATAATATATAATTCCCAAGATCACAATGTTATGAAAAACTAAAACCATGAATACAGTAAATGAATTATGTATAACATACACCGATAATATAAAAAAATCAGGATAATAATAATTTGGTTGATAGATATTATTTAGAATCATTCATCAAGTTCTTCCCTTTATGGTTAATCCGTAGGTTGACTGAATCACCCAATGTATTAGGAGGAACCTCCTTCACACCATAATACAATTGTATCTCTTGAAGAAATGAAAGAATGAGGAAGAGAGATTTATGAAATTTGGTAGGATGCTTGGGTATAATCGAGTAACCAAATCAATGGCTACTACATCCATATACATCCCCCAGGGATTCTTAGTGAGTATCCATGACTTTTCTCCAATGTTATGAAACATTTGAGTAATTCTATGGTTTTAAATCCTTATAAACCTCAATTAATCATATTGTCCAACATTTTATTGTATTAAATATTAATATTGATGATATTTTTTTATATAATATTCATGAACATGAACACTTAATGTTAAAATTAATTAATCAAACTTGGGTTGTTTTGATAATCATAGAATATGAATTACCAAAATTACAATATTATTATATCAAAAAATACGATTAACTAAAAAAGAGGAATAATATTACCAAATCATTCCTTTCCCTTAATTCATGGAATATGATTTTCCTTGGATTTATGTACATTTTACCTTATAAAATATATGCCAAACCATAATACATAACTAAAAGAATCTCTTCGTTTACATTGGATATAGGCAATATCACCATCAAACATGGTATCAAAATCATATAAACACTCATACACTAGGTTTATAACCTTATATAGATCATAGAAAATAGGTTCTACGCATATCCTAGGGATATGGGTGTGTTGTGAGTACAACATAACCATTAAGAGGTCAATACTCAATCCTTTTAAAATTATTAAAAACCAAGTATATCGAGTAACAACAAAATATTGGTATATAAAAAATAATAATAATGAAACCTCTCTAAATTATTATATTCAGTAAGGAATAGTGATAAAAATATGAGGAGAGGATACAATAAAGGGGGTTTAATGTAATTAAAACTAATATAATAATAGAAAACCCAACATTTACTATCATAAAGAAGAAATATGAAGCTACAAACCACTTTTATACACTTATAGGGATCCCCAAAAAAGATAGTATGTCTAATTCCATTTTTCAAACCAAATAAGGTGGTTGGGTCTGTTTTTAATATTTAATCACACTCTAATATCTCTTCAATTTATCAAAAATTTATTATTGAGATAAATTCTAAATTGAAACATTTTTGAAAACCAAAGGTGAGCCTATTTAAATATATCTTGATGGAATATTATTGTCCCTATAATGGTTGAATCCACTATGTAAATCATAAAACTTTATAATGAGAAGATTAATTGAATCAAAATATGTCTGTAAATTTTTTATCATATACCCCAAATAATCAAAAATAATTATACTACCTCATAAGTTATTATTCATGAAAGGCCCTACATTATTTAGTATATAACCATTTTTAATTAGGTTTTTTATATCATGTGACCCCCATTTACATTACCAATGGGTCTCATATTTGGAGAATGATCTATAAATAGATTCATTAGAAAATTGGATAACCTCTTTTTATAAAGAAAAAAAAAGAAATATCTCTTAAAATAGTATGGGTATTCATTCTATGATGTATTCGATTAACTAAAATTTCATCATGTATTATTCTGTCATGGACCTAAAAAACTCCAAATAATCTAGTATAATATCTATAATGTTAATAATCCCTTTAAAAGAGTAGGAATCATCATAGTGAAATTTTACAAATATAAATTGATCAAATGAAAAAAAATATTGGTATGATGTCAGGTTATCTCACATGAACATTCAAAATAAAAGGATCCCGGATTACTTTAAGAAATATTTGACTCTATATATCAACATTAAAACTATAGTTATAATTCTATTTACTTCTATGGGTTAAAATGCTCAATTAAATAACATTAGAAGATGGTTGAGTAATAATATAGGATTGAAAACCCTTGAAACTAACATTTTATTGAAAAGTTTCATCCCATAATTATTGAAATTTTTTATCAAATATTATTTATGCATTCTTGAGTCTTTAATAATGATTAATATTGAAGTCACAATATGTTTCATGACTAAACACATAGAAATTATCTCCCTCCGGGGGTAATATGTGTCTATAGAACTCCATTTAGGGAATATTAATAATCATGTTAATGAGTCTGGGAAGGTTAATCACTATAGTAAATTTCATACGATGTGTATGATTATTAGGTAAGTAAATGGAATATCTAATAAAATTATCATTAAAAAAGGATATATCCTCTTTATAGGATAAATCAAGATAGATGTAGTAAAGGGTGAATGGTATCACTAAGAATAATCTAGAGAGAGGAAGAAAGAGGACCATCATTGTGAATGGTATTTGAGGATAACCCAATATAATGACTATAAAATATTTCCCATGGAAACTATAAAATAAAAATATCTCTTGTTAAATCCTAGTATCCCCAATGTCTTGAATTGTAATTCCACTTTTATCGATCATACTCATCAATCTCATTTAGTTTGTACATTTAAAATATACTTATAAACACAAAACCCATGTGGAATTTTTAGTATCTTTTAATTTTTTTACATAGATTTTTGAACAATGATCACTGAGAGAATAAAAATTGGTATAAATGTGACACCAAAAAATTTTAAAATATGAACACCATATTTGATAGTGTGTATGAAACGCAACATTGAGAATATAAAGAAATAGTGAATCCTGAGAATTTATGATATATTTATTATTTTAAATAAATCCAATATATTGTATACCATGAAATGCACATAATACTGATTTATATTTTATTACACACAACGAAATATTTCTTTGATAGCTTGTGTTACACGCAATACCTAGTGATACCAAACAACAATATGCTATTTATATTGTTATTTAATATGGTTGTTATCACCTAGATGTTGGAATATTGGGTATAAATATGATAAAATAACTTATGAAAATATATATTATTGAAAAACATTTATGGGCTATCTGTTTATTATAAATAATAATTATAATCAATTAAAATAAAAAGAAATCATTTAAAAAACTATATTTTCTTAAAATATGACTTAATCACGCTTGGCACGTATAATTTAAAATTAATTATTACCTCTTTTAGAAAATTTATGTGAAAAAATAATCTTCATTTATGAAATTGTAATATCAAAGTTATCTTAGGGTGAATTTTGGATATTTTTCTAAGAAGTTTTATTTTTTGATGAATTGTGAAAAATACTTGATTTTATTTGAATACTATATTTTTTCTAAATAATTAATAATGAAAAATTATATTTTAAAATTGTTTTCATGTCAAAATACTTTAATTATACATGTATTAATACAATTATGGTATTTATAATCATTTTGATACTATAATTTTGTATAAAAACACTGTAATCTTTTGATCATTTTCAAATTAAAATACCACTTTTTCACCGTGTCTGCAGGATTTAATTTAAATTAACTTTTTACACTTATGTGAACTGAATTTTGAAAAATATAGTAAATATTTAGAATCAAAAAAATTATATTATCTAAAAATATTAACTTAATTTTTGGCCAAATTGACTAGTGAAAAAAGTTAAAATTAATTACATTTTTTAAGGTAAAAATGATTTTACTTAGTGGATGAACTTAGGAAATATGGTGTAAAAATGACACAAAACAAGTGAAAACCCCATTGGATGGTAGTATTCAGACATAATCACTTATTTTGTCTATAATGGAAAATTATTTGGGACTGTTGAGATGAAAAAAATTTCGGTGTAATTCCCTCTTTAAAATAATTACAAGTGTGCTACTCCGCCTAGTTATAATATACACCCCTCTCATCTATACTTCACACCTTCATACCAATTTTTCATCCAATAACTAAAAAAATAACTTCTAAAATTCCCTTACCACATCCTAGAATCCGTATATTCAGAATAAATCCAACATAAAAAAGGCATTATTGTAAACCTAAGGTGGATTCTAGGAGAAGAGGTAATGATCTTCTAAAAGATTTTTTATTTTACCTCCCTCTATACCTACTTCAATTTCTATTATAACATGATTCTATAATAACCTTGATATATTCGATATTCTTATATGTTTTTGTGTTAAGGGTATAACATAAAACTTCACATACATCCATCAAATGGGTTATAAAATTATCATTCATGTGTATGACGGTCTACTACCTCATGAACCGATGTTGTTCATTTTTCCATTACCACTTCTCAAGGTATTGAATAATACTGGATTTATAGTTTTTATATAATAAATATTATATTTATTGTGTTATTATGCTTCGGAATTATTATATCACACAAACCCTCATGCTTTCCATTTTGGGGGAATCTATAACATAGCTCGTGTGTACGAAAGACAACCACCTCGCGAAGCGATGTGATTCATTCACACATTACATGGATTGTATTAAATATGGGTTTAATAAACATATGTGATATATATGACATAAAAATGATACTGTTATGATAATTTATAAACATATAGCTTTTGAAATACCTCGAAATTCCAAAGTAAGAACCTTATATTTGATAGCGTGCATAACACATGCCACCAATCAGGTAAGGGGATATAATACCCCGATAAACTGAAATATATTTGTTATATTAAATATATTTGAGATATTTTATATTTTAAAATTCACTAAAAATTGAGTTATATTTCATTACACCTAGGATAGATCTTCTTCAATGGATTGTGTTACACCCAAGACTGAGTTTCACTGAACAACAATACAATATTAAATTATTATTATTATTTATAATAATAATACATAACCAAACCATTAAATTATTGGATATGAATAATAATAAATTAATTATAGAAATATATTATTTACACAAATATAAAATTAATTAATATGTTACCAATTAATTATAAATGTAAATATAATAAAATTGAATATAAATGAAATATTATTATTTTTATATTCAAAAAGGTGATTTGTCATAATAAAATAAATTATTTAAAATTAGTAAATTTTAAAATATATATTTCATATATTAAATAAAATATTTTTTATAGTCATCCAATTGATTTGATTGACATAAAGTAAGAATAAACTAAATATTACACATAAAAACCATATTTTTATTTTTACCTCCTTTTAATGGAGATTCCATTTCAAATCCAAATTTTGAAAGTTTTATATATTTATTATTTAAAAATAAACATAATCTTTTAAAAGGTAAAATAAATATTATTTTATGGTAATATTTTAGTATTTTCAAATGAGAATTCATTTTTTAAAAAATTGCTAATAATACTCAATTTTGTTTCAAAAGTTCTTTTTCATCTAATTTATCTATGATGTAAAATTATACTTTTTATCTATCTTAAAGGTTAATTAGATAATATGTTTATCAATTAATACAATTTTGTTCATTGGAATAAATTTAAATTTGAAATTTACTATAAAAACATAGAAAACATTACCCATATTGTCGTCCCGCATGCGGGATTAATTTTAATTTACATTATCTCACATATGTTATTGGAAGTTAGAAAAATGAATTAAATATTTAGAACCATCATAAATTCTAATTCTAATAAGTTCAAATTAGTTTTTGAATAAAAATATTAGTGAAGGAAATTAAAATTAATTATAACGATTGAGGATAAATTATGCTTAATAAGGGACTAAACCATAACATTAAGGCCCAAAATGACCTATACACTTGTGAGGAAGCCATTTGATGACCATATTTAGACCCTATCCTCCCTTGTCTCAAATGGAGAAAATTATTGATCAACTTTATATAAAAAATTGTGGTTTGGGTTCCTTTCTTTTAAAATATAACAAGGGTGTCACCCCTCCACCATTATAAAAGGCCCCTTTTCCTTTCACTTCCCCACACCTATCAAACCACTTAGGTTCAGAAAACATATTCCCAATTAACTCTCAATAATCCTTCCCTTACTTCTTAAAGCCATCATTTTGGAATAATGAAATCCACGGAAGCCTTTTGGTATAAATGAAAAGGAGTTACCCGATTAAGAGGCAACGTCTTTCCTAAAGCCCGTTAATTTTATTTCCATTATCAACTCCTTCAATTATCCATATTCTATGATAATATAAAAAACCAATATCCTAAATATACTAGGATTTTTTACACTAATATTTATACCTTAACTTATACAAACATCCATCTAATGGGTAAAAAATTACTGTTTACGTGTAGGCTAACTATTGCCTCATTAAATGACAATTGTTCAATTTTCCTTTACCACCTATAATAGTTCTATTATGGTGGTAAATATGTTTACATATGTTATATATTATATTTATTATGTATTTAATATCATTTAATAACATTACCACACATACCCATATATATTCTATTTTTTTGTAAAAATGATAACATCGTTTGTGGATGTACGGACTACCACCCATCAAAGCTATGTGATTCCTTTATGCTATACATAAAATGTATTAAAAACCTATTTAATAAACCTATGAAACATATATGAAATATATATGATACTTAAATTATGATATAATTATGTATCATTTACACTTCATTCTTTTAACATGACAAAGAAATTAAAGTAACATCCATGCATACGTATGAACTGCCATCCCCATGAATGGAGAATTTCATTTATTATCTCCAAAAAATTAAATATTATTATAAATATATATATAATAGATATATATGATATTAAAATCATTGTTTAAATTATTTTGGGGGTAAAAATATGATAATAACACTGAATTACAAGTTAAAACATACTCGATAAACTAGGCAATTAACACCCCATATAGTTAAATTAATGAATGTTTGTTAACAAATGGGTAATGATACATTATAAAAAGTTAATATGCAGTATAAAAACCATATTATGGTTCTAGTATATGTTTTTAACATATCTAGAACCAATATACAAAAGGATAAATGACCATGCACCAAAATTAAAGTTAATGTAAGGGATTTTCATCTAAATTTACATTCTGTTGAGAATTAATAGACATTATAAACCTAGTTCCTTTTATATGGTGTATATATTGAAATTAAATACTATACAATTAATAATTTTATTCTCGTGGTATTATAAGTTTAATTTAATATTATTACTTCATGAGGCTTATAATTTAAAATTTTTTAATGTTGTATGGGACACTTTGGGATGTTTAATGATTCTTTTACTCAAGACTGATACTAAGTATTTTTCGATGGTATTTTTATTAAATGAAATTATATGAACATTTTTCAATAAAATAATTCATTATAATCAGGTTATTTATGACCATTCTCAATTATTAGTACCATTTTTCTACTCTTTCATACTCCAAATGTTTTATAATTTTTTTAAGAAAACCCAACAGCATTTCTCTCTCTAGTAAAACATCTTATTTTATTATAAAAAACACGTTTTATTAGAATATTTTCAAAAAAAATTTAAACATTTAAAAATGATTTATTATATTCAATTTTACCCTTTTTTATTTTTTATTATTTTTTTAATGTAAGCTTTTTTTTCCTTCTAGAAATGGTACGTTTCAAACCTTTTTATCAGGAAAAAATAATATACTTTTACCTCATACGACTTGTATAGATGTATCCACCATAATTACATTAAATCATCATTTTAAATATTAAAATGAATATTTTAAAATAATTTTTTTTGAAAGGTATTTTCAATGAAAAATATTTTCAATATTTTTTTGAAAGAAAATCATATTTTCCTCATGAATTTTTTAAAAAGTTATTTTTTTATCAACAACCCATTATTTTTACTCCACTTTGGATTTTTTATTAATACGATCCTTATTCTCCCTTCAGATGGTTTCATACTTATTTGACCAATAAAGTATTAAAATTCACCTCCTTGATTCATTCTTGAAGTCCCCTTACAATATTCAATTTCATGTAATCATTGATCATTGAATTTCTCTTAATTACCCATATCAGTTATCATGGATATTACTATTACCAAAATTATATACCATTTAACATACGGTGTCTATATTGATAGTCAATTTTTTATTTGGGATGTTATAAATGAATCTATATTTCATATTCAATATGTTTATTTATAATGAATATTGGTTATTTTTATTATTCATTATGAGGAATGATTTGGACTAGAAATGACTGATGAATCTTATACTTTATATAGCTCCTCAATGCATCGTCTGCTTCTCATGAAATGAATATGTTGGCCAAATTAAACAAATTTCAATCAGTAGTTTTAAAACATATTCATAATGGTTGTGACGGTAATATATTTTCATGTTCCTTAGACACAACATTTGTTAATATGATATTTCCCTCATTTAGTTTCTGTTATTATTTATCCATGATATTTCACGTTGACATATCCATAGATGTAATCCATTCTCATTTTACTAATTTATGGAATGTTTTTAAGTTTCCTATCTTGCCATGTTATTTATTCCTTATCTAGTTATTAAAATGGAAATTTCGATCAGTTATTTACCATTCCATATAGTTTGATTCATTATTGCATCCTTCGTACTTACCCATACTAATAATTTGATCTCCCCCTTATTATGTTTCTTTCCCGAGGATATGAAGAAGATAACAGTGAATATGATTTTAAGAATTTAGTTTATTTCATTTTATTGTGTAGAATGTTTTATTTTTTTTCAAATGTATTTTGGGTAACATTCATGTAATATGGTTTTCAAAAACTTCTAAACTGAATGCTTGTTTGAGATATTTTTCCTGGTAATAATGCTAATATAATAAAATAACACACCGGCTCTAGGCTTCTGGGGTCAGGGCATTATAGTAGTTATTAGATGGAGGTTTATCAAAAACCTTGGAAACTAGATTTAGAAAAAATTAGATTAGGGGGAACAACCCTAAAAAATACATTAAGGATAATTATACAAGAAAATATAAGAATTTTGGAAAGGTATAGATTATGTGTGTATTCCTATCAATACATCCCTGTCTGGATACTAAAAGGCGACGTGCTTCTAGCAAAGATATACATTAGAGTGATAACTCTGAAAAGTTGTTCAGAGACTTGCTCTGGTTAAACTGGTACATTAAACTAGTCCTTACTATGCACCTCATTTGACACTCAAAGGGGATATGCTGAGGATAATTTAAATTTTATTTACCTACCATTATGAAGTAGTTATTCCCTAAAGTAACTAATGTTTATGGTATAAGGATTTACATGCATAAATTTTTTTCATGTACTATACCATATTTTGAGTTATAGAATTTTAATAATTTTATAAGCTAATCTAGTATAAGAAATTTTTTTGAAATTACACCTAGAAGAAATAATGATAACTCCACCAATGCACATAATAAAAATAGGAAGAATTATCATATCATTCATGGTTTTCATATAGTAGTTTTAGAAAACAAATATTCAGTCATATATTCTCATTATATGAGAAAATAGTATCATGTGTTAACAAGATAAGTAAAGAATTATATGAGTCATGTTGATTTAAAGGGAGGAAAGAGAAGAATTAGATGGAAGATAAAAATATTGATAAAGTGAAGAAGACAAAGAATGATTTTCCCACATGTGATAATAGTGGAATGAATCACACTAGAAAATTCATGAAGGGAATGGGAGTTTGTCATAATTGTGGAGAAAAATGACACCATGTTCATTATTGTAATGTTAAGAAAAAGGTTTCCAATGTAAAATGCTTCAACAACAAAAAGACGGGACACTATGTGAATCATTGTACCAAGAGTCAAAGAAATATACCTGAAATGATGCTGTTGTATACTGATCATACAATAATACTACCGTAAATGAATAGGAATGATTAATATTTCTATTTAAGGATTATTTCATTTGAATATTTTATCAGTAATGTACTGGTTATAAGAATTATGGAATATATAAGGATTTTACTTCAGTGCTTTTTCATTAATGAGTTCCGATGATATGTTGAATAGTACCAAGAAAAGATATTCAGTAGAAAGTTAAAAATTTGGGAAAATAAATGATTGAGGTAAATACAACCCTTAATATATTTCTTATGATGGGATAATGATGAAGAAATTATTGATTTTTATAAGTAATGACTACCATGGAAATGATTAATGACTTGCTGATAAGTGTTATATGCTATCATTGATAGATTTTACAACAATTTTTGATTTAATAAATATATACAATAACATGTGTATTACTTTAGGAATAAGGAGGAATGCATGTTTCAAATAAGGTTTTATAGTAATTCGAGTTATAACCATATTTAATGAGGATATGTGATGAATTTATTCACATTTTTGGAATGTAAAAATTTAGAGCTATATTGTGTTGATTAAATTATAATTATATGTTCATCTTGGAAATTGAGTAACATTTTTCTAAATTATTGGATCATAATATTTTTGAAAAGTTTACCATTTATGGAATGGTTTAAATTTAACATTAGATGATATTTTAGAGGTTAATGTGTTAGTTTTCCATAAGATTCATCATGTGCTATGAAACAATGTATAAATTGTTCATAGAATATTCAAGGGAAGGTATTATTTTTATTGAAAAATATATTTACTTATATTATTAGAGGATGAAATAATTCCACAAATCCAAAAAAATGATCTTGAAACTAAAATTCTTATCTTAGTACTTTCATTTCTGATGAATCAAATATCCTCTTAGATCATCATGACTTTATGACCTTCTGATCATTAACTTTATCCTAAAAATTTTCTCTATAACTATCAATCATAACTTTATGGTATGATTTTTCTTTCGTACTAATTTTATATTTCCTACAAAAATTCTCCTACTAAAGAACTTAGTTATGTGAAAATTGAAATTTCCATTCTTTATTATTAATAAATGAGATATTAACCCTTTTTATGATGTAGTGATTTCAAAAAAATTTATTTTCAATTCTTATATTTCTAAAATAATATTTAAAATTGATTCGATGCAATTTATTTAAGGTGGGTAGAATGTAACACACCTAAATTCTAAAGTAAGAACCCTATATTCGATAGCATTCATAAAACGTGACACCAAGAATGTAAGGGGATATAATAACCCAGTACTTTGAAATATATTTATTATTTTAAATATATTTTAAATTTTTTATATTTTTACGTCCATTCAAAATTTATTTATCTTGTATTACATACAGAAGTGATCTTCTTTGATGGGTTACATTACACACAAGACCGACTTTTACTGAACAATAATACATTATTAAAAATTTATTATTTAATTTAAAAATACATAAATACTCTCTATTAAATTAGCAGATATAAATATTATTAACCATGTTATTAAAATATATGGTTTACACCAATATAAAATGAATTAATAGGTTACAGATTTATTAGAAATGGAAATGTAAACAAAGTGAATTCAAAGGAAATATTATTATTTTTATACTAAAAGAAAAAAAAATTCATTATAAAATAAATTAATTATAATTAGTGAAATATAAAATATATATTTAATATATTAAATCAATTATTTTTTATAATATTTCAATTGATTCTATAGACATAATATAAGAATAAACTCAATATTATGCAAAAAACCTATATTTTTATTTTTACCACTTTTAAGGGAGAACCCATTTTAAATCCACTTTTTGACACTTTTATAAATTTAATATGTCAAAATAAACATAATATTATAAATTTTAACATAAAAATTAGGTGAGGATAAAATTGTGTAATTTTTTTGTAATAATACATTTTTTAATAAATAGTTACAAATACTGAATTTTTGTACAAAACTGGTCTTCATCTAATTTATTTATAAGGATAAATTATACTTTTAATTGGTTTTAAATTTAAATTATATAATATTATTATCAATTAATCCAATTAATTCATTGGAATCAATTTCGATTTTAAATTTTCAATAAAAACATAACAATCTTTAGGACATTGTTTCTCCAAAAAACGTCATTGTCGTCCCGCCTGCTAGATTAATTTAAATTTAATTTCAAACACATCACTGATTGGAATTTGAAAAAATGGATAAAAATTTTTGAATCATATTAATGAACAATTTTTAATGTTGTCAAATTATATTTTGACCAAAAATATACTGAAGGTAATGAAAATCTATTTCAATGATTAATGTGAAATTAAGCTTAAAAGAGACTCAACCAAAACATTAAGGACCAAAAAGACCTATAAATTTTCCCAGAAGACATTTTACGGACCAATTTAGACGCTATCCACCCATTTATAGAAATTTTACCATAATTTATCAACTTTAATTAAACAAAATGTTAGTGGGGTTCCTTTCTTTTAAAATAATACATTGGTGTTTCCCCTCCTCCATTATAAAAGGTCTCATTTCCTTCCACTTCCCCAAACCTCTCAAGCCACATAAGTTCAAGAAAAATATTCCCAATTCACTGCAAAAATACCTACCTTCTTCCTTTAATCCCTTCTTTGTTCAGAAATCAATCCAAGAAATCCTTTTGGTACAAACCAAAATTTGTTACCTGATTAAGTGATAACGTCATTCCTAAAGCCATTTAATTTTATTTTCATTCTCCACTCCGTCAATTATTATTATTAAATTATAATATAAAAATATAATTAGTATACTATGATGTTTTTATTTTCATAGTTTGACCTGGACTTACACACACACCCATATAATGGGAAATGAACATACTATTTACGTGTAGGCAGACTACTACCTCGCTAAATGATGAATGTTCAATTTTTCTTTTCTGCCTCTCATGGTGGAGATTATGATGGAAAATATGTTTATATATTTAATATATAATATTTACTGTATCTTTAATCTTATTGAATTCACTTACTACACATACCCTTAGTATTTCCATTTTCTGTAAAAACAATAACATCATTTGAGGAAGTGTGGACTATCGCCCCCTTAAAGCCACATGATTCGTTTATGCTATACATGGAATGTCTAAATGACAAATATAATAAAATTATGTAACAAATATGATATATATATATAAATATGATAATGAATTTATGATATACATATATATTTTTTACTCTTTATTCAATTAATAGGACAATGAAATGAAAGTAGTGTTCATGCATACGTACGAACTACTGTCTCCTTGAACGGTTCATTTCATTTTTTATCTACAAAAAATTTAATATTGTAATAAATGAATATATAAAAGATATATATATAATTAACATTATGTTACATATTTTAAATATTATAAAAATATGATAATAACAACAAATAAAAAGTTAAAATATACTCGATGAACAAGGAAATTAACACCTGATATAGTTAAATTATTGAATTTTTGTTAACAAATAGGTAATGAAACATTATAATAAGTTAATATATGGTATTATAAAAACTTTTATGGTTATTTTTTAAGTTGGTAACATATTTTGAACCACTATACATGAGAATAAATGACCACACAACAAAAATAAATTTAAGGTAAGTGATCTTTGTCTCAATTTACATTTCATTGAGACATAACTGTTATTATGCACCTAGTTTCTTTTATATGGTTTATATGTTTTAATTTCACATTATATAATGAATCCTTTTATTATCATGATATTATTTGTATCATTTAATATTATTCCCTCATGAGGCCTATAATTTAAAATGTTTCAAATTAGTATGGGACACTCTGGGATGTTTAAAGATTATTTTCCTCAAGAATAATACTAATAATCTTTTAATGGTATTTCCATTAGAGGAAATTATATGAATATTTTTCAGTAAACCTTTTCATTCACCAATGGTTATCAATGAAAATTTTCATTTATTAAGAAATTCATCCACTCTTTGGTACTCGAAATGATTTAGAATTTTTTTCTGGAAAACACAACTTCATTTCTTTTTTTATTTACAGAACCTATTTTCTTCTAAAAATCATGCTTTGTTAAAATGTTTTCAAAAAGTTTTGTCCTCTTAAAAATGATTTACTAAAGAAATTTTTAACAATTTTTTCTTTTACCTATGTGTTCAAAGAAATCCACTAATATCATTCCTAATAAAGTACTTTTCAAACATTTTTAACATGCAAAAATAATATTCTTTTACCTTATACGACTTGCACATATTTA
Source organism: Viscum album (assembly GCA_963277665.1). Classification (NCBI taxonomy): domain Eukaryota; kingdom Viridiplantae; phylum Streptophyta; class Magnoliopsida; order Santalales; family Viscaceae; genus Viscum; species Viscum album. Next base: position 566,723,531 of record OY728131.1, read on the forward strand.
TCCACAGTCAATTATTTAAATATTCCTTTTCAAGATTAAAAGTTTTTTTAAGAAATTTTTTTCAAAAGTTATTTTCAAATAAAAATAATTTGAATAGGTATTTCACTAGAAAAGTTTATTTTCTTCCTTAATATTTTAAAAAATATTCTTTTATGAAAAATCTTTAATTATTAATCCACTATGGATTTTTTGTATGGATACCACACTTATAAATCCTTTGGATGGTTTAATATTTATTTTACCAAGGATAGTTTTCACATTCACTTCCTTGATTTATTTTTGAAGTTCCCTTGAAATATTAAATTTCATATGATCATTGAGAATTTAATTTCTTCTAATTACCAATATCATTTATTATGGATATTACTATTACCTAAACCATATACCATTTTACATTCTATTTCTACTTTGGTAGTTATTTATTATTTCGGTTAACTATTAAAAAATAAGTCATTCTTTTATCATTTAGATATTTGATAAGGCATATTAGTTATTTTGATTTTTCTTTATGAGAAATTATGTGTACTAGAAATGACTAGTGGAGCCCATACATTATATAGATTCTCAATACATTGAAAGGTTCTCATGAGATAAAAAATCTGGAAAAATTAGATGGGTTTCTATTTATATTTTTAAACCATCTTGTCAAATGTATTGACGATAATAGTTCTTCATGTTCCTTAAATATGATGTCTTTTAAGAAATAATTTCCCTCATTTAGTTTCAATTATAATTTATCCATGATATCTTCCATCAACATATCTATGGATGTAATTCATTCTTAGTTTATTAATTTATTAAATGAATTTTAGTTTCACACCCTTCCAAATTATTAAGAATTATCCAGTTATGTAAATAGAAAGTGTGCTCATTTATTTATATTTATATATAGATTGATTCATTATTGATTTTTTTGTACTTACCCTTGATGAGAATTTGATCTCACCCTTATTATGTTTCTTCCCCATGGATATAAATAAGTGAACCTTGAATAAGGTTTCAAGGATGCAATTTATTTCAGTTTATTGTGTAGAATGCTTTATTTTATTTTACCAATAGATTATGGGTAACGTGTATGTAATTAGGTTTTCTAAGATTTCTAAATTGAAAGGTCCTTCAAGATTTTTTCCCTTCTAATAATTCCACTGTAATAAAATTATGCACCAACTCTGAGATTCTAGGGTTTAGGAGCTACATTATTTCCTTTTATTTTTTAAATATGACATGAGAATGGAAATAATGTTCATGTGTGCTTATGGAATACCATCTCCATAAATAATGAATTTCATTTCTTATCACCATATTTTTTATTACTCTAAATATATATATAATGAATATATATGTTATTTAATTCATTTTTTACATTTTATATATTATTAAATTCGTATTTATGTAAAAGGAACAAAAAATATCAAGTCAAAACATACTCAAAAAAACACAGAAGTTATTACCTGAAACAATGAAAATAAGGAAATATTATTGACTAATGGGTAATTATATATAGAAAAATGAACATATATTATATCATAAATATTAATATGGTTTTGTAATATGTTAATAAAACATTTAAAACCATTATACATGAGGTTAAATAACATTGATCCAAAATAAATTTAAAGGAAATGTATTCCATCTCAATTTCATTTCATTGAATAATATTATAATTTTATACACCTAATAAATTTTATATGGTTTATATACTACCACATTTAAATGTAATATCAAGAATAATTCTTTCATAATGGTATTTTATGTTTCAGTTTGTATCATTTCATCAAATGAGATTTTATCTTAATGTTACCAAGTTCTAAAGTAATTTCAATTCATTATTTTTTTCAATGGGTTATGTTACTTATTTTTCTCATATATATTCTATGATTTTAAATATAATTACATTTAACAATCTATTGTTTTATTTTCACTTGTTTTATGTGGATTTTTAGTTGATATAATTTATTAATTTATTAATTCACATTTCAATGATTTGATCATTTTAAGGGTTTATTTCTTAATCTGATTCTAATCCAGGTTGTTTATTCATGAATATAAATTAAAGGAAATTATGTGATTAATGTTTAATAAAACATTATTTTTATTCACCTATGATTATTCATGATTTTTTTAGAGTGATATTGCCATTTTTCTACTATTTGGTACTTAAAATTACAAAGAAAATGTTTTCATAAAATCTAACATTATTTCTCTCTTCATTCTAAAGTATTTTTCCTACAAAAGAATATATTCTAAAAAAATAAATAAAATCCTTATCATTTTAATTATGATTTATTAAAAGTTATTTTTACCCATTTTTTATTTTACAAAATGTATTCAAAGGAATTTGTTTATCCCTTGACGAATAAGGAACATTTCTTTACTTTTTACTGTGTAAAATGAATGTTCATTATTTCATGTTTGAAATTAACTATTGACATGAATATGATTTATTTAAAATATATTATTAAAGTTTACAATGATTTATTTAAATAAATTTTTTTAAAATTTTATTTTCAAAGAAAATGATTTTCAATTTTTTTCAAAATGAAAAAGATATTTTTCTCATGAATATTTTTGAATATATTTTTATAGATATTATATTCATCAATGAAGAAACCCATTATTGTTACTCCAATGGGTAGATATTTTATTGATACCTTCCAAATTCTTTCTATGGATGATTTATGATCACTCTGACTGAAGAATTTATTGACATTTTGTTTTTTAATTCATTATTGAAGTCAATAACTTTCACTTTTTGTGTTCAATTACCTATAGTCATTATACATTGACTTTCCCCTAAGTATACTAATTATTTATCATTGATATGTCCGTTTTAAAAATCATATACCATTTTTACAAATAGTTTTTACTTTAAAAGTTATTTAAATATCTGTAAAGATATTAGAAATAATTATTCTTTACTCAATGCTGAGACTTGATACGAAACATTGTTTATGAATTACATAGATTATTTGATATATGAGGAATTAATAAGACTGATTTTAAATAGGTTGGGGAACATTTAATGTAATCCCCTTGATGCATTGGTTGTCTCATGGGATGAGCCATTTTTCCATCATCAACTAATTGAGTTTTTAACAATATGTTTTAAACCGTATTGTGAAAGGTATTGATGGTAAAGGTTCCATGTACCTAGGAATTATGGACTCCAATAACATATAATTTCCATCATTTATAATTTAGTTATTACTATGAATGATATTTCCACTATGATATTATCTATGGATGCATTTTATTTTCCGTTCGATGATTAAATGGCATGTGTTTTGTTTAATGTAAATTTTCATATTGATTTATCTTTATCCTGTTATTTAAATTTTATTTTTTTATATTTTTTTTCCTTTTAATATTTCATTTTCCTTATCCGGTTATTAAAATGGTATTTTTGGTTAGTTATTTTCCATTCCATATTGATTTTTCTTTATCTAGCTACTTAAATGAAATGTGTGTTCAGTTATTTACCTTTACATGTTGATTATGCTCATTAATTAATTATTGATTTTCTTATACTTAACCCATATATATCATTTGAGATCACCATTATTTTGTTTCTATTCCTTATTATTTCATGAATATTATGATAAATGATATGTTGGGATATTCTTGATTGTGTAATGTTATTTTCAAAAAAAAACATGGAATTTTTTTTATTCCAAATTTAATGTAAGACTCTTATATGTATCTAGTTTACCAAGACTACTAAATTGGTCTGTCATTTAGGATGTGATTCCTTGTATCTTATTTTAATGTAATGGTAGCGGGCACTGGCTCCATGCTTATGTGGTTGGGGTCATTATAGTTAGTATCAAACCAAGTTTAGTAGAAACCCTGGGAACATTATTTTTGGAAAGCATATATTAGGGAATATAAATCTAATATAGAATTTTATTATGAGCATAAAAATATAATAATGTTTTATAAAGATAAATATTATGTGTGTTTTCATAGTAATACATCCATTTCTTGATACTTCAAGTGGATGTGGTTCAGGTGAAGGTGTACCAAGGGTTAATAACTTTGAAAAGTGTTCATTGGACATGACCCATGTGTAACATAGTATATGAAAATGAGCCTTACTACACACCTAGTTTTCCCATCATGGGGAATATTCATAGGATTACCCACATTTTCCTTACAGTAAAATATGAAGGAGTTGAATAAATGATGAAAATGGATAAACTAGGTTAAACCTAAGGTGTTTTAGATTTCAAATAATGTTTCAGGATTTTGAAGTTTTATAAATGATTATACGGTTCTCTCACTATGATTATTTTTACTCACACTGTGCCTTTTGGTTTTGGTCAATTGCTGGTACCCAAAGGAATCAGGTTAACATTGATTTCGAAGAACAAGGTAGAGACTATGAGAAACCAAATGAGATGAATATTAGAGTGAAAGATATTATACTTATGATAAATTAGTTTTCCTGCAATACGATTAACAATGTATACCATACCCAACTCCTAGACTCACTGAAGAAGAGCACGATGGTGTCTTTTAAGATCTAGAGTGTTGGAGGCCATAGAGAAAATAAGGCTCGATTTCCGTATTGAAATAAATATAGGTGATACCTAGGAAAGTATCTCAATGGAATGTTGAAATGATTTATGTTTGGAAAAGAATTCGATAAAGAAATGAATTGTTGAGGAAAAATAAAGAGTATGATTAAAGGAAATAAATATCATCCAAATGATCCATTTATAGTTTGTTTCCTTACTTGTGGGGATCCAAGGCATTACTTGAGTCAATTACCAATTGTATAGGGTTACTACTAGACCATGGAAGAACCTAAGTGGAAATTAAATGGATGAATTATTTATTTATTTATTTATTCACGAAATAAATTTTTGATGTGTTTTACCAGTAGTATAAAGGTTAAAATAATCATAAAACATCTAAGTATTTTGTTAAATTTTATATGAAATTATGTATTCATTAAAATATGTGTTATTGATATTATTGTGGGTTAATGAGATTAATATTGATCATAATTTAAAATTATTAAACACCTGTTTTAGGCCTTTAGTGGTTGTAATTTCCCAAGATCCAGTATATTTTTTCAGAAATATAAGTTAATTATTTTTTGAGTGGCATATATATTTTATGAATAATCAATTTAAATTTTATAGACATAATATAATGGAATTTATAACATTTAGTTTTGATATGATAATTAATTAAATTTTAAAAACATTCAAATAAGATTATTAGACATTAGAAAATTGGTAGGTTATTAAAAGAATTATAAAAAGTTTATTTAATAATTAGTTTTATTTTAAGGATGTCCATTATATTTATTTTGGGAATGTTACAGGAATTATATTAATATAGTTTTAGTAAAAGGACTACCCACAATTTTGGTGAAACCCCATCGCATCAAAAAAGGCAGTGGAACTTGAACCCATAACTAAAGGATGATAATGGTTTAGCACCAACCATTGGCCTACATGATGTCATGGTTATGTGTCATTGTTTTTAGAAAAAAAATTTGATGAATAAATATTAATGATTAAATAGTATTATTTATATTTTTGTTTAGTGAAATTTTTATTAACCATATTGTCTTTGAAAAATAGTATGATACAAATGAAAATAATTTTAAATATTTTAGGGATATTATGATCCGTTAAAATTAAGGTTTAGTGTTTCATACATAAAAACATCAAATTTTGGGAAATTCATCTCTTTAAATAAGGGGTGAACTTAAAATTGATCGAATTGCATCCAAAAGATGAAATTATGTTTATGAAATAGAAATATATCAAGTAAGTAAATTTCCTTATATTCTAAGGAAGTATTTTAACTACCCAATATTAGGAAAATCATCATGAAACACACATGTTATCAAACTACCTTCATTTATGTTAAACTGATGTTCTTTTAAAAAATCATAGATTTATGGCTACGAAGACCATAACATTCTATTGATCATTCACTAGTTTTTGATAAATTAACTTAATCATTATATACAATTATTTATACTTTGCCTCTTTCTGTATATCTTTACTTTACACCAATGTTATCATATATATAAACCTAGTTATATGTTATTCTATGTCACCTTTTTACTTCTCATTGTCTCTTATTAAGATGATATTTTATTTACCCTTTTAAGATGTGGATTTAAAAATAGTGGTATTTTAAAATGTAAAAACCACGATTATTGAGATCATGTTTAAATATTGGTGAAACAATTTACTTATGGTGCGGAGAATGCAACACCACAAAATTTTAAAATATGGACATCGTATTCAATAGCATACATGACACACAACATCACGTGTAGAAAGAAATATAACCTCCTGAGACTTTATGATATATTTAATATCTAAATTAAATTAAGTCCATTATATATATTTAAATTCATTCAATACTAATTTATCTTTTATTATAGGCAATAATGAGTTTTTTTGATAGCTTGTGTTACATGCAAGACTAAGTGTTACCAAACAACAATATACTACTAATATTATTATTAAATATTATAATCATCACCTAGATGTTGAAATATAGAGTATGGACAGGATTAAATAAATTATGAAAATATTTATTTTACACACATTTATTGGTTTTCCATTGATTATAAATAATAAAAATAACTATTTAAAAGAAAAATAATTGCTTTTATAAAAACTGAATATCCTAAAAACCAACTTACTCGCACTTGGATAACATAATTTAAATTTAATTTATAACACTGTTAACAAATTTATATGATAAAATAAACTTATTTTTTGAAATAAAAACATCAATATTATCTTTCGGATAATTTTTGGTATTTTTCTCAGAATTTTCTTTTTTTTTTGATAAATAGTAATAAACATTAGATTTTAATTAAAAACAACCATTTCGTCTAAATAACTTACATGTTAAATTATATTTTTAATTTATTTAATGTTATGATCCATAAATTATAAATATTTTAATCCTATTTAGGTCATTAGAACAAACTTTATAAACAATTTTTATATCAAAACATTGTAAACATGAGAACATTTTCACTTTTAAACTCTACATTCTATCCAAATCAATGGGATTAATTTTAATTTATTTATTTTCCACATATGTGAATTTAAATTGGAAAATAGATTCCATATTTAGAAACCTCATAATTTATATTATCTACTAATTTCAACATAATTTTGTTCCACAATTATTTGTGAAAAATAGTTAAAATTAATTACAAGGATAAAGGTAAAAACGAGTTCACTTAGCAGATAAAATTAATAAATAAGGTGTAAAAATGAACCAAAACATGTCCAAAACCCATTATTTTTCCATAGTTAGACCTTATAACTTCTAAAATAAAAAATTGAAAATTATTTCTTCCTATTTTCATGAATAAATCATGGGTGGCATTCACTCTTTCAAAAAATTAAAAAATATGCCACTCACCCCACTTATAAAAGGCCACCCCCACTCATCTTTACATAACACCTCCAAAACACTTTGGTTGGGAAAATAATTAACAAAATAAATTATTAAATTACATTCCATAATCCTATAATTCTTATCATAGTCATATCCTACTTAGGAAGTCATTAGTGAAAACGTAAGGATGATACTCAATTAATACATAATGATCATTTAAAATCCTTTTTATTTTATTTCCTTCTCCACCTATTTCAATTCCAATTATTCCATGATTATATAAAAAAATAAGTGTTTTACATATTAATATATGTTTTTATGTTATGTATATGACCTAAAACATTGTACACTTTCATCAAATGGTTTACGAAATCATTATTTGTGTGTATGGTGGACAACCACCTCGTGAACTACTGTAATTTGTTCTTCCATTACCACCATTAAAGAGAAGTAGTAATGATGTTTTTATAGTTCATAAAATATATTTAGTATATTTATGATTTTATTATTCTTTTTAATTATTATATCTCACATCAATTTATTCTTTTATCTTTTTTGGAAATATGATAATATGTTTGATGTGTACGATAGACTACAGCCTCATAAAAATATGTGATTCGTTTACACTTTACATGGATGGAATTAAGAATGGATTTCATAAAAATATGTGATAGATATAAAATTAAAATGATAATACAATGATTATATATATATCATTTACTCTTATTCCTTTCAATATGATAAGAAAATTGAAACAACATTCAAGAAAACGTACGACCTACCATCTCCATGAATGGAGTATTTTTTTCCTAACACCAAATTTTATGGATTATAATAAATAAATATATAAGGAGTATGTTTTATATTTAAATCATGTTTTATATTCTAGATATTATGAATTCATTATCAAATTAATAGGAACAATAATTAACAAGTCAAAACATAATCAAAAATCAAAGTAGTTATTACACAAAAAAATGAAGATATTGAAATATTATTAATGAATAGGTAATAATATGTTATAAAATGATCATATATTTTTTCATAAATATTAATATGGTTCTAGATTAAATTAATAACATATTTAAAACCATTATACAGGATATAAGATCACTTTCAACCAAAATGGAGAAAAAAGAAAAGTATTTCATCTCAATTTCATTTCATTGATGCATATTTTAATGTTACGCACCTAATCACTTTTACATGGTGCATATACTTCCCATTTAACATGTAATATCATGAATAAATTAATATTAAGTGTATATTAACCGTAATTTTTAATCATTTAATCTAATATTATTGGAGCTTAAAGTTACCAAGTCATAATGATATTTCGTGACTCAATTTCATTTTATTGGGTTATATTACTTCTTTATTGAGATCACAATTCTATGATTATAAGTACAATTAATTATGACCATATATAATTGTATTTATACATTCTATTTGAGGATTTATATATGATAAAAATAATATATTCATTGATTAATTCTCACTTCAATGTTATGATCATTTTGATGGTTTATTTCATAATCTCATTCTAGTAAAAATTATTTATTATTCAATTTTCATTTTAGGAAATTATAAAATTATTGTTTTATGAAACCATTAATTTTTTATAATCTTGTTATTAATGAATTTTTTCATGTGATGGTACCATTTTTCTACTCATTGGTAATTAAAATTATTGATAAAATGTTTTAATAAAACCATTATTCATTTCTCTCTTTGGTTAGAAATTAATTTCCTAACAAAACAATATTTTCTAAATATATTTTCCAAATAATTTATCTATAATTTTTAAAATGATTTATTTAAGTATAATTTTACCCCTTGATTATTTTTATAAAATTTATTCAAAATAATCTTCTTTTCCTTTCTTAAATAAGGCACTTTTTAAACCATTTTATAAGGTAAAATAGAGGTTCTTGACTATGTGTAAATAATTACCCACTAACATTACCATCAATTATTTGAAGCTTCTTACACATGTTTAGGATGATAATTTTAATTAATATTTTTAAAATTTGATTTTCAATGAATAATATTTTTAATTTTTCCAAAATTAAAAGGATATTTTCCTAATAAATGTTTTTAATGATATTTTTATGGAAACATTATTCATCAATGAAATAAACCCTTTATTCTTACTCCAAAGTGTATATGTTCTAGTGATATCATCCTAATTATTTCTATGGATAGTTTATGATCATTCTAACTAAGGGAAGTATTGACATTCACTAACTTAATTCATTTTTGTAATCAATATATGTCCTTTTAGATGTTCACTTTATTAAGATCATTAAACATGAAATTTCCCAAAATATCAACATTATTTGTCATTAATATGATTATTTCCTAAATTTTATACCATTTTTACATATAATATTCACTTGGAATTTGATTTGATTATCATGGAAAATTTTTATGAATTCATATTCCTTACTCAATATGAAAATTTGATAAGGCACATTTTTTTACGAATTAGATAAATTATTCGATATAAAAGGAATTAATTGGACTAGTATGACATATGTTAGGGTCCATTTAATGTAATCCCCTCAATTAATTAATAGTATTATGGGATCAATCTGTGGGATAGCCCCAGCTAAATGGGTATTTAGCAAGTATTTTGTAAATTGTCCTGTGAAATGTCCAGATGGTAAAGGTTTTATGTACTTATAAAACATAGCTTCTAATATTTAAGAAATAACGTCATTTAGAATTCAATTATTAGTATCTAGGATATTTTCCCTTTGATATTATCTATAGGTTCATGTCATTTTTATTTCATTTATTAAATGGTATCTATTTTAAGTTATTTACCTTTACATATTGATTTTTTTCTTAATTGGTGTTTTAAATGGCATGTGTTCTATGTCATTTTCCTATTGATTTTTCCTTATGCATTTATTTAAATGGCATGCGTGCTTAGTTATTTTCCTTTACATATTTATTTTTCCATATATAGTTATTTAAATGGAATGTTTTTTCAGTTATTTACCAATCTATTTTTATTATTATTATTGATTCATTATTGATTCCACTGTACTTAACCCTTACTGGTCATTTGAGATCACCCTTATTTTGATTCCATTACCCAGAATTCTAGGAAGTTTACTTCCACAGATATGTAGGGACACACTAGAAGTGATAATGTAATTTAAAAATAATTATGTTTTAATTTATGTGTTCCAAATGTAATTTAAGATTCATGTATGTATCTAGTTTACAGCAACTACTAAACTGATCAGTCCTTTGGGATGCGATTCCTTATATATTATGTCAATATAATGGAAGTAGTCACAGGCTTCAGGATTCTGGGGTTAGGGTTGATATAATTGAAATTAATTCATTGTTTATTATAATCATTCTAACTCCAAAAGATATATAAGTGGTTTTTCTAGTGGACTACAAACTTAGATATTTTATTAACTATAAAATTGGTGTGTTGTATCCAAATACTTCTATAAAAGAAAAAATAAATGTGGTATTCTAATGGAAACACTTTTTTTAGGGAAGTCAACACATATTTCAATCATCTGATATCTCACTTTTATCAGTTGGAAGACTCATATACACTTCTTTGAGATTTTTAACCCCTTTTCTACTCAATATTTCATATTTTTTTATGATATATTATTAATTCATGATGTAGTTTTATTTTCCATTGATAAATATCATCATAGCATATATATAATGAAGGTGAGTGGTCCATATATTCCCTTGTTGACCACTAAATGAATGTGCAATCCATACATGAAATTTCATGTTGTAGATGCTGAAATCTTCCGAAGGCCTCAGCCTGACATTTTGGGAAAACCAAACGAACATTTGATATATAAAATGGGTCTAGGATATGACGAAAGGTCACACGAAAAATCATTGATGTGCTCGCAAATCCACCCCAATGGCGTGTAAGTTTCCATACCCCAGAGTTTTGATGTGCCATGCGGAAAGTTCTGTGTGGCTGACTGAGGCATCATGTTTTCCTTGTAGACCGAATTTATGTGCTCCCCACATGACTTCTGATCACCTATAAATTGATGGACACTCCCTCACTTCTGGGATGAAGAATTCAAACTGTCTCCCCTGCGTGTAATACACCAGTTCCATGTGCAAAAGACGAATTTTAGGTGACGATTTTTTTACGAAAGGTATCTCGGGGGGTCCTCCTTTACACAAAACCCTTAGGGAATGACCCTCACCTAGGTCCTTTATTGTTTGGAAAGTAGTGTTTAAGTCCATTTACTTGCACACAACCCTCAACTAGTTGCGCACAAAACCTCCTCCAATTTCACGTACACCCCTTTTATCTGTGCAGCCTAGATTTTTTCGCACACCAATTCCCATTTGTGAACCTATTACATGCAAAATCCCTCTTTTGCATAAAATCCTCACTCCTTGTGTGATCCATATGTCTTCATTACCCTAAGAGACCATGTCTGAGCCCCTCTTATGTGAAACATACCTATCCCACACACCTTTCTCTCGCACGACCCTCCAGGTTTTTACGAATTGATTTCAAGGTCCCTTGGGTGGTGTTTTACGTTGCGTTGCTTAGCCTTATGCTTCTTCACATAGGCACACTAATGGATATTTATTCTTCGCATAGCCAAGATTACATAATCCCCTAAATGGATCACTCCACAACACCCCCCTTATCACAATATTGTTAGTTCCTTCCCTTCAACAAGGGTAAAATCATGTCATTTATGTAAGTTTTAGGGGTGCAGAGTCAACCTGCCTCGTCCGAGCTATAAGATGTTAAACTTCCAGGCGTTTTCTTCCTCAGCACATGATGTTAAACTGTGGCCTCTACCCATCCAACACATGGGGGGTGCCCCATATTTTACATTCTTTAAACCTACTTGTCTCTATGAGAGTGAGATATTCCTCAAATTGAATGAGATCCTCTTTAATAGAGCGGCACCTGTCTGCGAGGAAGGGCAACCATCTTGGTGTAAGCCCCTAGCCTTTCCTGTAAGAAGCAGAACCTCTACTCCTCCTTTCTTATTTGGTTCCAAAGACGAGAGGATAGATAGGCACAACAAATTTCATTATCACATCCCTCTCCCTATGAGCTTTGTCACCACCGGGTCTCTATCCTAGAGTAAGTCCCAGTATCCATCTCCCTAGGCTGCAAGCCATGCGTAAGCCCCTATTTCCAATTTAGGATGCTAACCACATTGATTCCCCACACCACTTCCCGTGAATGCCCCTTTCACGACATGATCATCAGGTCTTTGCTCCCTCTTGCTTCTCACACTGACCATAACTCATGTGGGATTAGAGAAAGCATTGACCACGACATCCTCTATGGGAGGACTTAGTATGTAAGCCCCAAAACACCATCCAAACTACGTGCACTTTGATCCTTACCATGGAAAGGTACTTAGGAAGCCTCCCGGTTGTTCAAGCCCAACACCTACTTGACCCGAACCCATCATGCCAGTTCACCTTTGTCCTGCATGATGTTAAATTGTATCCTCCCTTTTGAACTGTTTGGACTTTGATCCATTCCAAGGTAAGGTATATAGGAAGCCTCCCTGAGGTTCAATCCCAACACCCATAGGTCCCGACCACTTCACGTCGGTCTACCCATATCCTGCATGATGTTAAACAATACACCTATTTTTTGTCCCGCAAGATGTTAAATAGTACTCATTCAAACTATGTGGGCTTTGATCCTTGTCTCCTAAACAAGGTGCGTAGGAAGTGTCCCTGTGGTCCAACCCCAATCCACGGTAATCCATTGTGTTCCCCAATCGATTGTAAGTCATTTTTTCCCCAATATATGGAAATCCATTGTATTCCCCAATCATTGGTAATCCATTAGAACCCCAGTTAACGATAAGTCATTGCACCCAACTAGCGGTAAGATGTTTTACTCCCCTAACTAGAGGTAAGTTGTTGTAGTCCCCTTCACTGGTACCCACATATCTAGTTATCCCTCAGGAGTCAAGCCAACCTAGGCTGCTAACCACATGTAAGCCCCAACATACTATCGGTTCATTATCATATGTGTACACCCTGATTCTATACCCCATCTTGAACTATATGAACTAATATTTCCTGCCATGAGGATATGTAGGAAGCCTCCCTGAGGCTCAATCCCATCGCCCATGTCTCATCCTAATCTCTCCCTTGAGTCTATGTGTTTTGGGAAGGTCATGCCCCAATCTAAAGGTTCAACTTTCTCCAGGTCCCATCTAGGCATCAATTCTCATGGTCCACCTCCTCAGGTGCCCCATCGCCCTGCCAAACTATGTGGACTTTGATTCCCTACCACTGGGATATGTAAGAAGTCTCTTCAAGGCTCATGCCTAACATCACCTTCGCCCTCGCATTGTCTCCATCTCACTCTCCATCCATTATCAACCATCCATATCCATCCCAATTCTTACATAGGCTTCCACATCCCGGTTAGATCATGTCACCCACCTTCTCGCTTCTCATACCAGAAATCAGGTAACTAATCATGTGTTATCCCTATAATCAGTGATCCATCGTGGGGTTTCACCAATCTGATCCACTCCCATCAGTGTTCTGATCAGTTCGATCATTCTCTTCTAGACGTTAAACTCATTTAATACCTAGTGTTAAACATGGGATGCTGAGGAAAACCTCTGAGACATGCATATGGCATATAATTCCCCAAATTTGATGTTGGATTCCTTGTGCTTATGCACCCTCGAGAAGCCCCATCATAAAGATAAGAAACCAAAATGCATCAGTGTTCCAGCGTCCAGACACGGTAGTGATGTACAACATGACTACTCCCCAAACCAAAGGTTTCTTCATTGATTAGACCCCTTGGAAGGTCTTGACAGAAGAAGTATAATTAACCAGCATCCATGAGACATGGAACTGTGAAGAGTTTCACAAAAAACATCTTAATTATATGAGCGAGACCCAGAGTAAGAACGAGTTCTGAGGAGGAATCCATTGAAGGAGGAACTGACATCCCATCATCATATTTCGATCAAGTAGAAAACATCCTTGAATAAGTGACGGATGTCACCTACCTTTAGAAAGAAAGAATGCGAGGCAACAGCTGTGCGTTCTCTGAAACAGATAAATTATTTCCCTAGTGAAAGCGTCAGAAATAGACCTGGTAAACCAAAGGTTATGTTCTTCTCCTCAATGTGTAGAATAGTAGCGCTCGAGACATCATTGGAATAGTGTGTCACTAGATCCATGAATCTGGTTCAAGGTCCCACCAAGAAAATAGTGGGTATGGTTTGAAACTCACCATAAATTGGGGAAGTTGAATGTTGGACATCCTGGTCTATGATGTTGTCAGCACGGATCCTTCTTACCAACCATGGGAGACAGAATGGTGCTGGGGCACTGGGCATTACTTTCCTTATTTGAGCAATAATGGGTAAATCTCATTGATTTTCAGGACCCAATCTATCAGGATAAAAAACTGATCACTGACCATTCACCAACATAGTGGCAGGGGAAACATCAATGCAGCAATCCCGCGCTGCCTCATCCCTTCCATGGAAGCCTCCACTTCCATGGTTGTTGGGCGCCCACGCCCCATCTCCCCTTCTAAAACCGTTTTGAGAAGGGTGATTAATGACTGTGTTCGAAGATATGAGGAGGAGAGGATTATACCAACCCAGGATATGTCCAATCCAAACATAGAAGCTTTTATGCCTCATCACCACCACTGCCACTAAGGGTTTTATAGGGATCCATTGTTCCCTACTCCGACATATAACCATTTCGGGAGCCTCTCCTCAGAACACTTCGATGACTCCCTCCCCTTGGCTAGAGAGGTGAGGGATGTCTGGGCCAGCCCGACCATGATCCTATTTTAGGGGTCAACAAATTGGGATCCCACTAGTCTGTGTAAATGTCACCACCAGGCCCCATAAGCTATGGAGCTGGTAAGCTATATGCCTGTACCATCAGCCCCAGTCTGGTTGACCCTACACCAGCATCGGGTGCAGGCTGAGGAGGGCGCCCACTAAGGGGCGTCAACTTCAATGGCTATTGTGGCTCATTCCACTGCTTTTAGATACCATTATTCATCTATTTATGTTGAGTTGGGACACTCAAACTCTTGACTCAGATCTAGGCCTCAACCAACACAAAGGAAGGCTAAGTCAACGCTAATGGTCACCGACACAGGTAGTGCCTACTACGAGCTGACCTGTGGAAATGATACCCAGTACGTAGGTCCTCCTAGTTCCATCACCAATGAGAGTGTGGGTCCATCCCACTCCCAAGCTCAGATGGAGTTCCACCCTTTTCCAGCTTCAATTTGAACGAGGGTCCTCCCTACTGTGGTGATGCTCAATATGGATTTCTATTCCGCACCCATGACCTCAGGTATGGATTCATTCCTCCATCACAGGACACCAATGTGAATACGATACACATCTAGTCAACCATCAGTGTGGGGGTCTTACCTAGGTCCTTACAAGAGCTGACGAAGGTCCTCCTCATCCCAACAATTAGAGAAGCGGTGGTTTTCTTCACTTTATAGACACCCAACACGGTGGTCCAAACCATTTTCTTCTCCACTGGTATGAGGAATCTCCTCGCACCGATGTTGCCAAAGGAAATAAGCATGGAGGTCATACCCATACTCCCACTAGCTCTAGTGGAGGTCCTACACACTACATCTAGTGGACACGGTGGTCCTCCCCATGTCCTCTTTGACATATGTCGAGGTGCTCCTCACAGTCCAACTTACCCAGGAGGATGTCCTTTCATCCCCAGTGTCTATTCAGTCGAAGGTCCATCCTGAGCCCAAAATATACCCTCTCACGAAGAGCTATCCTAGGGTAGGAGGGTAGGTTGAAGACGCCAAAAGAAGAGTTCAGAGAAGATTCAGACTATATTTAAGCATGTCCTCTCTCAGATTCCATGGTGTAATGTGATTTGGTAATGTAATCCTCACCTCGATACTCTCTGGGGAGGACAAGGGAAAAAAAGTGATGTATCAGCCTCATCCTTCTGGAATGGGAGATCCACCAGATTCCCACTTTGTTCCGTAGATACATCTAGGAGGATGAATATTTGGCCCCTTCCTAGAGACTGGCTATGCAATCCTCCCTATCGTCAATATGGTATTTCTCTACCTCAACCAAAGATCATGGAGAGTTATTATGGGGATCAAAAAAGGATGAACAACATCATGGCCCACCATTAGTGACCACATCCCCTACACCGTAATTCTTGGTCACCAGCCCATCTTACTACGATGTAGTGGCTCAGTAGTTTTATTCATCTCAGGAGCGCCTGAGATGCAGCGGCTTGTCAGCCCATTCTCCTTATTCTCCACATGCATGTCTACCATCTCAGAAGTCTTATTTAGTGTTGTTTTTGGTTCCCCAACCATCCCCATTTGATGAGTGGGGAATCCAAGGGCCATATCTTGCATCTGATCCATGGAGCTTCTGGAACATTCTCCTAGCAGATCATTTCCATGAAATGTTCGGGCCAATTGTTACTACCAACTTTGGTGCGCCGAAATTACTTACCCAGGAGGAAGTCACGTGCTTTTTTCAAACCCTATTGGAGACACAAATCTATCTCCATTATCCGCAAGTGGCATACCCCTTGATTTAGGCACAATTTTAGGATATTGGTCCACATTTCTGTATGGTCGACTTGAAATCACTCCTTATGGCCCAGGTCCTTGAGTCGCCTAGTCGCTACCGGATCCTCCATCAATGATGAGTTTAGATATTTAAAGTGATTTGCATGATTATAAAGGAGGATTATCCCCATGTTATGGCCCATATTTTTTGGTAGAATTATTCCCTCTAATTTATTTATATCTTGTTCTAGCTCAATTTTCCATGCGATATTAAGGATATGGCTCTAGGTAGATTCGTAGTTAACATGGTCGATCTATCAGAGGGGGAGAACGATTTAGAACTCCTCTACGATAAATTACAACTTAGGGGAGTTTCACATTTATTTGATCCATTTGGAAGGGTTAATCTCCAGTAAATAATTCTACTGAGTCTTCCCATGGCCACTGAGGCATTTCTCCTCAACTGAAATCCCAATAAGGGAAAAGAGCACCATGGAGCTGTCAAACCCTCTAACCCATCTAGCTCAGTGCAGAAGATGGAGGATGATAACAAAAAATTTGAGTTGCATCGACAACTTGCTGAGAACATGAATATTGTTGATGAACTCATTGATGAATGTGTCGCGGAGCGGTGGCCAGAATACAGTGATCCTTAGTCAGGGTAACTAGGGCATGTACAACTGCCCCCCAGCGAATTGCCTCAAGGTGACCTTGACCATCCTACCCACATAGACTGGATAGTGGTCGAAAATTATGTCAAGAGTGTATGGTATGTGTCTCCAAATCCACACAAGCAGCATGATAATCCATGGGACCAATCTCATGTTCCCTCAGCCACTCCGAAGGTCATTCCATCAGCAGCTCCACATGCAGTCAGGCCTGCTTATCATGTTGAAGCACCTTCCAATGCACTGGTGGTCAGGGATCCTCATAAAGACCAGAACCCCTTCCTAGATGATCTTATGGTGGTACTAATTTCTTGCCTTGAGGTTTTGGAAACTCGACAGGTGGAAATCCCACCTAATGGAAAGCTATATCTGGCGTGGGTGGATGATATGCCGGCACCCATGGGCTAAAAAACCCCACCTTATCCCCCTTTAATGAGACGAGAATCCCACTTCAGTATCTTTCCCACATCATCTCAAGGTGCAAACCCATGTCAGGAACCCCAGTGTAGCTAAAGGCCTACAAACATTGGTGTTTTGTACATACATTGGAAGGGCCTACGTTTGTCTGGTACAACCAAATACCCATCGGGTCACTCACCAGCTGGGAAGATCTCCATAGGAATTTTCTCTACTATTTCAGTTCTACCAACCATAAGTGGAGTATTGCATACCTCTTCAAGTGTAATAAGATATCTGACAAGAATTTCGCAGACTTTGTCGCCTGGTGGAAAGGCCTAACGTACTCCTTGGATATGCCGCTAACTCAGGAACAGATGTTGACAATGTATGTAGGGAATGTAAAGACTGAACTAGTCCCCTCACTCATTACCCAAAATTACCCTAGGGGATTTCGAGACATATTTGATAAGGCCTAGTGTCTAGAATAATCTTTACATAATTCCATGTAGGAGGGTTCGTTGCCTCCAACGAATCTCGTGAGAAGAGCCACTAAGGCTGATCCTGCACTGTGGCCCAAATAGAGGCCTCTAGGAAACTAGAATTGTTACCATTGTAGCCACCTCCACAGCCTCGTTAGGGTCATTCACCTCGGGAATAGCCTCTAGCCTAGTAGGCCCACCTCCAAATTAGCATGCGCCCTTGCGTAACATGCCACCACCACCTAGAAGAGATAACTATGTTCTCCCTCCTCGACAGGCTCCTCCATCCCCTCATCAGGTCCAGGCTCCCAGAGACCCCTTCCTGGACTGGAGAAACTAGAACTACTCATTCAATGTGGCTCAGGTCCTTGATTATTTCCAAAGCACCTTGGAATAGGGACTTCTATATTTTATTGAATGTTTGAGGCCTGAAGAGGCAGATCTCACGGACCTCCCCAATTACTGCCCCTATCATCATATCCTAGGGCACACCCTGAAACTGTTCTATGTGTTCAAATACATGATTCAAGACCAGTTTGATAGAAAAATAGTCAGGTTCGGCCAACCTTTGGTACAAGTGGCATGTGTAATCGTGAAGCCATACATCGAAAGAGATGGCGAAGGTGAAAGGCATTAGATTTCAAACTATGGGTCCCAGAAGTATGATGAATAGATGGATTATAAGGCAGTTTCTCACATCCATGGTATTATCCATGCATTTCTGAATCGACCTGAGCCTTCAGAAGATGTCGCATCACCCACAGCAAGTACTTCTACCTCAATGGGTCAGCCTCGATCTTTCCAGAATCACAATCATCGACGATGCAAGTGAAAACGAAGTCCCCCAACGATGTCATCATCATCTTCTACTCTCGGTAACATATTTCCCCCAGAGATGGAAATTCCCTCCAGAATGCATTTGGTAGTGGAGGATTCTTCAAAAGACGATCAAGGGTACACCTCATTAACACCATAGAGATGGTAAACCCCTACATGATTTCCAATGGAGAAGAGCTCCATAAGGATCTTTACAATGTTCTCAGTCATCGCTAGCATAGACGAAGCCGTGACTATATAGGTTGTTAGAGTGCCTCGGTTGGTACTTATAGATAGTTTTTTCATGCCACTGAAACTAGATAGTTGTCCCAGCATAGAGCTCAGCTCGTACGACAATCTTATCTGGTGTTATCAAGTCCGCCTTCACCACAATTTGTGTAACTTGATCAAGAAGAGCCACCTTGACTGCACTGTGATCAGCCAAACTCTATTACGGAATATCCTCAGTCATCTGGCTCACACCCAGTAATCGCCCCATGAGCATTGACTATAAATTAATGGGACATTCCCAGCACTAGTCAGTTGTTGGTTCAAATAGAAGGTCCTGTCATACCCCCCCCCCCCACCATAGAACGACCTCTTGTAAGCAGAATTTAATTATTGGCATAGAAATATGATGTCTTTAAGAATATTTCCATCATTAATATTATTCTATCTATCCTTGAGGCCCTTATCATATCATCAGATATGTTTGGAGCCTTCACTGAAGCTTTAAGAATCCCGCTCCAGTTTGATATGGAGGTCGCAGCTGCAGAAGTCTTCCATGATGTGGTAGTTGAGAAAACAGAGTGTCAGGAAATTATCTATTTCTCTGGAGAATATTAAGGCTCCCCCATAAAGGGCCACATATTCCCACTATATTTCACTATCCACTTCAATGTCATGGAGTCTTGTCACTTTTTTTGTCGACACGGGCTCTGGGATCAACCTAATCCCAACCCGAACACTTAGAAAAATGGGGTTATCTGAGGATGATCTGAGTCCCTATGACCTGATAATAAAAGGGTGTGATAGGATAAAACATACATCGATCATCAAGATCCACCTCAAGACCCATTTCAGTTGCATATATTCTAGCACCGAGTTCATGGTTGTATCTTAGGACACCACCTACAACACAATGATGGGTAGGCCATGGCTTCATCTGCATGTGGTGGTTCCTTCATCATATCACCATTGCCTTAAGTACTCCCTTAATAGTCGAGTGGGTTTACTACAAGGTGAATTATATCCATTTATATATTTTGAAGCCTACTACCTAAGTGTTGACTATTACCAGAGCACGAGCAAGCAGATTCATGGTAATTTGGTCGAACACGCTGCGATTGTGATCGACCTGTGGACAGACCTGGATGATGCCTACATTTTTCTGATCCATCGATTGGATGTTGCAACCCCAGATATGGGTAAATGCTTTTTTGTTTCTGTAATGAGGGGGAAGCACATTCCCAAGTCTATGTGACGTCATTAGATCACCTCTTATTCATAAACAAATCAGGATCGGGTGATCCTAAATCCCCATACCCTGATAAGGTATCAGTATTTCCACCCAATGGAAATGACAATACACCATACTTTCTTGTTCCACCTAATTGGGATAAACCAGCCCAATCCAACGCACCAATTCTGATTTGATATCATCAAGTGTGGCCCCTTGGGCCGAAGACCATATGTAATCAGATTGAAAACTTTCTTCCTTATAGTTTTGACAACATATGAGTCCCCCGATGCAGTGTCCACCACCGCTCAAGTTGGAACCAACTTCTCATCAGAATTAGTCAACTAGGAAGAATCACCTCTCACAAAAGATCCCTCCTACATAAGTGAAGGAGATGATTTAGTGTATTTTCCTTCTGCTTTAGAAGAGGGTGTCTCCACCACGGCTGATGAATTGGTATAGGTGAACCTTGGTAGAGAGGAAGTTCTGAAACCCACTTTGATTAGTGCTTCAATGCATTTCAAAGAGAAAAATTAGTATGTGGACATACTAAAGCAGTAAAGTGATGTATTTTCCCAGATTTTTTATGAGATGCTAGGACTAGACCCTCAGGTTTTCTTCTCCCACCTTGTTCTTACCGCAAATCATCTCAAGGTCAAATATCCACCGAGAAAGATGCACCATTCTCACTGTGCCATGGTTTAGGCCAAAGTGCATAACCTCATAAGAGCCAAATTAATCAAGGAGGTCCAGTACCCCATATGGATAGCCAACATTGTGCCCATTAGGAAGAAGAATGGGCAAATAAAATTCTGCATTAACTTCCAAGATTTAAACCATAACTGTCTGAAGGATGATTTTACCCTTCCTCTGACGGAGCTACTGATCATGCTACAACTGGGTTCCAGGACCTCTCCTTCATGTATGGGTATTCCGGGTATAACCAAGTCTGAATAGACCCCTCGGATGAAGATTCGATGGCCTTCAGGGCACCACAAGGTACATTTTCTTACCAAGTAATTCCCTTCGTTGTAAAGAATGTAGGTTCCACCTATCAGCATGCCATTCATTGCACATGTAAGTTGATTCTTAGGATATTGGTGGAATTCTATGTAGACAATCTAGTGATCAAATCTCACCAGTATCAAGACCATATCAGATACCTTTAGAATGTGTTCAGGTTCCTTTGTTCTCACCACCTAAAGACGAACTGATTGAAGTGTTCCTTTGGGGTCACCTCCGGAAAGTTTCTCGTCTTCATTTTCAGATATAAGGGAATCGAGAACAAACCATAGAGGATCAAGGCAAATTTCCAGATTTCTCCCCCGAGCAACATTTGGGAGCTTCGAGGCTTTCCAGGCCACTTGACCTACATATGCCGATTCATCGAAAATTTGGCCGGAAAGTGTAATCCTTTTTCTCGTCTCATGAAGAAAGGCACTGCCTATCTGTGGGAAAAAGAATATAAGACTATTATCGATGAAATCAAGCATTATTTGCTCCATCCTCTAGTTCTAATGCCACCCATTTTCGGAAATTTACTAGTCCTTTATGTTGCCGCCCTAGAATGATCTCTCGACGGCCTTCTCTCCTAGAAGAACCATGATAGAATGGTGAACAGTACATACAATCTCAGCTGCATCCTCCTAGATATGGAGACCAGATACTCCCCTACAAAAAATAGATGCATTGCGTTGGTATTCACAGTGCAGAAATTGCGACATTACTTGTAGCACCATGATGTACAACTAGTGTCCCGAGTGGATATTTTGAAGTACAACTTGAATCGCCCAATGTTGAAAGGCCACCAAGCCTGGTGGGCAATGATCCTTTAGTATTTCAACATCAAATTTTTCCATCATAAGTCTATTAAAGGGAAATCATTAGCAGACTTCCTTTCCTCACATCTAGCTCCCACAGACCTATCTCTAGACCTTTTCTTTCCCAATGAGGCAATCTTATTAGTAGACCAAGACATTCTATGTAGGAAAATGCACATTGATGGTGCTTCCTAGAGCCCTACCAGTAGAAGGCTTAATAACTTCGTACTCAACAGAGTAGGCATGGGTATCATCTTCATTATGCCATCACATGTTGTTCTTCCATATTCATTCCTCTTATTAGAAGGTTGTACCAACAATGAGGAGGATTACCATACTCTCGTCACTGGCCTCGATCTGGCCCTCGAGACTGACATTCCCCACTTGCATGTTAAAGGGGACTTTGAACTAGTCATCAAGAAAATTAACAGTGACTATGTCATCAGAAAGACAGAGCTCGTACAACTATTGGGACGCACCCTCCATCTGATGGCCCAGTTTCCATCTCGACCAAAGGTTACTCAAATCCCTCGATCCCTAAGCAGTCGAGTTGATGCCTTGGCTAGCCTAGCTTCATCTCTAGCGGTGCCTAATCAGGATGATTTGATTATTCATGTAGCACACCGAAGATTCGTCTCCCTCATCACTCTAGAAAATGTTAATAACCCGTAGGTAATCCACCTTAATGCCTGCACCTCCACGTTAGGACCCTCAGGTCCCCCTGACGTGGTGTTAGAAGTGATTCCAGACTGAAGGACTCCATTTTTCGAGTACCTCCAGCACAGTAATCTCCTGGACAATCTAGGTGAGCATGAGTGAATATTATTCCTCACATTGTAGTTTTCCCTCTAGAGTCATCCCGGTCTTGAGCATATCCTCTACAAGTGTAGGATTGATGGGTTTCTCCTTTGTTGCGATCAAGGAGTTGAAACCTCTCAAGTCATTTAGGAGGTTCATGCTAGTTCATTTGAGGCTGATCATATTGGGCTGAAATTATCTCACCAGATCTGTTGGTTGGGGTATTTTGGGCCCACCATGATCTGTGACTATATTGAGTTTTCCAAAAGTTTTCATTCATTCTAAATTCTTTCCATCTTTCTGCATCAGCCGCCAGAGCCTCTCGACACTACCAACTACTCTCTGCCCTTTGCTACCTGGGGACTCGATTTTGTGGGGCCATATCCACCAGCAAGAGCTTGCTAGTGCAGGTTCATTCTGACTGCTATAGATTTATTTTCTAAGTGGGTAGAGGTTCCACTCAAGGACATCCAGACCCATTTTATCATTGAATATTTGAGATCCAACATCATCTATTGATTTTGAGCCCCTCACGATATCCTCACTGATAATGGAACCATATTCTATATAGCTGAGTTGAAATATTATATGCCAAGTACAACATTCGTTCTAACCATACCTTCCATTATCATCTGCAAGAAAATAGGCAGATCAAGGCGTTCAACAAAACCCTCTCTAACATCTTGCAGAAAATTGTTTGTCTGAACAAGAAGAGTTGGCTGGAAAAATTCACAAATTCCATATGGGCCTATAAAACAATGACTCGCAATTCAACACATGTGGCCCCATATTCCTGGGTGTATGGAACAGAGGCTATCATTTCCATAAATATTCAATTTCCATCCTTATTCATAGATTTCTATGATCAGAAAACACCAGATAAGGTAGATGAAATCCGTTTGGATGAATTTGAAGCACTCGATGAGAATAGGATTCGTTCCCTGCACAATCTAGAAAGGCATCAGAAAAAGATAGTCAGTGCTTTCAACAATAGAGTTCAGTTCCACTATTTTTTACAAGATGATCTAGTGTTGGCTCTGAGAACACCAATGATACCTAGTTGCAAACCACCCAAGGTGAATCCAAAATGGGAAGGGTCTTACATCATTCATAAAGATTACCCCAATGGTGTGTACTCCTTGGTTACCATTGATGGTGAGCATATAAATCCTCCCACCAATGCCATATTCCTCAACAAGTACTTTGACTGAGTAAATCATGTCCTACATGACCCTAAACGGTTGCATCCTACATGATATTAAACTTTTTTACCATCCCACATGATGGTAAAATGCAAAATGGTCTTAGCTCAATGACCATAAACTAAGATATATACGGTCCTACGTGACCTAATGTTGTTTCTTATTCTCCACGTGATGTTAAAATGAGTGATTTTTCCTAACCTAAGGATGTAAAACTACTCATCGTTCATCCTCACCGCACGATGCTAAACTTCATGACACCTTCCGAACTATGTATATATTGATTCCCATCTTTATGGGATATCTAGTAATGCTTGGATTCCTCATCTTGAGTCAGCCCCCTAGAATCCTCTTTGACTACCCCCTGAATATAGTTTCCTTGGAGGATCCCCCATGGTGTAGTGTAGGCTTCTTTGGCCCAAATCATGGTGGGATTACAATAATCACACTATATTCCCCGTCTCATTCTTCTATCCTCACACATCCTCACCGTACGATGTTAAAATGCATGGACCTTTCAGTAATATGCATGGATTGATTCCCATCCTCATGGGATACGTAGGGATGCCTATATATTTTGTCTATAGGCCCAGCCCCAACTTCAAGATCTCCTCCTCTTTCATCCTCATCTCAAGACATTAAACTGCGAACTAGATAGGATTTCCCATCTTAGATACCTTAACCTTTTCATCCCCTTGGTCCAAGTTCTCATTTGGGATTGTATGGTGCGGCATGGTATTATGTTCTAATATTCATTCCATAAGAATACTTTGTTGAGATACCTTGCCTCTATCTACATCCTTCTCGCATGATGTAAAGCTACACAACATCTTCCAGAACTATGTGTGTCTTGATTCCCATACTTATGGGATATGTAGAACCACCCGAACATTTAGCATTCGAGTCCTGCCCCATTTCGTTGAAAACTCCTTATCATCCTAGTGCCTTGCCCTGAGTTCTCCCAAGATAGGGGCATGAGGCATGATATGGGATTATGTCCCCATTCACGTCGTGTTTGTAACAACCACACCACATAACTATCTCTCCTAAGATATCTTCATACCCCTTTTCCAAAATCATCTTTTCATGTTAGATGCTCTTAATTTGGGACCCTCAACCATCCTTTTCAGTCACCAATGTGCCCAGGGGCACTCGGGTTCAACACCTAGAGTGTTGAATCCTACATTGTCATGTTATCGCCCATCCTCAGGCTTCATTCTCCCCTTCATTTGGGCTTCCATCATCTTTTACACCAGAAAGGGCCTCTGAAAGGTATGGATACTTATCCCAAGGGATCTTCTATCGTTTTGGGCCAACACCCTCAAGGATCTCGAGCAACAAATTGATACAAGTCCCACATCGTGAATTTGGTCAGTGGTCGACACTCATTTGTTTTTTCCATTCCAGGTCACACGATAGGGATGCTGTGTTTTTAAAATAGTTAACAGTTATCTTCCATCATCACACCAACCATATCAAGCCTTAAATATTAGTAGCGTGATTCAACACAATTTCCAATCCACCATGTCCAAGTGGAATTTTGATACTCTTGGTATTATCGATGAGTGCACATTTTCACTTTTGAAGGAAAAATCTGTGGTGGGGCATCATTCGGCTCCCCACACCGATTTCCCCTTTTAATGTATTCTATGTGTTGAAAATACCTTCTCTGCCCTTGTTTCCCACATTGAGCATAGCTCTCATGGGCCTAGGGATTCGGTTGAGGTTTGCACCCATTTTGAAGAGTCTCGTATATCTATGGTCTGAGCTCTAAGACCTTAAAATAAGATCTCTCTACGTCCTTTCCACAAGACATAAAACTACATGACATTCCTAGAACTACGTGCAGAATTATTCCCATCCTTATGGGATATGTAAGAATTCCTGGGCATCTTGTCGTCGGGTCCAGCACCTGGTAGAACCTCCCTAATTACATTTTCCATTCTTCTTTTTGGCCCTAACTTTCACAGGGTTGCATGGTATGGGAAGTATGGGATTATTTCCTCACTCATTTTGCATTTTCAATAGTCATACCGTGTACTCCTCTTCTAGAAGCTAGTATATCTCCTACATCGCATCCTATATGACATTAAAATGCACCTTCAGAACTACATATGGCTTGATTCCCATCCTCATGGGATATGTAGAAACACCTAGATGTTTCTTCTTTGGGTTCAACGCCATATTCCCTAATATTTTCTGGCCCCTTGGCCCTAGTTTTCTTCCCTATAATTGTGTGTGGTGTGGTAAAAGATTATGTCCTCATTCACATCAGGTATGATTCATCACGCCGTCCACAGTCCTTTTAAAACCTTGTTTCTTCTGTATGTTTCCAAGCCATATGACCTTAAACTATTTTTTATGGTCCCACATGACATTAAACTATTGTTTCTTTATTGCAAGACGTTAAAATAAATTGGTAGGTCCTATCATATGACCCTATACTATGACATCATTGTCCTAGCCACACAATGAAAAATGGCACTGCATTGTGATGTCCTCACTCGAAGGGACATCATGTTTGGTCATGGTTATCCACCATACCATTTTTCAGTGACCGTATATGGCTTGATTTCTATGGTAATTACTAGATTCTTTT
This sequence comes from Viscum album, assembly GCA_963277665.1. Lineage (NCBI taxonomy): Eukaryota > Viridiplantae > Streptophyta > Magnoliopsida > Santalales > Viscaceae > Viscum > Viscum album. The sequence continues at coordinate 566,750,725 of OY728131.1, forward strand.
CCCCAGGCTTGTTTCTTCACAAAAAAACTCACAGATCCATCATAAATAACAAACAAGATCTATCAAATTCTACATGGTTTGGTGCATGGTCCAGACCAGTATGACAGCATTGTCCATATCATTTGTACCCTACGATGCCATTTCTATAGCTACGCATGGATGGATCCCCATCATGATGGGGTACTTAGTAATGTCCTGAAACTTTTCCTTGGGGCCAACCCATTTTCCTTTTGGTCCCTAAACCTAAAACCTCCCTAAGGAGCACATGGTGTGATATGGACTCTACTGTCCCCATTCACAATGGGTTTTTCAATCACCATACCACGTGTCTCCCTCCCACCATTCAATTTATGGTCCAAAATATAATACCATAAACTAAGATCTCTCTATATCCTTTCCGCAAGACATAAAACTACACAAAAGTTCTAGAACTACATGAAGGTTTATTCCCATCCTCGTGGTGTATGTAGGAATGACCAAACAATCCGTCTGCTGGTCCAGCCCCAACAATCTTAAATCCTACCCCCCTTTTTTTAGACCCTTGGAAGAAACTCCCATGGAAGTATGTGGTGTGGCGAGTACCCCTTGGGCTCTCATTTACATCATGTTTTTCAACAACCTCACCATGTTCCTCCCTTGCCTCTTCCAATCCAGGTCTGAGTTCTATGACCCTGAACTAGGATCTCCCTATGGGATCTACGCATCGGGTTTGACTACTTTGCCACCCTGCAAGAATTTTATTAAACTAGGATCCCACTTAATGGTCCAGCCTATGACCTTAATCTAGAAAATGCGACCCCATGACCCTTTTTTTTAGAAAGGGATTTTAATCCCCCTACATGATGTGACTTATTGTCACATTCAATTGCATCGTGGCAAAGAGCCCAAAGTGTGGAATTTTCACATGGACATTCCCTCTTTTCATGTAAAATATTCATGAGCCCTTTATTTGGATCCCCATCATCTTCCATGTCTAAATGGTCCCCCTTCATGGACTGGTCTCCTGCCACATTGTCTCACATACCATCTTGGTCCAACGCCCCTAGAGACCTCTGACAACATTAGTGACAGGTCCCATGTATCGAACATGGTCAATTGTCAACCCTCATTTGTCTATCCCCATACTAGGATAAATCAAAGCTAATAATATGTTTCAAACATGGTCAGTAGTTATCCTCTATCATCATGGAAGACTCATTTTGATGTAGATATTAGGCGCCATGATTCACATCTTTCCACTCCCATATGTTCAAGTGGAATTCTTGCGCAAGGTTTTAATTTTTTATGCATCTAGATGCGTTAATCTGTCGGTTAAATAATTGTCGGATGTCACTCGCCTAGAATTCCACAACCCCTAATGTGTGCCTTCCTATACCAGGAAAATCTCACCGCTACTCCTTATTTAAAGCGTCGAGCATGACTCACGTGGGCTTCGAAGTTTGGGTTGGGCATGTATTGGTGTAGCTACGCCACGTCGGCCTTTATTTCTCGCATGATGTTTAACTATGATTCCATAACGATGTACAACTTGATTCCCATTATAATGAGGTACATAGGAATGCCCATGAACATTGCCTCAGTCCCATCCTAACTTTCACTTTTAGTCCCTTGGCATAAAAAAACATCCTCCGGGGATACACGGTGTGGTACAGGCTTATGTACACATTCATGTCGGGTTTATAGCTATGGAATCACGTACACCCCCCCCCCCTTGGGATCTCCCCCTTCATAGATCATCCTATTGTATGCAGTTAAAATTCACCAGTCCATATGTCCTCGATGCATGACACTAAACATCGGTTCTACACTAAAAAAGTTTAGGATACCCCATGTTTATTATGGGATGCGTCAACTCCCTCACAAAATAGGATTCCCCCTCCCCACCATAATTGATCTCTAACCACACTATTCTTTAATAACTACCTTTGGATTGATTCACATCTGTATGGGATATGTAGCGACGTTTAGGCCTTTTGTCTCAGGCCCATCCCCAAGGTCATTAACCCTTTGGGCCCCTTGTCCCCAATCAGGGTCCAGGTAGTATGACCTTAAAAATGTGTGCACTTTCCTTACAATGAAACGTTTAAACTACGTGATTATTGTCCTTATTGGTATGAAATAAAACTAAAATGCATTCCAAGTCCTTACAAGAGAGTTCCTATTTGGGAGTAAGTTTTATCCCTGATCAGACCGACGTGCTCACCTAATGTGTTTCCACCATGGAGGTGTAATTTCAACTGTGTTGGACTCTATTCAAACAACCCATCACTCCACCCTCAACACTTTGTGTGTACTTTATTTAGACCCTCATCCTATTTAAAATATAAAAGAACCCCTTAACAGTATGGATGATCGGCCTATGGCTCATCTACTATCCTGGGATAACATTCTGGAAGACTAAACGATGACATTTTTTAGTAAGGCCTCATGTTTTGAATGTGGTCAGCAGTTAGACCTCATTTTTCATCCCCATTTCCGGATAACAAAATTGGAATACTATGTTTCAAACACGGTCAACAGTTATCCTAATTTTCACACCACCTCCATAGTGTTCTGAATTTTGGCTATCATGATTCACATTTTCCATTCCCCTATGTTCATATTTATTCTTACACCCCTGTAGTTACTCTGATCGTGCACTAGAGCACATTGGAAAAAGAGAAACATGACTGGCCTAAGAAATTCATTCTTCAGTTAGGCCTCCTCATTCTTCCTAGAAGCTCAAACTGGTCATTCACACCTCAGTTACCAGAAAATTCATTGGCAGTCTCATGATTAGATGAAGTAACGATGTGTCCATCCCTTGTTTCTCACATCAGGCACAACCCACGATTTCTTAGTGATTTATTACTAGTTACTCCACTGTAATGGTTGAGATGCGATGATAAAAATAAACAAAAAATTATCTGATAAGTCTATACATGCAGTTTGGGATAAGAAAAAAAAGGAAGACATTTCGATAGGTTTAGCCAAAACATGACCCTTATAGATCATCCCCTATAATATATTTCTCCAATGCCACCACCCTCTATCTTATAGCCTCTATGACTGTTTCCTACTAATTGGTTTCCTCTCATAATTAGTAGATATGGAGTGGAGTTCGTTAGATTTTACTTGCATTCTATCCCACTCGGCATGAAACCGAGATATTTTATAGTTTTCTTGTGCTGTAAGCTCCTAGGAATCGTCCAACTAGGCCTTCAATGGCTCGATGGTATTACATTGGCCTGCAACAAATATGGCATGCTCATTTTACTATTCTATATGTCACTGAACATCTTAGTCATCCTCAAGGAACTTCGGTATGCTCATAGATCTTCTCTCGTATTGGTCGAAAGTGAGACATTGGCTGCTCTCTCGCACCTTCTCAACCATGTAATATCGGATCATTACATGGAGGTGCTAAGCATCCACCCCTTCGGTGCAGATAAGGCACAACCATGTGCGCAGTGATTCTGTTATGGAACTCATTTGGCTATTGGATTCATCAAGAAGTTCCCAATAAACTTCCACCCCTTTCATCACATCATAAGGAATTCCTCAGAGGCTTCATGATCGGAATAATCCATCTCCTTGGTGTATGCAGGCCGATATGAAGGGAATGAAGCCAGAAGATCAACGACAAGGTCTGCTTCTAGAATTTCTCCCAAGGGGTTAGGCTCCTCAGCCTGTGGGAGACCTTCCTCGCTCATCTCAGTTTCATAAATTTCTCCCCTACTAGCTTCAGACCCTACCATGGTTGTAATATCACCAGTTCCCACAACACTTTTCTTGCTAGGTGTCGGCACCGGCGTAGTTTTGGGAACTAGGTTCTGATTCGGTGGGTCTAGTTGCCATCAGATTCTATGTGGATGATTTAGATTCAGAGGCCTATTGAGCCTCCAATATTTTGATTACTACACAAACAATGAATGCCCAAATCTGCTAAGCTCTCTCTAATGATTTATATGATAATTTTAATAATGAATATTACAAGAGCTCAACACATCATTCTACAGCGTTTTAATCGCTATAGGAACTATCACTGTAGGAGATCTTTTAGTGCTTATCAGTTCAGTAATGGGTGTCAGCTCCCCGCCTTGTTCTATAAGTACATCTTCACCCCCTTTGGATGGAGCATCCATACCACCAGTTCCTATATGATATTGAACAGGGTGAAAGTATGATTGGTGATTACGAACGATGAGAAGTGGAAATGTTATGATAATAATTGAGGCATACCTCGAGTTGCTAAGCTATTTCCCTATCAGAGCCAGAAATCTCGCTTCTCTCCCTAGGAATCCAATGGTGGGATATCCCCTAATACCCACCACCTCTGATCTCCCCTTCATCTTCCCCTATTTCCTCATCCTCTTCTTCTTATTCTTCTTCTTACTCGCTAAAATCTATTTGCTCATCATTTTCGTCATCATTGGACGACATTATTTATGGATCGTGCTTTTGGCCAAGCATTACCTTCATCGGGAGACGTGGATCCTCAAGACAACCCTACTGCTGTGAGTATGCATCCATGGCCATAAAATAAGTGTGTCGATGATGAAATTTCACCATTTCTTCAATCTAAATGAGTTCGATTTCTGACGGTTGGATAACATCTCGTACGATCTTTTTTCAAACGGCTTCAGTGCTCATTGACTGCTGCAGTGTCAACCAGGATGACCATAACACTGGGAAGATTTCATCCTAAGAAGGTTGTAGCAGTACCTTATCTTCTTACCAGGAAGCTATATGGCTCCTCCGTGAGTTTGTTCACAAGCCCTTATCTTGCCTGACGATGAGGGCACGACCGCACCATGTGACATTCCCACTTCTAGATTCCATGCCTGTACTAACCCAGCTTCCAAGATTGTTCCTGGACTCTCCTCCCCAGCAGTGCCTTATCTTCTCTCTAGCCTCCCAGGTCCCACACTGGCTGCCTTGAGCTATTGGACTCACTTCTTCAATATCCCTTTAATATATTCCACCACCCAGTGTTCGACATATTTTTTTTGAGAGGTCAGCCTCGACTCCAGTGGGGGAAAGGTAATCACATCAACAGATCTGTAAGTTGTAAACATCAGACACATTTGAAGAAGAAGCAAGGATGTTTATCCTCCAAGACATATGTATACACCTTCTTCAGCATCCACTGGAGGCATCCAAACTATTTGAAAAACCTTGACGATGCATAGGGTTCGTAGAGAATATTTCCATCAACCCGGGCCCCAAGCACCCCGCCTCTAATGCTCTACAAGTGTTCTCATTCATCTAGTAAGCATAGACCATCATCTATCATATAGACGGCTGGGGTGGGGAATGAACTAAAAGTAAGACTAGTTTGATTTCTGATTCTAATCCTTATCCCCTTTTCATTGAGCATCAGCTGCATAACCCCAACAATGTTCAGTGAGAAAGGTTAAAGGGTCTTACCTAAGTGACTAATGTCATTTGGGAAAGTGTACCCACTATAGTGAGTCGTGATCCAACTATGAAGGATTTGGAAATGGCCACATATCCTCCTCAGTGATCCCCCTCTCAAAATACAGCCTAGAATGGCGTACAGTCGGGCCAACATAGGAACCCCCTAGTTAAACCTCTAATTGGCTTCCATGATTTCATCCATCACCAATGTTGCTGGTTAGGAACTGTCACTATAGGAGATCTTTTATCCCTTGTCAGTTCAATAATGGGTGTTAGCTCCCCTCCTAGTTCTATAAGTACGTCTTCACCCCCTTCAGACAGAGCATCCATACCACCAGCACCAATATGAGCCTGAACAGGTTGAAAGTTCGATTGGTGATTACGAACAATGAAAAGGGGAAATGTTCGGATAAGAATTGAGGCATACCTCGAGTTTCTCTGATATTTCACTGTCATAGCCATCAATCTCACCGCTCTCCTGAGAAATCCCATGGTGGGATATCCCCTAATACCCACCACCTCCAATATCCCCTTCATCTTCCCCTATTTCATCTTCCTCTTCTTCTTCCTATTCTTCTTCTGACCCACCACCCTCTATTTCATCGTCACTGTCATCATCTTCGGATGACATTATTTTTGGATCGTGCTCATGTCCAAGAATTACCTTCACCAGGAGAGTTGGATCCTCACGCAAACCCTGCTGGCGTGAATATGCGTCCATGGTCGTCAAATATTTGTGTCGATGATGAAATTTCACCATTTCTTCAATCGCAATGAGTCTGATTTCTGGCAGTTGGATACTATCTTGTACGATCTTTTTTCAAAGGGATTTAGTGCTCATTGACTGCCGCAGGGTCAACTAGGATGACCATATAGTAGAGAATATTTCATTCTAATAAGGTTGTAGTAGTACCTTATCTTCTTTATAGGAAGCTCTATGTTCACTCCATGAGTTTTTCCATGAGCCCCTCTCCTACCGGACGATGAGGGCATGACCACACCATGTGACGTTCCCACTACTGGAGTCCATGCCTGTACTATCCCAGCTACCCTGATTGTTCTTGGACAATCCTCCCCAGTAGTGCTTTGTATTCTCTTTAGCCTCCTTGGTCCCACACTAGCCACCTTGAGCTGTTGGACTCACTTTTGTAATATCCCTTCAGGAAATGCCACCACCCAATGTTTGGCATATTTTTTTGAGAGACCAGTCTCGACTCTAGTGGGGGGAAGGTAATAACCTCACCAGATCCATAAGTCGTAAACATCATCCACATTTGATGAATAATAAAGGATGTTTCACCTCCCAGAAATCAATATATGCCTTCGTCAGCATCCTCTAGAGGCATCAAACTATTTGAAAAACCTTGATGGCGCATATGGTTGGCAGAGCATTTTTCCATCGACCCGTGCCACAAGCACCCTGCCTCTAATGCTCTGAACGTATTCTATTTGGTCTAGTGAGCCTAGACCATCATGTATCATCTGGCTGGCTAGGGTGGGGAATGGACTAAAAGTAAAATTGGTATGATTGAAAATCCTAATCTGTATCCCCTTTTCATTGAGCATCAGTAGCAAGACACCAACAATGTTCAGCGAGGAAGGTTGCAAGTCGTTACCTAGGGTACTAATGGAATTTGGGAAAGTGTTTCCACAACAATGAGCCGCAATCCAACCATGACAGATTTGGAAAGGGCCACAGATACTCCTCAGTGAGCCCCCTCTCGAAATACGGCCCAGAATTGTTTATAATAGGGACAGCATAAGAAACCCCCAAGTTAAACCTCTAATTGGTTGTCATGATGTCAGCCATCACCAATGTTGTTGCACATACTCCCATCCTTCTGTCCCTTAATGGAAGTGGCCACCCGCTTGAGAAAGTTTCACGAAATCCAGAATATCGGGCGTTCGGGTCTTGAATTTCATCCACACTAAAGCCCCATGATTGATATTCTCCGGCCTTGAGGATCCTCCAATATGATTCACTTTAGCTCCTCTACACCACGGTTGGACATCGCTTCTCTCACCTCAGCATATTTATATCAGGGAATTTTGGAAGAAATAGGTTAAACCACTTAGAATATGTTATTTAATTCATGAATTCCTTGACTGTTAGCCACTCATTGGCCAGCTCTAACAGATTCATTGTTAGGATGGGAGTTCACGACTGTTCCCCCCCAGATATTTTCTATGGGAAGAAACTCATCGTATTGATTTCTATCTAAAGGTATTCCCCTGATGTAGTGAACATCCCAAAGACTAATACCAACCACCCCGTGATGGAGAAGGAAGGTGTTGGTATCAGGGGACCACCAATTAAACAGCTCTGATCTGAGGTCTTGCTGGCAATAGAAGTGGCACTATGACGTCCACACCACCTTGAACATTTCAATGTGACATAGTTCTTCCCCTAACAAGTTACGTGATTGGCGTACCCAATATCCCCAAGCCCATTCACTTGTGAAATTGCTCCAGACCTCATGTACCAGTCCTGTAGCTAGCCCTTTGTCACAGGCTGAGTGTCTCCGCACAGTAGTTCGCCCGTGCGGCACCCAAGCCCCCCCCCCCCAAGGCGGGGCGGGGTCAGCCGTCCAGCTCTTCATATGGGATGTTCACTACTTTCTTCCTTCCATGGACTCATTAAGAGAGTGTCCCCAACTCCCAACCAGTGGTGTCAAGGTTTACATGCACCATCCTCCTCTTTTTCGGGGTGACTCCCATCTCTTAGATAGGGACTAACCAGATGAACCGCAGCTCTGATGTTCTTGCTGGTGTGGGACAGGACCCCCATGATTGGTTCGTGACATTCTCCCACCACCATTCCATGTACACCCTCATGCATGCAGGATTGTGGCCTTCTATGTTTCAATGATTGCTTCCAAAAAACTGGCTACCAAGCATGGCCTCAGGGGACGCTCCTTCCTTGTCATTGGCATCAATGGCCCACCCACTCTCTAGGTCGCAAACCACTTTGGTCCACCCTCTCTCTCAAGGTTGCAAACCATATCCACAAGACCCCCCCCCCCCCTTCATAGTGGAATCTCTACCTATGTCCTCTCTCGAGCATGAACTTATATGTCGTGTCACATCGGCATGACACCCCGGGACTCCGCTCCCACCACCAAGGTCCATCCGGCAGCATTATGCAACACCATGAGGTACATTACCTTTGATACCACTGGTCACGAGCTGAGTGTCTCAGCACAGTAGTTCTTCCATGCAGCACCCCACCCCCCCCCCCCAAGGCGAGCGGGTTTCAGCCATCCAACTCTTCATTTGTGAGGTTTAGTGGTTTAATCCTGCCATGGATTCATCAAGAGAGTGTCTCCAACTCCCAACCAGTGGTGTCAAGGTTGGAACGCACCATCCTCCTCTTTTTTGAGGAAACCCCCATCTCTTAGATAGGGACTAACCAGATGAAATACAGCTCTGATGTTCTTGCTGGTGTGGTACATGACCCCCATGATTGGGTCGTGACACCTTGGACTCATCTGTGATGCTCTATAAAAAGGTACTTTCATAATGGGTTGGAGAATCCTCGGTGACTGGATCACTTCATAAGATGGTTATGGTCCTTGGATTCAGGACGTAGATGTCCATGTGCCTAGTTTCTCAGGCAGGATGGACATTATTTGTGTTGTTATATCGAGGAAGATCATCCTCGTATTCCACCCATGACCACGGTGTATCGACTTCAAATCCTTGATCTGGTACCTCCTATAAAATACTGAAGTCCCATATCAATTGGTTTTTAGACATCACATAATCCTTTTGGGATTTTTTCAGCATGTTGAAGAGAGTTTGGTTGTCAGATTCAACTTTATTAGCACCATAGACCTTAGGTTTCACAACAATTCCAGCTTCCCAAGTGGCTTGCACAACTTCACTCCTAGCATCGCCCAAATCGGAAGCTATATCATTTTTGGTAATGTTTCAATCAAAACAAGAAGCTCGGGTGAAAAGACCAATATAGCATGTGAAAAATCAAAAGGTGGAATGAAAAACCAATAAAGGGGCACAAAAAATGATGTTTCATGGAAAATTGCAACCAAAGTTTGGGAATTCCATGCAACATTGGTCAAATTACACACAAAGGCAGGTGAGATTTTACATGCATGAGAGCACTAGAGCTTATCGCATAAGAAGTATGTACGGACCATGGGACCCCACCCCTCGAATGTTTTTATAGGATAGAATAGGGTTTTCCACACGTGTGAAATATGATTGCACTCTATAGATTCCCTTTTCCACGTAGCACCCCCATTGGGGCCAGGCATCTCGGTGTTTTCCTCGGAATCTGACCTCCTCACCCCCTCATAGATATGATGCTGAGGGGGAGCATTCATATATGATGAAATCCACCAAATGCCTCAGACATACATTTTGGGAAAACAGAATGCATATTTCGACCATGAAAATGGGTCTAGGATAGAACAAAAGGTCATGCGGAAAATCAGAGAAGTGTGTGCAAAGCCTCCCCAATAGCATGCTAGTTTCCATTCCCCAGAGTTTTTGCACCCTGCACAGAAAGTTTCGTGGGGCTGACTGAGGCATCGGTTTTTTCGTACAGATGGAATTCCCCTCCCCCCACGGCTACCAATCACCTATAAATAGAAGGACACCCCCTCACATCCTCGATGAAGAATTTGAACCATGTCTTATGAACGTAATACACATATTTCACATGCAAATGAGGACTTTTAGGTACCAAATTTTCCGTAATAGGTCTCTCGGGGGTCTTCCTTCACATGAAACCCTCAAGGTTTGAACCTCTCCTTGGTCCTTTATTGTTTTTCCAGTTGTTCACAAGTCAATTTACTTGTGTGAAACCCTCGACCATTTTCACACAAAACCTACTCTAATTGTTGGAACACCTCTTTTATCCATGAAATCTAGATTTTTGCACACAACAGTTCCCATTTGCACACCTATTGAACAAAAACCCCCTCTTTTGTGTGCAATACTCACTCCTTGTGTGCTCCACATTCCGTAATTAGCCTAAGGCATTATATTCGAGCCACTATTATGCATAACAAACCTATCCCATGCACCTTTCTCCTGTACAACCCTATAGGTTTGTAAGAACTGATTTCAAGGTCCCATGGCTGGTTCTTTACATTGCATTTCATAGACTTGGGCTTATTCTCATAGGAACGCTAATGGCTATTTCTTCTTCTCAAATCCATACTAATGTAAGCCCCTCAATGGATCACTCTAGGACACCCCCTTATCATGGAGGTTTTGGTGCCTTCCCTTCACCATGGGTTAAAGCGTACTGGTTATATAAGTCGTAGGGGTGCGGAGTGAATCCGCCTCGTATGAGCTGTAGGACGTTAAACTCTCAAGCGCCATCATCCTCAGCTCATGAAGTTAAATTGTGGCCTCACCCCATGCAACACACGCTGGGTACCCCATCTCAGACATTCTCTACACCCTCTCATATCCACGGGAGGTAGATCTTCCTCACATGGAATGAGATCCTCTTTGATGGAGCGGCTCCTATCCATGGGGAAGGTAAACCATCCTGCTGTAAGCCCCGAGCCTTTCTTGCAGGAATTATCACCCCTACTTCTCCTTTCTTATTTGATGCCAAATACCATAGGAGAGATGGGAACATGAACCTTCATTATCTCATCCCTCTTTTTCTATGCTTTGTCGCCACCGGTCCTCCATCCTAGAGTAAGTCCCAATATCCATATCCCTGGGCCACTAACCACATGTAAGCCCTTGTTTTCTCTTTGGGCTGTGAAACTCGTGTAAGATGCACTCCAATTCCTATGGACGCACATTTTGCAACGTGATCGCCAGGTCTTTGCTTCCTCTTCTTTATCACACCGAGCCTGACTCGCATGGTCTTAGATCAATCGTCAACCATGAAATCATCTATGGGATTCCATATAATGTAATCCAAAAAAACACCCTTCAATCTATGTGGACTTTGACCCTTTCCAAGGCAAGGTACATAGGAATCCTCCCTGAGGTTCAATCCCAACACCTACTTTACCCGACCCCTTCACATGTGTTCACCTTCGTCCCACATGACGTTAGACTGTATTCTCCCTTTCAAATTACATGGAATTTGATCCTTTACAACGCAAGGTACGTAGGAATCCTTCGTGAGGTTAAAGCCTGACACCAATCGGTCCCTATCACTTCACATCGGTCCACCCATGTCCTGCACGATGTTAAACTGTACACCCATTTTTGTCCCGCAAGACGTTAAATTGTACCCATAAAAACTATGTGGGCTTTGATCCTTGTCACTCAGACAAAGTATATAGGAAGTCTCCCTGAGGTTCATGCTCCATTGATGGTAAGCCATTGTGTTCCCCAATCGACAGTAAGCCATTACGTTCCCCAATCGATGGTCAGTCATTGTGTTCCCCAATCAGTGGTAAGTCATTGGAACCCCAGTCATTGGTAAACCGTTGCACCAAACCAGCGGTAAGCCATTTTAGTACCCCAACTAGTGTTAAGCCATTGTAGTCCACTTTGTTGGGACCCACATCTCTGGTTCACCCAGGGCGTGAGACCAACTTGGGATGTTAAGCACCCGTAAGCCCCAGTATACTGTTTGGTCGTTGTCCTATGTGTACACCCTAATTCTATACCCCCATCATGAACTATGTGAACTTTGATTCCCTACCATGAAGATTTTTAGGATGCCTCCCTATGGTTCAAGCCCATCACCCATGTCTCATCCTCATCTCTCCATCGAGCCAATGTGTTTCAAGAATGTCATGCCCCAACCTGGAGGTTCCACTTTCTCCAGGTCCCATCCATGCATCCATTCTCACGGGATGCTTCCTCAGGTGCCCATCACCCTACTGAACTACGTGGGCTTTGATTCCATGCCACAGGGATACGTAGGAAGACTCTTTGATGCTCAATCCCAACATCACCCTCACCCTCGTGTTTTCTACATCTCACTCTCCATCCACTCTCAATAATTAATATCCATCCTAATTCTTACTTGGGATTCCACATCCGGGTGAGTTCATGTCACCCACTTTGTCATTGCTCCTAGAATTAATTGAGTAACTAACCTCGCGTTAGCCCCAAGTTCAGCGATTCCTCCTGGGGTTGTAGCCATCCGATCCACTCTTGTCAGTGTTCTGATTAGTCTGATCCTACTCTGCTAGATGTTAAAGACATGGATCACCCTATGTTAAACATGGAAATATGAGGAAAACCTCATAGACATGCCTGTGGATTATAATTCCCCACATTCAATGTGGTACACCTTGGGATTCCACGCCCTTGAGAAGCCGGATCATAAAGGGAAGAAACCCAGACACATCAGTGTTCTAGCATCCAGACACATCAGCAATGTCCAATGTGACTAATACCCCGACCAAAGGTTGCTGCCCTGATTGGACCCCTTGGAATGTCCTAAACAAAATCTTTGTAATTAACCAGTGTCCATGAGGACAAAGCACTGGGAAGAGTTTCATGAACAACATCTTATGTCTATGTGGAGACCCGGACTAGGCAATGAGTTCAGAGGAGGGATCCATAGAAGTAGGAAACGACATCCCATCATCCCATTTAGATCAAGGAGAAAACATCCCTAAATAAGTGACAGATGCCACCCGCCTTTGGAAAGCAGTAATGTGGGGCAATAACTGTACTTCCTCTGAAACATACAGATGTTCACCTTAGAGAAATCATCAGAAACACATGTTGATGTATATGATAATATAATCTTGAGAGAGAGGATATAAAGTCTCTATGAAAAAGTGTCAAATTTATAATGTGTTATAATATATTTAAATCATTCAAACCACATTCCCATTAATGTCATCAATAATAAAAAAGAAAAATAATTGTGAAATACTATGTGGAAAATACATTCACATATTCCATAATTCCACAAAACCTTGAGTATGAGGTTTTACTCTTTTTTATTCTAAGAATTTTCTATGTGAACCATCATCATGGAAATATCCTATCAAGATCTTAATTATTATCTTAAAGATGTAAAAAAATTTCCTATATGATATTCCAATTGTTAAATCCTTTTTTTACCTCTAAGAATATGTCGGAAAGGAAGGAATTCAGTTAATCATTATGATAAAATGAAAATATTTCTTAAGTATCGTTCATATATTGATAATGTGAAATAGTTATAATATATAAGAATGATTGATAGTTGGGATCAGGAGAAGGTATATAGAGTAATAATATATTTTCAAAGATTCACCCTTGAAAAAGACTTGCATAGAATTGGTGTTCTATTTTTGACAATATCTCATTTAGTAATAAAAAATATTTTGGAATCCCATTGACCCTTGAGACACTATCTAGGTTTAAAATTTTGAAAGGTTTTATAATATCATATTCATCTATTATAAATTTAATTAGTTCAATAGTTTTATTATTAATTATTATTGTCATAACATTGAAGAAGTAGTCACATTCACTTCTTCATTGGCATCCCCCTTTTTTGGTATGTCTCACTTTAGTAAGTACGATGGATAATTATCTGATAAAAAAGGGACCGATGAAATTAATGTAACTAGTGTAAGAACAATCTTTTAGATACAAGTTGTTGTTCACCATGAATTTCCTCTCCAATAAATATATATATATGTTGTATTTTATCTCCCATATTTAGAAAAAGTATCCATGATATTCTGGTTCCATCCAATCTTCCTTAATGAATATATTGAAAAACTATTTCTATAAAATTGATAGACCCCAATATAGATTATTTTCCCATGTATTTTGTAAATATTGGTCCATATTTTCATTCTCATTACATATCTCTTTTATGAAATATTTTTTCATTGGTTTTCCCTTTTCTACTAAAAATGTGTGGCTTTTAAGAACCTAATCATGTTTATCAGAAATTCCAATGAATTTACATGTAGAGGGATGTTCAATGAAGCCTATGTTACATTCATAAAATCCCTTTATAGAGATCACATCTTAAAAAACTCAAGGGTTGTCATTTTATGGGTACACCCTCACTCTTATCAAAATAAGAACAATTTTCTATAAACCATAAGTAAGGTGAGAGATACATATGTTAGGAAAATGTAAATATATTGACGGTTATAAAGGTTCATGTCTGGCCTAGTACATGTTCTCTTACTCTATTGTATTATTATTCACATGGTGTATTTTTCTACTAACTAATAAGTATATTTAAATTTTATTTCCATCAAAAACATATTAATTTCCCAATATCTTTCCCTAAAATGATAAATCCTCAATTATTCTCAAATTTCTCACAAATCAAGTTAATTTCTCGAAAAATAAACCATGTATTCGATGCAGAATAAAATAATGATGGAATTTTTTAGAGAGGATCTCTCTTAACTACATCACAATTTATATGTAATTGGGTTTAAAAATAGTCCTATCATTCTAAGTAGCAATGATATTAACATATTATATGGAATATTCAACCATTTTTATCAAATATTATCCTTTAATAAAACCAACCATTGTTATTATATTCTCCTTCATGCATATAACTCCTTATATGCATTTTTTGTTTCATAATAATTTTTATTTTCTAACATATTCTTAGGTCATAGAACACCTAGGTGTGAAACATAAGAGGATTTGTTTTATAGGAATCAAAATTTAACATCACAAGATCTCAAAACTCCATGGTGCCCTAAATAGTCATGGAAAATATGATTAAAATTTATTTTAATCCTTAAAATTATTTAAATGTATCATTTAAGGAGATTTTTCGGCACTTTACATGAAATTATAGGTTATATATCTACGAGAAATTACACCAGATCTATTGTCATAAAATTATACCATGATCTTATTCCTGGGGCTCCCACTTAAAGGATGATTATAATACATATCTTCATCCATATATGATAGTACACTAAAATAATTCTCAAAATATTTAGATAAATCAGTATGAGGCCCCTTTAAATGTCATCACATTGAAAAATATTTTTATTAATTACCTAAACTACAATATTATATTATACTGATAGGTTCGAATCCATAGGGAATAGGGGATTCCATTCAATATATTTAAATATTTTATATTTTTATACTAATAAAACTAAGAATAAATGTAATAAAGAATTAATTGAGAAAATGGAACACATATTGATCAGTTATAAAAGTAATTCAACAATTTATTAAAATGTATGACTCATATTTGCTTAATTAATTGACAATGTCGGGTAAACCTGCAGATTTTTCTATTATGTTTTCATCTAATACACTCTATAAAGTAATATTTAATTAAATGAGTTCTCATATGATTAATAGTATTCAACATAATCATGTTAAAATCAAGACTCAACTTTCTCTACTAATCCTAGATCAATTAATTTATCATATAATTGAAAAAGAAATATTGGAACCACTAAAATTATAATAAGTTAAGGAATATTTGGTATTTTTATTTATTTTGAATTTTCCTTTATTAATGTTAAACATAGAATAAAATAATAATCATATAATGATAATACAATAATATAAGAATTGTAAAATAATTGTATGTTTTTATTTTATTATTCAATCTAATATGAAATCAATAGTAGGGTAAGTGATGAATTGTCAAGGAAAAATGAAGAGAATGGAAAAAAATCCAATATTGATTCATTACACCTTCAAAACTATCATATAATCATTTGTATTCAATTAAAATATAATAAAAACATATTTAAAGCCACATGAATTTCGATAAGTAAGAAAAAAATTAAGAAGAAGAAGAACATTGAGATTTAAAACATAGAAGAAATTGTCACTTCAAGAGTGATTTTATTTGTGAAAATTAAAAGAATATCTATAAAGATGTAAAATATGGAAAGATAAAAAATGTGAATAAAATAGGATTTAATTCATTAATTTAATTATAAATGATGCATGATTATAATATCTTTGAAATTAAAAAATGTTTTGTATTTTTTAAGATCCTATATTATTGATATAGTATTTATAAAAATACTTATTGGAAAGATTAATTTTTTAGGGTTTAGATTATATAAATTAGATGTTGATATTCTTCGTGAGGGAAAGAAAATGACTAAGTATGGATGAGTTTGAAGTCCCCACATTCTATATACCTTTTCCAGCATTTTATTGAGTATAAAAACATGTTTTCTCTAGATACACATTTTTTCGATAAAATGATTTATTTAGATGTTAATTTGGATTTTTAGATTTTTTCCAACCATAGTCACAAATTTAGTGTAATCATAATGAATCTGAATATATACATGACATTTTACTTATAAACATAGGTCTTGTAACCTAGCTCCAACATAGTTCAGCTAGACTGAGTACAATCCCATGTAGCTAGAAAAATCTTATTTTTCATGTAAAATATGATCACATGTCATGTATGTCCTTATATATGTGTTCGATGGATGAAATTTACACTTAATTTCAAGTGGGTAAGAGCTACAAACCGTGTACCCCACCAATTGACTGTTGAATCGTTGAAATTAAAATGGTTGTTACAATGTCTCACATACCAACAGAGAAACCAATGAAGAACCAGTTAACTAGAGTAAACAATGTTTACATTAGGGTACATGCCGTGTACTTTAATTATTAATAAAAAGGAGATTTATCCCTAAATTTTCATGATGGAAATCTAGGGGGGTTTTCTTCTGATCGGTCATTTGACCACCCTCGGATACAAGTTTCTAGTTTAATTTCTGCATTCATTTCTATTGTAGTATAATTTCTAATCTTATCCATCCTTTATTCCTCTTGAATCCATAGTAGCGATTTATTTTTAGCTCGATTCCCACATTGTGACCATGTTCATAAAAGGCTAGTTCCCTAGTGTTGGGGTTTTAATAATGAATGTGAGTGAACTGTAATATAAATCCTTACGTGTTTTTTATTATGATTATTCGTTTACACTTCTTAATGAACCTAATTCCTTATTTACCATTGGTTTCCTGTTGGACCATGAATGAAACCAATGGATAAAATTTAATGAGTTTAAACAAGAAAATAGATGACTATGGGGTGAGATCGTTGCCACTTTTTTTAGGGGTAAAGAACCCAAACATGTTTTAAGTATTTAATCCCAAGACCAAGGGGTTTTGATTTTATTATGTAATTTTTTATTTTAGAACCAATAAAAAATAATTTTATTGAATCCCCAAAATAAATAATTTTTATTTATAAATCCATTGCTGAAGAAAGAATATTACATTAACCCCTGATCAGAATTACAACCCTGACATGCTTGTATTCTCTTTGTTCTGTACTTCTATTTTTAATTTAATTTTCACAAATTATTTTAATTTTTTATCTATTTTAGTCCCTGTTTTTATTTATAGATATTATTTTTTTATTTTATATCTCTCTATTTATTTTGTTTTCATTTTCCTTATGGGATTGACCTATATACCTCTAGTTACATAGTTAGTCATTTTAGAATGGAATAATTTTGTCTACTTTCTGCACATTATGACGGGAGTGGTGCCATGTCTCAAGCTTATTTTTAGGAATTCTTTTTCCTTATCATGATTATATGTTTTGTGGTTTTAACTTTGTTTTGTTTGGGTAAAAATTAGATTAACATTGATAGAAGAAGGTAAGTGTAAGGTTGGTTCATGGTTTTCCCAAACCATGAACCATATGTTGATTATAAGAGCCCTATGTTAGATTACTAAGTTGGGATGGAGCATGGATGAGGGAACAATACTTTGTGTTGGGAACCACTTGGGAGTTTTTAGTGTCTTTAAAGTTGAGTTTTTATTTTGAAACTTGACACATAATTTTGTATATCACATCTACTATTCAGTTTTGATATTGTATTTCTTATTTTGGTCTTCCTATGGTACTGTTTTGTTAACATATTTTTTATATATTTTGGTTATTTCATATTTATTTTCTTCTATTATACTACTCTAATAAAGACGGTATAATCTCCCCATGATTTATAATATAACCTTTCTACTAGTATTCATTCCCTAGAATATGAGGTGGAGAACATGAGTTCATGTAGTAGTCTGAATCAGGGAAACGGTTTGTGGGAACCTATTTGGGATTTTACAAAGTCGTATTAGAGCCTGGATTTCTTTTATTTTCAATTTTATTACTATTAAGGAAAGGTATATGGGGGACTAGAAATATTTGGGCCCTGGACATGAGCTTGTTCATGGGAGTAGCTAACCCATTTACGATAGAAAACCCAAGTACCCAGGGTTGGATTATTATTGTTGTTGTGTGTTGTTATAGTTGATGATTTTTCACCTTGGTTGATTCAATTGTTGTGTGATGTGACTAATGTTTCTAATATTTTATAAGATTTTACTCGGGGACGAGAATGGCATGAGACTTGATTATTCATGCATAATTCAAGGCACTTAGGATTATTTCCCGACACAAATCATTATAGGAAAGAATGGGTAAATGGGTTTTGGGTATGTTGTTGAAGTTGAGATGATTTTTTCTTTATTTACTTTTTTAAATGAAAATGGTTCTTAATATGTTATTAAGAATTCTAAAATGATAAAAAAATGTGAATAATTGGGTGTACAATGGGAAAGGTTTTAATGAGAATGTGTATACCCTTTATTAACCATGACCTAGATGTATCGAGGTTAAGGGTAGTGTTAATGCCTTGGTTTTTACCGTGTGGAAGCATTTGGGGGAATGAATTATTATGGATCATTTTGAATCACTCTTATGTAAATGAGTTTATGTTCTGTTATGTATCTTAAAACAAGTGTTCATAATTTTAGAGATATGGCTAAATAATGAATCTTGTTTAGATAACGACACGAGGTTATGGATGGAGATGCTCCACCAATATTGGTACCTAAGGAACAATTAGTTCTGGGTTAGGAAGTGGGAGATTAGTTTCATGAGAACTTTTCTCACTTCATGCAATTTGTTGAAAGGGACTTAGATTGGGTGGTGAAGAGTATGTATGATTGGATGAGGGTATTTTTATTGTATCACCCTATTAAATTTACCAAATATGGTGGACCTGAGGAAGAAGAGTTCTAGATTCAGTCCATCCAGACTATACTTGACCATATAGATACTCAGGCTAAGAAGTGGTCCAAGTTGGATACTGACAATCTATGACTATCAATGAACCATATCTGGGATTATTAGGTTTCAAATTGATGGTCTAATAGTCTGTTATGGAAGGAATTTTATGAGAATTTCCTGGAGCACTTTTATTCAGAGACGCTAAGGCAAGAGAGAGCAGTTAAGTTCATGTAGTTGACTCCAGGGAGTATATATTTAATGGACTATACGAGAATCTTTATATATTTGTGGTGCTTTGATATAGTGTTGTAAGGGTATGAGCTTACTTTATCAAGATGTTTGAATGATGGGATTAAATGTGAAATTATGTCCTAGGTGAATATCTTTGGGAAAAGTTTTTTTTCATAAATGGCGAATCAGGATCTCATGTATAAGGGTAAATTGAAGGAGGATTATGGTGGAGTAATGGCGGATTCATCTAGATAGTCATGAGGAACAAATTTTGAGATAAGGAAGAATCATTTTGATAATGTTATCCATAGAAATGGGATGCAAAGTAGCCAGATAGAGGGGTCAGTTACATAGGATCTTACCATAGTGCTTTTCCCCCAATGTGGTAGACCAATCTATTATCATGAAAAATTTCCACGAGCACAGGTAGAGTGTCGATCCAAAGGAATGATCGTTTATCTACAAAGGTTCTGCGGGAACCCATGGAAGATGAGTAATGATGCAACATGTAGATAGATATAGAGTGTGTGAAGAGGATCTTCTACCCCATATCAGTTTGGAAGCTACAATTCCATTTTCCATGGCGGTAGAGGTAGTGTACATGGATATTCTAGGAAAGATTGTAGGTATCACCAAAGTGAAGCAGCTCTGGGGAGTCATACTACATCACATGGATGTGAGGATTTAAAATTTCATTCCATTCAGCCTATACTTGTGGATAGTGAAGTTGAACCGTCGATAGTAAGAGGTATTATTATTATATATTTTCAACATTATAGTTACTTATTTGATACTTGTAACTCCAATTCATTTATATATTTAAAACATGTGAATGATTTGATCCTAATAGTGGATTTCGTGAGTGGAGTTATGATGATAGATACTCTTCTGGGAGAACCATCGAGGGAAATCTATTGTGTAAGGGGTGTTCTCTAGAGTTTGGGGAGTATGGTTTTAGTTTGGGTATTTATATCCTTGACATGTATGGATTTGATCTAATTTTTGGTATGGATTATTTAGTATCATACTCATACCACATTGGTTTTTACCATAGGAGAGTGAATTTTACCTCACTTGATGGTGACAAATATATTCATTGTGGTGATTTGGATATCTAGGAGGGTCGTGCAGGGCTAGTTAACCAGCAACTGGGGGAGATTACCACCCATGTTTATATTTTTTGCTGGATGATGGGGGTGTAAAATAGAATGCATTTCCATAAGTAGTGGATCAATTTTGAAATGTATTTTTTAAATATTTTTCAGTTATTCTGTAACACCCCAAGAATTCATAGTACATTATTTCTTCAAAATTATTTAATAACTTTCACTACATGCAACACCGAGTTGAAGTGCACCATGACTTACCAAACTAGCCATTCAAAAGCGGTTACGAATAGTATTAACTAAATTTTGAACTTTATATAATCCTTATAATTTTAGAATCCATATTATATGTTTTTAGATATAATGTAAGAACTAATTCATTTTTTTCAGATAAAACAAGTATTTTTCAAAAAAATGCACTTTTACCACCTTGTAATGGTGAACCCTTGTTAAATCCAATATTTGAAACTTTTATATATTCACTTTTAAAAAATAAACGTCTTATTTAGAATTGGGACATGAGTATTTAATTCCAATAAATTTTTGGTGTTCTTCTGGTAACTTTCATATTTGGGTGAATAGTGAAAAATACTATATTTTAACTGAAAACAACTTTTTTAATAAAAATAATTTGTAGAGTAAAATTATAATTTTTAATGGTTTGGAAGTATAAATAGATTATATTATTATCATTTAATCCAATGCTGGTCATTGTTAGTAATTTCACTTTGAAATTGGACATAAACAAGTGTTAATCTTTTGAGAGTAATTACTTCTTAAAAAATACGCCTTTTGGTTTTGACAACAGGAATTAATTTTAAATTAATAAATGCAACTTCTATTTTTTTAATTTGGTAAAATGGACTTCATATTTGAATTCGGAATATCAAAATTATCTTTAGGATAATTTTTGGTATTTTTCTGAAAACTTTCAATTTTTGATGAATAGTGAAAAATACTGAGTTATTGTTTAAAACAAACTTTTTATTTAAATAATAATTTATTTTTTTTAAATTTATTTTAGGTCAAAATAGACACATAATACCTATATAATTTCAATTTAATTCATTAGAGTCATTTTATAATAAGTTTAGATATCTAAAAATTTTATTGAACTTTTTACCGTCTTTTACCCACCTCCTAAGAGCATTTGCAAATTTACATAAAACATAATTTTACCACTTCTATGAATTGAATTTAAAAAATCCTAGATACACAGTTGATATCATTAAGTAAAATTTGGTTTAATAAGATAAAAAAATTTGGTGAATAGTAGCTTTTGACTTTTATTTACCACGGTTAAAAGTAAAAAGAGTAATTAAAGGTGAAATGATATTATTATCACTCTAAAACATGATATAATTCTATTGGATAAATTTAATTTGACAAAAAACAACTTTAGTAATAAAATATGATCCTATAGGTCCATATGGATTAGATTTTGGGATTTATTATTATTTAGTTTAAAGAAGAGTTAAAAGTTTCAAAATCAAGTTTTCATAACTAAAAAATTTTTAATATAGGGTTATACATTAGATAAATTCAACTATAAATATTAATTAGAAAGATAAAAATATTTCCTAAATAATGGTATTTTATTTATAATTTTTAGACATTTAATAATTAAATTTATTTATGACACAATGATGATGTAGTAATTACCTTATTAATAAAAGATTAAAATAGTTCATTTTATAAACACCCAAATAAATGTATTTGGAAACTTGTAATGAATTAAACTAATTTTGTAGGTTAATATGAAATTTTATGGTTGACACAATAAATTTCTTTAGAAGTAATCATGCTTTTATGATTTTAACAAAAAAACAAATACCAAATAGTGTCAAAATTGACATAAAATAGTTTTTAAAACAAATATTATATTATTAATTGATATAATGGTCCTAAAAATATAATGTTCGTCCAAAATAATTATATAATAATATATATTACATTAATGAACCAATTGGGATTCTATTTCCATTTTATAGAATGTTTCTTAACCATATAATATAAAAATACAAAGAGACATGGTAAATGTCAAACTATTTAACTAGGAGTTAAATATAAATGTTAAGGTTAATATGGTGAACTAAACCTGTATAAAACCTATTTTTTGAGATGTTTTAGACCAATACCTACCTTATCCTATAAATAAATCATTTTGGAGGCATTAGAAACCGAAAATAATTTTATTACAAAGTAATATTTCAAGCTTTTCCTAAAGTGACCATCACCCCTCTTATAAAAGGGCACTCACCCTTCTCTCTAATTCACACCTTAAAAGCCATTTGGATAGGATAAAACAGTCCTAAATACCCTTTCAAATGTCCTCCCTTATTCCTAGATTCCTTCCTTTATTCATAAAACCAACCTATGGAGCCCTTTTGATCAAATCAAAAGGAAGAACCCGAAGAAGAGGTAAATATTTCATCACCTCTTTCAAGTTCCTTTCTTCTTCCACTTCCTGTTTATTTTTTGTTTATATTATAAAATAATAACTCTATTGTCTTCTATATACTATGATTTTATTATAAATATGGTACAACCATATTCATTATTCTATATATCCTTTGAATAACATGTCACCATACGTGCGTACGTACGACTTACCATCTCCACGTCGTGGTGTAACTGTTATTCAATACATTATAATTAGGATGGGTATGATAATGATGTATAATTGATGTAAATAACAAATATAACATGTTAATGATTCCGTATATATGATATATAATCTATTTATATATGATTTTAAATCAAAAAATGATATTATCACTCGTGCGTACGTATAGATTACCATCTCCACAACACGATGAGATTCATTTCCATGTTCAACATTCAACGATGATTATAAAAAAATATATATTATTAATAAGTATGTAATATATGAAATAATGATTCTACTAGATATATATATATATATATATATATATATATATATCTGTGTGTGTGTGTGTCTGTGTTTATGTATTTATGTACATACATATATCTTATTCACTTATTTCTGTTCAATACGATATGAAAATGGAAACAACGTTTATGCGTATATACGGCCTACCGTCTCCATAAACGGTGCCTTCTATTTCATATATACAAATATTCTAAATATTTATATTCTAAATATATATGATATATAAATCAAGGTTTATATTCTAGAATCATTTAAATCATGATCTAAATGATATGATCAAGAATAACAAGTTAAAACACATACAATAAAGATAGCAATTATTACCCAAAATGTTAATTTAGCATGGAAATAATTATTAAATTCGTAGTATAAAGTAATAAATTAATCATGTATGATATAATAAATATAAATATGGTTCTGGTATAATTTAATAACATACTATGATCATTATACATGAGGTTAAACATACCCTTAACCAAAGGAAAGTGCAAGGTAGGGGTTAATTTCACAATCTCTTTATTATCCGAGGTTGTTTTTACGTAAGTATCTACTGGGACATATTTACTATCCATTTCCATGTTTTATGAAAGAGTTTTTAAAGGGATTCTTTTAAGGGACTTTTTCTACAAAAACATAATTTTAAATGTTTTAAATATTTATTCTTCTAAATCATTCTCATTAATGTACATGTTTTCAAAATGGTTTTAAAGGATTTATTTATATGGACATGAATGTTTTTAAAATGTTAATTCCATTCAAAAGTTTCAAAGTGGTATGGGACACTTTGATTCAAAAATGTCTTTAAATGTCTTACTTTCTAAATTGTGTGACTTTTAAATGTTTTCATGAAAAGTGATATTTCTCTCAAAGAGTTTTACAAATCATTTTCATCTATGTCAAAATCCATTAATGGATTTTAAACTTTTTTGAAGTTGATTTATTATGATACAAATCTTCCATATTATATTGAATGTTTTGTGATATGTTTGACTGTGGATGTGTTATTTTTATACCATTAATGGTTTATGGGTAAAGTATTGACATTTTTTATGCCGGTTTTAATATGAATGTTTATGTTATGGTTAAACCTTTACATATAAGGAATGAATTAAACTTAGTAAGTGATGGGTAGAGCCTGATATAGCTCCTTGATGCATCAATAGGTCTCATGAGACAAACTATTGTATTAGCACAAGGCCTTGACAAAATATTATTTGTAGTCTTGGTACAAGGCCTTGAATATGTGCTTATGAAAGTATGGAATTATGCATTCCATCATTATGAAAGTGGATATTGATATTGCATGTGATTATTTGACTACTAGAATATCAATGTGAATAAGTAATGGCATTATTTTGTTGTATCTTTTCTTTATTATGTTGATGTTTATGTTTAAAAGGCTTTTTTTTAGTCTTATACATTGCCTTAAATGTTTAGGCTTATTTGTGAAAGTTTCCGCTATATTGTTACCCTTACTGAGCATTTGAGCTCACCCCTTTCTATGTTTTAATTTTCTCAGGATTCTAAAAAGTGTATTATGATTGATAATCAGGATTAAGCTAGGGGATTAATGGCGTTCTCAAAGGATCATTTATGTTGTGTTTTATTTTCTAATGTGTAATGTAACATTCATTATGTAATATATTATCCAAGACTGCTAAACTGATAAATCTTTCGAGACTTGATTCTTTGTAATCATGCTAATGTATTAAAATAATGCACCGAATCTAGGTAAGTAGGATCAGGGCAATACAGTTGGAATCAGAGGAAGTTTATCAACAACCTTGGAAATATATTTAGTTAAACTCTGATTAGAGAACATTAACCTAAGATAGACTTTGATGATTAGTATAGAAGAACTTCCTAAAATTTTGGTACTATAGAGATTCTGTGAGTTTTCCAAAAAATACATCCATGTCTGGATACGAGTAGGCAGATGTGGCTCTTGAACATATGTACCTAGTAGTAAAACCCGAAAACCCCACTTTGAGCTAGACTCGAACAGGAACCGGTGTTCGACAATGGGCCTTGCTGCACTCTTGGTTATGACACTCCTTGGGGATATGGTTAGGATAATTCTCATTTTCTTTAAAACCCATTATGAAGGGTTTATGAGTATATACATCCTCAAAGAAAACATTTTTAGGATTATGGATTATATCCATAAACTGTTCAATATACATTAATTATTTTAAAAGTATGAAATTATTCATTTAAATTCATAAACTGACCTAGTGTATTCTATTGTATAAAAATGGCGCCCAGTAGAAGGAATGTGAACTCCAGCAATACATATGATCCAAAGAGTAAAAAGGATCATATCTTTCATGGTATTAAGCCAACATTTATAAGGGAAATTGTATCCCATGTATTCTCAACATATGAAGAAATTGTATCATGTGTTAATAAGATAAGTAAATAATTCTCTGAGTCCTATGGATTTGAAGGGAAGCAAGAGAAGAAAAGGATAGAAGAGAGAAAGATGGATAAAGGGAAGAGGGAAAATAAGGATTTTCCCATATGTGATAAATGTGGAAAGAATCACCTTGGTAAATTCATGAAGGGAATTAGATTTTGTTATAAGTGTGGAGAAAAAGGACACCGAGTACGTGATGGTAAGGGTAAGAAAAATGCTCCAAATGTACAATGATTCATCTTCAAGGAGTTGGGACACTACGCGAATCAATGTCTTTATCATCATAGTATACCCCAAATGCTGCTATTGGATAATAATAAAGTTATTATACTACCGAAGTTGATGAGGAATGATTATATTTCTTATGTTTTTATTAAATTATTGTGTCATTTGAGTATTTTATTAATGATGTACATGTTATAAGAATTATAGGGTATATAAGGATTGTTCTGAATTACTATTTCATTAAAGACATGAGATTTTGTCGAACCAAGAAAAGTGACTCAATGGTAAGTTAATTTTTTTGTAAAATACAAGGTTGAAGGAAAGGCAAAACATTAGTATGGTATTGATACTGAGGTATTAATTTTGGAATAAGAGATGATTGATTTGGATAAATCATATTGGATATTCTTGACTACATTAAAAATGATTAATGATTTGTATATTACATCATTGTTGGAATTTACAAATTTTTTGTATAGAAGGAGTATATCCAATATTCTATAAGGAATAAGGGAGCATGAATGTAATGAATAAGGTTTTATGGTAATTCATGATATTGTAGTGTTTTAAAACAATACATGATGAAGATGTTCACATGTTTTTACGTGGAAAACGGATCTTCTTTGTGGTTACCTTCCTTATAAATTTTGGATTGTGAGTTTGGACAGAAGTATTTTTGATAATTCTAGTTTGAGATTATTTTTGGACTTCCATAAAAAGGATAACACGGAGGTCGGGCGGCAACTCGTCGCGTCCAGTAAGACCGTGAGACTTGAACCCACAAACGAAGGGAGACAAGGGTGTATCACCTACCACTGACCCATGTGATGTCCTGGATTGAATAATGTGGTTTTTTTAAAGGGTCTGGTAAATGAATTATAAATTCATTTTATTTGGAACGCTGTACGAATAGGATAAATAGAATATTTTTTTATGTTCTATTATCTTTTAGAGTGGAATATGAGTTTGTGGTAGAAATTAGTTAAAGGATGGAACTCTACTAGTCAAGTATATATATTTTTCTTCTATTATCCTATGAAGAAATTAATTATTAAACTTTATTTAAGGGATATTAAAACTAAAATTTTTTTATCCTAATATCTTATGTTTTTTTGAACCGATGATATTTTACATCATCATAGATTGATAGCTTTGAGACCCTAAATTCTACAATTGTCTGTGACTGATAGCCTCAATCAATCCCTATAAATATTTACATTTTTCCTCCAATTATGTGTCTATAATTTCCACCAATTTTCTCCTAATTTAAATCATAATTTGGTGGTGACTTTTTCATTTCCCTTTTTCCTATTATTAAGACTAAATTTTATTAACCCAATTTCTGATATGGGCATTACCACAAAAGTTATTTTCTATTTTAAACCTTTTATTTCCTAAGAACAATTTAAAATTGTGACGACGCAATTTATTGAAGGAGGGAAGAATGTAACTCCCCAATATTTCATAGTACGTTATTTTTTCAAAGTAATTCAATAACTTGCACAACACGCAACACCGAGTTCAAGCGCACCACGACTTACCAAACTAGCCGTTCAAAAGCGGTTATGAATAGTATTAACTGAATTTTGACCATTATATAATCCTTATAATTTTAGGATCCATATTATAAGTTTCTTAGAAATAATGTAAGAACTAATTCATTTTTTTCAGATCAAAGAAGTATTTTTCAAAAAAAAATACATTTGTACCGCCTTGTAATGGTGAAACCTTGTTAAATAAAATATTTTAAACTTTTATATAATCAATTTGACAAAATAAACTTCTTCTATATAATCAGGACATAAGAATTTAGTTTCAATAAATTTTTGCTGTTCTTTTGATAACTTTCATCTTTGGGTGAATAGTGAAAAATACTATATTCAAACTGAAAACAATTTTTTTAATCAAAATAATTTTTAGGGTTAAATTATATATTTTAATGGTTTGGAAGTATAAATAGATTATATTTTTACCATTTAATCAAATTATGGTCATTGTAAGTAATTTCACTTTGAAATTGGACATAAACAAGTGTTAATCTTTCGATAGTTACTATTTCTTAAAAAATACGCCTTTTGGTTTTGAAAATGGGAATTAATTTTAAATAAATAAATGAAACTTATATGTTTTTAATTTTGTAAAATAGACTTCATTTTTTAATTCTGAATATCAAAATTATCTTAGGGTGATTTTTTGGTATTTTTTGGAAAACATTCAATTTTTGTTGAATAGTGAAAAACACTGAGTTATTGTTTAAAACCAACTTTTTTATTTAAATAATTATTTATTTAATTTATATTTGTTTTAGGTAAAAATAGACAAATAATACCTATATAATTTCAATTTAAATCATTCGATTCATTTTATAATAAGTTTAGATATATAAAAATTTTATTGAACTTTTTACTGTCTTTTACCCACCTCCTAGGAGCATATGCAAATTTGCATAAAACATAATTTTACCACTTCTGTGAATTGAATTTCAAAAATCCAAGAGACATGGTTGATATCAGTAAGTAAAATTTGGTTCAATAAGATAAAAATATTTTTTTTGTTGAATAGTAACTTTTGACTTTTATTTACCACAGTTAAATGTAAATAGGGTAATTAAAGTTAAAAATGATATTATTATTACCCTAACACATGTCCTAATTCTATTTGATAAATGTAATTTGAACAAAAAGAATCCTTATTAATAAAATATGATCCTTGAGGTCCACTTGGATTAGATTAGGATATTTATTATTATTTAATTTAAAGAAGAGTTAAAAGTGTCAAATTCAAGTTTTCAAAACTAAAATATTTTTAATATAAGGTTATA
The DNA here is from genome assembly GCA_963277665.1 of Viscum album. NCBI lineage: Eukaryota > Viridiplantae > Streptophyta > Magnoliopsida > Santalales > Viscaceae > Viscum > Viscum album. The sequence continues at coordinate 566,779,785 of OY728131.1, forward strand.
CATAAGATAAATTAAACTATAAATATTAAATAGAAATATAAAACTATTTACTACATAATTGTATTTTATTTATAATTTTTAGACATTGAATAATTTAAATTATTTATGACACAATGATGGTACAGTAATTACCTTATTAATAAGAGATTAAAATAATTGATATTATAAATACCCAAATAAATATAATTTGAGACTTATGATGAATTAAAATAATTTTATCGGTTAATATGACATGTTAGGGTTGATTAAATAAATTTTTATCGAATTAATCATGCTGTTATGATTTTAACAAAAAACAAATACCAAATAGTGTCAAAATTGACATAAAATAATTTGTAAAACAAATATTACATTTTTAATTGATATAATGGTCTTAAAAATATATGGTTCGGAAAAAAGACTTATAAAATAATATATGTTACATTAATTAACCAATTGGGGTTCTATAGGCATTTTATAGTAATTTTATTAACCATATAATATAAAAATACAAAGAGACATGGTAAATGTCAAACTATTTAACTAAGAGTTAAATCTAAAAGTTAAGGATAATATGGTGACCTAACCTATCTAAAACATATTGGTTGAGTGGTTTTAGACCCATCCCCACCTTATCCTCTAAATAAATCATTTTGGATCCATTAGAAACCGAAATTATTTTATTATAATGGAATATTTCTAGTTTTTTCTAAAGTGACCCACACCCCTCTTATAAAAGACAACTCCCCCTTCTCTCTAATTCACTCCTTCAAAGCCCTTTGGCTCGGCCAAAACCTGCCCAAATACCCTCTTAAATGTCCTCACTTCATCCTAGAGTCCTTACTTTAGTCAAAAAGACAACCTAAGGATCCATTTTGATCAAATCAAAAGGAAGAACCCGAAGAAGAGGTAAGTATTTCATCGCCTCTTTCAAGTTCCCTTCTTCCACTACGGGAAAAAGGGGTTTTTGCGACGGGTTATTTGCGACAGGGAAATCTCACCCGTCGCAAAAGGCTTGGCGTGCAAAGCGCGCCAAACCGCGGGAAAGTCATTTGCGACGGGTGGTTACCACCCGTTGCAAATAACCGGCGGTGGTAAAAACTATTTGCGACGGTAATATACCCCCCGTCGCAAATAGTATGTCGGCAGGTTAATATTTGCGATGGGACCCGTCACAAATAACTATTTAACCATTGACCGTGATAAATGCGGGCTCAAGTATTTGCGACGGGACCCGTCGCAAATAATACTATTTGCGATGGGTATCCTGTCGCAAATACTCCCGTCGCAAATAATCTAACCTATAAATACCCCCACCCGTTTTTTTCCATTCATTCTCAACTTCTCTCAAAACTCTATTTTTAGAGTTCACAGTTTCTTAAGTTTAATTTTTATTTCCAGATTTGATATTGATGTCATAAAGAATTATCGGAGATCAACCTCAGATCAATTTTAAAGGTATTTATTTTCTTTTAAATTTAATATTTAATTAAAATTTTTTATTAGTTTTATTTATTTTTAATTAGTTGTAATTTAATTGTGTTTATATTGATTTGTTATTTAATAAATTTAAATTATTAGTATTAATTGTTCATAGTTAATGGTAATTAGTAGTAATTAATAATAATTAGAAATAATTAATAATAAATAGGAATAAACCTCCCCCATGCGCGCATTAACCTTTACAACTAAGCCATTTCATTTTTTTATACATTTAATGATCTATCTATATATATATAGTTATATTTATTCATATATTAATATAGATTTATACTAATATAAATATATTTGGTTATATAAATAAATATATATTTATTTATTTATTTGTAAATTAATATATATTTATTCTATATATATATATATATATATGTAGTTATAAGTTTTTATTCGTATATTTATTTGTATATTAATTAATATATATTTATAAGTTTGGTTTTAAATAAATTTATAAAATATGGGTTTTTATGTATATGTATAAATAAAAAAATAAATACATATATACAATAGATACACACACAGACACATACACACATATATATATATGTATAGTTATGAATGAATACATAGGAATGAGGGGGTGAAAATCCACCGATAATGTTAAAACGGCTATAACTTCTAATCCGTAAGTCCGTTACAACTCCACAACCATTCAAATCGAAGAACATGAAACGATCTTCGATATGATATGCGGTACAGGCCAAACGGACATCCGGATCGGATGCTATAGCCATTTGAATGTTTAAATGACCATAACATCTAATCCAGAAGTCTGTTTCAGCTCCACAATTAGTCAAATCGAAGAACATGAAACGATCTTTGATATGATATATGGTAGAGGTTAATCGGACATCGGGAGCAGAAGTTATAGTTGTTTAAACGGTGAAAAATCGGGGTACCCCGACTAAAATCTTAGTTTTGGAGGCCTTCTGGTTCTTTTTTGGCCTTGAAACAACATTGGATGGGTTCCACCGGTCCATAGCGCTATAGAGCTCATCGCAGGCTTCGATTTGATATGTTGTGGAGCTCAAACGGAGTCCCGGATCAAAAGTTATGGCCGTTTGAAGTTTGGGTTTCATTTTTAACTTATTTTCCATCTTTCATTAATTTTTTTATTTTTTTATATTCAAAGAGTTATTAAATGACTATTAACTGATAAAAATTAAATAATTACTAATTAAATTTTTTTTAATTTATTTTATAAGCCTCTTTTACTGAATATCTTATACATTCATATTTGATTTTCATTCTTCCTTTCTAAAACATATTTAAAAAATAAATATTATATTTATATCAATATAAATAGGTTTATTGATTTATATAATAATAAATAAATTTTTAAATTTTTTTTTAATTTTTTTAATATTATTTGCGACGGGAATATATTCCGGTTGCAAATACGTATTTGCGACGGGCCCGTCGCAAATACCCGCTTCGAAGCAACCATTTGCGACGGGAATATGACCCGTCGCAAATACTTTTGGCGATGGGCCCGTCGCAAAAGATTTTTTTTAAAAAATCAGAAACCTATTTGCGACAGTTCAATTTCCCATCGCAAATACGTGTTTTTGCGACGGGCCCGTCGCAAAAAAAATTAGTTGCGACGGCGTTTTTTGCAATGGGCGATTTGCGACGGGGCCCCGTCGCAAAAGGCTATTTGCGACGGGATCCCATCGCAAATGACCCATCGCAAATATCTATATTTCCCGTAGTGTTCTTCCAGTTCCGTTTCTTTGTTGTTTCCATTATAAAATAATAAATCCAGTATCTTATATATACTGTGATGTTATTATAAATATGTTAAAACCATATTCATTATTCTATCCATCCTTTTAATGAAATTTCCTCACACGTGCATATGTACGGCTTACCATCTCCACGCCATGGTGTAATTGTTATTCAATACATTATTATTTGGATGTGTATAATAATGATGTATAATTGATGTAAATAATAAATATAACATGTTAATGAATCTGTATATATGATATAACATCTATTTACATACAATTTTTAATCAAAAGAAGGATATTATCACTCACGTGTACGTACAGATTACCGTCTCCACGACATGATGAGATTCATTTCCATGTTCACCATTCAACGATGATTATAAAAATACATATTATTAATATGTATGAAATATATGAAATAATGATACTAATAGAATATATATATATTTATATATGTATGTATGTACTTACATATATCTTATTCACTTACTTCCATTCAATATGATATGAAAACGAAAACAGCATTTATGCGTACATACGACCTACCGTATCCATAAACGGTGTCTTCCATTTCATATATACGTCTATTATAAATATTTATTTTCTAAATATATATGATATATAAATAATTGTTTCTACTCTGGAATCAATTAAATCATGATCTAAATGATACGATCAATAATAACAAGTAAAAACACATTAGATAAAGAAAGTGATTATTGCCCAAAATGATAATTTAACATGGAAATCATTATTAAATGGGTATTATAAAGTCATAAATGAATCATATATTTCATAATAAATATTAATATGGTTCTGGTATAATTTAATAACATACTATGGTGATTATATATAAGTTTAAACATACCTCCGACCAAAGGAAAGTGCAAGGTAAGGGTTAATTTCACAATCTCTTTATTATCTGAGGTTGTTTCTACGTAAGTATCTACTAGAACATATTTATTATCCACGTCCATGTTTCATGAAAGAGTTTTCAAAGGGGTTATTTTAAGGAACTATTTTTACAAAAACAACTTTTTAAATGTTTTAAATATTTATTCTTCTAAATCATTCTCATTAATGTCCATGTTTTCAAAATGGTTTTTAAGGATTTATTTATATGGACATGAATTTTTTTAAAATGTTAATTCATTTCAAAAGATTCAAAGTGGTATGGTATAATTTGATTCAAAAATGTCTTTAAATGTCTTCCTTTCTAAATTGTGTGACTTTTAAATGTTTTCATGAAAAATGTATATTTCTCTCAATGAGTTTTACAAATCATTTTCTTCTATGTAAAAATCCTTTAATGGATTTTAAACTTGTTTGAACTTGTTTTATTATGATACAAATCTTCCATATTGAATTGAAGGTTTTGTGATATTTTTTATTGTGGATGTGTTATTTTTATACCATTCATGTTTTATTAGTAATGTATTGACATTTCGTATGCCAGTTTTAATAAGAATTTTTATGTTATGTTTAAACCTTTTCATATGAGGAATGCATTGGACATAGTATGTTAAGGGTGGAGCCCGCTATAGCTCCTCGATGAATCGGTAGGGCTCATGAGACAAACTAGTGTCTTTTCACAAGGCCTTGAAAAAATCTTATTTATAGTCTTGGCACAAGGCCTTGACTATGTGGTTATGAAATTCTGGAATTATGCATTCCATTATTATGAAAGTGGCTATTGATATTGCATGTGATTATTCAACTAGTAGAATATCCATGTGAATAAGTAAATGGAACTATTTTATTGCATATTTTCCATATTATGCAAAATTTTAAGTATAAAAGGCTTTGGTTTGGTCTTATACACTGCCTTAAATGTTTATGCTTGTTTATGAAAGTTTCTGCTATATTGTTACCCTTACTGAGAATCTAAGCTCACCCCTTTCTATATTTTAATTTTCTCAGGATTCCTAGAAGTGTATTATGATTTATAATAAGGGTTAATCTAGGGGATTAATGGTGTTCTCATAGGATCATTTATGTTGAGTTTTATTTTCTAATGTGTAATGTAACGTTCATGTCTGTAATCTATTCTCCAAGACTGCAAAATTGATATGTATTTCGGGACATGATTCCTTGTAATCATGCCAATGTATTAAAATAATTCACCAACTCTATGTAACTCGGGTCGGGGAATTACATATTTCACCTAATATATGTGTAGAATTTACAATTGATATCATTTATGTGGATAAGCTAGTTTTTATTCCACCATATAGAATGTAACTGACAAAGATTCAAGAGATCAATACTCAGCTAGTAGAGTTCATGGTTAAGGGGGTTATCCATACAAGTACACCATCTTGGTGTTATCTAGTTTTACTGTAAAAAATAATTATGGGAGATTGAAATTTTTTATTGATTACTGGTAGTTGAACCAAATGATAGTGAAGAAACGGAATCCACTTCTACGTAAAAATGATCTTTTTGACCAATTAGGGTTATCATGTGTTTTCTCTAAGATCGTATTCATATAGGTGTATCCTCCGTTGAAAGTTCAACCTTCTAATATTACAAGGAATACTTTCAGAAGAAGGTATGTCCTCGATGAGTTCACCAAAATGCATTTTGGGTTAAAGAATTCTCTATATGTATTTAAGGCCATGATTGAAAAAATATTCCACCCATAGTTGTATCAGTTTTTAATTATGTTTTTGGATGAACTCTTGGTGTACTCTATGATTCATGATGATAATTACACACATCTTGACATCATCCTTAGTAGACTGAGAGAGCATCAACTATACTCTATGCTCACTATGTGTTTATTCTAGAATGATCATGTATACTTCATAGGTCACATCATCTCAGTCGAAGGTGTGTCAGTGGATCTAGAGAAGGATCAAGAAGTTATTTATCCAGTGTATCCAAATAATTTTTTTGATATCCATAGAATTCTATGATTATCTTGATATTATTAGAGTTTCATTTAGGACTTTTCCCATTTGGAATCACTTGTTTTGTTCTTTACCCAAAAAGGAGAAAATATTGGAAAATATGGATCATGTGATAATTATTTTGAGGAGCTGAAGAAGTGGTTGGCATCGACACAAATCTAGATCCAACTTGAGCTAAGGTATGAGTATATGGTGTTTTTGAAAACTTCTATGATACAGTTTGGAGTAGTATTGATGTAGTGAGATTGGTATGTGGTGTATGGTTCATGTTATTTTATTACACATGAGAAAAAAATACCATACACATGACCTCAAGTTGGCAGTAGTTCTTTATGATTTGACATGTTGGACACATTATCTACTGGGTGAAAATTTCACTATGTATATATATTAAAAGAGTTTAATGTATATCTTTTCTCAATTATATTTTAATCTTAGACAGTGGATATTGGTCGAGTATAGGCAGTCTTTTGATTTTGATCTATCATATACACCTAGGAATGGAAGTATTTTGGTTTATTATTTAAGTAGGAAAAATCAGACTCAAGTTGTTCAAAAGTCAAATGTTGATTTGAAGATGATGGCTTTACTAGCTAATATGTATGTTGTGGCTTAGGAGAGTTATGAAAATATAAATCTCAAATTAGTTTTAATGGAATATACACTCTTAAGATGGATTAGGGATAATATGAGGATATGAAATTCTTACCCTTAATGGAAAGCCTTGAAGGTGTGGATATATCATCATATTGGAGAATATATGAGGATGAGATCATCCATTTCAAGAACCGGGTTATTGCGCCTATGGGCATGGGGAAAGAGATGATATGTGAATTTCATTCCTTGGGGTGGGAAGTACATCCATGTGTGACCAAAATATACCATGATCTAAGATGATAGTATTGGTGGATGGGTATGAAAAAGAATATAACATGGTTTATAACACAATGCTACACATGTCAACAGGTGAATCTCAAGCATCAATGACCTTCTACTTTATTGTATCCATTTCCCATTACGGAATAGAAGTGGGATAGAGTTACCATGAACTTTTTGGTGGGTCTCTTAAATATTTGTTAGAGTAATTATTCTATATGGGAGATTGTGGACCATCTGAAAAAGGTAGAACATTTCTTTTATATGTGGGATACTTTCTTAGTGGAGTAGTATAGAGAGTTTTACATTCGAGAAATAGTCCATCTACACAGGATTCCACATACTATTGTTTCAGGATATGACGTGTGTCTTACTTCATGCTTTTATAAAGGGTTCTATAAGTCACATGGTTTGCAAGATTTATTGATTACAACATTCGACCAACATTCAAATGGGAATTCAGAATGTACTATTTAGGTGATTCAGTATATGTTATGGTCATGTGTCCGAGACTTTGAAGGGTATTGGGAGAAGCACATAACATTAGTGGAGTTATCCTATAACAATTGTTATCACGAAACTATACAGATAGAACCATATGAGGCACTTTATGGTAGGCCATGTAGATCACCTCTATATTGGATTGAGGTAGGCGAATCAGAATTATTGGGACTGAGTCTCGTATAAGAGACGTCGAAGTCGGTGCGGTTGATTCAAAAGCATGTGGCTATGACTCAGAGTAGATATAAGTAATATTTTGAAACATGTTAATGACCCATATAGTTTACAAATGGTGATCATGTATTCTTGTGTGTGTCTATTAGATTAGGATAATTTAGGACATAGAGAAAGTGAAAGTCGGTGCCCATGTTTGTTAGACCATTTAAGGTTATGGATTGAATTCAATCGGTGGCATTATGATTGGATCTTCCATAGATATAAAATTCTATGAATGTTGTATTTCATGTGTCGTAACTTTGGTGGTACTACCCTGAACCTTCTCATGTGATCTATGTGGTTGATGTTGACCATAATACTGATGCGTCCTTTAAGGAGCATCCAATATGTATGATAGATTAGAGTGAGAAATTGTTGTGGGTAAATACCATTAATATAGTTCATGTATTATGGAAACATGGTCATGTTCAGGAGGAAACTAATGAGAGTGAAGTGAATATGCGGTATCAATGGCCCGATATTTTTTACTATGAATCTTAGAGATGTTTGGTAGAACACCTAGATGATGATCTGTAATAAAGTGGGGGAGTGTAGGAACCATACCTTTTTGGTGGTTTCAAATTCTTTATTTAGGTATTATTTTTCTTTTTTTGAGTTTTTTATATTTGGGGTTTTAACATGGGTGAATTTATTTAAATATTGGATGAATTTTGATGGAATAAGGGAGGTTCATAGTTGGTGCACGATTTGACCAAATTGTGCACCATGGCTAGGAAACTGAGAAATGCCTCACAAAGATGGATTTCACGGGCGGTTCATGTTTTTTCAAATATTGAACCCTCTTAGGAGAAAATTTTCACCCCCTCCCCCCCCCCCCCATTAAGAGTCACATGGTCTCGAAAACCATTCTCCCCTGCTCAGGAAACCATGCACAGGTTATTAATTAAACTAAATATTTGTTTTAAAATTCTCAAACTCCCAATATTTTCCCCTAATCATCCCTAGATCAACCCTAAACATTCTATCTCATTTTTGGAGGCTCTAAGATGTATTAAAACCCCTTACGACCTCCATTACTGGTGATTTAAAGCCCGTATTGAAGATATGTACTACCCTAGGTATTTGGTTTCTTCCTGATTAGATATCTCTCTTCCTATCCCACTCCTCTTCCCAAATAAAAGAGGAATATATTTCCACTTTTGGATCTAGATCTAGAACTAGGTTTGTTGGTCTTGATTCATTTAATCTTGTATCTTGGTTTTGGTTCTAAATTTTGATCTTCATTGTGGTTTTAACTTATCAGTTTCAAATTGGTAATTTCTATTGGGTGATCATTTAACAACAAATTGATGTAGGTAATCTATTATTAAAATCCCAAATTATTAATTTCAATTACATGTATGTAATTATAGAATTTTTATAGTGTTTTTATCAATTGAAAATCTTATATTGAATTAATTAATGAGGTGTTTATATTAAAAAATTGATTTCATTAATTAATTATTGAATTAATTAATGAGATGTTTAGATTGTGAAATTCATTTGATAAATTAATTTTTTAACAAATTTATTATATATTTAGATTGGTAAATTTATTTGGTTAGTTGATTATTGAATTAATTAATAAGAAATTGAGATTATGGAATTTATTAGAATAATTAGTTGTTGAAATAATTATTGGGTTATTGAGAATGTTGAATTAGATTAATTAATTTTTGAATTACTTAATTGTAATTATTGTGATTATGAAATTAATTCAATTGGAATAATTAGTTTTTTATTTAACAATGGGGATATTGGAGTTGATTAATTGGATTAAATATTTGTTTAAATAATTAATGGAATTGATGTGATTAACTCATTATAGAATTAATTAATGGAATGATGTGATTAAATAATTATTGAATTAATTAATGTAATATTATGATTTGAAATATGATAATGGGGTTAATGATGATTAACCTTTATTTATGTAATGTTTGGGAAATTATTATACATGTGATAGTGTTACATATGTGTTTATTTTAGAAATGGGGTATGGGACACGGACTAATGCTCCAAATACCCAAGGGGTACTAGCCATGACATTATATGAACAAATAAATAAAATAAAATATTATTGTATGGGACATGGACTGAACATGTCTTAGATTTTTAATTTTTTTTAAAAATGAATCTTCTTTCTTTTTTCTAAATTTTTTACTTTTTAATTTTTTACCAACGTATGAAAAGAGCATTTTTAAACATACATTTAATGAGAGGATTTCCCACCATCATGACCTTTCTTTTCATTAAAGATTAATTTACTAGATTCCATGGTTTTTTAGAAATAAAATAATTTTACAATTATTCTAGGAGCTTTTAGTTTTAAATATATCAAATAAAAATGATATTTTTAATGTTTTTAATGAAAAATTTTAAATGTTCTTTTAAGGGAATTTTCATCCAAGCCAATATCCTTTGATGTTTCTGATGCTTTGATAAGGATTTTTTATAATGATTTCATCTAGTTTATTTATTTCTGTGGTTTATAATGATGTGATAATTTATATTAAAACCATTTTATTACCATGGGAATATTAAGGCATGATGAATGATTTTATGATAATGATGATGAGATGTTTATAAAACTTATTTGTTTTACATATGTGATGTCATGATGTAAGGATTGAATTTTTATGATCCTGAGGAATATATTCAAATTGATTTTCATTGATTTATGTGTGGTCCAAAATTATATATCTCTTAAGTTCCATCGGTAGTGATCACAAAGTTAAATGATTGGAAGTTACTCCGAAGAAAATGTTGGAATTAACCTTGTAAGATTTTCAATAATGAGTTGATTCCCACTAATAAATGATAGTTATAGAAGTGATCCCTAAAATATGATTTCAAGGATTTTTATTATGACACACTTTATATCACACTTTTATGAAAAGATCATATTCTTACGATATGGTACCACATATCATAAAGTTTGATTATTTTTTTATTTTTGTCATATAATCTATCATGATTTATTCCACGACTCGTGATTATTTTCTACGATTTGTTTGGTATGATTTTATAATGTTATTCTCATGTTATTATACAATTATGATCATGTTATTATTATAAATTATAATTTAATTATATAACCCATGTTTAAAAATTTTAATCATCTAATATCACCACTTCTTATTTTTTTATTCCCTAGTATATAAATAATATTTTTCAGTATGTTATACCTAAGAAGGTTATAATATATATAGAGCTTAGTTGGAGATGATTTTAGTTTTTATTCAATATTTCTATATTTATATATGTTTAAAAAGACACTAAACCTTTATGGTTTTGGTATGGATCATAATGATATGGAATTAATATTCATCTAATAAGATGTGATAATTTTGTATGTAATATTAGGGTCACCTCAGTTGTTATCCAAGCAAGGTGTAATTTTTAATATAAACAATGATGAGGAAACCTTTGTGAGAACCCATAGGATAACGATATTTTTTGGAAAACATCATTAGTTATGGATAATAAATGATTGTGGTTTTATAAGAAAATAGATCATTTCTGGATATTAGAAATTCGATGCGGTTATGGAAAAGATACACCATGGGGTAAAAACTCTAAAAGGGGTTGAATAAGTATTAACTTAGTAGTCACTTGTTCATAATGAGTGGGCCTAATAATGGACAACTAACTAGGAACTCTCAGGAGATGTTCTTCTGTTAAATAACATTTTAATTTTGACCCATTTTGGAGTTTTTCAAAAGATAATCACAATGATTATATTGATTAAACCGAATGTGTTAGGGAGAAAATAATGTGTCATGATTTATACATCATATGAATTCTTTTTGCTTATTAAATGATTTATCACTATGATTATTGTTTCTAAAACTGTCATTTTTTGTTTTAGTTAATGGATGGACCTAATAGGGATGATTTTAATGCTGAATATGATTGAAAATGAAATGATAGTCCTCATGAGAAATGAATAAAAATGGGAGCTAGAATGTGAAACCTTTTTATTATTTCTAATAATATATCTCATTAAATGATTATAAATGTTAGAATGGGTGAGTCTCCAGACAGACCTAGAGGATAAAAATGGATTTTCATGAGATTTTAAAAGATGAATACCATTTTCAAATAAATATTTGGCATTCTACATGTTGATAATGTGTGAAGAAAAACTTAAGGGAATGTCTCAAGGGAACAAGAATATTTTTTTCTATTGAAAATAATGGATTAATAAGGTAGTTTTTATGGAAAAAAAAGAGTTTGTTAGAGGAAAAAAGTACATCCTAAGGTACCATTTATAGTTTAATGTATTATATATGGGGAATTTGGGAATTATTTGATTTAATTCCATATTCCAATCATTAACTCCTAGACTAAGGAAGGGATAATGATATGATAATCATTAATATGGAATGATTAAAGTTTTTATATATTGGGATTAAATAATTATATTGTAGAATTTTTTATTAATTATATTATTGTCCTAAGAATCATAAAACATATAGATATCATTTCTCAGTAGTTTTTCTTAATGTTTTGTAAGCCTAAGTTGAATGGTACTGATAATGTTAAAAAGTAATTTAGTTGTAAGGGGATGTTTTTGGAAAACACGTGATTTAGGGATAGAAAAACCTTAATATGTTCCTAATTTTGAGATAATAATGTTTAATTAGGATAACTAAATTACTGATATTGATTAAGTAAATTAGAGAGTATTGATTCCCTTGAAAATGATTAGTGATTTTATGGAAATTTGATCTTTGATGAAGTTTATTTCATTTTTTAATTTTATGGAATATATTTGGAAGTCTATGATTTTATTTCGGGAATGAAGATAGAGTTATTTTTTTGAAGAAAAAATATTTTTAATAAGGTTCTATAGTGATTTAGTTTATTCACAGGTTTTAGGATAATATATGATCAATTTATTTATGTATTTTTTATGTGTCATTAAGACCTACATTATATTGATTTTGGAATAATGTTAGGTTGATATTGGGAATTTCATTTCATATTTTTGTAATTATTTTGATTTTTAATACTGATAAATAATGTTTTGAGATGTTTTGGAATTAATCTATTTTTGTAATGAATTATGTATATATTTCGTAGTATCAAGGTAGCCTAGAAGTAGGTTCTTCCCTAATCTCTCCCATTGTTAGGCTTTTTGGTGTGGCAGTGGCAAGGAGGGGGATTTTGTTACTAGTTTTAGTGGTGTCTCCCCCTCTATCTCTTATGGTCTCCCCTCTATTGCAGTCTCAATAGGAATCCCTTTTCCCCGTCGTTATTCCTTCCCACCTCCCTATTCCAGCCCCTATTGGATTCTTGGCCCCGTTACCCCAACTTAGGTGTCCTCTAGGGTGTTTCTATGTAGATCCCATCCCAATGTGTCATTTTATGTCTAGTTGATCGCAAATCCCTTATCTGATGATGGAGTCAAACCTCATTTGTCGGTCTTCTACCCCTAGGTGGCATCGATTCTCCCTCAATGATCTTGCGGCATCTTGTTCTTTGGTTAGGGTTGCTTATTTGGTGGGTTGAAGATTCAGTGGTGTCGCGGGAGGTGCTCTAGTGGTGGAAGGGTTGGAAGTGGGCTCGCATGGTCCAGCCTCACCTGGAGGTTCCTAGTGATATATCTCTTGGTAGTGATTTGCTGATACTAGTGTTATATGGGCTGTGATCATAGTCTAGGTGTAGGTTTTTTTGGCTGGTGATTTTTCTATGGTGGTGGTTTCTCTATGGTTGTTTGTTTGATTGTCGTTGAATGGAGTGTGTGTAACTTTGATTCAACCATGGCTTCTGTGGTCCATAATCAAGGTTTCTTAATTCTTTTTCTTCCTCAAGGGGTGGATTAAGATGGGGATCAGAGTAAGAAGTTTCCTCCTGACCATTTTGATTCATATTTGGATGTTTTTGGATGGTATGTCCTTGTCCATCGGAACCTGGCCCATGAATTTTGGCATGGGATAGCTTGCTAATCTACGATGGAATGGTGGATTCTGATATTAACATTTGTTATGCTGGGTAGGGATTTTCCTTATTGTAAACTTGGTACTTATGGCCTAACTTTTGGTCCATAGGGGCCTTTTTTCCTTAACTCATTGAAGTCATGATGGGTTCCCCCTCAGCCCATAAAAGGGGATATTTATTAATTAAAAAATAATAATTATCAGAAAATTAAGTATATATTTGGTATTATTATTGAAATGTTTGATAAACATTTTTTAAAGGATAATTTATTAATATTAGTTGTCCTATAAAATACTAACAATTTTTAATATTGATAATTGAATGGATAAAAGAGGAGTATATTATCATCATTTTATTGATATATGATCTATTAAAAGTTAATTTTAGATTTTTAGACATGAAAAATTCATATTTCTCATCAATAGTGGAATATAGGATGAAAACCATTATAATATAATTGAAACACACAACAAAATAATGGAACAACATTTATAGAATCGAAGAAATATTGTAAGTATCTTTTATTATATTAAATCTTAAAAAGAATGGGTTAAATATAGGAAAATAATATTGAAAATTAAAATGTTTTCATTTTATAGTTATTAACACGAATTTGGGGATTTTTCTAATAGGATTGATCCATCAGTGAATAGTAAAAAACTTATTTTATTGAAAACTGTATTTTTTCATGTATATATAATGTACCTTTTTTGAATTGTTTTTAAAATTTAATTAGTTTCATTTGATTAAACATAATTCAATTAATTTATTTTTAATTAACATTATTCTGAATTTTTTTATTAAAGCACTTTAATACTAAAAGATACATTTTTATGAAGAACTATTTTTTATCATATTTTAAGGGACTATATTAAATGTAATTTATGAAACTCATATGGATTTAATTTGATAAAATGGATTCTATATTTAGAATTTTAATTTCTAAATATTTTAAATAGTTCAACTTCATTTTTAGTCTAATGAATAGTAATATTGATTGATATTTGTCACCTCGGTAAGGGTAAATTAGGTAATTAACATTAAAATTAATGTGATAGGGCTTTAAAAAAATATATCTAACACCTTACTTATTTGTATTGTATGATTTTATTTCAAACATCATTGTAACACCCCAAGAAAATAAAATAAATTAAAAATGAAACTTATTTATAATGAAATGTATAATTTTTTTTAAATAATCGTCTTTTTTTAATTTTTAATTTAGAAATTAATTTCAGGATAATTTTTAGTATTTTTCGAAAATGTTTCATTTTTTTGTTGAATAGTGAAAAATACTACATTTCTGTTAAAAAATATATTTTTAGTTTAAATAATTATTATATAAGAAATTTATTTTGAAAGTCACAATAGATGAATTATACATATATTAATCCAATATAGATCATTGGAGTCATTTTTTATTGAAATTAGATATATAGACTTATTGATCTTTTGAACGTTCTTTTTACCCGCTTTCTCGGCACACTTGTGGGATTAGCATTAAACAAATATTTTCTACATATTTGAAATTAATTTAGAAAAATGTATGTACATAATTTTGATTAGTAAGATATTTAGAGTCTAATAGGAACAAATTAATTTTTTGGTGAATGCTAACATGACCGTTTTGAATAGTAATGTTACCCTTATGAATAGTAATATGAACCTTATGAATAGTAAACTAACCAAATGAATAGTAAACTCACCCATGAAAGTATAAATAAACGTTTTTATCTTATAAATGAAGTTATGATATAATTATATCATCGTATAAGTAAATGAATGTTTTATAAATTATTAATTAAGTGTTAATATTTTTATAAAACATAAATTTTTACTTAAAATTTTATAATTAATATAATCATTCAAAAAAATTTGGTTTCATGACATAGAATCATAAGTTAATATTTTGATATCTTATAATTATTATATATTTTTATGATACCTTAATTAATTTTTCAAGATGTTATGAAATTAGTTATAATTTTAAAATTTGTATTTTTCAAGTAAATGATGACTACAATTATAAATTAAATTTATCATATTTAGAAACATATTTTCCTAAAATGGATTTCATTTTTTAAATATACATGTTAAAAAAATTATGGTGAATTTTTGGGATTTTTCTAAAATACTTGAATTTTGTGAATAGTAAAATACAGTAATTTTCAGTATAAAATACATTATAAGTAAAATACACTATTCCACGATTCATGAATGATGTAAAAACCATAAAATATAAATTAACATCGATATTTTATTATATTTGATGGTAATTCTAAAACTATTCATAGTCTTGATCCAAAATAATAAACAAATGAATAAAATATTCAAAAATCACTCAAATCCTCCACTATAAATTCCACCCCTCACCCCCTCTTATCTTCACAGTTCTAAGACTTTAAGATCATTAAAACTATTCCCAAATACTCTTCCCTAGTCTCTACCCATGTCCAAGAGTTATTTTTATTTTCAAAATACAAAAACCCCTTTCCCTTAGGTGGTTCTCAAAGAGGATAATTCAATAGGTAAACACTCTTCATTTTTATTTTTATTTCATTTAAATTTATTCTGTTTTTGTATCCTCTCCAACCCTCCTATGTTTAAATGATCATTATAACTCCAGTATCATCTATATACTGGAATGATTTTTTCACAACCCCCTTCCCACAAAGTGTACCCCTCCTAGGCCGTCAATGTGATAAGGGAGATAATGACCCCCGAGTCCCACCTCCAGTAGGCCCCGGGTTGGCGACTAGAACCAAGGGTATAGTAAACACACATATGGGAGGCATTACCCTCTAAGAGAGCACATGCGAAATAGATAGATTAGACAGACACCAACCAACTCCAACTCAGAAAATAAAATAAATTAAATCCCAAGTACACATATGTAATTTCATGAAAAACTACTACAACTTAAAGGGGAAAACTCCAAGTACACCAAAGAAAGTAAAAACAACAGCAACCTCGAAGCCCAAACAGCTCCTGCAACCCCAAGATAGTAGAAACCAGCCTGATATCTATCATACTCTAAGTGACCTGAAAATAGTTTATATATACATAGGGTGAGTATAATAGTATACTCAGTAGTATCCTCCCCAAATCCTCTCATTAAAAAGTAGAGAAAGAATTCTAAAGCACAGTGAACAATAAGTAAAACTAACTCTTCACCTAAACAGGTATACTAAGTTCCCAGCCTACCTATAGATACTCTCACAAAGTAATGCATATAGGAGTATAAATTATAATAAAGAATATCAAGGGTACCCCACTACCACTTCCCCACATTTTTGCCGCTTTTCCCCAATGTTGCATGTCTTATATATCTCTCTCTAAGAAGGCATGCTCACAGACACCTGGGAAAAGAACCACAACAATAACCTCATACAAGAAAACCAAAACATCCACATAAGAAAGTAACCATGAAGTTTACGGGAGCCACCACAACTCGTATAACATGTATCATACGTTGAGTTTTATACTGCAATCCATTACAACCCATACACCGAGTAAGGATCCTCAAGCCATCACAGCCTATACACGTTACACATATAGTAGTCCATAGGAAACCACATTCAAAATATATGTGTATTAATAACCACAATCCATTACAGCCCTCTACACACATATAAGTGGAAAACTAACCATTGTGCCTACCAGAACAAGTAACTACCAAGTGAACAGAGTGGGGCGAAAGGGGGTAGTCATCCATCCATCCTCCTAGTGGAATGTTGTAGAAAACACCCCCCCCCCATTGGGCTCATAATCCCCAGGGTGTTAGTTTCCCTAAATAATAGGGAAGAGTAGAATATAGAAACACAAAAATTACATAATATACTATACCTCACAACCACACTATGGGAATAACCTTGTCTTGGACTCAACTCTAGCTAACATCTCTCAGACTCCCAACTGCCACTTCTATGACTAGGTATACTATAAGAACACCACCATTTAAAGAGCTTTATTACATTAATTCATTCTCTTTTTATCAGTTTCAATTTACATTAATTAATTCTTTCAACAGTAATTAACCATTAACAATTCCACATTACATTTCATTAGCATCACACCCAAATTCCACTATCCCTTTAAATTGTAACCTCAGCATTACATCCCTAAAAGCTCCAACCACTTGGGTTAACACCATTTACCCAATTATTTATTTACAGCATTACTTTCCCATATTCCTAGGCATTCTATAAAAAACTTTTATGCTTCTAAACACAAGGGGTCTCAACACAGTGAGTAGATGAACTAACTTTTGAGTCTTTGCCGCATATAGAAAGAGTGTAGACCAATCCTCCCATGAGAAGATAATCATGGAAAACATGTGGCATACCCTACGTGTCTTTGTCCCTTTCATAAGAAGGGTAACCAAGACCAGCTACCTTGAGCAGTGTGGAAAGTAAAGAGGATAAACAACCAACAAGAATCAAAAAGCATCCTAACATTCACATCCAACCCATTTCATCACCCTCGGTGTCCTCCCCGACACCCACATGCATAAACCAATGCATCTCGCCACTCTAGGTGTAAACTACTACCACAACCAATAGGCCTCCAAGCCCCCACATATCACAATAGTCATCCAGGCTCACATCACAACAAAAGCATAAGCAAAACAAACATCATATCAATAGGTCTATTAGCCCTTAAACAAAGTAGAGGGTATCATATAACCCTATAAAGAATTTTAATTTATCAAATAACCAGTTCTTTAATCCATCTTTAATTAACTGATTTATTATTTGCAGGTTCCAACTATAGGAAACCTAAACAGTAAGCTATCAAAAATTTATTTAAACATGCATACTAAATCAATTTGATTATAATAAAATTACAAAAAAAATAATCATATTCATTTGCATACCTCTTTATCTTTATCCAAACAATTATCAATTAATTTCGGCTTTACGTTCTTTACCAATTTCCATCAAGAACAAAAAGATAAACAAATCAAGCATAGAGATCACACTATCTAGAAAAACAAGAGACAATAACATATGATCGATGTCAATTTTTTAATCTTGTTCAAATATTTATTATGTCAATTCCATTGTGATCTAGTGGGATAAAACATGCTAACTGTATAGTTTCACATAAAATAAAAGAGAAGCAATGAATCCCCTACCTTAAATGGTTCTGGATGTTCTTTATACAAGAATGATCCACACAATGGGTTACGATCTCCTCCCCCCATGAAAACTGTATCAACCCAAGGATGCAGAGACACCACCACACCATTCAACACCCATGAAAAGTCTATTACTGACATGGATATAGAATTCCATAAAAGGGAAACGAGAAATAGGAGGAGATGAACCCAAAATAATGGTGATATATCATACCTTATATCGATGATTTATTGATACTTCTCGGTTCCACCAAAAATTAGGGGAACCAACCTAAGTAGAAAAGTTTGTTTGCACAACACCTACAACATGGAATGAAAGGTTTGAGCATCTCACAACTGAGAATAAGGAGAAATAATTATGGAGGAAGATATCTCATCCCTTTTGAAGATTTAATGGAGGATCAGTTTATGATACATTGGATTTTCTATTAAAAGGGGATCGCATTAATCCATGCGGTTTGACTAAGTAAAATCATCATGAGCCTTAGGAAAAATTAATATAGGAGTTATGGCCTTATTATCAGCCTTAGAGTCCTTAAAACAGGGTTATAAATGCATTTTATGTCAAAGGAAACGTCAAAGGGGCGAAACAGTAGGAAGCTGGAAACACTATTCATGAACATGAAATTTGGAAAAGGAAATAGAGGCTACTGTTGGACCTCACCATTCTGGAAACACTGTTCATGAACTCAAAATTTGGAAATGGAAATCGAGGCTACCGTTGGACCTCACCATTCTGGAAACACTATTCAAGAACTCAAAATTTTGAAAAGGAATTAGAGGCTACTGTTGGACCTCACCATTTTGGAAACATTGTTCATGAACTCAAAATTTTTCAAACGAAATAGAGGCTATCGTTGGACCTCACTGTTATGGAAACACTATTCATGAACTCAAAATTTGGAAAAGGAAATATAGGCTACTGATGGACCTCACTATTCTAGAAACAATGTTCATGAACTCAAAATTTGGAAAAAGAAATAGAGGCTACCGTTGGAACCTCACCATTCTGGAAACCCTGTTCACATAAGGCAATCATTGCACTATTTACCTAAGGATACCATTGCACTATTCACATAAGGTTACCATTGGAGTGTTCACATAAGGTTACCTTTGCACTATTCACATAAGGTTACTGTTTCATTGTTCCCATAAGGTTACCGTTGCACTGTTCACATAAGGTTACCAATGCACTATTCACATAAGGTTACCATTGCAATGTTTACATAATGTTACCATTTCATTGTTCACATAAAGTTACCGTTGCACTATTCGCAAATCTGGAATTTTGGAAAAGGGTTGGGGATAAGTCACCTTGACCTCCCAGAACACCTCAGATACCAGATTTTCACAAAGGAATGGACCAAAGAGGTCTGAAACATTACATTAGATACCTATCAAAACATTATCTTCCTTGAGAATTCAAAACCAAACTAAAAGGGAATGTAAAATAAGTCTGAAAACCACCCATCATGATACATATCAAAAGAGAGAATGCCATAAGAAGCAACCAAAGAAAGCCATATCATAAACACAAATGGTATATAACCACAAAGGGGACATCTTTTTTTATATTAAAAGAGTTAAGAATCAAAAAACTCGGGGTACCAGACACATATCTATGACTCATGTTCCCAGGTACTCACTTCCAAGCCACTGTGTCGCCGAAAAAGATAAACCAAGGGGATAGAATGCTCACACAACACCTTCTCCTAGCGGTATTGGATCTCCATAGGTAGCTCCTTGAAGGTCGCATCATCGTCAAAATAGATATATCCCAAATTGATAATGTGAGAGTCATCATGAAGATAACAACGGAGCTGTGACACATGAAAAACATCATGTATCTCTCTCATCTGCGAGGGAAGTACTACTCGATATGCCACAACTCATACCTGAGCTAACACCTCAAAAGGACCACGAACCAAGGAGAAAGATAACTCCCATGACACAACCTTTACTGCCTATGATGGGGAATCACCTTCAAAAACATGTGATTTCCAATATCAAACTCTAAGGGTATTCTCCTTCCTGGTCAAAGCTGTCAGAGGAGTCGCAACTCGAGAGAAATCGGCTACAAACCTCCTATAGTAGCCTATAAGACCAAGGAAACCTTGCACCTCTCATACTGTCTTGGGGGATGCCCAAGAAAAAACTGCTTCTATCTTCTATGGATCCACAACTACTCGTTTCTGGACACAACATGCCCCCAAAAACCGTCTTCTCGAGCCCAAAACTCACACTTCGACAACATCCCAAATAGCTGATGTTGATGAAGAACTCCCAAAATGGTGTGTAGATGCTATGCATGCTCCTCTTCATACGGGGAGTACACAAGGATTTCTTCGATGAAAACCACAAAGAACATGTCCAAGAACTCATGGAACATATTGTTCATCAATCCCATGAACACAACATGAGCATTCGTTACACCGAATGGAATTAAAACGAACTCATAATGCCCATGATGACAATGGAAAGAAATATTTAGTATATCCTTATTCTTCACACGCATCTGATGATATAATAACTAAAATTCAATCTTTGAGAACCAACATGAACCATTCAGTCGATCAAATAAATCATCAACCATTGGATGAGGACATCAATTCTTTATTTTCACTTTGTTTAAGCGACGATAATCATCACACAACTGCAAACTGTCATCAACCTTCTTCACCAAAGAAAAATAGTTCACCACACAGTGACACACTCGGCTAAAAAAACACAATTTAATAGACCATCAATCTATATATGTAACTATTGTAACTCAGAAGGGGAAATCCTATATGGAGACATAGAGATAGGAGACACTCATGGTTGTAGATCGATCCAAAACACGATTGCTCGTCGAGGGTGTAATGCTACAACCTATTTTGGGATGACATTAGGATACTCTTCTATAACCCTAGAAAATTCCAAATTCTAATTCCATAAAGAACTCGGGATCAGCTCAACCATCATGGATGTTAGAGGTAGAACACACCTTTGACCCATTCAAGGACCTCTCTCTCCAATGAACACCACTGTCTCTTCATCCGCATCGAAGAACACAACCTACCTCCTAAAGCAATCCATGATAGCCTACACCAAAAAAAAACCAATCCATGCTGAGTATGACATCATATTGTTGTATTCATAATAATAAGAAATCTCCCCAAGAGTGGTGATTCTCCAACACTATCTCACAGTCTCTACATACTTCAAACAAGTCAGCTTAGCCTAAAACTGTCATAGTCAACACCAAGGGAACTGGAAGCCTCTCTACCTCAAGTCCAAAGCATGGACAAGGGTAGATGATATGAAGGAGTGTTTCTCTCATGAGTCAAACTAGGCATGCACAAAGGTAGAAAAAAATTAAAGGGTTCCTCGAACGACATCTGGCTAGCCTATAGGTGGCAATGCTAAAGCATGAAGTAGACCACAACCTCCTCCACAACCTCTCTGACCCTAATTACGACCACAACCATGGTTGCACTCTTCTATTTGAGGACGAGGAGCATCACAGGGCTATCCTCAGCCTACTCCATCTACCCTCTGATGATCTAAAGCCGGTGCAACCTGCTGTTGCTGCCTCGGCTGGAACTGCCTCAATGGAGGAGCCTAGAGCGGAACACCTAGCGCAAGATGACTACTCTAAAAGGTCGGGAACTCTCTCTACTGATGACCTCGACCACCATAAAAAAAGTATATGATACCTTTTAATAGGCCTAAGAGCTGCCGCCCCTAGGGAAATGAGATGCTGAGGGCTAGGAACTACCCCTGACTGAATGGAAACTCTTTTTCCCTAAAAATTGGGAACCCCGGACCACAGCTCTAGTTCATGAGGAATCATGACGACTCCCCTCTTGTGATGATCCAGTTCTGGACAATGTCCTCTCGATGTCTTGTGCCTTTTCCATCACCTCAAGATATGTCTTCATCATAAATGGGGCGACCTAGTACTAGATCTCTGGATGTAAAGCCTCTTAGAAATGCCTCTCCCTTTCCATCTCATCTGGAAATAGGTCCGAAGAAAATCGTAAAAGGTTTTTAAAATGGATTCCAAAATCACACACATTGGAGCTCCCCTATCGAAGGGTAAGATGCTCCTGATGACTGGATGCCTTCACAGTCGAAGAAAGAAACTCGTCTCTAGACTTGTCTCGAAACTCCTCCCATGGGATCGTTGACTCGTCGTAATCCCTGAGGAACAAGAACCACCACTACCTCTCTTCTCCATGCAGCATCATCACAACCAAGAACACCCAGTGCTCCTTCAGAGCATGGATCGAACTAAAGCCTTTTTCAATCCCCTCCAACCAGTCTTCCCTGACTACATCTGAAACGGAGCCCTCGTACATCAGTAGACCCTGGCGCTGAAACTCTACGAGTTTCCTCCTCCAAGTGTTGTCATCGTCAACCTCTACCCAATGGAGACCGGTAGGCACAACCTGCTGGACATCATCTATGTGATCCTAATGAGGACACCGACTAGGATGCATACCTCCAAAATAAAAAAATCCTTAGAGCTCTGAAACCTAGAATATAGAAGACTCGGCATTAATTAATTAATTGTTTTCTTTTATTCATTTTATTTTAACCTATCCCATGGTCTACCCATTCAAACATAGGAACAAAGAAGAATGATTCACGATCCTTTCCTAGGTATGAACCTTACAACTAGTATCACCTTGTTTTGTAGCCATTTTAAAAATAATGGTCCGCGCATCAGATCATAGGGAGCCTTAAACACCAATATCTTAGTCGGTCTCCAGTGTTTACATCACATGCTAAACATGACTGACACCATTTCCCTACCAACCCATGCAACCTCACATGTTCCTAACAACAAAATCCATCATATCCCTCACCCGGACCTATGATACCACTCTGTCATGACACCCTCCACACAAAGCATACCCTTCCTTGGCTGGCAATGTGAGAAGGGAGATAATAACCCTCGATTCCCACCTCGAGTAGGCTTGGGGTTGGCGTCTAGAACTGAGGGTATATTAAACACATATATGGGAGGCATTACCCTCTAAAAGAACACATGCGAAAGAGAGAGTAAGAATGACTCCAACCAACTTCAACTCAGAAAACAAAATAAATTAAATCCCAAGTATACATATGTAATGACATAAAAATTTACTTCAACCAAATGGGGAAAACTACAATTACCCAAAAGAAAGTAAAAAATAACAATAACCACAAAGCCTAAATAGCTCTTGCAACCCCAAGCTAGTAGAAACCAGCCGGATCTCCAACGTGCTCCATGTGACCAGAAAAACAGTTTATATATACATAGGGTTAGTATAACAGTATCCTCAGTAGGATCCTCCCCATAGCCTCTCGTGCAAAATTAAAGAAAGCATGCTAAAGGATAGTGAACAACAAGTGAAACTAACTCGTCACCTAAATAGGTATACTAAGTTTCCAGCCTCACCACGACTACTCTCACCATGTAATTCATACAAGATTATATAATATAATAAATAATATCAAGGGTACCACGCTACTACTTCCCAACTAGTTTTCCAATTTTCCCCAACGTCACACTTCCTAAGAATCTCTCTCTAAAAAGGCTTACCCATAAACACATGGGCAAAGCACCACAACATGCACCTCGTGCAACAAAATCACTGGGTCTATGTAAGCAAGTAACCAGGTAGTTTCCAGGAGCCACCGTAGCTCATATGACATGTATCATACGTCAGGTATTATACCTCAAGCCATTATACCCCATACACTGAGTAAGTATCCTCAAGCCATCAGAGCCTATACATGTTACACCTATTGTAGTCCATAAGAGACTATTTCCAGAATATTTGTGTGTACATATCCAAAAGCCATTACAACCCTCTACACACATATATGGTGAAAACTAAATGATGTGCCTACCAGTACAAGTAACTACCAATAGAAGAGAGTGGGGCCAAAGGGGGTAGTCATCCATCCATCCTCCCACTAGAATGCTGGGGAAAACACCACCCCCCCCCCCCCCCGGGTCTCAGAATCTTCGGCATGTCAGTTTCCCTAACTGATATGGTGGAGTAGCGTATTGAAAGAAAAAAACTATAGAATATACTATAGCTCACAAACACGCTATGGGAATAAACTAGTCTTTGACTCAACTACATCTGACTTCTCTCGGACTCTCGGCTGCCACTTCTATGACTAGGTATCCTATAAGCACCCAACCATTTAAAGAGCTTTATTACATTACTTTATTCCCATTTTATCAGTTGCACTTTACATTAATTAATTATTTAAACATTAACTAACCATTAACAATTCCACATTACATTTCATTATCATCGCATCCAATTTCCACTATCCCTTTAAATTCTAACCTTAGTATTGCGTCTTAGTAATCTCCAACCCCTTGGGTTAACAACATTTACTCAATTATTTATTTACAGAACTAATTTCTCATATTCCTAGGAATTCTAGAAAAACATTCAATTCTAATAAACACAAGGGGGCTCAACACGGTGAGTAGATGAACTACACATCGATTCTTTTCCACCTATAGCAAGAGTGTATACTTGTCCTCCCTTGAGAAGCTAAACATGGAAGGCACATGGCATACCCCGCGTGTCTTCGCCCATTTCAGAAGAAGGGTATGCCAGAACAACTGCCCTGAGTAGTGGGAAAAATAAAGAGGATAAACAACCAACAAGAATCAGAAAGCATCCAAACATTAACATCCAACCTGTTTCATCATCCCCAGTGTCCTCCCCGACTCCCACATGCATAAACTGATGCATCTCACCACTCTAGGTGCCAACTGTTGCCACAACCAATAGGCCTCCATGCCCCCACATATCACAAAAGTCATCCAGGATCACATCAAAACACAAGAAGCAATAAAACAAAAATCATATCAATTGGGCTCTTGGCCCTTAAACAAGCAATAGGGTATCTCATAACCCTATAAAGAATTATATTTTATCAAACAACCAGTTATTTAATCCATATTGAATTAATAAATTTATTATTCATAGGTTCCAACTACGGGAAATGTAACACCCCAAGCTTCCATGGTACGCTTCTCTTTGAATAATATAGTAGCATGTGTTGTACGCAACTTTGAGATTCTAACACACTACGACCAATCAAAGTAGCCGTTATGAATAGTAATACACACTTTTTGAAATTTTATAAATTTTAACTCTAAAAATTAACTTCATTTTTGGATTCAGAATATCGATATTATCCTAGGGTGAAATATTGGTACTTTTCAGATAACTTTTATATTTTGATGAATAGTGAAAATTACTAAATTTTAATTAAAAACAACTTTTTTAATCAAAATAATTAATAGTGGTAAATTATTAATTTGAGTGGTTTTAAAGTATATTTAGAATATATTTTTACATTTTAATACAATTTTGGTCATTGTAAATAATTTCACAATTAAACCAGACACAAACAAGTGTCAATCTTTTGATAGTTATTATCTCTTAAAAATATGCTTTTTGTTTTAACAACGGGAATAAATTTTAAATTATTTTTTTCCACTTCTATGTTTTGAATTTGGAAAAATAGATTCCATATTTGGAATCAAGATGTCCAAATTGTGTAAATAGGTAACTTTTATTTTTAGACATTTTGAATAATTACTTCGGTAAATATTTTATTTATCATGGTTAAAGGGTAAATCCGGTAAATAAGGGTAAAAAAATAAAATTATAATAATAATAAATTACCCTAAAAAGTGTCCTGACCTTATTGGTTGATACATTTCCAACCATGGGCATCTTTTGGTCGATTTTGGGACTCCATGGATCCACTTGTAAGTGATAAGGACACTTTATATTAATTAAGTTAAAATAAATACAAAACTGACATAAGCATACATCTTTGAGAAAAACAATTTTTACATAGGGTTACATATGTTGAATTTTCGACTGTAAATATTCATTAGAAATATAAAAATATTTCATACATAATTTTATTTTATTTATAATTTTTATACATTTAATAATTAATAATATTTATGACACAATAATGATGCATTATTTTCCTTATTAATGAAAGAATCAAATAATTGCTATTATAAATGTTAAAATAAATATAATTTGAATTTTTTGATGACATCCATGAATTTTATTGGTTAATATGACATTATAGGATTTATTTAATTAATTTTTTTCTAATTAATAATGTTTTTAAGAATTTAACAAAAATCAATTATTGAATAGTTTAAAAATTGACATAAATGAGTTTTTAAAAAAATATTATATTATTAATTGATATTCTATTCCTAAAAATCTATGTTTCTGCAAAAAGACTTATATCATGATAGGTGTATCATTAATGGAAAACTTGGGGGTCGTTTGGATGTATATAGTATGTTTATTAACTATATAATATAAAAATACAAAGTCACATGGTAAATGTCAAACTAATTAACTAAGAGTTAAAACTAAAAGACAAGGTTAATATAATGACCCAAACCTGCCTAAATTCTATTGGTTGAAATTATTTCGACCCATCCCCACCCTATACTTTTAATAATCTACTTTTTAGCCATTATAAACCGAATATGAATTTATTATAAAATAATATTTTGATCTTTTCCAAAGGTGCCCCTCAACCCTCTTATAAAAGGGCACTCCCCCTTCTCATTAATTCACACATTCAAAGCCATTTGGCTCGGTAAAACCCTACCCAAATACTCTCTCAAATTCCCTCACTTTAACCTAGAGTCCATAGTTGGATCATAAAGCCAACCTAGGGAGCCCTTTTGATCAAATCAAAATGAAGAACCCGATTAAGTGGTAATGTTTTCACCAGCCTCTTTCAAGTTCCTTTCTTCTTCCACTTTGTATTTCTTTGTTATTCCCATTATAAAATAATAACTCCAGTATCTTATATATAATTTGATGTTATTATTAATATGGTACAACCATATTCAGTATTTTATCCATCCTTTGAATGACATGTCACCATATGTACGTACGTACGGTTTACCGTCTCCACGTCGTGGTGTAATTGTTATACAATACATTATTATTTGGATGGGTATAATGATGACGTGTAATTCATTTAAATAATAAATATAACATGATAATGATTCTATATATATGATACAACATCAAATTATATATTATTTTAATATCAAAAGAATGATATTGTCACTCTTGCGTACGTACGGACTACCGTCTCCACGAACGCGATGAGATTCATTCCTCATCGTATCCATTCGAGAATAATTCTCATTTGATAATTAAAAATAATGTTTAAGGACTTGATATAATTCTGGATATGATTAAGATACAACCTATATATAACAAACATGGCTTATGTAACAAAACATATAAAATAAAATGAGTAAATTAACACCCAAAACAACGATAATACTACAATATTATTAACAAATCAATGTTAAAAGATCATATATGATATCATATTAATGTATATGATTCTTCTATAATTTAATAACAATTATTTCACCATTATATAGGTGGTTAACCTACCCTCAACCAATGAAAAGTACAAAGTAAGGGTTTATTTCAAAATCTCTTCATTATCCGAGGTTGTTTATATGTAATTATCTACTGGGACCTCTTTATCATCCACATACATGTTTCTTAAAAATGTATTTCAAATCATTCTTAATATTTTAAAGACTATGGGATAAAGTCATTTATACCCTTTTTGACTTTTTATAAGAACTTTATAAAGGAATCTTTTTGTCATTTTCCAAACAAGGTCTTTTTTAACCTTTTCGACAGAATTAAGGTAAGAATGTATTTTTTAACCTATACGGTGGGTGAGGCTATTTTACACCATTATAAAATCATTGAAGCTTCCCTTAAAATCTTATAAGAAAATTTTCAAAGTAAATTTTTTATTTTATAATTATGTGACTTTCAAATGATTTAAAAAAAAGATATATTTCTCTCAAATAGTTTCGATTTCATCTATGTCAACATCCTTTGATGGATTTTAAGCTTATTTGAAGTTGATTTATTGTGATACAAAACTTACATATTGTATTGAAGGTATTGTAATATGTTTGACTATGGATGTGTTATTTTTATACCATTCATGGTTTATGGATAATGTATTGAAAATTCGTATGCTAGTTTTAATAGGAATATTTATGTTATGTTTAAACCTGTTCATATGAGTAATGCATTGGACTTAATAAGTGACGGGTGGAGCCCGATATAGATCCTCGATGCATCGGTAGGTCACATGAGACAAACTAGTGTCTTGGCACAAGGCCTTGACAAAATCTTATTTGATGTCTTGGCACGAGGCCTTGGATATATGGTTATGATAGTCTGGCATTATGCATTCCATCATTATGAAAGTGGTTATTAATATTGAATGTGATTATTAGACTAGTAGAATATCCATGTGAATAAGTAAACAGAATAATTTCATTTTATTTTTTCCATATTATGCTGAAGTTCAAGTTTAAAAGGCTTATGTTTTAGTTATACATTGCCTTAAATGTTTATGCTTATTTATAAAAGTTTTAGCTATATTGTTATCCTTACTGGGCATTTGAGCTCACCCCTTTCTATGTTTTATTTTTCCCAGGATGTGAATAAGTGTTTTATGAATGACCTGCAGGGATAGTATAAGGGGATATGAGTGTGGAGACAAGATGTTGTTTTAGTTTTTACTCAATGATGTAATGTAAACATTATGAATGTATCTAGTGTTTTAAAGATTACTAAACTAATCGGTATTTTCAGACTTGATATTTTATGATCATGCCAATGTTATGTAATAATGCACCGACTCTGGGTAACTGTGGTCAGGGCATTACAGTTGGTATCAGAGGAAGTTTACTACAAACCTTGGAAGCTAGATTTAGATATACTCTGATTAGAGAACATAGATCTAAGATGGACTTTGAGGATTAGTATAGAAGAACTTCCTAGAATTTTAGTATTGTAGACATTTTGTGAATTTTCTGAGTAATACATCACTATCTGGATACGATCATGTAGAGGAATATTTGGCACAAATGTACCTAGGGGTAAAACCCAGAAACACCGCTTTGAGCTAGACTCAAACAGGAACTGATGCACGACAACGGGCCTTGATGTACTCTTGGTTACAACACTCTCGGGGGATATGCTTAGGATAATTCTCAATTTATTTAAAAACCATTATGAAGGGTTTATGAGTATATACTTCCTCAAAGAAAACATTTTTATGATTATGGATTATATCCATAAATAGTTCAATTTATGTTAAGTGTTTTACAAGTATGGAATTATGTATTTTGATTCATAAACTGATCTAGTTTATGTCATTGTTTAGAAGTGGCGCCTAGTGGAAGAAATGGAAACTGTATCAATGCACGCACTTCATATAGAGATTACCCTCCTAATCAAGATAATTACAGTGGAGCTGCTGATGCAACTAGTGTTGATCAACTAATCACCATACTGGGACAACTTACTCAGGTTATGAATAATAACCTTACCCGTATGGAGCACCCGGATCCACAGCGTGGATGATCAATATTAGATCACTTCATGAGGCCGAAACCACCAACATTCAATGGGAGTACAAATCCATTAGTAGATGAGCACTGGATAAGTTCCCTGGAGAAAATATTTCAGGCTTTGGGGAGTAGTGAAAGGGAAAAAGTTGTCATGGTATTTTATCGCCTCATTAGAGTTGCTGATCAATGGTGTTCATTGATTCAAAACACGAAGGAAGATGATTAAGTATCAAATATGGAACTGAAGGAGTTCAAGTAGATTTTCTTAGAAAAATATTTTCCTCGTGACCATCGAGCAGATATGGAAAGGCAACTTTTGAGTCTGAGACAAAAGGATTATGAGAATGTCGCAAAGTATGAGGCTAAAAATACAAGGTTTTCAAGGTATTATAGAGATTATATACTTAACCAAAGAAGTAAGATTGATCATTTCTTTGATTGGATAAAACCATTTATTCGTCGAGAATTAGTTTCACAATCCTTCTCGTCATACGAAGATATTGTCTCATGTGCTATCAAGAAAGAAAAACAATTATCTAATTATTATGACTTTAAATCAAAGAAAGATAAGAAGATATCTTCTGATCACTCTGGGAATGGAAATAATGGGAAGAAGGGAAAAGTTGAATATCCATCCTGTAGTAAATGTGGGAAGAAACACCCTGGTACTTTCTTGAAGGGAATGCGAGTCTGTTACAAGTGTGGTGAAAAAGGCCACAAAGCTCATGATTGCAAGGGGAAGAAATAAGCTACCAATGTTCAATGATTCAACTACAGAGAGAGATGAGACATTATGCAAATGAATGTCCTAAGAGTCGTGGGAACTTACCTTAGGCAAGGACAAGGGATCAAGGCCAAGCTTATGCTATCACTACTGCTGCGGTAGAAGCTCTGAAAGACGTGGTGGCAGGTAATTTAATGGTTTCCTCAAGTTTATCAAATGCATTATTTGATTCTGGATCATCGCATTGTTTTATATCTTCCCGGTTTTCTAAGAAAATTAGATATTTCCAATTTGATTTAACAAGGGAGTTTTTAGTTAAAACTCCTAAGGGAAGTATCATTGCAACAATGTTTTGTGAATCAGTCCCCATTAGAGAACATAAATGTTCTTTATCCGATGATCTCATAATCATATCTATGATTGAGTTTGATATAATCCTCGGTATGTATTGGCTTTCGGACCATGATGCAAAGATTTATTGTAAGAAGAAGGAGGTTATGATTTTAGATGATGATGATAAGGAAGACCTTATCTTTAGAGTAGAATCCTCACCACCTAATTCTTATCTAGATCCACCCCCAGTACCTCAACTAAATTCTATTATTGGGGAGAAAGAGAATGAAATGACTATGGGTGAGTAAAGGAATGTTCAAATAGAGGATGTACCTATTGTGAAAGAATATGTAGATGTGTTTCCGGAATATTTACCTGGACATCCTCTAGAACGAGAAGTTGAGTTTTCCATTGATTTAATTCCTGGATCAAGCCCTATATCGAAGACCCATTATAGAATGTCCACTATAAAATTAGTTGAACTAAGGAAACAACTAGAGGAATTGAGTAATAAGGGATTTATTCACCCTAGTGTTTCTCAATGTCGATCCCCTATTCTTTTTGTTAAAAAGAAAGATGGATCTATGAGGTTATGTATCGACTACAGGGAGATCAATGCTATAAAAATAAAGAACAAATATCCCCTGCCTCACATTGATGATTTATTTGAAAAAATTCATGGATCTCAATACTTTTCAAAGATTGACCTTTGGTCTGGATACCATTAGTTGTGTGTGAAGAAGGAAGACATTCCGAAGACAACATTTCGAACCAGGTACGAGCATTACGAGTTTACAGTAATGCCTTTTGGTCCGACTAATGCGCCCTCTGTATTCATGGATCTAATGAATAGAGTTTTCAAGTAATATCTAGATGAATTTGTGGTGATATTTATTGATGATATCTTGGTATACTCCAAATGCTATGAAGATTATGAAAATCACTTGTGCATTATCCTGAAGACTCTGAGAAGACGTGAATTATATGGGAAGTTTAGTAAGTGTGAATTCTGGCTTCAGGAGATTTATTTTCTTGGCCATATTGTCTCTAAATATGGAATCTTTGTTGATCCTTCTAAGACTAAGGAATTCCAAGAATGGCCTGCACCGACGAGTATACCTGAGGTATGCAGTTTTGTTGGTTTATCAGGTTATTATCGACGTTTCGTCTAGAATTTTTCCCGGTTGGCTAACCCCTTAAGAAATCTCACACATAAAGGGGTTAAATTTCATTGGACAAAAGAGTGTGAAGAATGTTTCTAAGAACTGAAGAGAAGATTAGTCAATGCTCTTATATTGACTCTACCATCGGGGAATGATGGATGTGTTATTTATAGTGATGCATCAAAGAAAGGACTTGGTTGTGTCCTTATGCAGAATGATAGGGTTATTTCATATGCATCATGACAGTTTAAAATTCATGAGAAAAACTATCCTACTCACGATATCGAGTTAGCAGCTGTGATCTTTTCTTTGAAGATATGGAGACACTACCTCTACGGTGAAAAATGTGAGATTTATACTGATCACAAAGAGTTTGAAGTATATTTTCTCACAAAAAGAACTCAACATGAGGCAAAGGAGATGGTTTGAATTACTCATGAATTATGATTGCACGATACAATACCACCCGGGGAAGGAAAACAAGGTGGCAGATGCTTTGAGCAGAAAAGATCATGGAGTTTTGAACATGATGAGAATTGAAATGGATCCTATTTTCATTAATCAAGTGAAGATGGATATGGGAATTACCCTATAAGGTGAAACATTGATTCTTTTTCAAATAGTTTCCAAACCATCTTTACTAGAATGGATAAAGAGTTCTAAGACCGATGATGAAGAATTTCAAAAGAATATTAAAGCTGTGAATGATGGGATATTGAGAGACTTTTTGTATGAAGATAGAATTTAGAAATTTGGGAAGAGACTTTGTGTTCTTGATATACCTGATCTAAAAAGGGAATTGTTGGATGATGCTCATAGTTCTAATTTCTCTATACACCCTGGGAGCACCAAAATGTATAGAGATTTGAAGGAACATTTTTGGTGGGACAACATGAAGAGGGAGATTGCTGATTTTGTGTCAAGATGTATGGTTTGTCAACAAGTAAAAGCTAGAAGGAAACATCCTTGAGGAGTATTTCAACCTCTTCCCATACCAGAGTGGAAATGGTATAATATTACGATGGACATTGTCATGGGGCTTCCAAAGACTCCGAGAAGGAACGATGCAATATGGGTTATTGTTGATCATCTTACCAAGTCATCACATTTTATTTCTATAAGAGAAGATCTACCTCTAGAACGACTAGCAAGACTATATATTAATGAAGTTTTGAGACTTCATGGAGTACCCCTATCAATTGTTTCAGATCATGATCCCCATTTTACTTTAAGATTATGGAAGAGTCTTCAGAAGGCCTTGGATACTGAACTTCATTTGAGCACTGCCTACCACCCTCAAACAGATGGACAATCAGAACAGACTATTCAAACCTTAGAAGACATGTTGAGATCCTGCCCACTTGACTTTCAGGGTATGTGGGATCAATATTTACCTCTGGTCAAATTTTCCTTTTATAATAGCTTCCATTCAAGTATTTGAATGGGACTATATGAAGCGTTATACAGAAAGAGATGTCGCACACCAACCTGTTGGGATGACGTTGGTGAAAGAAAACTTGTAGGCCTAGAACTGGTGGAGGAAACGATGGAAAAGGTGAAGGTAATCCAAAACCACATCAAAGCAGCTCAAAGTATCAAAAAGAGCAATGTCAATAACCGAGTAAGGATTTGGAATTTTAGGTAGGAGGTCATGTTTTCTTGAAGGTATCTCCATGGTAGGGAGTTATACATTTTGGTAAGAAGGGTAAATTGAGTCCCTGGCACATCGGACCTTTCAAAATTCTAGAACGAATTGGGGTTGTAGATTACCGTTTGGCAATGCTGCCAAGTCTGTCCAAAGTTCACGATGTGTTCCACATATCACTGTTGAGAAAATACATGCCTGAACCAACGCATGTACTCACTTACGGGGAATTAGAATTGGAACCCGATCTGTCTTATTGCAAAGAGCCTGTTTAGATTCTTGATACAAGAGAGAAAGTGCTGAGAAACCATATGACTCGTCTGGTAAAAGTTCTATGGAGGAACCATAAGAAGGAAGATGCAACGTGGGAACCCGAGGAACTTATGATGAAGAACCACCTGAGTCTTTTCATGCAGTAGTATAATAGAAATTTCGAGGAAAAAATTATTTGAAGGAGGGGAGAATGTAACACCCCATGCTTCCACTGTATGCTTCTCTTTGATTAATATTGTAGTGTGTGTTGTACGCAACTCCGAGATTCTAACACACTATGACCAACCAAATTAGCTATTATGAATAGTAATACCCACTTTGTGAAATATTATAAATTTTATAAATTTTATCTCTCAAAATGGACTTCATTTTTGGATTCGGAATATTGAAATTATCCTAGGGTGAAATTTTGGTACTTTTGGATAAATTCTATATTTTGATGAATAGTGAAAATTACTAAATTTTAATTTAAAATAACTTTTTTAATCGAAATAATTAATAGTGATAAATTATGAATTTGAGTGGTTTTAAATTATATTTAGAATATATTTTTACCATTTAATAAAATGTTGGTCATTGGACATAATTCCAAAATTAAACCGGACATAAACAAGTGTCAATCTTTTTATAGTTATTATCTCTTAAAAACACGCTTTTTGTTATAACAACGGGAATTAATTTTAAATTAATTTCTGCCACCTTTTTGTTTTGAATTTGGAAAAATGGGTTCCATATTTGGAATCAGGATATCCAAATTGTGTAAATAGGTAACTTTTATTTTTAGACATTTTGAATAATTACTTCGGTAAATATTTTATTTACCATGGTTAAAAGGTAAATTCAGTAAATAAGGGTAACAATTTAATATTATAATAATAATAATAAATTACCCTAAAACGTATCCAAACCTTGTTGGTTGATACATTTCCGACCATGGGAATCTTTTGGTTTATTTTGGGACCTCATGGATCCACTTTTAATTTATAAGGACACTTTATATTAATTAAGTTAAAATAAATACAAAAATGATATAAGCATATATCTTTTCGGAAAACAATTTTTACATAGGGTTATATATGTTGGATTTTCGAATATAAATATTCATTAGAAAACTAAAAATATTTCGTACATAATGGTAGTTTATTTATAATTTCTATACATTTAATAGTTAATATTATTTATGACACAATAATGATGCAGTATTTTCCTTATTAATGAAAGAATCAAATAATTGGTATTATAAATGTTAAGATAAATATATTTTCAAATTTTTTATGACATACATGAATTTTATTGGTTAATATGACATTATAGTATTTCTTAAATTAATTTGGTTATAATTAATAAAGTTTTTAAGACTTAAAAAAACAATTATTGAATAGTGTCAAAATTGACATAAATGAGTTTTTAAAACAAATATTATATTATTAATTGATATTCTATTCCAAAAATCTAAGGTTCTGAAAAAGGACTTATATCATGATAGGTGTATCATTAATGTACCACTTGGGGTCTCTTGGATGTATATAGTAAGTTTATTAACTATATAATATAAAAATACAAAGTGACATGGTAAATGTCAAACTAATTAACTAAGAGTTAAAACTAAAAGATAAGATTAATATAATGACCCAAACCTGTCAAAATTCTATTGGTTGAAATTATTTCTACACATACCCACCTTAGAATTTTAATAATCCACTTTGGAGCCATTATAAACCGAATATGAATTTATTATAAAATAATATTTCTAGCTTTTCCAAAGGTGCCCCTCACCCCTCTTATAAAAGGGCACTCCCCCTTCTCACTAATTCACGCATTCAAAGCCTTTTGGCTCGGCCAACCCTTGCCCAAATACTCTCTCAACTTCCCTCAATTCAACCTAGAGGCATTATTTTGATCAAAAATCTAACCTAAGGATCCCTTTTGATCAAATCAAAAGGAAGAACCCGATTAATAGGTATTGTTTTCACCACCCTCTTTCAAGTTCCTTTCTTCTTCCACTTCTTATTTCTTTCTTATTTTCATTCTAAAATAATAACACCAGTATCTTATATATACTATGATGTTATTATAAATATTTTACAACCATATTCAGTATTCTATCCATCCTTTGAATGAAATGTCACCATACATGTGTACGTACGGCTTACCATCTCCACGTCGTGGTGTAATTGTTATTCAAAACATTATTTTTTGGATGGGTATAATAATGATGTGTAATTCATGTAAGTAATAAATATAACATGATAATGATTCTGTATATATGATATAACATCCAATTTTATATTATTTTAATATCAAATGAATGATATTGTCACTCATGCGTACGTACGGACTACCGTCTCCACGAACGTGATGAGATTCATTACGCATCGTATCCATTCGAGACTAATTCTATTTTGATGATTAAAAATACTGTTTAAGGACTTGATATCATTCTGGATATGAATAAGATAAAACCTATCCACAACAAAAAGGACTTATGTAACAAAACATATAAAATAAAATGAGTAAGTTAACACCCGAAACAACGATAATACTAAGATATTATTAACAAATCAATGTTAAAAGATCATATATGATATCATATTAATGTATATGATTCTTTTATAACTTAATAACAATTATTTCACCATTATACAGGAGGTTAACATACCCTCAACCAAGGAAAAGTACAAGGTAAGGGTTTATTTCACAATCTCTTCATTATGCGAGGTTGTTTATACGTAATTATCTATTGGGACCTCTTTATCATCCACATCCATGTTTCTTATAAATGTATTTCAAATCATTATTAATATTTTAAAGACTATGGGATAATTTCATTTATACCCTTGTTGACTTTTTATATGAATTTTATCAAGGAATCTTTCTGTCGTTTTCCAAACAAGGTCCTTTTTAACCTTTTCGACAGAATTAAGGTAAGAATGTATTTTTTAACTTATACGGTGGGTGCGGCTATCTTCCACCATTATAAAATCGTAGAATCATCCCTTACAAGCTTATAAGAATATTTTCAAAGTAAATTTTTTATTTTATAATTATGTGACTTTCAAATGATTTCAAAAAAAGAGATATTTCTCTCAAATAGTTTTGACTTCACCTATGTCAAGATCCTTTGATGGATTTTAAGCTTATTTGAAGTTGATTTATTGTGATACAAAACTTCCATATTGTATTGAAGGTTTTGTTATATGTTTGACTGTGGATGTGTAATTTTTATACCATTCATGGTTTATGGAGAAAGTATTGAAATTTCATATGCTAGTTTTAATACGAATATTTATATTATGTTTAAACCTGTTCATATGAGGAATACATTGGAATTAATAAGTGACGGGTGGAGTCTGCTATAGATTCTAGATGCATCAGTATGTCGCATGAGATAAACTAGTGTCTTGGAATAAGTCCTTGAAAAAATCTTATTTTTAGTCTTTGAATGAGGCCTTGACTATGTGGTTATGATAGTCTGGAATTATGCATTCCATCATTTTGAAAGTGGTTATTTATATTGCATGTGATTATTCAACTAGTAGAATATCCATGTGAATAAATAAATGGCATTATTTCATTTTATTTTTTCCATATTATGCTGAAGATCAAGATTAAAAGGCTTTTGTTTTATTTATACATTTCCTTAAATGTTTATGCTTATTTATAAAAGTTTCCGCTATATTGTTATCCTTAATGGGTATCTGAGCTCACCCCTTTCAAGGTTTTATTTTTCCTAAGATGTGAAGAAGTATTTTATGAATGACCTGCAGGGATAGTATAAGGGGATATGAGTGTGGAGACAAGATGTTGTTGTAGTTTTCACTTTATGATGTAATGTAAACTTTATGAATGTATCTAGTGTTTCCAATACTTTTAAACTAATCGGTCTTTCGAGACTTGATCTTTTGTGATCATGCCAAAGTTATGTAATAATGCACCAACTTTGGGTAACTAGGGTCGAGGCGTTAAAGGAAATCTAAGTAGTAAGCTATCACAAATTGATTAAACATGCTTACTGCATGAATTTGATTAGCATCAAATTACAACAACAACAATCGGATTCATTCACCTGCTTCTTTATCTTCAGCCAAACAATTATCAATTAATTTCGTGTTTACATTTATTACAAATTTCCATCAAGAAAAAAATGATAAACAAATAAAGCATTGATATCACACTATCTAGAAAAACAATAGGTAATAAAATACAATCGATATCAAATTATTTATCTAGTTCATATATTTATTATGTCAATTCCATTACGATCTAGTGGGATAAAACAAGATAACTATATAGTTGCACGTAAAAGGAAAGAGAAGCAATGAATCCCCTACCTCAAACAGATCTTGACATTCCTTATATGAGAAGGAGCCACACAATGGGTTACGATCTCCTCCCTCCATGACAACTGTATCCACCCGAGGATGCAGAGACACCAGGACACCAGTCAACACCCAAGAAAAGTCCATTAGGAACAAGGAGATAGAATTCCATAAAATGGAAAGGAGAACTAGGAGGAGATGAACCCAAAAGAATGGTGATAGATCATACCTTATATCAAAGATTGATCGATACTTCTTAGTTGCACTAAAATAGTGGGGAACCAACCCAAGGAAGAAAGTTTGATTTCACAACTCCTACGAGATGGAATGAAATTTTCGAGCTTCTCACGGTTGAGAATAAGGAGGAAGATATCTCGTCCCTTTAAAAGATTTAACGGAGCAGCGGTTTAAGAAACGCTGGATTTTCCATTAAAATAGGATTGCATTAAACCATGTGGTTTGACCAAGTAAAATCATCCCGAGCCTTAATAAAAATTAATATAGGAATTACGGCCTTTGAATCGCCCTTAGAGTCCTTAAAACAAGCCTTTAAATGCATTTTATGTCAAATGAAACATCAAAGGGGTGAAAAGGTAGGAAGCTAGAAACACATTTCATGAACACGAAATTTGGAAAAGGAAATAGATACTTCCATTAGACCTCACCATTCGGAAAACACATTTCATGAACTCAAAATTTGGAAATGGAAATTATGGCTACTATTGGATAACACTTTTCTAGAAACACTATTCATGAACTCAAAATTTGGAAAAGGAAATAGGGGCTACCGTCGGACCTCACCGTTCTGGAAACACTGTTCATGAAAACAAAATTTGGAAAAGTAAATAGAGACTACCATGGGACCTCACCATTCTGGAAACATTTTTCATGAACTTGGAATTTGGTAAAGGAAATAGAGGCTACTGTTGGACCTTACCGTTCTGTAAACTCTGTTCATTAACTCAAAATTTGGAAATGGAAATAGAGGCTACCATTGGAACCTCACAATTCTGGAAACACTGTTCACATAAGGATACCACTGCACTGTTCACCTAAGGATAACATTTCACTTTTCACATAAGGTTACCATTGCATTATTCACATAAGGTTACCGTTGCACTATTCCCATGAGGTTACTGTTACACTGTTCACATAAGGTTACCGTTTCACTATTTAGATAAGGTTACCATTGCACTTTTCGCATAAGGTTACCATTGCACTATTCACATAAGGTTACCGTGGCACTATTAACATAAGGTTACCATTTAACTATTCACATAAGGCAACTGATGTAAGATTCACAGAACTGGAAATTTGGCAATGTGTTGGGGATAAGTCACCATGACCTCCCAGAACACCTTAGACATCATATTTTCGCAAAGGAATGGACCTCAGAGGTCTGGGCCATTACAGATGCCATGTTAATGGAATATCCACTATCTATCCCCTAACTTTCTTTCTCTTTTATTTTAAAAACAAAATCATCGTCTGTGTGGTGCTGATTTATAGCCTTTGTAAACGATGTACTTTTGTTCTCAAATTTATCCTACAATATTGGTCATTAAACCATTTTTATGGTTGATCCAGATTTTAAAATATTTATTGTATCTTATATAGTGTTCTTGAACCATTATATATACAAGATATTAATTAATAGAACAAAACTAGTTCATTTTGATCGAAACCCCCGCAAAAATTAAGCTGAACTATTATCATTAACATGTTATCTAATTATTCATCTTCGTATATGGAAACAAAACTATACATAATACCCATTACACTTATGTTTTTTCACTAAGAATATTAATTTCCAATTTGGGATAATTATACCCATTTTACATGAACTCCATTACTTATAATCAATCGAACCGTTCATGAAAATCAGGGAAATTAACACTCTTGAATGACAAAATTCAATCTTATAACTTACCAAAATGAAATAAATAAACATAATCAAATTATAATATACTATATATATTTCCAATAGGTTTTGAAATAAATTATTAATTAGTCTAATTTCATATTCTAGGACCTTAAGGTCATGTGAAAAACACATTCATACATAAGGTGGGGGTTTTCTTCCCGAACCTCTATTTTCATTCAGGTTATTATTTCTTCATATATACACCAATATATTTCTTCATTATTTTTATATAATTATAAATTATATATATATTCCAAAATCATATATCCATATTATTTCATCTTTATATTATGGGTAATACATGTTTTACAAAGTCTCCTTTTAAATTCTTTTGGATATGCAGTCCCGGTTTATGGGGATGACTCGAATTCTTTCCTATTTTCAAGTGCACTCTATAATCTGTTTTAGGCCACCATTTTTTCCTAAAATCACTTAATTTATTATGTAAATACTATATTATTTCACTTCTGTTATTATACAAAGAAATTTCTAAAATAACTCTTCTTTAAAAATTAAAAGAGTATTTCTCTCAAGAATTACATAATGATTTTATAAGAGTATTTTCATCAATTTCAACACCCTTGTTGATTATTATGTTTAATTAGGATTAATATTTTTTTATATCATATAAAATATTTTATTTAATGGTTTATGATTAGTTTGTCTTTGGATGTTCTATCTTAATACAATTTACTCTATTACTCTGAATGCTTAAAAATAAGTTTTACTGATTGGGGAAAGTTATTTATATTTCATATATAAGTTTCAATAGTAATGTATATGTTTTTTATGTTTCATCCATTTAATATTTTGAATTAATTGGACTTAGTAAGTGTTGGGTGGAGCCCATTATAGCCAATTGGTGCATCAATAGGCCTCATGAGACAAACAAGTTTCTATTTTTACCCATTTATATATGGTCTTGGCATGAAGCCTTGACAATTTGGTCATGACGTCCTACATTACGGATTCACTAATTATGAAACTTTTATTTTATAGTCTATGTGATTATTTGATAAGTAGATTATCCATTGTTATGTTTTATTATGGCATTATTCATTCATCCTTTATTCCTACCATATTATGCTCAAGATTATGTTTTAATGGAATTTGTTCTTTAGTTATTCACTATGCCTTATTATTTATTCTTCTGTTATATTACATACCCTTACTAATCTTCTAATATCACCCCTTTATCTTGTTTCCTTTCCACATGTTATGAAGACGAGTCTTTGAATAATCTGTCAAGTATCCAGTTTATTTCATTTTATATTGTGTGATGTTTTATTTTATTTTTCTAATGTATCATGGGTATCATGAATGTAATATGTTCTTTAAAGAATACTAAATTGATCAGTCCTTTAGGATTTGATTCCTTTTAAACAATAAAATGTAATAAAATAATTTACCAGCTCTGGGTTTCTAGGGTTACGGTGTACAATCACGATAAAATATTTGATTATATAGAGTTATTGTTCCATATTTCATTGATAATGACAAAAATATTATTTTAAGTATAGAATAAATATAGAATGTCACACTCTTTGATTTAATATCTATAATATTTTATCTTATTATAAAGATAGGTCATCTACGATTTTGAATGGACATTAAAAATATTAATGAATTTTTTTA
This sequence comes from Viscum album, assembly GCA_963277665.1. Lineage (NCBI taxonomy): Eukaryota > Viridiplantae > Streptophyta > Magnoliopsida > Santalales > Viscaceae > Viscum > Viscum album. Next base: position 566,822,062 of record OY728131.1, read on the forward strand.
TCATGGTAATTTAATTTTAATTTTTCATGATGTAATAATTACATTAATTCATATGCAACACTGATACAATGTTTGTACAAGTAATAGAAAAATAAATTAAATGATTTAAAAATAAAATAAAGAAAGAATGTTTTGTATGATTTATGGGGTTACACAAATTATTTTGATAAATATAATTTATTAGTTATTTTTAAAATTTTTATATTTGAATTAAATGACCTTATTGATTTTTAAAAAATAAACTATGTAAATAGTTTTGAAGATGACTTTAATGGTATCATAAGTTAAATAATATTTTATTAAATTAACTAATATTCATAAAAATTTTATCTTAGGATAATTTAATTGGTTATAGTCTATGTTATGAACCATTTCTAACATATGGTTCACTTATCATTTTATATTATAATTATTTACCCACAAAGCGTAAAAACCTTCAATATATCAGTATTCATAAAAATGGATTCAATGTAACATAACCATACTTGGGATCTGATTGATCTGATAGTTTATTTCAATCCCGTTATTTGTAAATGGGTATTAAAGAGAAAATTGGAAGTGGTAGGTAAATTAAATATCTATAAATCACAGTTAGAGTATAAGGGGTTTAGATAATATCATGACATTGACTGTGATGAATCCTTTTCCATAGTTTCCATGTTTAAATCCATTAGAATTTCATTTCCCAATGTATTTTACCATGACATTGAGATTATGAAGATGAATGTAAAGATTAAATTATTTAATGGGAACCTTTTTGTGGATGTGTATATAATAAAACCAAAATTATTTGTGACTCCATGTAATTCCAAAGAGGTATTAATTTTTTGGGGAACCATTTATGGATTAAAGAAGGAATTCAGGTCATAGAAAATTTGGTTTTATGAAACTATAAAATAATTTTATTTAAGTAAGGAAAAATATGACCCATGTGTTTAGAAATAGTTTATTGGGAATAAACTTGTTTTATATTAATATAGTTTTATGAAATACTACTAATTAAAAACAATAAATCATTCTTACATGAAGATAAGGTGTGGTTGAAAAGTGAATCTCCGTGAAGGATTTAGGTGAATCAACCCACAATCCATGGATCATGATCATGTGTAGTAGATATAAGAAGATTCTTATCCAAAGTCAAAGTACATTCATTGACCGGATACTGAAGAGGTTTGGTGTGGAATAATAAAATAGAGGTTGGGTTCTAGCATTACATGGTATATAACATTAAAAAAAATGAACCGTTAGAAACAAGAGGAAAGAATGGGAATGAGTAATATTCCATTAACTTTTTCAACAAGATCTGTCATGTATTCTATGTTATATGTCTGGATTGATGTTGCCTATTCTTTGATCATGGTAGAAAGATATCATGAATATCAAGGAAAACAATACTAGACTACTATTATATATATCCTTAAGTATTTATAGTGAAACGAGGATATATTATTACTGTATGTAGCAGATGAATAGCTAATCATCAAGGGTAATTCATATTATGTCATTAAAATTGATAAAAATGATATAATTAATATTCAGGATGTTTGTTTTATCTCACTAGAGGAGCTATGATATAGAAGTGTTCAAATCATCCCATTTACACTAATTCTGCAGTATATTACAAGTATATTCTAACTTCAAAAGTATCCATGTTTGAAAAATGAATTAAAGAGAATTTCCAAGATCACGATGTGGTGTCTAGAAGTCAAGAAAATAGCACAGTTTACAATGATAACATTATAATAGTGTTTCCTTCTGAAGATCTAAGGTCACAAAAAAGGAAAAAGAACAAACTTTAGATATTTCATCTATTAAGGGATTTTCCTTAGTGAGGTGAAGTTGTGGTGAGTATAGTATCCATAATGGAAAACATGGTGGAAACCTTGAAAATGGATTTATCTTAGTAGAGTTTGGACTTAATGATGTTATAAGTTGACTCTAGTGAAAGTGGGTGTTTGTTGTAGTTTTTTCCCTAGAACAGACTTTCTTAGTACTTGATTACATGTTTTACTAATTTTTTTAATATAAAACAATGATTATTACTTTTCATGAAACCTGTATGTAATAATTACCTAAGAATCTTTTCCCCACTGAAAGGTCATAGTAATTCCCTACCATAATTAGAACCAATAGTTTCCACAACATTATTCTTGAGTATAGTTTTGTGAAAAGAAGATATTGTATGATAGGGAATGGACAATACATATTATTATGGGCTAAAGGACCATAATTAATTAAGAGACATTCTCAGGTTTTTTTCCATGGTAATATCTATTATAGGAGGTTATGAGAATATACCTGTAAAATGAGAAATCCACATTTCCTTGTATCGTTGAATGTTCCAATCAGTGGATGTGGGTATTAATACTTCTACTTTAATATTTTCATTAATTATTATCATGATTTTCATACATTTATGTATTTAATAAAACTATAAAGACATATTCTCATGGGTAGGGGATATATTGATTTTGTCACGAATGTTATTGCATTAATGCATAAAAAGGGATTTATTCCTTATGTCCTTTGATGGAAGTTTATATCTAAATCCCTTTGATAGAGTGTAATTACCTAAATAAATCCATGTCCATGGTGTTCTATAGGTGAGTTCATTTCTAGAAATACAAGTAAATTAACATCAAGAATAAATGTTTATGGCACTATTATGTAACCTTATTGATTTTAGAAACCATGATAAAGGGATTATATCACATGGTCATAATTTGTAGGAGTTGGATTCCATAGCAAAATTAACTTATTTATCTATATAACCAATGGAATATTTCAATGAATTAGAATTTTACATTAGGTGTTATGCCTAATGCCACTAAAATTTGACCTAGGGAGTCACATACTATGTGTATCAAAAATCATAGTTAAATTGAACAATTAACTTAACATGTTATAATAAATAATATCTCTCCATTATTTGGATGATATCCAAGATTTGATCACACATTATTTGAAATCATAATTGGGTCAAATAATATTAAATATTTATTTACATAGTTTGAAAATATATTATTTTCTACACCTCTTGATGGAAAATTCAGTGATATTGATTAATTTAATAAATTATAATTACTCATGGTTTGGTAAATACTGAAGAATATGACCATAGACTCAGTTTAATGGTATGGTTGGAAATTGTATAATCGATATCTCAATAAATTCTTAAATATGGTGTGCATGTTAAATAAGTAATAATAATATCTAAATAATTATTATTAATGGACCTAGGATCAACATAATAATTACATAATTAGAATGGGTCTTGTTTTTTATTTTGTAACCCTATACCTTCCATAATAAATACCTAATTATATCACCTTCCAACTTGATTTTTGATTTCACTAATAGATAGAGTAATACTCTATCAAGCTCTAGAATAAAATATCAAGAGATCTTGAATGTGATATCTCTTTCTCCTCTCTTGATCCATCGAGAGAAGATCAAGATAACTTCCTCTTCATGACAAATTTTATTACCATTATCCATAAAAAATGTATGCAATCGGGATTTTTCATGCTAGTACCCCCAAAATTTGATTGTGGTGTTCTGCATTTGTGTTACATGTGTGGATTATTTATAGAGTGATTTTTAAATGGTTATTATTGTAAAATAATTGTATTACAAGATTTAGTTAATAATATCATCAATAAAGAGATAATTACATGTTTTAAAAATTATATAACTATTCATAAATTAATTATAAATTACCTGTTATGATCTTTCATCTTCTAGTTCTATTGTTTTAACATAGTCAAGTACACTATCGTTCTCATTTTACATGTTGATTTAATTAGGTGAAACAATGATTAAATTTAAATTAATACTTAAATTTTAGTTTTTCAAGACAACCAAGGTTCACCTAGAGTTCCTAGAACATATATATTGTATACCTAAGATCATTCATCCTTGAGCTCATATTTCTAATGTATTAACATCCCCTAAACAAGTTTCCATTCTAAAGTCTTCATTGGTAAACTTATGTCGAACAAATATATGGGTAATAAAATCACTACTCTCTAAAATATTGTAGGAAAAGTGTCTTATGAAAAAAATTCATGAACAAGCATAGTATATAGATAGAGGGTGCCCAAGGAGCTTAGGCAGTGATACTAACAAATTCAATCATCTTGAATATTTTTATATAGGGCATGTCACAGATGATGATGATTCAAAAGGAAAAATTACCGATATAGGTACGATTGGTTTCTACAACTCTTCTCAAATTATAGATATTTTATTTTTCCCTGGATTAAAGAAAATTTTTCATTTTCTTAGTAAATTATGTGATTAATGTTTATAAATTACTTTTAAAAACTATTTTCAAAAAAATTAATTATAAATAAAATCCGTTATTTACCACATATCATTTTCAAAATTTATATATTATAGATTTATAATCTTTTGAAGGTAAATTTTTTTATGTGTTTAAGTACACAAGATAATGAATCGTTGCTTTTGAATCAGTGCACATGTCATTGTAACATTCACCCTCTTGTCAAGATCAATTATAATAGATAAGTATAAGATTTACCAAAATAGTATTTCAATGATAACATATTTGTGAAATTTCCCCACATGGAAAGAAACATAAATCATCTTTCAAATATTAAAAGGTTTTTTCATATTCTAAATACTTAAAACTAGTCAACTTTGGCCTTTTTAGACCAACTAATGTTGAATGTATTAGAGGTAAATATTACACATTTGGTATTATTGATCACTATAATGGGTTTCAATGAGTTTTCATCTTATATTATAAGAATGAATCTTATAAATCCTTTATCAAATTTTCAGGGAAATTCTCAAATAATAAATTATACAAACTCCTTTAGCTTACAAGTGAGCACGGTGGTGAATTTAATAAAAAATGTTTTGAAGAATTTTTTTCTTCCAAAGGCTATCATCACTCATACACTTCTAGAACGCCTCAAAAATGGTTTTGTAAAAAAAATACAACCCTCTAAGAAATTTCTTGGACTCTCCTTAATTATTTTAATGTTCCTAAACTATTTTAGTCCCAAATAGTTAATTCATCTTGATTTATCATTAATTATGTTCTCATAAGACCCATTACTGGGAAAACCCCTCACTAATAAAAACATTGCTTATACCAATGATTTGGAACTATTTGTATATGTCACCAAACCATTGGTATATCCTATAACAACGATTTGGGTAGCCATTTGCTGATTTGGCATGGAGATAAACCTATCCCAACCATTTAGAGAAAACCGTTGGGATAGGTCTATACCAACGGTTTGAAAACTATTGGGATTGGTCTTTCCAACTGGTTTTCCCCAAACCATTGGGATAGGTAGATCTAAAAATATTACAGTAGTGGTTTGAACCCAAAACCTATGGGTTATATATCAAATACTTTACCACTATCCTACAATTACCTTGATAAATATATTTGGATATATATTTATGTAATTTATATATATATTTATTTAAAAATATTCAACTAACTAATTCATAAAAAATAAGGGTACCTATCCCAATAGTGATCAAAATAGTTGGGATACATAACCACCCTTTCCCCATTGTTTTGGAAAACTGTTGAAAAAATTGGTATCAAAGTGGGATTTTCCCAACCCTTTCCCAATGGTTTTCCAAAACTATTTGGAAAATTAGTGAAAAACTTTGGGAAAATTTGTATCAAAGTGGGATTTTCCCAATGATTTTTGAAAATAATTTGGAAATCCATTCCCTTTTCTAAATGGTTTCCCAAAACCATTAGGAAAAGTGGTATCAAAGTGGCCTTTTCTGAATGGTTTGGGAAAATTGGTCTCAAAGAGATATTTTTTCAACAATTTGGGAAAACTATTGGGAAATCCATACCCTTTCCCAACAGTTTTCCAAAACCATTGGAAAAAGTGGAATCAAAGTGGCATATCCCAGTAGTTTTGGAAAACCGTTGCGAAAGGGGACCTATACCAATGGTTTTGACAAACTAATGGTATATGTGCGTCAGTATAGAAAAGATTTATAGTAGTTATTTTTGAAAATTGGAGAGGTAAAATTCCTATTATTGGATTCAATAAAGTTTTCAATTTTAAATGTTTTAACCTTAATACCAAGCATAATATGGGAAATTTTGAAAATAAATATGATGAATTTATCTTTTTGGGGTACTCAAACTCTTGTAAATCCTTTTCATCTTTAATATAATGTAAAAGGGACTTAATATCAAATTCCCAACAAATTTGATGTTAATAATCTTAAATTCCATCCCTAATGTAATGATGATGTTGAAAACCCATGTTTGAACTTATGAAAAACTCAGTCTTCTAAAGTAATTGATGATTTTACAGAACCCCCTTTCGCTCCAGAACCTAAGGGATAGGATAAATCCAAATATCATCCCATTTAGAATGTAATTCGTGATATACAATTCAGAAAATGTATTAGATGGTTGGTCCTAAATGAAGTTGAGCATCAAGATTTTATATCTCAACTTGAACCTAAATACCATAATAATGTTATTAATTATGTTAATTAGATACTTTTAATGAAAGTTTAATTGATCTAATTTCATATTAATAATAATTATAATCTTATGGAATGACCCAATAGTAAACCTATTATTAGAATTGAGTGGTTTGTTTGAAACATGTGTAATGTTCAAGGAATTATCATTCATAACTAAAGATTAACTTCTTATTTAAGGATATATTTAAGAATAAGGTTCTGATTAAAGTGAAACCATTGCACCAATTTCTAGACTAGAATCCATTATAATCATGTTTTCATTATCCACTCATTTTAATTTTAAATATTTTAACATGGATATAAAATGTGATTTTCTAAATGGTTTTATCTATTAAAAAGTTTTTTGTTTATCAAAAACCTATTTTTGAAAATACTAAATTTCCAAATAAGGTTTTTATGTTAACCAAATATCTATATGATTTAAAAAAAATTGTCATCATTGGCATGACATGTTAACTAAATTAATTGTATCAATTTATTTTTAAATGGAAAAATCCCATTCAACTCTATTTATAATTTTCTTTTAAAATGATTTTTTAATTATTTAAATTTATATTAATTATATTTTTTATATCTAATAAAAAATCGTCGAAATGATTTATTTATTTAATTAGTAAGGATTTTCAAGTGAATTTAATAGGGGAACTCAAACTCCCCATTTTTTCAATGCTTCCAAAATTCAGACGGAACTTTTTTAAACCATAGTAAATACACTAATGAACTTATACTGATGTTTGGAATGGATAATTATAGGGAAATTAGAACACCCATGGGTATATCTTGTAAGATTAAGTTTTATGAATTTTTTCAACCCACTACCACCTAGCTTTATAGATGTATGATTAAATGTAAAATTTATGTTACTGTATCCCAGCTAGGCATCATGTTTAGTGTATTTATTTTTGGTTTTTTCAATAAAATCCTAAATAATAACATTTAAAATATCCCAAAAGTTATTTTTATTATTTTAGTGTAACATAAAACATGTATTATTTTTTCCAAAGTAAACTTTTGAACATACTTTAATTTTTTATACTGATTTTGGACGATGAAAAATAGATAAAAAAATTACTAGTGGACCTTTACATCTTCAATTAAAATCCCAAATATCAATTAGTACTATAAAGTAAAACACTATTTATATTTTTATATCCAAAGAAGAATGCATAGCCACTAGGATATGTTACACCTATGTTATATGGGCAAACAAATACTTTCTTAGACAACTAACTAACATATTCTCTGGTCACTATCAATTGTGAAAAAACATGTGAGATTTATATCTCTAAAAAATCCTCTCAAACACTCCCACACTTTGAAAAATGATATCATCTACCTTTTTATATGATATAGATTTCAAAAATTTGATATTTTTGTTGAAGTTGTTTTCTCAAACCTTAAATTTTTTAATATATTCACTAAACCTCGTACTCTTGATCTCTTTGAATTTATTAAATCATGTTGGATATGATAAAATTTTGATACTTATCTCTCTGTATTTGTGATATTGAAGTTTTTTTAAAAAAATATTTATAAAATTTTCAAAATGATTTACCAATATATGTTTATTTTTCAAAATTTTCATAATTTTCAATAATTATTGAGAGTGTAATGATCCTAGAAAAGAAATATTTTTTGGATACAGACTAGTGGATGTGGTTTTCTCATAAATGAACTTATAGTTTTTTACCTTGAAAAGGGATGTTATGATATTTAATCTAATATACACCTTGGGCACAAGTATTGGGGTTTTAATATGTAGTTGGTTTGATATAATCATGGAATTTTCTATGTTTTATTAACACAATCATTGCTAAATCACAATCATGGAATATATTTTTCATTTATATTATTTATTTATATATTTAATATTTTAATGGATATGATCCATTTATAAATTGTTGTGAATTATTTTAGGGAGGGATAATCATTTTTTGTACTGAAATTATCCTTAAAGAGACACCCATTTCTAGTATTTTTTAAAATTTATTTTACACTTGATCTTATTAAAAAAAAGTTTCAACGATTTATTCCACTTTTGATCGATATATTGAAATGAAAGATTCCTGATTATTATTGAAAATATCTATCTCTAAAAAATTAGAAACTTTTAAAAAAATTTAATTTTTGTTTCTCTTAAAATATATATTATTTTCATAAACACAATTTAAAATTTAATTTCTTTTTATTTACTCCAACCATTCCTATGATTCGTTTTTTATAATATCATAGGGGGAGAGGTTTTAAATAGAGAATTTTTTAGGTATTATTTATTTGTTGAGGGGATGAATTTTTTCTTACTTTTTAAACTATAATAAATATATGGTAATTGATTTTTATATTTATTTTATATTTTAGGGGAGAAATATTATTTAAATATTTATGGGGAACAAACATTATTCTTATAACTTATTTTGTTTTAATAATCTTGTTGTATTACTATCTTATAAAATTATTATTCATGGTTTTATGGTCATAAAAAAGGAGGAAATCATTGTGCTTCTCACCATATTAATTTATAATGATCAAAAAACTAATTAAAGTAATTAACTATTATATTTTAAGTGATTCAAATTCAGTATTGATAACATCTTAATATAGTCTTGGAGTGAAGTTCCCATATCACTAGAATGACATATAAGGAAGTAAAGGATCCACTTGCTGAAGGTCAAGCAAGCAGGCAGCACTGACTAGTATGTGTAGTACCGCTAGCGGGCCTATAGTAGGACTGCTATATCCATATCATGTATATACCCATTGGATAGCCATTGGAGGAGAACTAGCCAACTAGTGTTATCTGGTAGTGGTAGTGCATGTTTATCATTTTCTATCGGCTATCCAGTGTAGGATTACCAACAACCTGGTGGTAGCAGAAAGAAGTAGTAGAGTTTCAGGTAGCCCACCATCTATTTGGTGGAGGCTACTAGGTAATAGATGAAATTGAGGTATCTATCATGAGAAAGCATTTATTATGGTAATTTTCCATAAAAACAATCTTAAATGGATTAATTTCCCTTTGTGAATTTGATAAGGCCTTCTATGGTTTAAAGATTACAAATAATCCTCTTTGTTTCCATGGAAACTTACCTTCTCAACCATCTTCCAATGCCAATGTGCTGTGATCTCCAATTCTCTGTTACTTTTTCTCATTTTATAAGTCCTTTGTTTCCCAATATATAATTTGGATTATTATAATATCTTTTAACTCTCATCTTATATCTCATTATCTCATATTAGTTATTTATATTACTTTGAGAGAATTTATAATCTTCTAAAATGTTATTACTTACAATAAATCCAGTTTCTCTTTCACAGTTTTTTATTAGTGTTCACTACCTTTAATATAAGGGATTCAAAATTACATTTGATGATGGTAGTAACAAAAGAGAATATTCACTTTGAGGATTCCAGTAATATGGGATAAAAATCTAGTGTCGATTGTAATTATGGGTTCTTATTTCAACCTATATGTCAATGGAGTTTTTGTATCTTATTAATCCTTAAATACAAGGTATTAAAACATTAAATCCTCAAGTGAGTGAGGTGTAAGACCTAAAAGTGATTATTGAGTTATTTTAAAACAACATTACTATATTTTTCCCTTATTTCCTTTCACTTTTATATTTATTAATCACTTTCATTTATTTAATTAAACAATAGATTAATCCAGAAAATATGATTAATATCTTATTTTATAAATAACTATTTCTTTTATTCTTCACATTTAATAAACTATATATTTATATTATTGTTATTTTAACTTTAATTCACTAGTTTATCTCTTCAATAGGTTTAAATTTTCATTAATATTTTTAAAATATATTTTTAGTCTCTAATACTTTAGTTATTTACATTTATTTTTTCATGGAAAATTTACCCCACCATACTCTTACCATTTTACATTACTCTGACGCACATCATTAACATAAATAGTGTATATCAAACATCCAAAACATTCCTCACTCGCATATAAGTTTTTTAACATATTCATTATAGATAAGTTCAATATCATAAAAAACTATCATGTCTATAGTACCAAGCATATGGGGGGATACTTCAACCCATTAAAATATTTCTTGAGTTTTAAATCATACTTATATCCTCATAAATTATAAATCCCTCTATTTTTCCAACATAAATCTATTATTAAACATCACCATTCAAGAATTATATCATTAAAACCGTTTAATAAACACTATAAATTGGTTATCCAAAATAACCAAAATCATTTATATGGTCTTAATCCTAGTAAGAGGGAAAAAATTTCTATAAAATAAAAACTATTCCCTTTTGAGTATCCCTTATAATCCAACCATTCTTTATTTCATGAACTCTCTCCATTTTCATTGAGGTTATTACAGAACACCCATTTATTTCCAATAGTTTTACTTCATTCTTGTGTTGCATAATGTTCTTAGGAATCATTATTCTAAATTTTATCTAATTCCCCATTCAATGATTTTAACAGATACTTATGCTCACCAGATTCTAATACAAACTGGGTAAACCGTAGAAATTAGTATCACTTTACTCTATTTGTTTACGGTCACATAAATTAATGTTTCATAACATTCAATGATATTACTCAGTTCAACCGTATTTGGTAATGAACTAAGCTTTGGTATTTTCTTTCTAGTACATCTTTCTTCATTACTAAGTTCATCAAAGATTGTTTGTTTGATATTGGACTCATAACAACCTTCATATTCAACAGATCCTTTGGAACTTCTTTGATATCTTTCTTTGTTTAATTAGATTAAAATTTTACAAAATATTTTGGATTGATATTATTCTCAATTACTTTAACAACATATGATTAAACAATTTTGTGTAATAGTTGTTCCTAATACATATAGAATTGTTCGGGTGGAGGTCGACCCTGCAGCGGAAGTAGACTCAAGAATCAAACTTATAAAATTCACCTGAATTCATTTTTTTCATTCCCACCAGAAGGATTTTACATCCTGATATAAATTTATAGAAAATTATTTCTTTTTTACCATTAATATTGAGAACCAGAATACACCGCTTTATTACTGCATCTGGAAGAATTTTTAAACCCCCAATGTCATCTTTCCACACTCTCTTGTTGAATCATCATTCATTGAAACAACACCATCTCCGTAACCTATTTTAATGAGCTTCCCCAAACTCAGTAGACCCTTATAATTTATCTCTTTTGGCACATGCATCTTGAACTACCCCTCAGTATACCTCTCTTCCCTATACAGTAAACTGGCACTTGTCCCTTCCCCTTTTTTTGTTTTTTTCTTCTCTTTCCCCTCAACAACTACCCCAGTGGTCTTCCATTCACTCTATCGATAACTACATCTTAGAAGGCTATCTAATCTTCTTCCCATGAGTTAAATCTTGAAAAAAATTTCTACTCCCTCCATCTATTATTTATAAAGTAATTCCACATCCCATTTTATTTACACAATTCCAACAAGTGTGTTGGTTTGTTACCCTCCCCCATGAATGCAACTTTTTCTGTGATCCACCATGAAAATCACTCCTACCATTTCGCTTCCTCTTTTCAATGTGAAGGTGATACTTTTATATTTTCAGTACATAGTTTTTCTTTTCAAATATTAAATGATCCAAGAAATATCTAAATTAATTGATATTTGAAAACATCATTATCACCTCCAACATAATTGGATTCATGATTATCTGATATTTCATCATCCACTCCTACGTAATACACTTCATTATCATCAACACCAATTTCAAAGGATACCCATATTGATTAAACTCTATAGATTTATCATTATTAACATAGGTCCTTGATCCTTGGCTCTGATAAAACTGTTGGGCTAGATCCCGATGCAATAGTTGAAGATGTTGTGGACTCACGGTAATCAAATTCACTGAAAGTCATTTTTTCATTCCAATACAAAAGTATTTTACCAACTAAAGGAATTTTAAAAACAATGATGTTGTTTTACCACTAATATTGGGAACTAGAACACGCCCCTTGATTACCAAATTATGAATAATTTTGACAGCACTGACATCATCCCATCACACTCTTTCACCGAGTATTCATTCATCAACATACCATCGTCTTCATCGTCTCTTTTCATGAGCTACCACAAATATATTATACCATTCCCATATCTTTCTTGTGGAACCTACATCTTTGACTACCCCTTTGTGTCCCTATCTTATCTATATAGAATACCATAACATAGAAATTTCCCCTCCTATTTCTCTACGCTACTATTATTTCTCGCCATCTACCCTAGCGGCCTCTCGTTCACTCTCTCGACTGCTGAATCTTGGAAGCCTCTCTATTCTTCTTCCCATTGGCTACATCTTGCCCACTTTTTTCCCTCCTAAAAAATTTATATATGAATTACACTACCCATTTTATGTATAAAATTCCCATAATATTTCATCTCTATGGCTCTCTCCCATGACCAAACCTTTTTTTATGATCCCCCACTAACAAATATTCTACCTTTTCACTTCCACTTTTCGACATGAATTCGGAGATTCTCCAATCTTTTTGGTGAATCTTTTTTCATTTAAAATTGAAAATAATACTAAAGGTTCCATTTATTTAATAATTTAATAAAACTCATTCTTCATATTTTTCCTCAATTTTTTTTATGTTAAGTATTTTAATATTTTTTATTAAAGTACATTCAAACACTTTAAGGTATTGCAATCTTTGTTTCTTCTTGTACTACATTTCATAAGGGGTAATTTGTACTTCTAGTTATATTATTAATATATTTTTGAACATGTACAAATATACATATATCTTTTGTAAAAACCAATCTAATAATAGAATAATTAATTTTCATATTTACTAATATGAATTACATTGTTATATTATTTATAAAAAAAATTAAGTAGTTTTTAATCAAAAAGGAAATTATTTTAATTATACTCTTTTATTATGGGTATTTATTAAAAATAATAATTAATAAATTTTATAATTTTAAATAGATAAAATGTTTATAATATTTTAAAAAATCATAAAAACTTACTTGGGGTTAAATTTTTATATTTTTTGAAAAATATTGATTTTTTCAATGAATGGTGAAAATACTCATTTTTTGTAAAAAATCATTTCTTTTTATAATTTAAGGAATTTAAGGGTCCCAATATGTTTTAAGTGTTATTTAAAGTTAAATAAGTATTATTTACTTATATTAAATCCATTTAATTACTTATTAATTAAACTTCTATTTTTTTAATATAATTTTGTTTTTGTGTTTAAATAAGGGCTTCTCTAAAAGATGTTTTAAAATGCATAATGATTCACCATTTTAATTAACTAAAATAATAAAAAATTGGGAATGTTATAAATGAAATTTATAGACTATATGTCATTTAATATTCATTTTTTCGTATAATGATTATTATTAGTCAAAGATTTAATATATAAGAAACCTTTTTTAAAACAAATACTCTTTTTAAAACCCGAATGTCTCGTAGCGACTGTGAGATTAAAATTAAAATCAATTTTTTCCATTTTTGAAAATTTAATTTGAAAAAATAGATTTCAAATTTTGAATCATAATATTTTTTTATTTTATAATAAGGTCAATTTAATTTTTTACTAATGTTTTTAGTGAAAAAAAATTAAAACTAATCATTATGATCAAGGTAAAGATGAGAAATTCCAAGTGGCTAAACATTAACCTTAAGGGGCCTAACGACCTGTAAACTTGTAAAGAATAATTTTTTTACAAATATATATATACCATATCATTTATATTATTTATTTTTATGAATTGTTGGATTCACTTTACATGGAATAATCTTTCAAGTAATTCTCACTTTCAAAATATTATATTTTTTTCAGTCACCTCCCTTATAAAAGGCCTCACCCTATCCTACTCTATTCACACCTCTCAAGACCATTTTCATTTCTAATACCTAACCAAATAACATATCAATTTCCCTAACCTAATCCATTAATCCTTAATTTTGATATAAATCTACCCAATTAAGTAATTTGGTGTAAACCAAAGGAGTTACCTGAAGAAGAGGTAATGTTCATCAACATGTGCTTTTGTTTTATTTATTTCTCCTACCACATAAATTATTCTTATTCCATGATTATATATTTACCAAATTATCATAAATATAATTATATTTTTTTGTTTTATGTGTAAAACCTACACCCACACACACTTCTATCAAATGGGTTACAAAATCATTATAAGTATGCAAGGAGGACTACTGCCTTGCGAAAATATGTCGTTCATTATTCCATCACCACCTCCCATTATTGAGAATAATGATTTAAATAATATATATTTATGATATTTATGATATTTATAACATAATTATAAATTTTAAGTCAATATATAATATACACCCTTTTAACATTATATACTTTAGGGGATATGACAACATCACTTGTGTATACGGTGAACTACCCCTCACAAAGCAACATGGGGATTTTTTCACTAACGTGTTACATAAAAGGTAATAAGGGAAAATATAATAATATACATGGAATTATTTTGATATTAATGACATAATTAACCATCTAGTAATATTATATATCATTTTCTTCATACCATTTCACACAATGAAAAAGTGATAACGTCATTCTTGGACGTGTGGACTATCGCTTGCAGGAAGCGATGTGATTCTTCTTTTTTCATCACCAAATAGAAAGAATGATATATTTGTGTATATATAATTAAGTAATGTAGTATTTTTTAAATAATTATAATTCTCTCCATATAAATTTTACTTACCTTCTTTCCATAACGATCATTGAAAAAATGGAAACGTTGTTGATGTGTAAGTACATCTTACCATCACTATGATTATAATGATGGGTTATTTTTTCATAAGAATATTACATGATTGTTTTTATAAGAAGAATTTATGAATAAATATACATATTATTTAGTGATTATTATTTTTTATATGTTTATGTAATGACCTATTTGACCATAGTTTACCAACCAAAGTCATTTTTGACCCTTGAACTGGATATAGTCAAAACACCCGACTAAAAATGTATAGATTTAGTATTCGTAAAAAACCTTTAAATGAGTGAGATAAAATTAATAATAAACTTTAAAAGTTTCTCAAGAAATTTATTAATTAACATATTTTTATAATTCTTGAAGATAAAGATACACGTGACAAGTTGGACTCAAGGTTAGGGACTTCGTCTCATTTTACCTTCATTGAAGCAATTCATGATTGTATGCACATTTATTATTTTATAAGGTGTAAATATATACCCATTGACATTTTATATCAAAAAAATTCTATTATAATGATATATAATGGTTTTTAATTTATTATTTATTAGGGTTTATGATTCAAGTGTTTCTCAAGTGATAAGGGACCTTCTATTGAAAAAATATTATTTTATAGTTTTCCATGAAACTCTTTATATATTCTATGTACATGTTTTCAAAACGTTTTTGGAAATTTATTTTATATACATAAAATATCTATGGAGTTCAATTTATTTTTTTTTCTTTATTTTAATCATTTTTAAAAGGAATACTTTTTGTTGTTTTAAAAATAATGTTTTTTCTAATGAAAATTGAAAATTTATATTTTTAAAGTAAGAATACAATGAACATTCATGTAATACTAAATTTTATTTTATTTCTAGATTCCTTTGAAATATTAAATGTTTTCATAAATGAAAAGATGTGTTTCTCTTTTTTCTTATTTTGATATTGAAATTGTTTTTTAAAAGAAATTTGTATTGAAAATTTTAATTTTGATAGAAAATGGTATTTTGATATAATAAAGTGATTCACCTATGGGTTTGAAAGTGTTTTCAAAATGATGATTTTTTTTCAAGTTGTGGTTCTTAGAAATATAAATGATTGGTATACCTAGATAGTATTAGGTTATCCTGTTATAAATTAAATGATGAGTGCACCTAGATAGTGATCCAATGCATTGGGTAATGATTAAATTCTACAAACAATTATATTAGAAGTTAGACGCATGATCACTCTAATTTTAATGGGTTCTGTAAGGGTTATATGAAAAGATGTTCCAAGGAGCCTACATGGATTTTCATGTCTTTCTAATGAGTTTTCATGGTAATTTTTTTTAAGGTAAAACAAATTATATTTTAAACGGAATGATATTTCACATTACGTGTAAAATGTTATGTCTTAATGTAAGGGTTTTATCATGGATTTTAATTTTTTTTCTTAGGACTAATGGTTTCCTTATTTTTATATCCCTTTCTAATCTTTTTATTCTCATCCCATGTTTTTAAATGTTTTTCACAAGATTTAGGGATGGGTAAGGGATAGGAAGAGGTCAAATTGAAGGTCATGAATTGATTTGATGAAAATAGATCATGATTTATATAAGAAGTTATATATTACAGTAAAAATGGATACTAATAATAGGTTTCCACTTTTTATTTTATAGTTTTCTTAGGTATGGGTAATGGGATAATTCTATAAAACTCTAAACATTAAAGAATCCTCGATGTGAATGAAAGTAATATTCTTGATCTAAACTAAATCTTATGTAATGTTTAAGGTTTAGGTCTTATAGTTGGAATCAAAGGATGATTTATATAACTTTATAGGATTGGGTAATATTAATGGAGTTCCCTTGAATGGTTTTACCATATGGTTAATTTAAAATGTTATCGAATTTGAATATTACCTTATTGCTTCATCAAAACTATGGTTTTTCATATTTTCTTTCAATATAGGAAATAGGGAAGATGTAGTAAAAAGTAACCAAGAAGATGATATCCTTCCATATCAGCATCTCTAGATTGTTGGAATTGGAAGAGAATAGTTTATTGTAGTGATGGTTTGGTTGACTTGAGTGATAAATGGAGGTTGTATTCATGCTTGTGGGGAACCCGATATACCCTAAAGGATCTTTTATTTTTTGGAAAAATTCATGAGACAACATCCTCCATAATTTAGTAGATCATATGACCCTATGGTAGTAGAAGGATGGTTCAATGCTTGGAAAAAATATTTTATTTCAAGCCATATTTGTAATTTCCAAAAGTAACCCTTTATATTTATCATTTTCAATGTGAAGTTGGTCGATTGTTGTCTTTGGTTAAGAATATCAAAGAGAAAGATGATATTGATTCCATTGAATGGGAAACATTCAATGATATTTTCCTTGATAAATAGTTCCCTAATATTGTTCGACTCCATATGGAAAAAAATCCTAGAATTGAGGTATAAAGATGAATATTTTGTAGTAGAATACAAGGAAAATTGGAATGATTGTCTAGGTATGTACTGGGTTTCATTCATGATGATGGTAGTTAGATTAATTGGTTTTATATAGGATTTCAACCAAGGTTATAAAAATATTTGTCTCTATGAGGATATAAAAGTTATGAGAAAGTCGATAATTGTGCAGAAATGGTTTAGAAAGAGTTTTATGACTCTTATGTGCCTCATGGTGATGAAAGTAAGTATAATTTCAGATAAAAGGTTATGTGGAAGCATACAATAAAGAAATGTGAAGTTATGAAAATGAAGTTCCAAACTTGTGGTAATTTTGGTAAATAGAACTTGGTATAATGTATTATGAATTTATTGATGTGTTACTGATGTGTAAAGTTTTTCCACATGGAAAATTAATAAAAGGAAATGAATCCTGAAGAATCAATGAATGGGGTAACTGATAGAAATATGATGGTATATCAATTTAGTTGTAATAATATGGGCCATTATGGTAATGTGTGTCCAAAGTTAGTTAAAATTAATGAAAAACATTGTGATCAGAATCAAAAATGTTTAGCAAGTTAATTTCCTATTACAATAGTTAATATTGGAAACTCAAATGATGTGGTGACAGGTATGTCACTTGTGTATTAAAATTATTTCACTGGCCTATTTTACTTTAGATCTTTACATTCTTTAATTTATGAGAAATTTGAAATTAAATTGGGAATATATCCTATTGAATGTATGATAAAAAAATCTGTTGAAAAATCAAGGTGGAATTATTAAAGCAACCAAGATTTATAGAAATCTTACAATTATTATCAATGGGGTTGTATTTCCTATAAATATTGTTGATTTGGGAACCGTTTAGTTTTATGTTATTCTAAGTACGGATTAGATTTAATTTGATCATGATAAGATACATTTCAGTTCTAATAATATTGTGCTCAATGATATCATGCCTTTGATAACTTACTAATAAACTAAGAAACTGATTAGATATGGAAGAGAAAGTTACCTTGAACATATTGTTGAAAATAAATAAAATTTTTAAATTAGTGATGTTCTAGTAGTAAATGAATACATTGATGTTTTTTTAAATGATTTCCATGTTATTATTACAGATCAAGAGGTTGAGTTTATTGTTGACTTAGTACATGATGCTAAGAATATTTCTCTCCCCGCTATTGAATTGATAATGTGGAACATATAAAATTAAAAAGTAAATTAAATGAGTTATTTGATAATGGTATCATATGACCAAGTACTTCACAAAAGAGTGCCCCTGTTTAGTTTTTTAAAAATAAATATTGTTTAGTGATACTTTTCATTGATTATAAAGACATAAATAATATCACTTTAGTGAATAAGTATCATTTTCCACATATTGATTATTTTTTTATCTGATCTTGGGTGCTTAGTATTTTTCAAAGGTTGACCTATGGTCAAGGAACCATCAGTTTAATGTGATGTAATCATACATTATGAAGACTATGTTTTAGACCAGATATAAGAACTATAAATTTTTAGCCATAACATTTGGGTAATCTGAAAAACTTGATTCATTTATAGACCTTTATGTATTAATTTTCCATGATTTTGGGGACAATTTTATGGTTTTTTTATTAATTATATTTTGTTATATTCTGAAATTCAACAGGAACATGATGTAAAACAAAGGTTTCTTTTAAAAAACATTAAAAGAAAATAAAATATATAGGAAATATAGAAATTTTGAATTTTGGTTGAATGAAGTTTCATTCCTTGGGCATATTGTTTTGAATGATGGAATAACTATAGACCCTACTAAAACAAAAGTTGTTGATGAAAGGCTAATAACCAAAAATATCACATAAATTTTTAGTTTTCATGGATTAGTAGGTTACTACTTATGGTTTTTTGAAAGCATTGCTTGGTTTTCTAGACCACTGAGTAAGTTAAATAAAAAAGGTTTCAATTTTGTCTAGATATAATATTGTGATGATTTTTTCATGAACTGAAAATAATGTTAGTGAATTATTTAGTTTTTTTCATTCCTTTAAGAAATGCTAAATTAACCATCTACATTGATTATTAATTGAAATTACTTGGTTTGATCCTAATATAGAATGATCAAGTAATTGCTTATTCTTCATGATAGTTGAAACATAATGAGTTAAATTACCCTAAATATGATTTGGAATTAGATTACATTTTTTATTAAAAAATTTAAGGCCTCATTTGTGTGGAGAAAAGTATGAAGTATATAGGAATCACGAGAGTTTTACATATATATTTACTCGGAAAATATTGAACATGAGATAGAGAATATGGATATAACTAACAAAGGACGGTGATTAAAATATTCATTATCTTACTAAGAAGGAAAATAATATGGATTATGATTTGAGTTAAAGAATTAATTCTACATTAATAATGTCACATTTTAACATGAAACTTTGAAAAATTATTTGATGAATTTTGGCCTAAATGTTTTTGAAGAAGGGAAAACCTATGTTTTGTTTCAGGTTTCAGTTTAGTTGACTTTGATAGATATAATTTGGAGAGCTTATAAGGATTGTCAAAATTTTCAGGAAAAGGTGGAAATTTTTAAGAATGGTAAGTTTTATAATTTAATATTGATGAATCTGGTATTATGTAATATGGAAAAAGAACTTATGTGCCTTGTGATTCCCAGTTGAGGAAATATTTATTGACTAAAGCTCGTAGTTCTCTATTTTTCATTCATCTAAGAAGCACTAATATGCACTGACACATTTATGAGTATTACTTGTGGGATGGAATGAAAAGAGATATTGATGAATTTAATATGAATTGTTTTACTTTCCATAAGGTTAATTTAGGATTATTGTTACTAAATGGGATGCTTCAAAAATTTCCCATTATAGAGTTTAAAAGGGAAAATACATACCTGGATTTTTGGTAGGATTTTTGAGTACATATGGAGGTAGTATTGCAATTTGAATTATTATTGAATGATTAACTAAATTTAAACATTTTCTTCCAATTTTAGATACAATATATTTATATCATCTTTCATTAATATATATAAAAAATATTATCAGGTTACATGGAGTGACTCTCTTAATTGTATTAGATCATGATCCCATGTTCACATCCATTTTTTTGAACGACTTCAAAAGTTGTTGGTTAATGAATTAAATTTTAGAAGGTATTTTCATCATCAATATGATTGATAGTCAGAGTGGAAAAACCCATGGAATATATTCTTCTTTCTTATTCAATGGATTACTAGGGAATTTAGGATCAATATCTTTCTTTGGTTGTGTTTTCTTATAATAACAGTTTTCATTAAAATATATAGATGGCAGTATTGGAGTCATTATATGGAAAGTGGTGTTGGACACTTGTTTTTTTGGATGATGTAGGAGAATATAAGTTTATGGAACAATATTTAGTATAGGAAATGGCTAATAAGGTGTAGTTGATTCAGCAACACATGACGATAACTCATAGTGGGCAAAAAGTTTATGTCGATAACCAAAGGAATTGTATTTTTTAGGTTGGTGACCATTTATTTCTCAATGTTTTCTTATGGAAAAGTGTGATATGATTAGGTAATAAGTGTAACCTGAGTCTAAAGTTCATTGGAAAATATTAAATCCAAGAGATACTTCAAATAGTTTCTCACCAAGTTGATCTCAGGTACACAATGTATACCATGTTTCAATGTTAAGGAAATATGTGTTGGATTCATCTCATGTTTAGAGGCCTGAAGTAGTTCAATTGGATAAGAATCTTACTTATTTGGAATATCCTATTCAGGTTCATGATCACATATAGAAAGTGTTTGTGGAATAATGTGATTCATTATTTTATGGGTTTTTTGGGAAAATGTATGGTTGAAAAGGCAACTTGGTAATCAAAAAATGATTTGAGGGAAAGAAAAACACCCTTATTTAATAAGTGAATAAAATTGGTAGGAACCAATTTATAAAAGAAAATATGGATTCAGAAACCAAGTTAATAATATAATAAATCATTTTAAAATTTATTAATACTATTTATGTAGTTTTACTAGTTATAAAAATATTAATTAATTTTTAATCAAAAGGTAATTGTTTTAATTAAACACTTTTATTATATTTTTTTATTTAGAAGTTTAATTTCTAAATCATATAATTTTAATTTGAAAAAATAAATATTATTTTTGAAATCATTATACCTAAATTTACATTGTCTTAAAATTTGGTATTTTTTGGAAAATATTTATTTTTTTATAAATAGCGAAAATACTGATTTTTGTAAAAAAAAAGTCATTTAATTTAATAATAAAAATAATTTAAGAGTTGTAATAATTTTTTAATATGATTTCATGTAGCCTAGTTATAATTTATTTATATTTATTCCACATAAATACGTAAAATTAACTTTATATTGGTTTTTAATATATGTTTGTTTTTGGGTTTAAAGAAGGGTTTTCCTATAAACTATTTCAAAATGCATAATGTTTCACATTTTTAAAAAATTAAAATAATCCCCAATAGGGAATATTTTATATAAAATTTATATAATATATATATTTTATTATTTATTTAATTTCATAAAATTATTATTATTATTCATGGAGTTAATATAAAATCTTCATTTTCTAAATAAAAACTCTTCTTAAAAAATTATTGTCTCACAGTAACTACGGGATTAATATTGAAATTGAGTTTTTAACTTCTGTTAATAGAGTTTCAGAAAATGGATTCGATATTTAGAATCAAAATAATTTATAATTTTTAATAATTTTATCTTAATTTGTTACCAAAGTTATTAGTGAAAACAATTAAACCTGATCACAGGGATTGAGGTAAAAATGAGAACTACCAAGTGACTAAACATTAAACTTAAGGGAGAAATTCCTAGAAAATATTCAATAACATATTTCATAGTCATATTTGTACCTTATACCTTATATCATATAGTTTTTTTCATTATTAGAACCACTTTATTTTGAAAAAAAAACCCTGGAGGAATTTCCTCTTTTAGAAAATTACTAGTTTTCCACTCACCTCCCTTAATTAAAGCTTCCACCTATCATCCTCTATTCACACCTCTAAATCCATTTGGATAGGATAATACATAAAAAAATTAATTCTCAAATTCCATTACATGATACTCTAATCCTTATTTTCGGCATAAATCTAATCAAATAAGCAAATTGGTGCAATCCAAAAGGAGTTACCCAGAGAAGAAGTAATTCTCATCAATATGCTTTTTTGATTTATTTTTTCTTTATCCCATAAAATTATTATTATTAAATTATTATATGATAACTAAGAATAAAAAATATATTTTTATGGTTTTATGATAATTTTATGACCTATAACCACACACACTTATGTATAATTGGTTATGAAATCATCATTCATGTGTATGGAAGACTACCACCTCTCAAAACGTTGTCGTTCTTTTTTTTATTACTACATATCATGGTTGATAATAACAATAGAAATGATTTTTATTTTTGATATTTATGATATTTATAAAATAATTATAACTATTTATTCACTATATCATATAACCCTTTTTATATTTCATAACATATGGGATACAATAACATTGCTCATGTGAACGGCATATTACCGCCTCATGAAGCAATGTGTAGCGTTTTTCACTAGCATGTCACATGAAAGGTAATAAGGGAAACTATAATGATATAAATGTAATAATTATGATATTAGTGACATGTTTATATTTCTATAAATATAATATATTACTTTCTTCTTACCATTACACACATTGAATGGTTATAACATCATTCATGGATGTGTGGACTACTACCACCTCGAAGTGATGTGATTCTTATATTTTCATCCCCACATCACAAAAATTATATAAATAATTATATATATTTTAATAATACATTATTTATGATATCATTATTATTCAAGTAAGATAAATTTTAATTTTCTTCTTTCCATGATGATCATTGAAAAAATGGGATCGTTACTCATGCGGGTGTACGACTACCCATCTCCATGATTATAATTTTGACTCCTTTTTCATAACCATATTACATGATTAGTTATAAAATAATAATTTATGTATATATATTATGATTATTTCATGATTATTATTTTGTATATGTTAATGTAATGACCTATTTGACCACATTTGATCTACCAATGTCATTTTTGTAACGTGAATCGAATATGGTCAAAAAAACTAATTTAAACTTAATTGATTAAGTAACTATATATACATTTTTCATAATTTATAAAAAAATAATAATAAACTAGAAAAATTTTATCAATAAATTAAATAATTAATCGAATTTTATTATTCGTGAAGATAAGTAGACACGTGACAAGTTAGACTCAAGGTTAGGGACTTCGTCTCAATTTCCCTTCATTGAGGCATCTCATGATGATATGAACCTTTATTATTTCAGATGGTGTATATACAGATAATTTACACACTATATAAAACATTTTTCTATTATCAGGATATATAATTTTTTAATGTCGTTATTTAAATGGTTTTATTATTTAAGTTCTTCTCTAGTGATAAGGGGCTTTTCTTTGAAACAAATCATCTCTTAAGGTTTTCCATCAAACATCCTTTCTCTTCCGTGACATTTTAAAAAAAATTGAAAATTTTTTTATGGACATAAAATATTTATAAATCTTATTTTATGTCTAGTTTAATTTATTTCAATGGTTTTCAAAAGGAATATTTTTACATGTTTTAAATGGAATTTTTTGAAAAATGAAAAATAAAATGTCATATTATTAAAGTATGATGGCGACGACATTTAATTTCCTCAAAAAAATTATTTTATTTCTACACTCCTTTAAAATACAATATTATTTGTTAAATAAAAATCCCACTTTTCCTTTTGTTGATATTTTGATATTGAAAATGTATATTTAATATAAATGTGTATTCAAAAGGGGATATTTAAAAGAAAATGGTATTTCGGTATCTGAAAATGATTTCCCTATAGTGTAACAACCCGAGATTTTATGAGAATTATTCTTTTTAATTTCATTGATGTCTGGTGTTGTACGCTACACCAAAATTAGCTTGTGCTATATGCAACACTGTATTAGCTTGCAGTATACGCAACAATATTCTTGGCTTGTGTAACACACAATTTCAAGTTCATTTTGTAGAAATTATTCTACAGAAAATTATATATAGATTTTGTTTAATGTATAAATGAAATAAATTTTTATTATTTTATACGCAACAACAAAGGCAGATTGCACTACACACAACCATGACTTGGCTTGCATTACACGCAATCGTGACCTTCCTCGATAGCATGTGTAGTATGCAAGACTGGGTTTCACTAAACCACGATATATTGTTATAATATTATTATGAACTAGCAATTATGAATATTAGTGTCTACATTTTTAATTTTATGACATTATAATTCATCTTACACATTTTATATAACATGGTATGAGAACAAAATAAATTTTTCGGGTAAAATATATATTTTTCAAAAAATGCAGTTTTGGCGCCTTTTGATGGTGCACCCACATTAAATTTAGTTTATGACATGTTTATAAGTTAAATTTGACAAAATATAATTCTTCCTTGGAATCAGGATATAAAAATTTACATAGGATAAAATTTTCATATTATTCTGATAACTTTCAGATTTTAATGAATAGTAAAAACACGCTATATTTTAATTAAAAACAACTTTTTTCATCACAATAATTTATATGGTTTAATTATAATATTGAATGGTTTTAAAGTATAAATATAATATATTTTTACCATTTAATATAATTTATGTCATTACCGTTAATTTTACATTGAATTCATAGGTAAAAACATTTCAATCTTTGGCATTATTTTACTTTTAAAACTCGTTTTTTTAACAACATGATTAATTTTAAATTAATTACTGCAACTTCTGTGTTTTGAATTTTAAAAAATGGATTCCATATTTTAATTTAGTGGGTCCAAATTATGTTAATAGGTTACTTTTATTTTTTTGATATTATGAATAGTTACTAGGGTAATTTTATTTATTGTAGTTAAAGGTAAATCGGGTAATTAAGGTTAAAAATAAGATTTTAAAATTACCCCAACACCTGCTAAAATTCTATTAAATGAATAAAAGTCAACCCATATCACCTAAGGGTCAGAATAGATTCATTTTATGAACTTTTTACCATGAAAATAATTTAATTATTATTAAAACCAAAGAAAGTACCAACATGTCACTCTCTTAAATCTTATAAGTATAATAATTTTAATTTAGTGATAAATTCATGAAACATTGAACATGAATAGTATCCAGAAATCTAATAAAATTATCTACATCATGTTAATTTATTTATAATTTTTAGGGATTAAATAATTATCATTAAAGGTGACACAATAGTGATGTTGAAATTATTTTATTGATTGAAATATCAAAAAATGGTACTAAAAATATTAAAATAAATATTATATGAACTATTTAATGTGCTATAATAATTTTCTAGATAAATATTAAATGTTTTGAATCTATTAAAGCTTTTATTTCGAACATATATTTTGTATGGATTTTATTTAAATTAAAATAAATGAATAGTGTGAAAATTGATACTTGTTATTTTATTAACATAATATAATATAAAATTGTTTAAAAATCAGAAAAATATTTAACAATTATTAATTAAAATATATATGGTCTAAAATTTCATAAATAATCCAATTGTATACAATTCTCAACACATAAATAATTATTTATAACAATTTAAATTTTAGAATCTTATAACCACAAATAAAATTAAATAGATTAAATAAAGATAAATCAAGTTGATAATGTTTAAAATAAATTACCAACATGTATAAACTTTATTGGTTGATGATATTACAACCCTATCGCATCTAAGTTTGTATTTGAATCATTTTGGACGTTTTTATGTGGGGTTTTAGTTTATTATAAATTAATATTTTTGAGTTTTCCAAAGGTGCCCCTCTCCTCCAATATAAAAGGGAACCTCCTCCCTCTTCTCTTTATACAATTTTGAGCCTTCAAGCTTGGAAAACCCCTACCCATTTCCATTCTCAACTTCCCTAGAAACATTATATAGGTTCTCGTCTCCTCAAAAGACCAACTATATGTTGATTCAATAAGGGTTTCCTTATGACTTTTCCATTCCTTCTTGTTTTGAAAATCACAAACACCTTATACTAAAGCAAATATAAATTTTACCTCCATAAGGAAAATTTACTTCTTTAAGGAAATTTACCCAAACCTATATTTTCTTATACATAGAAATATTTTTTTAAGTACAAAAACTGAATTTTTAACCAAATTCTAGAATCATATAATGTAAAGATTTGGAGCATTCTGTTTTTTAGGATCTGAATTATGGATGTGAACTGTTATGAAGTTCTAATCCGAATTCTGGACTCCGAACTCTTATTAAGTTCGACTCCGAACTCTTAAGTAGTTCGACTCTGAACTCTTATGAAGTTCGACTCCGAACTCTTATGTAGTTCGACTCCGAACTCTTATGAAGTTTGACTCTGAACTCTTAAACAGTTCGACTCCGAACTCTTAAGAATTTTGACTCCGAACTCTTAAGTAGTTTGACTCCAAACTTTTACTAATTCGACTTTGAACACTACAAGTTGAGATTCTGATCTATGGTGAACCCAAAATCCGAATTCCTATAAAACTGAATCCTAACTTTTCTTAACATAGACTCTGAATTTCACATTGGTTAGACTCCGAACTTTTAATTTGCTTACACTTCGAAATTTTATATGTATCTTACTTACTTTTTCTCCATTTCAAAATGATATTGTGCATTCAGTTATACATGAATTATTATTAAACGATGTCGTCTATTTTGTTTATAATTAACCGTTGGTTGAGTTACACGTATACAGGTCCCTAGGAATTTCATGGAAAATATGACCGTTGGAGGAGGGAGCCGACCGTTGGAATTATTCCTTTAAATAGGAGCTCATTTGAAAGAGCTCAAAGGAATGAAGTTGATCGATCTAGAGACCACATGTTGTTAAGGTGATTTCTAGAGAGAGAAGCTTTTCATGCATTGTGCGTACTGAACCACTCGTTTAGATTGCTTCATGTGACTCCGAATGTTGGTAATTACATTCGAGGGATTCTGGGGATAGGAAGACAGAGGTACCGACTACCTTGATGTTCGAGGGATTCCATGCTGAGGAAGACAGAGGTTCCAACTACCTTGAAGTTGAGGGCTTGCGGGGATAGCAAGACAGAGATTCCGATCTTCGTATCGAGGGCTTACCCTAGTGTGGGTAAGACAAACTTTCTTGAAAGTATAAATCAAGGTACCTTTATCAAAGGTTGTTTGATACCTTTCTCTTTGGGTTAAAAGACTTATATCTTGTTACTTGTAGTTTTACTACTTGTTTGTTTCCACTGCATATTGTATGGTAAGGAAAGTATAACCTTCTTATATTTCCTTACACTTGTACTCTGATTAGTTTAGATTCTATACGCTTTAAGGTAGAATCTCATGTTGTAAACTTCAGTTCCAATTTTCCAATTGGTGTTAGAGGTGTTTTGAATTCACTTAGTTTAACTTTGTTAAACTCATAACTTTGATTGTCTAAGGAAAACATAGTTATCTGTTACCAACTTTAAAGGTTCCAAAGGAATTTTTAAAGTATACAATTCACCCCCCTCTTGTATTTTGAGCATCTACATCATTATTTCGATCCTATAATTGGTATCAGAGCAGGTCTTGGAAATACTTATACTCACATATAAGTTTTTCTTGCTCATTTTTCATTGTTCTTATTCTTTACTTAGAAAGTTCTTTGTCATTCCGAATTGTCATTCCAAATTGTCATTCCGAACATTGTCATTCTGAATTGTCATTTCGAACTCTTATTCCAAACATTGTCATTCCGAACGTTGTCATTCCAAACTTTGTTATTCCGAACATTGTCATTCCAAACATTGTTATTCCGAATTAGCATTCCGAATTTTCATTCCGAACATTGTGGTTACGAACTTTTTCTACTAACTAGTTTGGTTTTCAAGATTATTTTAAGAATGCCAAGATTTAATACTGGTTATATTGACAATCTAAATCCTACAAGACCACCAATATTTGATGGTAATGACTATGAGTACTGGAGAGATCGAATAAAGAATCTTTTTTATCACTACTGGCGTGGATAACTTCGTTATGCTTACTGGTGATTATAAAATTCCTGATTAGGAAGTTAAAACATTCACTAACCTGGAAAAGCAAGAGTATCAACTCAATTATAAGGTACGTAATACCTTAATTTGTTCTATGAATAGAAATATATATAGCCAAATTTCTTCTTGTGAAGCAGCTAATTGTATCTGGAAGAAGTTAGAGGTTACACACTTTGGAACTTCTAAAGTGATTGAGACTAGGAGAGCTATGCTTTGATCTGAATACCATGGATTCAATTTTCCTTATGGTGAACCAATTTGCAATGTTCAACAGATATTTATGACTATAGTGAACAGTCTTCAGTCTATGGGAGAAAAAGGTCTAGATGATGAAGCTCTTGTGGATAAAATAATTGACATTATGCCCAATGAGCGGGAATCCAAAAGAACAGCTATTGATGATAATAGGAAGGTCACTCAAATATCGTTAGATGAGCTATTTGGAACTCTTCTCCAACATGAAACAAGAATGTAGATAGATACTTACAACATCAAGAAGAAGAATGGGAATGGTACTATTTCTTTCACAACAACATCAAATCATATGAAAGCTAAGACTCCTGAGAGAGTAACCAGATCCAACTCTAAGAAAGTTGTTATCCAATCTGAATCTAGTGAGGGTGAACTATCTGAGAATGAGTTAGAAAATCTTTCTCGAAGGATGAACAAGATAGCTGGCCAGAGAAATTTTCAATCTAAGTATAAGAAAAAGGAAAGTAAAGATAGGAAAGATGGAGAAGTTACTTGTTATGAATGTGAGAAAGCTGGACATATTAGATCAGATTTCCCTTTGCTCAAAAAGAAATAAAGGAAAGAAAGTCATTCTGAAAGGAATAGAAAAAAGTACTACAAAACTAAATCTAAGAAAGTTCTGAAAGCAAATGAAACCTGGAGTGCCAGTGGTGGTGACTCTTCAGATGAATCTTCTGATTATGAATCTTTAGGACAGAAGAACCTTGGTCTTATAGCCAGATTACCCATTAACAATCATTGTTTTATGGCTAAGGTACAAAATTCTAAATCATTGACCAATGTTTCTTTAAATTGTAATGATAGAGAATATTATAACTATTCTGATGAATAATCCTCTTCTGATGAAGAAAATACTTTACCTACCTATGAAGAGGTTTCTGGGTTTGCTGAACTTCTTTAAATTGAGAATTAAAAACTCAATAAATAAAATTGATAAGGAAAACTATAAGAATTCTATTCTTACAAAAGAAATATCAGATCTTACAAAATAAATTCATAGGAAGAAATGCTAATTTTATAAATATCTCAAAAAATCTTGAAGAAGTATGTTCTGAGAAGAACAAACTTTCTAAAGTGTTATAAAAAGTAATTTCTAAGAAAAGTGTCTTCGAGCCTAGCTCTAGTTCTAAATCTAATTATTTTGAAGATAAAAACTTGGTTATAAAACTCAAGTCCTAAATCTTTTCCTTAAAGAAGTTTTTATCAAACTTTACCCATGGTAAGGAAAACTTTGATAAAATGTATTCTCAAATATGACCTTTAAGAAACAAATCCGGATTTGGTTATACCCATGCCAAACCAACTTTTAGTAACAATTACTTTATTCCACAAAGTTCCCCATTTTGTACTAAGTGTCAATGTTGTGGTCACTGGGTAAAGAATTGTTCCTTAAACAAAACCCAATCTTTAGGTTTTCATAAGGCATATTTTTCAAAGAAGATATGGGTTCATAAAATTTTGTTATCTGGAAATCTCAGATCCAAACATGTTTGGATTACAAAAGGATAATTATTTTCTTGATTTAAGGAAGATAAAAGGAGTACCAACAACAATACATGGTACATGGATAGTGGATGTTCCCTTTACATGACTGGTAACAAAAGCTATTTTGAAAAGATTATCAAAAAAAAGGAGGAAAGGTAACTTTCGGAGATAATGCTCAGGGAGAAATTGTTGGTATAGGTAATATTATTCTTCTTGGTAAAACCTTGATTTAAAATGTTTTATTTGTTAAGGGTCTTAAGCACAACTTCATTAGAATAAGTCAGTTATGTAATGAAGGATAACTTGTGAATTTTTGGAATTACAAGTTCTTAGTTCACAATTCCAAGGAAGAATTTATTCTCTCAGCCAATAGGAAAGAGAATGTTTACACTTTGAACTTAGAAGACCTTAGAAGCCAAGATATACCTTGCCTTAGTGCATTGGAAGATCATTCCTAGTTATGGAATAGAAGATTAGGTCACTATAACCTTAGGAACTTATGTAAACTCTCTATGAAGAAACTAGTTAAGGATCTACCGGATCTTATATTTGATTCTTCTAAAGTTTTTGACCCTTTTCAATATGTCAAGAAACATAAATCTAGTTTTAAATCAATCGGTGAAGTCTCAACAACTGATGCATTAAAGTTAGTGCACATGGATCTTTTTGGTCCAACACAAACCGGAAGCATTGGAGGAAAATATTATGTGTTTGTTCTAGTTGATGATTACACTAGATTTACATGGGTCTATTTTCTAGAAATGAAGTCTGAAGCTTTTTCTTATTTCAATAGTTTTAGAGAAAAAGTTAAAAATGTGAAAAACCTTCCATTGAAATCTATTCATAGTGATCATGGTGGAGAATTTCAAAATTCTGATTTTGAAACCATTTGTAGTAGAAAAGGTATTACTCCCAACATTTAAGCACCCAGAACTCCTCAACAAAATGGTGTAGTTGAAAGAAGAAATATAATTCTTCAAGAAATAACTAGAACCATGTTGAGTGAATATTCTGTAGCTAGACATTTCTGGGCTGAAGCTGTAAGTACATCTTGTTATAATATAAATCGAGTTTTGATGAGACCTTTTCTTAATAAAACTCCTAATGAATTATGGAATGGTAGAAAATGAATAATTTCCTACTTTAAGGATTATGGTTGCAAAGTATTCATTCTGAATACTAATGTTAATCTACATAAATTCGCACCAAAATCTGATGAAGTAATTTTCTTAGGCTACTCCACAACTTCTAAGGCTTATAGAGTTTTCAATAAAAATACTTGTACTGTTGAAGAAACAGTGCATGTAAAATTTGATGAATCTGATCCTTTTGTTTCCAAACCATCCCAACCTACATCCTCGGATGTGTTTTCAAAAACTGGTTGTCAACCTTTGATAGAAGATTCTTCTGATAAGGAAAATTTTCAAGAATATATTTCTGAAACATTTACCCCAGAAGACTTTCTACCCTATGTTGATGGACATGCTTTACAAAACCCAAATCAGGTGTTTCTTAAGAATCATCCAAGTGATAGTATCATTGGTGATGTAAATCAACCTGTAGGGACTAGAAGTTCCTTAAGAAATTAAGTAGAACATCTAGAATTTCTTTCCCAATTATAACCAAAAAGCACTGATGAAGGTTTAGCTGATGATGACTGGATCAAAGACATGCAACATGAACTAAATGAATTTGAAAGGAACAAAGTCTGGACCTTGGTTGAAAGACCTAAGGAAACTTCTGTTATTGGAGTAAAATGGGTCTTCAGAAACAAGTGTGATGAAAATGGAGTCATAGTAAGAAATAAATCTAGACTCGTTGCTAAAAGCTATAACCAGCAAGAGGGAATAGACTATAAATAAACTTATGCTCCAGTAGCTAGACTTGAATCTATTTGTATTCTACTTGCCTTTGCAGCTTTCTTCAATTTTAAACTTTTTCAAATGGATGTGAAATGTTCTTTTCTTAAGGGTTATGTTCAATAGGAAGTTTTTGTTGAACAACCTCCTGGCTTTGAAGATAAAAAACATCATGATCATGTTTTTAGACTTACCAAAGCTTTGTATGGTCTTAAGCAAGCCCCACGAGCCTGGTATGATAGACTCACAGGATTTTTGATTCAAAATAACTATGTTAAGGGAAATTCATATCCAACCCTTTTTATAAAGAAAGATAAGAAAAATGTTTTGATTGTTCAAATTTATGTTGATGACATCATATTTGGTTCAACTCAGCAATCTTTAACTGATTCTTTTGCAAGTCTAATGAAATCTGAGTTTGAAATGAGTATGATGGGTGAGTTAACTTTTTTCCTTGGTTTTCAAATTTCTCAAAAACCAGAAGGAACCAATATATCTCAACATATGTATATTAAAGATCTTCTCAAAAATTATGGTTATGACAACGCTAAGAGTATAAGTACTCCCATCGGTAACTCAAACACCATAGATCTTGATGAAGCCGGGAAACCAGTAGATCAAACATCTTTTAGAGGTATGATAAGAAGTTTACTTTACTTAACAGCTAGTCGACCAGACTTAATGTTCTCAGTATGCTTATGTGAAATATATCAATCCAATCCTAAGGAATCTTACATAAAGGCAGTAAAAATAATTTTTCGCTACCTTAAGGGAACCATGGATCTAGGATTATTTTATACTTCTGGAAATGATATTGTTCTAAAAAGCTTTTCTGATGCTGACTTTGGTGGATGTATAATGGATAGAAAAAGTACATCTAGAACTTTTCATTTCTTAGGAGATTCTTTAGTTTCTTGGTTTTGAAAGAAGCAATATTCTGTAGCACTTTCCACTGTTGAAGATAAATATGTAGTAGCTAGAAGTTGTTGTGCTCAAGTGTTGTGGATTCAACACACACTCATAGATTATGGCCTGAGATTTACTAAGACTCAAATTTTCTGTGATAACACAAGTGTCATTGCCCTAAGTAAGAACCCTACACATCACTCTCATGCAAAACACATAGATATTAGGCATCATTTTCTTAGGGATCACACACTTAATGGAGATATCATTTTTCAGTTTATCGGAACACAAGATCAACTTGCTGATATTTTCACAAAATCATTACCCTCCAATAGATTTGAATACATTAAACAAAAGTTAGGAATGATAACTGTAAGGTAATCATTCTTCATTAACTTCTTGTTGAACTATTATCCTAACTGTAATAAACTCCTTTTCATAGGGGGAGTACATTTGATTGTCAGTGTAACTAAAATTTTCATAATATGTTTTTTTTAACTGAGTGTATCTAAAATTTTTTCGTAGTTAGTTTTTTAAACTTTTCGGAACTGAAGTTTCTGGAATGGAAATTTCTGAAACTATGATTTTCAAAATGGAAATTTCCAGAAATAAAATTTTCAGGATTGGAATTCTCTGAATAAGAATATCCGGAATGAGGATTTCCGTACTGGAGTTTTCGTAACGATATTTTCGTAATTTAATTTTTCAGAATGGAAATTTTTTGTACTAGGGTTTTTTTTCCGACGTTTTTTTTTCATACTCGAACTTTTATAATGAGTTTTTTTAAATTCATTTCTTCAAGAAGAATATTACCAGATTACGAAAAATCTTTATATCCAATCTGAAAGCTATGATTTCCTTACTTATAGTTTCGTAATCATATTTTGCTTGCTGGTATTTTCCTTGTTTTTAAAAGTTCGGATTCTAGTTTTTCCTCAAATACGGATGTTTTCCCTAAAACCTCAAAAGATCCGAGTCAAATTTTTCTTGCGAGAGTGTTGTTAACCATCAGATCAGGTCATACCCTTTTCAACTGTTAGATGGCTTTTGGAAGACCAATGGTCACATCCATCGCCTATATAAAGGGGACCCCAATTCTCGTCCCACATCGAATTTTCAAGATTTTGCATCTCGAAGCCCTACTGCACTTCTTAAGGCTGGTTCTGAACTTTGCAAAGCAGTTCCGAATATTTCAGATTTCTTCACTTAGAATGTCTGTAGAAGCTACTTCTCAAGATATGTCAACTGTGAAACCAACCTCTAAGTGGTTAGTCTTCAGGGAAAGGTTAGTTCATCCAGATTTCTACAAGCTTGATTCTATTGTAACCAAGAATATTAAGTTGAATGGTTTGGAAGATATATGCCTATTCAAGTTAGAAAAGCTGGATCTAGTGTATACTGATTTGTTGATAGAGTTCTACGAGTCGGTTTCCTTCCAGATGGAAGATGGCAGAGAATGGTTTTCCTTCAAGTCTTATGGCAAGACTTATAAGCTATCCTAAACCAAGGCTACGATCTTGGTTGGTTTTTCCTAAGAGGGGGAAGCTGAGTTTTTCTCACACAAGCTTCTAGATGAGAAAGGAAGTGTCAACCAGGTGAAGGCTTTAAAATGCCTTGTACATAAAGATGCTACGACCGCTAAGATTTCTAATCTCACTCCGAACAACAAGATTCTTCAACTTTGGGTGCAAGGTTTTTTCGTTTCGAGAAGAGGTGACAAAGATAATTTGAAGAAAAGTGATATCTATGTTTTAGATTTCATGGTGAATCTAAGAAAAATTAATTTGATGAGGAATGTCTTGATTACGATCAAAAACATCAAGGAAGGGAATTTAAGAGATCAGATAACTATGTACCCTGCTTTACTATCAAGGCTGATAGTTCGTTGCTTAGAATCCTTCAAGGTTTCATGAAAATAAAAAGTCCGGAATTTCAATCCTATGATGGTTAGTGATGATACTCTGAAGAGGATGAAGATGGGTTTTTCCAGTGAATCTAGAGAATTTTACCCTCTGTCTTTGGAAGAGGTTGAAGCAGCTCAGAAATAAACACAGAATCTGGAACCATCCAAAAAGAAAAGGAGGAAGAGAAAGGTTAAGGATGTGGTTGTTGATGAGGAAAATCCTCAGGCTAAGGAAACTCAGTCTGCTCCCCCCAAGCCGAAGAAGCAGAAAACATATACAGATGAAGTATCAGCCAAGTAGAGGGAAGATAAAAAAATAGGAAGGAAGGGGATCCACAATTCGGATTGGACCCTGTAGAGGCTAAAGCCTTAAAATAAAAAGCAACTGAGGAGCTAGAGAAGCAAGCGAAGGAAAATAAAAAGAAAAAAGAAAATGTCTGAAGCTGAAGTGGTGAAATCATTGCTGAAAACTATAGAGTTAGCGTCTGAGCTGATTCCGGTTCCAAAATCTTTCCTTACAGAGCCTTCTTTAGAAGAAACTCCAGCCAAGAACTATACCACTTCGGAAAAAGTCAAGGGTAAAGAAGTAGTTGAAGAAACTGAAAAGGAAGTTGCTGAAGAGGAAGAGGTAGAAGAAGAAGATGATGAAGATGAAGATGAGGGAATTTAATATTTGGATACCCTGATCAAGAAAGTATATGACTATAAAGATAAGGCTGAATCTGCAAAGTTAGTAACTCCAGGAAAGGAAGATGAGGAATCTAGTAAGAATGTTGATAAGCAACAGTAAGAAGAACAAGAATAAAATGTCTTGTATGATGAGGAACAATCTTATGAGAATAATTTTCTTGAGGAAGGACTAGAAAAAAAGAAACCAGATGAAGACCAGATCATTCAAGTGTCTGAATCCAAGGAAGTATCCCTTAATAAGGAACCTGTTCCGAGAGATGATAAAGGGAAGCAAGCCCTCATGGAGACACCTATAAAAGATGTCATCAGGAGGAAACAGGTTGTTGGTACCTCTAGAAGGAATCTAGTGCAAGTTAAAGAAGTGAAATCTCAAAGCGATGTATCTGATTCAGAATCATCATCTCATGGGCATGATTTTGTGATTGAATCTCTGAGGAAGTTGGTGGACACCATTCCGATTTTTCCAACAATAGATTCCAGATGCCAGATACTGCAACAAAGTATGAATCAGAAATTGGATTCCTTATCCATGGTCATGGATAAGTTTGTAAAGTTGGAAGCTGAACAAAAAAGTTTTATTATCGATTATGATGTGCATAGAAAGTCTTGGAGTAAGTTGACCAAGTGGTCTAAGAGAGTTGATGAAGATTTAGTTCACTTTGATAATTTTCAAGTTGAAGTTCAAAATGCTTTTGAAATGGAGGATAAAAAGGTTAATGAGATTTATGAAAATCTGACCCAGGAGAAAAATTCTCGGAATCAACAGATCAGGGACCTGAATGGGAAGCTTAACTCAGTATCTCAGAATTGGAAAACTGAAAGAGATTTCCGTATTGAGTTTCATCAGAAGATGGAAAAGTGAGATGAGATAATAAAGTTTCAGAAAGAATCCTTGGAGGCACTGGAAGAATCTTTAAAAGTCCAAGAAGAAAAGGTAAAATCCTTGGAGAGGTAAGGCGAGGAAGACCAAAGAGACTTGAAGAAGCTCAAAACCTTGTAAAAGAATCTCATTCCGAAGGAAAAGGAAGACAAATGAACCCACTCCGATCTTCTGTTGTATTTGCCTTTATTTATAAAATTTTTTAAACTCTAAGGAAATGATTATTTGGTTAGTTGTATCTTGTCATATACTAATGTTTCAGGTACCATATTTTATTTTCCATACCCTTTCAATTCTTTTTTATAATCACAAAGGGGGAGAAGGAAAAAGAACTAATCCTAAGGAGGAGAAAGGAAAATTTCTAAGTTAAATATTCTTAATGTAAGGGAAAGTTTCTCACTTCAAATTTTTTCATTCCCATGATAATGATAACTCCACTCCGGAAATTCATAATACAATCCTTAGAGTTTCAATAACTAAGGGGGATTTAGTTGTATTTAATTTCATTCATGAATAAAGGGAGAAAAGTTTTAATTTCAAAGCCTAATGAAATTTTTCAAAATACTTATATTCTTTTTCGAAAGGATGTTTGTGCTTTCCAAAAAGGGAGAGATGGTTGATTCGATAAGGTTTTCCTTATAACTTTTCCATTCCTTCTTGTTTTGAGAATCACAAACACCTTATACTAAAGCAAATATAAATTTTACCTCCATAAGGAAAATTTACTTATTTAATGAAATTTACCCTAACCTATATTTTCTTATACATAGAAATATTTTTCTTAATTACAAAAACTGGATTCTTAAACAAATTCTGGAATCATATAATGTAATGATTTGGAGCATTCTGTTTTTTAGGATCCGAATTCTGGATGTGAACTGTTATGAAGTTCTAATCCGAATTCTACACTCCAAACTCTTATGAAGTTCGACTCCAAACTCTTAAGTAGTTCGACTCCGAACTCTTATGATGTTCGACTCTGAACTCTTAAGGAGTTCAACTCCGAACTCTTATGAAGTTCGACTCCAAACTCTTAAGCAGTTTGACTCCGAACTCTTAAGCAGTTCAACTCCGAACTCTTAAGTAGTTCGACTCCGAACTTTTACTAGTTTGACTTAGAACTCTGAAAGTTCAGATTCTGATCTCTGGTGAAGCCAGACTCCGAATTCCTATAAAACAGAATCCGAACTTTTCTTAACATAGACTCCGAATTTCAATTTGGATAGACTCCGAACTTTTAATTTTCTTACACTCCGAAATTTTATATGGCTCTTAATTACTTTTTCTCCATTTCAAAACGATGTCTTGCATTCAGTTATACATGATTTATTATTAAACGATTTCATCTATTCTATTTCTAATTAACATTTGGTTGAGTTACACGTGTACAGGTCCCTTCGAATTTCATGTAAAATATGACCGTTGGAGGAGGGAGTCGACCATTGTAATTTTTCCTATAAATAGGAGCTCACTTGAAAGAGCTCAAAGGAATGAAGTTGATCGATCTAGAGACGACATGCTGTTAAGGTGATTTCTAGAGAGAGAAGCTTTTCATTCTTTGTACGTAATGAACCGCTTGTTCATATTGATTCGTGCGACTCTGAATTTTGGTGATTACATTCGAGGGCTTTCTGGGATATGAATACATAGGTGCCGACTACCTTGAAATTAGAGGTCTTCCTTGCTGAGGAAGACAGAGGTTCCAACTACCTTGAAGTTAAGGGCTTGCGGGGATAGAAAGATAGAGATTATGATCTTCGTATCGAGGGCTTACCCTGGTGTGGGTAAGACAGACTTTCTTGAAAGTATAAATCAAGGGACATTTATCCAAGTTGTTGGATACCCTTCTCTTTGGGTTAAAAGACTTATATCTTGTTACTTGTAGTTTTACTACTTGTTTGTTTCCGCTGCATATTGTATTGTAAGGAAAGTATAACATTCTTATATTTCCTTACATTTGTACTCTGATTAGTTTAGATTCTATACTCTTTAATGTAGAATCTCATATTGTAAACTTCAGTTCAAATTTTCTAATTGGTGTTAGAGGTGTTGTGAATTCCCTTAGTTTAACTTTGTTAAACTCGGAACTTTCCTTGTCTAAGGAAAACATAGTAATCCGTAACCAACTTTAAAGGTTCTAAAGGAATTTGTATAGTATACAATTCACCTCCCCTCTTGTATTTTGAGCGTCTACATCATTATTTCGATCCTACACTATAGTTCTTTAAGAGGAGGTTAAGAAGAGGCACGTCCAAGAAGTGGTAATATCCTATATCGATCCTTTCCAATTTATTTCTTCTTCTACTTATTCTTTTTTATTTGTTTCATAATAAATTAATAACATCAGTATCACTCATATACTGATATGTTATTATAAATCTTAAACAACCCTATTTCATCTTCTATCGATTCTATGGAAAACGAAATCACCGCACATGCGTACGTACGGAATACCGTCTACACGTCGTGGTGTAATCTGTTTTCCACCACCACCTTACTTGGATGGGTATAATGGTGTAAATAAAAAACTATATATTATTATTGTAAAGTGATATTGAGTTTTAAATGTTATACATACACTTCAATATAATTCCATGATCATGGGAATGATATCATCACTCGTGTGTGCGTGCGGACTACCGTCTCCACGAACACGATGAGATTCATTTTCCATGATTAACCATTAAAATTTGATTATAAAGTATATATAATAAATAACCATGAAAGATATTACATAATAATGATACGGGATTTATGTACATATATGTTTCATTTACTTAATTCCATTTAATTCAATAAGGAAATGAAAACATCGTTCACGCGTACATACGTCCTACCATCTCCATGAATGGTTTATTTCATTCCATTTATCAATCTATCATATATATTTATATGCTGAATATATATTTTATATAAATAATTTTTTACATTTTGGAATTAGTTAAATCAGGATATAAGTAATAATATTAAGAACAACATGTTGAAACACGTACAATAAATGAAACGATTTTACCCAAAACGTTGCTTTAACATGGAATTTACAAAAGAACGGGTAATATAAATTAATAATTGAACCATATATGATATCATAAAAATGAATATGATTACATAATAATTTATTGAAATTATTTAAATCATTATACAGGTGGTTCGGATACATACAAGGCGTATCAG
Source organism: Viscum album (assembly GCA_963277665.1). Classification (NCBI taxonomy): domain Eukaryota; kingdom Viridiplantae; phylum Streptophyta; class Magnoliopsida; order Santalales; family Viscaceae; genus Viscum; species Viscum album. The sequence goes on from OY728131.1 coordinate 566,862,053, forward strand.
ACATATGGTAAGGGATAATTATACCAATCTCGTTCTTATCCGAGATTGTTTATTCGTAAGTATTTTTTGGGGTTATGTTTATCATCCATGTACATATGTTCTCAAAATGTTTTCATAAAATGTCTACTTTTCTTTAATGTATGTTTAAATTCATTTTTACCCTTTTTTTACTTTTACCACATATTATGGAAGGAATCTTTTTTTTATTAGCATACGAGGTACTTTTTGTCTTTTCCGAAAAAAATTACGAGAAGAATGTTTTTTTAACTTATACAGCATGAAGGGATTTTTACGGTTTCATAATACCTTATTTTAATGAAGCTTACTATACAAGATTTCATTACTATTTTCAACAAAATCTATTTCATTTAAAATTGCATGGCATTTTGTGAAAAGAAAATTATTTTGAAAAATAAAGGATATTTTCCTCAAGAATTAATTTCAAGTGTTTTATCAAAACTATTTTCCATCTACGATGACATTATTTAGCATGTTTATGTTTCAAGTATAATGTATCTATTATTTACATGGATTTATTTTTGTTATGATGTAATGCTATACATTTTTTATATATGGATTATGTTATGAGGAAATAATATTTATGAAACCCGTTTTATTCTATGGGTTATGATGAATGATTTATGTTTATTTTGTGGCATAAGTAAGAATGATTTCATTATGAGATAGGTGGGACCTATATCTCCCTAAAATGCTTTGGGTAAAGATTTATATCTCATGAGATAGACATGGATGGAACGGTAAGTTAATCCGGTTCAGTGTTACGGGACTGGAATGAGGAGTGAACTTGATTCAGAAAGGGACTTTGTGCATTAAGATGGTCTTGGAAGAAATGACTTGGATACTATGGAAATCATATCATGTGCTTAATGTTTTTCCACAATTACATGTTTAATTCCCATTATATTTTATCATGATTGATGTTCCGTTATGATATATGCCTTACGTACATCCAAGATTTATGTATTTGCTCAAGATTTTGATGTTTTGATTTTATGTTCATGTTTTTTCATTCAAATGTTTAGGGATTGTTTTATGTTATCTATGTTTACCCTTACTGAGCATTTTAGCTCACCCTTTTCATTTTTTCTTTTCCCCAGGATATAAACAATGGTTTTAGGTTAGAAAACAAAAGGGGAAGATCTTTATGAGAGATGTTAAAGATCTTTCACCATGATTAGAAGATTGTGTTCTGAGTTTCCAAAGACACTAAATTATTACGATCCTTGAGTGTTGTTTTTTGTTATGTATTAAGTATTCCGCAAAAGTAATGTAATGTCCTAGTACGTCGGGTTTGGGGTCTCTACAGTTGGTATCAGAGAAAATGATTAGTTAACCTTTGGAAACTAGGATGTGAAAACTTTAGTGAGATCCCTAGATATATTTCTAAGGTATGTCCGGGGACACTAGTAGAAAAATGTCTTTAGCATCAGTTTTTTTTTATTTTTTACGTTATCTTTTAACCAATGTTGAAGTCGCCAACGTAAAAAATATGACTTTTTATGTCAGTTTTTTAAAATGACGCCAAAAATCTTTCATTTGTTTTTTAGCATCGGTTTTGTAAAAAAATGAGGCCAAATAAACTCATCCGCATAATTTTTGGCTTCGGTTTCCTTAAAAATCGACCCCAAAAAGTTTAAATAATAGTTTCGTCTTCGGTTCTTGAAACAAATCGATGCCATTAATGGAAGAAAACTATTTTTGGCGTGTTGTTTTACCAAAACCGACACCAAAAAGTACTTTTTTACTCTTCGATGTTTTAGAGAATATCCTAATCTTTGATTTGACTGGTCGTGGGGCTAAAACGGAGTTACGGATCAAACGTTATGGCCGTCGGAAGTTGAACATGTCAAAGTTTCGATTGATACAACTTGTTTTAAAAAAAACAAGGTAAACATGAATTAAAATCACATACACCAAATGATATAAAGCATACATAATACTTCAAACACATTCTAATTGTTTTTGGATCTTCCAATGAAATGATATGTTGTTTATCATCATATCTCTTATATTTAGTATAGAACTCATGCGATAATGAAAACGACGATCGATAATTAAACTTACACCAGTCTTGGTAAATCTCATCCGAATGTTTTGTATTTTTAACTCGATAATAAAATAAAATCATCATTATATAAAATCTAATCGAGTTTCTTATAAATGAAGGACATTAATAATAAAGAAAATAAATGAATAGAATAGGTACTGTATTCAAATTAACGATTTATGCCACATTGAAAACATGATTAAATAAAAGAGGATTAAAATGATGAAGTAGGGAAAATGTATTTATATATATTAAATGAGAATATTTTTGATTGAGTTGTATGAAAATGTAGGCGGGATTTTAAAAAGTTAAACGCGCGTTGTGAAAAAATTTAAATTCTGATCCCGTGTATCGGTGAATACTATTTGGTATAGGTTTAGTTTGAAACCGACGCAAAAGAGGATAAATGTTGGTCTTTTGGCGTCAGTTTTTTAAGAAAATCGACACCAAATATTCCAATCGATATCATTTTTGGTGTCGGTTCTTAAATAAACCAATGCTAAAACGATAAAAAAAATATGTTTCGCGTTAGTTTTTTTTAAAGACTAACGCGAAAAGTAAAAAAAAATTGCGTCGGTTTTTAAAAAAATTGACGTGAAAAACAAAAAACAGTTTTGGCGTTGATTTTTATGAAAACCGACGCGAAAAAAAAATGGCATCGGTTTTTATGAAAATTGATGGACAAACATAAAAAAACTTACCAGGTTTTAGAGAATTCCTTAAGCTTCTATTTGACTGGTCGTGGAGCTAAAATGGAGTTACGGATTAAAAGTTATGGCCTTTGAAAGTTGGACTTAATTAAGACTTATTTTAGAGAAGATCAACTTCCAACACCCATAACTTTTAATCCGTAACTCTGTTTTTCCTCAATGACAAGTAAACTCAAAGATTAAGGAATTATCTATAGGACTGTAATTTGTTTTTAAATTTTTGGCGTCATTTGTTTATAAAAACGGACTTCATAACATTTTTTTAGCGTCGGTTTTTAAAAAAGCCGACGCCAAAACATTTTTTTATTTTTTCGCGTCGGTTTTTTTAAAAACCGATGCCAAAAATATTTTTTTTAGTTTTTGGCATCAGTTTTTAAAAAACAGACACCAAAAAGCCTCCGCAAAAAATATTTTACGTCAGTTTATAAGAAACCGACGTCAAATTGACGACGTTAAAAATGATTTCTCTACTAGTGGGATATCCCTAAAGTTAAGTATAACTATAGGTTATAGTCCTAGGATTACAGTAATAATCATAGAATTAAACCAAATATGTTAGATATTGATGGTACTCCCCCTTTATTATGTTGTTTTCCTAGCATGATTTTTTCCAATCACGCTATTCTTTTTTGGTTTTAGAAAATGGCTGGATACAGGAAGATTCACGATAATGGAGGATATGATGGACAATGGAATGATATTATTCATGAGCAACCGAATGAAACAGGATTTTTAAGTCCAAACATCGTTATTATGCCTAATTAGCAATCTCATAATATGATCAATAATCTTAACTTTGATAAGTTTCCTGACTCATCTAATAAGAGAAAGATGTAGTTTCATGAGGATCATAGAGGAATGAAAGTTCAATTTCCATCATGTAAATAATGTGGTAAGAGGCATCTGGTAGAATATTTCAATGGAACTAGAAGATGCTTTGGGTGTGGAAAAGAAGGACAAAAAGCCAGTAATTTTAAAGAAAAAGGTTCAGTTAACACCATGTACAAGGATAATGGTATTGTTAATACATCAACAATAGTTAAATTTTTTAAATGTGGAATGTACATACATTATGCAAACCAATTCTTTAAGGGAAAATTTCATGAAGAGAATTAGCATGGTCATATGGGTAGTATTTATGTTGATGATGATGAAGAGACTACAAATGATATATGAGATGAAAGAAATGATGATGCTCAGTCAGTGGTTTAAGAATGTAGTGGAATGATTGTATGTTTATCAAGAATAATGTATGGTCCTATGGAATAAAGAAAAATCTAAGGATTGTTACACTTTTGTCTTTCCTTGAGTTTTTGAAAGTATATGATGAATGGTACTGATAACCATGAAAGGTTATTCAAATATTTTTGGAAGGTAGATTATATGTGCATAATGAAAGGATAAGGAGATAATGAGATGTTTGATACTATTAATGAGATCATGACTGGTATAAGGACAATGTGATATCATGGTTTGAGTATATAGAATTTTGGTATTTTGGTATTTGGAAAGAGTTAACTTTTGACAACATTCATGTTTTCACTAAGGTTCAATGGGTATTTATTTTTCAATAGAATACATGATTAAGGAATTCACATGTTTGTAATGTGACCAACAAGATATATATATATCTTATGATATACGGGAGATAAATGATTGTATTCAATGCTTGGTAGATGACCATTCTAGTAATCGTTTTATTTATACTATGAGATTAGACAGAAATATTTTGGATAGACCTAAATATTGTAATAGATTAAGTTCGACATCAGATAGTATTATTTAAGGCTAGAACTTTTTGTTATGTTATAATAGTATAGTTTAAAAAAAAGGACAACCCATAAGACGGGCGACAACTCGTCGCGTCGGACAAGGTTGCGGGAATCGAACCCACAACCGAAGTACGACATGACTTTAGCACCTACCACTGGCCTAAAGAAATTCCCTATTTGGTAAAAACTATTTTTATTTTATTAAGCAGGATGATAGATGATGTATAAGTTAATTTGGAACCATATCAGATTAATCTCACCATAGATGGACTTATGTATATAACTTTTGCTAACTTATGTTTGAGATATATGGAATGACCTATCATTCTATCGGATGATCTGCTAAAACCTCATGAAAGACAAATTCAACTTCATTTATTTAAGAGATTAAGTGGATATTGTTCGAGGCACCAACAACGTTGAGATTTTACCAAAATAAAGTAAGTATTTATTTAAATTCCAAAATTATTCAACATTTGGGAAATGATCTTGAAAACCAAATATGTTGTCCAAGTGCTCTAATATCTGATTAATTAGATGGTACCTTAGATCATCAAAAATTTATGGCATTGTGACTATTGGATTTTTTCATAGCCATGTTCTCTACCACTCTCCATCAGAACTTGACGGTTATATTTCTCTTCCATATCCATATTTTCACCTTTGTTCTCTTATGTGGGAACCCAAGTGATGAGTTGCTTTTTGTATCCATTTTGTTTATAATGTTCATTTTTTAAAATTAAGGATTAGTATTACTTTTTACGATGTCGGTTTCTATGAAAGAAACTTTCATGTAATAAACCATTTATAACCCCCATGAATTTCGAGGGAAAAATTCATTTTAAGGGGGGTAGAATGTAACAACCTGAGATTTTATGATAATTATTATTTTTAATTTCATTTATGTCTTCTGTTGTACGCTACACCAAAATTAGCATGTGCTATACGCAACACCGGATTAGCATGCAGTATACGCAACACTATTCTTGGCTCGTGTAACACACAATTTCAAGTTCGTTTTGTAGAATTTTTTATACTCAACATTATGTATAGATTTTTTTTAATTTATAAATGAAATAAGTTTTGATTATGTTATATGCAACAACAAAGGGAGCTTGCACTACACGCAACCTTGACTTGGCTTGCATTACATACAATCTTGACTTTCCTCGATAGCGTGTGTAGTTGGCAATACCAGGTTTCACTAAACAATGATATATTGTTATAATATTATTATGAACTAGCCGTTATGAATAGTAGTATCTACATTTTAAATTTTATGACATTATAATTCATCATACACATTTTATATAACATGGTATGAGAACAAAATAAAATTTTTAGGTAAAATAAGTATTTTTCAAAAAATGCTGGTTTTCCACCATTTGATGGCACACCCACATTAAATTTAGTTTTTGACATGTTTATAAGTTCAATTTGAAAAAATTAAATTCTTATTTGGAATCAGGATATAAAAAATTACTTTGAATAAAAGTTTCATATTATTCTGATAACTTTCATATTTTAATGAATAGTAAAAACACGCTATATTTTAATTAAAAACAACTTTTTTCATCACAATAATTTATATGGGTAAATTATAATATTGAGTGGTTTTAAAGTATAAATAGAATATATTTTTACCATTTAATATAATTTATGTCATTACCATTAATTTTACATTGAATTCATAGGTAAAAACATTTCAATATTTGGCAATGTTTTTACTTGTAAAACCCGTTTTCTTAACAACGGGACTGATTTTAAATTAATTACTGCAACTTCTATGTTTTTAATTTTCAAAACTTTATTCCATATTTGAATTCATTGGGTCCAAATTATGTTAATAGGTTACTTTTTTTATGAATAGTAACTATGGTAATTTTTATTTATTGTAGTTAAAGGTAAATCGGGTAATTAAGGGTAAAAATAAGATTTTAAAATTACCCTAACACCTGCCAAAATTCTATTAGATGACTAAAAGTAGACCCATATCACCTAAGGATCTGAATAGATTCATTTTATGGACTTTTGACCATGAAAATAATTTAATTATTATTAAAACCAAAGAAAGTGACAACATGTCACTCTCTTAAATCATATAAGTATAATAATTTTAATTTAGTGATAAACTTCATGAAACATTGAAATTTAATAGTGTCCAAAAATCTAAAAAAATTATCTACATTGTGTGAATTTATTTAGAATTTTTATTTATTAAATAATTATCATTAAAGGTGACACAATAGTGATGTTGAAATTTTTTTATTGATTGAAATATCAAATAAATGGTTTTAAAAATATTAAAATAAATATTATACAATCTATTTAATGTGATACACTAATTTTCTAGATAAATATTAAATGTTATGAATCTATTAAAGCATTTAGTTTGAACATATCTTCTTTGAGGATTTTATTTAAATTCAAATAAATGAATAGTTTCAATATTGACACTATTGTTATTTTATAAAAATAACATAATATAAAATTGTATAAAAATCACAAAAATATTTAACAAATATAAATTAAAATTTATATTGTCTAAAAGGTCATAAATAATATAATTATGGACAATTAACCACACATAAGTAATTATTTATAACAATTTAAAATTTAGAATCTTATAACCACAAATAAAATTAAATAGATTAAATAAAGATTAATCTTTTTGATAATGTTTAAAATAAATTACCAACATGTCTAAATTTTATTGGTTGAATATATTACAACCCTATATTATATAAGTTTGAATTTGAGTCATTTATGAATTTTTTAAACTTCCATAGAAACATGTTAGCAGTTTTGGAATCCTAAAAAGACCAACTCTAGTTTCTTAATAAGAGGTTAAGAAGAGGCGCGTCAAAGAAGAGGTAATATCCTTTACCGATCCATTCCAATTTATTTCTTCTTAGACTTATTCTTCATTATTTATTTCATAATAAATTAATAACATCAGTATCACTCACATACGGATATGTTATTATAAATATTAAACAAACCTATTTCATCTTCTATCCATCCTACAAAAAATGAAATCACCGCGCGTGCGTACATACGGAATACCGTCTCCACGTCGTGGTGTAATCTATTTTCCACCACCACCTCACTTGGATGGGTATAATGGTGTAAATAAATAAATATATATGATTATTTTAAATTAATATTGATTCTGAAATATTATACCTACACTTCAATACAATTCCACAATCATGGGAATGATATCATCGCTTGTGGGTACGTATGGACTACCGTCTCCACGAACACGATGAGATTCATTTTCCATGATTAACCATTCAAGTATGATAATAAATTATACATAATAAATAATCATGAAATATATTACATAATAATTATACTTGATTTATGTACATATATGTTTCATTTACTTAATTCCATTTAATTCAATAAGGAAACGAAAACAGCGTTAATGCGTACGTACGACCTAACGTCTCCATGAACGGTGTATTTCATTCCATTTATCGATATATCATATATATTTATATGATGAATATATATTATATATAAATCATGTTTTAGATTCTTGAATTAATTAAATCAGGATATAAGTAATAATATCAAGAACAACATGTTGAAACATGTACGATAAATGAAACGATTTTACCCAAAATGCTGCTTTAACCTGGAATTTACAAAAGAACGAGTAATATAAATTCATAAGTGAACCATATATTATATAATAACAATGAATATGATTGTGTAATAAGTCAATGACATTATTTAAATCCTTATAATGGAGTTTCAAATACATACAAAGCATATCATACATAAGGTAAGGGATAATTATACCAATCTCGTTCTGATCCGAGATTGTTTTTTCCTAAGTATTTACTGGGGTTATGTTTATCATCCATATCCATATTTTCTCAAAAAAATTTCATAAAATTTTTACTTTTATTCTATGTATGTTTAAATTCATTTTTACCCATTTTTTACTTTTACCACATCGTATGGAAGGAATCTTTCTTTTGATTACCATACGAGGTACTTTTTGACTTTTCCGAAAAAGTACATGAAGAATGTTTTTTTAACTTATACCGCATGAACGGATTTTTACGGTTTCATAAAACCATAATTTCATGAAGCTTACTCTACAATATTTCATGAATATTTTCAACAGAATCCTTTTCATTTAAAATTGCATGGAATTTTTTGAAAAGAAAATGATTTTGAAAAAGAAAGGGTATTTTTCTCAAGAATTCATTTCAAGTGTTTTATCAAAACTATTTTCCATCTACGATGACATTATTCAGTATGTTTATGTTTCAAGTATAATGTCTCTATTTTTTACATGGTTTTATTTTTCTTATGATGAAATGATATCCATTTGTTATATATGGATTATGTTATGATGGAATGATATTTATGAAACCCGTTTTATTCTTTGGGTTAAGATGAATGATTTATGTTTATTTTGTGGAACAAGTAAAAATGATTTCATTATGAGATGGGTGGGAACTATATCTCCCTCCAATTCATTGGGTAAAGATTTATATCTCATGAGATAGACATGGTTGGAATGGTAAGTTAATCCAGTTCAGTGTTCCCGGACTAGAATGAGGAGTGAACTTGATTCAGAAAGGGACTTTTTCCACTAAGATGGTCTTGGCGGCAGTACCTTGGCTACTATGGAAATCATATCATGTGATTAATGGTTTTACACAGTTACATATTTTATTCCCATTCTATTTTAGCATGATTTATGTTCCTTTATGATATATGCCTTACGTACTTCCAAGATTTATGTCTTTGCTCAAGATTTTGATGTTTAGATTTTATGTTCAAGTTTTTGCATTCAAATTTTGATGGATTGTTTTATGTTCTCTATGTTTACCCGTACTGAGAATTTCAACTCACCCTTTTTATGTTTTATTTTCCCCAGGATATAAATAAATGTTTTAGGTAAGAAAACAAAAGGGGAAGATCTTTATAGGAGATGTTGAAGATCTTTCACCATGATTAGAAGATTGTGTTCTGAGTTTCCAAAGACACGAAACTATTACGATCCTTGAGTGTTGGTTTTTTTTATGTATTAAGTATTCCGAAAAAGTAATGTAATGTCCAAGTACGTCAGGTTTGGGGTCTCTACATATAGGATTGAAAGTTTTTTTAAAATGATGAAATGTTTAATCATGTTTTGGTTCTTGGACATTAAAAATGATGGGTGCACCCAAGTAGATCTGAGTGAGCCCATTATATCTTAAACAATGGGTGGGACTGAATATCGCTCTAATTAATTGGGTAATTATTAAATTCTCTATATAATTATATTGTAAGTCCTCCATATGGTTATTCCAATTTATAAGGGTTTGATAAAGGCTTAATGAGATGATGTTTTAAGGTACCTACCTAAATTTTACATTCTTACTAGTGAGTTTTTAGGGTAATAATTTTCTTTTAATAGGTAAATTAAATGATAGATTAAAAGGAATGATATTTACCTTTGTGGGTATAATTTTATATTTTCAAGAAATGACTTTTTCAGTGTTTTTAAAAATTTTCCCGAGACTAACATTTTCTTTCTTTTTTCATCACTTACTAATATTTTGGTACTACTAGCACATTTTTAAATGTCTTTTGTTGGATTTAAGGATGGATAAGGGATTGTAAGAGGTAAAGATGATAGTAATAAAGGGGTTGTATAGAAAAAGATCATTATTTATTTTTAAAAGTTTTATATTATAGGGAAATAGATAAAAATTATAAGTGTCCAATTTTAATTTCATTTTTTTGTTTTGTAAGAGTTATGGCCAAATTATGTAAAACTATAAACATGGAAATATACTCAATGTGAAAGATTATAAAATTATTGACTTAAACTTAATATAATATAATTATTAAGGTCGGGTCCTTATATCTTCCATCCAAAAAGTATATTGAGTTTATACTCTACAATCATGGTCCCTTCCATTTCAATAAAACTTATATTATTCATTTATGTAACCCTATTTTTTAGGGGTTTTGGGAGAAATGTACTGATTTTTAATTCCATGCTTTTAAATATAAGAGTCAAAATAAAATTATTTAAACTTATATCCATTTTCAATTTTTATCTTCTAGATATGTGGACCATGTTATTTTTATTCTATCAATCCATAAAACATGAACATTTCCAATGCATTAAATTTGTGATTATTAAAAAAGTGCATTATTCATTTAGGTGATGTCATCAATAAAAGTGATAGTGTATAAATTAGCAGTTTTGGATGGATGAATCATCTTCCATATAAAATAGAGAGTATAAATTATATATATAGGGTGGAATGAAACTCTACCCTTGGATATTTTCTTTTAATAACCTTCCCTTTATCAACATAAGCAAAAGTGATGGTTCTTTCTCTTTTTCGATCGATAATTGGCTTTTTTATTATTATTTTGGAAGTAGATAAACTGCCCAAAAAGAGATTGTTACGGGGGTCTAAAGTGATGCAGCCCGAGTGCATCCCCCCACACAATATTATTACACTCCCGGGGCAAAGATCCCAAACTAGAAAACACAATTAACGGTACCTCCGGACTGCCTCCCCGAGAAAGTGCGTCCGCCGCGAAGTTAGCCTCCCTTTTCACATGATGCACCGAGCAAACCTGTCCAAGTTCCAAAATGCAACTGCGGACTACGTAAATTAGCTGCCAAGGGGGGTCCACCTGTCCGTTAATAGCGCGTACCGCAATTTCAGAGTCTGACTCCACTTCAGAACACCTCAAGTTCATGTCTTTGCAGAGCTTGATACCTTTTTGAATGGACTTGAATTCCGCACCGAGCGAATTCCCTGGGCCAAAGAAGCTGCTGAAGGCGAACAGCACAGAACCGTGTTCATCCCTCAGCAGGCCGCCCCCATGCATTTGGCCATTGAGGCATGATCCATCCACATTAAGTTTGTGTCCGATCCTCGGTGGCTGCCATCTGATCCAGTTGCCCTGAATATCCGGGACCGGAACTCGGTTCAGCAACCTGCAAATCACAGACGATTGCTGTCCGCCTTTAACCATAGCAGCCAACTCATGAATCATCCCTTTTAATCTAACATTCAGGAAAGAATTCGAAGGCCGCAGATCATTTCTCGCCTTATTTCGAGCCTCCCACAACGTCCAGAAGATGGCGAGAACAATAATGCCGCGACTCTTGAATTCCATGTCTTGATTCCCTGCACCCATAAACCAACGGGCAAAGAAGTCCTGCATAGAAGAGAAAGCAGAATTTTGACAGCCCCAGCTACCCATAAGAAGCCATAGATAGCTGGCCCATTCACTTTGGATGAATAAATGGGAGACTGATTCGGTCTGCGGAGAAATACAGCAATAACAACGCGAGGCCAAGGAAATCCCTCTCCGCTGGACATTATCCTCCGTTGGCAAGGCGTTATTCCGGACTCTCCAAACCAGAAAATTAAACTTTGTAGGGACCTCTTTGCACCATAGCCGAGTCGCACATTCATCACGCACCCCTCCCGGATGAATTAGATTTCTGAAATCATGTCCGCTGAACACACCAGAACCAGAAGGAGTAAAACATACCCGGTCAGCTTCCTCATTAAAGATAATCTCCTGGAAGAGGACCCGTTGTTCCTCATCAAGAATAGCCTCCAAAAATACGGGGAAGTGGGAAGCCTCTTTGAGAGTGATATCCGGCGCTGGACAGCCCGGAAAAAACAACTTCTCCCCAACCCAATTATTATTCCATAAGCTGATCTCCCCCCTCCCAACCACCCAACATGAATTGTCCTGAAGGATCTCCAGATTTTGCATCACATTCTTCACCAGCCTGGACAGTTTCCGCTTATCCCACCTCTCCCAATGTTTTCCATATTTATTTCTGAGAACTTTGGCCCACAACGAATCACCAACCATGAAATCCCATGCCATGCGGGCCTGCATGGACTGAATGGCTAGGGAAATATCCCTGATGCCAACACCACCCTCCTCGATTGGTTTAGCCAGACGATTCCATGAAGCCCAATGAGCCTTGGCTGTGGAATTGGCATCCCAAAGGAAGCGGTTCATTATCTTCTCCATCAAATAAATAATACCTTTGGGAGGGGAAATTACCGACATTACATGCATTGGGATTGAGGAAAGCACGCTGTTAATCAAGGCAACTCGACCCCCGAAGGAAAGAAATCTGCTCTTCCAACTTAATATTCTGCCCAACATTCTGTTAATAATATCCTCAAAAAAGGCTTTTTTAACGCGCCCCTTAGAAATAGGAGCCCCCAGATAAATCATTGGAAACTGCTTCCTTTGAATTCCTAAAATATTCTGAATATCCCGAGCCCTCCTCCTTGAACACTTGGCTGAAATGAAAACGCTGCTCTTCCTTGCATTTATAAGCTGCCCACTTAAGCAACCATATGTCTCCATAATTCCCATAAACTGCAACATGGACGATCTCCTGCCATTCAAGAAAACCAGGATATCATCAGCAAACATAAGGTGTGATAAATACCCATCCGAAGCTTTGCTGAGGTACGGGAGAATCCTTCTTTCCACCATGCATCTGTGTAAATTCTGAGAAAAGGCCTCCTGAGCAATAATAAACATACAGGGAGACAAAGGGTCCCCTTGTCTCACTCCCCGCACACTTTTGAAATAACCAAAACCCTTACCCATAAGAGATATGGACAGCCATGGCGACGAATAGCAGCGAAAGCACAGATCACACACCCATTCAGAGAAACCCATACCTCTCATGATCTGAATAATAAAGCTCCAATTCAATTTGTCATAAGCCTTGTCCATATCCACTTGGATAATGACATTGGAACCAAGAACCTTTTTATTAATATCTTCTACCAATTCTTTGGCAATTCCAATCGCCCCCTGAATGCCCCTTCCCTTAATAAAACCGTGTTGTTCCTGAGAGATCACTTTCGGCAAAATTTTATTCAGTCTCCTAGCCATCAGACTTGCCAAAATTTTGTATGAGACATTACATAGACAAATGGGTCTAAAGTGTTCAATGGACGATGGATCTTTGATTTTTGGTAGAAGAACGACCCTGGAGGAAGAAGAACTCCTGTTAATGGCGCCTCCCCGAAAAAAATCCCGAATAGCCTCAATAACATGCACCCCCACAAAATCCCAAGCCGCCACAAAGAAACTCCCTGGGAAACCATCTGGACCCGGTGCACTGTCTAAGGACATACTACGGATAGTGTCCCAAACCTCATCCCTTTCCGGAATGGTCATGAGTATGTTGTTGTCCTCCACCCCAAGACTGCTAGAAATAGATCCCAAGAAAACCTCCTGATCCTCTATGGAAACATCAAAAAGTCGGTCAACTCGAATGTCGCCTGCCAACAAATTCTCAAAATGTTTCAAGGCCAACTGGCCTGCTATATTGAGATCAGACGTGAAAGAGCCATCCTCCAGTTTAATGTTGAGTTTTAGATTCTGTCGCTCCTTTAAACAAGCATGAAAGAAAGCAGTGTTGCGATCGCCCTCCTTAAGCCATCTAACTCTAGATCGGAGCCTGTAATCTCTTTCGATCTCCAGCACCCTCTCGGCCAGGAAGCTACGTTTGTCACATAACCTAATAAAAATGCTCTCATCCCAACTCCTCTGAAGCTGATCTTCTAGATTATCAATTTCCAATTTTATAGAATCCACCGAACTGTCCGCGATTGGATTCATAGAAATCCAGCGAGCAATATCAGACTTAAGTCGTTTCAGCCGCCCAGCAAGCCCAACCCAAGCCCTCCCTTCAATCTCCTGCTCCCATGAATTCCGCATCATTTGAAGAAAACCCTCCACATTAAGCCATTTGGATGAATACATGAATGGTTTGAGATCCTGGTTCCCTTGTTTGAGCTCAACCAGCAAAGGGGTGTGATCTGAAAAACCACGGGATAAGTGTGAAACAGAGGAATGAGCAAAGACGTCTAACCCATTTAAGTTGGCAAGGCATCTGTCCAGTCGACTCCAAATGCGCCTAGCTCCTTTGCGATTATTACACCAGGTGTATTGGCCTCCCTTGAAGCCCAAATCCAGCAAGCCCTTATTAGACATGAAGGTCTTGAAGTCCAGCATACCGTTGACTGAACTCTCCAAACCACCTCTCTTTTCTGAGACATCAGCAATCACGTTAAAATCCCCACCAACGAACCAAGGCAGGCCTGCTGTATCAAACGCCTCCAGATACTCCCAAAGGGCCCTCCGCTCTAGTATGTCATTGCTAGCATAAATAAAAGAGAAACATATACCCATTCCTTTTGCCCCAATCTTTACCGTTAAACACTGATTAGTGGCCTGCATAAAATCCACCTGAATGCTACGATTCCAGAATAACCATATATGCTTATTAGTGGGGTGATCATGACAGAACTGACCAAAACCCATCTTCTTCGCAAAGAACTTGATTTTACCGATATCTTGTTTAGGTTCCAGAATAGCAGCCATAGAGATACCATATTTCCTAGCCTCAGAAGCTATAAAAGCACTCTTTGCCTGAAATATCTCATGTTTTATTGGATATGATGACTAATTATTCTATAAAACAATGTATTATATTATTTCTCACTTTAGAAGCATGATTTACTTCAATCCCCAATATGAATTAGATTTCCTTCAGTTCTTAATCCTTCTAAAATATTTCATTCAATAATTAAGCATCATAAGATAAAATAATTTCCCTAAAATATCCCTTTGTCTATATCATCACATAGTTAACTTACACTTAGTAAGATTTGTTTAAGTCCATAAAAAACATACTTGGGCTTTGACTTACAATAATCTATGATAGTTATTCCACTTTTATTTTAAAGGAACTATAATTTTCAAATTTATCAACTCCTCCATTTATTTCTCTATAGTTAATTAGGATTTTATCCTGACATGTCATATGCGAGGAGAATCCACAATCAAGAATCCATGGTGATTACATAAGACAATATTTAATGTAAACATTAACTATCATGGACAATTTACATATCGTTGTTTTCCCTTATCCTTTTCTATTTTGGTGTATATGGATTTCTAAAAAATAGTTCTCACACATTCTTTCACATAGTGTCTAATTTGATCACATCTTATATAGATTTATTCTAGGTAGTTGAAATGATTATAATTTGAAAATATCTTAATTTCCTATTCCTCCTTCATTGATATCTCTATTATCATTGTTTTTTTGGTGTTTTATTTTTCTTAAGATTTAATCTATATCAAGTTATGGATTTTCTGGGTTGTGAAATATTTTCCTAGAAATTTTCACTAGTAATAATCTTCAAACTTCCACCATAATGATTGATATAATTTTAGGTTGTAGAACCATCATGCTGGTTCATCAAAATATTTAACATCCTTTTTCTTCTATCATAGATTATCTTTCTTCTGTTAATTTCTTATAACTTCCATTAGTTTAACATAAACTCTTAAAAAAATTTCATCAATCCTTACTTTCTCATTTTTATTTGAGAGAAATAATATTTTAGTAGAAATATATTTATATTCATATTTATCCAAAAACAATTGGTCTTTTTATTTGGACCAACTTTCCAACATCTTGAGAATATTAAATTTTAACTTTTTTTCATTTTTAAAATCACCATTAATATTTTCTTGAGTTTATTCAACTCTAATACATTTAGATTGTATCTTTCCCAACTCATCTTTTGTTGCATCTAGATTCCTATCTTTATCCTATAAGATTTTATGATACTTGGCCACCTTCGACTTGATGTTATTTATTTCATCAATGTATCCATTCTAAAATTTTTGAAAAAAAATTAAACATTAAATCTACTTCTCCCCTTTATCTTTAAATTTTAAATGTTCCTTCTTTAATATTGAATTTTTTTCAACATATGCTTCATTTTCTGATTTCATCATGTGTTCCATGTTAGTTGATTCATATTGTACATAATCTTCATTTCAGAATTTTTTTCTCATTTATCACATGATCCATGAAGTTCTATAAATTATTATTAATTTCATTATTATATGACACAACTTTTGATGATTCGTATTTCCTCTATTTATTTAGTAAAATAATTTTCTTCTTCCTACTACACTCACTTTTTCCTTCAGTGGATTCTCTGAATCCCTCTAGATTTTTATTCCACATATTCTTCATATGATTTTCATCATGATCATATTCTCTATATTTTTTATATTTATTCTTAGGTTAATTAATGGAAAACTTCCCAACTCTTCTACAATTTTTTTAGTTCAACTTAATCATTGCCTTTTACTTCCCATTACCTTTCAGCGAATTTGAAGAAATGTGTAATAGAATAATCTTTTGATCCATATTCATCTAATCTTTATCTTCTGATCCATTAGAAAGTTCAACTTTTAGTACATCGATTTTAAATTTCCTTATATATTTAAAATACATGTCTTCCTTGGACACATTCTTAAATATCGTAACCTCATTCATTTAATATTCTATAAAAATATTTTGAATTTTATCATGAGATAAATCATCTCTATCCCCCCATGAAAAAAAATTTAGGATAGAATCTATCTAGGAAATTTCTCATTACCTTTTTTAGAATAATTAATACAATCACAATGCCTCTAAATCCCTTGATATTACTGATGAGTTCATTGACTCTTATGAAATAATAACCAATTTTGTTCACATTATCTATCTTTATGTTCTTAAACTATATTCCTTATATTTAAAATTTTTCTTCCTTTACATTAACATTACCTTCAAATTAATATTCCATCTTATCTCAAGTTTCCTTAGCTGATTAAAAATCCTCAAATTGGTGTAATTTTTTTAAAAAATATAAATATATGAAAATTTTATTGGGAGACATACTCAAAACATCATTATTCATATTGTATTCAAAATTCATAGGTGACTCATTTTCTCTAGGTGGATAATCTATTATTGCAGCATAAACTGCTTCCAAGACAATAGATTCATGATAGTGTATCATTATATTTTTTTCATTCCATAAAATTATTTCCCATGAAAGGTGTGGATGTAATGGATATCATCTAAATTTATATTATCTATATTCAAAAAATACATCCAATAGAGGTAACATTATTTTGATACCACTTGTGATATCCAAATTTTGGTGAACTACTAAGAAGTGTGCCCAGAATCATTGATTTATTTTATTCAATATCCTTTAACCATAGGTTATCCTCTACAAATTTCTAAGGTCTCTATCCAATCAAGTATATGCATTAATGTAATTAATTGAGTAAAAAAACTAATTTTTTAAAATGTTTAGATCCAATGAGGGTAGTTACTCATTGATGTGAATGGGTTGTATGAGTGAAAATTTTCCACTATTACCAATTATAAATTCCAATAATTTCTTAATGTATCATTCTCAATCCAATATAGAATCCCACGATTATGTCTTCTGACAATATGAATATTTTAACACCCTGATATTTTAGAATATATTCCTCTTTAATAAATAAATATGTTTGATAGATTGTGAATATCACAACCAAAAACTTATGTGAATAATTATTATACATTTCATAATTAAGATCATTATATAATATTTAAAAGAAATATAATTGTTGAAAATAATTTCTAATTAACATAGGAATTCTATTAATCCTACAGAACTATTTTCAAATGCCTCAATTATAATAAATTTTTTGTCAAATTGTTTTATTCAAAAAATTATTTAGAGTATTATGCTTAAGAAAAATTATTATTTACACACATATAAATGAATTCATTCTTTATTGATATGATAGAAATGAAAATAAAATCATTTGAAGGTAAAAGGATTCATTTTTCATAAAAACTAATTTTATACACATAATGTTTTTTTAAGGTAATGCCTTGGTCAAAGACCAAGACACAGCTTATTAAAAATAAAGGAGGTACAAAAGTCGGAAATGGGGGATTTTATTACAATCTCTAACATATAGAGGAAGAAGGTCAACCAGCGGGTCATCATTCCAAGTAGTGTGTTGGTTGATTCCATTGTTGGCAAGACCATCTGCCACCGTGTTTGCTTCGCGGTAAGTATGAGTGGCAATGTGTCTAATATCTTTAAGAAAATTCAGACAGTTCATCCATCGGGAGATAAGCTTCCAGGAAAGATGGATTGTCCAAGTACAAATGGCTTGTACAATGGTGGTAGAGTCACTCTCAATACATATGTCGTTCCAGCCTTTAGTTTTAACATAGTCGCTGGCTTGGATAACAGTAACACCCATGGAAAAGTGAGACTTAAAAGGTTAAATGTTACTACCCATGTCAACAAGGTGCACCTTTAATTTTGGGAGCCTACCTGATTAGAACTCCACAGTTAAGCATGCTTGGCTTGGAGTAGTAATCTGGATGGGTGACCTTCTGGGATGTTTCTCGGGGTGTATGTGAATGAGGAAAAAACACACTGAAAAAACATGTGTTGGCCTGTGGGGATAGTCATTAGTCTGATAAGTAACCCTATTGAGTAATAGCCTATGGTGTACTGGGAAGGCAACCAAGATATTACAGGAGATCCATGAGGTCAGATGACAACGTTCATGGCCCGGGGAGGCGGGTCCTGACAAATTGCATAAGACCCAATACCCAACCGGAAGGGCTTAGGCACTACCTGGGTTTGAGGCTTGGGGTCCACAACGAGGGCGTTGTGCTTTAAAGGGGTGGATAATGTAACACCCCTGGAAAAGTGAGACTTAAAAGGCTAATTGTTACTACCCATGTCAACAAGGTGCACCTTTCATTTCCGGAGCCTACCTGATTAGAACTCCACAGTTAAGCATGCTTGGCCTGTAGTAGTAATATGGATGAGTGACCTTTTGGGAAGTTTCATAGGGTGTGTGTGGCTTCTGATGACAATTGATTCTGAGGCCGGGTGTGCCCGGAATCAATAACTGAAGATTAGCTTTGGTACATTCAGTGAACGACCAAGTGGGTTTTTCTATATTTTGATTCGGTGCTCGGAATTGAAATCTGAGGGCACCAATGAACTCGTAGTACTGGTAATTGCTTAAGGGGACCTTTACCGTGATTACATTTTGTGCGGGGTGGAAGTAAATTTTTGGGATTTATTCATAAAATTAAATAAAATTTTGTTGGTGCACAAAATTTTATTTTGTGAGGTGGAGCCCACACGAGCCCAACCTTAAACTCCCCATTTATTTCCTTGTTGTTTCCTTTGACTTTTCCCCATTAATAACCCCCCTTTGCTTAAATACCATGATTATGATGGAGCTTTCCTGCCTCCCTCCTTCTCTTAACATGCCAACCAATTAATTTAATGTTAGAATTAAATTAATTGTCACCTCTTGGAATTAATATGAGTTGCTCAGCGATTCTATTATTTGGGAGCCACGTTTCCTTTTTGTTGGCAGATCTCTTTTGAAAAAGTCTCTGGACGATTAAAGGGTGGTGAACCGCTCTTCAACGAAAAACACCCCCGAGGAAGAATGCGAGGAACTTCTTCCTCGGACGCACTTCGACGTCAAGAGCCTTGGTTGCCTAAGACAGTGATGTATCCTTCGATGAAGAATGCCGGTTCCGCGTAGAATGACGACGCACCACCCTTTCTCTTCCTGTGACAAGAGAGGAGATGCTACTTCCTCCTCGGTGCACTCCGACGTCGCCTACGAACCCCTTTCCCCGCGACGCCATCCACCGCAACACCGACATTCTTTATCGCTTGTTGAGGTAGGGGAATTGTATATTTTTCATATTTATGTTCTATACTCTCGATCATGGCATTTAGTTATTGAGAAATGTTAGAACCATTAACGCGGTGTGTATGGACTAACAAACAAGACCAGACACACCGCTAGTTTTTTCTTGATACGGGGAATATTTGGCGACGACGAAGGAGGACCAAAATGGTGATTAGAGGCCTTCGTAGTGATGTACGGGTCCTGAGATGACTGCAGGCGCAGTCGGAATCAATAACTAACCATCGGAATGACTCTGGTGGCCCGCGGAGGGCCCAGCGGCGCGGGTCGTTGGCGCTGCCCCGGTGTGCCGTAGGCAGCAGCCCGTTACGTCATCGGCTGCGGAGACAAGAGCGGGATCCCGCGGCTGCGTGGGATCTGGGGAAGACCGCGGTGCCAGCCTGGCGCCGCGTCCACGGGATAGCCCCCCCCCCCCACCGCTCAGCCAGCTAGCTGAGCTAGCACCCCCGGCCGGGCTGGGGCGGTTCACGCAGACCGGGCCGCGCCCAGCCGTGCCGGACCCAGACCCGGGTCGGGTCGACCCGGTTCGGGCCGCCCAGGGGGTGTTGGGCTGGGTCGGACCTGGCCCAGACCCCCACTTCGGACTGTTTTTCGGTCTTTTTCCTATAACATGAGTTTTGGACTTCTGATCGACGCACCGTCAGTTGCGTAGGATTACTCGGATCGAGACGGTGGTTTCGGTATATTACAATTGAGGTTTTGGTGAATTTTTGGTACGACCGGGTTGGTTCGAACTTGAAACCAATCGGGCCCTCAAAGTGGAAACACTTATAATTTGAAGACCAGACGTCCAATTGACGTGTCGTCGACTCTGTTGGATTCCTCTTATTGGGACTGTTCTTTTTGAATACTCCGACTGAGTTTTTAATGATGTTGTAGTATGTTCAGGTTGCTTCAACTTACAAACCAACCGGGCCCCTGGAACATAAAAGCCAATAACTCTCAAACAGGATGTTCGTTTGACGAACCGTCAGCGGCGTTGGTAATCACATTGAGAAACGGTTCCTTTGAGTATACCCCATGAGAGTTCGAGGTGCGGTTGAGTTACGGCCGGGTTGGTTCGTACACAAAACCAACCGGGCCCCAAGGACTTAAAGGCTGATAACTCATAGACCGGGCGTCTAATAAACGCGCTGACTGTTGCGTTGAGACCCCTTTGACGAGGCAGTCCTTTTAGATTCTTCTTCGTGGGACATTGTGATACTTGGAGTATCGACCAATAGCTCATGTAGCAGAACCTCCTAGAGATGAGCGTACAGAGTATGGTGACCTTGTAGATGGCTGAGACCTGATTACTGCTTATCTGATTCGATTTGGAGTGACTTGTATAGCCCAGTGGGGAGCACTATTTTATGAGGTGGTAGGCCCATAGCATAAGAGGACTACTTTGTGAGGTGGCAGACCCGTGGTATTCGATAGGGGGAGTACCTATGTAGGCTATGAGGGGGAGCACTACTTAGTGAGGTGGCAGACTCATGGCGGAGGAGCACTACTTTGTGAGGTGGAAGACCCGCGGTACACGACAGGAGGAGTGTCTCAGTAGTATAAGGTTTTTGAGTGGCACCTCAGAGTCGTGGAAAGTCTACTGCGCTTGACAGAGGAGGAGTTCTCCAGCAGTAGTGTTTTCTTCATCGTGAATAAAAAATCCTGGTTTATGCTGAGTCAATGACCTTTGAGTTTACCTCATGATTGAGATGGATTACTTGATAACTTAGGTATATCTTTGGGCATATACCAAATTAGTGGTTATCCGTTGATTTCATAAACTTTGTGTTTCCTCATGACTGAGATGGGTTACATGATAACTTTGGTATATGTATGGGAATATACCTAAGTAGTGGTTATCCATTGATTTCATAACCTTTGTGTTTCCTCATGATTGAGATGGGTTACTTGATAACTTTGGTATAAGTATGAGATTATACCTAAGTAAGGCTTATCTTTTGAGATCCTTCTTTGTGGTTATCCTTGTTGGATTTAGTGAGACCTTGAGGGTCTCAAGGTCCCTACTGAGTAATGATATACTCACCCCTGCACGGGCTATGCCCGCACCTTGTTGTGTTGGATGCAGAAGACGAACAACACTGACAGAGACCGAGTGTACGAGGACAGGACGGTACCCGGAGGTGAAACTCATGATGAGTCAGTACCTGGAGGTGTATTTCACGACGAGACGGTACTCAGAGGAGGTTGGTGGGAAATAGGGTTGAGGAAGATATATGTACCTACCATTCAGGTAGGATCTGAGGTGGATGACCCAGGAGCTGCTTCTATCTTCCAGTTGTTTGTCTTTTCTGTTGTACATACATTCAGTTGTAACTGTACTTTTTATATGGGTTTGTATTTTGTCTCATTTACTTTTCATCACCTTCTTTTGTACTTATTGTATTACTTCCTCTTGTACTCTTGTTGGATGTGTTTATTTTTTATAAAGGCAATGTCTTCCCAGTTATCGGGATTTATGCCTTTGGTGCCAGTCACCAGCCCTTGGCCTATGGAAGGCGGGCTTGGGGTAGTAATGGCATGGGCCCTGAGGATAGGTTATGAAAAATTGGTATCAAAGGATTCGGTTCTACCGCTGAACATATAACTCTAATATTTTATTTCTATGAAGCAATAGTGTTAAGGGTACTAAGTGTGGTTTTTAGTTCAAGGAGTCCAGTGTTGGTGCGGCGGCCGACATATCTATACACCAGGACCTTAACTTCTGATTTCTGACTCAGTGCACAAAAATACTAATTTTGTGTGGGTTTTCAAAAGATTCTTTTAAATCAGCTCAAACCAGGTCATCTCACCAGGTATAGTCTTTTGACAGTTTCGCATCTGTTCTTTCAGGATGCCTCCCTGCGGATGACTAGCTAGAGCCCCGAGAGTTATACGTACTGACAGCCTGTCGAGTGATGAGGCCTCAGTACAGGGCCCTCTTTCAGTTGAGGCACCAGCAGTACCACTACCCACTGAGTCACTGATGCTACCATCCCCTACGGTGGAGAGTGCACGCCGCCTGAGCATGTTGCACGAGTTTCAGAGACAGAGGCCGCCCAGGTTCTGTGGAGAGATGGATCCTTAGGCAGTTGAGGTTTGGCTGGAGGCTATATTTAGATTCTTCAGACTGATAGGGACACCAGCAGATCTTATGGTGATCCTTGTCGCGAGTCTCCTGCACACGGTAATAGGTAGATGGTGGAGCCTGATTCTCCAGGTGCACCATGAGGCATCCCTACTTTGGACTGACTTATAGAGCCTTTTCTTCTTAGAGTTTGTTCCAGCCACCCTTCATGCGGTGCACATCCAGGAGTTACTACAGCTGTGGAAGGGCAGCATGTCAGTAGCCCAGTACTCAGCGAGGTTCACAGACCTCTCGTGCTACTCCACAAACATGGTACGGGACCCGTTCTTCATGGCCCGGACATTCGATCAGGGGCTTACGTGGGAGATTAGAGCTTTAGTTTTCTCCCACAGCATCCCGACGCAGACGGGGGTGTTGGAGCGAGCCCTCTTAGTGGAGAGTTTCCTTTCTGAGCAGTCTCCAGCAGCGGGACCCACTACTAGCTAGCATGAAGTAGAGTCTTCTGCAGTTGGAAGTAGACAAGTGATGCAGAGGTCTAAGAGGGCCAGACCTACAGGTGGTCGACCGCACGACCCAAGATCGGTATTTTGAGCCACCAAGGGTAGAGATAGAGCCAGACCTACCATGTTGTGTTACACATGAAGAAAATAGGGCAACATGTCTCGTGACTATCCAAGCCACCACTCGGATGATCAGCAGATAGAAGAAGGACCTCCCAAGCAGAGGCAGAGTTTTGATCGAGGTGGACCGTAAGGAGCAGGAGACAGAGGCTGGGGAGCTGGCCCTATATATGGTGGTGGACAACGCTTCGAGCTGTTTCCACCACCACCACCAGGAGGTCCACCCCGACCGCAGGGAATAGGTGGATATGGGAGATCACAACTTCAGGAAGTTGAAGCATACAACTATAGAGCTTCAGAAGCAGGTGGATAGGAGCGGGATTTGTTCCATGCATGGAGGCCTTTGTTCTTGGTGCTTCTAGTTTCCATGTTGTCATTGTTGTGTTTGCTTTGTGTATCTGTACTATGAGCTGTAGTAATAAAAGACACTTATCTTTGTCATTTTTACTTTCCTGCCATTTTTGTATGGATGATACAAATAGGTTATGGTTTAAACTATTTCCTTGACCCTCACTTGCGAGATTCCTACTGGAAGAGACCTAGTAACCACACACTAATGCCGATAGTGTGACTTAACCCTTGGAGGCGAGAGTAACGGTTGGATCTCTTGGTATTAGAGTCGAGGCCTTACGACATCGTATATGGCATGAAATAGTACCGTTCATGTCAGGATTAACTGTATTAGGCGAATAATGTGGTTCATCCAGGGGGATGATACCAGATTTCTCTTTTCGGTAGAGGAAAAATCTTAGTAGCTCTTTGGTAGAACGTAGATGAAGAAGGGTGGAGATAATTATTACAATTGGCTAGTCTCACCCATTGTTCGTTAAGCGAATGGTTTACGGTTCTCTCCAACTCAATAGTCTCAGGTGTATCTTCACTTAGAAGGACATGAACCTGAGACAATAGTGATGGATTGAAATCCTCCAGGACTGTGACTTCGAGATAGTTTATACCCTTGGGGAGGGGAACGTTGTAGCAGATTCTATTAGTGAGAGATCGGGCATTCAGCTGTTGGGAGTAGGGAGTTAGAAGCTGGCCGCGTTTCAAATATCCTTTGTGGATATTGTTGGAGTCAGCATGTGTAGAACCAGAGTTGTATCAGGCTACAATAGAGAATGTGCAGATCATCTGGGAGTGAGAGGCTTAGAAGCGTGCAGTACCATCTATTATTTCCCTCGTTTATGATGTAGCTTTATGGGGACATAAATCTCTGAGGTGGGAGTAATGTAAAGACCAGGAAATTTCAAGGATGTTTTTTTTCTTAATCTCTTTGTAATTTTATGAGTGTCTGTCTTCTGACGAAACTTGATTCTGGGGCCCATTGTGCCCGAAATCAATTTCCGAAGTTTAGCTCGGGTACGTTCATTGAATGAACGAGAAAGTTTTTCTATCTTTTGAGTCGGTGCTCGGAATTGAAATCTGAGGGCACTGATGAACTCGCTGTGTCAGTAATTCCTTAAGGGGACCTTTACCGCGATTGCATTTTGTGCGGGGTTGAAGTAAATTTTTGGGATTTATTACTAAAATTAAATAAAATATTGGTGGTGCACAAAATTTTATTTTGTGAGGTGGAACCCACATGAGCCCAACCTTCAACTCCCCATTTATTTCCCTACTATTTCCTTTGACTTTTCCCCATTAATAACCCCCCTTTGCTTAGTTACCTTGATTATTATGGAGCCTTCCTACCTCCCTCCTTTTTTTAACGTGCCAACCAATTAATTTAATGTCAGTGTTAAATTAATTGTCACCTCTTGGAATTCATATGAGTTTCTCAATGATTCTACTAATTGGGAGCCTCTTTTCATTTTTATTGGAGGATCTCTTTGGAAAAAGAATCTGGAGGATTTAAGGGAGGCGAACCGCTCTTCAACGAAAAACACCCCCGGGGAAGAACGTGAGGAACTTCTTCTTCGGATGCACCTCGACGTCAAGAGCCTTCGTTGCCTATGACAGTGATGTCTCCTTTGACAGAGAACACTGGTTCCGCGTAGAACAACGATGTGCCACCCTTTCTCTTCCCGTGACAAGAGAGGAGATGCCGCTTCCTCCTCGGTGCACTCCGACATCGCCTACAAACCCCTTTCCCCATGATGTTTTCCACCGCAACAACGACGTTTTTCATCGTTTGTTGAGGTAGGGGAATTTTATATTTTTCATATTTATGTTCTATACACTCGATCATGGAATTTTATTGTTGAGAAATGTTAGAACCATTAACACGGTGCGTACGGACTAACAAACAAGTCCGGACACACCGCTAGTTTTTTCTTGATGCGCAGAATATTTGGCGATGACGAAGGAGGACCAAAATGGCGATTAGAGGCGTTCACAGGGATGTACGGGTCCCGAGACAACCGCAGGCGCAGTTAGAATCAAGAATGGACCACCAGAATAACTCTGGTGGCCTGCGGAAGACCCCGGCGGTGCGGGTCACCGGCGGCCGGAGGTGGTGGCTAGCACCGGCCGGCCACCTGGAGGCGGTGGCACCCTGGCGGGCCGCCGACAGAATCCCACCATGGCATTGTCCATGGCAGAGAGATAGCGATCCCTCGGCCCCGCGGGATCCGGGGAAGACTGCGGCGCCAGCCTGGCGCCGCGTCCGCGGGACATGGTGGTCACCCCCCCCCCCCCTCGCTCGGCCAGCCGGTTGAGCCAGCACCCCCGGCCGGGCTGCGGTGGGTCACACAGACCGTGTTGTGCCCTTCCAGGCTGGGCCGAACCAGGGGGGTTGGGCCGGATCGGACCGGGCCCAGACCCCCACTTCGGACCATTTTTCGGTCTTTTGCCCATAACTTGAGTTTTGGACCTCCGATCGATGCACCGTCAATTTTGTAGGATTCCTAGGATCAAGACAGTTGTTTCTGTATATTACACTTGAGGTTTTGGCTAATTTTGGGTATGGATAGGTTGGTTTGAACCTGAAACCAACCGGGCCCTCGGAGCGGAAACGCTTATAACTTGAGGATCAGACGTTTGATTGATGTTCTGTCGACTATGTTGGATTCTTGTTGTTGATATGGTTCTTTTGGAATACTCCACCTGATGTTTGGATGATATTGGAGTACGTTCGGGTTGGTTCAACTTACAAACCAACCGGGGCCCTGGAACGGAAAAGCCAATAACTCTCAGACCAGACGTCTGTTTGACAAACCATCAGCGTTGTTGGTAATCATGTGGAGAAACAGTTCCTTTGAGTATACCCCATGAGGTTTTTGGGTAGAGTAGAGTTATGGCCGGGTTGGTTCGTACATGAAACCAACCGGGCCCCCGATACTTAAATGCTAATAACTCACAGACTGGGCATCCGATAGATGCGCCGACTGTTACGTTGAGACCCCTTTGATGAGGCAGTCCTTTGAGATTATTCTTCATGGGACATTGTGATACTTAGAGTATCGACCAATAGCTCATGGAGTGGATCCTCCTGCAGACGAGCGTACAGAGTATGGTGACCTTGTAGCTGGCTGAGACTTGATAACTGCTAGTCCGATTCGATTTAGAGTGACTTGTATAGCCCGGTGGGGAGCACTATTATGTGAGGTGGCAGACCCATAGTGGAGGAGAAATACTTTTTGAGGCGGTAGACCCGTGGTACTCGACAGGAGGAGTACCTCTGTAGGATATGAGGGGGAGCACTACTTTGTGAGGTGGAAGACCCATGGCGGAGGAGCACTACTTTGTAAGGTGGAAGACCCGTGGTACTCGACAGGAGGAGTGCCTCATCAGTGTAAGGTTAGTGAGTGGCACCTCAGAGTCATGTTAGGACTACTGCAATTGACAGAGGAGGAGTTCTCCAGCAGCTGTGTTTTCATCATCGTGAATAAAAAATCCTGGTTTGAGCTGAGTCAATGACCTTTGTGTTTACCTCATGATTGAGATGGGTTACTTGATAACTTAGGTATATGTATGGGCATATACCTAAGTAGTGGTTATCCGTTGATTTCATAACATTTGTGTTTCCTCATGATTGAGATGGGTTACTTGATAACTTTGGTATATGTATGGGCATATACCTAAGTAGTGTTTATCCGTTGATTTCATAACCTTTGTGTTTATTCATGATTGAGATGGGTTACTTGGTAACTTAGGTATAAGTATGGGCTTATACCTAAGTAAGGGTTATCAGTTGAGATCCTTCTTTGTGGTTATACTTGTTTGATTTAGTGAGACCTTGAGGGTCTCGGGGTCTCTACTGAGTATCGTTATACTCATCCATGCACGGGCTATGCCCGCACCTTTTTGTGTTGGATGCAGACGACGGACTGCGCTGACAGAGACCAAGTGTACGAGGACGGGACACTACCCGGAGGTGGACCTCATGACGAGTCAGTACCCGGAGGTGGATTTCATGATGAGACTGTACTCGGAGGAGTTTGGCGGGCGAGAGAATTGAGGAGGCTATTTGTACCTACCCTTCTGGTAGGATCTGAGGTGGATGACCCAGGAGCTGCATATATCTTCCAGCTATTTTTGTTTTATGTTGTACATTCATTCAGTTGTAACTGTACTTTTCAGTTGGGTTTGTATTATGGCCCATTTACTTTTTATAACCTTCTTTTGTACTTAGTGTGTTACTTTCACTTGTAATCTGGTTGGATGTGTTTATTTTTTATAAAGGCAATGTCTTCCTAGTTATCGGGATCTACACCTTTGGTGCTAGTCTCCAGCCCCTAGCCTATGGAAGGCGGGCTAGGGGTATTCACGGCATGGGCCCTGAGGATAGGTCGTGACAATAACGGCCATCATTTCTGATTTGATAGAGGAGGTGTTACCGCAGATTTCATAGAAGCATCCATGGAAATGTCCCAGGCAGTCTCTGAAAATAGCACCATATCCTGCTGGACATAGATTTCCTTTGGAGGTGTCATCAACATTGATTTTGATCCATCCATGGATGGGCACTTGCCAAAATACTTTAAGAGTCTGACATGGTTTTGGGTAGAGTCCATCAACGCAGAGTCGTCGTAGTGTCATAAAGTCACCAATAGAGTTGTCACAATGTGCCATTTGGATCAAATCTGCGTCCTTGATGGCTATGATAATTCTCATTCTACCTACATTAATATTGATTGAGTATTTGTTGTGAATAATATTATTCTTTTCATACCAGATAACATGGAGGAGTTCAGCGATCATAGAGAGGAATAGATTTTTGATTTTTTCGATGTGTCACACTCCATACAACGTTTCAGTTGGTCGAGAATAGAATCTGAATATATCCATCTATAGTCAAATAGGTCAGTAACATAATTCCAGAGCGCAGAGGTGGTGGCATTGGATAAAAAAATTGATTAGTATCCTCCCTGTGTTGATGGCACATGTGACATTGTGAGCAAAGTTGAATACCAAAAGATTGAAGGGTGACCTCTGTTGGAATACGATTATGAGCAATATGCCAAATGATGTTTAATCGGGAAGGCTTGATCCAAGGTTTGTCAAATGATTTCAACCAATTAAAATAGAGTCCGAGTTAGAAAAATTGTAACTATAAAAGCTTTTCAAATTCAAGAATCCATTATGGATAGGTTCCCAAATGAGGCAGTCATTCGAGAAAGGGAATGAATTATTATCAATAATATTTATAATAGAATTAGGTAGGTTAATATTTTGAGTGTTCATAACCTCCTAAATAGTGAGGTTAATGCTATCAGGAGGGGGTTGAGAGGGAAGCATAGAAATTAGAGGTGATCCAATCCAATTAGATGTCCAAAAATTAAGAGTAGAGTTCACATTGACTAACCATCTAGAATTGGCCATGATGTTGGAGAATTAATTTTTGATGGAGGGCCAAATTGAGGAATTGAAATATCCAAAATTTCTATTTTTTAATTTCACAATGAATTTTTTACGAAGAAATTCAAGGTCATAGTCATTATGATTAATCAAGTTCCAAGTAAACTTGGTTTAGAGAGCATCATTAAAAAGTTTAAGGTTCTTAATTCCCATCCCACCATTTTCTATCAGCTTGCAACAAGTAGACAAAGGGGTGGTGACTAGATTTTTTTCAAGGATTCTAACTGTCCAAACAAACATTTTGATAAAAACAGTAATTCATTTTAGAAGAGATACTTTTCCATTTGTAAATCATGAGTGAGTAAACCATTTTAGAGATGATATTAGATTTAACTAGGCAGATTCGGTCAGCCATAGAGAGGGATTTTTTTTCAGGAGGATAGCTGGCTTAAAACTTGGTCAACAACAGAAGTAAAGTATATAGATTTGGGACAACCCCAGAATAAGGGGACACCTAAGTAGGTGAAAGGAAGGGTACCTTCCTTGATACCTAGATTCTCAATGATGTTCGCTTTTCTGTTGGAGGGAATGGATTTCCCAAATTATATGTAATATTTACTCCAACTAATGGATTGTCTAAAGAGATCCTCATAGTGAGATAAGGATTATTTAAGTTGAAGGATATTTTTTTCTCCCATTACGAAACAGAATAATATCATCAGCATATAAAAATGGGTATGAACATTTAAACCACGGGCGACTTGTATGGGTTTTAATTTATTTTGAGAAACCAGATGAGAGAGGAGTCTCCTAAGATAGTCTTCTACAATGGAAAAGAGAATAGCAGAAAGGGGGGTATCCTTGTCACACCCATTTTTAACATTTAAAATAACCTTTGGGAGATCCGTTAACAAGGATGGAAAGGGATGAAGAGTTGAAGAGGGTGTGAATCTGACTTATAAAAATATCATTCAAACCAAAGTTATAACGAACATTGAAAATAAAGTTCCAGTCCATGGTATCAAAAGCTTTTTTGACATCTAGTTTAATGGAAACATCCCCACCTCTTGAGACTTTGTTAAGGGTATTGGTGTATTCCAAAGCAAGAAAAATGAAATCCTGAATGGAACGACCTTTGATGAAGCCATATTGGTTCCAAGAGATGATTTTGGGGCATAAGGTTAAAATTATAGAAGCTAAGTGTTTGGTGATGATTTTATAAAGAGAATTGACGAGAGAAATTGGTCCAAAGAGGTGAATTTCTGAATCATTAGCAGCTTTAGGAATAAGAGTGAGAAATTGAGCATTATGACCATGAGGGAGATTACCAGTGTAAAATAATTGTTTAACAAACTTACAAACATCAACGTGGATAACATCCTAGTGTTGCTGATAGAAACCATTATTGAAGCCATCAGGACCTGGAGCACTATCTGAAATTAGGGAGAAGATGGTGCCATTAATTTCATGGTCCATTGGAATACCCAAAAGGTGGAGATTATCCTCTTCAGTCATAAGGGAAGGGATGATCTTAGGGAGAAGATCTTTATGGATTTCTAGACCATTAAAAATATTATGGAAATAGGAAATAACATAATCAGCAATAGCTATTTCAGAGTCCAGGAGGGTGTCATTATCTTTAAGAAGAGAAAGATGTATATTCACTCTTCTGATATGTTGAAGGGCATTATAGAATTTAGTGTTTCGATCCCCATACACAATCCATTTTTCTTTAAATACTTGCTTACGAATGTTATCCTTAAAGATGAGAAGAGAGTTGAGTTTTGAGGTGCTGTTTATTTCATTTTGGAAATCTATGGGAAAATTAGTGTGAGTTGTAGAATTTTGAATTTTATTAATTTCATCCTCAAGAGTGTCTATGTCCTTATAAATTTTCTTAGATTTAGCACTACACCAAATCTTGAGGCATTGCTTAAGATGTTTAAGCTTGGTGATGAAAGCAAAGGCATCAGAGTGATGTGACATGGAATCCCAACATTTTTTAATAAGCATCGAGCAATTTGAATCATTTGACCAAGAATTATTAAATTTGAAAGGATTTCATTGTTTGAAATTTTGGGAGCGACGGCTCACAAGAATCGGGTGGTGGTCTGAACTTAATTTGTGGAGAGTGATGCTTGATATAGAGTCCCAAGAGTCTATAGTAGAAATATTAGTAAAGGCTCTGTCTATATTAATAGATCTAGTCCTATTGTAATTCCATATGTACTAGGTGAATTTTGCACCCTCAAGGTTGATTTCAATCAGGTTACAATCCCCCAAGGTAGCACGAAATTCCATAGATTAAATAGGAGGATTGGAGGGACCAAGTTTTTTCGCTAGGTGTAGGGATAGAATTGAAGTCACCAATGACTGACCAAGGATCATGGATAGAGTTAGCTAAAGTTGAAAGACCTTGACAAAGGGGACAATGATCATGATAATTGTTCTTTGCATAGAAAAAAGTGAAATAGATATGTAGTTTATATAAATTAAAATCACATGTAAAAAATTGATCAGAAAAAGTATAACCATTAATATTTTGCATAGAGCTATGATATAAAATCCAGAGTGAGTCAAAAGAACTATTAGTATTGCAAGATCCAAGAAAAGAATAACCAGATATAATAAAATGATTAAACTTAATAGAGAATCTATTTTTAGGTTCCTCAATAGAAAAAAGTAATGGATTATGAGTCAGGACCACTCTTTTAAGAACAGATAAAGTTTCAAGGTTTGCTAAACCCTGACAGTTCCAAAAAAGAAAATTCATTTAAAACCTGGATTTGGAGTGATATCCACCCTTCTTCTGTTTGACCCACTTGAGCCATTATTCCTCTTGGATATCCTAAGAGTATAGGAAGAGGTTGGGGTAGAATTCAGAACCTGGTTTCTCTTCAAAGAAAGATCAGAATTGTTAGCAGCACCAGATATAATAACAGGCAAAGTATTATCCTTCAAATTGATCTTAGTGGGTGTGGTCATGCTACCATCCTCTACGTCATTTGAATTATTCAAAGGTGGAGGAGAAATATGCGATAAAATATCATCACCTATTAATCTATCCAAATCAGGAAGACTATTCGCAATTTTTTGAAGATCTACTATTGAATTGTCAATAGTATGCAGAGTAGCAGGGGGTGAGTCCAATCTTAAAACAGGATCCCTTACTATAGAATGTGCAGCAAGTAAACAAGGTGGGGAAGCAGGAGAGAAACCTGCATTATCCATTCTCCGTGGCTGAGAAGAATCATTCTTAGTAATCTGATAAACTATCTTGGTAGAGTCCAGTTGAGTCTATGATGCTTTTATGAAAACAGCCACAACCGAACATCGAGTACCTTTATTGCAGCATTACCTAGAGGGGGAATGAGAGGATTTGGATCTTTCTGTCACTCAGAGTCAAAAACACAGATGTCCAGGATCATTTTTTCAATTTCATCCAGTTTAGTATTAGGAATATCCTCCAATGATTCTAATTCTACTTGGTCTTCCCAACTGATACCCAATGATTCACCCAGATGAGAATATTTCTTCATCTAGATTTCATCCTTATTTTTTGGGGACTCATGAACAACCGTGGACACAGCCTTACCCTTCTTCCTATTCTTGACTTCCGTTCATCCATCGCTCGAGGTCTATGATACCTGGATCTTAACTACATGTAATTTCAAAAAATAATGTCCAAAAATCTTACACAACTCACAGAAGGGTGGCATTCTTTCACAGTCAACATAAACCTCTGCCCTATAATCGTTAGCAGTGAAGATGATTACTTCGTGGATTTTCTCAGCCATTTTTGACTTGATAATTTTAAATTGAATTTATTCTTATTATAACATGATTAAAATTATATAGATTATGGAACACTAAACAACATGAAATAAACATAACTGTTTAACAAGAACTTGCATGTAAAATGAAACAATTAGCACCAGAATATTCATTTTAATGAAAAACTATTATTAGTGGGTAATTATAAATTATAATTGAATATTATATTATATGAAAATTATGATTATATTTCAATTATATATTTATAATAAATATAAATTTATTATACATGAACTTAAGAGAATTTGTGAATAAATTTTGGGCATGATGTAAGGGTTAATGTTTCAATCTCACTTTTAATCAGGATTATTTATACTTTAATATCATTTGGGGGAGTTATATTCTCTTCATCTCTTAAAAAATATATTTTATTCTAATTTGGTTATTTTTTATGATATATTTTTCATTTTACACTCTTTGGTACTTAATATGTCTGAAAAGTGTTTTTATGAAAAGTCGTCCTTATTTCCTCTTTGGTTAAAAAACTTTTTATTCCATCACCATGTTAATAAAAAAATAAATAATTTTATTTTCTATGATCCAATGATTAATTAATTTAATTTTCAGTAATATTTGAAATTATTCTTAGAGGATTTAAAATTAATTTTTATAATGATTACTGAATGAATCATTTATGAATTTTTGTAAACACATTAAAAGAAACATTTTTGGAATTTTCTTCACAAAATGATTCTACTCATCATTTATATTATTTTATTATAATCTTCATTTAAAATTTTCTTTAGTGATATAATATTCTTTTAAATGATAAGGATATGTTTTTCATGATTTCAATTAAATGTTAGAATGTTCTTTTAAAGGTATTTTTCATCTATTAAAACATCCTTTAATGTTTCTTATACTTTATTGAGGATATAATTTAATAATACCATAAATGTTATTTCTATAGATGGATTTTTATTGTGTGATGTGGAAACCATTATGAAAACCATTTCTTTTCTAGGGGATATTTTATGAATAATTAATGAATGTTTTAAAGATATTTTGGTAATGATATTTGTGGTTTTAATTATATGATGAGTGGGTCCATTAATTCACTAAAATAGTTTTTGTATTGATTGATATCTCATGAGATAATATTTAGATGACAGGAAGTAAACCCATTATATGAATTATAAGTGGTTGAGGAGTGAACCTAATACATTATGGGAATTTTTCAACAATGTATTAATTGTCTTGGAAGTGATCCTTGACTAATGAAATGATTTTTTCTGGTTATTATTATTTCGAAATTCTTATGACATTTTATTTTTATTATGATATTATCTCATGGATTAGGATTTATTAATGATGACTCCTCTCTGTTATGACTCATGACTTTTGAAATGCTAAATCATTATTCCATTACTTGGGATTTATAATTTAATACTAATTATGAACATCACAAGTTATGATCCAAATCTCATACCCTTATTATTATCATATTATTTTATAATATTATTGAATTATATCTCCCATTTTTACCCTTATTGAGCATCTAAGGTCACACATTATTATTTTTCTATTTTCTTAGAGTTATAAAGAAAGTTATTAAGTAAGAAATTTCTTTGAAATGAGAGCCGAAATTATATATATATATATATATATATATATATATATATATAATATTTTATATGAAATAAGTTTATTATGTATATAGTCTTCAAAAACAATAAAATTTTATAGTTATGGGGTGTTAATTATTGTGTAATATATTATGTTTTCAACTAAAATGATTAACTATGTATGTACATTTTTTCCCACCAACCTCAGTTGGTATTAGAGCAAGGACTGGTTATTTTTTGGAAATTAGGTTTAGAAAAATATATGGATAGAACATTAGATAGCCTGTGATGAACTGAAATTAATATAGGGTAAACCTAACACTATCATAGTTTAATAAGAATTATTAAAAAACTAAGACTTGTTAGGAATTATTTTCATGATGATATGATTTCTCACTCTACTTATTGTAGCATGATTCTTACACTATGATATTTGGTTATACTCAACGGATAGAACCATGAGGAATCATGATAACAATGAATTTGGTAAATATTATAATAAGTTTCCAAATGACTAACCAAATCGTATTGGAGATAGAGTGAAAATTATTATTGTTATGTTCTTGAAACTCTCTCAAGGAATGATTCAATTTGAGATTCTAGAAGAGTAATGGAGGTACCAATGCACCATTGTGTCTTTCAGGAGGAAACATCAATCTTAAATCATTGTTTCCTCTGATCCATTAATTTATGTCCAATTGATCTAAACCTTTTAAAAAATATTTTTATTCCGATTTCTAAATCATGAAATAGTTGGTCAAGTTGTGTATCATTTGGAAGGAAAATCTGACCAATTATGGAATATTTTTAAGAATATAATGTTAGAGTAAAAAAATTGATCTATGTAATATGGTGTATTTAATATGGTATTTTTCAATTTTTACTTCCCCCAAACTTTTTTCACATAAATGGAAAGGTAATTTCATGATCTTAAAAATAAGGATGATGTATCTCTTTATACCTATGAGGTAATTTTTACCAGACCTATGATGTGTGCTTGTAATTTTTTCATCGAACTTGAAAAAAAAACTGTTCCTTAGTGGGTTAAAACTATGTCACTGAAAGGCGTTCTACATAATATAATTATTAGATATAAATAAATAATTAAATGTTCTTATTAATATAGAAAAGGAATTTGGAGACTCAAATCATTATCATGGTTCTGAGAAAAAGTGAATGATAGAGTTTCAAGGAAATTATAATAACAAAACCCATGAATTAAATAAAATGAATCTTCCTTTATACTAGAAGTGTGGAAATAATAATGGGTGGAATTATCACCAAGGGACTGGTAAATGTTTCATGTATGGATAGGAAGTTCATCGGGTAAGTAAATTTTAGAGAGATATAAAGAGGAAAACTAATGAAAAAAATGTGGAAAACCTAAATTAATTGCACCACCCACAATCTAATGCTAAAATAATAAGGATTATAGTCATTATTCCAACCATTGGGTAAATACAAGGGTTAATGATGACAATAAGCATCTACAACCTCTTAATATAAGATAAAAATGGAAACATCATTCCCTCACAACTACCGAAATGGGTTATGATAAATAAGTTGGTAAATATATACATATTATCTACTCTAGACCTAAAAATATCTTATTTGATTATAGTTCTACCCACCCATTCAAATCTGATGAATTTTTAAAGTGTATCAAATCACTACCACAATGATTAAATGTTCAATTATCAATGAAAAATGTTAATGGTAAAATGATTTTATCTCAATTACATAGGACAACTTCCATAAATGTTTGTGAGAATCTTCTTCTTAAAAATACTGGTATTTTCCCTCTAGTTGAATTTGATGTTATTTTGAGCATGGATTATCTTTCATTATATAGAGACCATATCAATTACCAAGAAATAGAAACCACATTTCATATTCTAAATAAACTGATAACTATCAATCAATGTGAGGATGAATATGAACTTATAATCTAAACTACTTTTGCAATATGGGTCTTTCTACCTATTAATAAGGGGTATTTATCCCAAATTGTTGTTTAAAAAATCAACATTGATGATATTCCTACTTTACGAGAATATGTTGATGTATATCCTAGATGATATTTCAATTCTTCCCCTGAATTTTGATTTTAAGTATTCAATAGAACTCATGCATGGTTCTATGCCTATTTCAAAGACTACATATAGAATGGACTTGATTGAGTTGTGATAATTAAAAGGATACACTAAGAAAATCATGAAAGGGATTCTTTCATCCAAGTGAATCACTATAGTAAGCACCTGTTATATTTTTATGAAGAATGATAGGTCAATCTGTAATTGTAATGATTATTCCAAAAATAACAATTTTAAAATGAAGAGTATATATCCTATAGTGTAAGAGTTGGTGTCCTATAACCAACTGGTTGTAATTTGATTACATGGACATTTAATGAATTTAAATATTAAACATATTATTATATATTGTTCATTGTTCTGCATGACTATGATTTAATAATGTCCTGGGGTATTTTTTGCATTGATCAGGTCATGAAAGTTCCTCGTTATGATGAGAACCTTGAAATGCTCTAACAATATTCTCAAATATAGTTCTACAGTTGGATGACATAATATTATTGGACACATAGCATGTAGATCGTCAAGTGTGATTACTCGTAAGCAGATGAGACTTTCTCTCATGAGGTTATCATATGTTAATATCTAAAATAGGAGATTATAAGAAAAGACTCACAAGTAATAATTCCCCATGTTTTGGTGTCATAAGATATTTCCATCTAAGAGCATGTGTAATAATCCTTAGACTTTAATATTATCATTAATACATGTCACGACTCGCACACAATGATTTACTGATGAAAACTGTCATGCAGACAGTTAGCGTGAAGTAGGGTACATTGATTGTGTCACGAGTGGCATGTTATAAGTCAATGAAGGATTTTTATCTTCCATTTATGTAATTTGATATCTTGTCCCTTTGATTTAAATAGAACCATCGCATGAAATTCCAGGGACATGGTGTAACAATGAGTTTATTTCAGTTAGTCAAAGAATGAAGTATCAAGCATAAAATTTGATGACACTATCATGAGACCTTCTTGATGAGATATTGTGACAAATGAATTATACTGCACAGTGATAATTTTTATATGGATGTCATTATTATGACATTACATTTTTTCTCTTAGGTTCCTTGACCCGTTGCTAGACAGTACTCTTGAACTTTAGGCAAGCCTCTCTAATGCCAACGAGAAAGAATCCCAGAGGGTCACACACTAAGTGTTTTTTGGTGGTATTGGTAAAATTCTATTTGAATTTAATTATTAAAATAAATATTATTCTCAAGACCATGGAATAATTTTATTCATATTAAAATGATCGCATAAATTAAATAAAATATATTAATTTATTTTGATGAACATTTCATAAATATTTATTTACTAGTTTGTAAATAAAATATTTACTTAAGAGAATAAAATATTTATTTATTCAGGTGTTCAATAAATTTAATTAGAGTTTGAGCAGACCAAGGATGGTCTGGTGGTAAAATTATTATTTCTAAGATGGTTAATAATTATTTAATTAGTTGTCTAAGTTAAAATAATAATGACGTAAATATTATTTTGTGATGAAAAATTTTATTTATAATTCTATTTTGCACAAGTTAGTGCACAATAAATAATGAAGTTGTATTATTATTATGATCATGGGTTTTATCTATGTTCATGAATTTATTTAATTTATTTTATGCAATTAGATATTGTAACATAAGTTCCACGCATATAAAAAGACAAGTACGCCTATTGTGCTAGAAACCACACGACACCAAATTGTACACCCGGTGAATTGAGAATTGTGGAGCTAAACAATTTCTCTCTCAAATCATCTTCCCACTCCTCTCAATGACTTACATATTTAATAATTTAGTTGTTTCAGTTTATGTTAATTGTTCTAGAAATATAAATCTCAAGATCAATTCCTCCTATTTAGTTTCACATTCACCTTACAGAAACGATCATTTCTTTTAATTTTGACTAAAATAAAATACAGGATCTCATCTAGAGGTGCTGAAGCTTCCTGGCCATAAAAAACCAGAACACATGGCATTTATTTGGCAGTACACACTGTGAAGTCATGATTCATTGCATCAGACCGGTACGCCAAACCAACTTGTGTGTTGGGGTCTTTCTAAGCCTTAATGAATCTGTGTGTCAACTAGGAATATGTGGCACGTGGTTTATGTATTACACGCCATGTGGCCAAATGGACATGACATGTAGTTCCTTCAGGTTAGGGTGGGACCGTGTACCCCGTACA
Source organism: Viscum album (assembly GCA_963277665.1). Classification (NCBI taxonomy): domain Eukaryota; kingdom Viridiplantae; phylum Streptophyta; class Magnoliopsida; order Santalales; family Viscaceae; genus Viscum; species Viscum album. The sequence goes on from OY728131.1 coordinate 566,901,371, forward strand.
TGGCCTGGCTGGCATGAAACCGTGTAACGCAGATACTACATGGTGTGTGGCCCACTGAACACACCATGTAATCCAAATATTTCTTAATTACACTCAAACGTCATTTCCTTGGGTGTGTACTTCAGATAGATGATGAAAATTAGTACACACAGTATAGTTGGATCAACACACTGTGTACTCATCCAAATTACACAGATTTATTAAAATTTATTATTATATTATACAAACCCTTGAGACATATACCATCGTGCTGGTATAAATCTGAGTTACAACACATGATAGGTGTTATATATATATATATATATATATATATATATATATATATTTGTGTGTATGTGTTTAATTTAACATATGTGTAATGTTCATTTCTACTCATTGGGTAGTTATGAATTGGAATTCACCAGGTTGCCTCTATGTTACAAGTTATGTACAAAGATAATTTTATATGAATTTAATTGTTTAAAATTATGATGGATGAGAATCTCAAGAAAATTTATAAAAAGGGTTTAAGATAAATGGATTGATTAATTAAAGATGATAATTAATTGATTCAAGTGTTATTTATCTTAAACAAGAACGATTAAATAATTTAATACTAATTTTATTTTTTCATAAACATCATTTCATGTATGGATGATCATGAGATATACCAAGACCATTGTACGTGGATGGTTTCTTTTAATTTATTTATTTAAATACAATTTTTTGGCATGCGATCCATCTCTCCTCATTAATATGTTGGGCCTGCGTGCCCAAGGTTTCTTTTATATAAAACCCATTTTTACCCCTCACCTACATGTGAGTGAAAAAAATAATTTGTAATGGATGGAACTTCCAAGATATTGGAGGCAGTTCAAACAGGAGCTGAGATGAAACCAATCCCAGGAGATACAGAGGTGGACAGGTGGAAAGTTGTAAACATGAACCCAAAAGGTTCAAGATGTTTCTCCCCTAGTTCGGGGTTATTTTATCAACGGATAGATAGACAAACCATTATAAAATCTCATGATCATTCTCTTTATTTTATTTATGCAAGTTTTATGGTTTATCATTATGGATTTTTTGCCATGGTCATATAATTAATGAATTTAACAAGCATGTAAGATAGAACTAAAATAAACCAGACTTATGCGTAAGTATTATCAAGAAGTGGTTAATCACTTATGTAAGTTACACTTAATATCAGTAAACATGTGATAATGATAATAAGAAATTCATTCATAAGAGATAAAAATCCCTTAAATAAAATATTAAGTCAGACCAATCCTTTCATTATTTGATTAAGGGAAAAATCAATAAAATTATGTTTTAACCAACCCTTGTTGGGACATGTTCTTTTATATCGGATTCCCTTATGAAAGGTTTTGGGTGGACTTAACCACATTACCTCAAGTGGAGTATCCCTTTCTAGACTTGGTGTAATATTGGAGGCAAGAGTTGAGGAAATCCAAAGTCGTGATTTCAGGATTGGGGGGTCCACTCAATAGATCAAAGAGCTGCAAGCCCATAGTTGGCAAAGACGTGCCTACCTAAATACCTTATAATAGATTGACCAACCCTTTTTAGTGTTTTTAGAAGGTTAATATGGATCCTTTCCACTAGAATGTCATAGAAACTGTACATTCCGAGTTCAATGGTGAGGGATATTGGGACATGATAAAATAGTGGCAGACTTAATAAAATTTATTATTTCTTATAATATGTAATAAAGAGGGTACTAATGATCTTTGATTTTAATTGTAGAATAAAAATCAAAAACTCGTCAACCACACTATCCTTAGAATCAATCCTGGGTAAAGACAACATCCCCACTAGAAGTAACTTCTAGGAATTGTTTAGACGCCTTCGGGTTATCCTACACCATGAATGGAAGTCTTATGTGCTAGAGTCAGCATTACATGATCCTCCTGCCAAAGAGGAGAGTGATGATTATTTCTTGGTCTATGAGAAACATATGAGTGATGTGGTCGATGTTCAATGTTTGATGTTATCATCAATGTCTAGTGAGCTCATGAAGTCTCAGGAAAACATGGATTCTTATAGCATGCTCAAGCACCTCTGTGGTCTTTACCAGGTGAGATAAATATAGGAAAGTTTTGAGATCTCTAAGTCACTATTTCATAGTAAGATTTGAGAATGTTCCCCAGTTGGGCCTCAGGTAGTCAAGCGCATTGGCTACATTGAGAGCCTAGAAGTTCTAGGGTTTAAACTCCTCGAAGAACTGATCCTCGATCTCATTCTCACATCACTCCCTCAGAGATTCACTAACATTGTTTTCAATTTCAATATGAAAAACATTGAGAAATATCTATTTGATATTCTTATCATTATTCTCCTAGTGGACAAATATATGAAGTGCGAAAAGCATTCTGTCCTTATGGTGAATAAGAAGAAAGGGAAGGAAAAGAGCATTAATCCCAAAGCTTCTTTCCAACCTTCCAATAAATAGAAGATCAAAGAGGAGGCAAGGGAAAATGAGGTGGCTTTTTTCACATGTGGCAAGAATGACCACTGGAAGAAGAACTGTACCCAACCGAAGAAGAAAGGGGAATCTTTAGGTGTGTTTGTTATCAAATGAAATATATCTGTTTCTACAAATTGGGTATTAGATATAGCATGTGGGGATCACATGTGTATCAAAATATTAGAACCAAGTATATTTAAGAATATTGACCAAGGGGAGGTAGATCTATGAGCAGCCAATGCATCCAGACTTGTTGTTGTAGCTGTCAGTGACTACCACCTCATTTTTCCAACTGGGATGATCTTGGTGTTTAAGGGTTGTTATTATGTGTTATTTGTTACTAAAAACATTATTTCTCCATTCAGATTAGATATAGATGGATTTTTTCATGTTTGGAAATGAATGTTGCTTATTTTTACAAAAATAGACTTTGTTTTGGTAGGTAATAGTTATACAATGGTCTTTACGTGTTAGATTACATAAACCTAGTAATGGAAATCGATAACAAAGATACTTCACATGAATCATACCACACCCAACTTTGGCATCACCGGCTAGGTCATGTAAACGAGAAACGCTTGAAAAAGTTACATCAAGATGGATATTTAGATTCTTTTTAACTAAAACCACTTGGTGTGTGTTGTGTATTTTTACAAGAAAAAATGACCAAATCCCTATGTGGTGGGAAAGGTAAAAGGGCTAAAGAACTTCTTGAATTGGTTCATACTGATGTGTGTGGACCATTTTCAGTTGAAGTAAGAGGATGGTACACATACTTCATAACTTTTACTGATGATTTTAGTAGATATGGATATATCTTCTTAATGGGGTATAATTCGGATTCTTTTGATAAGTTCAAAGAATACAAGAATGATTTTGAGAATCATCTTGGTAAGAAGATTAAGAAACTCTGCTCAGACCGAGGTATAGAATATCTTAATCAAGACTTCATTGAATACTTATGGGAGTTTGGGATCCTATACCAACTCAATCCTCTATACACACACTATTGGAATGGTGTGAGTGAAAGGAGGAACCAAACCCCGTTTGACATGGTGAGATCAATGATGAGTAATGCGAGTCTTCCATTATCCTTTTGGGGATATGAATTACAAACAGTGGCACACATACTAAACCAAGTACTAACTAAATTGATAAATGGTATTCTATATGAGTTATGGAGTGTAAAGAAAGCCATATTATTGAATTTACATGTATGGGTAAGCTATGAATTTTTTGTGGCCTCTTCAGGTAACAAACTTGACCCTCAAGGCACAAAGTGTACCTTTATATAATACCCTAGGAAACAAGGGGATATTATCTATAAAACCCCTTAGACAAAAAGGTTATAGTGGAAAGACACTCCATTTTCCTTGAGATGGAGAATATATCCAAAAGATATAGTGGGAGCAAGATAGAATTTGATGAAGTTCAGGCACAAGGTACACAAGTGTTGGTACAGGAACAGATTCTACAAAGCCCTATAGAAGAAAGAACTGTTCCAGATACACAAAAACTACGTAGGAGTAAAAGATAATTTAGAGAACCAGAATGGTAAGGTTTTATAATTACTGAGGATGGAGATTCGTTATTATTTGATAATAATGATCCTGTAACCTACATGGAAGTAGTAAGTGGCACAGATGTTTCCAAGTAGCAAGAAGCCATGAATTCTAAAATGGATTCCATGTACCAAAACCAAGTATGGATTTTGGTAGATCCTCTAGTTAATGTAAATCTTGTTGGTTGCAAATGATTATTCCATAAGAAACTAGACATGGGAGGACAATTCAGCCCCTATAAGGCATGACTAGTTGCAAATGGGTTCAAACAGCGTCAAGGCATTGACTACGACGAAACCGTTTCACCAGTTGAAATGCTTAAATCCATCAAAATTATACCGGCAGTTTCTGCTTACTAAGACTATGATATTTGGAAAATGGATGTCAAAATATCATTCCTTAACATGAACCTTCATCATTATGTCTACATGAAATAACCTGAAGGTTTTTTGACTCCAAAGGATGCCAATAAGGTATGAGAGTTTCAGAAATCCATTTATGGATTATATCAAGCATCCAGGTCATGGATCCTTCGTTTTGATGAAGCCATAACGAAATTTGGTTTTATCAAGAACAAATGTGAGCCTTGTGTCTATAAATGGTTTAGTGGGAGTGTAGCTTTTTTCCTAATAGTATATGTTGATGACATATTACTTATTGGAAGTGAGATACTAGTCTTAAAGTCTGTTAATAAATGGTTGAATCAATGCTTCTCTATGAAGGACTTGGGCGAGGCGTCATATAATCTTGGGATCAACATCTATCATGATAGATCAAAGAGATTGTTGGGCCTAAGTCAAAGTACATGCATTGATAAGATACTGAAGATATTCAGTATGGAAAAATCCAAGAGGGTATTGTTGCCAGCATCACATGGCATTCATCTGTCCCAAAAAATGTGTCCTCATACACATGAGGAAAGAAAGATAATGGAAAGGACTCAACATGCATCAACGATTGGGTTAGTCATGTATGCCATGCTATGTACTAGGATGGATGTCACCTAGGAATTGAGTGTGGTAGGTAGATATCAAGCTGACCTAGGTGACTGCCATTGGATGGCAGTCAAGACTATCCTAAAGTATCTGAGGCGTACTAAGGATCTATTCCTAGTTTATAGAGTAGATTAGGAACTAGTCATCAGAGGATATGCAGATGCTAGTTTCCAGACTGATCAAGATGACATGAAGTCGAAAACATGATACATATTCACTTTGAATGCAGGTGCAGTGAGTTGGAAGAGCTCAAAGCAGAGTGTGGTTGCAGATTCTATTCCAGAGTCCGAGTATATCACAGCTTCTGAGACAGATAGGGAAGTAGTTTGAATGTGAATCTTCATCTATGAGCTAGATGTGATACCTATATGTAAAGATCCCAACACACTATACTGTGATAATACTGCAGTAGTGGCTCTCGTAAAATATCCAAGGTCACATCGGCAGACGAAGTACATACTTCATAAGTATCATGTCTTGAGGGATTTTTCTCAGAGAGGAGAAGTTGCAGTGAGTAGTACTTTCAGGGAAGACAATGTGGAGGAACCCTTGACTAAAGCCTTGACTCAGCAAAAACAAGATCACCATGTGAGGTCTAGTAGACTGAAAGTTATAGTCTGTTGTCTCTAGTCCAAGGTGGAATTTTTAAGAGTTGGTGTCTTAGAACCAACTGGTTATACTTTGATTACATGTACATTTAATGTATTTAAATATTAAACATCTTATTACATATTGTTCATTGTTCTGTATGACTATGATGTAACAATGTCCTAGAGTATTTGTTGCATTGATAAGGTCATGGAAGTTCCCCGGTATGATGAGAACCTTGAAATGATATAACAATATTTTTCAATATAGTTCTACTATTGGATGACATACTGTGATGGGACACATAGCATGTAGACCATCAGGTGTGAGTACTCATAAGTATATGGGACTTCCTCACTTGAAGTTCACACTTGGTAATCTCCAAGATAGAAGATTATGAGAAAAGAAATTCCAGTAGGAATTTTACATGTTTTGGTGTCATCGTGTATTTCTATATGTGATCATGTGTAATGATCCTTAGAATTTAAGACTATCATTAATGAGTGTCACAACTCATGAACTTTGATTTACTGATGAAAAATTTCATGTAGACAGTTGGTGTGAAGTAGGGTACGTTGGGTGTGTCACGAGTGGCATGTTATTAATGGTTAATTAGAGGAACGATTTGCCCTATCAATTTATGGAATTTGATATCTTATCCATTTGATTGAAATAGAAGCTTCATGTGAAATTCCATGGCCATGGTGTAACGATGAGTTTATTTCAAGTATTCAAAGAATGACATATCGAGCATAAATGTTGATGACACTATCATGAAACCTGCTTGATGAGATATTGTGACAATGTGATTATATTACAGAGTTAGGGTTCTTATATGTATTTCGTTTTTGCGACATTATGTTCTTTCTCTTGAGTTCCTTGACCCGCTGCAAGATAGTACTCTTGGAATTTATGCAAACCCACCTAATGCCAATGATAAAGAATATTATAGGGTAACACAGTAAGTGTTTTTGGTGGTCTCATTTAAATTCTATTGGAATTTAATTAATGAAATAAGTATTATTCTCAATACTGTGGAATAATTTTACTCAAGTTAAAATGATCACATAAATTAAATAAAATATATTTATTTATTTTATTAAAAATTTAATAAATATTTATTTACTAGTTAGTAAATAAAATATTTATTTAAGAGAATAATTTATTTATTTATTTATTCAAGTGTTCAATAACTAGAAGTGGCATTCGAGCGGACCAAGTCCAGTCCGGTGGTAAAATAATTATTTACAAGATGGTAAGTAATTATTTAACAAGTTGGCACAAGATAAAATAATAATGACATTGCTATTATTTTTTGACGTGGAATTTTATTTATAACTCCATTTTGCGCAAGTTGGAGAACCATAAATAATGACATTGTATTATTATTATGAGAATCAGTTTTCTCTAAGTTCATGAATGTATTTAATTTTTGTTATGCAATTAAATATTTTAACTGAAGTTCCATGCACATAAATAGACAAGTAAGCCTATTGTACCAAAAACCACATGACACTGAATCATACACCCAGTGAATTGATAAATATTGAGCTAAACAATTTATCTCTAAAATAATCTTCCCACCCCACTCACGAATGAGAGACGTTCTTTAAGGCTAAAGAACAAGCGATCAAGAACGACCAACACAAGACACTCTCTTAACCGTGCTAGCACCTAGAGAACGAGCAGTGTTGATCGGAGGCCATCAGAGCATGTGTAGATCACCACTAGAGGGATTCTAGTTTGGATCCTTATAAGTGCAATGAGATAATATAGAAGGGTCATTCCGAACGATCAACATCATCAACGAAGAAAAATAGAAATGATCCAGGTATGATTTCTTTTTATAAAATTAATTAAATTAATTATAAACATGATGTGAAAGATCCTCTCTAATGGTTTCGGGCATATTCCTTCTTTATCTAAATTTTATATTCTATTCCATGGAGATTGACATTCATCATCATATTGATCCCGGAATAATCATTGATCTTGGTAAAAATCAAATTTGGTTTTTGTCCCAACCACGCTTCTGCTGCGCTTGGAACCTACATCTAGCCTATATTGATTTTTTTTAATTAAATTAGAGGATATTAATACATTAAGAAGATTTTCCTTTGATCTGTATATCATAACTTATGAACTAAAAAGGAAAACACAACTAAGATAGCCTTCAGTACGAGCAATGGACACTATGAATTTATAGTGGTAACCTTTGGACATACCAATTTCCTAGTGGTATTCATGGATCCATTGAATAGAGTCTTTACATATTACTTTTATTATTTAATGGTAGTATTTATTAATGATATTCATATATATTCAAATTGAAAGGAATATCATATAGATCATTTAAGGATTTTTTATGAACACTTTGGGAATTGAGAATTTGTATGCCAACATTAGTAAATGTGTATTCTGGATAGAATAATAATCATTGTTATTTTATATAACTATAAGAAATGGTATATTGGTGGATCACTTGAAGATAGAAGTTATTGAACATCATACCAATCCAACTACAATTATTAAAATATGTTTTTTGATTAGGTTGACTAGATACTAGTAACTCTTTTGAGAAATTTCTCACAGTTATCAAATCTATTAACCATGTTCAAGTGGAAGGCGTAAAAGTTCAAATGGATAGATTAATGTGAAGTTAATTTCAATTATTTGAATGGAATGTTGGAAATTATACTAAATATCACACTATTATATAGTGGGGAAGAATTTTTTATCTACATTAATGCATCAAAGAAGGTACCAACGTGTGTTCTCATTCATAATAATATGGTAGTAGCTTATACCTCTCTAAAATTGATGGTTAATGAGAAAAATTACCCAACTCATGATATGAAACTAGAAGTGGAAATTTTTTCTTTTATGATATAGATGCATTATAATTAGGGGAATTTTGAAATATATGTTGATCATAAAAGCTTGAAGTATATATTTACATTTAAATAGATGAATATTAATAAAAAGAGATGGTTGGTACTGATTAAATATTGTGAATTCTCAATACATTACCACCCCATAATGGATAAAAAGGTGGTTAACACTGTGATTTAGAAGGACCATACTAGTGTTTCCATGTTGACGATTTAAATTGATCATGTAATAATTTATTTTTTTGAGGATGGACTATGAAATCATAAAGAAAAGAGAAAGATCCTCCACTTCCTTTAGGAATATTCAACTATATATTCATATGAGTATTCAACTATATATTCATATGAATATTAAACTATATATTCATAAGAATATTAAACTATATATTCATATAAATATTAGAGTGGAATAAAAGGATTTTTGGAGCTGTGAGGGAAGGTGAGAATATTCCATGAGTTCAAACTTATCCATGACGGAATGATCAGATTAGAGAATAGGGTATGAGTCACAACAATACTATAATTGAACAAGTAGTTGTTGGATAAAGATCATAGTTTCTTCATTATATATTAATACAAGAATTAAGAAGTTATATTCGAATATTAAAGAGCATTTATGGTGGGACAATATGGAGAGAGGTATCATGGAGTATGTAACTCAATTCATGGAAGGTCTTCATGTTCAGGTTTGCGGGATAGAAGTCCAAGGTAATGTTATAACCATTACCCATACCTGAGTGTAAATGGGAAAACATCATTATATATTTATTATGAGACCTTCCAGGACAAATAAATAAAATAATGATATTTGGGTTGATTTTAGTTATATAATGAAATTGTCACATTTCATTAATATCAGAGAATACTTCTTTCATGATCATCTAACTAATATATATGTTAACGAATTGGTAAGGTTACATGGAGTATCAATCTCAATCACATCTGACTGTAATCTATGGTGTACCTTGAAGTTCTAAAGAAGTCTCATCAATCCTCAAATACAGATATGAGTATTCTTACAAAATATCATCCTTAGATAGATTTTTATTTTTAGAGGACCATTCAATCCCTATAAAATATATTGAGATATTTATCTATGAATTTCAAAATAATTTGGGATCATTACCTTCCTATGGAATAATTTTCTTTCAAAAATATCTTTCACTCAAGAATTCATATGACTCTAAACAAAGCCTTATACTGATGGATGTGTATAACCTACACATTTTGGATGAATTTGGGGAATAAAATATATTGGTAAACGATATTTCTAATGGAATAATAGAGAATGATTTATCCATTCAGTAACCCCATAGGGAAGCTCAGAGTTGACAGAAATGTTAGGATGACAATCATTATCCAGACCAATAGTTTGAGGTTAGTGATAATTTATTTTTTATAATATATCCTTAGAATAATGTTATGATATTTAGAAACAAGGGAGAGATAATCCCTTAATATATATATATATATATATATATATATATATATTTTCCTATGAGATACTTGATCATATCAGGATGGTATCTTATCACTTGGAACATTCTTAAAACCACTTTAAAGTTCATGATGAGTTCCATGTATATTTCTTAAGAAATTACATACCTTATCCTTTATATTTACTAAAAACATAGCTTATTCCATTGGAGGAAGATATTTATTATAATGAATAACTGATAATAGTCATGAATAATAGAGATAAATTGTTATGGAAGAAAATAATTCACTCGATTCAAGTACACATGAGGAATAAATAATTCAAGGAAGTAATGTGGGAACCCAAGGATGCTTTGAGGAACAGGTATCTTGCATTTTTTATATCAGAGTGATAGAATTTAATGAGAGAAATTTTTATAAGGTTCATAGAATGTAACACCCAAAAATGATTATAATATTTTTCTACTTAAAAAATTAATGTGTTCAGGATCTTATAAATTACACAACCCAAATATTCTGTGAATAAATCTTATATATAATAAAATAAAGCAAAATATATTTAATTTAAATGAAAAATAATAGTCATAAGTAATTTCTTATTCACATGAAAAGTAATATTGAACAAAAAGATTTTTTTTAAAAATTTCATTTATGATCATTGTTTTTACAAATATGACTTATTAAAAAATTAATTTAGAGTATTAAACATATAAATAAGTATTGTTTAATCTTGTATAAAATGAAATCATTAGTAATAAATTAAAAATAAATGAAAATATAAGAATTTAAAGGTAAAAACATGTTTTTCTGGAAAAAATTATTTTATGCATAGAATGAATTATTATATTAATAAATTTAATTAATAAATGTTGTTGAATTATTTTTATGATGTATATAGATAATATTTTGAATAAAAAATTTATCATTAATTTAATAGATGTCACATGAACAGAATAATAATAAATTTGGTATTATGCTTAAAAATTCATTTTTTTAATCCATAAGGTTCAAATTTGGTAATTTTTTTCAACTATTTTTTGTTAATAATGAATAGTAACCATGGAAAATTATCATTACAACAGTAACTCCTAAAATGATTAACTGAGGGCTAAATAAAGAGAGAAAGAAAAATATATATATATATAATTTACAAAATGTGATTGGTAAAGTGGATTTAGACTAAACCTTATCAATTCATTGAATTTGGGTTTCCATGGTTCTATTTTAACTTCAATATGACATTATCTTATTTTAATGTTTGAAATATTTAAAATTTTCTACCCAACTCCCTTATGAAAGGGGTCCTCCTTTCTTTATTTATCCATATCTTTTTTTCATATATATCATCCAAGATCTACCCAAATATTTTTCTTAAATTACCTCACTCTATCTTAGAGAATCTAGTCTTAGAAAAATAACATTCGTTTAAGGATTACTGTGTAATCCAAAGGTGTCTTCCCAAATAAGTGGTAATTGTATTTATAGATCTATTTATAGTTTCATTCTTCCAAATAGCCCTAAAATCCTCTATAACAGTTTTAAAATGATGAAATTAGTAACATTACTATAACAAAAAACATTATTTAATAGTACATTCATTTTATACCTAATTTCCATCCTATGAAAATGTTATCATTGTTTATGCATACATGTGGACTACTGCCACAATGAAGCAATGTGATTCATTTTTCATGTCATCCATGCATGGATGGTCATATAGATAGGTTAAACTATTATATATGATATATAATAAATTATTATGATTACTTAAATATATATTATTATGAACAATTATTTTTTATATTATACGGAAAATTAAAACATTACACATCTGTGTGTTTGGACTATAAACTCCAAAATGTGATGAAATTAATTTTTCATCATCACTTTATATTAATGGGTATAAAATGTTATATAATTAATACATATTATACTTATAACATTATTAAAATTCTAAATATGAAAAAATCATGAACATGGTGCAAGCACTAGAACCATCAAACCAGGGCATGCATGGGAAACATAATAGTGGACACTTGAATATTGATTTTAATAAAGAATTATTATCAAATGGAAGATTATAAATTATAAGATAATTTTATATTATAATATATGTAAAAATATTGAACTGGTGTAGATTTATAATAAATATAAATTTATTATACCATAATTTCATACAGAATGAGAATAATTATAAGGCTAGTGGCAAGGGTCTATGTTTAAATCTCATATTTAATTGGGATTGTTTCTTCTAGAATATCCTTTGGAGGAATCATTTGAACTTATCTATTAAACCACATATAAATTATTCTCTTCTAGTTATTTCTAGGGTTTTTAATTTTTCCTTTGATTATTATCTCTTTGATAACAAAAAATATCGAGAAAATGTTTTCAAGTAAAGTCAAATTTATTTCCTCTTTTTTTAGAGAACTTTTTCCAACATATCCATGTTCTTTAATATGTTCTAAATAATTTTATGTTCCATAACCCATGTGTATTTGAATTAATTTTAACATATATTTTAAATAATTTTAAAATTATTAAAAAGTAATTTTTATAATTTTTTTGAAGAGGTTATTTATGAATTTTTACAAAAAGTGTAAAAATAATCATTGATTTAACATTTGCTGCATGAATAAATTCTCCGACCCTAAGACTTATTTTCTTCGAAAATTAATTTACATTTTTCAATAGTTTTTTTTCAATGAAAATAATTTTCCCAATATTCAATGATTTTTTAAAATTTTATTAAAAGAAAAGGATATCTTCTTATGTTTTCAAAGAAAGGTTTTAATGTTAGGTAAATGGAATTTTTCATTTATGCCAATGTACATTGATGTTTCTAATAATTGACAGTGGATATGATAAAATTATACCATCAATGTTATTTCTCTAGATGTCTTTTCATTATGTGATATTGGAATCATTATGAAACACATTAATTTTACATGGGTAATGCATTTATGAATTGATAAATATATTTTGTATATTGTGGAACGCATATGTATGGTTTTCCTAATGTGATGAGTGGGTCAATTAAATCCCATAAATTCATTGTGTAATTATGGATATATCAAGATATACTATTAAGGGGATGGTGATAAAAAACATTTTTGGGGAGAAAAGTGTTTGTACATTGAACCTAATCCATTATGGCACTTTTCAAACTATTTGATGTTGGTCATGGAAGTGGTCCATGACTAATGAAATGATTTTAAATCATTATGATTGGGCCAAAATTCATGTGATATATTATTATTATTATGATAATATCTTAGGGATCATGATTGATTACTGAGGATTACTCACTCTTAAGAATCATGTGTTTGGAAATGATAAATCTTTATTCCATGACCCGTGATTTATAATCAATGACTGATTAGGTATGAAAATTATTATTTTATTATATTTTTATGATTTCATTCATATTATTCAATACTTTAAAATGTTCATCAATTGATATCTCACAAATATTCCCTTACTGATCATCTGAGCTCTCCCTTTATTACGTTTCCATTTTTTCTCTAGGGTAAGAATATTTTTATTAAGTGGTGAATTTCTAAGAAGTGTTCAATAAGAGAAAAAATTTATAGGAAATATGGAAGATATTCCAAGTAATAATTTGATTAAATATATAGTCTTCAAACAGAATAAAGATTCAAAATTTTGGGGTGTCAATTATTAAGTAATATATTAGGTTTTCATCTAAAATGATTAAATTTTTAAATCTTTTATATTATTAATCCACAATTATAATGGTACCCAATATTAACATATAATTGTTTTTCCTTAAATATTTTTCAAAAGAAAAATATATTCTTATTACAAAATCCAATTTTTGGAACTTATATATCTGGAAAATGTATCTCCTGGTAAATAAAATTTGTGTATCCTCTAATTAGAAATATTATCCTTCAACCCATCATATATTTTGGAGAATATAGTTCTGGATCACGATAATACTATTCTCTCCATAATCACATCGTTATCAGAAAAAAAACAATTTCAACCATAATAATAATTATTTTCACATTTATATAAAAATCCTTCTCTGATAAAATTGTGCAATACATGTTATTAAATTTGAAAATCATTAACATTTAATGTCATTGATAAATATCGTTAAATAAAATTCAAATAAATTAGCATTTTACTTTTCAAATCATCGGTAATACTTAACACCAAAAATCTCCATGAAATCTAAAAAACTCATTTTGAATCACAGAATTTCATTGGTGAATATTTGATATTTGATCATTCATCTAGACATGTTCATAATGGTTATGACTTCACAATATATAGAAGAAGTTACTTTACACCTTAAATTGAATTTTCTTCTATATAATATACTCTATGTGTCCTCAAATTCCACATTTCCTTCTACTCAACCTCAAGTAGACTTCAGTACTTTGAATAGTTATAATTTGAAAATTGAGTTTTAGTGAGGTGAATTTGTTTCACAAACACTATGTTTCAGCTTCATTTTATAGAATCCTCTTTCAACGAGCCTATCCTCCATATAAATATTGCTCCATCATCTGGTGTAGTCATATATGATCTTCCAATTATTTTTATGAAGCATCGCCATCGACCTTTCTAGTAGTTAACTCAACATATGACCAATATAGATTGAAATACTATTTTTATTCCACCAAAGAGATATTTCTAAATATAAAGTAATAGTGCATGTGTCACCTAACCTATCTTTTGAGTATCCCTCAGTCAGAAAATCCTTTTTGTCATTTTATAGAAAGTCGGATTGTGGGTTGCTGGTACCCATACAGCTGAAACCCAGACACCAAATCACAATTCAAACTAAAATTTCAAAATTCAAACCACCGCCTTATCGCCTCAAGCCGTGAGCCTGCACTGCCTCGAGCGCCGAGCCGCCATCAGATCTGACACGCCATGTGCCATATACTTCAGCCATATCCACATCACAGGATCACCGGTGAGCGTCTCCGGCATCCGTCGTCACATCGCCTCCCCATCACACTGTCGGGGGTTCAACAAAACATCATCCATGGAGTAGCCAATGTGTTCCCTCCCCTCATTCCCATCACCTGATCATCGGTGAGCTTTGTCGGTGTCCTCCATCATCATAGTCTCCCCATGACAGAGGATACAACAAAACATCGAATGAAAAAAAATCAATAGAACAAACATCCATGGAGATGCCTCCTAAAAAATCATCATCATCGCTCCATCTTGACAGCACTCTCGCTAAGAGATTCACCATGACACAGTGAAAGAAAATAAAAAAAAAGAACAGAAGATCCCGCCGCCACCAGACAAAAACAACTGCATCAAACACCCGAAACCCTAACATTCTTACCTAAGAAGATGAAGAACCCCACAAACCACCGACTCATGAGCGTAACCCCCAAACGTGAAAAAACTCACCACATGACGATAGCGAGCTGTCGAGATCAGAACCAAGAGCGCTCCAAAGAGTGTGCCATCAACAAGAACTTGTCTTACACCCGTGGATCTGAACCAACAACCGTAGAATCCCGGAGAGCATCTCCACAGCCTGAGAGAAGACCATGAAGCCCTGCAGTAGAGAACCACCACCAACCTGCTGATCACGAGAAGGAATCATCGTGCCAACTGCAGCGACGGAGCTGGCGGCGGTGTGAGAAAACACTCAGACGGGAGGAGCCCTTTACGGGCGCATCTCATTCCATCCCTTAGTAACTCCCCTAGTTTTTAGGAAGCATATTCTTTCCATAACATATAATTTTTTAATTATTAACAATTTTTCTATTTTTTCAAAGGATTTAGAATATATTAGAAAATAAGTTATATTATACATGGAATAAACTAGAAAAAATATATTCTTTTATATTAAAATGTTATAATAAATGTGCATGAAATAATGTATTATACCTCATGGATTATTAAACACATTAAAACTAGATAAATTAAAATTTGATAATAAATTGAGAAGAATATTATATTTGGAATTAGAAAATCCCATGGACCACTGTTACATTTCAAAATCCCTATAAGTATTAAAAATCAATAGTTAAAAATAATACCATAAAATTAGAAATCATATTGTGATATTTAAAAAGTAAACTATAGAAATATGATGTGTAAATAGGTTAAGTTTAGTAAGGTTATATATATATTAATTAATTATCGTTATTAAAAAAATGGTTATTACAAACCTAGCCATTAAAAATAAGGTCATTGTAGATATGTTCATTGTACATATATCAAATCGGTAAAATTAAGTCATGTATTGTTATGTAGAAAATTTTAAACAACAAAAATTCACAATGAAATTAAAATATGATATTAAAATATTATAAATTTATATTTATGTGTAATGTATGAATATTAAAATTTTTATGAATAAAATATTACATGATGTATATATAATATAAAAAATAATTATTTTATGGAGTAATAAAATTATATTTTAGAATAAAAAAGATTACTTTTATTCGTATTTGTAGAAGTGCATTTAGCCTAGAAATAATGCTTCTTTTTTTCAAAGAACCATTTTCTTAAGTATTGAATATTTCATCCAAATATATTAAATTAAATCATTGTTAAATTAATATTATATGTGAATTAATATATTTACATCATATAAATTAGTTAATGATATGAAATAATATTAAGAACACAATGTTTAGAACACAATTTTTCATGAAAAAAATTAATCCATATATTTTTTATTTTCATTATAAATATAAATATTTAATTTTATTTATTTTAATTTTATAAAATTAGCTTCATATTTGAATTTAAAATTTAAAATTTTTCTTATGGTAAAATATTTTGTTTTTTCTAAACAACGGATTTTTAGGTGAATAGTGAAAAATATTGATACAGTGAATTTTATTCCATTATTAGAATATAATTATGAATTGGAAATTTATAAATCCATATTTTAAGAAAAAAAAATGTATTTTATATGTTTAGTTTTAATTTTAAAAATTTTGGTTTTAATTTATAATCTCATATTTTACATTTTAGATTAAAACTTATATTTTTGAAAAGAAAAATATTTTAAATAAATTATACATTTACTATTTCCAAATTAATTTTTCTCACTTTTAGAAAATGAATCAAACAAAGTGGATTTATAATTTGGAATAATTATGTACAAATTATACAATAATAATAATTTTATTTTTGTTAATTTCTGATAAATCACTAAGGTAAAAAACTAATAACTATGGTGAAACCCCAAATGGTAAATTGAGAATCCAAAGAGGTAAAGGACCTAACATGATAAAAAAATGTTTCTAATTGAGTGTTTTATATTTATCTCGACGTGATATATTCTCTAATTAATTATTTCTCAATTATGGGTCCATTTTCCTTGACATTTATTCAAATTATTGAGACTTTTTGGGTATTTGGAATCATTTCCTCTCTTTTCACTAATAAAATGGGAACTCACCTCTTCACATCCCCTAAAAAACTCATATTTCATCCTAAACAAAGATAAAACCTCTCTTACTCACTCCTATTAATTTTAAATAGGATCTATTATTCACATAAGATCATCCCTCAAGTATTTAACCCCCCTTTGCAAAGGATATAAGCCAAGAAGTGAGGAATACCTTCCTAACCTCTATTCCTATTTTCTTTTTCTGCTTGTGCTTTTATTCTTCATAAAATCCCATTTCACCATATTAAAATGAGAACTCTAGTATATTTATTTTACTTGTATGTTTTTATAATGATGGTATAATCATTAACATTCATTCTCTTTTCCATTAAGATAAATTAAATGTTAATTGTTCGTGTGTATGCTTTACCACCTCTATAAATAAACATATTGCGTTTTTCACTACCGATATATATGATGGTTTAAGTTTAAATTATAAGATTATATATGATACATAAAATTAATATAAATCATTACCATTTTTCTTTATGTATATCACAAAAGGTAACAATCATTATCAGGAATCCCACAAAAATCTACAAATGACTTAAAACTAGTTCATCACCATCTTTTTCTTTGTGAAAACAAACTAAAAATAACATGTAATGGAATTATAATTTTATTATTATGTATAAATCATCAATTCTAGTACATTTAATGACGTGAAAATGTTGATATTTATGACAAAAAAATGAATATGAACACCAATTTTATGAACCAAGTTCTAAAAAATTAGGATTGTTAACAACCAATGTTAAAAAGAGATTATAACAATCTAATACCTAAAGTAAATTATTATTAATGAGGAGTATATGTGGAATTGTAAAAAAATAAGGTTCAAAAAAAGGTAATTAAGATTATTATCTTAATGATTCATGAGGACAAAACACATCCATTAAAATCAAGGGTAATGGTAAGGGATTTGGTAAGTAAAACTCATTTATTTAGGTTATAAAATTTCTTATTGAACTTCATTTATCTAAGATATTCCATTTCGAATGATATAATATATTATTTTATAAGGAAAAATAGTTCTTGATCTAAATACATTTTCAATGAATGTTTTATTTTCATTTTTTAAAATCTTATGAGACTTTTTGAAATGTGAATTGTAATTATGCCTTTTACCTCGATGAAAAAAAAAATATCAAAAAGTTTTTTTATGATTTAGTTGTTGTTATCCTCAAATGATCTATCTTCAATGGATTTATGTATCTTATTTCACCGTATATTTTACTTACTTGTGTGATTATATTTGGTGATGAATTCTTCGATACCAAATTTGTTAACTCTTTTTAGAAACTAACTTGATTTGATCACTGTGAAGGGGAGGGGTTTAATGAGTATCATATTAATATTTCACAAGTTTCCCCCTTATGAACTAAACATATTAATCTAATGAAGGTACCTGATCCACTCAATAGATTATCTCAAACTTTCCTCCTATATATAAATAATATATCTTTCACAGTACATAATATTTACATGTTTTTCACCCATTCCAACTCCTTTACATGCTAGTTAGTCTTCACAACATGGAATAATCCATTACTTTGAAAACATCTTAAATCACTAAGTCATCACTATTTTCACAAAATACTTATATAAATCCACTATAAGATATTAATTCTCTATAAAATATGATCCAATAAAGAAATAAAACACCAATTGATCACTTCATCTCTTGATTCTACCCCTCCATGAATAGATGGATCAAAAGATCTATACATGTACTTATTCTTCAAAAACATCAACATTTGATAATGATGCTCTGCCCATTTTTCTTGAATCTCCCTTCAAGATCTGTACAATATATTCTTCCTCAATTATTGTAGATGTACTCCTTTTAAAGATTTTATTTATTCATACTCCTCTTCACAAACTCCTCCTCTTGGAGTCTATCTCCTTCATGAAAATACACAAAGACCTGTTATTTGTGATTTATTTACTAGATTTTGAAGGTCATGATCCTAGAAACTCAAATAGTGTCCATTACCATAAAACATGTGATCAAAAAATACCAATAACTTCTCCAAAATTCTCATTAATTTCTATATGGGTTTCTGCATTACCACAGTCAATGTAACTACTTCATAGAAATATCTCTCCACTTTACAATACAGAATAATTTCACAATTAATCTAATAAAATTTAACACTATAATATTCTATTATTTATGAAGGAATCATGATCTAAAGATGATTCTATGGATTATGGATTCATTCAAGATCTAATATAACATTTCAGTAATTAATTCATTGAAGTTTCATTCATCGGATCCCAAAACACCATTTTATAGTTAGTGGTTCCTTAAAATCAACTAGCTTTGTACTTTCAATTTCATTATAAACTCATTGGTTTTGAATATAATTTAATGTCATATCATATCCCATTTTTTCTTCTGTGTTCTCTTTTATTTGTTCATATCCTAAGGATACATGCAGCATTGAAATTACATAGCAGTTCCCTGCTATAACGAGATACTTTAGATGATATGATGGTATTCCTTAAACCCATATTCTGTGACTGCTTGATTTTGTCAAACGATACCCATTGTATATAGTCTATTAGGTATAAGAGTCTTATAATACACTAAGAAATGTTATTATGGTTCATTTCATTGTTAATATTCAATAAGGGAGTTAATGGGAACAAACCCACTAATATTAATTTCTCATGGGTTGTGTGTCATTGTATATTCCTATCTATAGACTTGGGTAAGGAAAATTTTACTAAAATATTATTATTCATTTTTTTCAGGAATCAAATTCTTATATTTATTTAATAAACAATGATGATAATAGTTCACAGCGAAGTTGGATACATTGGGAACATCATGAGTGGCATAACATTAATGTATAATGCGAGATAGGATTTTTCCCTTTTATTAGAAGTGAATATCTTAAGACCTTTTATGTAATAAATAAATAATATTAATTCCATGGACATGGAGGATTTTTGATGTGTTAAGTTATAAAAAATATTTTAAAGATATTCAAACATATTGGTTGATGGCAAAAGTTATGTAATATATTTGATGACAGGTATCAAGATAAAACGATTATATTAGAGGGTAAGGGTTCATTGGAGTTTAAATGTCATTGTGACATTAACTATTCTCTGTAGGGTTTTTTTGGTGTTTTATTAGATTATAACCTTGTTATTTAGGTGATTTATCCTAATTGAATTTAGAAAAAGGCATAGAATGTCACACTATGTGTATTCAAGAACCTCATTTAAATTCAATATGATTTTAACAGGTATATAAGATTATTGTTCTCATGTTTAAGGAATAATATTTAATTGGGTTTATTATTTAATGACAAGTATTTATTTACCATTGTATAATGTTGTTTTATTTATTAAATTAAATAAATAGTCATTATACTTATTTTATTAAATAATGTAGGGGAATAGTAGACCAATTTATATTCTAGTATGAATGGAATATTATTTTGGGTAAATACTAATTTATTTATTTAGTAAATATTAATTTATTTATTTAGTAAAAATAATATTTAATTAGTATCCATGTTATGTGCATGTCAAGAAAATAATAATATTATTATTATTATTTATACATAAGGTATTCTTAGAGAAAAAATAATATTAACATGTATTTGTGAATATAATATTTTAACCCTTTCTCTATAAATAACTATTTATATAATTTTCGTATAACAATAATAAAATAGGGTATTCATGAGAAAAAGTGTGATGATATTTGTCATTGTAGAGAATTATCTCATCCAAAAGACACTCTAAAGGAAACATCGAGTGCCATTAGTGTTGTAAATCCACCTCATTCCTCTCCAATTGTGAGAGAACAATGAGAATCCAATAGGGATCATTGGGATTCTAAGTCATGATCATTAATGAGTGACACAAGGCATAGGGTCATCTGCACTAGAATCCATAGAACCATATCATAATGTTTATAGATTATTGTTTCATGCGTGGATCAACAGTAGATATAATCTACCCTAGATTCCTCTTTCTTAATGAAATTATAACAAGAAGGGTCAACTGTATTCCACAATAAATACATAATTACAAGAAGAGGTAATTCTTCATCTATTTAAATTAATTATAAATTATATGTGAGATATTATCATAATTGATAGAGGGAATGATATTTCATCCATTTCAAAGGAGAAATCCAAATAAATTGATGGAAAATTTTTATTGCGAAAATGCCCAATCACTTCCATTGCACCATGGAACCATAAACTGGTATTAAAATAGTCATATGTTAATTTATATTTATTTATTTTCATTGATAATTACATTAATTTTTTTTTATAATCATTTATATTTTATTAATTTTTAATCTGATTGTCTTTGTTATGATCATTCACCATTATGTAACCAAGAACATGTTAATGATAGATAGAGGGTGAGTCTCCAGAATCCATTGGGAGGTGTTAGATTTTTGAATGGTTAACATAAATTAAACATTGTGTATTCCAGTTCATTGAAACTTGATGGTCCATAAGGTACACGAATCTCCACATAGATTCAACACGGTGTGTGTTTAATATGCATCGCGTGTTAACCAAAAAAATTAGCACCCATATTTTTGGATTACATGATATGTATCAGGTGTAAAAATTGTAAAGTCTACATGATTTCAAATTATAAATCACATAATATACATGGTTAACAATGCATCATTTATTTATCACATAAAGCATGGGATTAACAACTGAGAAACATGATATTTAATACATACATAGTTTATTTAATACATATCATGTGGTTCCCATGAAATTAATAGACATGTGGTGTATATAATACAAATGATAGGGTGTTAATTTAATTAATTCACATGTGATGTAACATATATAGTATGAAATTAATTCACCTATGATGTAAAACATTATTAACATGTGGTTTATTTAATAACACATATAGTAATTAATTAATTCTCACATTGTGTAAGTAATTCATAAGTGGTGCAAGTAATTCACATATTTGTTATTTTAATACACAAATTAGGTTTTTATATCATGAAGTGTAATTAATTAAATTACAAAAAAATAATTGTTGAATTAAACCAGTATACATGTTGTGTGTTAATTCATTAAAAAATATTAAATGGATAAATTATTCTGTATTAAATTAATAAAAACATTTCATGTTTCTTCTAACTACACATCATATAAAAATTAACAGAAGAATTATTTTTATGATATTTTGTATGTATTATTAATATAATGACATTATTTAACTACTAATTCAATTAATTGAATTAATTTGGTTAATTTCAACTTTACAATTAGAAATAATTAAAATAAATTCTATATGTTGAGTAAATGTATGTTTATTTCATGTTATGGATGACAATGAGCCTAAGATAGCCTATTTATGATTTGTTACGTATAATTTAATTTATTGCATAGTTTTTTAAATTATTATTGTTAAATTAAAATGATTACATGTGTGTTATACTACCTTATTATTATGTGTTAACTTGTGTGCCCATGGTTTATTTTATATAACCCCATTTAGTCAATCCTTTGGTTCCCCTAACCTATGTGTGAGTAAATAAAAATTTAAGGTATGAAGCCAACAAGAAAGTGGAGAGGGTTCATGTTCAAATCAAAGGTGAAACCATTCAAGGAAATACTTAGTTGTATAAGTGGAATGCTAAAAAATTATCTAATAACTGGATCAAGGTGGATTTTTTTCCTAGGGTCTATAGTTGGATTATAGTCTACTATATAAATAGACTATTATATAGTTCTCATGCTCATACAACTATTTTTATATATTTATTTCTAGTTTTAGGGTTAATTATTTATTTTGAGTGTATGATGATCACATTAAGTAAATTAATTAACATGAATTAAATATAAAATTAAATAAACTAGATTATGTGTATGTTTTATCTGTACATGGTTAATCACTTAAGTTAAATCATCTTACCATTAACAAGAATTTGGTCTGGTAAAATGGTCTTATTTCAGAAATAGGATAAATGATAAAATCTCTCAAATGATAAGATCATTCCATTACATGATTTAGAATGGAATCAATAGTTTCAATGTTCTTGAACTACCATCATTTGGGTGATTTAAACTAACAGGTATTTCTAAATAAATTGTTACTCTTAATTAAAAACATTTATATCATGTTTTTCTATTCCATGTTGGGCTTGGTTTAAATCTTGAGACTAGTATTAATGAAATACAATTCCAGGATTTAGGTATTGGGGAGTCCAATCAATGGACTATAGAGCTACAAGTCAGTAGTTGGCCAAGAACTACCAACCAAAATACCTTCGAGTAGCTTGAAAACCCCTTATTGGGGTTCTAAGAAGTTAAATATTGATCATTTAAACTCTATTATCCATACTATAGGATAATTCAATTTCGATGGGGAGGGATATCAGGACTTTATAAAATATTGGTATACTAATAATTAAATTTACTATGTAAAACTTTTTCTAATCAAATTAGGTACTTATATATGGTGTATATATTATAGAAATAGAAAATCACCCATTATCAACATTATCATTGATATCATTCGTGAATAATTTCAGCCTTCTCACTATCACTGATATCTAGTAATGTTATAGATGATTGAATATTATAAAATTTTGAGCGAAGAAATTGTGTGTGCTTGAATCCTTAGTTCTTGAGCCACCTAAAAAAGTTTCTAGTGAGGAAGAATTTTTTATTAGTGAAGAAAACATGGATGATGTGGTAGATATCCAATTTTTATGCCATTAACTATGTCTAGTGAGATTTAAAAGCATTTGGGAGGCATGGATGTGTTTTACATATTGTTTCATCTCCAAGATCTTTACCAGGATAAAGTGAGGGAAGGGGGATTTGAGATATCCAAGGAACTATTCACATGCATACATGGATATTCGAAACTATTTAGGAAAAATTTGGTCAAGATGATAGACTACATAGATTACATGGACACCCTAGGCTTTAATATTCCAAATTATTTTTGCACAAATTTAATTTTTTTCCTCACTAACTCATATATTATCTAGTTTCATTGATAATTATAAGATGAGAGACACTAATAAGTATCTCATGAAATACCTCATTCTTATACACCTTGTTGATAAGGAAATGGTTCATAATACTCCTATTATTATTATGGTAAATAATGGGAAGCACAATGAAAAGGGTCCAAAGACTCACTCCAAACATAAGGCTTTTATGTAGAGGTATTCCATGATGAGGAATATCCAAATATAGAAAAAAGAATAAAAAAGAATGTATTTTCATGAGGAATGTTCATCCACTGGAAGAATAATTATACCCAAAAGAAGCAAGGGGATTACTCAGGTACATTCGTTATTGAGTGTAACAATCTATTATTTACTAGTTTGGTATTAGACATTACTTGTAGTTCTCACATATATATCCAAATATAGGAACCAATTATATTCATGATGTTTTCCAGAGGAGATAAGGATATTTAAGATGAAAATAGAGCTTAGTCGGTAGTAATAGTTGTTGGAGACTACCACCTCACCAAACCAAGAAGGATTATCATGGTTTTAAATAATTATTATTATGTTCCTAGTATTATCTAGAATAATATATTGGTATGTTGCCTTTATAAGAATGGTTTTTTTTCATATCAAGAAACAATGAATGTTATTTTTATTGAGATAAAAAAAATATGGTATGTCATTACTTGATTCTGGTCTTTATATATAATATTATGAATACCATGTATTGTTAGTTGATAATGAATTATGTTCATATGAATCCTTTAACAATAATTTATAGAATCATAGTCTAGGACATGTAAACTAGAATAACTTGAAAAATAAATATCAATAAGGGAATTTAGGCTCATTTGAGCTAAAACCACATGAAAAATGTCTTTCTTATTTAAAGTGAAGGATGAAAAAAATCACATTTTAGTGGTATAGGTGAAAGTTATATAGATATTATAGAATTAATACACACTATCACTTGTGGATCATTTCAAGTATAATATATAGGGGACTCTAGAACATCATTAATTTTGCTGATGAAATGAGTATATATTGAGTCATCTACTTAAAGAGGTATAAGTTAGAATCAATATAGAAATTCAATGAATTAAAAAAATGAAGTATAGAATCATCCTTGGAAGAAGTTAAAGACTTTTTAATTTGATTGAAGTGGTAAATATCTAAGGAGTTATTTTATAATCCTTTTATGATATTATATGATTTTATACCAACTCACTCCTCCTTGCACAACATAGAAAAATGTTTTAAGTGAAAGAGGGAACTACACCTTGTTACACATGGTGAGGTTGATGATGAGTCAAACTATTATTCAGTTTTCCTTACCAATATATGAATTATAGAATGCAGCATACACACTAAACCAAGTGCCAACTAAAGTTAATGATGGAATAACATATGATTTAATATATGAAAAAAATTCCCTGTTTTAAAACATATATGTATGGGGTTATGAGGTTTTTATTAAGGTCGATTTTTGAAACAAACTAACACCCAAGGGCATGAAGTGTATATTTACAGGTTTCCCTATGGGAAAAAAGTTTTATTACCTATTTTCACCATTATATGAAAATGTTATACTAGATCATAATTTTTTATTCCTTGAGATGGAACATACTAAAGAAGGATAGTGGGAGAAATATTGAATTTGTTGAAGTTTATGCTCAAGATACATAAGAGTTTTCATAGAAAAAACATTTAGAAATTCCAAAGTA
The DNA here is from genome assembly GCA_963277665.1 of Viscum album. Classification (NCBI taxonomy): domain Eukaryota; kingdom Viridiplantae; phylum Streptophyta; class Magnoliopsida; order Santalales; family Viscaceae; genus Viscum; species Viscum album. Next base: position 566,927,425 of record OY728131.1, read on the forward strand.
CGAATATGTTCATGAGATTAATGTATGGTTTAGAATCACTTGTGATGTTAGATAACTATTTCTTTATGGTATTTGGTGACCAAGGAGACTGACACATTAATATTAGATTATAGTGATCATATTTCCTACAAGGAGGTTGTATAAAGCTTAGAAGCTACAAGATAGAAAGAAACCATGGATTATGGGATAGATTACTTGTCTCAGAACCAATTCTAGGTTCTGGTTTATAATCCAATTTATATAAATCACATTAGGTGCAAATTGGTACCCAATCAAGAACGAGACTTTGAAGGTAAAGTGCATACTTATAAGGAAAAGCTAATGGCTAAAAGATTTAAAGAACATTAAGGAATTGTAAATGATGAAAAAATTTCCCCATTTATTATACATAAATTCATTATGTTATAATTTGTATATTTGTGTCCCATGACTATGAGATTTGGTAGTTGGAAGTTAAAATAGGTTTATTTAATTGGAACCTATCGAAAGACCTCTATATGAGAAAAACTGAGGGTTTTGTAACTTAAAATAATTCCAAAAGGGTATTAAAGTTTCATAAATACATATCAGGATTATATATAGTAATAAGGGAATGAAATATTCATTTTTATTAAGCCACAAAAGTGTTTGGTTTCATAAATATTGAATATGATTTGGGTGTCTATCGATGGTTTTGTGGGAGTGAGTTCATTTTCTTAGTAGTATAGGTAGATTAAATATTACTATTTATAAATGAGGTACTAGGATTACGGTCAGTTAAGGAATGGTCTAATAAGTGTTTCTCCATAAAGGTCTTTGGTTAAGTGGCCTACATAGTTTGGATAAATTTTCTTTATAAAGTATCCAAGCAGTTTCTTACACTAATCAAGGGAATATAAATTAAATAGATACTAAGTAGATTAAATTTGTAATAATCCAAGAGTGGATTGGTTATAGTTTCACACTACATTAATCTCTCCTAGAGAAAGTATCCATAGACACAATGGAAGAGATATAGGATGAGTATGATCCCCTTCGCATCTATGGTAGGATCAATTATGCAATCCATGTTATATTCCAGTCTTTATGATTCTTATTCTCTAATAATTTATAGATGATATCAAAAAAATCTAAGTGAACAACATTGGGTTTCTGTTAAGACTATCCTTATGTATTTGGGGTTTAAATATTGATATTTTACCTTTATATGGAGGATACATAGAGATACTCACTAGGGGATAAACAAATTCTTTTTTCTAGACTGATCAGGATGATGTGAGATCAATACCCGAGTATGTGTTAACTATAAATTGTGGAGTTGTGAGCTAGAAGAGATAAAAGATGCTATTTGTTCCAAATTATAAATTGAAATGAGTGTATTACAGACTATAGTACAAACTCTTGTTCTAGGATCTTGGTGTTGTGTATATAAGTACAAACTCTATTATATTATATTGTGGTAATACTGTAGTGGTGGTTCTTGTAAGGGGGTGAAGGTCTCACCAAAGGAAAAACTACATACTCTAGAATTTTTATCTCTTGAGGTATATTTATCAATGAGGTGAATTCATACTGAGTATATTATCCTTGTAGAAGAATATTGTATACCCATTGACTAAATTCCTATCTCACTAGAATCATGAATATCATGTGGGAGATAGTGAGCGTAAAATTGTTAGCAATTGGATTTAGTGCATGTGACAGTCTATTGGAGTTGGTAGTGAACTAAAACAAAATTCCCTTATACTACTAATTACATTTTATATTCATTGTGTTTCTATATAATATAATTTATTATTTGATCCTAATTATTTTTTTGGATGATAGTTTATATAGTAATGTCTTGAGGATACATGTTTCATTGAAAGTACAAGGAAGTTCCCATTATGATGAGATACTTTAGATTCGATTACATTATTCCTTAAACCCATGTTATATTCCAATATGATATTATTTAATGGGACATATACAATATAGGCTATCTAGCATAGGATACTCATAATAAATTTTGATTCCCTCTCATGGTGTTCACCCTTGGTAATCTCTAAGAAGGGATGTTATTAGATTGGATACACCAATATAAATTCAACAAGTTTAATTTTTCATTGGATATTTCAATATGTGGTCCTATGTAATGATCATTTTAATCCATGATTATTATTAATGTGTTTCGTGAATTTCTATCTTAGATGTGTTTTTTAAACAATGATGATAACAGTTCACAGTGAAGTTATATATGTTGGGTTCATCAAGAGTGGCATAACATTAATGAATAATTAATGAGAGGATTTTTACCTCACACTAGAATTGAATATATCATGAAAGTTCATGGAATATAATATCTAGATTAAGTCCATATCCATAGTATATTATTGGTATTAAATTCTGGGATGTCAAAGAAAGATATTAAAATAAAGATGTTGATGACCCAATCTATGAAAACTTATTGAAAATAGATATCGGGTAAAAGGGATTATATCACATGGTAATGGTTCATATGAATTTAAACTTCATTGTGATATTAACACTTTTCTCTATGTGTTCCATGTAGTTTTTATAGATTCTAACCTTGTAATTTAAGTTCTTTAGACTAATTCTACTAAGAAAAAGGGCAAGAGGGTCTCACATTAAGTGTATCCAATATCCTTGGTTAAAATATTTATGAGTTTAAAAAATATATTAGAATATTATTCTCATGTTTGAGGAATATTATCGAGTCGTTTTCATTGGTGAATCGCAAGTATTTATTTATCATCATATAACATATATGTATTTATTTAATTAAATAAATAGATGTTATACTTAGTCTGATAAATATTTAGGTGGATGAGAAGACCAAGTTATGGTCTAATAATAATAGAGTATTTTTTGAAAAAAATATTAATTTATTTATTTAGGGGAGGAATCTTAATTAGACCATATTTTTTATACATTTCAAGTAAATAATAATGATAATGTTTGAACATGGTATATTCTATGGTATAATGGAATATTAATGGGGATTTGTGTAAATAAGGTTCTCAACATTTCTCTATAAATAACATACTATATATTTCTCATATAATAATAATAATATGAGATTTTCTAATGAAATATTTTTCACAACATTTTTAATTCCAGATAATTCACTCATCCCATAGATATTCTAAATCATGGTCCAAGTTCTATGAGTATTTGAAAACATAATTTATCCTCTCCTATCATGAAATAACCAATAGAATATAATAGGAATCATGGATTATAATATTTGATCAATAAAAATGAAAAAAGGAATTGGAATATCTATACTAACTTCCAATGAATCATACACTGATGTTTAGAGATTTCTGGTGCATAAGTATATCACCATTAGAGGGAATCTACACATGATTCCTCCATCACAATGATGTCCGAGAAGAAGGTTCAACCACATTAAACAACTAAAAAATAATTATAAGATAATTTTTCATAACCCGACCCAACAAGGCTCGATATGAGACTCCTTGAGCTCGTCTTCATTAGCCAGGGGCTGGCAACCAGCGCCGAGTAGGATATCACAGAAAAGGTTGAATTTTCCTAAAGTACCTATATGAACGCACCCACAAACAACTCCATGAAACAATGCAGACATATATAAAAGCTGAAAAGAAATTCATGAATACATATATCCCAATCAGAGTACATGATAAGTAAAAAAAGGCTGAATATAGGGTCCACCAAAAGAAAAATAAAAAAGTGTCCAACCATCTTTGAAGTAGGGGATCGTTATCAAACATCTTCTAGTATGTTCTTTTTCAACGCTCTGTTTAAAACCCCAGTCAATCCATCTATTATGCTATGCCTTCTCTAGGTCCTACTGGGACTCTGTCGAAGGACCTTTGGTCTGCACAAAACATAGTACATATGTGAGAAAATCCAATGCATGGGTAAGTATAAGAATACTCATTAGGATCCCAAATAACCCCAAACTAGAATGGTAGTAACTAATAGGCATCAATTATCTTGACCTAGCCTGAGGGAACCCAAATGAAGGAGAAGCTTCATCTCGATACCATCCTCAACAATACCCGACTAGTCATCTCGATGTCTGTGGCATGTCAACAAAACGACACATGCCACGGGGACACCCATAACACACCCAGATATTCTCAGCTCTAAGACTCATGGTCCCGACCATTGACTATCCATCGTAAATGACTCTAGGTTCCAATGCAACACTCGCACTGGTCTCATGAGGTTCTGGCTTCATAGATATAAAAGGGATCCGACTTGAGGAGAAGGTATAAATATGCCTCAGAGCACACACAATGGGAGCACAACCATCCTTGATGGAATGAAGAATGAGAGGGGACAATCATTGACAACCAGAAGTTAATGAGCCAACCTTGACAACCCAGTTGGCACTCAACCGAGATATTCCACTCAATCGATAAAATATACAAACAGCACAAACAGGCGAACCCTCGTGATACCTATTCACGAGATCACGCTCGATGGACAGGGTCACGGAAGTAGTCACTCTATGAATAAACAACCTCCAACTCCCCAGGTAGGGTATCCCACCTAGGGTCCAATAGAGAACACTAAAACCTATATGGAACGCCGATCATAGAAGGGGTATCGTGCAACAACCCAACATTGGTACAACTCGTCTCGAATAAGATCGGTGCTAGTATGGTGTTGGTCATGCTGATAAAAAGAACCCTACTGAGGAAAATACCATGATAGAACATATAAGGAATAAATGCATTTTGATATAGAGATAGGGAGTCTTCACCTAGGGTTCACTTGGGCTCCGTACCCTAATGAAACATCCTGGGTAGAGGATCAGTTCCCGGGTAAATATTGGTCACGCTGACACCAAAAAACCCAACCAGGGAAACAATAAAGGACCTGAGGATCATGTCGGGCCTCTCAAGGTGACACATGCTACAAATCCACTAAGTCTGTTATCAAATAGGATTAAGAAAAATCACTCTAGAAAGATTGAATGCACCCCCACTGCACGTATGCAAAGTAGCCGAAGAGGGGTCACAGTCTGGTGAAGGGTACGTGATACTAAAATCACTCATAGTTGCTAAAGAGGGGTCATAGTCTGGTGAAGGGTATGTGATACTAAAAAACCTCATAGATAAAGGACCAGGGGGCCCACTAAACCCAACTGATCAAAAATTCACAAACATTAACAAGGGGTACCCACTCAACCCTTCCGATAAAGGCATCGTTAACCCATGAAACCCACACAACATCACCTACACACCGCATCTCCTAGGCCCAAACCATGGACACCATCACTTCTATGCAGAAAAAAACATAGGATAGGCAATTTGATCACCCAAAATGGACAAATAGTGAAAAGGGTACTATTCACCATAATAAGCCCAAACAGATAATCATCGGTCCCATGCCTCGATCCTAGAACACATTTAATGGATCATACCATTGCGATGATCTCAGAAAAACACACAGGATCGACTACCCACATGTCTAAATCGGACACCTGGGGAAAGTCATATCCCACCGCCAAAACCCAAAATAGGCCTCATGAGTCCCACACCACAATTTCGGTTTTCGAACTTGAAATCATCCTTGAAAGTTTTACCTTAAATTCAAGGTCTCAACACTACTGATAGTGTATCAATCGGACATCATACGCAGAATATACGTCTGATCCAAGGTTCGCCAAAAAATAATAAATATATTATTATTTTCATAAAGGGATGTTTCAGGACCACAAGCAACAATACCGACTCAAAATGTCGTAAAAGTAGACTCAAAAGTTCCTCCATGAAGCAGGGGTCATGTCCCCACAGACATCTTGAAAAAAGGACCCTTGGATTGAGAGTTACAGGGTTTTTAATAAAAACCCCAGCCCAAAACCATCTGGACCGGCCTGCCGCATGGCCCGCTGGCTCCCAAATGTATCGTCTCCCAGTCAGCTGGCCTCCACCATTTCATCACCTCATTCCACCTCTAGCAACCCACACCACCATTGGAATCTGTCGCCTCTTCTTACAGACCACCAAGAGCACTCTGGTGGTCCCAAAATCAATTTGAAGGATGTTTCGGAATGCTTGAGACCTAATTTACATAGACACAGCCTCCAAATGATGATATGACATCACAATCGAAAAAAAAATGAATCATAAATATAGGAATGGGCTTAAGACATAAAATATCCTACCTTTTGGGGGATTGTCGAATCATCGAGTCTAGATCCACACTCTGGTGCTACTACTACACGATCTAGGGATGATCGTCGTCAAAAATGGCCGCCAGGGCCACCTTATTTCCTTGGGAACATCAAAGAAGAAGAGAGGGAGATATGGGGGCCATTGTTCACCAGGGAGGATAATATGGGTGGGGGATTTAAAGGGGTTTAATTGTTATTAAAGCTCATGTCTTCTTAATGCCCAACCCCGATACGCCTTCGATCTGACACCCATCGCGACAAAGTTTAAGTCACACATAGGATAAACATGGTGTTTTGAACCCAATGACAGGATTTATATTTCAATTTGATCCTCATTTCAAGTGTTATTAATTCTTTCTTCCAAAATAAATTAATATAATTTATTTATGAAAATTCCTTCGATAAATTTTTCTACAACTGGCATGTGGCAAAAAAACATATACCCCACCTAGGGTAAACGACACACTCTGGACTCAACCGTCCCCTATGATTTCTGATTTGAGCTAATGTTTAAGGGAGAACCCATTTCTTTCATGTTTATAGTATAAAAATATTAAAAATATTATAAAAAATATTCTAGGAACACTAGACCATAGAATCGCATGTCGTCTCAACGTCTAGATCTGAAATTATATGTAGAAATATTAAAATGTATGAAAAGGCTAAACCAGATTCACTTCATCCTCCCCACCTTAAGGATATTCATCCTTGAAAAGAAAAAAGCCTAGGAACATGGGGAAGGACCTAAGCTCTTCACAGGGACTCCCACACTATGGAGCTCACCAAAGGTTCATGTGATGTAACAAACACACACTAAGAAGAACCACAACACCAACAATGGAAGAGAGGGTTCACAAACCTCAAAGGTAGCATGACACCCCCAGATAACACTCTGAACCCTCAACAAGATCCAACCAAACACAAGACCTAATCACCGAACACCCTGGGCCACCCTCATCAGTCTACAACCACCCCAAAAAAACCTCAACATACCTCAACCAGCTCTGAATGGTCTATTATAAGACCAACATGATGCTGAGGAAGAGGCCACCTTATCAACCCATCTCGCCACATGACTGATTCCAATTCCAAAACATAGAAGGATGATGCACTCCCGAACATAAGGAAATCTTATCACCCACTAGATATCCCGTTATGTGAGACCTCGTAACAAAACCATATTGTATCAAGGAAAACATCTCTGCCACATGGAGAACAAACTAGGTCACCCAAGAGTACACACTTGGTCTTACAAGACCTTAAGAAACAACCGCCAAAGAAAAAACCTGACCTCAAACTCAAAGTTAGAATAAACTCATCCACTGAACCTTAATAGTATCCACTTTATGCTACACTGACTCACCCACATGATTTTGGATCACACCACAAAGACGTGTCTTATTGGGGGAAGTTTTCATCCTTCCTATGAATTAGAATCCACAACAATACACACCACAACCTCCTTGAGTGTCCCACATAAAAGATGACTCCGAGCACACGAGAGAGCCAACGAACAAACAAAGGCCTACCCAGAAACTCACACTAAGTCTTACCTGGACCTCGGATAAAAATATGCTCCCAACATGTTGCCATGCCTTATGCACACAAGTCAAAGGGACTCAACCACTGCAGCTCGATACTATCCTCTTTGGGTAGCACTGACTCGCCCGCACAGTTTTCATCGCGTCATAAAAACATGTATCAGTGGGGGAGGGATCCCTCTTCTTCATGAAATTAAATCTATACCGAACAACACCACCACCAATAGAGCCATACATAGCTCAGTCTGACAGGATACATTGACCCAAACCTTCAAAGGTAGTTCAATGCACTACTCGATGGGTGGTGGCTCCTCCAGTTCCACAACCGAAAGAGAACCTTCCTTATGACTAGGCCCCGATAAGGATACCTCATCACTCATCGAGTCATACACCAAACCCGACTATGGAACCCTCAAAGTCCACCATCATGGAAACATATTTAACAAATTCAATATGAACCACGTTCAAAGAGTATATCTGGGGATCTTACTAAAGGATATAAAAAACCCACAACTCAATACTATATGATGCATGTGCCATTGATTTCCCCTCTGACCAGTGTCCTAATGTCCTGAGGTGAATGGATGTTTATCAGAGTCTTGGTGTATGGATATGTCAGCCTCTTGTACAAAAAATGAAGTCCATATCCTGAAATCCAAACTCTAAACATCCTATCACTGATATTATACAACCCAAAGCAAGCTCACAGCTACAAAAATTATGCTCTATAGTCTCAAAGTTGGAACCTCCATTGACTCCAATCTGTCCCGACATGACCAAAAAGTACTTGAGCCATGACTCCCCAAGACCACCTCCATAGGCCATGGGCTGGTGACCATCATTGATTAGTCTATCACACACATGGAATCCTTACCATAATGTACATGTACGCAGGCACCCATAAAAACCTCCATGAAACAGTGCATACATATATAAAAACTGAAAATAAATTCATGAATACAACTATACCAACATGAGTATAGAAGAAGTACAAAAAGGGATAAAACATGGCCCACTAAAAGAAAACTAAAAAAGCATCCAACATACTCTGAAGGAGTTGATCTCTGTCAAACATCCACCGATAAGATCCTTGAACAAGATCTAATGAAAACCCTTTTCAGTCTAGCTAATATGTTCTTCCTGCACCAGGTCCTACTGGGACTCCATCAATGGACCTCTGGTATGCACAAGACACAATAAATGTATGGGAAAATCCTGTGCAAGGGTAAGTATAAGAATAATCATTATGCACCCCAAAAAACCCCAAACCAAAATGGGAGAAACTGATATGAATCAGTTAGCTCGACCCAGCCTGAGGGAACCCAAACGAGAGAGAATCTCAATCTCATGAACATACTCAAAAATACCCAAGTAGTCATCTCGACATCCCTAGCATGTTCATATAATGACACATGCCACGGGGACACCCAGAACACACCCAGATATACACATCTCCAATTATCATGGGTCCCTACCATAGACTTTCCATGGGAAATGACTTGAGGTTCCAATGCAACACTCACACAGATCTCTTGAGGTACCGACCTCATAGATATAAAAGGTCTCTGACTCAAGATGAAGGTAGAAACCTACCTTAGAACAAACACAATGAGAGAACAACCATACCTGATGGAATTCAAAACAAGAGAGGACAAACATGGAAAACCTGAAGTCAATAATCCAACCTCACCAACCAGTTGGCACTCAACAAAGAGATGTCACTTGATCGGTAAAACATACAAATGGCACAACCCAACCAACCCTCATGATACCTATCTGCAAGAGAATGATAAATGGATTGTGCCACAGAAGTACTCATCTGGTGACTAAACTACCTCCAACTCCTTAGGTAGGGGATCCTATATAGGTTCCACGTGGGAGCACAAAACCCTAGCTGGAACACCGATCATAGAAAGGGGTATTGCACAACAACCCGAAATTGGTAAAACATTTCTCATTGTAGATCAGTGCTCGTGTGGTGTTGGTTACATCGATACTGAGAACTTCACTGAGTAAAATTCCATGACAGACCATAAAAGTAATAAATTCATCTCGATACATAAATAGAGAGTCAACATGTATGGCTCACTAAGGATCGAAACCCTACAAGAACATCCTGGGTAGGGGATCAGCTCTTAGGAAAATATTGGTCATGCCAAAACCAAAAAACCCAAATAGGGAAACAAAGAGGTATATGAGGATCATTTTGGGCCACTCAGTGTGACACAAGCTCCAAATCCACTGAGTTTTCTATTGAAGAAGATTGAGAAAACTCACTCCAAAAAACAAGAATGCACCCACACTGCACATATGAAAATTTGCAAAAGAGGGATCACATTCTGGTGAAGGGGATGTGATACCGAAAACCCTCATAGTATTCAAAGAGGGGTCACAGTCCAATGAAGGGAACATGATACCAAAAACCCTCGTCGACAAAGGACCATGGGGACCCACTCAACCCCGCTGATCGAAACGTCACAAATCGGAACTTGGGGGGGCCAACTCAATCCTGCCAGTAAAGGCATCACTAACCCAAGAGACCCACATAACATTTCATACACATCACGTCTCCTAGGCCCAAACTGTGGCCTCCATAGAATTCTACATGGAAAAACACGTAGGATATGTAATTTTCTCACCCAAAACAGGCAACTGGTAAAAAAGGTACTATACAAAACAACAAGCTCGATTGGGTCATCGTGGGGCCCACACCTTGATTCATGAACACATAAGAAAAATCATTACATTGTGATTCTCTTAGAAAAACACACGGTATTGACTACTCACTTGTCCAAATCGGACACCCCGATGAAAAAGTGACATTTCACCGCCAACGCCCAAACCAGGCCTCATGGGACCTACACTGTGATTTTAGTTTTAGCACCCAAAAATAGCCTTTAAAATTATCCTTAAATTTAGGGTCAAAATACTTATGAAGGTGCGTCAAATAGACATCAGATGTAGAATAAACATCTGATCCAAGGTTACCAAATAATAATAAATATATTATTATTTTCATAAATAGATGCTTCACACCCCCAAGCATTGAGGCCGACTCAAAAATTCCTTAAAGAGGACTCAAAAGGTCCACCTTGAGGTAAGGGTCGCATCACCATAGAAATCTGCCACACCTCACTAGACCTGCGACCCGCGCTGTTGTCTCCTTCCGCGAACCACAAGGAGCACTCTAGTGGCCCAAAAATCAATATGAAGGATTTTTCGGAAAGCTTGAGACCTGATGTACACAAAAACAACCTCCAAAAAATGATCTTACAGCACAATATAACAAAAATTAATATTAAATAGGGGAACATGCTTAAAACTCAAAAATAACATACCTTTTAGCGGATCGCTGATGCTTTAAGGCTAGATCCGCACATCGGTGTGCTTTTGCATGATCCAGGGAATATATCCATAATAAAATAGTCCCCAAAGGACCCTAGTCACCTTGGACCCATCAAATAAGAATATAGGGAGGGATAGGGGATTCTTTGTTCCAGGGAGAAGAAGAGGGGCGTGGGATAGAAGGGGTTTAATGTTTATTAAATCCCACGTTCTCTTAATGCTCAGTCCTGATACGCCTCCTATCTGACACCAAGAACGATAAATTTTAAGTCACGCTTAGGGTAAACATGAAATTCTGAATGCAACTGTGAGATTATAATTTATATCTAAGATTGTGTTCATGAGTTATTAAATCCATTGTCCAAAGTAAATTAATTTTTTTTACTAAAACACCCTCGATAATGTCTACTACAGCAGGCCAACATTGACAAAACTTATACCCCGCCTAGGATAAACAGCATGCTCCAGACTCAACCATACCTTCAAATTTCTGATCAGAGTTATTGTTTAATACATAACTAATTTCTTAAACATAAATAGTATAAAAATGCTTAATATATTTATAAAATTTATTTTGGGCACAAAGGGTCATGAAATCTCATACTGTCTCGGCACCTGGCTCTGGAATTATCTGTTAAAATATTCCAAAGTTTTAAAGGTATTAACCTGAGTAGATACATAATTTCATTATTTATCTATATAAATTAATTATAAATTACATGTTAGATCATGTCCTTATGGATTCCAAAAATTCTATTCATTCAAGGTCTAAGGAAAAATCTAATGATCTTGATGAAGAAATTTTGTTGGGCATGGGCCTGACTGCTTATGTCATACCCAAGAACCGTAACACATTTTACCACAGTTTAGTTCCAAATCCATAGTTATTTTTCTCCCAACACACATAAATCCATGGGATTTTTCTCCTACTTATGTCCATTTTGACATGACACACCACCTTTCAAACACAAATTCCTTCACTACGGGTGTGGAGCTGGTCATTCAAGACATCCTAAACTATAGGTTACCATCTATTTACCAAAACATGCTATAATTATCAAATACCACCTTGTTCATTCCCATATATCATAAGAATACTTCAAAAGTTCTATGGATTTCACTATGGGTGTGGTCAGTACCATTTCAACCTTCTCAAAACTCTAGATCATCCATGCAGTGAAACTCTTAAAGCAAGAATTTCATTATTCCTATAACGGTTTAAAAAGCAATTCATGGGTGAAACAAATGTAAACCTTATGGAAAACAATATCTTGGCTCCTATATAATTTTCTCATATTAGGAATCTTCATATAAACACACTCTCTAATAAGGGGATTGATTGCTCATTTCTTCTTCTCAATCTTCACTACGACCACCTCTAGGGTGTGGCTTTTCCTATGTTGGAAAATACCTTCTACAAGATATCATTGGACCATCTCTTGACTATATAGAAAATTTAGGATTTCATAATTTCATCACTTTGGTCTGCTAAATTTTGTTTTCAATAATTTAAATATCAATAAACATCCAAATTTTTTGATTGAGATACCAAAAACTAACTTATCATCAACCTTTATATTGTCATCAAATCTAACACAATCCTTTGGGATTATTAACGGACTCAAACTTTGTATTTTTTTGAAAATACACAATTCACTCCCTATTAGTAATATTCTTCCGTTTAATGTATCTTATACCCCTTATTAGTAACGAAATAAAAAATATAGAAAATGGATTCTTATTCATTTTTTTTCTCACAACCATATTTTCCACCCTTTTTAATTATAAATAGTGGTATGATATCACCTACTTCCTTATAAAATTACCATCCATCATTACACTCTAAGAATACATGGGATAAGATGGTGTATAAAATAGCATAGATATAACCATGGTGTTATATGTTTTTCATAAAAACTCACAAGGTGATAAATTTCTCAAAAATAATATTTCTATTAATGGGGTTGTTATAAACAAATTTAACATGAATATATAACACACATATTAACACACCATCAAGATGGTTCATGTTAATGAAATATAGATCCCATTTTTCTCTACCAAAAAATTATCCAACAATCCACCTTGATAAATATGTTGAAAGTATTCATAAAATGGATTGAATGTGTGATTAATATACCATATTTCTATATTTCTCTAAGTTTGATAGAAATTCAAATTTTAAAAACCTTCTTCTCAATGTAGATCCCCCTAAATGAATTCACTCTCAACATATTCATCATGGATATGTACACAATGAAATAAAATTATTCTTAATTTTTTAGAAATGAAAAACTCAATCATCTTCTTCATTTTATTTCATGTTATCACAATATGTAAAACATATTAATGGAATTTGGAGAGACCTCTTTATCCCTCAAGGGAAACCCTTAAGACAAGATCTTCCTATCAACCAAGGCCATTATTTTATTCCAATCCCAACATCATTCTTATATGAATAAATTTTATTCTCTTTAAGAATTAATACATCGTCACTTGTGATTTATGTTTATATCCAAATTCACATTAGTCTCATATCCTTCACATTTCTTCAACTTATCACTTGTGTATGTATTCAAAAAGACATTTTCTTCTTATTTCTACACAAATATCTTTATTTTGATTTTATCCTAATATTCTCACCAAAACCAACACTTGGTTCTTTCCTCTTCCTTGGAATGATATTTAGAGGTGATATGAGTAGGATTTGTGTATGTATATTTCACAAAACCAACAATATCCCTTGAATTTAGATTTCATTACCACTTTTAATATTTTTCAATAATATTTTTGATATTATCCTCCTTCATCCTTCTTTTTATTAGGGGGGTTTTATTTTCTTATAACATTATTTTCTTTCTATGGTTTGGATTATATCCCCTTATTCTTCTTAGATTCAGTTTGATAACCTAAATCATTATAAAGATAGGTATTATTTTTAGGTTGAATAGGTGTAGATTTTTATTGTTTCTGCAATTCTCTCTTTTAAACATCATGAAAATATTCTCATATAATATCAATATATTTATTTAAATATTCTCTAGAATTTTTAAATTATTTTAAGATAAAAATTAGATAGTTTGTGTCTTGGATAGTTATTTTTTAGTTAACAATTACACATTAAGATCACTTACCAACTTATATTTCCCATCATTCACCAACATGTTCTCCTTGATTTCATCAAAATTCGATGAATCCCTTTTGATTAGCTCCCATTTTTCTTCCTTAAAAATCCCTTTTACCTTTTTACCAAAATCAATCATTTGAGTATACATTGACTAGTTCTCCTTCTCTACCTTTTCTTTTCTTTATTGAGTTGTGAAATCTGATCAAGACAATATTTAATATTACCCTTTAATTCCCAATCATGTTCTATTATTTATTCTTAATCATCTTCACAAATTAAAAACTATGAAACTTTCCCACATGAGAAAAAATAGTGACTTCATTAACAGAAGTTTACAATGATTCCTTATCCTTGCTTAAAAATATTCTTCATTTGGAGTTGGATTTATCCTTTTTCTTATAATCCCTTTTCTTTTAACAAGGTAGTTAATTTTCATCATATGATTCATATTTTTTAACATTATTATTTGGAAAAATTTCAATATGAAAAATATTAATTATGTTTAAGAATATATGAAATTTGTTACCTTTAATTTAAGTTTTCCCTTCCAGAATATCTTTGACTAAAGAGTGATAATCTGATTGAGAACCTCATCATATTTCCAGTTGATGGTTTCTTAAACTAAATTATTCTTCCATTTTCTCATGGGTTCAAAATTAACTTATAAGTTCTCTTTATTATTTAAATTATATGAATTCTTCATTTCATACCAAATAAGTATATTGTGTATCTCATCCAATGAAGTATCTTATTAATATTCTAAATATTATACTTTTTGATCAAGCGAATCCAAAAATTTAGTCGCAACATTATTCACAATAGTATATTCTTCAATTATCCTGTTTAATCCATGAATATTTTAAAATATTTAATTTTCAAAAGTGAAATAATTGTACACATCTTCATCCTATACTATTTCAATATAGTCAAATATACTCCATTAAATTTGTGTCTTGGATTCTTTCACACTGAAATTTTCCTCAGAGATGCTCCCCAATTTTTTCAAATCTCATTTTTAGTTGAAAGAACCATCACCATGGTGTAGAACCTATTTGATAAAATCATAAAAATATCATTTTGTTCCTCTAAATCCATCAAAATATTTATTTTATTTGTATAGGTCATATAAGAATTATTAAAATTGGGTTGGAAACCAATTGTAGCAGCTTCACATACCTTGATCTTGAGAGAATTGAGGTAAATAAGTATCTTATTCCTCTAAATACCGTATTTTGATCCCTAAAATATTGGAACACCTCATATTTTTATAAAATTTTGATTATCTTTTTCTCATAAATTTCTCTTGATCTTTAGATATAACCGCACTTTGACAACACTTACTAGGATGTAAGTAGACTGGATCCCTGAGAGGGGGAGATGTGACTCAATGATCGCCATTTTATTTTATGAATTTATATATTGTAAAATTATCCTCTTGAACCAATGAAGGTTCTTGATCCACTAAATGGATGATCTCAACCTTTCCTAAAATGAAACAAAATATAAAAACACATGATATTTAAAAATTTTGACACCCATGAGTACTCTTATCCATGTTGGATAGTCCCAAAAACATGGATACATCTAGTACATCACAAATTTATAGCAACATAGATTCATAATTGTGTTCACAAACCGCTTATAGAATACACTTGAAAATAAAAATTCTATATAAAATATGATCCACCCAGGAATGAGAAAAACGCAATGATCACTTCACCACCTAATGATCATCCTCCATAAATAGATTGATCAATAGATATGTATTTGTTATTAGTTTTCAAGAACATAATATAAGGCCCCAACCTTAAACATTACATAATCTTGAATTAAGTTAATAATTCGCATGGATGATCTTTTCAGGTTTAGAGCTTTAGATAATTATTCCATAACTATAACATTACATCTCAAAAATTTACAATGTAGACACTTCTACTCAGTATCCATTTTTTACATAAAATAAAAATTCTTAAAAGAACAATAATTCTTTTCTTGACATAAATATTATTGAGTTCATCCTTTCTCTTACCCAGCCTTATACCCCATGAAAAACATTTCAAAAACATTGGATGATCATAAAAATATCATTAAGGGTTATAAAATAAAGAAAGAAAAAATTAGTTCATCAATACATTCAAAACATAAGATCATTAACATACCTCATGAAATCATAAGATTTATGAATAACAAATAGAAATAATAAATCATAAAGGTAACTTATGAAATCCATATCATACTTACAATGTAGCTTTCCCAGCTATATATGGAGTTACACTTGGAATACCCGTCATAGTATATTCCCTAAATCTCTTAGGAGAAACATAAATGTTTACCTCTGTCATGTTACCCAATGCATTGGAGAGCTATCTCGGGATCACCCGCCCTTGGTTTATCATGGAACCACTTGTATACGTAAACAATTCCCAATAACCAAAACATAGTCATAACACATAATATAAAAATAAATTAAAGATAAAGTTTCCACATCACAATATATCATTTCAAGATATTGAAATAATCAATGCTTTGTCAAAACCATTTTCAAAACCATTTAAAACATTTAATAATGATATTTTTTAGTCAAAGTGTCGATTATATTTTGAATATTTTGAAAGAAATTTTAATTTCAAAACATTCATGTACATTTAAATATATCCATAAAACCATTTTTAAAACATTTATGTTAATGAGAAATATCTATAATAATAAATCTTTAAAACAATTAAAACAATATTTTAGTTAAAAAAAGTCTTAACTAAATGAGAGACGCTTGAATACAAATATTTGAGTAATAAAATTTAATCCAAACATTGTAATAACATTTGAATAAAGGGATACATGATATAATATTCCAAAGGACAGTATATACACCATATAAGAGTGAATTGGTGCATAACAACAATGATGTCTCAATGGAATGTAAATTGAGTCAAAGTCCATTGCAAAGATCATATCCTTAGATTAAGAAAAAATCAATGACATAATTATGTGTGAAAAATAATAATTCACCCAATATAAGTGAATATTAATTGTAAAACAATCATAGTTCATTAATACATATTAATACCATGACATAATCAAGAAGTAAAATTTTAACCCAAAGAATTGAAATTTGGTTAAGATGTTCTCTTACAGAAATTTGACAGCCTAATGAAGTCGCATTAAAATTCATAAAATGATTTGATGAGAGAGAAAAGGGTATCTCATCACATGGACATAAAATTTACATAAATAAGGATATATAAGAACATATCCCAATATAGTAAAATGTAAATTTAAAAATACATAACATAAAAGAAGTCTTTGACAAAAATATGACGGTGAAAGGTTCCCGTACCAATTAGGTTACTTATGAAACATACAGCACATGAAAGAAGGATCATACAATGAAGATGAAAATAACAATAAATTAAATTATATTACACAAGGAATACAATAATTTTTAGTACATACACCACACAAAAGAAAATAGTGTAAAATATAGCATTAATCTCACGAGAATAAAAAGTGAGATGAAAACCCCTTACCTCGTTGTAATCAATCGAGTCGTATGACCAAAACATAATAACCACCAAATGAATCACAGAATACCATGAGTCTAAATATAATAATTATAATATATATCAAATTTAATTAAAAAATACACAGGATTCAATAAATAAGTGGCAAACAATGGAAATCTCATAGAATTAAAAGTGAGATAAGAAACCCCTTACCTCAAGACTGACTTATCTTTTATGTTCCTTGTTCTTCCTGAATAATAAAAATTAAGTTAATTTATAATTTATTAGTAACATTTTTCAAGTTTATTATTTCATTTATCTCACTAATTACCTTTCTTTAACAATTACCTAATTATTTGAGTTCATATCAGACATTTTGTCGATGTTCAAAACTTGAGTTAAAAATGAACTTGTTAAAATTATAAATTATCCATGTGGTAAAAACTAGATAATATCCAGAATTATATTAATGATTTATATATAATATATATCATATTTATCTGGTGTATATGTATTTACTATATTCCATATCAATTGTAGTTAAGAAATGAAACACATCGTTCATGGAGATAGTAAGTTGTACGTATGCGTGAATGCTACTTTCATTCATATGTTATATTTAAAGGAATGAAAATGTAATAATACTTAGGTAAATTCTAATTCCAGTATAAAATCTATGTTTTTTTACTTAATTAACTCCATCCTTTATATGTTCCATGTATGGAATGAACGAGTCATATCACTTTGAGGGGGCGGTAGTCTGCACTTCCTCCAATGAAATTATCATATTTACTCATTATAGAGACAATAAAGGTATGATATAAATGAAAAATACAGAAGTGTAGAGTCAATATAAATATAATATATATCAAAATTAAATACAGTTCCATATTAATGGAAACCATAAGAGTTTGTAGAAGAATATTTAACAATCATCGTTTCGTGAGGCAGTAGTTCGTCATCCACAGAAACCGTATGTTCTTTACCCATTAAACAGAGGTGTGTGTAAGTGTGGTTTTAATAATTCTCATAAAAAACTAGTTTATTAAGGATACTAGTGTTGTCATAAAATAAAGGAATGAAAAGTGTTTAGGGGGTTGGATTAGTAAAATAAATGAAAAAAACTTAAGAGAAGACGTTGCCTTTAACTTGGGTAACTCCCTTTGGTTTGAACCAAAAGGATTTCTTGAAGTTCCTTTTGCCTAAGGTAAGGCTTCTAGGTGGAAGTGAGGTATATTGAGATATTATTTTAGAAATTTTGGAAGATCCAATAGGCTTGAGAGGTGTGACAAATTTGTTATAGATGAAGGATTTTTATATGGGGGGAGGGGCTCTTTAGGAATGTTTGAAAATATAATTCTATTATATAATGATTTTTAGTTTCTAAAGATCCAAAACTAATTAAAGTTGAAGATAAGATAAATATTGTTCGAAATAAAATCATAAAATAAGAATTGGATAGGTTTTAGATGTTTTTTTAATATTTAAAATCGTATTTACTTAAGTCATTCATTAATTTGGTAAACACTGCATCATTATTGTGTCATAAATAATATTATTTATTTGACGTCTAAAAATTATAAAAAAACACCATGATGTAGGAAATTGGTTTATATTTCAAATACATATTTATAGTTTAAGAGATATCTTATATAACCCCATGTAAGAATTTATTTACTAAAAGACATATGTTTATGTCATTTTTTTCATTACTTTAAATTAATTAATATAAAGTGTCCTTATCACTCTTATGTGGCTCCATGGGGTCCCAAAATCGACCCAAGGATTCCCATGGTCGGAAATGTATTATCAAATAGGATTAGGACACATGTTAGGGTAATTTAATATTATTATAATATTATTTTTACCTTGAATTACACTATTTAACTTTAACCGTGGTAAATAAAAGTCAAAAGTTACTATTCACCAAAAATTATTTTCATCTTATTGAACTAAATTTTACTTACTAATAACAACCATGTATGTCATATTTTCAAAATTAAATTCATAAAAGTGGTAAAATTTCATTTAAATGAAAAAGTCATTTTTTTACTACTACTTAGTGTTTTCACTATTCATCAAAAACTGAAGTTTTTCACAAATTACCAAAATATAAGACTAAGATATATAAGATATTCTGAATTCAAAAATTATGTCTATTTTACCAAATTAAAAAAATAGAAGTTTCGTTAATTAATTTAAAATTAATTCTCATTGTCAAAATAAAAAGCTTGTTTTTAAGAAATAATAACTAACAAAAGATTGGCACTTGTTTATGTCCAATTTAAGGTGAAATTACTTCCAATTAAAAAAATTGGATTAAATGGTAAGAATATAATATAATTACAATTTAAAACCAATTAAAAAGATAATCTAACTATATAACTAAATTATATTAAAAGGAATTTGTGAATTAAAATATAATATTATTCACTATTCATAAAAAATGTATTTTATCATAAAAATTTCAAAAAATTTACCCAAAGTAAATTTTGATGTCCTTATTCTAAAGAAGAATCCTATTTTTTCAAATAAAACATATAAAAGTTACCAAAACATGATTTAATGAGGGTTCTCCATCAAAAGGTGGTAAATCGATCTTTTAAAGAATATTAGAGTATTTATGCTTAAAATTGGATTCATTCACATTTTAAGACTCTAAATTTTATTGGACAAATGAAAAAAAATTAGAAAACATGTATAATCATATTGTAGTTATTTTTATTCATTCCCTCCAATACAATGGCTAGGCATTAACTACCATTTAAAATAATATTATATTATTATTTTTCAGTATTACCCAACGTTGTCTGCAATGTAAGATTTCAAAGAAACCTATTGTTGCGTATCATTTACCCCATCGAAAATAGCATACCCTTAAAAGTAAAATTAATGTTTAATTCAAAAATATTTATAGATATGAAAATGTATTATTCTTTATTTACTTGGGATGTTACATCTTTCCCCCTTTTAGAAATTGCGTCCTTGCACTTTTAAAATTGGGCTTGGAAACTTCATTAAAAGCCACAGATAGAAAAAAGAGTCAATAAAACAATCACTATAAAAGAAAGAAATTAATGTAAAATGTCACTTGAGATAACCCATACTATGATTCCATGAAAACATGGATATGGAGGAGAAACTATGTGTGAAGTTCTGATGGAGAGTGATGGAAAACATGATTAGGAGAAAGTTAACCACCAAAAAATCACAAACATGTGATATGTTAAATGGTCTTTGGTTTCCTAGTAGGAAAAGAAAATAGACAACATTTTTTTATTTTAAGTTCATTTTCATAAAGTTGGATAATTTTTTTATGAGATTGATTAAGGACGTAAGGAAATATACTTACTTTTCAAGCAGAGTTTCATCTTTTAATAAGTTTCTACCAAACTCATATTTTCTCTAAATGATGAGTATTCAAGATGACTTGTTTACATCTGAAGTGCTAGAATCAACTTCTAGAAAATTACATAATCCAAAAAAGATGAACTATATATTTCCCCTATCATTAGACATTAACCAAAACCAAAATGGTTAGTACAAGATCGGATAATCCCAAAAAAAGGATAATCCTTAAAATAAGAAATATTATTCCTAATCTCCAAAATTTGACAAACAATACCCAATTTTCAACATTGACCATTCAATAAACAACTATCCATAAAATTACTCAATGTAAACTAAACTAATATTTAAACCCAAAACTCAGAAGGATTTAATCACATAGTCTTCTATTGAAAATATTAGCCTTTATCTCCAAATAACATCGACTACTCTTAATGTCTCATACTGAAGTGTAATTAACCTAGTCACATATTCTCTATTATAGGTTAATCGTTTCCATAAATAAAACAAATAGCCATAAAACATAGATTCTTATAAAATAAATTTTCAACCACTATTCCACAAATAAAATACCATATTACTCTATTTTCCTTGGGCTTATAGTGTTTCCCCAAAAGAGAGAACGCATCCCAAATACCTTTATCGCATAATCACCAAATCATTTTTATATACTAAGGGTATCCATTTGATAAAATATAAGTTCCCAAAATCAACATATTCTTGATCCATAAAATCATTTAACCTAAGGAATAAGTCATAATAACCAGGGACTTCACGTAGGCCAGTGGTAGGCCATGCGCCCTTGTTGCCCTTCGGTTGTGGGTTCGATTCACATGGCATTGCCGGACGTGATGGTTTATCACCCATCTTAGGGGTTGTCCTTTTTATAAAACTCAAAAATAACCCTAACATATTTTAAACTCAAATGTTGTCTTATACCTATCATTTTCATCCCAAATCAATAAGACCTCAATATCTTAATTAAGGCTTATATATATTTTCAATTTTTTTTATTTCACCTCTCTATGATAAAATAAAACTATTCCCAAAATAAATAACAGCATACCTTGATCATGGTGTCCACATAGTTTCATTGTCATCTTGTTCACATAGGTAGAAGGTCCATGAATTCTAACAATGATTTAGATGTCCTTCAAAATCATTTTCTTCCTTCATCCAAATACACCTTGTACAACATGGGTCATATGGGTGTTCACAGAAAAATAGTTTCGGAAAATAATCATATTTAACATATCATTTAAAAACATCTGATAAAAAATTATTTTTATAAAATATTCATACTGGGTATGAGTTGAAACTTTAAATCAATGGTCATTTTAAAATACCATAAGTCTGTGAGGAAAGACTATAATTTAATAGAAAATATAAATAGGTTGCACAAGGGTCTCTTTATTTAGCACCTTTTTCAAAATCATAATATGCTTCAAAATCTTGTGATATGGTAAAATATTTGAAAATTACTTGCTATCATTTACCTTTCTTAAATATATGAGTATATTGAAAAAATATGATTTTATTAAATACAACCCATGATCTAAGATGATATCGAGGTATAGTGGAGGTGTTTGATATCTCAAACAACTTCTTCCAAGTGAGTGGTATGCTAGAAAAAGTTTCACAATATTTTGAACATGACTTTCCAATAATTATTGCAATCATTTCATAAGGAAGATAAAGGAATGTTGTTTGATATCCTCCTCCTTACATTTTTAATTGACTTTCCATGATCTGAAAAAGATATAAAACAAGTATTTAGCTTAAAGTGTAGACATAGAGACTAACCGTGTGTCTAATAAAAACTCATAATCCTTAAAGTTGTCTAAACCGACCTTTGATACCAACTATAAGGCCAAAACCTTAAACATTACATAATCTTGAATTAAGTTATTAATTCACATTGAGGATCTTTTCAAGTTTATAGTTTTAGAGAATTAGCCAATAATTATTTCATTACATCTCAAAAAATTACCAAGTAGACACTTCTACTCAGTATCTTTTTTTTCATAAAAAAATCTTAAAAGAAAACAATAATTCTTTTCTTGGTATAAATCTTATTGAGTTATTCCTTTCTCTTACCCTACCTTATACCATTTTGAAAACAATTCAAAAACATAGGATTGGAATAAAAATATCATTAAGGGTTATAAAATAAAGAAATAAAACATTTGTTCATCAATACATACAAAACATAAGCTCTTTAACATACCTCATGAAATCATAAGATTTAGGAATAAAAAATAGAAAACATAAAACATAAAGGTAAATTATGGCATACATATCATACTTACATTGTAGCTTTAACATCTACATAGGGATTTACACTTAGAATACACATCATAGTATATACGCGAAATCTCTTAGGAGAAACATTAACATTTACCTCTGTCACGTTACCCATTGCATTGGAGAGCTATCTCGGGCTCACCCACCATAAGATTATCGCAGAACCACTCGTATATGTAAACAATGCCCAATAACCATAACATAATCATCACACATAACTTAAGAATAAATGAAAGATAACATTTCCACATCAAAATATTTCACTTCAAGATATTTACATAATCAATGCTTTTCCAAAACCATTTAAAACATTAAATAAAGAGATTTTTGAGTCAAAGTGTCTCATACCACTTTTAAGATTTTGAAAAAAAAAATTAATTTCAAAATAATTATGTCCATATAAATAAATCCTTAAAAACATTTTTAAAACATGGACATTAATGAGAAATATTTATAAGAATAAATCTTTAAAACATTTAAAATGATATTTTAGTTAAAGAGTTCCTAACCAAATGTGAGATGCTTGAATACAAATATATGAGTAATAACATTTAATCAAAACATTCTAATATCATGATAATAAAGGGATTCCTGATATAATATGCCAAAGTATAGTATATACACCATATAATAGTGAATTGGTGCATAACAACAACGAAGTCTCAATGAAATATAAATTGAGACAACGTCCCTTACAAATATCATATCCTTAGATTAAAAAAATCAATGACATAATTATGTGTGAAAAATAATAATACACCCAATATAAGTGTTTATTAAGTGTAAAACAATCATAGGTCATTGAGACATATTAATAGCATGACATAATCAAGAAGTATAAGTTTAACCCAAAGAATTGAAATTGGGTTAAGAAGTTCTCTTATAGAAATTCGACAGCCTAATGGCGTCGATTTAAAATAAAAAAAATGATTTGATGAGAGAGAAAATGGTCTCTCTTCAAATGGTCATAAAATATACAGCAATAAGGATATACAAGAACATATCTCCACATAAGAAAATGGAAATTTTAAAATACATAACATAAAATAATTCTTTGACAAAAAGATGACGATGAAAGGATCCCTTATCGATTTGGTAACATACGAAAAATACACCACATGAAAAATGGATCATACAATGAAGATGTAAATACCCATAAATTAAAATATATTACACAAGAAATACAATCATGGGAAGTACATACACCACAGAAAAGAAAATATTGGCGACTATAACATGAATCTCATGAGAATAAAAAGTGAGATGAAAATGTCTTACCTCGTTGTAATCAATCGAGTCGTATGAACAAAACATAATAACCACAAAATAAATCATAGAATACCGTTAATATAAAGTGAATCATGATAATATATATCAAATTGAAGTAAACAATACAGAACATGCAAGAAATATGTGGCGAACAATGGAAATCTCACGGAATTTAGAGTGAGATAAGAAACCCCTTACCTCAAGTCCGACTTGTCTTGTATGTTCCTTGTACTTCATGAATAATAAAAATAAGTTAATTTATAATTTCTTAATAACTTTTTTCTATTTTATTATTCCATTTATATCACTTATTTCCTTGCTATAACAATTATCTAATTATTTGAGTTTATATTAGACATTTTGTCGACGTTTGAAACTTGAGTTAAAAAGAACTTGTTATAATTTTAAATTGTCCATGTGGTCAAAAGTAAATTTTCTCTAGATTTATATTCATGATTTAGATATCATATATATAATATTTATACATTGTATATGTCTTTATAATATTCCATATCATTTGGAGTTAAGAAATTAAACGCACTGTTCATGGAGACAGTAAGTTGTGCGTACGTATGAAAGCTACTTTCATTTCAATTTTATATTTAAAGGAATGAAAAATTAATAATAAATAGTTATATTATAATTCCAGTATAATATCTATTTTTTTAATTTAATTAACTTTATTCTTTATATGTTCCACTTATGTCATGAACGAGTCATATCACTTTGAAGGGGTGGTAGTCTACACTTCCTCAAATGAAATTGTCGTATTTAATCATTATGTGAACCATAAAGGTATGATATAAATGAAAAATACATAAGTACAGAGTAAATATAAATATAATATATATCACATTTAATTACATTTATATTATTATGGCCACCATAAGAGGTGGTAGGAGAAGATTGAACATTCTTCGTTTCGTGAGGCAGTAGATTGCCGTCCACAGAAACAGTATGTTCTTTACCCATTAAACGGATGTGTGTGTAAGTTTAGTTTGAATACTTCTCATAAAAACAACCTAGTATTTTTCATATACTACCTTTGTTATAAAAAATGTAATAAAAAGATTTTAGGGGGTTGGAGAAGTAAAATAATAGAAAACAACTTAATAGAAGACGTTACCTTTAAATGAGGTAACTCGCTTTGGTTTGAACCAAAAGGATTTATTGAAGTGCCTTATTTCTAAGGTAAGGCTTCTAGATGGAATAGAGAGATCTTGAGAGCTTATATGTGTAGAGTTTTTATGATCCAAGGGACTTGAGAGGTGTGAGTAATGGGTTAGAGGTGAGGGCTTTTATGAGGGGGGGAGGGGCTCTTTAGGAGAGTTTGAAAATATTATTTTATTAAATAATAATTTTCGGTTTCAAAAGGTCTAAAACTTATTAAAGTAGAATATAAGATGACTATTTATGGAAATCAAATCATCAAATAATAATTGGACAGGTTTTGGATATTTTTTTAATCTTTAAAATCTTATTTATTTAAATCATTCATTAATGTGGTAAACACTACATCATTATTGTGTCATAAATAATTTTATTATTGATGTCTAAAAATTATAAAAAAATATCATGATGTAAGAACTCTTTTTACCTTTAAAACTAATATTTATATTCAAATAGACAACTTATATAACCCCATTTAATAATTGATTTACTAAAATATATATGTTTATGCCATTTTTGTCATTACTCTAAATTAATTAATATAAAGTGTCATTATCACTCTTAAGTTGCTCCATGGGGTCACCAAATCGGCCCAAGGATTCCCATGGTCAAAAATATATCATCCAATAGGATTAGGACACATGTTAGGTTAATTTAATATTATTATAATATTATTTTTACCTTGAATTACCTTATTTACGTTTAGTTGCGGTAAATAAAAGTCATAAGTTACTATTCACCAAAAACTATTTTCATATTATTGAACAACATTTTACTTAATAATAACAACCATGTATGTCAGAATTTCGAAACTCAATTCACAGAAATGGTAAAATTTCATTTAAATGAAAATATTCTGTTTTTTAACTACTACTCAGTGTTTTCACTATTAATCAAAAATTGAAGTTCTTTAGAAAATTAAAAAAAAATTCATCCTAACCTTTATTTGATATTCTGAAATCAAAAATTATTTCTATTTTACCAAATTCAAAACATAGAATTTTCATTACTTAATTTAAAATTAATTCTCGTTGTCAAAACAAAAAAGCGTTTTTTTAAGAAATAATAACTAACAAAAGATTGACACTTGTTTATGTCCAATTTCAAAGAGAATTTAATTCAAATAACCAAAATTGGATTAAATGTTAAAAATATAATCTAATTAAACTTTAAAACCAATTAAAAATATAATATTACCATATAAATAAATTATATTACAAGGTAGTTTTGAATTAAAATACAATATTTTTCACTATTCATACAAAATGAATTTTTATCAGAAAAATAAAAAAAATTTACCCAAGGTAAATTTTTTTGTCATGATTCTAAAGAAGAATTTTATTTTGACAAATAGAACATATAAAAGTTACCAGAACTGTATTTAATGAGGTTTCCCCATCAAAAAGTGGTAAAATAGACCTTTTAAAGAATATTAGAGTATTTATGCTTAAAATTGGATTCATTCAAATTTTAAACCTCTAACTTTTATTTGATAAATGTAAAAACATTTTTCAAATATGTATAATAATATTTTAGTTAGTTTAATTCATTCATTCCAATACAACGCCTAGGCATTAACTACCATTTAAAATAATATTATATAATTATTTTTCAGTATGACCCAACGTTGTGTGCAACGTAAGATTTCAAAAAACTCATTGTTGTGTATTGGGTACGCCATTGGACATAGCATACCCTTTAATGTAAAATTAATATTTAACTCAATAATATTAATAAATATGAAAATGTATTATTCTTTATTTACATGCGATGTTACACTTAAAAAGCTAATGTCGATGCTCATCACATTAGTCTGGAAACTACCATCAAGATCTATGTGATATGGTATTCCTTAACACATCTAGATAGACCACATCAAGAAATCTTCTTCATGTGTGCTCCTCGTCATAAACTACTCTTCAAAGAGTATGTCTCTCTTATAATAATAAATAGATAACTCTCTCATGAACTCTCTTCACCACCTTTTGAAGGTCATTAACCTCTTAAATAAAATAGAGAGGCCATGCTCATACAAAATAGGCTACATATACAACCCATACCTCCTCCACAATTCCCATGAATTTCCTATATGATTTTATTCATGACTGTACTAAAAGTAAATTCTTCATGGATGCCTCTCCCCACTTTACATCATGGAATAGTTACACAATTATTCCACTAAATATAACACTATAATCTCCTCCAATTTATGCTGGAATCATGGATTAAAAAAATACAATGAGTATAGAAAATTAATTATTCATTTAAATTTCTCCATAATAGATTTTTAGAGGTTTCACACATCATAATTTGACACAACTTTCACCATTACATGGTAAAAAAATCTTTTTACATTTTCCTCTCAATGCATAAAACACCACAAGTTTGGTATCCTTCTTATGGACATTTTGACATGTCTCCCAACCATTCAACCATAGCTTCCTTCACCACAAGAATGAGGTTTTACATTTTGACCATCATAAACTATAGGTAACCACCTATCTACAATGGATTGCTTTAGCACTAAAATCCCCATTTCTCATAGGTATACCTCATAAGAACCACATATTACACCATGAGTGTCATTAAGTCTGTTACAACATTATAAAAACTCTAGATCATCAATGTATTGAAACTATAAGACCACAACATTCATTGGGACCATAATAGGATCTGTCATGTTTCACAGGTGAACAAAATGTTCACCATAGAGACCACTATAGTGTGGTCCTTAACTAAGTTTCCCATTATGGGAATATTCATATAAACACACTCTATACTATGGGTATGGTCTACTCCTGGATTCTTCTTAAGCTTCATCATGACCACTTATAGGGCATGGCCTTTCCCATGTTGGGAAATACCTTCCCCAATATACATTTATCCAGCCACATAACCATGTAGACCAGGTAGAGTTTCATTACATCATCACTTTATTCAACTTAATTTTTGTAATAGATAATGATATTTTCAATAAATATATAGCTTTCTTAACTAAGATACCAACACCCATCTTGTCATTAACCTAACTATTTTCAATAAATCCAACAAAATCCTTTTGTATTGATAATAACTGAATATGTTATTTTATACCATTTTTACATTTTATTAAATAAATTTTATTTACATGGGTTATATATAGAAATTTATGGATTTCTATTTGGATGTATAAGTAAACCATTATTTTTCCATGGGTTCTTTAATATATGACGTTGATTTATTTTATATGGCACAAATATATATGTATGATGATGGGTGGGGTCTTATTTCAACCACTGATGAATTGGTTTATGTTTATATCTCATGATATAGTTAGGTGTTGGCATCCATATTTTGTTCAAATAGGTGTGGGTATTATGATTTTAGTCACAATGGTTTTACTAGGATTATGGTGTTTCCATATTTCCATGTTGTTTATCTGGTTATGAAAATTTTCCAATTTTTTTATCATGTTGTTCTATATTTCAATGTTTTTTATAAATTTCTGTGACTATACCAATAAGTTTTTCAAATTATAAAAAATTTTCAATATGAATTTTATTTTAATAAAATGACATTATTTCGAGATTATTCCTTATTTTGAAAGTGTTACACACTCTTATATCATGCACACATGGTTTTTGATTAATGAGATGTATTTAGATCTATGTCATAAATTTTATGCTTTCATAATGAACTTGTCATGATATTATGTTTCTATGTCCTATTTTATTATTTTCATCTATGTTATTATAATTTTTAATAAGATATTGATTTCTTCCTCATGTCCTTCTTCATGCTTATAAACTGACACATTATGATATTGTTTATAAATTATTAAGTATAAAATCCTATAATTTATTAGGCTTATATATCCAAGTTTATAAAAATTATTATATCATGTTGTATGTATGAAAATTTCTAGATGAGCATGATTATAGAGTATAGTTTACAAGTGTTGTAGATGAATTTGTTTATATAGCTAATCATCAAGACACTAAACCTTTCATTCCTTAGGTTGGGTGATTGTTTTTTATATTTATTATCTAAAACATGATATTTATGTACTATTTAAATTTTTTTATCTTAGGTTTCATTATTTATTATCATATGTTGGGTTTAGTTATTTTTGAATATTAGTTTAGTTAACTTTATTATTCGTGTTATATAACCTTATTCAAACCCCTAGAGAAGGGTCTGTGTAAGGAATTATATACTATAATATGGAATTTTTTGTGTCTTGTTGGTTTTCCTAGAAAAATATCCCTATTAAGAAACTATTAAGTGTTTGTGTTAGTGGCATAGATGCACTTAGTGGTAGTTTCACAAGCCAACTCGGGTCGACCATGAACCGATCACTCGAGTTGTCCCTCAACAAGGACCGAGAGGAATTCCCAATCCTCCCGAGATGGAAACTAGTTTCATACATCAAATATACTTAGTGGAGAATGATTTACACCATAAACAACATATAAATAAACATGAATAAACTTATAAATAAAACAAAACTCTAACTGTGGAATGAAAATAAAACTACACATACCTCCATTCACCCCTATGGGTCACCACCAACCACTAAAATAACATTTATCTATGTAAATCAAGTCCTAGTTGGAATCATAACCATAATCTAAAAAAATGTAGAACTATATGTGTGAGAATTAAAACTCAGCAGGATTGATGAATAAACTATTCCCTATTCCTTACCTTCAAAAGAAAAAAAAACATGACAGTTTAAAAATAAGAAATATAAAAATAAGGTTTTCCCCGTTCTTTTAAAATATAGCAACAAGCTTCCATTCTCAAGAAAAAACCATTTTCCATTAAATTCTCAATAATTTTTCCAAGACCTGCATATTCCTTTTTTAAGAAGTAAAATACATATCAGGTGCTAGAAATCATGAGTAAGTATAACATGCTTTCTATTACTATTTAGATAAAAGGAAAACTAACTAATAATAAATTAATAAAGTAGTGAAATAGAAAAAAAGGTAAACAATAACAAGAACCATGGGTAATCCATAAGTAGATAGGGTTAGTGGGGACCTTGGATCTACATACCAAGGTAATGAATGAAACCCAAAACCCACTGTGTCCTCATGCACGA
Source organism: Viscum album (assembly GCA_963277665.1). NCBI lineage: Eukaryota > Viridiplantae > Streptophyta > Magnoliopsida > Santalales > Viscaceae > Viscum > Viscum album. The sequence continues at coordinate 566,958,269 of OY728131.1, forward strand.
GCCACAAAGAGAGGATTCAATCCATTGTTCTAGTGGTATCAGATCATTGTCAAATGTTTAGTTGGTGTTATAAGGTCAATCCTGCAAGGGAGAACTAGGCCTCGACCCTGCCTATCCTTCTACCATACTTGACCAAATCTTCTCAACTAGTTACCCAAGGTCCCATGTGCTCTATTTAAAATGGTATTGAGTTTTTTTCATGAAATCATTTACACATATGGTATCATTTACCCAAAACCCCTCAAACTTTTCACTACTGATCTCCATCCTTAAGCACATCCTCTTTTACAATTCATAGAACAACGTACAAGCCTCTTTATTAGGAACATATCACACACTACACATTTAACACACACACACACACACCATATTTCTAAGTCAAGGGTACATGCCTTAAGAGGGGTTTTCCATTTTCATCAAATATTTCAAAATTCCAAATTAGCCTTAACATCTTAAATAAACACTTCTATTTTAGAAAAAGCTCTTGAATAATGATTCTGAGTTCCAAAACCACACTTCATATATCTAAAATCATTTATAAACCCATTTTAATAATTTTGGATACTTAAAATTGAAAGGAAATATTGTAAACTGGATTATACAAATTTTTTCACTAAATCAATTCACTTCCAAGAGGTGTAATCAATTTTCATATCATATACACAACATATAAAAATTAAAACATATTTTTAAAACAATAAATATATTTTGTAATTCAAATTAATGTATTAGGAATAGGGGATCTACCTCAAACTCATGTCACGCCACATTAGACGATGGAAACTCAAACCTTACCTTTCCCTCTTGCACACATATGTACATTCACTTATATGTAAGGAGGAATTTCCCCTATGTACATATTCTCATGGAAAAATATGCACCAGTGGATCCTTACATATATTCTTATACTTTTATATACCCCACTACATTTACACATGTATGAATCTTCATATACACATATAAGAACACCTAGCCCCATTATATATATTCATCCTTCCATGGGTGAATTTTTATAAAGGCTAACTTAAATATGTACATTACTAACTATGTAAGCACATGGAATTCTTTGACAATGTGGGCTCAAAACCGCCAGAACAAGGTCTGATGATATCTAGAAAAAAACTAAAAACTAAAAATATCAAAAACCACTCATTTAAAATAGACCAAATGTAAAAATTAGAAGACCCAATATCATCTCAAATGAGTCCAAGGAAGCCAATAAGAATACATAAACCCAAACCGCATGAAAAGACCCAATAATCAGACCATTAGAAACTAATAAGGTACGACCAACCTCAAACCACTGCAATGGAATGGAGATAAAAGAAAATAAAATGGGGTAGAGGAAGAATGTATAACCAGAGTAAATCTCACCCACAATGGAGGAAGAGGAGAGGAGTGGTGACTAGTTGGGGATCCACTCTAGGGAAGTGTCGCATGAGGGGGACCGGGAGGGGGTGTCGGTTGTGCGAGTGTGAGAGAAAAATGTGGGGGGACCCTTAAGGTATTTAATAGAAATTATTATTATGATAATAACAATATTATTATTATTATTATTATTTAAAAAAATGTTATTTATTTTGGGTTCACTAGGCCAGATACCCTAATAGTGGGGTGAATCAGGGTATGACAGATTGAAACAACTGCCCCGTCTGATCTTATTTTGCTATTAAAAAAACATATTATCTCTTCTTCTCATTGCAGAGTATGAATAAACCTTAAAGCAGGCACATGACACACTAATTTTTACTTGGTTCACCCTCATTGGGCTACGTCCAAGGAGCATACACCGCCAGTGTGTCGATGTACCAATTCCACTATAAGCGCACTGCTGTTTACAATTTCGAAGCGGACTCACTATCCCTCCGGGTTTACAACCACTCACAATTTGAGAACTCACTACTCTCTGAACTGAAGTGAGCACACTGCTTCTTCAAAAGATCCACTCACAGCTTATAGACCTTTAGGCCTCTTAATTACAACTAATGAATACATACTTAACTGTATATAGATGCTCTATTGAATTCCAAATTTCATCCAGCGATGAATACCCCTATTCCCATGAACACTGGGCAATTCCTCTGAAAGTACCATCACAAAGAACCCTGCTTTATGAGGCTCCCAATTTCACGAAGCTCAAACAAGCCTTCGCAAAGATCCTGCCTTTTCGCGGAACTCACACCTTCGCCGAGCTCATGCCATCTCGGAACTCAAGTTGTTGTAGAGGTACTTCCTTCATGAAGATTGATGATCTACCACAGAGCACACAACATTTGTGGAACTAGATTATCCACTGCAAATCTCCTTCCTTTCGCGAAGAACACTTCCTTTGCAAACCACCTTCACGAGCAGAGAGCAAAATATTTTCTTCCAAAACTCTCTAATTATCTCAAGGGGGTCGATGCCTATTTATAAGCAATTCCACTGACCCTCGAACCTTCCTCATGAAGATAGATCTACGTCATCTCAAATAGCAGAGCTTTGAAAATTATACCGAAATTTTGTCAAAATCGCATAGCACCACAGTAATTTTTCGATCGCGGAGCTCATCGTAATCGTGAATAATTCCGTGAATTGCATCGTGTCGTTCCCACGAAACACCCTCACATTTCCCTTCAACTCTTCTATTCTATAATCTCGTCATAATCTTGACGAACACCATCAACATTCTTCTTGTCTTTGGGAAATCCAATCCATGAATCCAATCTTCATGAAACTCATGCCTTTTCCATATTTTGATGAGATCTTCAAAGAAATCCATATTTTGTGATGCTCACCAAACTTCAAATTTTGGACCCCAAAAATTTGGAAAACACTAGAAAATAGATCCACATTGTATATGTTCTTTTGTACTACCACCAGATCTTCCATTCCATTCTCATAGTTCTTTGTCAACATGTATTGTTAACAACACCTTTGGAACTTGACAATACATCATGGAAACATGCATTGTCAACAAAAACAAGCAACCCAAAAATGATGCAATGATATATTGAGGGATATTTTCCCAAAAATCTCCCCCTTTGGATTTGATGAAAACTCTTCCCATAATGATTCTCTACACTTTGATACCTCTCTGAAGCTCCTTCCATCATCAACCATCCTTCACCTCTTGAGAGTTAGATAGCGAACAGAGATTCACTCACCATATACTCTGAGCGAACATGAGCAATTCTCGTCATGAGAAACAATAGTAAATGAAAAGATCATCAATGAATCACTTTATTTTTTCCACCAACTGTTGACACCAAACCAATACCAATTTCCAAATTATTCCCAATTGTTGATACCACACTTGTAACAATTGGTGATAGCTGCAAAGCTTCTCACACCATTCCAACATCACTGTTCAACTTTTATCACAATCCTCAACTATTGTGATATCTATTCTTTGATTGATCACTTATAGCATCGTCAAATTTAAAAACTCTCCCCCTATCCCATTTCTCTCCCCCTATCTCATTGCTCCACCTGTCAGATTCTCCCCGTGTCTTTGACAAAGTCATTTTCTCCCTTCATTAGCAATAGGTTCTACCCCTTGACGAGTCAATATTACTCCCCCTTTGTCAATGAACCCAAAGGGTGCTCCTTTGTGTTCTGATACATTGGAAAGAAGACATATTAGCACAGTAGAGAAAAAAACACCATACCTCGAGAAGAGGGGGTCCCACAACCACACTTTTTCTAGTGCAGGGAGTTGGCTGAACTCCCAGATCCAGTTGATGACTCTCAAAAGCTTCTTTGGGTAAGGCCTTTGTCAAGATGTCTGCAACCTGTAGCTCTATAGGCACATACTCCAACTTCATGATTCCCTGCTCAACCTTATACTTGATAAAATGATACTTTATCTCAATGTGCTTTGTCCAAGAATGATGGACATGTTTTTTCTAATATTTTTCGCACTTGAGTTATTGCACTGGATTCTGATCAGAGACTTCACTTCAACACCCATATCATCAAGTAGCTGCTTCATCCACAATTACTGTGTGCATACTTGAGTGGCAGAAATATACTCAGCTTCTGTAGTGATCAAGGAAATGAAATCTTGCTTCTTTCTTAGCCAATAAATACACAAGCCACCAAGATAGAAATCACTTCCTGATGTTGATTTCCTATCATCCACTGAACCGACCCAATCGGCATCTGTATATCCCAACAACTCTTGCTGAGTTTGACATTATACATCAAACAAAAATCCACAGTTCTGTTGATATACTGAATTATTCTTTTCACTACAAGCATGTGGATTTCCTTGGGATTACTTTGATATATCTCTTCTTGACATGTGGGAAAAACAATATCAGGTCTCGTCATTGTCAGGTTTAGTAAACTCCCAATAATATTCCTGTATTCTGTGATATTAACTGCCTTTCCATTATCATCTTTTGATAATTTCATCCAGGTAGAAACAGGAGTCTTCATCTCCTTGGAATTTTCCATTCCAAATATTATCAGAACTTCCTTGGCATATTTGGATTGGGAAATTAATGTCTCATTACTTCCTTTTGTCACCTGTAAACCAAGGAAAAACGTTATCTCACCAATCATAGATATTTCGAACTCATGTTTTGTGAATTCAGAAAACTGTCTACATTGTATATTATCTAATCTGTAAAAGATTATGTCATCGACATAAACTATCACCATCATCCTTTGATTACAACTTTTTCTGAAATAGAGATTTTAATCAACTCCATCATGCTGGAAACCAAGTTTCTTCAAATACTGATCAAGCCTTGAGTACTATACTTTTGGAGCTTGTTTCAGCCCATATAACACCTTCTTCAACCAACAACCCTTGTTCTCATCCTCATGAATGAGAAAACCATTTGTCTACTTGATATACACTTCTTCCTCTAGAATCCCATTCAAGAATTCAGACTTGACATCCATCTGGAAGGCTTTGAACTTTTTTTACACTGTAATGGCCAGGAATAATTTGATTGTCTCCAGCCTTGCCATCGGTGAAAATGTCTTATTGACATCAATTCCCTATATCTGGGAGTATCCTTTGCACACTAGTCGGGATTTATTTCAAATCACTATTCCATCTTCATTCATTATGTTGTGAATGACCCATGTAGTCTCGATGAAATTCTTATCAGTTGGCCTCGAAACAATCTCCCACATCTGATTCTTCTCAATCTGATCTAGCTCTTCATTCATGGCTTGAACCTAGTTTTGGTCTTTAGCTGCATCTGCAAAGCATTTAGGATCTACTTGAGATAAGAAATATGTCTGCTGTAGTGACTTCATTCTTCTTGTCTGAACTGGAGCTGATTGATCGCCAATGATATTTTTCCTTTCAATTTCTACTCGAATCCTTGGCTTCTGTGCAGATACAAATTTTTATTCTTCATTCTCATCATCAGTATCTTCTTATGATTCAGCATCAGCCACTTATACTCTTCCTACATTATTTTCCTCCTCATCTCTTTCATCTAGAAATAGTTTACTGTGTTGTTGAATACTCTCTTCATTATCTACTACAGTGACATCATTGCTCTCAACTACTTTTCCCAGCCTTTTGTTAAAGTATTTTTATGCTTTTCTTTTTCATGAGTATCCAAGGAATATCCCCTCATCTTCACACGACTCAAATTTCCTATGTTTCTCCTTGTTGAGGTTAAATCACATACTTCCAAAGATTTGAATGTATTTCATCGTTTTCTTCTTTCCATACCACATATCATATAGAGTCTTTCCTTCCTTCAGACACAACAAATCCCATTTAGAAATATAGACCGATGTCAATACTACCTCCTTCAAAAATTTCTCTGTTTGGTCATTTTCTATGAGCATCATTCTGGTCATGTTGTTGATGATCCTATTTCTCCTTTCAACCACTCCTTTCTGTTGGGGAGTTCTCACTAAGGAAACTTGATGCCTTATCCCATGTTTCTCAAGATTGTCATCCACCTGACTATTTGTGAATTACATACCATTAACAGTACGAAACTTCATAATTTTCTATCCAAGCATCCTTTCGCACTCTCTCCGGTACTGTTTTAATTAGATGAACACATCGTACTTTTGGGTAATAACAAATACCCATGCCATTCTGCTATACTCATCAATAAAAAGTATGTAGTACCTCTTTCTGTCAATTTTCTGTGGTGTGGTAGGCCCACATACATCAGCATGCACCAATTTGAGCACTCTTGTTGAATTCTTTTCCATTTCCTTGTACGTATTTCTCGTGAGCTTCCCTTGATGGCATGCATCGCACGTGGGAGTACGATCACGTGATAGATTAGGTAGGTCTCTTTCTGAATCACACATTACCAGATCTTCTGGGGATTGTTGACATATATGACCAATTCGTTTATGCCACAACTTATTTTCTTCCTCTCTAGATAGAAATCACATATCTTCTTCTCCACTTACCAGGTAGATATTTCCCTTTGTTCTTAAATCTTGATTTTATACTCACTAATTGATTCTGAGTCCTCTTATGTTGATGACTTGAGTTTCTCAATTTCTTCCATCAACTCAAACTTCTCTTCTTCTTGCTGCTGCATATAGAGTTTGGCATCACGAACAACATTGTTGGCATTATTATTTTTGGCTCTCCAAACATCTATATCCTCAAGAGAAGCCTCTAACTTAGCTTGCATATCAACTCTTCCCTCAATTTCTTCTTATTATTCTTTATCTTTGGTTTTATTCTTCTTATGTGAACTACCAACAACTTCCACCGTAGCATTTTCTCCCCGATATTTTCAGTTATCTATCTCTTCAACCTCTTCAGCTTTATACTCATCTGAACATCCAAATTCTTGTGAAAAGAGATTCTTCTTCTTAAAGAAATTTCTTTTGAACTATTTATTTCCTTTCACATAGGCTAAAGACTTCTTCTTGGGAATATCATCTTCATCCTCGTTGTCTTCTTGGAACTTCTTGCGGCACCCTACCGCAAGGTGTCCAAAATTTCCACATCGAAATCATGCTAGTGGAAGTTTCCCCTTAAACTTTCCTTTTCCTCTTTGAATGTTTGAGGAAAGGAATAACATCACCTCATATGTATCTTATTCTTCTTGAGAATATTCAATGGTGAGCTTCTTCATGGCCTTGAATGCCACCTCTTTGGACTTCCCCTTTTCCACGGGATCGTTATCATCATTTCCCATTTCATATGCCACAAGGGTGTTGTGCAGGTTATCCAACATTATCTCTTTTGGGTCTCTATCTTCCAAAGTTGAAAATTTCATATTGAACTGAGGTGTAAGTTTCCTTAAGACACGATTCATAATCATTATTTCTTCAATAAATTCCCCAAGACCTCGCATGTCCTCTACTACAACATTTACCCTATTAAAGAATGAATCAACTGATTCGTTCGGGTTCATTCTCATATCATCATACTTGTTTCACCACACTTGCAACTTCGCTTCTATGACCTTTGTATCTCCTTCATATATATTAAATAGCTTTTCCCACATGGAATGTTATGTTTCTCAAGATACAACCTTCGTATAGATAGAATTGGATAGGGCTCCCCCTAAAGCATTAACTCCCTTGGTATCAGCATCCAATTATCTATGCTCATCTTTTGATAATGAACCACTATTAATATCGGCTATTATTCCATGCATTGCTGCTGTGAACACATCCATTCCTAAAGATTGTAAGTAGTGTTCCATCTGATTATTCCATATTTGGAAATTTTTCCGATTGAAGATCGGAATCCCTTTATGATTGGTGACCTTCATTTGAGAGAGAAACATTGATATCAACATTTCCCTCTGCTACCAATTGTTGGGTCCACTAGGATAGATACCCTAAGAGGGGAGTGAATCGGGGTATGACAGATTAAAAAAACTACCCATTCTGATCTTATAGTGAGTTCTCAAATTGTTTGTGTCTTGTACATGCTTTAAGGTTTATTAATACTCTGTAAATCATACACCGACGGTGTGCCGATGTACCAATTCTACTATAAGCACACTGTTGTTTACAAGTCTGAAGCGGACTCACTGTCCCTCCTGGTTTACAACCACAAACAATTTGAGAACTCACTGCTCTCTCAACTAAAGTGATCTCAACGCATCTTCAGAAGATCCACTCACTGTTTATAGACCAGTAGGTCTCTTCATTACCACTAATGAATTCATCCATAAATATATTTAGATGCTCTATTGAAGTCCAAATTTTATCCTATAATGAATACCCCTTTTCCCCTGAACATTGGAAAATTCATTTCAAAGTACCTTCGTAAAGCACCCAACTTCGTGAGGCTCCCAATTTTGTGAAGCTCAAACAAGCCTTCATGAAGCTCCTGCCTTTTTGTGAATCTCACACCTTTGAAGAGCTAAGGCTGTCGTGGAGCTCAGTTCGTCTAAGAGAAACATCCTTCGCAAAGCTCACTGAGCCAATGTGGAGCACACAACTTTCACAGAGCAAGATTATCCGCCACGAAGATCCTTCCTTTCACAAAGAACACTGCCTTCGCAAACCACCTTCTCGAGCTGAGATGAAAATATTTTCTTCAAAAACTCATTACTTATCTTGAGGGGGTCGAGGCCTATTTATAGGATATTCCACCAACCCTCAAACCTTTTGCGAAAAGTCAGTGCCATGTTATCTCAAATCATGAAGCTTTGAAAATTACGCTGAAATTCTATCAAAATCATGAAGCACCAGAGCAATTTTCTGATCACTGGGCATTCCTTCAATTACATCGCGTTGTCGCCATGAAGCTCCCTCGCATTTACCTCCAACTATTCCATTCACTAAGATTGTCATAATAGAGAAGAACACCTTCTACATTCTTCTTGTATTCATGAAATCCAATCCATGAATCCTATCTTCGTGAAACTCATGCCTTCACCATATTTTGATGTTATCTTAAAGGAAATCCATATTTTTCAATGCTCATCAAACTCCAAATTTTGGACTCCAAAAATTTGGCAAGCACTGGAAAATTGTGCCACCTTGGATTTTTTCTTTTGTACTACCACCAGATCTTCTGTTCCTTTTTCATAGTTCTTTGTCAACATGGATTGTTAACAACATCTCTAGAACTCGACAATTCATCATGGAAACCTACATTGTCAAAAAACACAGGCAACCCAAAAATGTTGCAATGATACCTTGAGGGATTTTTTCCCAACAATTTTTTTAAAACAGGACAGAGCACACAGTTTTGGTGTACGATTTACCAAACAATACACAAATCGTGTTTTCACCACTGGGTAAGAATAGGGAACCCACGCTGTTTAACCTAGGAGAATTCACGGTTTAATAAACCATGTAGAATCTATGAAAAAATGTATTTGTCAAGTGATAGACCAAACCCATGCCTAGACCACATTGTTACTTTTAACTGTGTGTGAAAACCATGAAAGAGATAAAAGCCTAAAAAAGAAACTATGGTCTGAAAACAACCAGAACTCACACCTTCTCAAGAAAAATAAATAATACACCCAAAAATAAATAAAATAAATGGTAAGTGTCGAATTGGGGTGTGACTATTATCCCCACCAGGAAAATTTATACCACCAGAAAGTCCCCAATGATTTGATTGATGAAAGAATAAATAAAAGACACAATAAATCTTAAAAAAAATATCTACCACCTGAGGACCAAAAACCAAGAACTAGTTGTCACCCAAAGCTCAAGATCCCAAAAAGGATACTATAAAGGTTATATCTAAATAAGTGAACCCACACTAAAATAGAGAACAACCAAAACCCATGAACTCAAGCCTCCCAATAAAGATTTAATGGAGAATCTCAAATCCCCAAACATAACCTCAACATTGAACACCCCAAAACCTAACATATAAATTATCAATGAATATTTAGGACCTCCATGAACATTCATTAGGAAACCTAATATCTTGGACAAACAATTACCATGATCGGGTCTAGGAAGAGTAGAAAAAAAAAAGAATTTCCCCTTCAAGAACACATTAAATACAGACGTTTTTGAATTATCATCCTATGGTGGTGTCCCCACCATTTTAGGATTCTACAAAAACATTTATTTTCCAAATAAAAACATCTCAAAAATCAAAAAAAAAATCTAACACTTGGTGGAATTATTAACATCATGAATTACACCTGACTATCTTAAAAGAGGATATCAATGAGAACTATAGTAGGTCTCCCCACTATTTAAAAACCAAAAACAATGGACAACCCCCCAAGAAAAGGGGACCTAAATAAAGAGACTATAATTAAACCCCAGATCACACCAAAATTCATAACTTCAATAAGATACAAGAATCTCCAAATAGCTGCATCCCAAAAACCAGAACCATCACAAAATAAAGCTACCAAAACCACCAAAATACAAAAAAAGTGGTTAAAAATAAGAAATCACAGGAAGGGAATACTCAAGATGATTTTTACCTAATTTAGGAGACAAAACGTTGGATATACATACCCCAAACTTGTAAATTCCCTGACTATGTGAAATGAGTCACTCTATGGCCTACGGTTGTAGCCTAGTTGTCTTGAGCATTCGTTTCCCCACAATTAAGAGATAACAACTTCTGACTGAGGTTTCCTATTCTGGAAACACATCTTATAGAACTTATCCATATCAACATCATTGAAAACCCTTCATAGGATTATGAAAATTAGCTTATAGTTCCCAAAATAACAGCATTAGAGGAAGATGAGTGGGTGGTCTGATGAATGAGAAAAAAATTTAATTCAAAAAAAACTAGAATAGTTACACCCTCACAACATCTAGAGTTCCCAAAGACCATAATACACTCTCAATATAATCAAGATATAACACAACCTCAAATAAACCTTGAACACAATGATAATTATAAAACATACAAAAGGAAATCAACTCCACTACTCTACTAGGAATCTGATAAAACCCAAAAACTAGAAGAGACCCCTCAGAAACGTTTTTAAACTTCTAGGCTGGCATACTCTAAAAATGGCACACACACAAAACCAAAATTTCATCACAAAACAAGTCTCTACATCTCAGTAATAAATCAAAAAACCAAACTCAAAACATCATTGCAATCCAAAAAACACTAATTTGAAAACCAATCACAATACAATGAAACAAAATTTCACTTTTTTAAACCACAACTTATTTTCTAAATTCTTAACCATTTTCAACTTAAAAACCATTTGAACATCAAAACCCATTTAAAAATACCCTTTTTATTTCAATCCGTATAATAATAAAATCATTCCAACACACCCAGTTATCAAAACATTATAGTCCAATTTTAAAAAATATTTATATAAAAAAACAATCCAAAAAGGTTGTGTACATATTGATGGTATTCTATGAAGACTCATGGATATATATAAATCACTTCCAATTTGATAATACCTCTACAAATTCCATCAACTATCCACTATACACATACATACATACATGGGAGTATCCATAAGAATACCAAGGGTCAAACAAAAAAAACTCTTTCCAAACCAGTATTAAAAAAATTCATGATCAACTTTCAAAACAACCATTTATCATTCCAAAACAAAACTTTCCAAAATATTTATTTTCAACAACTTCCATTTCACATTTTAAAAAGCTACCCAAAAACCCACCAAAAACAATTTCCATTTCCAAAAAAAAATCCCATTTCCAAAGAAACCACTTTAATTTTTAAAGAACCAAAGATTCACATTTGGGAAATACGATTTCAATAAATCATTTACCATTTTATAACCCAAGGGAAACACCACCTGATATTAGAGGGAAAAACACTACACATGGCTTAGACACACAGTTTTCCAGGCCATTCACCTATCGGGTGAGAACATCTGAGGTCATCAGTGGTAGTTGTATTGTCTGTGCATGGTTTTCCAGACCATACATAGCAAACATGTAACCTATGAGTCGCACCCATAATTATGACAAAATACTCAAAATAAAATAGAAACACCCAAAAAAACCAAGTTCCTAAAAAATAATAGAGATCCAAACTCATATCTTGAGTCAAGACTATCCCATACTACCCTAAAAATTCAATAATACTTCTGAATAGATTGTGATCAAGAACATACCTACAACTGAACACCTAAATTACAAGAATAATACCACCAAAACTGCCAGACATCCCAAAATGAATAGTTTAAACCAACTCTAATACCATTTTTTCACAAACCAACCATGGTCAACCCTGAACCAGTCACCCAAGATATCTCACAACAAATCCTAAGAGGCATTATTGATCCTCTCAGGTTGGAAACTAATATAAGACATCAAATATACACAGTTGGAAATTATTTGACCCATTAAAATAGATATATAAAAACAATAATCTGATCAATAAAACTAAACTCTGAAAGCGTAAAATAAAACTACACATACCTCCAAGTGGCACGGTGGGTCACCACCAACCACTGAACTAACATCATTCTCCAGATATCAAGAACAAGTTAGAAACATCACCAGAATATAAAAACAAAGGTATAAATATAGGCATGTTATTTAAAATTTAGTATTATTTCATGAATAAACTGTTTTATATCCCATACCTTTAAAAAAACCAAAACATGCTAGTTTGGAAATAATACAAATAAAAAAATATTTTTTTAGTTCCCATTAAATACAAGTAAAAATATTTCATTATCAATAAATCCCATTTTCTATTACATTTTCAAAATAGTTTCCAAGACATACATAGACCATTGAAAAAAGAAAACTCTAAATCATGATCTTCAAAATAGGAGTAAGAAAAACATGAGTTATATTAATTCTAACACAAATGGAAAACTGAGTAAAAAGAACTTAATAAATCATTTCCATAAAAAACAAAGGTAATGAATTACAAGAACCCTGGGAAATACCTATACAGCTATGGCATGTGGTGACCTAGGATCCTTATAACTCAGTATTGAACGTAACCTAAACCCCACAGAGTCTTCAGGGTTGATCCACTAGAGAGGAGTCCATCCAAAGTTCTAGTGGTCTCTAATCATCATCAAATGTTTAGATAGTGTTCTAGAATCAATCCTACTATAGGGAATCAGACCCTAGCCATATTGATCCTACTAGAGTACTAGACCATGTCTACCCACCAAGGTACCCCAGGTCCCATGTGCTATATTCCAAATGGTGGTGAAGTTTTTACAAGATATCATATAAACAAATTATTTACTTTACCTAAAACCCATAAAACTTATCACCACTGATTTCCTTTCTTAAGAACGCCCCTCTTTCCAAGTCACACAATAATGCACAATCATCTTCACTAGGAACATATCAAAAACTATACATTTAACACACACCCCACATTTACAAATCAATGGGGGGATGCCTTAAGAGGGGGTATCCATTTTCACCAAATATTTCAAAATTTCAACCATTCCATAACACTTTAAAAAAAATATTTTATAGATCACATTTGACTAAATATTATGACTTCCAAAACCACACCTCACGTGCTAGAAGTCAATTATAAAACCATTTTAATCATTTAGTATAATTCACATTTAAAGGAATTCTTGCGAGTGATCTTAAAAAAATTATGTCACTAAATAAAATAAATATCAAGAGGAACAAACAATTTTCATTGTGTAAAAACATTACATAATAATGAAAACATTATTTTAAAATAATCAAGGAATTATGTAATAGAAATTAAGGGGATTTCATAGGAAACCTATGTGAAACTCAAGGAACAAAACTTTAGATGAAGGAAACTCAAACCTTCCCTTTACTGCATCCGCGTATATGCACCTTCTTGTATATGTTAGGAAACTTGTCCTCTATGTGAAAATTTTTGTGGCCAAATACCAATAAGGGGATCCATACATATATTCTTATACTTGTATAAACCCCTTTACACTAAGACATGTATGAAACATAAATTACATAAATAATTAGATAGATCCCCATTATATATATTCATCCATCCATGGGAGGATTTATATAAAGGGGGAACTTATATATTTATATTCCTACTTATTCATACAAATGCATGTTTTGACAACAGCAACCCAAAACCACCGCAACAAGGTCAAATGCACTCTATAAAAATACCAAAAACTCAAAATCACAAAACCCCTAATTTAAAATCAACCAGAGGTAAATAAAAGAATAAAACTTACCCAAAACCAATATTATAACTTACTAAATTTGATTCACGAGACCTAATATTAGCTCAAACAAGTCTAAGGACTTATTCATGAATAAATAAACCCCAAGTCATATAAAAAACCCACAAAAAATAAGACCATTAGAAACTCCTAGGGTTTGAAAGACCTCACGTCGTAGATAAGGAATGGATAAAGTGAAAAATAAAGTAGTAGATATGAGGACATGCTTTCCAAAGTAGATCTTACCCATGATGGAGGGAGAGGAGACGAGCAACAAGCTGTTGGGGAGTCCATTTGGGGTGGATTATCGCAAGGGGGGAGGGGGGAGAATGGCCTGGTTTCACGAGGGGGATAGAAAATAGGGGAGAGAATAGTTTTAGTATTATTATTATTATTATTAAATCTTTATTTTTTAATTAATTTTTTATTTTTTTAACAAGACATGACACATTGTTTAGGCGCACAGTTTATCAAAATCTGCCCAAACTGTGTTTTCCCCACCTATAACACCCAAATAATTTATAATGTTGTAATGTTAGAATAAATATTATTTTTCCTATATTTATAAAAAACACCATTTTAAGTTTATTCTATACTCAACACCGAGTTAGCTTATGTAACAGACAAGACTAGTTTTTACCTCATTTTAATGACACGCCTATTTTAAAACTAAATTTTGAAAATTTTATAAATTTTAATTTTGAAAATAATCATACTTTTTGGATTCATACTGTCAAAATTATATTAGGGTGAATTTTTTATTTCTTTTTTTAGAAGTTTCATTTTTTGATGAATCATAAAAATATTGCGTTTTAATTAAAAATGAGGTTTCATTTAAATAATTATTAGTGATAAATTATATTTTAAATTGGTTATTAAAGTAAAATTAGATAAATTATAAATATATTAATATAATTTATTTCATTGGAATAATTTTTATTTTGAAATTATATATAAATACTTGTTAATTTTTTTTTTGATTTTTACTTTAAAGCCCCACTTTCTTATCACGTCTGTTGAATTAGAATTAATATTAATATTCCCACTTCTGTGATTTGAATGTTGAAAAAAATGTATAGTTTTAATTAGTAAAATATTTTTTGTCTAATAAGATCAACTTAATGTTTGACCAAAAAGATTAGTCAAAGTGATTAAAATTAATTATGGTGATTAAAGTAAAAATAAGCTTAATAAGGGACTAAACCTTAATCTTAAGGCCCAAAATGACCTATAAACATTTCCAAAATCTATTTCCTATTAATAATTAGATAATATACCCTCATGGTCATAATTTTATTTTTTATTGAGATATTATTAAATAGAAGTTCTCTGTATAAAAGGTTAAGTAAGGAAAAAGACAAAAAGGGAACTTTCCTTATCTTTAACATTTATAAAACATTGATATACGTGAGAAACAACATATCTTGTGTCATGCACATAATTTTTAAATATAAATGGTTTATAGTTATCATAATGATATATCAATAATTTTTAGAGATAATTTAGTTACTTAAAATGCTTATGAAATGCCAAAATATTGATTATTTAGTTAATAATTAACTAAAATAAATGATATTATAAATATTAAAAGTGAAATATAATGATTGAATTATTGTAATTGATTATTATTTTTTGATTAATATATCATGTTAAATTAATTTAAACTTAAAATAATTGATTTAAAATATTGTTTTTATATTTTAAAATTTAAATTAAATAAATAATGTCAAAATTGATGTTATTGTTATTTTAAAATAAATGATATTTTATTAAAGGATTTAAAATTGATAAAAATTCCTATATTATTTGAAGTGATTGTTAAGTGTTATTAAATATTAAATATGGTATATTAATATACCAAATGATATTTTATAATAAAAATACTAACCCATATATTGTAAAATTGTTGTTAACGCGGTTTGGGATTAAGTAGTGTTTTAGCGCATCACATGTGCTTTTTTTAAAATTCATTTCCACAAAATTATTTTATAAATTATATATAATATTAATAATTAGTTATCTATATATTTTATAATAAATATCACTTTTTTTCTTAATGGTTATATTAATTTTGTTAGAAAACAAGATACTTTAATAAAAACCAAAAAGATAAAGTTGGGGAATCTTATAAATTAAGGAACCAAATTATTAAAATGAACATATTTTTGTGTGGTTGAGTTTTTTATAAAACTTTATTACCGTTTAATAAATTATTGTTTCATTTTTGATCCACCTAAGGTAGGTTATACCTCCAATTAATTAATACCTTTTGGTATTTACAAGAGTGTCACTCCCCCTCCACTATAAAAAGGAAAGCACTCCACCCCTTACTAACACCAATCAAGACACTTTGGAACATCCAAAATCTACACCAAATAATATCCAAAAATACATAAAATTGGCCTATGAGCCTTAATTCTTTCATAGAGTCATCCAAGAAATCCTTTTTGTACAATCCAAAAGGAGTTACCTCATAAAGAGGTAACAAACTTCCTTAGTCTTTTTACTTTTATTTCCATTATCCACCGCATAAAATATATTTATTATATGATTATATAACAAAACCAGTATATTATATATACTATGATGTTTTTATGTTAAGATTTCTATCCACACTTACACACATCTCAATATAATGGGTAAAGAACATACGGGTTTTTTGTACGACGATCTACTGCCTTATGAAATGATGATTATTCATTTTTACATTACCACCTATCATGGGGGAAATTATGATGGAAAAAATGTTTATATATTTTATATATGATGTTTTGTAATTCTATTATTCTTCTATAATATTCATTTATAAAATACCTTTATTATTTCCATTTTGTGTTCATATGATAACAATGTTTGAGGAAGTGTGGACTACCGCCCCCTTAAAGCAATTTGATTCGTTCACACCATACATAGAACATATAAAGGATGGTTTTAATAAACAAATGTTGAATATATAATATATATATGATACTAAAATTATAATATACATTTTTTTTTATTTTTTATTCTTTTAAAACAACAATGAAATGAATGTAGCGTTCATGCATGCGTACGGTCTACCATCTCCATGAATGGTGCACTTCATTTATAATCTCCAAAAAATGATGGACAACTATAAATACATGTATACTGATTATATATGAAAATTAATTCATGTTTTAATTTCTATAGATGATGAAACCATGATCTAATTATATATAACAAACAAATAACAAGTCAAAACTTACCCAAGAAAACTTGGTAATTAACACCCGAAATAGTTAATTAATGAATGTTATTAACAAACATGCAATCAGATATTATAAAAAGTTAATATATGGTATTATGAACATGAGTATGGTTCTGGTATAAGTAATTAACATATTTTAAACCACTATAAAGGTGGAAAAATAAAACAAAACAAAATTAAGGTTAAAGTAAGGGAAATTCATCTCGATTTACATTCCATTAAGACTTATTTGTTATTATGAACCATTTCACTTTTATTTGGTGTATATAATTCCCTTTTCATTTTATATCATGAATCCCATTATTATCATGATATTATATGTTTCATTTATTTTTATTACTTGATGGGGTTTATGAGTTAAATGTTATAAAGTGGTAGGGGATACTTTGTAATGTTTAAATATTATTCTTATAAAGAATGTTCTTAATGATTATGTTTTCAATCTCACTTCCTTTTGTAATTTTTAACATTATATTAAAACAATTACACAATTTTAATCATTTTTCATAGGAAATATACCTTAATATCCATATTCTCAAATAATGGATATTATTATTTTCATAAAACGTAAAATATTTTTCAAATAATGTCCACTTTGATTCTATTAGATTCATGGAATGAAGAATTGAACATATTAGATTCTTAGCATGAAGCCTTGATAGTAAAATATTCTTGTCATAAAGCCATGAAATTATTAGATTCTTGGAATAAAGCCTCGATAGTAATAGATTCTTGGCATGAATTCTTGAAATTATTATATTATTGACATGAATCCTTGATAGTAATAGATTTTTGACATGAAGCCCTAAATGTATTAGCTTATTGGAATGAAGCCTTGATAATAATAGATTCTTGGAATTATTCTTTGAAATTATTAATTTATTCTAATGAATCTTTGAAATTATTAGATTCTTCACATGAAGCCTTGAAAGTATTAGATCCTTGCCACGAATCCTTGGTGGTATATTATAGATATCTATCATTATTCATTTACTTCATAGATATGTCAATTATTATTCATACATGATATTTTCTGTCGATATATGTAAGGAAAAATTTTATTTTAGTTCATTAATTAAATGGAATTTATTTTAGTTTCTTAACTTTCAAAATTTATTATTCCAAATCTAGTTATTTGAATGTAATGTGTTATCTATTATTTTTATTTACATGATAATTTATTCATATTGATTCATTATTTCTTCCATTTTACTTTCCCTTAATAAGCATTTTATCTCATCTGTATTATGTTTAATTTTTTTTCATATTTTAAAGAATAAATATTTGAATAAGATTTCAAGCATGCAGTTTATTTATTTTTATTGTGTTTCATGTTTTTAATTTTTATTACCCAATGTATTATGGATATTAGTTATGTAATCTGGCTTTATAATACTGCTAAGATAATCAGTCGATTGGTATTTTAATCCTTTTAATATTTCCAATGTAACAAAATAATGCACTAGATTTGAGATTATGGGGACGAGGTGTTACAGTTGGTATCAGATGAAGTTTAGAAACAACCTTGGAAACTAGATTTAGAAAACATATATTAGGGATCACAACCCTAAGATAGACTTTGTGGATAATTATAGAATAAAATCCTATAATTTTTTAAGGTAGAGATTATGTGGGTATTCCTAAAACTACATCCCTGTCTAGATACTACAAGTGGAAGTTGTTTCAGAACAGATGTACCTAGAAGTAATAACTCTGAAAATGAGTTTTGAGCCGAACTCGGGGTAACCTGGTACACAACAACAGGCCTTACTATGAACCTAGTTTGAAACTCCCTAGGGATATTCTTAATATAATTCTCTTTTTATTTGTAAACCATTATGAAGGATTTAGATGTAAATATTTATCTAAAGTGGCCAAAGTTTATATAATGTTTAATTTCTTAGGAATTTGACGAATAAATATTTGAAGAAGCTTTCAAGGATGTAGTTTATTTTATTTTATTAGGTATCATGTTTTTAATTTTTATCACCGAATGTATTATGGGTATCATGTATTTAATCTGGCTTTCTAATACTGCTAAACTAATCAGTCCATTGGGATATTATTCATTTTAATATTTCCTATGTAACTAAATAATGCACTCGCTACAAGCTTCTGGGGTTGGGGTGTTACAGTTAGTATTAGTGGAAGTTTAGCATCAAACTTGGAAACTAGATTTATAAAACATAGATTAGGGATCACAAACATAAGATAGACTTTGAGGATAATTATAGAATAAAATATTATAATTTTTTATGGTAGATATTATGTGGGTATTCCTAGAAATACATCTTTATATACATACTACAAGTGGACATGGTTTTGGAACAAATGTACCTAGAAGTATGAACTATGAAAAGGTGTTTAGGGCCTAACTTGGGGTAACCTGGTACACAACAACAGGACTTACTATTCACCTAGTTTGACACTCTCAGGGGATATTCTTAGGATAATTCACATTTTATTTTCAATGCATTATGATGGATTTAGATGTAAATATTTCTCCAAAGTAGCCAAAGTTTATATTATGATTCATTTCATCGGATTTTGAAGAAAATATCTTTGAATAAGCTTTCAAAGATGTAGTTTATTTCATTTTATTGGGTATCATGTTTTTAATTTCTATTACCCAATGTATTATGGGAATCAGGTATGTAATCTGTCTTTTTAAGACTGTTAAACTAATCGGTCCATTACGATTTTATTCCTTTTAATCATTCCAATGTAACAAAATAATGCACTAGCTCTAATATTATGGGGTTGGGGTGTTATAGTTGGTATTATAGGAAGTTTAGCAACAACCTTGCAAACTAGATTTAGAAAACATAGATTAGGGATCACAACCCTAAGATATACATTGAGGATAATTATAGAATAAAATCCTATAATTTTGTTAAGGTGGAGATTATGTGGGTATTCCTAGAAATACATTCCTATCTAGATACTACAAGTGGACTTGGTTTTGGCATAGATGTACCTAGAATTAGTGACCCTGAAAAGGTATTTTGGGGTTAACTTGGGGTAACTGGGTACACAACAACATGCCTTACAGCGCACCTAGTTTGACACTCCAAGCTGATATTCTTAGGATAATTCACATTTTATTTACAAACCATTATGAAGGATTTAAATGTATATATTTCTCCAAAGTATCCAATGTTTATATTATGTTTCAATTATTCAGATTTTGGAGAATAAATATTTGAATAAGCTTTCAAGGATGCAGTTTATTTCATTTTATTTTGTATGATGTTTTTAATTTATATTACCCAATGTATTATGGGTATTAGATATATAATTGGGATTTCTAATACTGCTAAACTAATCATTCCATTGGGAATTTATTCTTTTTAATCTTTGCAATGTAACAAAATAATGCACTGGCTCCGAGATTTTGGGGTTGGGGTGTTATAGTTGGTATCAGAGGAAGTTTAGAAACAACCTTGTAAACTAGATTTAGAAAACATAGATTATGGTTCTGAACCCTAATATAGACTTTGAGGATAATTATATAATAAAATCCTATAATTTTCTTGAGGTAGAGATTATATGGGTATTCCTAGAAATACATCCCTATCTAGATACTATAAGTGGATGTGGTTTTGGCATAGATGTACCTAAAAGTACTAACTCTGAAAAGTTGTTTTTGGCCTAACTTGGGGTAACCTGGTATACAACAACAGGACTTAATTCACACCTAGTTTGACACTCCTAGGGGATATTCTTAGGATAATTAACATTTTCTTTGAAAACCATTATGAAGGATTTAGATGTAAATATTTCTCCAATGTAAACAATGTTTATGATTCTAGGATTCACAATGCATAAATTTATGTGTTATACCATATTTCAAATTATACATCATGTTATGATTTAATCCATTATATTCTATTGTTTAGAAAATGGTTCCTAGTAAAAGTAATTTGAACCTCACTGATCTACATGATCAAAAGATAAATAAGGATCAAATATTTTATGGTCTTAAGACAACAAGGGAAATAGACTCCCAAAAATTCTTATCGTACGAGTATATAATTTCATGTGACAATGGGATTGGTAAATAATTACCCAATTATTATGTATTTGAAAAAAAACTAATATAAGAAGAGATCATCTGAGTACCGTGAAAAATGGAATGATTCGAAGAAGATGATGGGAAAGAATAATTTTCCCTCATGTGATAATTGTTTCATTAAACACTCTGGTACTTTCTTGAAGGGAAAGGGATTTTTTTATAAGTGTGGAGAAAAAGGAAACTTATTACATGATTTCAACGGAAATAAATAATATTCCGATGTTAATTACTTCTAGTGCAAGTATATGGGACACTATGAAAATCATTGTCTCAAGCATCAAAGGAATATGCTAAAAAAAGATGTTATTGGATAATAGTAAAGTTATACTAATACAATAGATAAATAGGAATGATTAAAATCATTTCTCAATAATTATGTCAATTGAATATTTTATATATGATGTACTAGTTATAATAATTGTGTAATATATGAGGATTTTACTACAATACTTTTTCACTAAGGATTTGAGATCATATGTTGAATGGTACCAACAAAATTTCTTCTGTAGAAAGTTAATCATTTTAGTAACACATGATTGATGGAAATACAACACTTAATGTGTTCCTAATGTTAATATAATTATGATGAAATATTGATTTGGATAAGCATTGACTACTTTGGAACTGATTAATGACTTTTTGATAAGTGGTTTGTGATATCATTGATGAAGTTTACAATACTTTTGGATTTAAGGAACATATTCATTAGCATGAGTCTTACTTAAGGAATAAGTAATAAGGTAAGTTTCTAATAAGATTTTATGAAAATTCAAATTATTACTATATTTTAAGAGGATATAGGATGATGTTATTCACATGTTTAGAATGTTAAAATTTAGATCCTCTTCATGTTGAGAAAAGGATAATGATAAGTTCATTTTGAAAATTCAGTGACTATCTTTCTAAAGTATTAGATCATAATATTTTGGAAAGGTTGAAAATTTATGAAATGGTAGATCATTGGATGAGATTTTAAAATTTTATGTATTAATTAACTATACAAAGCATATTCTTCAAAGATACTAAGTAGAAATAGTTTAGGGCAAACCAAAGGATATGATTGTGTTCATAAAATAGAAACATATATTTACATATATTAATTGGGAGTGAATGAATTCATCAACTATAGAAGAAATGGTTTTGAATAAAAAAATTCCTAGTACTTTTATTTCCAAGGAATCAAATGCACCCTTAGATCATCTTGGATTTACGGCCTTCTGATTATTAACTTTCTACTAAACGTGTTCTCTATCACTATCCATTAGAACTTTATCGTTATATTTTTTCTCTATATCCATGTTTCCAATTTCCACCTATGTTCTACTATGAGGGAACCTATTTACTTTACCATTTTACTCTCCTTTATCTTTTATTAATAATATTTTTTATTAACCCTACTTACGATGTGGGTTTTTCAAAAATAGTTTATCTTCAAATATCAATCCCTTGATTACCAAGATCAAGTTAAAATTGTGAGGGTGTCGTTTAATTAAGGTGGGTAGAATGTAACACCCAAATAATTTACAATAATTTCATGTTATAATAAATTTTATTTTTCCTCTATTTATAGGAAACACCATTTTAAGCTTACACTATACACCATGCTACGTTAGCTTATATTACAGGCAAGAATGGGTTTTACCACCTTTTAATGGGACAACTATTTTAAAAATAAATTTTGAAAGTTTTATAAATTTTATTTTTCAAAATAAAAATCATTTTTGGATTCAAAATGATTAAATTAACTTAGGGTTAATTTTTGGTATTCTTCTGAGAAATTTTGTTTTTTGATGAATAGTAAAAATACCGCGTTTTAATAAAAAGTGGTCCTTTCATTTAAATAATTATTCGTGATAGATTATTTTTTAAATTGGTTATTAAATTAAAAATAGATAAATTATAAATATATTAACCCAATTTATGTCATTGGAATACTTTTTATATTTAAATTATATATAATCCTTTATTGAAGTTTTGAACGTTTTTACTTTAAAACCCCACTTTCTTGCAACTTCTGTGAAATTAGAGTTAATATTAGTTTTCCCACCTATGTGATTTGAATTTTGAAAAACAGACATAAAATAAATTAATTAGTAAAATATTGGTGGTTTAACAAGATAAATTTAATTTCTAACCAAAATGATTTGTAAAAGTTATTAAAATTAATTACGGTGATTAAGGTAAATGTAATATTAATAAGGGACTAAACCTTAATCATAAAGACCGAACTGACTTGTAAACTTGTAAAAATCCATTAGATACCAATAATTAGACCATATATCCAATTTTTTATAATTTTATGGGTTATAGGGATATTATTAAATGGGATTACCCTATATAAAAGGTTAATTAAAGAAAAAGACAAAAAGAGAACTTTCCTTACCTTTAACATTTATAAAACATTGAGATATGTAAAAAACATCATATTATTAGTTATACATATCATATTTAAATATAAATAGGTTATATTTATCATAATAATTTATCAATAATTTTTTGATATGATTCAGTTACATAAAATTCTTAAGAAATGCCAATGTAGTAATTATTTAGTTCATAATTAACTAAAATAAATGATACTATAAATACTAAAAGTGAAATTTGTTGATAGAATTGTTGTAGTTAATTATTTTTGTATATGAATATATCATGTTACATATTAGTAAACATAATAAGAATTTAATTTTAATATTTTTTTTGACATTTTAAAATTTTAAATTAATAAATAATGTCAAAATTGACATTATTGTTATTTTACAATAAATGATATTTTATTAAATAATTTAAAATTAATAAAAAATAATATAATATTCCAAGTGATTAGTATGTGTTAATAAATATGAAATATGGTATATTAAGGTACCATTTGATATTTCATAATTAACGTACTAACCCATATATTGTAAAAACTTTGTTAACATGGTATGAGATTAATTTGTGTTTTAGCACGTCACATGGTCTTGTTTTAAAATTAATTTTAAAAAACATGGGATTTTTATTTTATAAATTAGATATAATATTAATAACTCAGTATATCTATATTTTATAATAAATCTCACTTTGTTTTAGTCTTAATGGTTAAATTAATTAGGTTAGAAAACAATATGCTTTAATAAAAACCAAAATGATAAAATTGGGGAATCTTATAAGTTAAGGAACCAATTTATTAAAATTCAAATATGATTGTGTCTTGGAGGTTTTAATAGAACATTATTCCCCTTTAATCCATTATTTTCCAATTTTTTAGGCATTTTAGTTAGGTTATACCTCCCATTAATGAATACATTTTGGTATTTACAAGAGTTCCACTCCACCCCCACTATAAAAATTTAAGTACTATACCCCTCACTCACACCCCAATCCACTTTATCTCGTCCGAAATATACCCAAATGGTCTATAAAAATACCTCCCCTATACCTAGAGGCATCTATTTGGTCATAAATCCATCCACGTAATCCTTTTGGTACAATCCAAATGGAGTTACCTGATTAAGAGGTAACAATCTTCCTTAATCCTTTTAGATTTATTTCCATTCTCCACCCCCTAAAATATCCTTATTTTATTATTATATAACCAAAAAATTATAATAAATATACTAGTATGTTTTTTTGTTGATATTTATATCTAAAAATACACATACCTCTATTTAATGTGTTAAAAACATAGTATTTCTTCGTACAACGATCTACTGCCTCACGAAACGTTGATTGTTCATTTTTCTATTCCACCTATCATGGTGGAGATTATATTGGAAACTATGTTTACGTATTTTATATATGATACTTATAATTCATTTATTATTGTGTAATGTTTATATATAACATACCTTTATTCTTTTCATTTTTTTTATATGATAACATCATTTGAGGAAGTGTGGACTACCACCCCCTCGAAGTGATTTGATTCGTTCACACCATACATGGAACGTATAAAGGAAGGTTTTAATAAACCTATATAAAATATATAATATGTATACGGTGATTTAATTATAATATACATATTAATTATTTATTTTACATTATTTTAAAACAACAATAAAATGAAAGTAGCGTTCATGCGTACATACGACCAACCGTCTCCATAAATGGTGTACTTCATTTCTAATCTCCAAAAATAATGGACTTCCATAAATACATGTATACTTGTAATATATGATAATAAAATAATTTTGTACATTTTTTATATGATAAAATTGTGATCTGATTAATGATAACAAACAAATAACAAGTTGAAACTTACTCGAGCAAACTAGGCAATTAACACCTGAAATAGTGAAATTAATGAAAATTGTTAACAAAAGGACAATAAGATAATATAAGAAGTTAATATATGCCATTATAAACATTATTATGGATTTTTTATAAGTTATTAACATATTTTAAACAACTATATTTGAGGATAAATACCACACAACAAAAGGAAGGTTAAGGTAATGGAATTTTGTCTCAATTTACATTCCCCTGAGACTTATTTGTTATTATGCGCCAATTCACTTTTATTTGGTGTATATACTGTATTTTCCATGTTATAAAATTAATACCATTATTACCATGAAATTATATATTTCATTTAGTCTTATTAATTCTTGGTTATTATGATTTAAATGTTTTAAAGTGGTATGGGACACTTTATAATTTTTAAAGATTATTCTCTTAATGAATGTTTTTAATAACTGTCTTTGCAATATCAGTTATTTTTGTGATTGTTAACTTTATATTAAAAAAATAACATAATTTTAATAAATTTTCATTGGAAATTTACCTTAATATCCATATTCTCATACAATAGGTATTAATATTTTCCTTAACCTAATACCATTTTTCTTATGGTGTCCACTTTGATTGTAATAGATTCTTGGCATAAAGACTTCAAAGTATAAGATTCTTTTCATGAAGCCTTTAAAGTAATATATTATTTGAATGAATAATTGAAACTATTATATTGTTGGAATGAAGCCTTGAAAGTAATATATTTTATTCATTAATCCTTGAAAGTATTATATTCTTGGCATCAATCCTTGATAGTGATAGATTCTTGGAAAGAAGCCATGAAAGTATTAGATTCTTGGAATGAGACCTTGATAGTAATAGATTCTTATCAGGAAGCCTTGAAATTATTATATTATCAGCATGAAGCCTTGAAATTATTAGATTCTTTTCATGAATACATGAAAGTATTAGATCCTTAGCACAAACCCTCAGGGGTATATTATAGATATACATCATTATTCATTTCCTTTATAGATATATTAGTTATTACTCATCCATGAGATTTTATATCAACATATTTATAGAAACATTTCATTTCAGTTAATTGATTAAAAGGAATGTATTTCATTCTCATACCTTTCTATATTTAATTTTCCTTATCTAGTTATTTTAATGGAAGGTGTTATTAGTTATTTTCCTCTCCATGTTAATTTATTATTATTGATTCATTATTGTTTCCAATTTACTTTTCCTTGCTGATCGTTTGAGCTCACTCTTCTTAATTTTCATTTCTTGAGGTTATGAAGAAGAAACCTTTGAATAGTCTTACAAGGATACATTTTATTCCATTTTATTATGTATCAGATTTTTAATTTTGATTTCCCAACTTATTATGGGTACCATTTATATAATCTGGTTTTCAAAGAGTGATAAACTAATCGGTCCATCAGGATTTGATTCCTTGTAATCATCCCAATGTAATAAAATAATACATTGATTCTGGGATTCTATCTTCTAGGTTTCTGGGTTTGGGTTGTTACACTACTGTTCAAGCACAAGGAATCGACAAGGTTACCTCTAAGAGGCCACACGGCTTAACAAACAATGTGGAAGCCTAGTAAAACGGCTCTAAAAGGTGATAGACCCAACCCATACAAGCACCAAACCATTACTCTTAATCATGTGGGATAACTATTCAATATCTAAATTCCTAAAAAAATAAACTTCGACTAGCCAACTAATATAACTCAAACCCACTCAATAACAAGATAGGATAAGTACAAAATAGATAAAATAAAAGACAAGGGTAGGATTGGGGTGTTACAAGTAATAAATATGAAAAAGGGTTAGATGATAATTGACTTGATCATCACCATGACGAATGATTAGTGGGACTAATACTACACACCTATTTAGACACTCCAATATGATATGATTTAGTTAATCACATATTCTTTATGAAACACTAAGAAGGATTAATTTCCTAGTTAAATTGATGGATTAAGTTGAGAAGTATAAGATAACCCAAATTAATGTATCCTGGGTTAAACTAATTTTTATATAAGTAATTATAGTTCAATGTGATAATATAAATGAAAAATGAATTTGAATATTGAAATTACTTTTATTATTATGATAATTCCCTCTTATTGTTAATGTTTTTTCACTCATGTCAACCCTGTTGGTTTTACAAATGGATGCAGCCTGAATGAATCATGGTTGTGAGGAAGAGTGCATATATTACCTCAATGAACAACCCATTAGAATGGGATATGAAGTTATAAACCTTATGATTATTCCAAAACATCTATAATTAAATGTAATTAATAATGTGAACATTTTCAACGTTTTATATACACCAAATAGAATAAAAATGGTGTCTCATAAATGACCCAGTGATGATGAAGATGAAGGAAAAAATGATCAATTTATTATATATAAAAATGAGAGAAGAATCACCAAGGGAACTACATCAATGTAATTTTAAATAGTTTACTAGTGGAATATTCTTTCATTGAGCATCAAACTATTGTATGAAAATGAAAATGTTAGTTAGCACTATTATAGTAGAAAATATGAAACCAAAAGCACCTATAAAAATTCAGTGTCTTATGTGTGGGGAACATAGAAATTATCTATGTTAATTCCTATATTTAATGACAAATCAAGATGGTGAGAATCACCAATCTCCAAGAATAAGAAGATGATATATTTCCTATTCGAGCACTACTCCCAAAGTGAATCCTGATATTTAAGTTACATGTACCATCCAATTCGGAGTTGTAGACGTCTTGTTGAAATTGTATTATAGGATACCTAGAATATCTAATAAGTTTTAAAAAATTATTAAATCTCCACCCAAATGATTTGATTGTATAAGAAATATTCTAGTTGTGAGATTATTTTATTACAAGTTGGGGTTTATAGGAATATTCCTTGTGTAAATATTATTATCATCCCATTGGAAAAAATTAAATGTGATTTTCATAATGAATTGACTTCCCACAACATAGAGAAAAATTTATTTAGGGTAATTAAAGCACATTTCATATTAACCTATGATATAATATTAATGAAAGTATGACAATAAAAATCCTCTAGAAAGAAATTATATTGTTTGGGTCTTGATATTGAATAATGGAAGACTCTTGGACAAAAAAGTTAGAGAAAAAATTCAATATTATGGATAAGATTATTCTAAGTAAATAGATATGTTTATAAATTATGTGAGGTTGATATATTTATAGATATTATATCTTGTTTCATCTCTATACCCTTATCTATTTTCATTGGTATGTGATAATTAAAAAATTTCAGGACTCAATTTATTTAATGGGATAAAATGTAACACCCAGTGTTTTTAGAAAGAATATTCCTTCTTAAAACTAAATGTTTATAATTATTAACTATTATACCCTATTTTATAAAATTAATCCAAATATATTAAGTAAAAATCATACTATTTACAGACTAAACTAAAAACACTATTATTTCATTGTATAATGTCACAATAAAAAATCAAATGAAACTAACTATTATACATCATGGATGATTACATCTTTTAAAAATGTAAAAATTAAAATGGGAAAATTAAATTGAAAATAATAACATCATTAGAACAAGAAAATTACCTAGGACATTATCTTCTTTAATGATCACTAATAGTATAAAAATTAATAATTATAAAGAATTCCATGGAAGAAGAAATGATTTTGTGATATTTAAAATGAAATCAATAAAAATTGGATGTGTGAATGGAATAATTTTAGTAAGGTTATTCATATAATAATTAAATATATTCATTGCAAATATGGTCATTAAAAATAGACACTATAAATATGGTCATTGTAGATATGGTTGTTAGACATATATTTACTAGGTATACTGAAGTCATGTATTTTTTAGTAGTAAATTTTATAAAATATAACTCACAATGAAATAAAATATGATATTCAAATATAATAAATTTATTTTTATATGTTATGTATAAATATTAATTTTATTATGATTAAAATCTGATAGTTTAAATATATGATATTTAAAAAATTATTTTAATGGAGCATTAAATTTATATTTTAGAATATAAATAATTTATTTTAATTTTATTTATTAAAGATTATTTTTTATAAAATTAATTTTTTTTTCAAAGACTAATTCTTTTATGTATTTTATATTTTATCCTAATATATTAAATTTAAAATCTTTTAAAATATTGTTATATGTGAAATAATATAGTAACATCATTTAAATTAGAAATGATATGATATAATAAAAACAATGTTTAAAAAAATTTGCAATACATATATTTTGTATTTTCATTCAAAAGATAAAAATATATTCTCTATAGGTTAAATTAAAGAAAATTGACATCATTTTTGAATTTATAATTTCAAAATTAGCTTATGGTGGAATTTTTAGATTTTTCAAAAAAAATTAGGTGAACAATGAAATATATAGACCCCCCCCCCCATATTTTTATTAAAATATAATAAACCCTCTCACCTACACTAATTTAAACCTTACATGGGGTATAATATTCTAAAAATACCATCCCTCAAAGGTATAACCCCCTTCTCATAGGAAAAATACATTTAGTGTGGTATAAGTTCCTATCCTCCATTTCTCATTTCTTTTTCAATTTTTTCCTTTATTTTTACTAAAATTACATTTCAACATCTTATAATGATAAAATAAATATCATTATTATACTATTTTTATAATAATTTTTTTTGAATCATTAACCACATTTCTCTCTGCCATTAAGAAGAATGAAAATGTGAATTGTGTGTGTGTGCAGACTATGACATCAATGAATAAATGTGTTTCTTTTTTCACTAAAACCTCCATGGATGGTTTTAATTTATATTTTTGTATTATATATGATATATATAATAAATTTATATCATTAATATGGTTTTTTATGTATAAGACAATAAATAATTATCATTATAAATAAATCTATTGAAATTTTTGAATAACCTGAAACTAGTTGATAAATGTGTTCACATTTATGAAATGTGGATAAAACTCCCATGTAATAGAATTATAACATTTTAGGTCTTTATAAAAAATCAATTCTAGTACCATTAATGTCTTGGAAATGATAATTCTTCATATGAAAAGGAATATCGATATTGCTTCAATGAACCTAGTTCAAAACAGTTATCATTATTAACACCCGATGCTGAAGAGATATTATAACAATATAACATATGAAGAAAATTATTATAAATGAATAGTGTATATGTAAATTTATATGAGTAAGTTTATAAACTAGATAATTATGATTTTTATATTTACGATATATGAGTTTAATGTACTTTCATCAAAAATAAGGGTAATGGTGAGGGACTTGGTTACTCAAACTCCATCCTTTGATTTATACAATTTTTTATTGAAATTAATTTTCCCAAGACATTCCATTTTAAATGATTTTATCTCTAATTTTTTTGGTAAAAATATTTTTTGATCCAAATTAAATTCCATGATAGGGTTTCTTTTAATTTTTTTATAAAATGATAGTTTTTAAAAAGAGACTAGTAAATATGACTCTTAGCCTGAAGAATACAAATTTCTTTCAAAAAGTATTTTATGATTTATTTTTCATTATCTTTGTATGATCTCTTTCTAGTGGAGTTATGATTCACACCCTATAATTTGTTTTATTATGTGATTATTTTGGGTGATCATGTTTTTGGAATTAAATGATTTAACTCATGATGTTATTTTATACCATTTTGGATGTTTTATGAAACCTAATTTATTTATATGTGTTTTTTATGAAATGTTGATGATTTAAATTATGATGTTTAGTAAACCACTAATTTTAAAGGTGTCAAGTAAGTTATGATTATGTTTGATTTTAATTTTGGATACATATATATGGATAAGAAAATTTTGAGTTCCTATATCACCCTTTAATTTATTGGTTTATGTTTATATCTCATGAGATATCCAAGAATGGACACAATGAGTCTATTAACATAGGTGTGGGAATAATGGGTTTACTCAAATTTACAAGTGTATAGATAATTATTTTTCTCACATAGGTGTGGGAAAATTGATTTTTCTCAGAAAGGTTTTACTATGATTGTTTTTTTCTGCATTTCTATATTGTATGTCATGTTACTCTATACATACAATTTTTTTATAAGTTTGTAATATATTCCCTAGTTGTTTTTCAAGTTATTATTAATTTTCAAAATACAATTTTTTTATAAATTTCCATGTTTTCATGATGAATCCCTATTTTTAAAGTATTTCACACTCTTATATCATTCTCATATATCTTATGATTATTGAGATGTATTTTTATCTATGAGATAACTTTTGCACTTCCTTAATGATCTTGTTGTGATATTTTATTAGTCTATCAAGTATTATGATTATCATATATGGTATTATAATATTTTATTGAGATATTGATGTCTTCCCATTTCCTCCATCATGTTTATGACCTGACACATTGTGGTATGTGTTTCCCCTTACTGATTGTAAGATCTCACCCATTTTATATGTTTCCATCCACCATGTTATGAAGAATATTAAATTATGTGATATCTCTAAAAAGTTATATAGGTACATGATCATGGTGTAAAGTTTTCAATTGTTGTAAAATATATATTTTATGTATATAATCTTCAATACAATAAACTTTTTGGTCCTTAGGTTGTGTGACTATTTGTGAGATGTATTATATAAAAAATTGAAATGGATTTATTATTTTATTTATGTTGAGATTATTTTTACTTACCCTATTGTACACATCTAACTCTTTTTACCTCCATGAGATTCCAGATAACATACAAAAAACACCCAAATTAGTTCTCTATAATTATAAAATTTTATAATCTAACACATAAAAATTCTTCTAAACGGTGTTAAAAACAAATACAAGGACTTTATAATGATAAGATAACTTCATGATTATTCTTCTTGAATCCTAATGAATTAAAGCTATTTATACTGTTTTTTAATTTTTATTCCATTACATTTTTTATTTATTCATATATGTTATGAAACTAGATGGAATTAGTAGTTTAATAAACCATGAAGTTTGTTATCTCCTTCCCTGATAAATATATTAATATTGAATTTCTATCCTTCAAATCGCATTAAATTTTTTTCATGTTAATAGGAGACCATATCGATGTATCACATGGTATAGTGAAACCATGTTATAAAAAATCATTCACATCAAGACTAAAATAAATAAGGTAGGTCGCCATTATCCCTTTCCAAAAGTGGATCCCATTTTAATAAAATATAGAAATTCATTTTCTATAACCAATTTTTGTTAATCCATGGAAAACAATAGAAACACTAGAGAGTCAACCAACAATAATACTAATTACTATGATCACATTTATGGTGATAAACAATGATGGGGGGTTAATCAGTGCTTATATATTTTAACAAAAACCCTATAACTTTCATGCATGTTCAACATTATTCTCTTAATACTCTCTATGACATATAAAAAAATTGACACGACTCATTAGGTAATGATAATCACATTCAAAAAGGACTACTAAATCATTGTGAGAATAATGGGATAATCCTATGATCTTAGGATGCATAAAAGATACAAACACAATCCAAATAACCCTTGATAGTATCAACATGAAAATGTAATAAAAAACAGACCATATATGTATTATAAATGTAGTTTCCTCTTAAATATTCATGTAAAAGAAGAATTTATTATATATATAATAAAAAATATGTTGAAAAATGTATACTGACTATATGGGGGGATAAGTAGATGGATCCTAGTTCATAACTAAAGGATTCCTACAATGCTTTAAGGGCTACTAGTACTTTCCTGGGAAAATGATGAGTGAGGCACGTGAGAAGAGAAATTATTCCGAAAAAATTTCATAAAAATGATGATATCAATCACCTAAAGGTTTCATATGATAAATAATAATAATAATAATAATAATAATAATAAGAGTAATCTCATGTATATAGACAATTGCTAGTTCTCCACCATATGTGAAGAATGTGTCAAGTGTTGTGGGTGTCATGAAAATACCATACTACTTTCATGTCTCATTAATGATTTCATTAAACTTATTTGATAATAATTGATGAATATGTTAAACCATTTATATTGGATTTAGAAACTATAAGAAACCACATGGGATAGTGGTGATGGGTGTATTCACTCAACCTTCATTCCTAGGCTGTATGACAAGAAATATTTTGTATAAATCACATGCATGTATTTTATGTCCATGAATCACATGGATGTATTCTATACCAACCCACCACATAAATATTATATATATATACTTGTATTTATGTACACATCCAAAAATCTACTACTTGACCTAAAATATTTAAAATATTTAGTGTCTAGATTCAAAAAACATTGTGAAGCCATTCATACTATTTTGGATATAGTTTATCAAGCTCTATATTCATTTTAGAATAAACTTTTATCCAAAACATGATCCGCATACAAGGTCCTAACTGTGGGACCCCATAGGCCTTAGAAGTGATGAAAATAAACATAAAATTCATATTTCGTCAATGTAAGAAATGAGAAGCCTCTATCAAAGCATCACAACTACTCAAGTTACTAAGGAATTTGTTGTGATGTCCCTCAAACATACTCAAATCTCTTTATAAACATGTCCACTAAAATATATATAATTTAGTTCATATATATACCTATATATCCCTTTTTTCAGGACATCATGTGGCCACTACACACAAAATAACGTTAATATAATATAGGTTATCTCATATTTTTTTCTTTTTTTAAATATACTAGCCATGTAGATTAATATATCACATGTAATTCATTTAGTAGATTAGCATATCACATTCCCATTTTCCAAATTATTTAACAATTGATATATAGATCAAAAAATAATGTCCATGTATTTTATTAGTTTAATTCAATCATGGTCTAGATGAATTTACTCATCATACTAGTGGAAAAATACCATATTGGTTACACTCTAACTGACAACATGAACAACAACATACCCACCCACCCCTGTTATAAAAATTATCTTTTAACTTGTGTAAATAGGCTATAAAAGTATGTAGGTTCTAATTATATAAATCTCATTAAGTATAGGTAATGGGGACTAATGATAATCATACACCCCTAAGAATATTGATGAATTTATAACATTGCATGAGGTAAAATTTCATGGATTGGTAAATGTAATAAGTCTCTACATATTACCACATAAATCTGTTATAAATATCTACTATTCAACTATTTATAAACATTATAAGATCTTATTCATTCCAATATTAACATATAGTCACAACCCATAAAACTCTATGGTGGTCAAAAATTATGGACAACTCATACTCATACTTTAATGGTATAATTATCATTTCACTCCACAAAAATAAACATCCAATGCAGAATACTGATATTGATGATATTTAAATTTATATAATATAATGATATATTTTAAATTCTTAAAATTTTTATGAATATTTAACTAAACCCACACATAAAGGATTGTTTATAATATCTTATATGATAATATACCATTCCAACCTCTTTTTTTATGCATTTACAAGGTTTTTTCAACTCATTTAATCTATACATAATTCCCACCCCATATATATATGAACACCTATTAAAACTCTCCCACTAAATTGTTTAATGATAAATATAAATAAATAATGATATATAAAATAATGGTGAGACTTAGGAATCATATTCAAATGATTAAATCTTTGAACATATTCAAACTTATTAACTTTACAACAACAAATGATATGATGTTAACTTTACTTATCCACTTAGAAGTCTTTCTAATATTAACATAACCATCATACTTGTAAACTTTTTCTGTAAAAAATTTATATAAAATAAATTTTACTATTTACATTAATACTAACCAGGATATCAATTTATTCCTTAGGATAATGTGACATTGATTATAACAAGAATTATACATTAGCCTATAGTGACATAAACATTCGAATAGTAACTAAATGTACCTCTTAAAAAGTTTTTTTACCATCATTTTGTCTAAACTCCTAAGGATATTATGTGAAAGAACACTTTTATTTTAGACCACTATAAAATTTTATTTATTAATTTATATCCTCTTAAGTCCAAACATAAAACCACTAGGATTATAAATAGTATATTCTTTTCATAATATCATGTTAAGAAAAAAACTCGTATAAGTTAGGTTATAACTCTTATTTTATTTTAGTAGTAATATATGTCAAATAAATAATTATTTCCACATCAAATATAATAATTTATATGTTTAGAGAGATTACATGAAATGATTATTATTCTTTAAAATGATCCATTAATGACTTAAAGAGGGTTAATATTCCATAATATTATAACAAATATAAACTTAAACACTATATCTTGGATAAAACACATTTATCTATGTCTTCTTTTGAAAATATATAATTGAAACTTGTGAATCATAAACTATGTATATACAGTTAATCATATCTCATTATTCATAAAAACACTTTGTTTATGAAAAAGTTATCTTATCACATAAATGAAATAATATAGAGATACACATACTTATAAGATTCATTTATTCTTGATATGTTATTTTTTCTAAAATCTTTAACTCAACAACTATTTTCTTTTTCATTTGAATGAAAATGAATTCTGTGTAAATTCTTATTTTCTTTAATTAATATATATATTTAAAACACTTATAAAGTATAAATTTTATATCAAAAACCTTTCAAAACTAAAAAATTTATTTCAATATCACTCATACAGAACATGGGAATTCCACACGGATTGTTAACTTCTTCAAGTATTTTAAAAAAAATCCCATTTTATAGAATCATTAGTCTATCTTCCTAGATACAATAAGTTACAATGACCTTGTCTTGTTGAAGAATATTTAGTGGAATCTCCAAGTAAATTTTATCTTTCTATTTGTCATTTTTACCCAAATTTATTGTATATAAAGAAAAAGAACTTATAAATTACATTACTAGTTCATATATTCTCCACACTTGATAACCTTAGGTAAAATATTCATGAATAAATTTATATTTTTAAAATAATTAAAAATATTATAATTGGATTAATTACTTAACCATATCATGTCTTAAGATTACCTCTAGTCTCCCCATGTAATTATCATACCCCAAACATATTTAATATATGATCAGAGACTAAATTTGTTTGGTCGTTTGTATCTAAAGCTATTTCAAACCTAGGGTGAATGG
The DNA here is from genome assembly GCA_963277665.1 of Viscum album. Lineage (NCBI taxonomy): Eukaryota > Viridiplantae > Streptophyta > Magnoliopsida > Santalales > Viscaceae > Viscum > Viscum album. Next base: position 566,995,014 of record OY728131.1, read on the forward strand.
TTTTAGGATTCTAATAAGCATCTAGATTTTCTTTTTGAACAACTTCAATAGTGTGTTCACTCAGAAAGGTTTTTTTCTAAGACAAATAATTTCTTTCTTACATTAAAATTTTTCTTAAGCCACTTGTGTCAAGATTTTCTTACATTAATCTTCTCCTTCTCAAAGGATTAAATTCAGGGTTTCTTTTGATAATGAATGTATTTATCTATAACTAAATCTTTTATCATATAATTTTCATATATTAAATGTTCTCAACAAGTATTTTTGATGAAAGTACTTCTAATAAATGTATAATCCTATATACCATTACTATGTAGTAAAGAAAGATCCCTATTTCATAACTATTAACAAAAAATTGAGAACTTAAATAATCACTGAGTATATGTGGTATAAAAAAAACTTATTAATCATATCACAATTTTTTTTGGATAGGTGATTGGATAATAATCTTTATCCAAATCCATTAATTGGATTTTCTAATGTCTATTTTTCTGGTATCCTAATAGTTAGGGTTTCCCAACTATTGTAACCAAATTCAGACACCAAAAAATAAGGAACCTAATCATTAAGATCAAATTATTACTTTCATTCTATATACAATATAATTCAATGGAATTATTCTTTAGAAATCTAACTCGGTTGAGCGATTAGGGTCATGAAAAGTACCGCTTTGGAAGGAATATCATACTTTGTATTCATAAGGTTTTTTTATTTTAATATTCTCACAAACATAATATATATCTCATTCAAATAATGTTCTGATCAATTACATCATTTGTAATAATTTATTGATTGTGTTTAATTATTTTATGTATGCATTCTTCTAATGACTTGTTTTTTGGAAGGCCTATTTCATCCACCAAAACATATGTGTTCACAAAACATTTATGTGTAACACTTTATATATACCATAACCTTTTTCTAACTCACTCAAATATAAACACAAATCACATTCATATATATCAAAATTCATCTCAATAATAATTTAAATGAACATTTTGTGTAAATTAAAAGAGTTATATGATTTATAAAAACTCTACATGAGTAATATTGTAGTGACTGATAGACAACACCTCATCTTTCTAAAACAAGGTAGAAGACTCGAGGTCTGGTGGTACTAGGACCCTATGTCCCTTTAACTACGGAGACTTTACTCAAGAGAGAATTTAATTACTCATATCTATCACACATAATATGATCAAAAATATTCAAAAAATATTTTTATTGTCATAACTCTAAAAACAAATTGATGTTAAGGTAGATGAAAATAGTTTAATTTCATAATGCTTAGACCGATCGTGAATAGTTTAAGGTCATTTGGTTTCGATTAAAGGATTTTAATTAAAGTTAAGAAGCATTGGACCATGGGATCTTAGTTTAAGGTTATAAATTTTGGACCATGGGGAATATTGGATGGATATGTGTATCCTAGAGTGTTAACAAACCCAATGTGAATGGAGGGACAAGGGGGGAGAAAACCACACAACACATTTTAGGTAAGCCTGACTGCAAACAATTTAAGGATGTACTGTTTAGAACATACGGTGGATATTAGTTTTATGTCTTAATTTTTAGACCAATTGAGCAGTTTAACATCATGTGATCAGGATGTGGGAGGCTTCCTATGAGAAGTACTACTTGAAAAACTTGTATTTGGTGGGAGGTGTGATACGCTCTTCATCCATGGTAATCAAAGAGTATGCGCTATTTTAATAGACCATATGAATGATTTAAGGTCATTCCCACTTAGGATCCTACTTGGGTGGATTTTCTTTAGATATCATCAGTGTTCTTAGAGCCATCACCATGTCACCCATGAAAAAGTAATGGAGGAAAATCTTCTAGTTGAACACACTCTCTATCCTATTCAGGTTCTTCTTTAGAATTTTCAAGTCTCAAATTCTATTTTCTTGATAAATTCCAACTTATCTAGATGTAATTATTCCATTCTATTAGGCATATACTAGTCATAGATATCTATTCAGAGTGATGGAAACTAAACCTCGATGGGTAGGACTGCCTCGGTTCAATATACCATGGAGTATGGGGTCACCTCTGTGGAATTTGAAATCAACATATGATAGAACCAGAGGATATTGAGGAGCTTATCTAGACACGTATTCTTTTTATGACCCCAAAAATTCTATACAATTTTATATAGGCTCTTGTTTAATTCCATAATATCTCTATTTACCTACACATTGTAGTGGTATGTATGGTTGGAAAAGATATTGTACTTGGAATGCAATTTACTCAGTTCAATATCCCATAATATGGTGTCATTTTCTATGAGAGTAGTGTGAGAAACTTTAAATATATGGATTATATGTGAACTCACAAACTCGATCATAGATTAGTCCTTGACCTATTTAAGGGGAATCTCTTCTGCCCACTTAGAGAATAAGTTGGTTGTGGTTAGGATAAACCTTCACTGGTGAGCTATCACTAGTAGATATAGACCCATAACATTGAGTCTCCATACATGAAATGGATAATAATACTTGGTGGAGTGGGGGGGTCTCTGGTGGTCAATTCACAAATTTTTCATTAATCTCACACACATGAAATTTCTTTGCATACTCAATGAAACTGTATACCATGGTCTGCAAGAAGTAAACGAGTCTAAAAATCTAGTGATAGAGCTTCAATCCCACCTGATGGGTGCCATAAGACCTAGTATTACCTTCCTAGATAACTTGTGGAATCTCATATAATTGTATAAAATAGAGGATAATCCCAATAAAACCACTTATTTAGAGAGTATCCTCAAGTTTAGACCCACTATAAAGTTAGAACCGCACTACACGTCAAAAAAATATACCCACGCTCAACCCAGTTTAGAGTGAGAATGACATGCTAGAGATACTAAATAAAAGGAGTTTTACAATCAAGAATTTCCTCTACTATGGGTGGATATATGGGTCTTAGTATATAAGTATCAGTATCTAGTTGGTTCAACTGTTGGTTGTCAATATTATTTGGAATGGTAGGGGAAATGAACCTATGATGTGTTGCATGGATGATAAGGTCATGTTAGTCAATATCTAAAAGATACATGAATAAGGTGGAAAAGGAGTCGGGTTGATCAATTCACGATCAAGGGACATGAGTCGCCTCTGAAATAGAAGGGCGCTAGGCCATTAGTTGATGAGTACACTTCTGTAGGGGCATGAGCTCAAGCTTTCTAACGATCTAGTCAAACATGACCAACTTTATGACTAAATTGGAGTCTCCCTTCACTTTAAAGAGGGGAACATAAATATCAAGGGAAATATTAATACCAGTGGTGAGAGAATGATACTATAACTTATTTTTTGTGCTTACTTCAAAAAATAGGAACATGTATAGAAAGATAGCTTGAGCTGGAGCGATGGGAATGATCCCTAAGACTACTCTATTGGTCATGTTGTTATTGAGACTTGTATCAGTTGGAATTTTGGAGGCACTATAAAAATTTATTTTCTAACATGGAAATAATTTATCTATATAGAGGATAGCCTCATCTTGGAAATAAAAATCCAGGGGTATTTCTTTTGGGTTTAGATGCATGACCAAATAATATTCTAATACTGGGCCTTTGATAGCCATCTTCAGAATGAACCTGATGTCGATCTGTTGGAGGATCACTTCCTATAATTATAATCATACATTAAACATGGTGTGATTAAGAATATACTTCATCAATTACACTCAGGAAACTATCTATATATCGTGATGTTTTATGTAATGTCCCAACTTCTATGATACAAAAACCAGAGTGAGGTGGATCATTTTGATGGGAGAGTATCTAGTCTCCATGTTTAGGAGCATTCAACTGAGATAGTAAAAACTATCCTCTCATCATTTATTGTTTTATTTATATAAAAGGGTACCAATAGACCATTCCAAGGTAGTTAGATAGAGGACCAAAGGTTTCACCAAGATGGGTGGCATCAGAACTGGAGGTTGTAGTAGGTACTTCATAATTTCCTCAAATGTTGTATGGAACTCCTCATCCCACTAGTAAATTGTTCCTCTCTTAATTATACTAGATAATGTATTATGTGATAAATTTTCTTATTTAGGATAAGTTTCATTAGAGGTCGTGCATCTTATAGTGGTCACTCGGGGGAGGCATCTTGAAAATGGCCATGATCTTCTCTAGGCCAATCTCGAGGCATCTGTATCTTATGATGAAGCCAACAATATTCCCAAAGGTAACCCCAAATGCACACTTCATGAGGTTCATCTTCAAATTTCATAAGAAGGGGAAGCCTAAAAATTTCTTAAGTTCTAAGATATGGATCAAACGCTGCGGGGAATTGACCACCAAATCATCTAAATAGAATCCTATCGATTTCTCAAGATTTGGTTTAAAGTTTTTTTACATGGCCCACTGATAATAGGATCTTGAGTTCTCTAGGAAGAAGGGAATCACCTGACAGTATAATATACCTTGTTGATCCCTGATTTCAGTGGAATCTTCATCCTATGGGGCTATTCATATCTTTTTTTACCTAGAGTATCCATCCCTAAAAAAGAGGGACTAGTACCTGATTGTAGTATCAATAGATAAATCAGTCACTATAAGTGGAAAATCTTCCTTTAGGAAATGGCGGTTGAGGTCCTAAAAGTCAATATAGACTCTAATATACACATTATTTTTCCTAACATGGATTATTTTAGATATCCATATGGGGTACTAGACTTCCCTGATGAAGTTATCTTGGATAAGATTATCAACCTCAACCTCGACCGTAGCACCATGATAAGGGTGAATCTTTATAGAAGACTTATTGAACCTGTAATGACTCATTGGGATACCCAAATAATCGATGATGGTATAATGTTCCATTCTTGGAATCTCATTTGTAACTCCAAGGGACTACATCTCAATGTTGTTTCATGAAATCCACATAATTATATAGATCCTCTGGAGACATGGATGCATTGATTAGAAGTAGTCTCGGATCTTACTCGGTATAAATGTTCACCTAAATAAAATCATCAATGATGGTGGAGACACCCTATTAAAAGATAGGAAGGTAATAGTCTAAATAATAATTTTCATTTGAGGTAGGATAATTAGGAGGGGGATGATTTCTTACTAGACAAATAGAATCAGAGGAAGCACTGGTGCCTATAGGAGTGGACATAAATTCCTCACTAAGGGGTCCCTAATCTAATAGAACTATGGAAATATAGGATATCGAGCCAATTCCATAAAGCCTCTGACCATGTGGTCCATTCATGATGTCAAAGAAATAGTGGTGAGTCCACTTCCATCAATTCAGTCCTTCTTGGTGGAACATGAGATAATTTTTTCGAATGGGGTCCATAGGGAGAACCTCTCAGTACTTCACAATAGTAGGTGCCTCTAGTATCATCTAGTCCTATTCAGTGTAAGTGTATGAGGTAATATGCTAACATTACTTCTTTTTAGAGATTCCAAAACACTTTTTCTTTGAGATGACAAAGAAACCTCTAGTTTCGATGTCGTGTGCTACAGCCGACGAATCGGGAGAATGGAATCATCATCAAAGTGTGCCAATGGATTGGTAATAGTATTTTTCAGATCATTGAGAACATTTATACATTAAACCTTGTTGGTTTGAACATGATTCCCCTCAATCTTGTAGTATATTTCATCAAGATGGTGGGATTCATAGGAGTTAAAGGGTGGAATATCACCCTAGATTACCCTTACTCAACCATTGAGAGTACTTGAGGCACTAGTGATTTGAGAAAGATACCATCGTATGTTAATGAAGCCATGGCCAACCCAGATGTGCATTGTAGGTGGTATCATACAAAAATACAGGGAATTTAGTGATTAACACTAAGCCACCAAACTATGTCTTCAACTGAATCCTTCTTCTCTCTCCTATCATAACACTGAATTATCGGGTCTGAGGGAGTCAGGTATTTTTTTAGTTAGTCCCATATTTTTGAGAATCCTCGTCAGGATGAGGTTAATACCAGAACCTATTTCCACCAAGAAATAGTGGATCTCTGTTCCATTAAACTATCCTATAATGTGTAAGGTGTATATTTGTTCCTATAATGAGTTTCCCTTACCTTCCACAGAGAATGAGAAGAAGGCTTGGAATTCCTCTCTCTCAGCCTCTTATGCATAGTTGGCCTCTACATTTGATATATCAACTTCGAATTAGAGAGATCCTTGGAAATATTATTCCAAGTCATCAAACAATTATTTTATCAAGTGTAGGGGCATGAGAATTGAAATCCTTGTGAGTATTTCTATGAGGTTATTCAACATGATGTACTTCCATGCCAAAGGCTTATTTTTTCTTTAAGGGGGTCGATCATTGGAAGGGGGACATCGGGTACTGGTGGATTAACCATTAGGGTCTAGCTAGTGGTGTAGATATCTTGTTGTAGACTAGTTGACCTAATCTAAAACACTATTGAATGTCATTTGGCTGAGTCTTAGCTCTGGATGGACAAGGCTGATCATAGAGTCGTCATGTCTAGTCTTCTAAGTCAACTAACATTATCGACATAGGAGGCATACTTGATAGAGTAGACTAGGAAGACAAATATTTTTGAGATCTACCTAAAACATGTTGTCAAGTCTCAGTTTCATGCACCGCTCAGTTTAAGACACTGACCTGAGCATTCAGGTGGCTTGCATGTCCTTGGTCAATTATTCAACAACATCAGCCAGAGGTCGACATGGGGTTTTTAGGTTATTCCTCATTGTCGGGAATTATGAATTGGTCTATCAACTCTATGATGTTCACAGAGGCATACTCTTTATCATCATTAGTGAATTCATCTAGTATTGGGTAGAGCTTAGGTGAATCTCCCAACTCATTGTGCATGAAAACATTGAATATGTGAGATGTATTCAGCACTAGTGGGGGACTCTAATTTCCCATATTTCATTGATACCTATTCTTATAAGTCTTGGAGTGATGCAAATGAGATGCATAAGTAGTGGATGAGGGAGGTCTGATGACCAAAAGAGGGTCTATTTGGGCTAAGATGGCATGTATGACACCATGGGGTGGGACACTGATTTTTAAGACAAATAGTTTTCATATTTTTTCATCCCATGGCTAGTAGTATGCTTCCATTCACCCAAGTCATTGAATTTGCTGAAGGGGTGAGAGGATATATGTGTCACTTAAGTTGGTACATCACCCAATATGACCAAACCTTCATCCACATGATCATGGATATAATCTTTGGACACATAACATTCTTTTATGGTGTGTACAAGGATCTTGTTGTATGATAAATGATCATAATGGTCAGTGTGTTCGACATTCTGTAGTTTCTTGATCTCTGACAGCTTCATAATTCTCTTCTCCAAGGAACTTTGAGAAAGCCTATGACCTAGAAATCTCTAAATGAATAGTTATGGTTCCTTTTTTGGAAAATTAACTCTGAGATCTTGGCCTTGGGGAGGGGCTAGAGCTATATTGCCTTATCTAGGTAGTTATTTTTGGTGAGGTGGTGCAAAATGGTTCTCTGCTGGGTGAGGAAATATTTGATAAAGCTATACTCAGGGACGTGCTGTTGACTAAGGATCCAATAACTCTATTAGATTAGGGGCCTCTACCTATATGGTGGTGGGATTATCTACTTTCATAAGTCTTCTCATGGGAAATGGAAGCGTCAATACCATGACTCTCTAGTCTATTGGAGGGATTATTCCAAATATTGGTCCTTATTAGAAAACTCTTAGAATCTAACTAAAATGTTTTGAGTTATGAGGGTAGGGACTAGTTCAGTCTTGAAATTTCCCATGCACATCATTAGAATCTTCTCTTGGGTCAGAGTCATGTTGATTGAATATATGAGGCCTTTACACCTATTGAAAAGTGTGTAACTCACTCATCGGGCTTTATATTGCACATAATGAGGTCATAAATACATGAATGGTGTGTGGTTGAGCTAAATGGTATAGGAATTTTATGAAAAATTATTCCGAACCAGTAATGGGCCCTATGGGTAGCTAGTTATATCAGACAAATGTAAGTCCTTCCAACGTTTGAATGAAACATCGGATCTTGGCTGGATCCTACAGTTTTGGGGATCCCAACATGGGTCCACACCAAGAGTTGAAGTGGGAAGGTGCTATAGTGGTTCACTTGTGTCATTGAATGGGGTGAATCTAGGATTTCTAAACATCGAGGGTGCTTGGATGTTTTCCACCCATGTTATGTATTTATTTCTTTTAGGTTGGGTCACTACCTATCACATTTCCAAGGCCACAAGGTGTGTGGTGAGAGTGCCTATCATGTAAACTTAGTGAGTGTTTTTATCTTGGATATGGTCTCTATACACCAATGCATTTATAGGATCATCATTTAAGAGAGTGGGTTTTTCAACTCAGGGAGTAGAAATAACTGAATCTTGAGAAGGGTAATTACGATGCTTGGGTGGGTTCAATAACTGTTACCATGGCATCTTGATGTATCCTCTAGCTTCTTCTCTGACTAGATTGGTAGTGAAACCATGATCAATGGGATACAGTTGCTCATGGATGACTTGTTTCCCCACTGGATGAGTGATAGTATTTTTTAGATAATTTCAATAACATAGGAACCAACCTATAATGGGATCAGTGATGATCATTTTATGATCTCCAAGAAACTAAAGCTTGACGACAACCGTAGGTTCTGAATGTTATTTTTAATCAACCTCAAATATATTAGAGGGTTAATAATTCTCCTTTACATTGCTGATATGTTGGTAGGTAGGTTGAAATGTATCATTTAAGGGATCTTTGATACCACATACCTACCTCTACTGATGATTGAGGTTACCTAGAGGAAGTCTTTCTAGTATTGTGCTTCCCCATAAGACAGATTTTCCCTATCATTATCTATTTCGGTGTCCCTATTCCCATTATCCTCTAGAAGTTTGGGGGTTACCATTTTTACTATAATGATACCTAAAGGGAACCCTCATCATTGGTGGATATGCCAGGATTTGGCAAGAAAGGGATGAAGTTGAGAGTAGTATATTGTCCACAACCTTTGATCTATGCATGCAGAGATTCTTTTCCCATAATTGATTAGAGAACAATGAGGATATTTATATAGGTTTTTTTAAGAGTTTAGTGGTATCAAAAAAAATTGGGGAACTAAGATAATAAATGTTTCAAGATCACAACCCTCTAGGACTACTGGTTGATGGTATCAAGGTTCTCATAGCTTCCTATATAAGACAACTGCTGATTACAAAGGTGATGAAATTTAACCCAGATGATTTGGTGGAAACACACATCCTAACACTTTGTAGGGGACTCCAATATATTAATGTTTTGGGTTTTAGTTGGATAGAACACCACTGACTGACGGTAGGTATCTAGAACCTCCCATGAACCATATTTCTTAGAGGAAGGGTTGTACTCTTGGTCATCACAAGATCCAATCAGTATAGGCCAAGAGATGGGTGGTGGCATCAATGCATATCTATTCTATGGCTGGTTGATTAGGAGATGATTCATAGCATGATTCAAATGTTAATTTCACATCAGTATATCTCTTGAGGGTAGTTCCAACCACATTATCACATCCTTGTATGATGGGGTGTTCACCACTTCCTCATGTGAGATGATGGAATTGTTTATTTTTGGCTCAGTAGAGTGTTCACCATCTAAAGGAGTCATTAAAGATCCCAAAATCTCTCCATTGACCTATATAGAGGCAAAGAGGGGGGAAATTAGTGGTGATGGGGATAGTTTCACTGTGATTCCTGGAAGGGAGATAAAACTTTCTCCTCCTTCAATGGCCTATAGAGGGATCTGGGGATCCTATTGATCACAACTTATAGGATTTATAATATCAGATATCGGTATCCTTCCTAAAACTCTAGTAGTTTGGGTATAGACTCCATTATCAAGTTGTTTATCCCCTCAGAATCCGTGATATTACTGTGGTATGTGATGACTTGGAGTTTCCCCTAATTTCTCCTTTGATGGAAAGTGGTCAACCTTCTTCCCTTGTAGAGTTCTTCAGGTTATTTTACCTCTTCATCATTGAATGTAATTCTATGTAGGTTGGTTTTAATGTAAATATGACCATGCTTTGATTGGTTGGTACATGAGGAGGGACATCATTCCAACTATCATTGGAGTGGGGAGGACCTCTACTCTGATTGGTTACAATGTGTAGAGGACCAATGCTTTGTCTTCTGATGAAGTAGTGGGGAGTATCTCCATTATATTTGGTGGGTACATGGGGAGGACCTCTATGTTTGTTGGTAGGGACATGGGGAAGACCTCTATATTGGTTGGTCAACACATGGGTGAGACCTTCATGTTGAGAAGAAAGTGTAAATTGAGGACCTATGTACTGGTTTTATAAAGAGATGGGCAGACCTCCACTTTGGATGCCAATGAATTGGGGAGGACCTTTACTTTAGCTGGTGATGGAACAGGGAGGACCTCTTTGCTAGTTTTTTAATTTGTGGGAAGGTCATCTTCTTGGGTTCATAACGATGTAGGGAGGACCTTTACACTAAGTCGCATCATCATGGGTCATCCTATAACAGATTTATGTGGTGCCGGTAATTAAAATAGTTAACCCGAACTTCCCATGATGTGGCTAGGTTCTTGATCCCAATCAGGTTAATACGGATCCCTTCTCACGCATTGAAGGGATTGGGCGGGTGAACTAGTTATGAAAGGGTCCATAGAATCCATGCAATATACCCTATGTCAGTAGTGTCTTGAGCCTGCTTCTAATCATGGTATTGGGTGCTTCAGACTAGGGCTGGAACAGCAGGGGTAAAATCTACCTAATCTTTGGCATGTAGAGCTGGTTGGTTCTGGCATTTACGAGGCTAGGTGGGAGCCCTTCTCGGTACGTCCTAAGTTGTATTCATGGCCAGCATGACTCAAACATCCCCCACCACCTCGGCATAGGTGAGTAAGTCATCAGAGTGATTCGGGGAGAGATTCTTCAAGTGATTCATCATTGGAATGGGGGATGGTTTCCCCTTGTGCGGTCCTTGGGGTCAGTGGTTTCACCCACTACTACAAAACATGCCTTTAATAGCACCTTTATTTATCAGTGATAGAATAAAAGGATAATAAATATAATATTTATCAGTTCTAAAGGAAGCACTGATAAATTTAACATTTTATTAGTGCTTTTATTTTTGCGCTGATAAAGGGTATCTTTTATCCGTGCTTTATTTTTAGCTCTGATAAAGGGTACATTTTATCAGTACTTTATGTTTAGCACTGATAAATATTTCTTTCATCAACGCATTTTTAGCATTGATGAAATGAAATAATTAAATAAATAAAAAATAAAAAATATATTTATTAAAAAAATATTACAAATTTTATTAATTAATTAATTATTGATAAAAATGAATTGATTGATTATACATTATTGAATATTAAACATTAAATTAATTAGATAATTATGATAATTAATGTAATTAAATTGTATATATTAAATATATGGATATATATTAATGTACATAAATATGATTTATATATTATGAAATATTTATGTGCCTTACATTAATTTGTCTTATATTTATTTAATAATGGTATATATTTAAAATTTAATTTGAATTCAAAATATTTACTAATTGCATAGTACTCAACATATAATTGAATGTTGTTTGATTTTTCAATTTAAAATAGATCAAATGTGTGTTATATTGATTTCACATATATGTAATTAATGCATTTTTATATATAATATGCACACATAGAGAACTTATCCATATTTTCGATATTCTAAAAGTGTACCTATATTCTTAATTTATTCAATTTCCCTCATTTTGTACATATATACATGCACTCAAAATTAGATATTCAGTAATAATGCTAAATATCTATTCATAAAGAGAATTGTAATTAAATATATTTATAAATAGATATATTTATAAATGTACATTCACTCTATTTATAAAATTATATATCTATAATTATAAATAAATAAATCCTTTTTTAAAGTATTTATATATTTATAAATAAATAATTATGTATATTTAAATAATTATTAAATTTATAATAAATTTATTAAATATATATATATATGTATAGTTATGTAAATATATATATTGATACAAATAATATTTTTTTTAAATGATTCTATAATTATAAATAAATAATAGAAAATTAAAATAAATATATTTTTTATATTTATATTTATATAGATTTATTAAGTATTTATATATTTTTTCAATTTTTTATTTATAATTATAATTATAAATCCTTTAACACCTCTTTAGTAATAAGGGTTGATAAAAGAATCATTGTTATCTCTTTTTCTGTGTTGATAAAGATGAGGATTTATTAGTGCTAAACAATGTACTGATAAAATGAACATTTATCATTGTTATAAGTTTAGTGCCGATAAAAGGGATCTTTATCATTCCTTATTGGTAAGCATAGATAAAAGTGTCCCGAACTATTTTAAAAATCCTAACCATTTGTGACCCTATCGCAATATAGAATATTTCCGTGGAAGTCACCCACTATCGGTGCTCCTCATTAGTGAATCAAAGGTCAAATAACACCACTCGACTACCTTTGAACATCTCATCTAACATCCAAAGAGGGTCTCTAATTTTATTCAACCAAGCGAGGTAGGCCTTCCTAATTTATTTTTTGTATTTTTGGTTTCATTTTTGATTTATTCTACTATGATTTTTTATGATCTGTTATTTATGATCTGTTGTTTAAAAAAAATTTGTGGTCTATTGTTTAGGGAAATATTTGTGGTCTGTTGTTTGTATTGACTACCAATGTATGATTCATTGTTTATATCTGACACTAAACCTTGGATTTATTTGTTTTTGTTTTGCTGTTATTTTTTATATATTCTTACTAAATAATTTTTTCATATATGTATATAAATGTGTAAAAATTTTCATGTATATTCTTTTTTATTGACTACTGATTTGAGGCACATTGGTGGACCCCTAATGATTATATATATGCCAACACATTCTATGGATACCTTAGTGGACATGTAGCTTCAGATGTTATTTTTCAGGAACCAAGTTACTATAGTGATGTATGTTCCTCTATTGGTTATATGTATCATAAGATCTAGTTCCTCTTAGAATTCACTATAGTCCTTAGTTTTCTTATGGAGAACGCTCAAAGTGTCCATACCCAGTTAAGAATATGAGGTTTGATCACATCAATCCATCACTTTTTGAATCATTGTGGTGCCTTTAGTTCACATTATGTTTGAATATTAGGTTTTTATCTATTTGATATTTCTTAGAGAATATAAGTGGGTGATTTTTTATATTGGCATGACATGTATCTGTGTGTATATAGTTATTGAATCATTTATTTCCATATTTTTTTGACTAATATGTAAGCCTATATGTGGTAATGATGATTTTGGTTTTGTATGTCCATTAACCTCAAGGGTCATGCAAGAATTGTGTTCAACCTCTAGTACTAATTTTTTCTATTTGGGGGGGGAACACCTCTCATTTATGGTTTTTTACACCCAACGTTTAAACCATCATTTAGTAACATTGAGGTGTGTTAGAGTTCATAAGATGATCCGACCTGGTGTTGTTTAGGTAATTCAGGCTAGGGTCATTACACTATCCATCTTCCGGTTTTCTTCTATAAAGTTTAGTGATAATATCATTTTTTATCTGCCTTCATCTCCCTCTATTTTTTCTAATTCCAATAGCCCTTATTATTAAATTTTGAAAGTTTGTGCGCTCAAATATTCTAGTATAAATGATCCATATTTACCTTATTAGAATTGTTTAAAAATTTCACTTTTTATAATGAATATATTATGTGTATTTATTTATATATTGTATAAAATAAATATTTTATGAACCCAATAGGATGGATATGAACCAAAAATGGATGCATGCTAATCATTTGAAAAACGAATATGAAGATGGAGTTAAATAGTTCATCATGTTTTCAAGAGAGCATGCAGATGACCCTTCTAAAATCCTCTATATGTATTTACATTGTTGTTATTCAAGAAAAATTAGTCTGGCATAGTTGGAAGAACATTTGATTTGTCATAGAATAGATTAAAGCTATAAATGTTATACTAAACATGGGTAAAACTAAATGTGGACATCAATTGGGATGATATTATGGCTTATGAATCATTTTATATGAATACCTTTGTAAAATATGATGTAGATCGCATGGAAGAAATGACAATGGAAATTGAAGATGACCTTATTGATTATCCAAATTTTTTTGAGTAGTTAAATACATGTTCCAAGAAACCATTGTATACCATTTTTACTAAATACACAGCATTTTCATATCTATTGAAGTTATATAATTTGAAAGTTAGAAATGAATTGAGTGACACCAGATTTACAAAACTACTTGGTCTCCCAAAAGATATGCTACCAAAAGAAAATGAACTACCACTCCAAACATATGAATCTAAAAAAATGTTAATTTCAATTTTCATGATCTCTAATAAAATACATGACTATCCAAATGATTTAATATTGTTTTACAAGGACCATGAATCACTCATGATATTCCCTAAGTGTGGCGCAGATCGATACAAGAAAAATGAATCAAGTACTTAGAAATTTGTATGGTAATTTCCTATCATTCAGTAGTTTCTTAGACTATATGAACATCAAGAAACTACCAGACAATTAACATGGAATGTAGATACAATTATTAAATATGGGAACCTACATCAACTAGAATATTCTACTTAGTGGAATAAAATTGATTACGAGTTTCCTGAATTTGGATATGATCCAAGAAACCTTCATCTTGAATTATCTACAGATAAAATAAATTATTTTGGTGTTAAGAATAGTATTCATAGTGCATGTACCATCATGTTGGTAAATTATAAATTTTCTCCAAGGTTATGCATGAATAAAAAATACATTATGTTGTCTCTGTTTATATCTTGACCCAAGAAACCTAGTAATGATATTAATGTCTATTTGGCTCTATTGATCGATGATCTGAAATTGATGGGGGATACACGTGTTATAATGTATAATGCTCAGAGAAGTGAAGAATTTACATTGAGGGATATGTTGTACAGAATGAAAAATGATTTCCCTGTTTGTGGAAATTTATCAGGATGTATCATTAAAGGTATGTTGGGGTGTCCCATTTTGGAAAAATGAACATAATCTGTTCGGTAGAAACATTCCTCAATGGCTATGTTTTTAGGAAATCAAATTTTTTACCTAATGAAATAAATATTGATCCTGGAAAATATCATTTCATGGGAATATTGAACAAGGTACAACACCATCTCCATCAATGGGAGATCAACTATAAAAAAAGTAAAAAATATTGAAACTGTTTTTGGAAAACTATTTTCAAAAAAATCATACAAAATCAGGTTAGAATAAGATATCAGTTTTATTTAAATGACCTTATTGGGATTGTTTTTATTTCAGACGCTTTCTTGATGCCAAGCATGTAGAAAAAGTGTATTTGATAGTGTTATTGGCACATTACTAAATATTAATAGAAAAATGAAAGATGGAATCAAGGCTAGGTTTAACTTGATTGATGTGGGGATAAAAGAAGAGTTGGCATTTGTGAAGGGTAAAAGGTGGGATTTTCTTCATCTCGTAGCTTATACTCTCTCCAGATAGGAAAAATTTCAATTTTTACTTTTCCTTATGAGTGTAAAAGATCCACAAGGGTATTCACAAAATGTAAAGAATTTAATTTTAATTACTAATATAAAGTTACAAGGAATAAAATCACATGAATTTCATGTTTTGATGCAAGATTTAATGCTTGTTAGATTCCATTACATTATACCATAAAATTTATGACATACATTAACCAGACACTTCTTCTTTTTTGAAGCCATATGCATTAAAGTTGTAGACCCGACGAAGTTTCCCATAACGAATAAGGAGATTTCAATCATATGAGGGGAATTAGAAATTTTCTTCCCATCATCATTTTTTGATTTAATGTTCCACTCGATTGTTTACTTGGTCAGAGAGGTTCAACTACGTGTTCATGTCCATTAAAGATGGATGTACCCTAATTAAACAGTATATGATGATTTTGAAAGTGTATGTCAAGAATCGAATTCATAAAAAAGTTTGTATTGGAGAATGATATATTGTTGAAGAATCTATTGAATTATATACTAATTAAATATCAGATGTTAAAATAATCAGTCACCTAAAGTCTCCTCACAGAAAACGCCTTATGGGTGAAGGTATTTTCGGAAGAGTTTTACTTACAATTACCTTGATAGAGTGGGAGCAAGCATATATTTACATATTACATAATACTGAACATGTTGATCCATACATTGAATACCAAAAATAAATTTTAAGATACTTGGATCCATCATGGGCTAAAAAATTGATATCATAGACACATAATCAACAGATTATAGGATGGTTTAGAGATCAAATTTATAAGGAGTTATCATAAAATCCAAATTAAATTGTAAAATGGCTTCAATGGATAGCCAGATGATAGAATTAAAATGTTATATCTTACACTGGGTTTGTAATCCATGGTTATATATTCTATACAAAATATCATGATGACTACAGTATGATGCAAAATAGTGGTGTTACGCTTATGGTAGAAGTGATGCATATATCTGGTTATGAGGATATAAAACTGTTTTTATGTACGCAATGTGTTTTTTATCATAATAAATTAGATAAATAATTAATTATTATGTGTTTTATCAAGATGTAGAAATTATGTATTCAAAAAAATATGTTAACATTAATTTAATTCTTATTATTAGAAAAGGAATTAAATTAAATCCATTTTATGTTTTTTATTGAATTTGTTTTTGTGAATATTATGATTATATTATACAGATTTTAGATATTTTATTTTATTAAAAGGATATTATTTTCAAAATTTCTATATTAAAAATTTTTGAGGTGATATTTTGGGGATTTTTTTGAAAATATTTATTTTTTAAAGAATACTATAAAATAACTAGTTTATAGAAAATTGTATTTTCCATTCAAGTATATACAAAGTTCCAGATTTTTATCAGATATTAAAATTTCATTAAACCATTTTGATTAATAATAATCCAATTATTGTAAATTTAATTTAAATTATGGTCATTTTTAATATAAAAACTTTTTATACCAAAAAATGTAATTTTCTAGAAAACTATTTTTAATTTATTTTTCCATGTTTATATTAAAATTAACAATACCACATATAGAAATTGAATTTCGTAAAATAGACTCCATATTTTTAATATGTATATAATTTTTTTTAAGTATGCCACTTTTGTTTTTTTCATTATAAATAGTACCATTGGAAAAAAAAATTGTTGTCACCGTAGGATTTAAAACGAGTTTAAAGGGTTAAAAATAAATTGATATGGGTTAAATGGCGTAAAAATTTGTAAAAATCTTATTGGATGGTCATATATCAACCCTAGCTCATCTCCACTTAAAATATGGGTCATTTTGGAGCCATTTTTCTTTATTAACACATTAATATATTTTCATACGTTTCCAAATTCCTAGTGTGTCCTCTCCCTCATTTATAAATGGAAGCCACCTCTCCTTTATTCTCTACACTTCAATAGATCCCTACCGAAATACTTTATTTTATTCCTTACCTTTATCTTAGATCCCCTAGTTTTCTCCTCAACCTAATATTTCAGTGCATAAGGTGTAATCCAAAGGAATTTTCTCAAAGAATTTGAGGTTATTGCGCTTACAAAGCAAGTCAGACTTGGGGTAATATTTTTACATTACAGACTCATTTTTACCACTATTTTTTATGCTTAAAACCTAAATTGATAAAATTTTATGATATATCTCTCAAAACAATCTCATTAATTTTCTTTTCCTTTCATAATTTCGGTAAATCAAAAGATTTATTTCCATTTTTCTCTATTTCAGTACTAAAATTTCCAAAAAAAATGTTCTTAAGGAAAACTGTCATTGTTTCTCTCTTTGACCAACACACATTTTTTCGTGGTATATATTTTCTTTAAAATGTTTTCAATAATATTTTTTCTACTCTCCAGGTATCCATTAAGGTCTTTTTTCCCATGTTTTTCTTTTTTTAAAAAGTCTTAAAAAGAATATTCTTTTCATTTTTCAAATAAGGTACATTTTACCTATGGTTTGAATACAATATTTTTTTTAAATTAAAAATCATGAATGAATTTTTCTACCAACATGGATATTATTTAATTGAAATATTACTTTAAAAGTATAATTGTTTATTTTCAAAGAAAAATATTTTCTAAATATTCCTGGAATTATTAGTTAGAAATTTATAAATAGAAAATGATATTTTCTAATGTTTTTTAAGAAATGTTTGAATGGTATTTTAAAGGAATAATTCATCTATTTCATCATCCTATATTTATTTCTACTATTTTATTGGGATATGATCCAATGATACAATATTTATTATTTCTCTAGATGTTATATTATTATGTACATGAGAAGTTTATGAAATCTATTTATTTTTCACGGGTAATTCCATGATGATATGACAAATGTTTTATGATCTTGGGGCATCTTTATATATGGTTTTAATTATGTGATGGGTAATCCTAGAATTATATATCCCTTTAATTCAAACGTTTAATACCTATATCTCATGGGATAATTATGTAAAACTAGTTTATGTTCCCAATCCACTATGGTGAAACTATTGGTTGTCAGATCCCCTATTATATAGGAAACATGTAGTGATGTATGATCCACTCTGATATGATGGTCTCATTAGTAAACATTAACATATGATATGGTTTCTATTTCTATGATATTTACCCACTCTTATAAAATGTTCATAAGATTTGGAATTGAACTCATGGATCATGATTTATTTTTTTATGATTCTCCAATCTTGTGTCATACTATAGTTATATTCCATAAGTTTTGATTATGATGAACTAATATTTTTGTATGATTATTTATTAATAATCACATGTTCTCATACAATTAAAATCATGATATTCTTATATATGATCATTGATTAATATCTCCCATGTTGACCCTTACTGAGAATATAAGCTCACCCCTCTCATGTTTTAATTTTTTCCAAAGTTATGAAGAAGGGTTCAGAGTATGATGAGGTTAAAATGGTACCTTATATAAAGAGACATGTTTTATATGATGAATGTTGTACTTAAATAATATTTTAATTTATCTAGTATCCAAGTACACTAAACCTTTATGGTACTCGAGAATGTTTAATTGAGAGATATATTGAATATTCAGCAGACATTTGTAATAAGTATGCATGCTATGATTGGGTTTATATAATTGGTATCATATAAGGGTGTCATTATATTTTTAGATTAAGTTATGAGGAATATATAGATACAATCAAAGACAACCAATGTTGAACTTAAAGTGATATAGGATGAAATTTAAGTGCCATAGGTTGATAAGAACATGTCATTATTTATGATATCTTATGTATTATTTTCATGATCATATTATTTCTCACTCTTATTGTTGTAACTTAATGTTTACACTATGATTTTGGGTTTTAGTTAATGGATGGAACCATAAAGAATCATACTAATAATTATTGTGATGGAATTTTCATTGATTGAATTCTTTAGACACATAATTTTATAGGATCTAGAATTCATAATCTCATTTTTATTGTCACAATAATTTCTAAAGACATGAATCAGGATAAGATTCTATATAATTAAAGGAGGGAAAAAATACTATTTAGTCCTTCTTGAGACAACATAAACATTATTTTAGTGTTTATTATAATCTACTAGCGGTTTAGTGATGGATTGGTACCATAGAGAAAATATTTTATATTCTCTAGTGTTTGGATCATGAAAAAAATTCCTTTGTCATTTGTCATTTTGAAGTTAAAGAAGATCAATAATGAAATAAATTCAGAATATAGGGAAAGAATAATAATTTACTCCATGTAATGAGATTATTTTAAAAGGATAATTTTTATTAAGTATGTCCCTTTTATTCTACAGACAAAAATGGAGGTGGAATTATTTTTACTTAAATAGAATGATGATGAAACCATTGGTATATATGAAAAAAATATTACAAGACTTTCAAGGTAAGTTTTGGGTTTAATCATTATCCCTCAAAGTAAAATTGATCTATTCTGAGGTGACTTAAAAGTAAGTCTTTAAAAATTTCTATATATAAGATACTTTAGTATCTATGAAGAAATATTTTGATGATCTCTCATGGTAGAAATAAAAATTTGATATTTCCATCATTCCCATGGTATTCATAAGAAAACGAATATGTAGATTTATGAAAACATGAACAAACAACATAGAGGTAAAGAATTCTAATCACCCACATTCCATAAATGTGGTAATAAACACCATAGAAAATACTTGAATAGAACAGATATGTTCTTTAAACTTTTAAGGGTTGGTCATAAATCCCATTAAGGTTAAAAGGTGATAAAGATCTCATTTGATACAATGGAGGAAAGGAAGATTACAATTAATGCATGACCCACACTCTAATACTTCAAATGAATGGTTTATGGTAATTGCGCTAACCAGGGCATGAATATAATGGTTAATGATGATGATCAGCATAAAAAACCTCTTATTCCCAATAAAAATGGAAATTATCTTTTGATCATGACTATCTAAGTGGGTTATGAGAATAATTTGGTGAAAGGTACACATATCATACACTCTAAAATAACTAATATATTATTTGATTATATATTGAACAACCCTTTTATATCAATTGGATTTTCTAAGGGTATCACACTACAACCTCAATGATTATATATTGAGTTAGAAATGAATACAATTGATAGTATAATGATCACACCTCAATTCTATAACTACTCTTTGATATAATTTTGTGGGAATGTATTTCCGATAAATATTATGATTCTCACATTTGTTCAATTTGATGTGATTTTGGGCATGTATTAGATCATTAAATATAGATCCCAAATCAATTTTTGAGGAAGAGAAGTCACGTTTGATATTCATAATTAGCCTGTGATCATCTTTTAGTGTGAGGATGAATATGAACTTACAATGGAAGTCAAATAAATTATATGCGTATTACTTCCTATTCATGAGGGATAATTATGTCAAATGGCGGTGGATAAAATCAACATCAATAATATGCATATTATTTGGGATTATTCTCATGTATTTACTAAATATATGCCTTGTGTTCCCTAGAATCATGGTGTTGAGTTTTTAATATAACCCATACATGTTGTTTCACCTATTTTAAAGACTACTTATAGAATGTTCAAGATTTATTTTGGGGAATTTAAGAAAAAAAACTAGGAGAATCTTGATAAGGGATGCATATTCCCTTATTCATAACCATGGGGCACACTTATTCTTATTGTTAATAATAATGAGGGGTAAATGTTTCTTTGCATTGATTATTGATAATTTAACTAGATCTCTATTTAGAACAAGTATCATCTAACCCATATTAATGACATGTTTGATCAACAGTGTGTAGATAAATAATTTTCCAAGATTTTCCTTCATTCTATATATCATCAATTGAGGGAATAGAAGAAGTATATATCAATAAAAACCCTTATTATGAGGTATGTTCATTATGAATTTATAGTGATTCCATTTAAATATACCAATTCTATAATTGTCTTTATATATTTAATAAAGATATTATTTATAGAATACCTTAATCCGTTTATGGGTGACTTATAGATTGTATTATTATATATTCTAAGGGAAATTAAGTTTGTGAAGACCACTTGAGGATTTTACTAATGACACAAATTAATGAGAATTTGTATGAAATTTTTACCAAGTCTGAATTTTTTTCTATATAAAGTTTCATTTTAGGGTTATATAATCTTAAGAGAGGGTATATTAGTGATTCATTCAAAGATGGAACTTATAGGGAAATATTCCATACCAGCCATGGTAACCTAGATACATATTTTTCTTAATATGGATGGATACTACCAGTTAATTAGGAGGTATTTTTCAAGGATATCTAATCTAATAACCAAGTTGACTCAGAATGGAGATAAGTTCCTTTGGAAAGATGAATATGAGGGTATATTCAGGGTGCTAAAAAGTTGGATGTTTAGTGAACCTATTATTACACTACCCTATAATGGATAAGCTTTTTTGATCAACTATGATTTATTAGATAATGGATTGGGATGTATCCTTATGCATAATGATATGGTGATATCTTATGTCTCGCACCTATTCAAAATACATGAGAAAAATTACCCACCTCATGATTTGGAACTTGTAGCTATAATTTTTACAATGGAAATATGGTCTCATTATATTTATAGTTAAAGTAATTTCATATATATGGATTATAAAATCGTAAAGTATATATTCACATAGAATGAGTTGAATATGAACTAGAGAAAATGGGTGGAGTTGACTAAAGATTATGATTTCTCAACACATTACCACCCTGAGAAGAGAAACAATTGTGGGTGGATATTTAAGTTAGAAATACCATGATAATATATCCATGATTAGGATTGAAATGGATTTAATATTTATGGATTTATAGAAAATAAATCATGAAATAGTGATGAAATGGGAAATATAATATCATTTTCATATGAATGTTGAAAAATCCATCCATGTCAGTATTAAAGAGGCATAAAAGGAGGATGTGAAAATGCATAAGGAGAGTAATATTACTAAGTTTAACCATGACTAATATGGAATGATAAGTTTCCGGAATATAACATATGTCCCTAAAATACCAAAATCAAATAAGGTGTTGTTATATGATGTCATAGTTCATCATTCTCTATTCATCCTAGAAGTACAGAGATATATATAGATCTAATTGAATATTTCTGGTGGGACCACATGGAAAGGTATATTGTAAATTATGTTTCCTAATGCATAGTACGTCATAAAAGTAAGGTTAAGGGACAAAATTATAAGGTTTATTATAACTATTACCCATACTTGAATTAAAATGGGAAAATATCACCATTGATTTTGTGGTAGGACTCCCTAAGAAATCTAACAGGTGTAATGTTATTTAGGTTATAACTAACCACCTTATGAATTCCGTACATTTCATTTGTATTATATAAGATTTATATATTGATCAAATTACTTGGATATACATTAATTAATTGGAATGATTCCCGGATTATCACTCTCAATTGTAACTGATTAAGATCTATGGTTTACTATGTTGTTCGGGAGAAGTATTTAGTAGGATTTAGATATAGAGTTAATTTTTAGAACATCGTATAACATTAAGATAGATTATTAATCTGAGATTAAAATTAAAACTCTATAAGACATGTTGGAAGATATCTGTATGAATTTCAAAGTTGGTTGTAATAACACCTTCCTTGGGTGGAATTTTCTTACAAAAAATAACTTTCGATCTATCATTTAGATGAATCCTTATAAAGACCTCTATGGAAGGATGTGTGAAACTCCAGTATTATAGGATTAAGATTTAGATAAATTTATTAGATCCTAATCTAGCTTAGTAAATAACATATAATTTTAGAGCCATTCAACAACACATTTGGGCAGTTCAGAGTCGACTAGAAAAATTATGCTTAAAATCATCGGTATGATCGAGAGTTTGAAGTTAGTGAAAAGGTATTACTATAAATATCTCCTTATAATAAGTTAATTAAATTTATTTATAAGGTAATTTTGATCCCAAGATATATCAATCCCATTGAAATTCTTGATCCTATTAGGTTGTGATGTAGGCATAACGTGGGCATGACACAGGTCTGGTAACGTAGATACAATGATGTGAGCATGATGCAAAATTGGGACTTAAAGACATGTTAAGGATCTAATTTTCCTTAGTAAAATGGTCTATGTGATTTTTACTCCCCTAAACATGTAATAATATTTCATTTCATTCATAATAAAAAGGGGCCTCAAGACCAATATTTTTAAAAAAAATCAAAGATGATTTTTATGTATCACTTAGGGGGAAGTACATACTTGAACCTTCACATTTAATTTATTCATATGTTTTAACACTAGATAAAGATAATTCATATGAATAAAAATTTTTATAAATCTTGAATATTATACATAAATTACTATGTAATAAGATTCCTCTGTTAGATAATGTTCTTTGAAGGAATTAGAAATTTGAGGAAGCTGCATGGGAACCCAAAGATGTGATGACGTAGATCTATCCTCATTTTTTTCATTGTAATGATGTAATTTCAATGTAAACACTCATTTTAGGGGTGATATAATGTAACTCCCCAGGATTTGAAATTTATTTCCTTTTAAATAAACATGAATAATTTTATAGCTTGTTTTATATGCAACCTAGAATCTAAATGAGTCGTAATATAATATACATTTATAAGCTAGCCATCGAATTGGTGGGTATGAGTAGTATTAACCACATTATTATATATATGTATTTTTTTTATTATAATAATGTATTGGTAGGTATAAATTTTTTAAGTAAAATCATTTAATTATTAAAAGATATATTTTTTAAAATAAATCCATTTTTCTACATGTCATGTATTTTTATAAAAAAAATGTATGTTTATCACTATTGAAAAATGATATGAATGATATATATTGATAATTAATAATAATAAATGAATAATTATCCATACATTATTTATATAAAGGTTATGAATGAAGATAAAGTCATATAAAATAAAAACAAGTTATTTTTCATAAATATGATTTTATGTGCACAATTTATTTTTATCATAATAGATAATATAAATCATTATGAATTAATAGTTTTAATGAGATTTATAGATTATATATTCAATAGAATAATTTAACATTCAATTATTTATGGTTATTAGAAAATTAATGAGAATATGGTTATTTTATTCTTTAAAAAATATTATTCTCAATCACTTCCATTTTTAAAGAAAATGTATTTTTGAAGCATAAAATGACTTTATTATTATTAAATTGCTAATAATATTATTTAAATGAATACTTTAATACTTGATTGAATATATAATATATAAATTTAATTATAACCATAAATCAAAATTTATTTTTTTTACGATTAAAGACACATTTCACACATAAAAGTAGTTTTATAAAGCACAACTCCTTTTACCTTTAAATGATGTTATCATCAATATTAACCTTAGGATAACTAATTTAATTAATATTATTAATTTATTAATATAAAATATAATTATATTTCATTTAAATAATTTTTCAATAGTTTTCAATATAACATTTTTAGATAAAAATATATGACATCTAGAAAAATGCATTTCTTTGAAAAATAGGTTTTTTAATCATTAAATGATTTTAGTAAAAAATGAGTGACTGAAAATAAATTTTTCATCCTAAAACATTATACATATATTTTATATTGTTTTTTATCCTATTCATAATCTCTAATACAGATTCGAGTTTATAGAGGTGTATTATATCACGGTTCATTTAGACTCAAAAAATGCATGTAAAGTAAGTTACTGAATACATAAAGTTTATTTCAAATGAAATACATTTAAAATATGGTGGTGTTACACTTAATTATCCTATGATTCCTCCATATATAGATGATAAATTTTTTCCATGTATAAAACATTATGTTATATTTAGTTTTCTTCCATTTTTGGAATTCTCAATGGGAAGAGACAGGATGTGAGTTACATAATATCTTGTGTAAGTGTTGTAATATATTACATATTAAAAATAAAGACTGAGAAAAACATACACATAAAAATATATATATTACATATCTCTATGAGTTCTTGAGTTCATATTTCACACCATAATTAACTCATCATCCTCCCATTGTTAAAGGAAAACTCTTTACATAGGATTTGTAAAATCTTATGTGTCTCTCTAAAATTCTGACATATCATCCAGTATGTGTTGTATAACACAGTATGAGTTTCCTAGTGTGTTTCTAATTCTACTTGATTTATTCACCACTTATTTTCCTTTCACATTTAGATAGAAAATAAAAAAAATAATTATAAGTATATAGACATTCATTTTATTCTAAGAGTTAATAAAAACAATTAAATTCAAAAGTTTGTTCATTTTAAGAAATATTCACAAAATCTGATGACATGATCCTTTAATTTAAAAATTATCTAGAACAATATTAATTAATAAATATAAGGGAACATAATGAATTAAATATCAAAAAATATATTTTGAGTTTATTTGTTCTGATAATTCCGCCATAGATAAACCGAAGACTCCAAGACAAGTTAACATAAAAAATATTTCAAAAATAATACAAAAAACGCAATCCAATGTGAAACCGATTTTTTAAAAACCAGTTCACTCTAGGTTATCATTGCTCTAATATATTCTTTATTAAAATTTATCTATGAGTTACATTCTATTCACTTAAACACTTTTCATCCTTATATTCTAATTATACCTACGTTCCAAGAAATAATTCTCTCATCACACAAATAATAAATTTCTTGTAATGTTATTCTCATTCTTAACTCATAGATGGGTAACCATGGGATTGTTGAACTTCTAAAACAACAAAAAATGATTCATGTTCTTATATATATCATGAGTAATGTATGTAATTGTTTTGGGTATAGGGGTTCATAATTGTTAATGTTAAAAATTATGAGGTGGAATGAGGAGGTTTGAAACAAAATTTTGATGAATATCGAATAAAAAGTTTCACTCAACAATATTATATTCACTCACACTCAAATATATTGATTAAGCTCCAAAATCCTTGTGGATTCTCATGGAATGTTCTCATGAAAAGAATTTTAATCGTAATAAATATTTTCTTCTCTTTTCATTCTCGAGTTGGTTTTTTATTTTTGGTATCAATTCTAAAAATATTTTGAATCTTGAATATAGAGATGGATATTTAAAATTAAAATGGTTATGTGAACTTCCTTTATAATTTAAAAGTATATTTTTTCTTACATATTTCCAATAATTTATGTTTCTCCTATGATTTTTGTACAAAAAAAAATTTATCCCTCACACTTAATTCAACTCTAATAATAAATTAAATACTAAATATGGGTAGTCGTGGATTCGAATATTATAATGTGGCTACCTAAGATGGCTCTTCATGAATTATATGGAACAATTAATGTCTCAGATGTCATGAATTATTTTAATTGAGGTTTTATTGTAAAAATGTATTTTCAAATAATTCATTAATCATCTTCAATACAATCTCTTAAATTATCTCAGATGTGTAATAGAATTCACAACATGTTTTGGGTATTATAGCATGGAATGGTTCTCTATATAAATGAGGGAATTATTTTTAAGATTTAAAAATATATTATAATCCTCCTATGTGAGTGATTTTAATATTTTATTGTATTTTATGGAATTTTATTTTAAAAAATAAGTTTTCTTTCCATGAACTTTTCAAAATTTGAATTTTTAATTATGTACATTCAGTAATATTTTACGTTTGATTACCTAGAGTTAAATTAAGTCCTAAAAATGTAATAAATTTTAGACTGTTAAAGGTATTGAATTTAATCTAAAAAAGGTTAAAAAATAAACAAAAATATAATTCCCAAATTTTATAAAAAACTTAAGATTCATAAAATCTAAAAAGTTTTCCCCTCTTCCACATTTTAATAATGTAATGTTATCATTATATTATAAAATAATATAGTTCCAAAAATACCTTTTATAATAATAATAATCAACAATTATAATGAAAGGTAGAACGTTTGGTTTTATTAATATAAGGGTTACAAGAGTTTTATCTCCTTCATTGATGTATATGGAAGATTTCCATGGCATTTTTTCAATATTTGTCCATTAAAATTGAATGGATCCTTCATCCATTCCATAGTTACGTATATAAAACCAAAGGGAAAAAACATTGAAAATGGTAAAGAGGAATTCTAATCTAGAATTATTTTTACCGGGAATTAATTTTAGGCTTGAATTTATAAAGTACCACTTGTTCCCCTGGATATAAGTCTCTATTAAATCAATTGTTATTTTTTATTCTTCTTCCTTGTAAATTCTACAGTTCTCAATTTATTATCACATAACTAATACCAAATACCAAATATAAAATCTCTTTTTTATATATTTTTTTCAAATAGATATCAATATTTGTAACAACCCTTAAAGCTTTGTGTTCATGAACCATAAGTAGTTGAAATATTTTCCAATAGACCAATCAGTATGGGATCATTCTAATTGGTGTTTTTAAGTTTTTCTTATAATACCATAAGTCTATTTTAAACCGTCTAATATAATTTGATTGATTTATCCAAATTTATTTTTATTTATCTATTTTAATCTTTAACTTATCTATTACTCTATGGATGATATGGTGTTGATGTTTTTCAGTTCACCCCATATTTTACCATTAAAGCCTCCATGATCATATGGAAAAACATTTTTCCATTATCACTTATTATTTCTGTTAGGTATACCAAATATTCAAAAGATATTAAGACTAAAAAATTATAAAAAAAATGAATCATCAGTATTGTTGTCCTTTTATTCCAACAATTAGGAAACATAATCCCCATCCAAAAAGATGTGTGACTATCCAAATGACATGTAAAATAATCCCACTAAAGGTATTCCTTAAACTTCATGGATTTCATAGAAAATAATTCAAAATTAAGGAATTTCATATATTTTAAATATGTTTCCGATGAATTGGAACTATTCAATTTTTTTCAAAATTTATGGTCCTTTTAAATAGTGTTGGAAAATATACTCTAGATTCAATTACATTTATTTTAGTTTGTTGAGGTCCAAATTTTACCCCATGAGATAAATTATGAAAAAACACTATTATACATTTTTCTTCAATTTATGCAAACATTTCCTATTGATTTCATCACAATAAGTTTTCTGAATTTATATATCATTCTAGACATAAAATATTGAATCAACGTTATTTCGTTCAATTTTTTATTGATGAGATTTTACAGAAATTTATAATAAACAAGATAACTTACCATGTTTGTAAATCCTGGTAAATATCCTTTAAGAAAATAAATTTTTCACTAACTATGAAGACATAAAAATTTCATTTTCCTTGAATATCTACCTTGGTTGTGTGGGGTAGCCTGATCATGTAATAATGCATAATATTTTCAGCTCTTTTATATTCCATGATATCAAAATTGACCTCCTAAATTAATATAACCCCTCACAGTAGCCTTGGGTTTTTTTATTTCTCTTTCCTAAAGTACCTAAGGGTTCCATGGTCAGAGATAGTAGTCACCTTATTTTGTTGGAGATATGATTAAAATTTTTATAAAGCCTAAAAACTACTAAAATATTTTTTCGATTGTGTTTTAAGGATTCTAGGTTTTTTTCAGTGTTCTTCAATCATTGTAAATGACATGGTGTCTTACATCAATTTTCTAAGATAAAATTACTCCAACCACATTTTTTAAAGCATTCATTGGTGGATTTAATGGGTATCCCAATTTGATGTATGTATAACTCTTGGTTTTGTAATTTTACTCATAAGTTAATCAAAATAATTATTATAGGGTTCATTAAAATTAAATTTAGTTTCTTTTGAAAGTAATTTCAAAGTTGAAAATAAATATTACTAAAATCCT
The DNA here is from genome assembly GCA_963277665.1 of Viscum album. Lineage (NCBI taxonomy): Eukaryota > Viridiplantae > Streptophyta > Magnoliopsida > Santalales > Viscaceae > Viscum > Viscum album. The sequence goes on from OY728131.1 coordinate 567,024,445, forward strand.
TGATGAATATTCTATATATAATTACATTTTCTATAAAGTATCTAATGTGTTTTATACAACTATTCTAACCTAACTCATTGATAATTTCAATATTAGGTTCATCATTCTCAATCCCATTTTATGTAATTGCATATCTAAGATAATTTCCTCTCAAATCCGTGAAATAAAATTTTTCAAAGTTCAACACAATATTCCTTTCAATGAATGTTTTTAAGAATTTATACCAATCTAACATAAAATAAGCAAATGAATTTCCATATAAAAAATAAACCATCAAGAAAAACATCTAGAAAATACTTAGGGAGATTAGAGAAAATACTTACCATGCATATTTTAAATGTACTTGGGGAATTAAAGAATCCAGAAGGCATTCTCCTGTAAGAAAATCTATCTTAAGAGTAGAACAAAATTTTCTTTTCTTAGTCCTAAAGTGAAATAGTAATTTGGAAATATCCTAAAATTACATTTAAAAAGAAATAGTTGATTATATTTAATAATTTTAAATTATTTCTTCAACGAATGGTATGGAAAATTTATCATTTATTATGATAAAATTTAATTTTCCATAGTCAATAAAAACACTCAAACTATTTTGGTTTTTAGAAGGGATTATATCATTTTATTAATTCTTCCAAATAGTTATTATATATTTTTAGGCACTATATGAATGGGGATAACCCATTATGAATAAGAAATTGGGTAAATTATTTTGACCTCAAACAAAATTTCAATATATTTTTTAACCACTTTTATTATTATTCATTTAAGTCACCTATATAGAATCTTAATAATTATTGTATCATTCTCTTACAGAGTTAAATGAATATATATTTTAGAACAAAGATAAGAAATATCTTCTAAACTCTAGCCTATATCTTTCACATTTTCTCATAAAAGGATGATCAATTTTTGTTATGGATTATAATAAAAGTTTCTAGAAATGATTATTGGATGATTTTTTTATTTCCTAAAAATACATACCCTAAATCTTGTAAAAATGGTTTTTATTAACTATTTTGAGGCTTAATTAAAGATGATATCATTTTTTTCATACCACTATGTTAAAATATTCCTACACAAATGATAAAGTACAAATTCTTTTATTGTTAGATAAAAATAATATCCATAAATGAAATCTGAACTTTCCTCACACTTTGGTGTTTCTATAGTGAGTATGGTTTGATAAAATATTTGTATTCATAGGTTTATCACATCTCACATTTTTATATAAGTTTAAAATTTCCTTTATAAAATCAATTTTCTCAAACATAATTAGCTCATCAAAATTTTTGAGTGTAAAAATTTAGTGTTTATATTAAATAAAAAACAAGTATTCAATGATATAAAAGTTGAAAGTATTTTATGAAAACATCATTATGAGATTACTTTTAGGGTCATCGATTATTTTCTTTATTACTTTATAAAACGTTCTTCCTAGGATTATGGGGATTGATATGGTGTCCTATATTCTTCCATGTTAAGAACATAAAATGCATCTTGGGAGATCATATTAATCACTCTCACTAAATCAAATTCAGTAACTCCTTCTTAAAATATATTGGATCTATTATGTAGTTTAAAAAATATTCTTATTGGATTAATATTTCTCATATTCAAAGAAGAAAAGACATAATGAACAATTTCATGTAACATCTTGGATTTTTAAGGTATAATTATTTGATGTTTGCACATGTTTTTGGGTTTGGAAGGCATCAGGTTTGGTTTTGGGAGTTTCTATAGGTCTTCTAGACTTTGATATGGCTTCATGACATATTTATGTCATAAACAAGATATTTACATCCTAAATCAGTCAACCATTCACAAACTATGAAAACAATTTTTAGTGTAAATATGTTTACATCCTAAATAATTACTTTATGTTGTAAATATATCCCCCATGGAAAATTGAACTTGAGGTGATATTTTTTTAAGAAAATAAAAATAGAGAGACTTATGACATAAATCTTGATTTTACTTCATAAACCCCTTATGAATAGCAGTTTTAGACCAGATGCATGTCTGATATTTTTCATTCGATACACGGGATCCTACCCCCTAACCTACATTCCCTTCTAGATGATTTTGGTGGTCTCTACTCCTACTAAATTTCTTCATTCCACACTTGATATTTATGGTTGATGTGCTACATCACTTATCTATAGTAATAAGACTTTATACATCTTCATTTTAATGTTTTGTTATATCCTTGAATTGTTCTTATGAATTATTCGACATTATGGTGATGTTTTTTTATCCTTTCTAGATCTTTTGTGTGATCTTCTCTAAGAGATGGATTCTCATACTGATTGTGGTGTGGATGGTGTGTTTAGCAAGGTATGTGTGATCTAACCTCTCTTATTTCCCAGTATTTTTATGGAATGAGATTATAATATGTGAGAATCATTATTAGGTCCTTCATGCTTTTTTTATATTCCTTCTAGTGTTGGTGGATCCCATTATGGGTAGTGTTTGAATCAATTTTGAGGTAGGTGCTTCAATATATAACCTCTATTGTATAAACCGTAATTTATCCTATTTTATTAATTTTTTTATAAAATAATTATAATGATTGGTTTGTGTGTGTAAATATATTTTTGGTAAAATATTGTTTTCCCTTCATTTTGATTAATAAGGAAAAGTTTGTTTTCAAATAATTTTAACTGGCTTGGGAAATGGGTTGTCAAAGAATGTTTTTTAGGAATAAAGTGTTATGTAATTTTTTAATAAATGTGAAACCTTTGAAATTATTGGGGAAATAACATGGGAATCCTTGGGAACTTAGGTGGAAGGTGTATCTTAGGTTCATCATCCATTTTATTCTTGGGAGCTTCACTCATAGGGTGTTCCTCTACTCGTTAATCTTGTGGTTCTAGGGGCTTAATATTTATATTATTAGGAGGTTCACTCTTGGTGTGTTCCTCTACTCATTAATCCTATATTATAAGGACATGGGTGTAAACTAGACATTGATTGTGGTATGATTATTCATTTATTATGACATATTTGGATCCTTGTCATATTCACCATTATGCATGGATTTTTGTTATTTTGTATTTGATATTCATGTTTTGGTTTTTGATAAATGTTATATAATTAATAATTTGAAACTATTTTACCCAAATTATTTTATAACATTAGAAAAAGGGAAATATTTTACTATGATTTTGATATAAAATAGATTTATTAATTATCATTTCAAGATTTCATTGAAATGATAATACTTGAATTATTTGTTTACAGACTTGATATGGAACACATTGGTGTGTTATTACTAAACCTATTAGCTCACACCCTACACACCCCATCGGTGGTGTGTCGATATGGTTATACATTTTGATATAGGAAAATGAAGGGTGTTATAGTGGGATGTTGAGGTTTATGAAAGATATGTATGGGTAGCTAGTTGTGAGATATTCGAACATTTTCCTCATTATCATGGAGTTTTTTATTTTAGTTGTCCTCATGGTTTTACAGAATTGTACATTTGGTTTTATCTTGTTTCATTTGTGTTTATACAATTTTTTTATTTCAATTATGGAATGTATTTCTTCTAGTTTTTCTTCCACTATTTATTTATATTGTGTATATATTCCATTTATCTTGTTCATGTTGTAAAAAATAATTCCCTGCAATTGTTATTTTATTTCAATGTATTAGTCTCCAGCTCGTGGGGATCAGGAGTTCCCTTTGGGCATGTGGAAAATTAGTTAGGGTACCATATTCTAAGGATAACTAGGTTCAATTCATTAGAAAATTATATTAGAGGTCATTTTTATTCAACATTCCTTGTCTTGGAACATCTGGAAGACAATAGAAAGGATTTTCAAGACATAAGATGTAGGTTGTGGTGAGTGTCTAGCCATCTCTTATTGTGATGGGTCTAAAGTTACCATGGGAATTTGGGATATTCATGTATTAAGTTTAATCTTAATCTCATTTTTTCTTATGGGTTTTATATTTTGAGCAATGAGTATTATGTTTTTAATAAGTTTATATGTTTTTTGAATGTAGCAATATTCCTATGAGAAGTATTCCAAGGGTTCTACATGAGGCTATAATGATTACTCCTCAAGATAATCCTCCTCTAGATCAGAATCGTATACATGCTATCATACAAGAATTTGATGTTATAGACCAAAATGTACCATAAATCCATAACACAGTTATTGGGGTATATCTAGGATCTAGTTGAGAAAGGGAACAATCTTGAGAGTTCATACATGATAATTCCCCATCCTTTAAGGTTATTAATGTTCCCCAAGAGGTGGAGGGATAAATAGAGAAGATTTTATCATATCTTCAACTTCCTAAATACACCTAGGGTTATCAAGGTAATGTTTGTAGTGCTCAGACTTGAGATTATTAGCAAGTGATGATGGGATTCAATGGTATATGTGGATAGAAAAACAGGATTGGACTGGAAGGGTTTTAAGACCCTCTTCTTTCATCAGTTCTATCTGAATTCATTAATAATGGAAAATTCTTTAGATTTCCCCTCTTTAAAGAAGGGAGAGAGTTTTTTGTTAGGGTATACCAATTATTTTTTGAAGCTGGATATTTTTTCTCCAAAAGTGGTAAAGAATGATCAGATGAATGATCAGAAGAACCAATCAGGTTTGTGACTAGATATTATATCATAGGTATTTCAAATGAATCTTTCTACCGATGAAGATTTAATATTAAAGTCTGTGATAGAATAGATAGATGTGGCAGGAAATAATATAAATGTTTCCCCTTCACATCTACCTAGTAAAATCTTAAATGGTGCTCTTATGAATAATAAAAAGTGGCATGATCATCATAAGAGTGGTGGAGGTGGATCACATCAAGCCTCCTATGCACAATAAATTTCAACCAGTATAGTGCCCCAAAATTTCTATCAGTGTAGATAGGTCATTAACACCTAATTCACTTATTCTATGCTAATGAATATGTAAAATATTTATTGACTATATGGACATCTGCAGAGGTTCTTCCATGATATTTCTATACCTCATTAGGGTCATGTATCATCATCTCCAGATGCCACTTCAACACAGTCAGAATCTTCATAGTCCATCAGGTTATTTCCACATGACTCAAGAGTGAAGAACCTTCAAAAGGATGATGAGTTTCTGGTGGAGGTTGATGTTGGTAAAGCTACTATGAGATTTATCATCCTTATCACATTATCTACAGTGACTGTTTTATTTGATACTGGTGTATCCCACTCATTTATATATGTATGTTTTTTTGATGTGTTGAAACTTGCAATAGAGCTCATTTCATTTTTCAATGAGTTATAAAAACATCATCGAAAGAGGAAAGAGAATGTATTTTGTGTCCTTCTTGTTCTCTATTTATAGCTAATGTATAATTAGCCTAGGATTTCATTTTTCTCAACCTAGATCTATTTGAAATAATAATTGAGATGGATTGTATTATTTCTCATTCTGTAGAGGGTGATTTTTATCATCGGTGTGTCATGTTCCATGCGGCCTATGGGAGACCTCAAGTGATTCTAGGAGAGTGGGATATAAGTTATGGCCATACAGAAACTTCCATCCTAGAGATTCTACTATTTCAGTTAATCTTGATGTTATTTCTTCTCATGTTGACAATCCTATGGTTGTTTAGGACTTTCCATACATTTTCCTAGAAAATTTTTCTTATCTTCCTCTAAAGTGGTAGGTAGAGTTCATGATTGATCTAATTTTGAGTACACAGCCAATCTCAAAACCCTATTTTCACATGGCACCAATGGAGCTGAAATAATTCAAAGTTTAATTAGATAATTTGATAAATAATTATTTTATTAACTTGAGTGATTCATTATGGGATTCCCCTATGATCATTTCTAATAAGGATGATGGTTCAATTCGATTGTTCGTGGACTATCAAATTTTGAACTAGGTGAAAGTTACAAATATGTAAACTTTTACTTTTTTGGAAGAATTATTTGATCATTTAAATGTGGTGAAGTGGTTTTAAAATATAGATCTTCGGTTGGGTTATCATCAACTCTGGGTTAGAGTGTATGATATTTCAAAGATGCATTTTAGGAGAATTTATGGCGATTTTGAATATATCATAATTCATTTTCGTCTAAGTAATTCTCATCCAAATTCTATGGCTTTGATGAATTGGATATTCCACTATTATCGTGTCACCCTCATCGTTGTGTTTATTGATGATATTATAGTTTACTCAAGATCTGATCATGGGCATGAGTACCATCTAACCCTAGTTTTAGGAATCCTAGACTATCAATGATGTTATAGAAATATTTTTAAATTTAATTTATGTATATAATACGTGATTTTCTTGGGACACATGATTTATTAAATTGGGATTCCAATTGATATTGATAAGTTCATAGTTTTCTTTTCATGGGAAGATCCATGAAACAACTTTAAGATATTGATCTTCCTTGGTCTTACAGAATACTATCAATAGTTTTTCATGGATCTCTTAAATATAGAATCAACATTAAACAATATTACTAATAATGGGTTTAATTTCCTAAGGGATTATAAATTTCAAACATTATTCGATGAGTTAAAATGGACTCTGACATTGGTACTTATTCTAATTTTTCATGATCCCTATAAGGGGTATGTGGTGTACTATGATTATTCTTATGATATTATAGGGTGAATTGTTATGAAGGATGATCATTTTGTGTCCTATAGCTCTCATTAGATTTTCATTCATGAGAATAATTACCCTATCATGATTTATAGATTTCCAAAGTTATGCATGCACTGAAATGATATCGACATTATCTTTTTGGGGAGACTTTCATAGTTTTTTTACCAAAAGTGTATGAGATATATATTTTCTTAGAAATATTTGAACCTATGGTAGAGTAAGTAGTTAGGATATATTTATATGTTATAATTCAACATATCCTACACCCCAAGGAGGGGTAATATTGTCATAGATGATCTCGGCAAAATGGTACCATCATAGGATATCTTGGAATCAAAAAAAATTGGATCCTTATTAGACTCTTCTCTCAGTAGCATCTAAACGCTTGATATGATAATTTTGTTAGGGTTATAACCATTATTAAATTATCATCATATCACTTTGATTCTATTCAATAGTTTCAGTAGCATGATGATGAGTTCAAAGAAATCAGAGAAACCTTTTATAGTGGGGAGACCATTCTAAGGTCTTCTGACTCTTCTGATGGTATCTTTGATTTTGGAAATCAATTTATCATATTATCCTTTTTAGGACATCATTTTTTCATGACTGTCTTATTTCATCATGGTTTTTTCATCTAGGAACTATGAATATGTATTATGATATTTTATGGTGATTCTTGTGGTCGGGTATGAAGCGTGACATCGCATATTTTGTGTCCCGCATTTACACCAACCAATAGATAAAGGTGGAGCATCTGAAAAGTTTTGGTTTTCTTCATCCTCTTCCAATGTCTGTTTATAAATTTGATGAGGTATCTATGGATTTCATTGTTGGATTACCATAGACTCTCATATGGAATAATGATATCTTGATGGTGATTGATTGGTTCATTAAATCAACTTATTTTATTATGATCAGAGTTACCACTTAATTTAAGGAATTGGGTGATATGTATGTGAATTATATAATGAGGTTAAATGGGGTTTCCTACACAATTTTATTGGATAGGGATCTTAGGTTTACATCCATGTTCTGGAAGAGTCACCAAGAGTATATGGGGATAAAGGTCTAGTTCAGCACAGCATACCATCTGTAGACGGACGGTCAGACAGAGCTTACTTTTATATTCAGGAGGATATTCTCTATGAACATATAGGGGATTTTAGTGGATCGTGGGATATCAATTTAGGTTTGGTTGATTTTTCATATTAAAATATTTATCACTACTTGATCATAATGGATTCCTTTGAGGCTTTGTATAGCCACCAGTCTAGATCACCTCTCTATTTAGAAATGGTGGGTGAGGTCACTCTTATCAGATTGAGTCTCGTTTAAGAGACATCAATAAGGATTATGGAAATAAATAAATTTCAATTTATTTCTTACAGTTTTAATAATTTTTATGTAAATCTCTAGTGTCATCCTTTGGATTTTTCCATTGGTGACCATTTTTTCTTAAAATTATCTTCTTGTCTAGGTCACTATCGGTATAGGAAATAGGGAAAGTGGGATTTGAGATATGTTGGTCTATTTGAGTTCATTGAATAGCTTGGGTAGGTTTCTTATTAGTTATAATTACCATCTCATCTTATAGACACAAAATATGTTTTCTATATGTCATATCTTGAGAATTATCATCCTGATCCCTCTCATATTTTGAGTTGGAAAGAAATCAAGTTAGAGACAAATGTTTCTCTTGTGGAGAAACCAGTGGAGATCATTGTTTCTAATGTTAAATTATTACATGGAATGTCTATACCATTGGCCAGAGAGTTATGAAGACATGGATAATATTATCACAAGGCTTGGTAGTGTGAATCATCAATAAGGAGCAATTTCCTAACCAAATTCTGGATCACCCCTTTAACTCATGACTTCCTATGGATGGAAATTCCTATGGTGGGGAGATTATAACTTCTTGGGTTTTCAAGGTATAAATATTGGATTTTTAAGGTTGTTTCTTTAGTTTTGGAAGGTATTGGGTTTGGTTTTGGGATTTTTTATAGTGCTTTTGGATAGATATTTAGTTTTCGGACATATTTACAATGTAAATATGATATTTACAATTTAAATGTTCCTAATGGGTGCAATCCATGAAAATGGTTTAGGGAATAAATCCATTTATGTCGTATATAATTACTTTATTCCATAAATATATCTCTTGAGATAAATTGAACCCCAGGTGATGTTTTTTTGGTGGCTATAAACATCGATGAATTCACAGTGTAAATCCAATTTTTACATTGTAAACCCCTTATGACCGTCATTTTCAATCATCTTACATATTTTGAAGTTTTTCATTTGAAATATTGGATCCTCCCTCGAATCCTACCTTATATTTTAGGCTTTTTTGGTGTCTCTACTCCTTTCATATTTTTCCATTCAACACTTGATCTTCATTGTGGTTGTGTTTCGTCACTTCTCTTTGGTAAAAAACCTTTCTAGTTCTTCCTTGATCTATTTAATCATAGAGTTAGACTATGCTTATAGATTCATAGATCTTTTTATGAAATTTTTTTATAATATTTAGATATATTGTTCAAACTTATCTTAAGGGCTTACCTCATGTTGGTTGTGGTGTGGTGGGGTTGTTTTTCGAGGTATGTATGATCTAAATTACCTATTTTCCATTTTTTGATATGGAATGTAATTTTGAGAAGTGTTAATCATCATTAGGACCTTATTGGTTGTTTCTGTGTTCCTTCCAAAGATGGTGGGTCCTATTGTAATCAATGTTCAACCTAAGTTTGAGGTAGGTGGTTCTATCTCCAGATTCTTCTAGATGAACCATGATTTATCATATTTAATAAATTGTTTTATAAATAAATTATCTTGATTGGTTTGTTTGTGTAAATTTATTTTTGGTAAAATATAGTCTTCCTTTTTTTGAGTAAAAATGAAAAGGGTGTTTTTAAATCTTTAGAAGTGATTTTTGAAATGGGTTTTTCAAGCATATTTTGGTAAAATAATATGTTATGGATTTTTTTGTGAAATGTGAACCCATTTAAATTATTTTAGAAATGTAGCACATTGAAAACCTTAGGTACTTATATTGAACGTGTATCTTAGGGCCATCATCATTTATATTGTCAGGAGGTTCACTCATAGGGTGTTCATTTTCTTACTATGACTATTGTTCTAGGGTATTTATATTTAAATTTTTTTCAGGTCCACTCATGGGTTGTTCCAATACTCCTTGGTCTAGTGTTCTAAGGACTAGGGTGCACACTAGTCATTGATTGTTATATGAGTATTATGTTAGCCTGACCTATTGTAATATGTGGCTTGTTTACTATTTTTCTTCGATTTTTATTGTTTTTACTTGGATATAAATTCATGGTTTCTGATAAATATTATGGAATTAATTCTTTGAAACTATTTTACCCAGCTTGTTTTAGAAATGTGGAAAAAGGGAAATATTTTACTATTGTTTGGTTATGAAACTGCTTTATTTCTTATTTTTCCTTGTTTTCTTTTACATGATCATACATTTATTAGTTTTTTAGAAACTTGATATGAAACTCCTAGGTGGGATCCTATTGAGTATATTATCTCACACTATTGATACCCAAACCTTTTACGCATATTGGTAAATGATTTCAATATAAATATCCATTAAAATACAGCCTAAAGATCATGTGGCCTGGTGTATTTAGAATACTGGATACATAATATAGAAAAAAGAAACTAGAACATGAAATTTATTTTTTTATTCTCCTCAATGAACTCATAAGTCATTTAGATTTTATAAAACTACATTGGATAATGTAGGGAATACATAAAAGAAATGAGAGAGCTATAAAGCCTAGTAAGGGAATAAACATGGAAACGAAGCATAACATTTGAGTGATAAGGAATAACATGATAACATAAATGGAATGGGTCATGAATTATAATATGGATGAATCCTAAAAATAGAATGGAGTAATAAAATCATGGAATTATAGTAAATTTTAAGTAATATAAAACATGACATAAATATGAATCAAGGCTAATTTCTAAGATAATATCACATGCAAGACAAAGTCCCATGATGGTTTAGGTGTACTCCCTAATATCATAAATTTAATATAATGACACTAAAACATTCTCCAATTAATTGGAGTGCTATCTGGCCACACCTATCATAATTGGTGCATGCTTATGTGCTCTACAAAAAAGAATCAACCACCAGGCATAAACAAAAGGATTTTGAATAATTAAACTTGTGGCATGTATTTCCCCATAAACAGAAGGTATAATGGATTTTTATATATGTAAGGTAAATATATACGAAATTTAGAATAATTACATAATATAATAGGGATATAATAAGTGAGTTAGAGAGAGAAATTTTATAACCCAAAGAGAATAGGGTGATTTGGAGGGATCTCACACCTTATGTCCAAATCTGTTTTTCACTTGCACTTAAAGTCCTAGATAATCAAATTAGATTCATTAAATATTAAATTAAAAAAACTTTCCATATATATATTATTTATTATAATTTTATTATGTTCACTTATAATCATTTCAATGAGATATAATGTTTAATTTTGTTGTTTAGGTATCATTTGTTTCATGGTTCCATGGTTGAATCATTTGTGGATAATTATATATGTTCTTTTAAAATGGGACTAGAACTCTAGAACTGAAATGATATTGTTTTAATGACCTTAAATAAATTTTAATGGTCTCAAATATTCTTTTTTTATCAGATCAATAGATGGTTCTTTTAGTAAAAAATGTTAATGTTATTTGGTTCGTTCATTTTGGTGTTTTTACTGACCATCACAAACTTGTTCTGTATTATTTAATATTATGAAAATATCATCTTACCATAGTGTTAAATCATATATAATAAACATATTTAGTTCAATTTAAAAAATTATGAGTGAATTTTAACTTACCATTATGGTGTTAGTGGAAAATGAATACTCATCATCCACGAAGGCGGTGAACCGACATGATATAGACAACGGTTAAATTTTTCTTTGAATGAGAGTAAATGAGTAGGGTTGGATGGAATATATTCCATAGGAAATATAAAATTATATTATATATATTATACTTAAGTTATCATAGCACTTTTTATAGGGTTGAGGATAAGGTAGAAGAAAAAATTAATTTAAAAGAGAAAACTGGATGATTTTACCTCTGGAATGTTGTCTCATTGAGAACCAACTTAAGGAAAATGGAATTGGTCTTTTAGTGAGAAATGTAACACTAGTACATGAGGTATAATATTTAAAAGTTAATTTGGTAAAATATTTTCTTTCTCTGAGGCTTATAAGGTCTGAGAAGAAGGGGTAGTGAGGGGTGGTATTTATAATTGGAGGAGAGGGGTGTTTTTTAATATAATATTCATTAGTTTATTATTTTCACTCAAAAATATCAATAGTATTATTTATTGTGACTATATATAGTAACTAATTCTTATGATTTTGAGATAATAGGTGATTACATAATCCATGACCAAAAAAACATGTGATTATCTTATAATGTTAAATGCTGTAATTTATCGTATTTAATTACTCACCAAAAATTCAGTTATTGTAGAAACAAACTAACCCCCACCATTTTTAACTTTTAGATACAAAAAAATGAAATTATTTTTATGAAAATAATTTTATAAATATTATGAATTTAATTTTTAAATAAAATCCTCATGTATTCACAAAATATAAATTTTAATATTACAATCGATTTTCCAACACTCATAAAATTAAAAATGGTCTCTAATATAATGATAGTGATAAATAATATTAATTTATAAATAAATTTTATGGAAATAAAAATTATTTTGAATAATTTTATTTTTTTATAAAAATATGTATGAAACATATATTCTATATAAAAATATGAACACTTATTTTAAACTTTATAAAACATTTATTTACTTCTATTATGATATAAATATTCCATATTTTTATTTTATATAATAAAAAATATTATTATACACTTAAATAGACGAGGTTACTATTATATTGTCGTGTTTTCTATTACTAATGGTCATATTATCATTTCCAATAGTAAGGGTATTATTCCAATTTTCATATTATTATTCCAGTGGTTAGATTTGTAATGGGCATATGGCTTACCTACTTTCTATTAATACCTCATACTCCTGTAATTCATCATTCACTCTCATTTTCTCTCAAGGATATATATATATATATATATTCAAAATTCATATTTAATTGTTAACATTCAACATTATTTGTGTAGTTTTGTTTGTGAGTGAACTTATTCAGGTGGATCAAGAAGATGCACATTTTTATATTTTAGTTACCTTGTTTTCTATTTTTTATCCAATTGTAATATTTTCAATTCTTATGGAAATTTATATTCTATAAATTTAATTTTAATATTATAATAAAATTTATATTGTTTCATCATGTGGGGTGTGTGAAATATATTATATTAATATATATAACACAATTATAAGAAGGAAAATTCCATTGTTAAAATTTCAGGCTGTTAAATTCATCCCCCTTATGAAATTTTTCCCTAGAAATTTAATTTAACATACTAAGGTTAAAATAGGTGTGGGTACTAATACATCATGACTTCATCTAATTCCAAAATTTCCTACATGTACTTATGGTTAAAATAGGGTTGGTGTTAGTGCTATTCAATATTCCATAGCTCTAATCCAATCAAAAATATCAAAGGGGTCGATGTAATTGGGATATAGATTACCCTTCTTACCAAATCTCATGAATATATTCAAAGGAGATATGTAGAGGAATTAAATATTTTTAACATCAAACTTAACATCTCAATGATGGTTTTTATCATAGCTATTCTATCAACATTGAGCTATTATGATGTGTTGCCGAATGGACTCAGCATTTTCTCCCATTTCCTATGCTATTTCAGGTCCCAACAACTTGAATTCACCCACTTCATCCTAGCATTGAGGTGTTCAACTTATCTTCCCATAAATGGATTCATATGCATCCATATATATTCTTTATTAGAAATTATTATCATTATATAACTCTAATATAGGAATATTTTGGTCATATCATTCTTTGAAGACCATAGAGAATTCTCTCAACAGGTCTTCTAGTGTCTGGATAGTCCAATCTAATTGGAAATAATTTTAGTGGTGATATAATGTACTAAAGTTAAACTCAATGTTTAGATAATGTTGGATACTCTTAAAAAACATCAAGGTGAATCTCAGAACAGGATCAGATGTAATTGATAATGGTGTTCCATGTAGCCTCACTACTTTTATGATGTATATCCATTCAAGTTGATTGAGTGAGAAGTCCTCTTGAATTTCAATAAATAGAGAAGTATTTGTAAGATGATCCACCACAACTCATATAGAATTAATTCCTATATATTTATTGAGAAGAATAGTAACAAAGTCCCTGATGATGTTTTTTGATTTCCCTATAGATATGGGAAATGGTTGCATCATCCCCTTAGGCTTTATAATTTCAACATTCACTTTTTGTAATATTGGGAACTTTTATGTATATTCCACAATATTCTTCATCATAATATCCCACCAATTATTATCTTAGAGAAATAAACACATCTTCATACTCCCAAGAAGGATGGAGAAGGTTGAGTTATGTGAATTATTTAAATGATCCTTCTTTATCACTGGATTTTATGGTACACATAATCATGACCTGAATCTTACAACTCCTTCATAAATTTTGAACTCTTGGGATTTCTATTTTTTTATAGAATCCTCCTTCTTCTAAATTTACACATCATCTTTTTTATCATCCTTTATTTTCTCTAGAAGGTATGGTTGAGAAATCATTTGAGAAAGGAAATATGATTTTTTTTCCTTAATGATTCACATGTCTGTCAATTATAAGTCTAAGAATATTTAATCCTTCTCAATTATCAATATTGAAAAGGTCATAGGATCATTTCTACATATATAATATACCACATTATTTACTTTACTAGGATTCTAGTGGAATGAGCATTAATAATCCTTCATTAGCTCTAACCATCTTCATTGGTGTATATTAAGATCCTTTTATGTGAATAAATATTTTAATCTCTTATGATATGTATATATTTCACACTTCTCTCCATAGAGATAATGCCTCCATATATTCAATGTGAAGATCACTTCATCCAACTCTAGATCAGTTATTGGATAGTTTTACTAAGAAAATTTTAACTTCCTTTAGGCATAGGATATCACTTTACCATCATGTATTAGTATATATCCCAAGACATTCTTCAAATCATCATTGTATACCTTTAAAAATTCCCCACTTTAGGGAAACGTGTGTACTAGTGTAGTGATAATACTTTTTTTCAAATATTATAATCATTATTCAAACTTTTTGGTCAATAAAAACTTCACCCCCCCCCCCAATTCAGCAATGTTAGTGGGTTTAACAATCATGAGAATTTTCTCACAAACCATTAGTAACACTGATCTAGTCCAAAAAAAATATGAATCTTCTCTATAGATGTGGGTCTTGGACACTCCTTAATTGAATTTTTCTTATAAGGGTCTATATATATCCCTTTATAGGTGATACTATGTCCCAATAATGATACTTCCTCTATACAGAACTCACCTTTACTATAGATTTCATTTATATTATCCTTTCACAAAGTCATTATCATAGTATTAAAATTTTCCACATATTCCTCCTTGATATTAGAGCATGTCATAATAACATTTATAAATACTTCCACAAATTTGTTGAGTAATATATAAAGACTCTATTAATTATATCAATTTTGATTTTTGGAGAATTAGTGAGTCCAAATAGAATCACTATGAACTCATAGTTTCCATACCTTATTTGAAAGACAAACTTGGGAATATCTTCCTTCTTCACCTTAAATTGGTGATATCTCAATTGAAGGTTGGTCTTAGAGAAATATTGGGGCCAATGTAATTGATTAAATAAGTAATTTATCCATGAAAGGGGATACTTATTCAACATCATGATATTTTTTAGTACACAATATTCAATTTTTAGGCACATTAACTCATCCTTCTCTTTGACTAAGAGTTCTAGTGCACCCCATAGTGAACAACTCAGGTATATAAAAAAAATTTCCAGATTATCTTGTAACTTATTCTTAATTTATTCAATCAAAATAGTGGCCATTCTTAAGGGATTCTTGGATATTAAAATAGAGTCAGGTAAAAGTTCGATTAAGAACATTGCCTCTTGATCTGAAGGAAGAACATGAAACTATTTAAGGAATACATTAGTATAATCCCTAAAAATGGGCATGTATTCAATCATGATCCTCTCATATTTATCAATTATTTGGGTTAGATATTCTTTATCATAAGACAATAATATCTATACTTGTGAATAAGATTCCATATGGGATTCAACCTCCTACTTACACTTGTATAGAATCAGGGGATGACTCGGGATGTGAAGATTGATCTCCCTCTCTTGATTGTGGATGATTTGTCTATAAAAAGAATAATAATCCATGTCCAATATTGCAAAAAAATCACTAAAAAAGGTAAGATGTGATTTTATAGGAGGTTCAGTCCAAAAATTTTGACTGGGGAGGAGTTATATATATGGGATGAAACAATTGATTCCTTTTACGTTCTCACAGATAGCTCAACCCCCGTGTTTTGAAGTGGTGTTTGGATAGATATACTAAACATTAAAGATATGAAAGAATTTGTAGAAATATAATCATATTGGACATTTTAATCTCATGAATGGACGATGAGTAAATCATTTAATATTGTTTCTACTTCAATTTATTTACTATATCTTAAAAAATAAGGGTTTTAAAAAAATTTACTAATATTAATATAATCAAAACATTAATAAATTATAAGTAATATTTTATAAATGACTAGTAAATCCTGAATTATGCATCTATAGGATTAAATATATGTTATCTATGATTATTTCCCTATTATAATTTCTAAAATATCCACTTTTTCTTGTCCTTTATAATGGTTCATATAGAGTTTGTGAATTTACAAAGAATATCCTTCGAGAGTGTCAAAATAGTTGTGTAGAAAGTCCTGTTTTCATGCCCCAGGTAATTATCGGGTTACACCCAATGTTTTTTTTTCTAGGTTTTACCCTCTAGGTGCATCTGTGTTCAACCCACATCCCCATTTATTTTCCATACAAAGATATTATTTCTTAGAAACCCCTCGCTCTAAACACCACCAAAATTATAGGATAATTTATCATACATTGAAGCATATTTATATTTATCCCTATGGTACCCACTAATAATTTTGGTCTTAATCCACAAAAATAACTAGACATTTATCTGATACCAACTATAGTGACCCTAACCATTTACACATATTATTGTATGATTTTTAACATAATTACCCATTAAAATCCAACCCAAAGATCATGAGGCCTAGTCTATTTGGATGACTAGTTAAATAATGAAATGAAGGAAACAACATTTCTATTTAATTCTTCACAATGATCTACTAACTCCCTTTGTGGTCCTAAAAGTGCATAGGATAACCTGAGGAATACATAAAAGAAAGGGGTGATCTATAAATCACATCAAGGGGATGAAAATGGAAATAAAGAATAAAATTTGGGTGATAAAGAATAAAATGATAACATAAATGTAATGGATCATGAATAATAAAAAGGAGGAATAATATAAATATCATGGAATCATAATATCAAGGAAACATAGGGAACTGGAATTAATATAAAGCATGACACAAACATCAGTCAAGGATAACATCCAAGACAATATCACATGGCGTACAATTTACCATATAAGATTAGGTTTAATCCCTAATCCCACACATTATGTATCATGAGACTAAAACATTACCTTATAAATTAAATCACTACCTTTTACACCAATCATAACATGTTCATGCTTATGTGGGACATAAAAAAGGAATCAATCTTAAGTTACAAGAAAAAGGGAATTGAATATTTGAACTTATGGAATGTATTAACCCATCAAGGAAATGTATAAATTGTTATTATATATATAAATTACATATATACATAATTTACAATCATCCCATAATATAAAAGGTAAATAACAATTGAGTTAGAGAGAATAAGTTCATAACCCAAAGAAGAAAGGATGATTCAAAGAGATCTCTTACCTTATGTATGAATATGTTCTACACTTTCATAACCAAATTATATTCATTAATTAAAAATAATAATATTTTCAATATATATTTTATTTATTATAATTTTATTATTTTCATTTCTAGTCATTTCAATGAGGTATAATGTTTAACTTTTTTGTTACCAGAGTGTTCGTTTCATAGTTCCATGGTCAAATAATTTATCAATAATTATAGATGTTATTTTTAAATGGGTTTAAAACTAAAAAAGATAAATAAAATGGTTTTTATGACAATATAAAAATTTTAATGGTCTCAAATATCATTTTGTGTTCAAGTCCTGGGATGATTCTTTTAGTAAAAAATGTAAACATTATTTGCATCGTTTATTTTGGTAGTTTTACTAAAAACATGGACTAGTTCCATTTTATTTGATATTATGAATATAAAATAATCTTATAGTTTGAAACAATATAAAATAAACACATTTAGTTTAATTTAATGAATGTTAATTTAAACCTACCATTATAGTGGTATTGGAAAAGGAATAATCATCGTCAACGAAGGCGGTGAACCGGCTTGATATGGACAATGGTTTTTTTTCATTTAATGAGATGATATGAGAAGTTCTAGATGATAGATATTACATTAGAACTAAAAATTCTAGTATATATATATATATATGTGATTTTTCATTTTTCATTCCACTTTGGATAGGGGTTCAATGATAATGTTGAAGGATAAAAGAATTTAAAAGATGAAGATGGGTGATTTTATTTCTTGAATGTTGTCTCCTTGATAACCTTCTTAAGGAACATGGAATTAGTATTTTGGTGATCCAAAAAGAAATAAAAAGTGGGGGAGAGTAATGGGAAGGAAATTAGGCTTAATATTGGTAATATCTAATTATTATAAGGTTTGAGGAGAAGGGATGTTGTCGGTTGGTATTTATAAGGGGAAGAGAATAGTGGTTTTGAATATAATATTTGTTAGTTTATTATTTTGGATCAAGATTGTCAATAGTATTGATTATTTTGACTATATAAAATAAATAGTTGTTCTTATTTTGAACTAATTGGTGATTTCATCATCCATGACTCGTGATTTCTTGTATTTAGCTTATATTGTTAAATACCGTAATTTATCATATTTCACTATTCACTAAAAACTCAACTATTTTAGAAAATTACCAAAAATTCACCCTAACCATTTTTCAATGTGTATATTTAAAAATTGCATTTACTTTTATAAAAATAATTGTCTAAATTCAAGGAATTTAATTTTGAAATAAAGTCCTTATTTATTTGAAAAATTAAATTTGGTATCATAAAATTTTATTATCATCCTAACAAAAAAATAATATTAATTTATAAAACTATATTATGAAAATAATTTTTTTAATCATTATATTTGATAAAAAATGTGTATAAAAAATATATGTAATAAAAAATAACACTTATTTTATAATTTTTAAATGATTTTTTTACTTTTATTATGACATAAATGAACCATATTTTCATTTTATAAGATACCTAAATTTTATTTTACACTTAAATATGTGAGGTAACTATTCTATTAGTTGGGCTACTATTCATAATGGTCAGATTACTATTCCACACTGTCAGGTTACTATTCTAATTTTTAAATTACTATTCAGACATGCATATTTATAATGGAAATATAGTCTCCATGCTTCCTATAAATACCTCATATTTCATTCATTCATCATTTACCTCCATTGTATCTCATGGATATATATATATATATATATATATATATATTCATTTTCAAAATGAATATTGTATTATTAACATTCTGATTCTCTTGTGCAGTGTTATTCATGATTGTACTTATCCTGGTGGATCAAACATATCCACATTTTTATATTTTAGTTTCCTTATTTTTTATTTTTTAACCCATTGTAATATTTACAATTTTTATTGTAATTTTTATTCTCTAAATTCAATATTCTAATTATAATTAAATGTATTTGGTTTAATCATGTGGTGTGTTGGAATTATATTATATTACTAAATATAACATAGTTACTATAAGAGAAAATCCATTGTTAAAATTCTGGGTCATTTCACA
The DNA here is from genome assembly GCA_963277665.1 of Viscum album. NCBI lineage: Eukaryota > Viridiplantae > Streptophyta > Magnoliopsida > Santalales > Viscaceae > Viscum > Viscum album. The sequence continues at coordinate 567,044,201 of OY728131.1, forward strand.
CATCGTACACACCCCTTCGGTGGTGTATAGACCTGGTTATGCATTTTAATGTAGGAAAATGAAAGGTCTTATATTGATTTGGTGATTTTTATATCATATGGGTAAGAGTAGTCCATGGTGAGATGATGGTATATTGTCCTCATTATCATAGAGTTTTTGGTTTCAGTTTCCCTCATGGTTTTGTACACCTATGCCTTTGGTTTTATCTGGTTTGATTTCTAATACTACTACTATTTTCATTCAGTTATGTTTGGTATTTATTTTGGTTTTTCTTACACTATTTCTTTCTTCTATGTATATATGGATTGTATTTTTTTGGGTTGGTCAAAATAATTCCCTACGGTTTTTTTTAATTCACAAGTGCGAGTGACCGACCTATTGGGATTGGGAATTCCCTTAAGATATCTAGAATGTATGTTCATGTACCAAATTATGAGGATAACCTAGGTGAATTATATATATGTCATTAATAAAATATCTTTTTTTACATATTTAATTTGTTAAATTCATGGATCTAATTGTTTAGGGAATAGAAAATCTCAATAGTTTATGAAATTTGGTAGGATGTTTTGGTGTTATTAAAGCAGAAACATTTCTTTCTAACTTCACTGTCCCATACCCATGAATCCTCCCTTCGTTAGTGTATAATCCCTTATGGAACCTAGAATACAAGGGAAATAAGGGATATATTGATTTCAGCCTTTTTAAAGGTTTCAATAATTTCCTTTTGAATTTCATCCATTTGAATATTCTTTTATTGTACCATTATTTAAGTAAATTTTAGGGGAATGTCTTATTTTCCCTTGAACTGTTTTTAAGATTTCTCTCTAGATTCCCTCTCATTCCTTTCAAAATTTTCTTCTTCCCATTTCTCAATTTTGGGATGGTTTTTACAAGAATAATATTTGGTAATAGTGTGAATCTCTTTATGACTCTGGGTTGTCACTATGTTCACATAACCATGTGGGTTGGGAATTGGTTGATCTAGAAATTTACTTGGATTTTATGTCATTATTTCCACAAAACTCCTTAACTGGTTTTTTCAAATACTTCATGTCATTTTCTTAATTATTTAATCCTCATATATTCTTGGTTATCTATTTATTATTTTGATCTAGTAAAAGTTTTTTCATAGTATTTATTTTTTTCAAAGGGTGATAGTTTGATAATTTGGTTGTTTGGCTGCTTGATATTTTTTTAGAATGATGGATGTTTGTAGAATTGTAATTATTCTAGTGGTATATAATTATTTGAATATTAATAAACTCATATTGGTTTTTGGAATTATCTCTTCATCATAGGTTGGATTTTTGAAACCACTTTCCATGATAGGAAATATCACAACTATCACTTTTTTTATTTCTCAACACATTGGTCAATAAAGTGATTTTAAAAAGAACAAAGGTTGCATACCTTCATTGGGTTGAGTTAGTAGTTTGATTTCCCAATGTACATAGACCTAACCAATGCGGTTAGTTCCTTATGGTATAATTCAATAAAACATGCGTCAGTGATATTACATCATCTTCTCCTCTAATACCAACACATCTTACACAAAAATGTTGATAATTACACATTATCCTCTAAATCAATCCCTCTTCCCCATGTAGTGACATGTTAATCAGTGATCCTCATGATGATGTATCCAACAAATTCAAATCACTATCAATAAGTTCTTGATATAATAAAACTATAAATTGATTATTATCTATAGGAAATGTGAACTATTTACACATTCCTTCTTAAATCTCTCCCAGTATTCATAGAGTGTCTTTCTTGTATCTTTTCGGATTTCATAAATATCCTCCCTTATAAAATAGATAATTTTATTTGGAATAAACCTTTGGATAAATACCCTTTTAACTCCATCATAATTGTTTTTTTTCTCCTAGATCTAAGATATAAATCCAATATCTTTCTACTCCTCCCAATGAAAATTGCAATGCAATATATTTAAATTGTTTTGAGTCACTCATCTTTAAGAAAAGGTTATAAAAACCATAGTGAATTCATTGATATTATCATTTGTATCCTCACCAATGATTCCATGAATCTTCAATAAAAGTTGAATTAAGCCATTTTTAAATTCAAATATAACTTTAAATATATATGTGATAATATTTTGTTTTGGATTTTGAAATGAGGTTCGTAAATATATAAAATATTTTACTTTGGATTTGATTCCAATAATTAATAAGTGGAATCAAAGTGATCCTTATCAGTTTCACTTTATTATAGAAGATTATCTATGTTTATCGACTCCCTATGTATATAAATAAATGTTTTTAGATTTATGGGTTAATGGGGGAATATATAGTAAAGGTAAATCCCATCAATAAAATTAATGGTTCTAAATCTAGAAAATCCTCCCCAAGAACAATGCATTGTTTTTGAAACAACTGTTATGGGTGTGTAAAATTAAATTTAAAACATAATGTAATTATATTGTATAGAATCATATAAATGTTTTTATTTAGGAGCCTCAAAAATTCATGGTTTACAAATTATAAAAAGGGGGTTTTTATTTTTTATAACTGAGAAAACTAAGATCAGTTTGAAATAGGTTTCATTTTAAAAAAATACATTAATTTTTTGGTACCAAGGTTGGATAAACAATTTCTATTATATCTTAGTATTAAATTGAATAATTAATATTTTGTTTACTTGATTAGTGAGAGAATCCGTAATCAGTTATCTATCACCAAGGATTGATAGTGAATGTGAGTTTCAAATCTAAAATTATTTCTATTAGATAATAATCCTTCTAATGCTTTTGGGAAGATATAATAAATCCCTAATATCTCAATAATTACATCCCCCAAGATTAATCAAGAAACTACCAATCAGTTGAAGATACTCTTGATATATCCAGGGAGATCCACTGGCTTCCACAAACATATTAACAATTTCTATAGACTTCACCACAAAACCATTCCCAATCACTCAACTATTGGTAAGATAAACTAGAGGGAAGAAATATTTTATCAGAACTAGTAGAAAGTAGTACGCATACTTATAAATCAAATATAATCACATCTAATAAAATATTCTATTATAAAAATATAAGTTCAAGTAATTAAGAGGATGATTTATAATTTATATTCATACTCATGCATAAATATAAGTTTCTCCTACCTATAATCCAAATTACTAAATGGATTTTTAAACTCTATGAAAATAGTTATATTCTTGGAAGAATGGGAAATATAGTATAAAAATATAGTTATCATCCACCAATGACTAAAATAAATATCTACATCGCTTTAAGATCCTTAAATGGATCCTTTCTTTCTCTACTAATATTAGTGATGATTCCACATACAATAATATTTTCAATATCTCTTCGATGTGAATTTTAATATATTCTTTGAGATTTATGGTTCTCTAAAATATGTACTTTAATTTTTCCCTTCCCTAGATAAGATGAAAAATCGTATGTAAGATTCATTCCTTTCTGATCTGGTTAATGACTCATGTAAAAATATCCAATCTTAGTGGTCCCCTCAATATGCTTAGGGACCATGTAGATTCAAGACGATCTATATGATAACAATTTTTCTGGATTAAATATTCTATTATGACAATCCATTCTCCTAATTTATTTAATTAATTAATCTTAATTATCTTAAGATTCCTTTGTATGAAGGTATGGAAATTTTTTCTAAGTAAAAAACCTTACACAGAATCCCTTTTTTGCACACATATCAAATTTTAAAAGTCGAAAAACCTTACACAATTTAAAAAATATATTATAGATGTTCCACAATATCTTACATTTAAGAAACAAAACTTGGGAAAACCTTATATATCACCCAATATGTATTAAATATCTCTAGGAGTTTTAGAATTCCTCTTAATCACAATAATGAAGCTTATCATCCTCACATAGATAAGTAAAATTATTTTTGTAAGATCTATAAAATTTTTTGTAACTCTTTTGAAAATATTACATAGGATCTAATATAGGGTATGTATCATTGTACGATGTTCCTAGTACATTACCAATTCTCCATGATTTCTTCACTTACCCTTTCCTTCAAAACAAAAAAATAAAGTGACTATAAATAACTATTATTCATTTCTTTTATTATAGATATTAATAAAAAGATCAAAATTTATCCATTTTAATAATTATTACTAAAATCAAATCATATGATCCTTTAATTGAAAAATTATATATAAAATAATTAATTGTTAAATATAAGGGAATAAAATTAATTTAATATCAATAAAATATAATTAATTAATTGTATATGTCACAACTATAGGTTTCTCATGACATATAAGTGGAGGTGATCATCACAAAAAAATATATAACTATATTATTAGAAAATGAATATATAATTATTCATGTTTCCACTGATATCCCTTTAATTAAATATACCCCTATTAATAAAATCAATTAAATATTAATAATAATATCTATTTTCCTCCTTGTAACTCATTCAAGATATCACAAATCACTATTCAATCCTTTTTTCAAAAAAAAACAACATAAAGTGTAGTATTTTTAAAAGTTTATATAAAATCAATATCAATGATAATCTCTATATCATTTCACATAAATTTTAATATTTTTAAAACAAAATAATGAATATAAATATCCATTTTTAATCAAATAATCAAATCCCTTATAAAACATGGAGTGATATTACAAAAAAAATTGAATTGTTTATGAAATAAGTACCCTTAAATATCACCAAATTAGTATTTTACAATTGAAAAAATTAATAAAAAACTCATATTAAAACATTATAATTGATTATAGTTCTTTCCCAAAAATACACATTTATTTATTTAAGAAAAATAAGGGTTGAATATTTCACAAAAACATGGTGTAAATCAATTCCATGAAATTAAATTTTTAACATTAAAATAGTAAAAATAACTTTTAATCCCAAAAATTTAATAGGACATGTATACCTCATCATAAAGCACATAAATAGTTCTTAATATATATACTTACTTTAAAAAATGGGATAGAAAACTCTTGCACTCGTAGTTCTATAATCAACAGTAAATACATGAACCTGCTTCCTAAAAATTGAATAATTCATGGAAAACTAGTGTTATTCCAATATAAGAGATAAATAAGAGCCCATAAATGAATATTATAATACCTAAAATATATATATCCCAAATAAATATTCATCTAAGTTAGAAATCTGGCCCCAATGGCCATGGAATTGTAAGATCATAGAAGGAAAATGTGATAGAAGATAAGTGGAAGTTATTTTTAGTGACTTTCTTAAGTAATCACTTCAATATGATATCTTTTCTAACTTATAGAAGTGTGATATAATGGATAAAATAATATGGTTTATTCTTAGTATATAATAAAGAATAAATTATGGAAATATATTTATAAATAACTTAAATCGGAAAAGTAACTTAAAAATTATTTTTGTTTTAATATAGTGTATGGTTTGGATGAAAAATTTACCCCATCCTATAAAAACTATACAGGGAATATAAAATGTGTATTATTCATATGAAATCTTAGGATGAATATTATCGTAAAACTATGAATAAACTATATAGGATTAAAACACCTTCACAAGATAAAATTTTCACTCTAATATCCAATGAAAACTATAAAATAATTCATACATGAAATATATGTCAAATCATCTCACCATGGATTTCACAATTATTCCCACCATAAAAACTTTCCTCCCATAGAAGTTACATTAAAAGACTTTACATATCATTACATTTTTAAAACCATTTAGAAATCCAAATCAAGTACAGTTGTTTATATAACATTGTACTCCATCCACATATGGGGATCTCCCCATTATATTAAAATTATTCTGATTCATTTGCATTAAAAATTTTATGACCAATATCCCCATTAAATAAAATAAATAATCTCTCACATAATTAATTAGATAATATAATACATAATTATAGGTCCCTTGGGTTTAAGTTGTATTTGTTTTCAATTATATTTTTTTCCATTGTAAATTTAATCATGAAAAAATGATGTATTGGGTGATGGACTGAGTATACACCCAATAAATTAAGTGTAGTTATATCTATAGTGAATTCATGTTAAAATATATTATTTTTTATGATTTTAGGGTTGATCATAATGGAAAACTAACGTTCCATGTTTTTTGATTACTATCTAAAATAGTTTGGAAGTGTTTGAAGGTTATAGATATTGTATACATTTTCTAAGATGATATGAGAAAATGTTAACTATAACTCTAATGGGAGATTGAAATTATTGGTTTATAAGAATCCATCAAAAGTATTTCGCAATTTAATTATGCATAATATTAACCTAAATAACACTGGGATGAATTATTGACTTGATTGAGGTTGTTTTAAATTCACATAAGTAATCCAAGAATCGATTTATATAACTTTGGAGATTATATTTATTATATATTTGAGAAAGTTAAAATAGTGTAAACATCATCTTTTTCACTGAATAATAAGTATATTAGCCCTGTGATATTGAAAAAATAGAAAATTACTAGTTGTGTATGCATTATTCTAGAGTTTTGTAATCATCTTCCAAGCCTACGTAACCATCTTTCTACTATTTCCTAATAATCATATAGTGATTTTTATTGATAATGTTTTTTTCTATAACCATAATATAAAGATACAAAATCATGATAGACGTCTATATAAACATGATTGGCGTCTGGGTAAATAGTTGTAGCCTCCCACCCTGAATTCCACTCGATAGTGCCCTGAGGAATTTTGCCACATGACCTCAAGCACACCTCCCCAAACACTATAGTCTTTTAATTAGTATTGAGGGGCTTGGTTGATTTTATGGGGAGACTATTGCCTCATTTATCAAATTAGATCGTAGTAGTATAAATGTAAGAAACAATATAAGTAGATATATAGTAATGAAAAAAATCATAATCATGCAAGAAAAATAAATATAATGCATAATTTGAATTAATAAAAAGAAAAATACAATAATGATAGTATGACATGTGGTTATAAAAAATGATCAACTAGGGAAAGGGGATACAAGAATATAAAACATGCTGAAAAAAAGTACAAACATCCAAAAATTGTTACAGATAGCATCTCGGGCATAGGCTTGGTCCTCTATTCATAACTCCTTTATAGAAAGGTAAATTAAGAATTGGAAGATAGCTTATTCCATTTATATGTACTTAAAATCATAAAGTCTACGCAGGTACCAAAGGTTCCCTAGTAGGGTATGAGATGAAATCTTAGTATTTTAGGACACATTATGCTTAGGCCTTTCCATTTCATGTAATAATAGTTAAGTAGTGTTCCTTAATAATTTAAATAAATATAAAATTAAATAATTAATTACATTATACTAGGTTCCACTTGGACACCCACCCAATCTAACTTCTTAGACATAAGATAGTGAGTTTGAAATGAAGTGGGATACAATGGAAAAGTGAGATGTGTAAGGTAAAAGATAATGGACTATCCCCAATCTTGTGCTTGGACTTGAGTGAAAAATACCTATGTTTTATAAAAACCAAACCAAATTTTCATTAGAAAACATTTATTTACCTTTTAAAACATTTTTATCATTTATTTATAAAACATGTTGAGACACCTTGAGCCAGTCCATAGAAATATTGAGAGACTATACATGTATCGCTCGAAGGGATCGATAAAATTCCAATGACAAGGATTCCATCCAAGGTGACCCATGTATATAGACCCAAGTGTCACTCTAGCATGGAGTGAGAAAAGCATTAATTGACCTCCAATTCTATACCTAATATCACACGTAGGGGGTCGAGTCTCTCTCATGGTATGGTTTAACCAATCGTTCTATTGAGACCATCCAAGGGGTCACCCTTATGAAATTAGTGTCACTCATCTAGATGAAAAATAGATAACACGTGATGATCCCATATCAGGAATAGTTGATATCACCCCTGATGTATTTATAAGGCATTTGTAAAATCTACCGATGGAATTAGAGTATATCCAAGGGGTCCTTAAGTTGGAATCCCTTGGATCACCCTCGGCACTAAGGAAAAAAGTAACTTAACAATAAATGAATATATATATATATAGAATGTTTAATAAGAAGATATTTCATTTAAAGTAATTCCATTAGTTTTTACACGGAGCATTGATCAATCATGTCATTGGGCGTTATGGATTTAAGCCACAAGACACATAGCATAATCATTTAGCCAATTCAATATAATTTCACCCATTCAAAATTGGATTGGGGAAAAGGATAGTCACTAGGTTTATCAACCTTAGTAATTTAATACATACTTCAAGGTATTTAATATAAATCAAGACCTATTTGGAATGCTCAATGACCCAAGGAAAATAGAAAATTAATCCACATAGGTATAACACACCCAATTGGATGGACAAACTCAAGCAGATTGACTAAATAGTCGATTCTTCTCTTTGTAGGATCATGACACACGTTCCAAACCACTTGGAACAATTAAAATAGAATTTTTGGGGCAACACCATAATGGCCCGGCGAGAAGTAAAATAGTACAAATTATAAAACAAAACAAAATTATGGGGAAAGTATTGGAAAATATACCTTGTCCTTAGAGATATTCCCTTGTCCAGTATCAATGTTTGATTCTATATATATTGGAAGAAATCTAAAAAATCATTAAATGCCCATAAAATGGGGAAAATGAGATTGCACCCAAATATTTCAATGGATGTGAGAAAGAGCTTCAAATAGATTAGATAGGATTATAGATCATACCTCTAGCATTCTATAGGATCTAATAGCGATCAAATCAAATTTCATATAGAGGATTTGTACAAAATCATTCTTAGAGGAGAAAAGGGGTCTTTATGGGAGAATATAGAGAAGATACAAGAGAAATATAAGAGGAAATAAAGAAATGATTTAATTCATTATAAAGGGGTATATCTGTATTTTCACCCATTTTTACACTACGCACGGTTTGGCTGTATGGTTTGGCAAAAAAACAACACAAACCATGAGTCATTAACTATTATAAGGGGAACATCACATGGTTTACTATAGGGTTTGACTGACCAAGAAAAAACTATGAAATCTCATACAGTCAAGGATTTTAGATGGCTAACACAGCCATTCACCCTGGTCCTCATGGTTGTGGACAAACCCTGTGGCCTATTTTTCTTCTTTTTTCCAAGTATTCTTCTTAGAATGAGCCTTATATTCCCCTAAAAGATTTTTGATCATTTTAGGAATCAAATTTAGGGTCTTTAGAATAAATTAGAACCAAAAAATTAATGTTTTCTACCTTAGAGGAAGTATGGTACATTAAAACGTCCTCTCCTTAAGACAATTCATACACGATTTTCCCTTCCGAAGGTAGTAGAATGTCATATGAGAAAAGTTTGGTCCACTATACATGTGCATCATCTTCCCACTCCTAGGTCGCATCATGTACACATCTATTTTTTCATATCACCCAGACTATTGGAACTGACCTTCCTTTTAGAAAATTCATTCTACAATCAACGATACATATCATATTCTCCTCAAAGGATGCATCTGTTTCCAACTCAATATCATCATATTCAAAGGAATGAAATGGGTCAGAGTGATACTGTCATATTTGAGATACGTTAAATACATCATGCATGGAACAATGCCTCTAAGTTAATAGCAACCAATAATCTTCTGGTCCAACTCTCTCTATAACACCCCATGATTTTGAAAATAAATATTTAATTCATTTTATAATCTATCCATTAAATACAACTTTGAATCTACTGTGTTTGGAATTTCGAATAACAATCATCTAGAGTTGTGACTAGTAATTCATTTAGAGTCTGATAGAACAAACTTGATTTTTTGGTGAATAGTAACATACCCTTATGAATAGTAATATGAATAGTAATATGACCCTTATGAATAGTAAATATTAATTTTTTTTTATTTTCTTAAGGAAATAAGATAATGAGATCTTAATTAATTTTTCAATGTGAAATAAAACTAATTGCACCTTAAAATTGTTATTTTTCAAATTAACTATGACTTTATATAAAAATTATATTAATAATATTTAGAAAATTAATTTTGAAAAATGGAGTTTATTTTTTAATTCTACACATCGAAAAATGGTAGGGTTAAATTTTTGGGATTTTTCTAAAATTCTATAATTTTTAATGAATAGTGAAATATGATAAAATACCGTATATGAAAATTATAAGTTAAGTACACTATTCATGACATCAAAAGTAATACAAGGCCACTTGGTTTGAACTCACATGCACTTATAATTATTAGGGGTCACATGAATCAATACTATTGGTTGTCTTGAGGGAAATAATAAAATAATGAATTAAATATTCAAAAATTACCCCTCTCCTCCACTATAAAAACCCCTCACCACTCCCTCTTCTCTTCACTCATCTAAGCCTTTAATCTCCCCAAAGTTCTACCCAAATACCTTTCCCTAGTCACTACCCATGACCAAGAAGCTATTTTTCTTTCCAAAAGGCCTAAATCCCTTCCCTTAAGGAGGTTCTCGAGGAAGTTATTTCTAGAGTTAAAGCACCTTTCTTTTTCTTTGAGTTTCATTTTAATTTATATTCTTTTTCTATCCTCTCCTCACATCCTATGTCCAATTGATCATGATAACTCCAGTATCATTTATATATTTTAATTATATCATGTGAATGGGAGAACCATCATAAATATTCTTACTCCATTCCTTTTATTTTTATAAACGAAATCAAAGTCCATGAGGTTCCAATTTATAGCCTTCGTGGACGACGAAGTTTTGTTCTTCAATTTATTCTTCATTACTGGTCATGAAACCATATTTATGGTTAAAACATACTATAATATATTAATTACAATCTAATTAATATTCAGCAACCAGTATATGTACATATTATTAATTTATGTGACAAAACTAGTTCATAATAATCCAAATATCGCCTAATAATCGAAGTGATTTTCATCTAATGATTCATCCCCATTCCATGTAACCAAATGATGAAAATTACCATTAATAATTCTAAATGTTAATAAATAATATGTAACTTCAATTCTGGAGATTTAAAACCATTCCACATGAACATCATTACTTAAAAACAAGTGAGCCAATTATGAAAATCAAGGAAACAAACACTCTAGAACGACGAAATTCAATATAATAACTTATAAATAATAATAAAAATAAACTAAAAATAATTATGATAAACTAAATACATGTCTATTAGGTTCTTAAATAAGTTATTTATATGTAAAATTTCATATTCCAGGACCTTATGATCAAGAGGGGAACACATTTGGATTTAAGGTAAGGGTTTTCCCACCCGAACTTCCATTTTCATTTGGGTTATTTTCATTGTCTAATTACCTCAATTAAATTCTTATGTATTATTATATACTCATCATAAACTCTGTTTGAGTGTTCTATATATTTACACCAACTATAATCCTTCCTTATTTTATGGATAGTTACATTTTTTAAAAGGGTCTTTCAAAATTGTTTCTGAAATACAAGCCTGATTCAAGGGAATATCTCAATTTCTTACCTATTTTCAAGGGAAATCTCTAATATGTTTTTGTAAACCATTATATCTATAAAATCCATCATTTTGTTATGAAAATAATAAATACTTAACTCTTGGTTTTATACAAATATTTTTCCAAAAGAACTCGTCTTTCAAAGTAAAAGAATATTTGTGTTAAGAATTACTCGAAGATTTTATAAAAGTATATTCCTCTATTTCAACAAACTTGTTTATTATTATGTATTATTGGGATTAGTATTCCATATTATCATATAATATATTCAATTTAATGTTTTATGATTATTTTGTCTATTGATGTACTATCTTTAAACCATTCATCAGTTTACTTCGAATGGTTAGTGTTTTGGCATAATGTTTGGGGAAATCTATTTACATTTAATATATTAATGTGTATTTTGTTTATTTTTATCCCCATTAATGTGAGGAATTAATTGGACATAGTAAGTGTAAGGTGGTTCCCATTATATCCCCTCGGAGCATCGGTAGGTTTCATGAGACATACTACGGTCTAGGCAAAAGGCCTTGACAAAATGATTATTTATGGTCTTGGCACGAGGCCTTGATGGTAGAGATATGTTGTCCCGCATTATACATACCCTAATTATGAATATAGTATTGATGGTTCATGTGGTTATTCGACTAGTATAATACCCATGATTATGTTATGTTATGACAATATTTACTCAACTCATATTTCTACCATATTATGTTCAAGTTTATTTTTAAAGGCACGTGATTTCAATTATTCACCATGTCTAATGTTTATGTTATCTTCTGCTATATTTCTTACCCTTACTGAGCATTTGAGCTCACCCATTTATTAGGTTTCATTTATATAGGGAAAGAAGAATTCTATTATGAATGAGATGCTGAAATAAACTTGGATTTATGGAAGTTGTCTAAGGAGTTTCTATGTTGTTTTTCATTCCAGGTTGTAATGATGAACATATGTATGTGTCTTGTATCCAATAATACTAAACTACTCGGTCCTTTGGGATGATTATTCCTTTTTTGTATTCCAATAAGGAACCAACTTTGGGTAACTGGGGTTGGGTCCTTATAGTTGGTATCGGAGGAAGTTTAGTAGAATACTTGGAAACTGGATTTAGAAAACGTAGAATTAGGGAAGAGTCCCTAAGTTAGTCTTTGAGAATATACATACAATAACATCTTGGTATTTTGGTATGAAATATATTATATGGATCTTTCAAGCAATACATCTTTATTTGGATACGAGCAAGTAGAGGTGGCTCTGGCACAGATGTATCTAGGGGTAAAACCCAAAAACACTGCTTTAAGCTAGACTCAAACGAGAACTGGTGCACGACAACGGTCCTTGTTGCAATCTTAGTTACGACACTCCCATGGGATATGATTAGGATAATTCACATTTTTTTTCAATGCATTAAGAAATATTGAAATGTAAAATTGTCCTCAAAGACACCATTTTTGAATATGGGATTAGCCCTGTGTAGGATCTCAATTTTTGCTAAGTATTTTGTTAAGTTAAGATTATACATTATGATTCATAACCAAATCTAGTGTATGCCATTATCTAGAGATGGATCCAAGTGGAAGGAATGGAAACTTCATGAACGCACGTGTTCCCAGTAGGGATTTCTCTCCGATTCAAGATAATGATGTTGGCTCTGGTGCTGAGAAACTCATAACTATACTGGGACAACTTACTCAGATTATGAATAATAACCTTACTCGTATGGAGCATCCAGATCCACCACGTGGAGGAGCTATGCTAGATCGCTTTATGAGACAACAACCTCCATCATTCAATGGAACTACAAACCCTTTTGTAGCAGAGCAGTGGATATGTTCCCTTAAGAAGATATTTCTCACCTTGGGATGTAATGAAATAGAGAAGGTTGTCATGGCTGTTTATCGTTTAATGGGTGATGCAGGTCAATGGTGGTCCTTAGTACAAAATAAAAAGTAGGAGAAAGAAATAGAAGAGATGTAATGGAGGGATTTTAAGGAAATATTCTTAGAAAATTATTCCCCTCGTGAATAGAGAGCAGATATGGAGAGGCAATTCTTGAATCTAAGGTAGAAGTAGGATGAAAATGTTTCCAAGTATGAAGCCAACTTTACAAGGCTGGAAAGGCATGTTTTTGACTACATACATAATCCAAGGAGAAAAATTGATTGATTCTTTGATGGTTTAAAACCATCCCTCCGAAGGGATCTTGTCTCCCAAATATTTTAATCATATGAATATATAGTCTCAAGTGCTATCAAGATAGAAAATGAATTCTCTAAGTCTTGTGACTTTAAATGAAATCAAGAGAAGAAGAGGTCATCTGAAATCTCTAGGAAAGGAAATAAGGAAATGGGGAAGAAGGGAAGATTTGAATTTCCATTATGTAGTAATTGTGGGAAGAAACACCCTGGCACTTGCCAGAAGGGAATGGGAGTCTGTTACAAGTGTGGAGAAAAAGGCCACTTATTTCAGGATTGTAAGGGGAAGAAAGAAGCTACCAATTTTATGTGCTACAATTGTAGGGAGATGGGAAATTAAGCACATGAATGTCCTAAGCATCTGGGAAATGTTCCCCAAAGAAGGCCAAGGGAGAGATGCCAATCTTATGTGGTTACGACTACGGAGGTTGCAGTTCCAAACGAAGTAGTGGCAGGTACATTGATTGTTTCATCCAACATAGCCAATACTTTATTTTATTATAGATCGTCGCATTCATTTATATCTTCCCAATTTTCCAAAAAATTAGATATGTCCAATTTGATTTAATAAAGGATTTATTAGTCAAAACTCCTAGTGGATGTATCATTTCAACAAAGGCGTGTCGATTAGTCCCCCTCGTAACACATAAACGTACTTTAGTTTCTAACCATATCATCATACCAATGGTGAACTATGACATAATTCTCGGTATGGATTGGATCTCAAATTATGATGCGAAGATCTATTTCAAGAAGAAGGAAGTTACAATTTTCTAGAATGGGGTAGAGTCCCTTATTTTTACATCAGAAACCTCACCATGTGATTCTCATCTAGAACCACCCCCAGTATCTCTACTAAATTCAATTATTTGGGAGGAAGGGAATGAAATAAATATGGGTGAGGAGAATAATGTACATATAGAAGATTTACCTATTGTGCAAAAATATATTGATGACTTTCCAGAGGATTTACCTGGACATCCACCAGAGCGGGAAATTGAGTTTTCCATTGACTTAATTCTTGGTTCAGGGCCCATATCAAAGAACCCTTATAGAATGGCCACTGTGGAGTTAGTGTAGCTAAATAAACAACTATAGGAATTTATTGATAACGGATTTATTCTCCCTAGCGTTTCTCCATGGGGAGCCCCTGTTCTTTTTGTTAAGAAGAAAGATGGGTCTATGAGTTTGTGCATTGATTACAGGGAAATCAATGCTATTACAATAAAGAATAAGTATCCTCTGCCATGAATTGATGATTTATTCGATCAACTTCATGGAGCCCAATATTTTTCAAAGATTGATCTTCGATGTGGATATCATCAGTTCCTTTTGAGAAAGGAAGACATTCCAATAACAGTATTTCGAACCAGGTACAGGCATTATGAGTTTATAGTAATGCCTTTTGGACTAACCAATGCACCATCTATTTTCATGGATATCAAGAACAGATTATTCAAGGAATATCTTTATTACTTTGTAGTGGTGTTTATTGATTATATCCTGGTTTACTCTAAGAGATACGAAGATCATGAAAATCACTTGCGCACCATTCTGAAGACTCTGAGAAGAAATGAATTATATGGGAAGTTCAGAAAGTGTAAATTCTGGCTCCAATCAATTTCCTTTCTAGGCCACATTGTCTCTAAGGATGGAATATATGTAGATCCTATGAAGACAAAGGTTGTGCAAGAATGGCCTACTCCAACAAACATAACTGAGGTACATAGTTTTATTGGTTTAGCAGGTTATTATCGGTGTTTCATGTAGAAATTCGCTCATTTAGCCAACCCAATGACCATGCTCACACGAAAAGGGGTTATGTTCGTATGGACAAAGAAATGTGAAGAATTTTTTGAAGAATTTAAGAGGAGGATAGTGAACACTCTGATCCAAACCCTACCATCAGGGAATAATGGGTTTGTTATCTATAGTGATGCATCAAAGAAAGGACTTGGTTGTGTCCTTATGAATAATGATCAAGTGATTGCCTATGCATCTAGACAGCTAAAAATTCATGAACAAAACTATCCAACTCATGATATTGAGTTTCCAGCAGTAATATTTTCTTTGATGATTTGTAGACATTACCTCTATGGAAAAAATGTGAGATATATACAGAGAATAAGAGTTTGAAATATATATTCTCACAAAAAGAACTCAACATGAGACAAAGGAAATGGATTGAGCTACTCAAATACTATGATTTCACAATACACTACCACCCGGGGAAGGCAAATAAGGTAGCAGATGCTTTAAGTAGAAAGGATCATGGAGTTCTGAACAAGATGAGAGTTAAAAGGGATCCTTTGTTCATGGATATAGTAAATATGGATATGAGAATTATCAAGGAAGGTAACACATCACAACTTTTTCAAATGGTTTCCCAACCTTCTCTACTGGATAGGATAAAACATTATTAGGCTGATGATAAGGAGTTTCAAAAGAAAATTAAAGCTATAAATGATGGGAAGTTGACTGACTTCGCATATGAAGGTGGAATTTTGAAATTCAAGAAGAGTCTTTGTATTCCTGTTATTCCTGAGCTAAAGAGAGAACTATTAGATGATGAACATAGCTCTAAATTCTCTATACACCCAGGTAGCACAAAGATGTTTCTAGATCTCTGAGAAAACTTTTGGTCGGAAAATATGAAAAGGATATGTCTGATTATACATCAAAGTGCCTGGTATGTCAACAAGTGAAGGCTGAGAGGAAAAAGTCTAAGGGGACGATGCAACCACTACCCATACCAACATGAAAGTGGGAGAACATTACCATGGAATTTGTCACTGGCACTAGTGTAGAAATCATTTTTTACGTCACAATTTTTTACGTCGGTTATATATAACCGACGTAAAAATGCGGTGAGTAGATTTTTAACATCGGTTATTTTAATAACCGACGTTACAAATCGCGCCTGTTGGGTTTTTACGTCGGTTATCTTATAACGGACGTAAAAAACCAATGCGTGGGGGGTTTTTTACGTCAGTTATTTGGTAACCGACGTAAAAAACCCGATATAGACACGTTTTTTATGTCGGTTATCAAATAACCAACGTAAAAAACCAAAGTGTGGGGTTTTTTATGTCGGTTATTTGATAACCGACGTAAAAAACGCGTCGATATCGGGTTTTTTACGTCGGTTTCCAAATAACCGACGTAAAAAACCCACTGTGTTCTGGTTTTTTACGTCGATTATAAAATAACCGACGTAAAAAACGCGTAGATATCGAGTTTTTTTACATCGGTTATTTGGAAACCGACGTAAAAAACTAAAGCACGGGGGGGTTTTTTACATCGGTTTCCAAATAACCGACGTAAAAAACCTGTAGATATCTCGTTTTTTCGTCGGTTATAAAATAACCGACGTAAAAAACCAAAGCACGAGAGCTTTTTTACGTCGGTTTCAGATAACCGACGTTATAAAGTTAAAAAATAGTTTATAACTTCGGTTATATAATAAACGACGTTATAAAACATTTAAAAAAATTAAAGCCCGTGGACTGTCATTTACGATTTTTCGATTGACAGTCTGCAGGCTCGTCTCTCTCTCGCGCAGTAAACCCTAATCGGCTCGTCGATCGACCTGCGTTAAACTCATTTTGGATTCATTGTTTATCTTATTCACTCCTCTCGGATCTATCATCTCAACTCGCAACATTCAAGTAAGCCTTCCATGAATTTATTTCGTTCGTTTTTATTTCGATTCTTGATGTGCTTTTCATTCGTGTTTATATCTCATGGAATTTTTTGTTATTGCAAATGGTTATTATGTCCATTCAACTCGCAACATTCAACTCGCAACACTCAACTCGCAACATTCAAGCAGGTGTATTTTGGATAATACTATTTTTAACTCTTATTCTAGATTTTCATTCTGATATACGCTTTACGATTCTATAGTACAATGAAAAAGTAGATTCATTAAATCTTCTTAAACCACTTATACTTCATCTTTTCTTCTAAAATAAGAATCAGTAACAACTCCAATATGATCGCTATATTGATCTATCTGAATACCAGCAACTTCATTACGAGCAACCTCTTAAGTATCTAAATAAATCAATATCTGATAAAAATATTACTATGACCATGAGAACATAGATATTTGACTTCACAACCATTCAAATTATTCAATCATTTAGAAAGAATAATTAATTCTAAAACATTGAGGATTAGGTTCAGCAAAATCTGAAAAATAATGGGTGGTATTGTAACGTTCCATTCTTCCAGCAACATTATTATTTCCTACTTAGCTAGAATGTGACTTTCTGGATGAAGATTGGTAGTACTTATTTTCTTAAAATCATATTTTCAATATGATTGTCCAGAAAATGATTTTCATGAATGAAATTGGACCAGGTACAATCGGTAATACCTATCCTTAAATTTTCATTCAACATTCTTACATCATAATTTTTTTTCAAAAAATTATGATTTTTAGAACTCCTAGAACAGAAAACCATCATCTGTTTTCATCTGCATTCATAAAAATATCAATTCATACCTATTACAATCAAATATTTCATTCTGGACTCATGGTGAGTCTGATAATACATTTCTTCTTTCAGTCATCTCCTAAAAATGATGGACCTTTTCATGCAAAGTGTATCTGATTTCTTGAATACGATGGTATGTCCGATTTTCAACAAAACCAAGTGAGGTGATTTCTTTTATTATTAATAATTCATAAAAAAATTATAATACCTGAATATTATTATCATCCTTCTCAGATTTTTTATTATAAAAAAGGTAAAGGGTACTTTCTTTTCATTCTCAAGTTAAATTATATTTTTTTAAAGGTCTTTTCTATCTAGGTAGAAATAATTTAACAATAATTAGATTGAATTAGGTATATTATCTTATCTTACCATCCAAACACATTTTTATGTATTAATAATTATTATGTTTTGTAAAAACAATTATGACCCCCATTTCATTTTTGTTAGTTAATTGATCTACGAAAGTGTTATAAATGATTTGATGATCACGATTCACCCATATATATGGTTAGTCATTATGTGACATTTGGGTCCATAATATCCTTCTAATGCATTTGACAATGAATTATATATCATAGATCAATATGGGATACAGATGGTTATACCATGTCCAATGGGTTATGTGATGTTTCTCGTAAGAAATATTATAATAAATTATAGGAAAGGTGATTAACATATCCCAATATGAGGTGAATGAAACTATGTTTTCCCTTGACATATGTTATGACTTATATGATTATGTTTGTGACACACTCTTATGTTATTCCACATACCAATGTTGTGATCTTGTGAATAAGGTTTTTTAAATCATGTTCCCACTATCATATAAATCATGTCTTATGTTATGCTAAAATTGTTATACTTGGACTCAGGTCTTATGATCTATGATTATATAGAACTGTTTCACTTATCTTTTTGATCATGTGCTTTGTGTATGCTCTTATACCCCCATGGATATCTTTTTATGAGATTAGATATTATATTTATATATATCATGTTTACCCATAATGAGTATCGTAAATAAAAACTTTTATTATTTTCATTCCCTAAGTTATAAAAATAAGTATTATGTAGGATGATTCAAAAATTTAATCTGCGAGATGAGTTGTTTTATGTGTGAAACCCAGGCCAAACACATATGTATTTTTTTATTGGTATTATATATATATAGTTCGGCATATACTTTTTTTTACATTACCATGATATTAACATTACTTTTTCTAAAGAAATATTAATGTCCTTAGATTATATATCGGATCAAAAGGATATAGTAATTATAATATATAATCAGAATGATCAGATAATATAACAATATTATTAAACATAAAACAAATGGTCCATATTCATGTTTCTAACATGACACTTACGATGTATAGCTATTTGGTATTGGGTACTTATGAAAATTACTACTACTTTCAAGATTTTGGCACTTGAAAGTGTTGAGTACTTTAGAACATAATGATTGAACAAAAAGCATGAATAACACATGTTATATGCTCCATTAGGTATTCCTATATTTTAACATGTTTATTAGTATATTGTCATGAGATTATTATAAATGTGTATCATCTGATCATATTCACTTATTCCAGATAAAAATCATTTTGTTTATGTTTTATTGATGTATATTTTATTTGGAGAATCATTAGGCGTCATGGTTTTCTTTTATTCAATGAAATTTAAAACTGTTATATCTAACTATATTTTGTTTTAAAAATAATATTCAAGCATATTTTTTTAAATACCTATAGATTTGTTTTATATTTTAAATTGTTTTACATTCAAATTATAATTTTTTTCATATAAACATGTATTTGTCTTATCTTAAAAATATATATTTTTTGTTGATATTTGTTATAGGTAATAATGAGTCGAAGTTGGATTATGGCACATCGAATGAGCAATGAATTTGAGGAAGGTGTCGATGCCTTTTTGGAATTTTCAAAACGAAATGTTCCAAGTAGTGACATTTTTTTCTGTCCATGCCTGAAATGTTTTAATATTAAGAAGTTGAAAAGTAGAGAGATAAAAGATCATCTGATATGTCATGGTTTGAATTTGTATATTTGTGAACTGACGTTTGTTTTTTTGATTTGAAGGATAATGATAGATCATTCAGATGATCAACCACATGATTCTGGAGAGGAGCATATTGCTGGTCATACCTCTGGGGATGAACATTCACATGCTCCTATTACGAAAAAGAGTTCAAAGGTTGGTAAACGTGGGTGCACACGTTTACCAAAATTATCACTTTCCCGTACGCAGGATCAGAGGATAGTAGTTGAGTTTGATGATGATGATATTCCTAGAGGTCCGAATGCCAATGATTTTAAGAGTTTTGTTGCAACTCATGCTAAGAACAAAGTAAGCATTTTGTATGATGATTGGAGATCTGTGGATAAAGTGATTATCTCTCAGTTGTGGGAGACGATTTTGGTAAGATCTTTTGTCATTTTTTGACCATTCTTTTAATGTTTCTAGTATATATAATATGTTTAACCTCTTCTTTATCAGATGACTTTTGATATTCCTGACACTGGAGGAGTCAGGAAGAAATGCTTATCGTTGGCTGCCAGGAGATGGAGGGATTTCAAATCAACCCTCTCATATGATTTCATTTATTTTCATAGGAGTCATGACAATCCATGTCGTATATATCCTTTTATATATGAAGACACATGGAGACAACTTTTTGAAAGTAGAAAAAAGAATCATTTCTGGTAAGGGCAATGTAAACTTTTATAAAATTTCTTATATAAATGATTTTATTAATGTTTTGTTAATGATTTCTTATTCTTAAATTACAGAAAACAAGGAAAGCTCATCAGGAGATCCAATCTAAAAATGTATACCCTCATAGTTTATCTCGGGGAGGGTATACATTATTGGAAGAAAAAATGATAGCAGAAAAATTTCAACAACTAAGAGCTGAGTCTTCAAGCTTTGGAGAGGTGGCCCCTCCATCCCCTCCATCTAGACATGAAAAATGGAAGAGAGCTCGGAAGGGAAAAAACGGGCAATATCTTTCGGAAGAATCGAGAATCATAGCTGAGAGGATTGTAAGATATCTATTTAATTTATTTAATTTAACTTTTTTCTTCATATAAGTTTCAATCATTGCAGAAATGTTCAATTAATTAATACATGACTCTCTTGAGGAGCAGAGTTCAGAGGGGACATTTACAGCTACTGGGAGGGAAGATATTTTATTTGCAGCATTGGGAAGGCCCGAACATCCTGGTCGTGTAAGAGGATATCCGGCATGTGTATCGGTAAGAAAAGTGTTTCCACGTTCTTCAACTTCTAACACTGAGGGGGTTTATAAAAAAATAGAATCCTTGGAGGCTGAAGTTCAAAAAATTAATGCGACGATGGAAGACAAGATTAGAGAGTCGGTGCGGTCTATGTTTGCAGAAATGCAAAGACAATTTCAGACTGTAGCTCCCACTCCTCTACCTCCCCCTGCAGACCCCGTTATTTATCCTCCACCTCTGCCAGTAGCTCCCACTCCCCCACCTCAGCCTGCAGACCCCATTTTTTATCCTACGCCTCCGCCGCAGCTTCCTACATATTGCGAGTTGTATGTTGATGATTCTCAACATCATATAGTAGCATACAGGTTGGTATATTGTATAGGAGATATAGTTCATCATCAACAATTAGAGGTAGAGAATCATCGGGTCACTGTACAGGATATTATAGATAGATCAGCTAGGGTACCAATACCTACAGATGAGGTGGCGACAGTTGGACAGAGTATCGGCCATTTTTTAGTTTGTTCATCCAGACTTCTTCGACTCATTACCATAGAGGTATGAATGTTATATCTTTTATTTTATTTTTTTTATTAAAGTTGTTTTATCATTTGAAAACTACTATAATTCTCAATTTTTTTTCAGAGGAATACTTCAAAGGTAAAGAAATACTGTATAGATAACAACAAAGACAACATACTATGACATCAGATACAGATTCCAGTGGTCTTGACAGATTGTCAAGATATTCACATTTGTTGTTGGGTTTTTATGAGTTTCCAATGGAATCTCATGTTTGTGGACGTGAAATAAGTGTGGGGATTACAAAATCTGATATCATGGAGCTTGTTACTGGAGATAAGTTGGGCATCAACGTGGTGTAAATTTTTTCCATGTAAGTCTTAACACCTTTTCCCTGCGTTATATTTATTAAAAATGTATTCTTATATATGTTTTGTATTATGTATCTTTATAAAATTTGTGAGAGGAATGAACTGACAGAAGTATATGGATTCATGGACCCGCAATTGATTTCCCCTGAAGCATGTGCATTGACTGAGGAACAAAGAATGGTTTATATTTCTGAAATATTTGAAAATAATATAATCCAACAATGTTGGATGATGCCTTTTTGTGAGAGGTATGAAACACATTTCTCTCAAAGAGTTAATTATCTTTTAACATAAAAAACCACTAACATTAAATTTCCTTTTATCAGTAATCATTAGATGTTAGGGATTTTTTGCCCAAGGGAGAAAGCTCTTTATTGGATATGCTCTGTTCATGGTGATGTGCGGGCAAGTTTTAAAAATATATTGGAAAAGTAAGTTTCAATTTCTCAATAGTTTTATATATTATAATGAATTTTAAATTTACCCCATTAGTATTATTTTCTAACAGTGCATGGGTCTACTTTCGAAAAAAACACAAAGAAAAGAAATGCAAAGATCAAATATGTAAATGCGAAGGTAAATTTCCATTTATAATTTGTACTTTTTTATTTATTACATAAAAATAATATATTGAATTTACACTCATTCAAAACAGAATTGTCATGAACAACAAGGCCTCATCAAATGCGGATATTATATGTTAAGATTTATGTATGAAATAATAACAACTGGGACAGTTGTGAATTTTGACCTGGTATGATTTCCTCTTAAACTTTGCCATAATATTTCAATTTGATTTATTCATTACACACGTTAACTATCTTCTTTTTCATTTGTAGCTTTTTGATGACCCTCAACCCTATACTTCTGAAGACATCAAACACGTACAAGTGGAGTGGTCAAATTATTTTACAGGTTTGATTGAATTTTAGTTGTTTGTAATGTAAAATGTAATTTTGAATATTGTCATTTTAATTGTGTATTTGGTAGTTGTTTCAGTTTGATTTAGTTTTTTTTGAAGTTGACAGTGTAAGTTTTTAATGTTATATAAGTGAATGTTTAATTTTTATCTACTTCTTATTTTGGTCTACTTTTGATGGTTCTTCTGGTATGGATTTGGGTCTGTAGGGGAGGGGTTCCAAGGGTGTGGGGGTGTCCAGCGGTCTGGGAGGGCTGTCTGGTGGGGTGGGGGGATAGTCCTGGGGGGTGGCAGGGATGTCCAGGGGTGTGGGAAGCTGGTCCAGGGGTGTGGGAGTGCTTTCCAGGGGTGGGGGGTTGTCCAGGGGTGTGGTGGGGGCTGTCAAGTGGGGTGAGGGGGTGAGGAGGTGCTGTTCAGGCGGGTGGGGGGTTGTCGAGGGGTGTTTGGGGGTGTCTGGGGGTCGGGGGTAGTCCAGGAGTGTGGTGGGGGCTCCAATGGGGCGGGGGAGGGTTGTCCAAGGGGTATACATGAGGGTGGGAGCTCCAATGGGGTGGGGGAGGGATTTCCAGGGGTTATACATGAGGGTGAGGGCTTAAACGGGGTGGGGGAGGGCTGTCCATGGGGTATAAATGAGGGTGGATGCTGTCTAGTGGGTAATTTTTATATGTTATCTATGTACATGCTTAATTTTGATGTACTTCTGTTTTTGTGGTATGATTTCTTGATTTGTTTTCTGGTTGATTCTGTTGGAGAGAAGATCACTACATTCTGTTTTAAAAAAAATTGGGTTTATCACGTCAGTTATTTAATAACCAACGTGATAAAATGCCTGGAAAATAGTTTATTACGTCGGTTATTTAATAAACAACGTGATAAAAGGTCTGCAGAATGGTTTATCACGTCGGTTATTTAATAACCGACGTGATAAAAGGCCTGGAGAATGGTTTATCACGTCGGTTATTTAACAACTGACGTGATAAAGGGCCTGGAGAATGGTTTAGCACGTCATTTATTGAATAACCGACGTGCTAAACGGCCTGGACAATGGTTTATCACATCGGTTATTGAATAACTAACGTGATAAACCGCCTCCCTCCAGTTTATCACGGCGGTTATACAATAACCGACGTGATAAACCCCCCTCCCCCGGTTTTTCACGTCGGTTTTATATGAACCGACGTGATAAACCACGATCAGCCCGGTTTATCACGTCGGTTCTTATAGAATGGACGTGATAAACCACCCTCACCCCAGTTTATCACATTGTTTATTCAATAACCGACGTGATAAACCATTATCCAGACCGTTTATCACGTCGATTATTGAATAACCGACGTGATAAACCATTCTCCAGGCCCTTTATCACGTTGGTTCTAAAATAACCGACGTGATAAACCATTCTCCAGGCCCTTTATCACATCGGTTCTAAAATAAACGACGTGATAAACATCGCGATTTTATTTTTTTGACGTCGGTTTTTAAATAACCGACGTCAAAAACCTTATTTATAACGTCGCACGTATAAACATCGGCTAGAAACCGACGTAAAAAATTAAAAATGACCGACGTAAAAAACGTTTTCTGCACTAGTGTGGACTCCCAAGGACATCTAGAGGAAACAA
Organism: Viscum album; assembly: GCA_963277665.1. Classification (NCBI taxonomy): domain Eukaryota; kingdom Viridiplantae; phylum Streptophyta; class Magnoliopsida; order Santalales; family Viscaceae; genus Viscum; species Viscum album. Next base: position 567,069,080 of record OY728131.1, read on the forward strand.
TGCTATATGGGTCATTATGGATCATCTTACAAAGACATCTCAATTTATCGTGATTCGAGAAGAATTCTCATTGGATCAACTTGCACAGATTTACATCAAAGAAGTGGTAAGGATGCTTGGAGTACCACTATCTATTGTATCCGACCGTGACCCTAGATTCACCTCAAAGTTTTGGAAGAGTCTCCAACATGAACTAAGCACTGAACTGAACTTCAGTATGGCCTATCATCCTCAAACTGATGGCCAATCTGAGCAAACTATTCAGACACTAGAAGACATTTTGAGAGCATGTTCTATGGAGTTCAAAGGAGGATGGGACCAACATATTCCACTGATTGAATTATCATTCAACAACAGTTTCCACTCGATCATCTAAATGGCACTATATGAAGCCCTTTATGGGAAAAGGTGTAGAACACCGGCATGTTGGGATGAATTCAGTGAGCGAAATCTTCTAGGACCTGAATTGGTTGAAGAAATTATAAAGAAGGCCAAAACCATTCTGCAACATATCAAGGCAGCCCAAAGTTGAAATAAGAGCTTTGCGGATAACCATCGATGAGACCTTGAATTCAAAATTGGAGACCTGGTATTTCTACGCATATCTCCATGGAAGAAGTTCATGAGGTTTGGGAAAAAAGGAAAGCTAAGTCCTAGGTATATCGGCCCCTTTGAGATCCTTGATTGAGTCGGAGCTGTGGCCTATCGACTGGAACTTCCACCTACCATGTCGAAAGTACATGATTTCTTTTATGTATCCCTCTTAATGAAGTACATACCAGACCCTTCACATGTACTCTCTTCAGAGGTGGTACAGTTGGAGGATGATCTTTCCTATGAGGAGTAGCCAGTGATAATCTTGGATCGTAGAGACAAATTTCTACACAACAATACACATCTGGTCAAGGTACTATGGAGAAAGTATAAGTACAAAGAGGCAACATGGGAACTGGAGGATGCAATGAAGGAAAAGTACCCCCACCTGTTTTTGGCCTAGATAGTAAAATGAAATTTTGAGGATGAAATTTTTTTAAGGAGGGGAGAATGTAACAACCAATTATTTTTAAAATAAATATTGAATGCATTTTATAATCTAGCCATTAACCACAATATTGCCTCTACTATGTTTGGAATTTCGAATAACAGTCATCTAGAGTTGTGACCAGTAAGTCATTTAGAGTCTGATAGAACAAAATTGATTTTTTGGTGAATAGTAACATAACCTTATGAATAGTAATATGAATAGTAATATGACCCTTATGAATAGTAAATAATATTATTATTTTATTTTCTTAAGGAAATAAGATAATGAGATCTTAATTAATTTTTCAATGTGAAATAAAACTAATTGCACCTTAAAATTGTTATTTTTCGAATTAACTATGACTTTATTTAAAAATTAAATTAATAATATTTAGAAAATTAATTTTGAAAAATGGAGTTCATTTTTGAATTCTACATGTCAAAAAATGGTTGGGGTAAATTTTTGGGATTTTTCTGAAATTCTAGAATTTTTTATGAATAGTGAAATACGATAAAATACCGTATATACAAATTATCAGGTAAATACACAATTCATGACATCAAAAGTGATTCGAGGCCACTTTTCTCTAACTCACATGAACTTATTACTATTAGGGGTCACATGAAACAATACTATTGTTTGTATTGAGGGAAATAACAAAATAATGAATTAAATATTCAAAAATTACCCCTCTCCTCCACTATAAAAACCCCTCACCACTCCCTCTTCTATTAACACCTCTAAGCCTTGAATATCTTCAAAGTTCTGCCCACATACCTTTACCTAGTCACTCACAATGACCATGAATCTCTTTTTCTTTCCAAAATACCTAAATCCCTTCCCATAAGGAGGTTCTCGAGGAAGTTATTTCAAGAGGTAAAGCACCTTTCTTTTTCTTTGAGATTCATTTGAATTTATCTTCTTTTGATATCCTATACTCACCTACTCTATCCCAAGGATCATGATAACTCTATTATCATTTATATATTGGAATTATATCATGTGAATGGAAGAACCATCATAAATATTTTTACTCCCTCACTTTTATTTTTATAAACGAAATCAACGTCCATGAGGTTCCAATTTATAGACTTCGTGGATGATGAAGTTTGGTTCTTAAATTTCTTCTTCATTACTGGTCATGGAACCATATTTATGGTTGAAACAGACTATAATATATTAATTACAACCTAATTAATATTCAGGAACCAGTTTATGTACATATTATTAATTTAGGTGACAAAACTAGTTCATAATAATCCAAATACCACCAAATAATCAAAGGGATTGTCATCTAATGATTCATCCCCATTCCATGTTAAAAAATGATTAAAATGAACATTAACAATTCTGTATGTTCATAAATAATATTTAACTTCAATTATGGAGATTTAAAACCATTCCACATGAACTTCATTACTTAAAAACAAGTGATCCAGTTATGAAAATCAAGGAAACAAACACTCTGGAACGACGGAATTCAATATAATAACTTATAAATAATAACATAAATAAACTAAAAATAATTATGATAAACTAAATACATTTATATTAGGTTATGAAATAATTTATTGATATGTAAAATTTCATATTCCAGGACCTTATGTTCAAGAGGGGAACACATTTGGATTTTAGGTAAGGGTTTTTTCACCCGAACTTCCATTTTCATTCGGGTTATTTTCATTGTCTAATTACCTCAATGAAATTCTTATGTATTATTATATAATCATCATAAACTCTATGTTAGTGTTCTATATATGTGCACCAACTATAATCCTTCCTTATTTTATGGATAGTTACATGTTTTACAAGGAGATTTCAAAATTGTTTCCGAAATACAAGCCCAATTCAAGGGAATATCTCAATTTCTTAACTATTTTCAAGGGAAATCTCTAATCTATTTTTGGAAACCATTATATCTATAAAATACCTCATTTTTTTATGAAAATAATATCTTACCCCACTTCTAGTTTTATACAAATATTTTTCCAAAAAACTCTTCTTTCAAAGTAAAAGAGTATTTGTTTCAAGAATTACTCGAAGATTTTATAAGAGTATCTTCCTATATTTCAACACACTTGTTGATTCTTATGTATTATTGGGATTAGTATTTAATATTATCATATAAATTTAATATATTAATGTGTATGTTTTTTATGTTTATCCTCATTCATATGAGGAATTCATTGGACATAGTAAGTGTCGAGTGGGGCCCGTTATAGCCCCTCGGTGCATCGGTAGGTCTCATGAGACAAACTACGATCTTGGCACAAGGCCTTGACAAAATGATTATTTATGGTCTTGGAATGAGGCCTTGATGGTATAGATATATTGTCCTGCATTATTCATCCCCTCTTTATGAATATAGTATTTATGTTTCATGTGTTTATTCGAAGTAGAATACCCATGATTATGTTGTGTTATGATAATATTTACTCAGCTCATATTTCTACCATATTATGTTCAAGTTTATTTTTAAAGGAATGTGATTTCAATTATTCACCATGTATAATGTTTATTTTGTCTTACGCTGTATTGCTTACTCTTACTGAGCATTTGAGCTCACCCATTTATTATGTTTCATTTCCATAGGGCAAGAAGAATTCTATTATGAATGACATGGTGAAATAAACTAGGAGTTATGGAAGTTGTCTAAGGAGTTTATATGTTGTTTTTCATTCCAAGTTGTAATGATGAACTTATTTATGTATCTTGTTTCCAATAATACTAAACTACTTGGTCCATTGGGATGATTATTCCTTGTTTGGATGCCAATAAGGCACCGGAACCGGGTAACTGGGGTCGGGTCCTTACACTCTCCACTACCTCAAAAGGCCATACATATTAAGGCAATAACTTTCCCTATCACCTAATTCATTTATGACCAAAACTAGAAGATACTCATAGAAATACATGATGTCTGACATCAAGCACTAGAGGTCTATAGTGATGATTAGTATAAGACTTCTTCCAAGACTGATTTGTAGCCATATTCTTCTGAATTAGTTGTACTTTCTCTTAAGTCTCTTGAATGAGATAAGGACCCAGTATAGTTATCTCACATACCTCTAGCTAGAACAGAGGTGAATAGAATGGTCTACCATTGAGGTCATCATATGGATCCATCTAAATTGTTGCTCAAAATCTGTTGTTGAAGGAAAATCAACCATAGGAATATGCTTCTCCCAAGAACCTCCAAAATCAAGGATATATGCATGTAGAATATCCTATATCACCGATATGGTCAGCTCAGACTGCCCATTGGTCTGAGGGTGAAATACAGTAATCAACATCACCTAATAACCCAGTACCTTTTGAAACCCTTTATAGAACCATAAAGTAAAATAGGAATCTAGGTATGAAATGGTAGGAAGGGGAACACCATGTAGTCACAATATCTCCTAGATGTATATCATTCCTAAATCATCAATAGATAAGGTCACCCAGATTGGTGGGAAGTGTGGGACCTTTGTCAGACTATCGAAAATCACCCATACCACATCGCTACCTCTAGGGGATCTAGTAAATCCTCTCATAAAATTTGTGGTGACTTTATTCTATTTTCACTTAGGAATGGAAGGAGTCTCTATATTTCCATAAGATCACTGGTGCTCTGCCTTCACTTACTGACTAGTGGGACACTGAGTAATAAAGCATTTTATCTACCTATTGATACCTATACACAAATACTGATGATGCATAACTTTGTAAATTTGGTAAGTTTGGGATGAACTACCCATAAAAAGGCATGTGATTCCCGCATCAATTCTTCTCGTACATCAGAAGGCACCCATTCTCGGCCATGGAATAGTAAGCTATCACTACCATCAAAAACCCAACTAGGAGGTACGTTCTATATTTTGACACTCTCCATTAGAATAATTCCTTAAGAATATAATAACTACCTCATTTGAAATTGTTCCAGAATAGATTATGTCACTGCTAGATCTGCTAATAATTTTTTCCCATGATGTTCCTTAACCTATATATGCATCTTAGAAAACGTATCTATCAACTTCTACTCACTATTGTCCACCTGGACATCTTGGTTCTATGTTTCTATACTCAAGTAATTAGCTATGGAGTCACCCTTTTTGAATGAGTAAGAAATCTCAATATCAAACTAATGAAAGTATTCAACCCACCTTTTTTTCATTAAATTCAATCCCTACTGAGTGGATATGTATTTGAGACTTGTTTGGTCTGTGTAAACAATGAACTACTCGCCCAATAAGAATGTAAGAACCCAATTCTTCCTTTGAGGTATGGATATTTCTTTTTCGGTTTATACTTAATAAAATGGGGGAAAATAGGTCAAGGGTTGGCTGTAGGCCTGTTACACGATGTGACTGGGGCCTACACACCATGTACCCTTTATGTACATGCCATGTATTGAGGGCTACATGACATGTAATCCCAATACACAGCCATGTAATGGTATGTCTAGGAATTGTATGGACATGGAGTGTAGTCTCAAGTACACACCATGTACTTTTTTATGATTAAGTAGAGCAGTAGTGTTGTTTTTTCAGATAGACAGAAACGACCCCCCCCCCCCCTCAGCGAGCAATTCACCCAGGCAATCCGAATGGGAATTTACCTCTCGTTTCATCATCTAATGCCTGATTCGAACACTATCAGATATGTTGAAATCCCCTCAGTGAGTGCTCGATTCCTATTGAGACTTTATTCATGATTTCACCTCTCGATTGAGCTATCAAAGGTGGTTAATTTTTTCTTGTTTTGTAGATATACTCCGTTCTAGTTCGAATCAAAGTCTGACACTGGACGATAAGAGTCATAAGAGTATGAGGTAGCTATTCTTGTGCCTTTCTTTTATTGTTGAGTTGATTATATATGCTAGAGTACTTCACTCCCACTTTTAGGTTGTTCCATTATTGAGTAATGAATACTATTATTTCCTATTGATGATTATGTATTTAATTAGATTATTTGAAAGCATGTTTAAGGTTTTAAACATGGATTTAAGGCCACCCCATGGGTGTGTCTCCCTTGGATATTCGTTTGGCTGAGAATGCCTATTAGGCATGACTTGAATTCCCATTCTTGGGATATTAAAAATTTATTGCTTATTACATGAATTTCCCATATGAGATACTTTCTCTATTAATCCTTGTAAATCTTTAAATTTCATAATAGGCTTGTTCTAAGTTTTACACATGTGAATTATCCTTTTTTTCATGTAATAGTTTAATTTACATGTATATGTTATTATTTAAATTGTGACCACATGAGTTTATTACATTAAATACATGTGATAGTTTAATTAACATGTGTTTCTTTTGGGATGGAATGTGTAATTAAATTAAATTTTTTAGAAGGGGTAATTAGCAATGGGTGAGCCACAGCCTCAGTTAAAAGACAAGGTCAGGCTCATGTGAATAATTGCACCTTGTATACCTTGGGTGAACCATTGTCTCAGATAAAAGACAATGGAAGGGCTCCAGAGGTTAATTATGTAAATTACATGAGTGAGACATGGATTGGGAGGTCAGGCTCATTGAGGTTTATTTAAAATGTTGAGCAAACCTAGGATCCATTGAGGGATACCCAGGATGGTCTCTATTGGAAAATGATTAAATGATTATTATGTAACTAGTGGATGGTTAATTTTATGTGGGGGGGGGGTCAACAGGCCTATTCTGGACCTTGATACTTTTATATAATCCAATGGAATTGAATAATGAAATTGAATGACTAATGGTGTCTCTGCCAAGAAAAATCACAAGCTTGGATTCGCTCGTCACTTGTACTTTGTTAAATTGTTTTTGGAGACATCTATTGTGCTTAATTTTGAGTACCTTCTAGTTTACTGCTTTACTTATTATAAATTTCCTATTATATATATATATATATATCCACTGACAGATTGGCATATACCTTGGGTGGTTTTATATTGGTATTTAGTCTCACACCCTATTTGGGTCATGCTTTTGGGCCCAAAAAATATTATATGATTGTAGGTGTTGATCAGGGAAAGCACCCTACTATAGGTACTTGATGTGATTCATAGGAATAGGAGATCATGGGACCGAGTTGCGGCTTGTGATTCTTCTTAGCTTCCTCTAATTTTTTTGTGATTTTGGAACATATATTTTGGATTGTTATAGTGTACCCGTTTTGGTTGTTTCGTAGAACATAGCATGTTGCATCATCTTTTGTTTGGAATGATTCTTGGTTATTCATCTTATCAGTCTTATGTTGTTTACTTTAGTTTTATAGTGATTACTAATTCTGATATTGTATTACTATTGATTCCACTGTGTTAGACTCATCTAATGAGGGAATAGTTTCCCCACTATCACACCTAGGCCCTCACTGGTTGTCAACACCCTCTAGCGTTTAGGGAAATGTGTTTGAGGCCATGTGGCCAACTGGGTACGAGGCCCTAGTTGAGTGACTTTCCGATATGGGACATTAAAAAGTGGTATCAGAGGGTTTTTATTTTCTATTTTTTCTTACTGTTTGGAAACATTATAAATGGATATGAAGGAAAATGAGTTTTGTAATTAGCTGTGTCTGGGAGTAGTTACCTCGTGTACAGGGAAAATCCAAATTACCTTGAATTGAATTGTGATTTTTGGATTTTGATCCATTACAATTGATTCGATTTCATTGTTGGGTGATGCACTTGATTTTTTTGTTATTATTGATATTATTGTGGTTATATTTGTTTGAAACTCGATGAGATGAGGGTAGTCCATCTCATGCATCATATAGGCACTTTGTAAAAATCACATTCCATGCATTCTTTCCATGCCATTTTGAAGCGTTAATGGTTTAATGATGTTGTGCAAGAAGTCATTCTAGATATGCATGTTTTTGTGATAGGTACTGTGATAGTTATGCCTACTATTTTGAAAGGTGTATTGGTACATGTTACTATTGAATTGGATGGACTCCGAACTTTAGTCCCTAAGGAGTATAGGCCCTCTTGGATCAGAATTTGGTGGATCATGTTTTGAACATGTGATATATATTGTGTTTTTATGTGCCATATGTGGATTCCAATCATTGATTCATGGGGATTATGGGCCCCCACATATCATAATTTGGCACATCCTTGGTTTTTTTACAAAAATAGGGGTTCCAAGGAAGTTTCTAAGCCTTACTGTCCGAAACCCAAACAACATGGAATGTGGGTACATGAACACAAGCCATCTGTTTTTCTGTTTGGGAAGAAAATAACTTTTTAAGTACACACCATGTACTATGAGTACACGCCATTTGGTTTTTGACAGTGTGACCGACCGTGTGATATAGAACACAGAATATTGGATTTTGAGAAGAACACACTATCTGTGTTAGGTACACCCCCATGTTGTTTTATGTAGGCAGAACCCGTGTGAGTCTGGCCATGTAGAAGTACCTATCCAAGAGGGGAAACTTGAGTACACATCGTGTGTTAGTCTCACACGTCGTGTACCTAGGAAATTTACATGACCAAGCCAGGTGTAGGTACACACCCATGTAATAACTTAAGTGTAAACGTTGTGTATGGTCCCTACACATTGTGTACTCATCTTTTTTTAACTTTTGAGTCTTTTATTCTCCTGTTTAGTTCTTTCTATTTTCAATTGTGTACCTTGATGGATAAGATTATTCTAATGTTTATGTATTGGACTCTATAGAGAAATGCCTCTAAAATGACCTCCAGTTGTATGCTAGGATATTGGCAATGATCATACCCCAAAGGTGGAAGTCCACGAGCTACCAGTGGAGCCTCTGGTTATTCTAGTTGTGGAACTAGCTATTATACCAAATGTAGGTGCTGATGCATAGTTTTGTGAAGGCTTTATGAGGTTTATAAAAACCTTTCAAGGAGCACCACAACCTACCACGTCTATGGAAAAACTGACACAAGTGTTCCTGCAGTAACATCCTCCCACTTTTTCTGGGGATGGGGGGCCGTAGGCTATATTTTCATGGCTACAAGTCATGTTTTCTATCTTTGAGAATCTGGAGATGCCTCATGAGATAAGGTTAAAGATCAAATATTTACATGTCACATGATTCCACCAAGAGATGGTGGAATGTTACCGCACAGATAGAGCGTCAGAGGGACATGGCCTGGGAATATTTTCAGATAGTCTTCTATGACAACTTCTATATTGAGACGTTGAGGGCCAACAAATCCTATGATTTTATGCATCTAGGGAAGGGCACTCTATCAGTTATGGATTACTCTTCCCACTTTACTGAGCTCCATCACATCGCACCTATTCTGATGGGTGACGATTTGTAAAAGGCTAGGTGATTTGAAGATGTTCTTAGGTAAGTCATCCACTCGTAGGTGAATACCTTCCAACTAACTATTGTATCTACTACAGTGAACCAGGCGCTAATTACCAAGTGGAATAAGAGGTAATATGGAGGTGTGAGCCATGGAAGTTTGGTGCCAAGATCTAGTACTGTTTCGTCCAGTGGAGGAAGCATCTTCTTGATCTTACACATAGTGAATCTAGTTCTCAAAATTTATTTTTTGGTATCTAGGTGAGGTTCTTCCAGTGCATAATATTTGTGCATACTTGAAAAAAAATCCTGATGGACCCATTAGAGTGTCGATCTTGTGGCAATATTTTCCATTTATAGTGTTTCTACAAGGCGTTTCCACCAGCATCTAGTGAGAGAGGGTATGCACCAACTCCACATTTAGAAGCAGGGTCAGCTGCTTCTTTCCAGTTAGGAAACTGGAATATGTCAGGTTGTTCAGGATGAGGTGGTTATCATGGATAAGGTATCCAAACTCTATATTTTCATAGACAGTAGTGTAGATCAGCTAAGGGAATCCAGGTAATTTCATAGGGCCATGGTACTGCCTAGGATTTTGCAGTGCAGCAAACCCAATCAGAGAAGGATCCCAGACCTTCTACTTTCAAAGGTACTATTATAGTCGCCTTCATTTTAGCTTATTCACTATTTGATATAGGGGATTCACATAGTTTCATATTTTTTCCCATTGGGGAGAGCCTAGGGCTTTGTGTTTTTACTTCTAATGATGTTATGAAACTAGACACTTTGTTAGGGATTAGAATGGTAGGTGTGCTACAGGGCAAGGAGTTCCCCCATGAAATAGGTGGGTATCACTTCATTTGGGATATCTATATCTTAGATATAATATGATTTGATTTCATCTTCAGAATTGATTGCTTGGTGTCCTTTAAATACTTTGTTGATTTCTATCATTGTAGGGTGAGTTTCACTTCACTAAAGGATAGACTGTTTTTACACAACAGAGTGTGGGATGTCTAGGAATGCTGAGCTGGACCCGAGCATCATGGGTTGAGTGGGGTGAAAACCAATATTTCCATTTTATATTTGGATAACCAGGGGAAATTTCATATGGATTTTCCTCTATTGGTTAATAATTTCATGGATGTCTTCCCATAGCACTTTTTAGGTTTACCTCTAGTAAGAGAGGAAGAGTTATCTATTGATCTAGTACCAGGAGCTACACCAATATCCATTCCTCCCTATAGGATGGATATGACAGGGTTTCAAGAGCTCAGGAAGCAGCTAGAGGATTTGGAGGCCAAGGGTTTCATCTGAACTAGTACTTCTTCTTAGGGTATGTCGATCCTTTTTTCCAAAAAGGTGGACGGCACCCTCAAAATATGTGTGGATTATCAGAAATTGAATCAGTTGAAAGTTAAGAACTAGTATCCTTTATATCAAATATATGATCTCTTTGATCATCTCTAAAGAGCACGAGTATTCTCTAAGATCGATATGAGATCCAGTTATCACCAGGTGTGTGTTTGACCTGGATACATACCTCGTACAACCTTTTGTAGTAGGTATGGGCTATATGTGGATCTAGTTATGTCATTCGGTCTCACAAACGTGCTATCAGTTTTCATGGTGTTGATGAACTGAGTGTTCCATCCTTACATGGATTCTTTTGTGGTGGATTTTATGGATGAAATCTTGGTGTATTCTCATAATCAACATGACCATGCCAACCATCTTGAGATCATCTTGAGTCCACTGAGAGAGCATCAGTTATATTTTAATCTCACAAGATCCACTTTTGGATGGATCAGATCCACTTCCTAATTCATGTCATCTTAGAGGCAAGATTATCAGTGGACCCAAAGAAGGTGAGAGAAGTGGTTACCTGGGATCATCCCAAGAATGTCTTTGAGGTGAGGATTTGTCTAGGTCTATTTGGTTACTATAGGAATTTCATACAGGATTTCTCACACTTATCAGTGTCAGTGACTGGCTTGAAAAATAAGGGTGTGAAGTAGGTATGGTCAAATTCACGCAAGATAGACTTTCAGGAGTTGAAAGGAAGATTAACGTCATCATTGATACTAATTTTTCCAGAACCGGGTAGTATTTACATTGTGTACTACAACGCATCAAGTATCAGGATAGGAGAAGTGATTATACCGGGGGATCAAGTCATTGTGTATGGGTCTCAGTAGTTTCAGCCACATGAGAGGAACTACCTGATGCACGATCTCAAGTTAGCTGTAGTTGTTCATGCCTTACGCGATAGGATACATTACTTATTAGGGGAGTGTTTTGTGGTGTACATGGACCAAAAAAGTATCAAGTACATTTTTAGTTAGTGTGATATAAATATGAGGGAGTGAAGGTGGGTGGAGTACCTTAATTATTTTGACTTTGATATTTCCTATGCACCTAGGAAAGGCAATGCAGTAGATGATCCACTAATTAGGAGGACTCAGATACAGGTAGCGCGGTAGACTAGTAGTGAGTGGAAGCTTATGGTCTTGTTCACTGAGATGTATTTGGAAGTTCACAAAAGGCAGGGATCGAATTTTCTTACATCCTTAGCTATTACATATACCTTACTGGATAGAGTGAAGATGAGGCGGTTATCAAATTATGAAGGCCCATTTCTATAGGAGAGTATGTCGGGAGAGGACCCTTCTCTCAGTTGGACCATAGGAAAGGACGAGGTTTTTCAGTTACATGGTCGTGTATGGGTGTCAGAAGACTTGTGCAAGGAGATGATGTGGGGTTTTAATGCTTTAGTTTTGGTGGTTCATCCTGGTGTCACCAAGATGTATCGGGATCTACATCTTTAGTACTGGTGTCCAGGTATGAAGAGTGATATAATAGGTTTTGTCTTGAGATTTTCCACATATCCACAGGTGAAGGTGAAACACCAATGACCAATAGGACTTTTACAGCAACTACCCATTCCTAAGTGGAAATGGAATGACATCGTGATGGATTTCATGATGGGTTTACCAAAGTTTTCTGAGGTAATAATGATGTATGGGTTGTGGTTGACAGTCTTACGAAGGTTTCACATTTCTTACCAATCAAGGAAACCTTCAATGTTGATGAGCTTGGGAGGTTGTATGACTACATGGGGTTCCTAATTCTATCGTTTCATATAGGAACTCATGTTTTACTTATTGTTTCTTTAAAGGGATATAGAGGGATTTGGGTACATATGTGCTTCTGAGCACAGCTTAACACACCCAGATAGATGGCCAGTCAGAGCACAAAATTCAGATGCTAGAGGAAATTCTTCAGGCATGAATCTTAAATTTTGGGGTTTCCTGGGAGACACATATAACCCTTTTTGATTTCTCCTACAAAAATAGATTCCATGATACTATTTATATGTATCCTTATGAGGAGTTTTATGGTAGACTATGTTTATCACCCATGTGTTGGATGGAGGTAGAAGAGGCAATGATGCTGGGGCCTCGTCGTGTTCAGGAGACCATTGAGTAGGTTCATTTGATTCAAAAGTGGATGGATACTACATAGTCTCATCAGTAATCATACACTGATCACTATAAACAACCTTTGGAGTTTAAGTTTAGGGATCATGTTTTTCTATGTGTCTCACTGAGGTTGAGACATAAGAGGATCAATAGTCAGGGTAAGCTTTCATCAAGATACATCGGTCCGTTTGATATTCAGGAGAGGGTTGGGCTGGCTGCCTATATATTTTAGTTACCTCATAGGTATATTCATGATGTATTCCACATTTCTCAGTTGATACATTACTTTGTAGACCCATCTCACACCTTTCATCTTGAGGAAGTGGAGTTGCAGGAAGATGTGTCCTTTGAGAAGCATCCCATTCATATTGTTGATTGTAGCATGAATGTTCTCCATTGTCAGTCTATTCCTTTAGTGCATGTGCTATGGAAGCATAGTCGAGTGTAAGAAGATACTTGGGAGAAGGACTTCGACATGCGATCACAGTGGCTAGACTTCTCATATAGTTCTTCTTCACCCTTGGAAGGTAAACTCGGGAACAAATTTCTTTAAGGGAGAAGATTGTAAGAACTCAGTTCTTACTTTGAGGTAAGGATATTTACTTTTCAGTTTATACATAAAAAATTGAGGGAAAACGGGTCAAGGGCTGGTTGTAGGCCCGTTACATGACATGATCGGGGCCTACACGTCGTGTACCTTTATATACATGCTGTGTATGGAGTGCTACATGCCATGTAATCCCAATACATGCCCATGTAATGGTTTGTCCAGGAATTGTATAGACATGGAATGTAATCTCAAGTATATGTCAGGTACTTTTTTTATGATTAAGTTGGACAGTAGCATCATTTTTTCTAGACTGAAAGAAAGGAACCCCCCCCCCTTCGACGAGCAGTACACCCAGGAAATCTGAACGTGAATTTTCCTCCTATTTCATCGTCCAATGCTCAATTCAAAGAATGATATATACATCTAAATCCCCTTGGTGAGTGCTCAATTCCTCTTTACCTTTTCTTCCGGATTTAGTCTCTCTATGGATGATCATTTTTGCTCATTTGTAGATCAAATCCATTCTAGGTTGAATGAAAACCCGACGCTAGATGAGGAGAGTTGTATGAGTATGAGGTAGGTATTCTTATGCCTTTTGTTGATGGTTGAGTTGATTATATATGTCGGAGCACCACACACCCTCTTTTAGGGTGTCTCTTAATTGAATAATAAACCCTATTATTTTCTATTAATGATTAGTTATTTAATTAGAAGATTTGAAAGCATATTTAGGGTTGTAAACCTAGATTTAGGGCCACCCCATGGGTATGTTTCCCTTGGATGGTTGTTCGGTCGAGAATGTATATGAGGCTTGACTTGAATTCCCATTCCTAGGTTGTTAAAAATTTATTTCTAATTATTTGAATTTCCCACATGATATACTTGTTATGTTAGGCCTTGTAAATGGTTAGAGTGCATAATAGGTTTTTTATAAGTTTTTCCCAAGTGATTTATTCTTGTTTGGCCATGTTATAGTTTACTTTACATGTGTTGGTTATTATTTAAATTGTTCTCATGTGATTTGATTATGTTAAATCCATGTTAAAGTTTAATTCATATGTGTTTCTTTTGAGACGGAATGTGTAATTGAATTAAATGATTAAGAAGGGGTAATTAACAATGGGAAAGCCACATCCTTAGTTAAAAGACATGGTTGATCTCATGTGACTAATTGAACCTTATAAACCTTGGGTGGACCATTATCTCGGTTAAAAGATAATGAAAAGGCTCAATAGGTTAATTATGTAAAGTTTGTGAGCCAGCCATGGATAGGGTGTTCGGGATCATTGAGGTTTATTTAAAATGTTGAGCGAACCTAGGATCCATTAATGGATACCCAATCTGGGCTCTATAAGAAAATGATTAAATGATTATTATGTAACTGATTGATATTTACTTTTATACAGGGGTTTTCGGGCCTAGTTCAAACCTCAAGACTTTTATATAATAAAATTAATTGAATAATTAAATAGAATGACTAATGATGTGTCTTCTAATCCTAAGTACAAGCATGGATCTGATATTCACTTGTACTTGGTTACATTGTTTTTTGAGAACTTCTGTTGTACTTAATTTTGAGTACATTGTAGTTTACTGATTTCTCTATTGTACACAATCTATTATATATATATATATATATCCACTGACATATTGGCACATACCTTGGTTGGTTTCCTATTGGGATTTAGTCTCACACCCTATTTGGGTCATGCTTTTGGGCCCAAATAAATTATATGATTATAGGTGTTGATTAGGGAAAGAAACCTACTACAAGTACTTGATTTGATGAATAGGAATATGATAGAATGAGATCGAGCTGTGGCTCACGATTCTTATTAGATTTATTTTTTTCTTTTGTTCTTTTGGAACATATATTATGGATTGCTGCAGTATACCTAGTTTGCTTGTTCTATAGAACATAGCATGTTGCATTATCTTTTGTATGGAATGATTCTTGGGTATTTATCTTACCAGTATTCCCCTATTTACTTCAGTTGTATGCTATTTA
This sequence comes from Viscum album, assembly GCA_963277665.1. Lineage (NCBI taxonomy): Eukaryota > Viridiplantae > Streptophyta > Magnoliopsida > Santalales > Viscaceae > Viscum > Viscum album. The sequence continues at coordinate 567,084,397 of OY728131.1, forward strand.
GTGCTTTTTCTATTGTATTACTATTGATTCCATTGTGTTATACTCTGACAATGAGGGAATAGTTTCCCCACTATCACACATAGTCCCTCGCTGCTAGTTGGGAGCATATGGTGTTTGGAGAAATGTGATTGAGGCCATGTGGACAACTAGGTACGGGGCACCAGTTGAGTGGCTTCCAGATCTAGTACATTACAAAGTCATTTCTCCAATAGTTAATATAATGAACCATAACTACTATCCCTAGGTTGTTCATAGGATAGTTCCACTCAGGAGGCCTTATTTAGTAGGATCTATATCCCAGGACTCGATCACCTTGTATCATAACTACACTGAGTCAGATACCTGAAGCATCACAGTAAATGGGATGAATAATTCTCATCTTAGGAAGAATCAGAATCGATGCTAAAGTGAGTCTCCCCCTTAAATCCTAAAAATGTGTCTTTCAATCTTCATTCCATTTGAACTTCACAGATTTCTTTTTCAAGCCTTCAAGAAGCGCTTAATAACATGAAAAGTCTTAGATGAGTCACTTTTAATATTCATCTATCCCTAATAAGCTATGTATATCGAATACATTCTTGGTTTTCTCCTAGTAAACCACAACGCTCACCTTCTCTATGTCAACTAATTATCCTACCTCAAATATTATATGACCCGAGAATTTAACATTACTAATTCAAAAGTGGAATATAATAAGCTTCTCATATATCTAGTTCTCTCTTATTATAATCATCATAATATCATAATGATTCTCATGGTCATTTCTAGTGTGCGACTACACTAATAAATATTCTATAAAGACTATAGCAAAAGAATCAAGATACTGGTGGAAAAATCGATTCATAAAAGCCATGAAGATTGATGGAATGTTCTTCAAGTTGAATAGAATAACCAAATACTCATACAAGTCATACCTATTCTGTAATATTGTACATGATATTTTTTGGGGATTCACATGAACCTGATGGTAGCCCAACCTCAAATCAATCTTAGAGAAAATAATCACTCCTTAGAGCTGGTTATAGAGGTTGTTTATACATGGAAGTGGATACTTGTTCTTCACCGTAAACTAGTTTATATGATGGTAATCCACACACAATTGAAGGGTACTATCCTCCTTCTTAGAGAAAAGTACTATTGAACCTCATGATGATGTGCTAGGTCAAGTGAAACCATTAGCCTCTAAGTCTTCATGTTACTTCTTGAGTTCCTGGAGCTCTATAGGTTCCATCATATATAGAGGAGTGGACACTAGTTCCACACCTGACATGAGATAAATGGTGAACCCAACTTCACTATTATAATTTATTCTAGATAAATCATTAGGTAATACATCCCAAAAACAATCCACAACAATAGGTAACTCCACAATCTATATCCCAAGTTTTCTCAAAAAGACACTGGTCATCTAGGTTGTCATCCCACCCAGTCTAGTATACTTGAGTCCAGATCGATTGGCCTGAAGATCTCATTCACCCTTATGGATATATGGGGTTCCCTTGGGTGATATTAATGAAACTTGGTAGTGATAGAAATCCACCTATGCTTGATAAGAAAAAAGGTGGTCCATTCCGAGAAGGGCGTCAAAGCCAGTCATCTTAAGGAAAAAAGAACTCCATAGAAAATGATGCTCACCTATCTTAAGGGATAATCCTTTCATTGGATTATACCCTCAAATAAAACTCCCAGCAGTGTGTCGAGAGTCATAATACCATTAGAGTATACAATTACTAATCCCAGACTGTCCATGGTTGCAGCAGATAGAAAAGAGTGTGATGCACCTATATCACATAAGGAAGATATTAGAGTAGAGGATAACATAATTGTACCACTCATTATAGATGGACCCATACTATTCTCCTTTTTTGTTGGTTGAATAGCATAGATATGGCCTGAACCGCGGCCCTGAGATGCTTCCTAAGTAGTCATAGCAGGTCTATTATGCTGATGATGGAACTCTGAATCTTGATTTCCCCTACCATGACCACTTTCTTGGCCTGAATGGCCTATACAATACCATATTCTTGCCTAAAGAGGTGTCCCTAATCTTGGACCTGAAGTTGGTGTTGTCATAAAACCTTGTTCACTAGAAACTAAACTAAAATATTGAAAGAAATGCGGGATGCAACCCATCCTACCACACACTCATCACTCGATTGGGTTCCTCATACACTGGGGAAATTTTTAGCCTCTCATGTTGCACTGGTGAAACACTATAAAGATACCAGTGTGTTCCACTTATCTGGTACTACCCCCGAATGTACCCTCAAATCATCACCTCTTGCTACTTTATAAACCACTATTTTTCCTGGAAGATGAACTATCCTGCTTCACGTCCCCTGATTTCATCTGTTTTTTTCTCAGTGATGAGGGCCAAGTTCACAGTCTATGAAATGGTGGTTAGCTGAAATATATTCACCTATGAGAGGATGGCATAAGAAAGCCCATCATTGAAGCTCTGTGTAGTAATTATCTCATCACTAGTTAGGGTTAGTGAAAAATTATGCAATTTAGTTAAGCGAGCTAAGTATTCCATCACCAACATTTCACCTTGATCAAGGTGAATGAATTCCTAAATATGATCCATTATCAATGTCTAAAAAAAAAATAGTCAAAAAAGGAAATCTAGAAGTCTACCCATACCATTCCTTGGTGTCAACCAGCCTACATCAGAATGTCCCACCAATTCTTGGTGGAATCACGTAGCATATTGGTTGTGATCTTATCCCTCCACTCTAGAGGCTTTCCAATATGCTCTAAGATTGAAACCATAGCCTCCAAAAATGATTCAGTAGCTTGAGGCTTTCCATCCCCTGAGAATGTGGGACGATTATGCTACTAGAACTCATGGGCCAACTCCTCCATAGAAGGGGTAGGTTGAGTTGAAACCTAAACTGATTTCATAAAGTGAAGGAAGATTTCCTAAAACTGGGCATCGACACCTAATAGAGGATTTTTAGGATGTGCCTCATGGGAAACTATATGAGGTATCATGGGTGTATTATGTCCCACCACATCTATATTATGCTCATTTCCACTCTCTTGGATTACAGCACAAATTTTTTGTGGTGTCATATCTCTACAAATGTTAATTGCATGCCTCATACATGATTTATAAGAGATATGGAAATCTTTAAAGAAGGACAGGTATAAAGCCCACCTACGAGCACACCACAACCCTTATCCTGATTTAGGAGCCAAGTATTGGTGATAAGAATGAGTCATAGAAGGAGTATATGAGACATGGCCTACATCCCACAACTAATTTTGGTTCAGGCAATGGTTTATTGTTTTAACATAATGGTATATTCATTTAAAGGTTACATTCATTTTAATTATTTTAGATTAATTATTTTTCAATTAGTTATTAGAACTATGATCAAGTTAATTACATAACCAATTTCAATTCATAAAGTCTCATATACTATATAAATTGAAATTAGTGCTTAATGTAACTACATCATGACCTTTACACTAGAAAAAAGGTGTAATAGGCCATGGGTGTGTTTTATTTGGATGATCTGACATTGACACTCACAAATAAGAACAACTAATTGTGGAATTTTTGGTTAATTGTAATAATTATTCCATCATAGAGAATAACAGCATGATGCATGGAATAACTAATAGGAAACATACTACAATCACATGAAATATAGACATTTTATGTGGAAATATACATATGGCATGGCATGAGGCATGACATTATATTCTTAAGGAAATACACCCTTGTATCATCAGGCTAGGTTGAGAAAACCATTCCAATAATATCAATATTAATAACAAAACAAAACAACTATGTCACCCAACGGTGAAATCTAGTGAAATGTTAAAAAGTGGAAGCAATAACATCATTTACCCATCCCAAGAAATTTAGGTTTCCCTAGTATGTGGGGTAGCTTCTCCCATACATAGGCTCATAACCAAATTTCATTTTCCAAGTCTCCTATCTAAACCCAAATAGTAATATAAAAAGGAAAAATATATCTGATACCACTTTGTAGTGTCCCACCCTGAGTGTCACTCAAAAGTTCCCTGAGGTAGTTGGCCACAAGACCTCAAGAATGTCTCCCCAAACATTGGAGGCTACCAACTAGTAGTAGGGGCCTTGGGTGAGTCTGTGGGGAGACTAGGCCCTCATTGATCAGAGTATAGTACACCAGTATAAATGTAAGAAACATAAGAATAAAATAGATAGTAATGGAAACCAAAATCATAATCATGCACGAAAAATAAATAAAGTATAAAAGTTGAATAGATAAATACAATAATATGATAATGATAGTGTGTCATGTGGATATAAAAAAATGATCAATAAGGGTTAGGGGATATAAAAATATAAAACATTCTAATAAAAATTAAAAAAATATAAAAACGTCTATAGTTATCATCACGATAATAGGCTTAGTCCTCTGCTCCCAACTCCATCCAAGAAAGGTAAATCAAGCATTTGAAGTTGGATACTTCCCATTATCAGAACGTGAAATAATAAAGTCTAATCAGGTACCAAAGTCACCCTAGAAGGTTGTGATATAAAATATCAATAGTTCGGCGCCCACATTGTCGAGGAGTTTCCATTTCATGCAATGATAATTAATTATTGTTCCATAAAATTTTAAATTCAACTAAAATTAAATAATTATTTACATTGGATTGGGTTCCACTTGTACACCTTCCCAATAAACCTACTTCAGTCTAAGTCGGTGATTTTGAATAGAAGGGACCTTCAATAGTAAAGTATGATGTATAAGGTGTCAAGTAAGGAACTATACCCAAGCTTGTTCTTGGGATTGAATGATAGGTCCTTATATTTTTGAAACTAACTGATCAAATTCTCATTTGAAAACATTTATTTACCTTTGAAAACATTTTGATCATTTCTTTATAAAATGTGTCGAGACACCTTGAAACCATCCATGGAAATCTAGAGAGACTTTCCAAGTATCACTCAAAGGGATTAGTAAAATTCTCATACTGATGAGTTCATATAAGTTGATCCAAGTATGAATTCCAAATTTTCACTTCGGCATGGAGTGAAAATAGTATGGAATGGCCTCCAAGTCCATACCTAGTATCGGATGTAGGGTCCCAAGTCTCTCTCATGGAATGGTAAAACCAATAATTCCATAAAGATTTTCCAAGGGGTCTCTACTAGGGAACTGGTGTCACTCATTTGGAGGAAAAATATATAATGCACAATGATCCCATCTCAAAAATATATGATTACTCCCTCCATGTATTTACAAGGCATTTACAAAATCTAACAATGGAAGAAGAGTTTGTCCAATGGGACCTTAATTTGAAACCCCATGGTTCACCCTTTTCACTAACACAATAGTAACTTAACAAGTAATGCATACAGATATATATATCATGTATAATAAGAGTCCATTTCATTTAAATTCAATCCATTAGTTCATACATGGATCATTGGTCAAGCATGTTATTGGGCATAATGCATTTAATCCATAAGGAAAATAGCATTAGAATTTTTCCATTTCAACTTAAGCCCACCCATATATAAGAGTCTTGGGGGAAATTCTAGTCACTAGGTTCATCACCCTTAGCAAATTAACACATAGCTCAATATATTTAATATAAATCACTACCCATTAAGAATGCTCAACAAGCCAAGAAAAAATAGATATTTAATACACATGGGTATAGCATTCCAAATTAGATGGCCAAACTCAAGGCGATCGACCACGAAGGTGATTCACTACTAGGTAGGATCATGAAACATGTGAAAAACTAGTTGGAACAATTAAAATAGAATTTTGGGTGTATCACCAGAAAGGACCATTGGGTGACAAAACAGAAAAAATTATGAAATGCAATGAAATTAAGGTAAAGGTCATGGACCACCTACCTTAGCCTCATATAGCTTCCCTCATCCAGTATCAATGTTTGATTCGAGATAGCCTGGAAGAAATCGATAAAAGTATCAAATTCCCTCAAAATGGGGAAAATGTTTTGGAACCCAAATTGTAAAATGGATGGTATGAAGGACTTGAAATATATTTTATATGATTTTAGGTCATACCTCTATCTTTCAATAGGATCTAACAGTGATCAAACCAGATCTCATATGGAGGAGTTGCATCAAAACCTAACTTGGAGGAAAAAGGGGCCATCTTACGGGAGAAGATAGAGGAGATAATAGAGAAATATAGGAAATAAAGAAATACATTAATTCATTAAAGAGGTTTATATCAGTAATTACACCCATTTTTACACTACACACAGTTTGGCTGCATGGTTTGGCCAAACTGTGAACCAAATGTGCATCATTCACATCTATAAGGGGCACATTGAACAGTTTTCCACATGTTTTGACTAACCATGCACAAACTGGGAAGGCCACACTGTCAAGGATTTTAGATGGCTCACACGGCTGTGTGCCCTGGGTCACATGGTTTCATACAAACTGTGTGGCCTAGTTTTATTCTTGTTTTTCTAGGCCCCAACTACAAACGTGCCCTGAATGCCCCTGAAACCATCTTGATCCTTTTAGGAATCAAATTTAGGGAATTTTGAAGGAATTAAAGAAAAAAATTGAACGTCATCACCTTAAAAAGAAAGTTGTAATGTTAAAATATCGTTGATCAGTGCATAATCTTAAATTCTATCTTCATAACCATTATTCTATTGGCTGAAAGTTAGATTTTTTAGATTTTATAATATAAAGAGTAAATAAATTTTGAAGACGTTGAAGTTATTCATACATGATATTAACATCATAAACACCTCAAATGAAGTGTGATCCATGTATTGAGATATTGTGGATTTGATCTTCAATCCATGGATAATAAGATCAATGTAAGGAGAATTTGGGAGAATTATTTATTAAGTATAAAATTTCAGTTTTATATTTATTCTATTCTAATGAAAGTGGCATTTAAGGAAGTTGTAGCTCGGATTTAAGGTCAAATAATCATTATAATTGGTAATACATGATTCAATAATGATTTTGAGTAAGATCCAGTGGATAATTCACTTGAAAATCATCATGGGTTTTGAAGAATAATACAAATATAAATTATTCATTTCATATGTCATTCATCATGTTCTAAATTATTTTAATCAAAGCTACTAAGATGCATATTGAAGAAGGATGGACTTAATAGAATAATTTTATGCCTTTTGTGGGAATATAAATATTTTAGGGAATCTTTAAATGTGAGATTAAATCAGTCGATGAAAATGTTTTGTTCTAAATAATTAAATATCATAAAATATTTCTAATTAAAGATGAGTTATTTGAGGATGAAAATAGAGTGTTTAACTATTATTTTTATATAAATATTAAAATATAATATGTATATTTCATCACTTAAGAACTCACAGTGGTAAATAATAGAATATCTCATCGACACATGTGACTTTGTATTTCACATAGATTTGATGAATTATTTGAATATATTTTCTATGAGTTTGAGGTAAAATAAGTCAGGATTTTTTAGAATCAATAAGAATTATACATTCATCCTTCATTCAAAAATGATAAAAAAAAAGGGAATTCTGGTTTTAAAATCATCAAAAGCAATTAGATGTGGGATTTTATTTAGAATGAACTAAAATATTATGGGAGATTGAAACATATTATTTTTTTAGTACTTTTAATATGGTAGTAATAAACAATTCTATGAATCCATTTTTTTTTCTAGAAACAATTGGAGAAATATAATAAGACTAAATTCTAAATAAGTATCTCAATAAATATAAAAATAACATTAAGGATTAATATTGTGAATTGTTTAGAAATATGTTAGTTGGGTGTATCATCCATGATAGTAGTAACCCAAATCTAGTGTCTACTTTATTTTAATGGTACAAGATGCAAGGTATCACAAGATTTTTGTTCAAAAAAATTAGTAGTTTTTTGGAAAACTAGATATATAAATCACATATATTTTTCATTGTAAGATAAAAATATATATTGAAATGAATACTTTCATCCATGAATTTCATTAAAATATCCCATCTTCATAACTTGGGTAAAGGAAAAAAATTAAACGGTGAGTTTAAATTCTTTGAAACTGTTATTTAAAACAAAATATATCATGATTAAATAAGGAATTAACAATATAGATGTTTTTATAATTAAAATACATAGCATGCAATCAATAAATTGAGCATGAAATAAATCTTGGATAAGATCAACTAAATAATAACATGGGTAATAATAACTAAATTATAAATAAAGAAAATTTATAATGATATACATTCATAATCCTACCATAAAAAACTAAACCAATACATCATGAATCTTATAGATGAGGCCTCATACAAGACACTTTTATTGTATGGGTTAGTGCACAACAAATACCCAACTAATGTGGCCACCTATTTTCTCTCACGAGACATGTCAATACATTGATGATCTATCTATAACTAGGTATCACCCAAAATTTTCATATTTCCAATGAATTCACCACATATTGAATAAAAAATATAACTTATAATCAATATTCCTTATCAATGAATAAATATTTGTATTGAATCAAGAATAAGGAAAATAAATATTTCCCCTATAAATGAAATAAATTTATTGATATTTTTCCATCATCTAACATCATGATCAGTAATAATATATGGTTATTACAACATTTAAATGATGAATATATCCATGATATAAAATAATACAGAGATGAAATAGAAAAATAATTTCTAATGAATAGTGGAGAGTGGAGAGTGATAGAGAACACGATCATAAGAAAATGAATGATTAAAAAATAAGGGACTAAATATATAAGTCAATAAAGTGTAATAGAATACCATAGATTAATTAGAAATGGAGGTTTGAAATAAATGAAATCATTTTAATAATTATAGATTAAACTAGAATCGAATCACTAAAAAAATTATTAATTATTTTGTAACATTTTCATAAAAACAAAGTTATAAATCATTTCAAAAATTCATTTCAAAATTTTAGAAAATAATTCATTTTTATTTTAATATAAAGGATAAATATTCATATAATAATAGAAAGATGATTTTATTTGAAAAAACCTGGAATGTTTTACAGGAATCCTAATAATGAATAATGGTTATGATAGTATGAAACACCATTAAATTGGTATCCATTAAAAATAATATTCCTTTTATATTTTTGTAAATAGTCAAAAATGAATTTTTGTAAACCATTAAAAATATTACGTTAAAAACATTTAAAATAAATTGATGATTGGTTGAAAATGACTTTACACAATCATTATGGCCCAACCTCCTTAGGATGTGAACCTGGTCATCCAACCCCAATTGTATCATGTAATACCAAGGTTTTCTTGCTAGAACACCTTATGAAATTACCCACCTTGGTAACCTATAATACTAATGAATGTATCTATAGGAAAACACATGATCTTTTAGTGTGGGTTTTCCTCACTCACATACACCTTGGTAAACTTCCCATTATGTCACGCACTCTGACACTACACTAGGAAAAGCTCATATAATCATGGAGTTTTAATTAGGAACACTCTGAAAATGAAGTTACACATTTCTCACATGGGTAATAACATTAATTGATTTTATCTCTAATTTTTTCTAAGGGGTTACAACAATCATTAGAGAATATAAAATAACATTTTTGAATAATTTTAGGAAATATCAACAAAGAAAAAAATATTCCCATCCCAAAAGGAGAAATAAGGTCGGTTTTTCATATCAAACATTCTTTTAGAATTTCAGTACAAATGGGAATAATAGTTTGAATAAAAACATAGGGACCCATGAAATAATCATAGGAGATTAAAATTTATGGTTTTTAAAAAATAAATAGAAAATAATTCTTACAAATTAAATTTAAACGTGAACAATACCAAATAAGAGTGACATTGTAAAATATATCATTACGTCTATAATAAAATTTGAATCATAATATATTAAAAATAATAACAAAACTGAAACACTAAATACCATAAATAAATAATTATTAATGTTATAATATCTTAAAGAGGTTATATATGCACTATATAAGTGAAATTCAATGCATAATATAAAATATGACTCAATAGAGTGAAATTGAGATAAGAAACTTCTTAACTCATGTAAAAATTTATTTATATACACTCTTAACCTAGAATATAATTAATTTAGATTTATTATTGATATATAATAGAACCATATTCATAGTTATCGTACCATATCTGATTCAATTTTAACATTCAATCCTTCATTTATTAATTATTTTTTATTAACATCATAATCTCTTGTGTTAACTATATATTTATGGTGTATATTTTAGTTCACTAGTTTCAGTCCTTGTATCTTGGTAAGGATTTCATAATATCTATAATATTATTTATTATATCATATTTATTCACTATATATAGTTTTAGAACCTTTCATATAATCTGTTCATGAGAAATGAATTACATCATTTCTTGGAGACGGTACGCATGACTGATATTTTCACTTTTTGATGGATGGATTGAAAGAAAGGTAAATAATAATTAACATTTTCTGAATCATAATTATATCATATATATCATAGATGTTAATTATATCTAACTTTTTTACCTTATATATAAAGCTTAAATGGAAAACAAATCACATCTTTTTTTAAAGGAGGTAGTATACATATACGCACGAGTAATGTTGTCATCTTACAATTGATGGGACGGTTAGAAGGTAGATAATATTTTATAATTAAATAATTATCATATTATTATAACTATAATATATCATTATTAAATCCATATATATAAAAAATCATGAGAGGTATTGATGAAAAATAAAATACGTCGGTAATGGAGATGGCAGTCCATATGTATGAATAAAGATATTTTCATTTTCCATTGGGATTGTTGATAAATAGATAATGGTTGTTATATTAACATAATAAAATTTTAGTAATATATTTTTTCTCATTTATATATTTTAAAATGGATAAATAATAATTTTAGAAATTAGAAGAAGAAATAAACTTAAAAGTAGTTGGGGAATATGATTACATATTCTTTGAGAAACCTCATTTGGATCTCTTCTTAAGGACCCATGGGTTTGTATTTTAAGAATACTAGAAAAAATAAATTGTCTATAGGGAAGTATATATGATTTTTGGTTAGGTTTTTTTCAGGATATGTGGATCGTGAAGTGTGAGTAAGTGATGAGTGGTGGTTTCCCTTTATAAGTGAGGTGGGTGGAAATATTTTAAATATATGAAATATTGACATATAATATGTGTCTAACTCTTATAAAATGGAATAAAATTTTCATATATTATATTTCAATGTGCATAATTTTTAAATAAATTGAAAAAATAAGTTCTATAAAAGTTTATGTGTCATTTTTTAATCCTAGTCATTTAGTTTAACACCTTATTAACCCTTTTAACCATAACTTTGGTAAAAATAAAATTAGATTTAAGGGACAATAATGAAATTATAAAAAGTATAAATCGATTAAAATTAAAAAATTATTAATATTATAGACCATTACACATTAAATTGATAAATGATAATATTTTAATGATTTATAAAACAATTATTTATTTATTTTTTTAACATATAATATCATCAAAGCCATTTTCATGTTTATTCGCATAATTTCACTTTAAAAAATATCAAGATTTACCTAGTGTTAAAATTTGAATATTTAAAAAATTAACGAACTTTAATTTTATTCCATAAAAATTATACAAGAGTTTTAATAATCCAAATAAGATCACTTTTAATATTTTAAAACTATTTACTTTGATTTTTCACCGACGTGCATAAACATTGCATGAGTGATGTGGAGGACTTTTAGGTAATTATACATATAAAAAAACTATAAAATTAATACCATAAATATAATTTATTTATATTAAAAATAAAAATTTATAACCATTAGTAAAATATTTTTCTTCTTATGGAAACAAATTATAGATTTAAAATAAATAGGGTGACATTTATGCTTATTTTTTTCTTAAACTAATATAAACATCATTATCCAAGGGGCATGACACCAAAATTCCACATATTCAAATATAGGATAGGAATGGTAAAAATAAATTCATAAAATAAGATAAATAAAAGTGCTAGTGTATTTTTTAATGATTAAGACATAGTTTTAACTCTATTTATCTTTTTTACCCTTTTTTGTATAGACCAACTTTTTCCATTTTCACTATTCATTATAGATAAAAATAATATTGAAATATTTACCAAATTTGAACCACATGATTAAAAAAATGATATCCTGTTTTCATGATCCATTAACACTAATTTATATGAATTAATTTTAATATAATTATGTAAAACGCATCAAAACTGGTTTTAGAAAAATGACTTATTTAGACATGAAAATGCTTTTACACCAAATTAATGTATAATACTGATTCCCATTGAATTAATTGGTTTATTTTTAATCAATATATTGTTATGTGACTTCAAAAGAAATAAAAAATATAATTTAATTTATTAATTAAAACAAAATAAATGATATTTTTTAAAAAAAATTAGTATTTTTCACAATTCACCCAAAAATCTATCTTTTCAAAAAAATTATAAAAATTAACCAAATTATAAATTTTAAAAGAATAATTAAAATATGGTGTAATTTTTTTCAAATAAATGTTTTAAAATCATAAAAAAATCAACTCTAATTACCAATATATATAATGACTAAAAACCATTTTTAGAACACATATACTTTTAAAGCATAAAATGAATGTATTTTTATCCTTTTTCTATTAATGATAATAAAATGAATGTTAAATTTTATGATTTAAATAATTATTTATATTAGGGAAAAAATATCTTAAACATATTTTATAATTTTTTTACTCTTATTTATACCCGTCAACCCAACATCTTGGTTATAACATTCATATTAATAATATTATTTCATAATTCATATAAGATTAAGGTTGTGTGTGGGGCAAGATATAAAAAATAGTGTTATTTTAAAAGAAAAATATAAACTATAATCTCATGTTATTGCACTAAGAGTATCTATAGTGATCACAATGGAAGAAAAAGAAAATGATTTTGCCATCCGAATTGAGACTATCATGGAAGAAGATAGAGAATATATCAAAGAATTGCCAAATAGAAAACTAGTTAGTTTTAGAGAAATAAAAAGATAAGAAAAAAATAAGTTCCTTAAGATATGGTTGTGTGAGTAGCATAAAAATATAAAAAGCCAATAATTCCGATGTCAGAGGAAGATGTGTCAGTAGGAATTTTTATATTCAAAGTTGTCATAATCTAAAAAAAGTTTTTCCAGAGATTACCAGACTAGGTATAAGGGAATAATATTTAAGCTAAGTCTATCCTTTAAAATAATTATAAAAAATATCTAGGTATTATTTAATTTAGGGGTTAAATTTCACACACTTTACATAACGACATGAGGGTTATTGAGATAACTCTGTAATTAGGGAAGTACATAACTTTTTGATGATGTGACATCTGTGAAAGAAATTTTTTTCTACTTCAATCGGAGAAGGAAGGATAATAAGAACAATTGGTGGCATGAAAACTTGTATAGAAGATGTGGGATGACTCTTGGATAAAAATTTTAATATTGTGAATACCCTCCCCTATGTAATATGGTCAGATTTGATTAGGATAATAACAACTGATTTGGTTTTAAAATCACTTGTTTTTTACATGGATTTTTTTTCTTAATATATATTTAATGTTAAAATAGGTTATTATGTGATTAATTTCAGTTTCAAGATATATTTTTTGTTAATTAGAAAATTATTTATTTTTGTGTTAAAACTGTTAATTTATCTCTGAATAATGAATGTTTATCGATGTATGTATTCTTTATTTGTCTCATTATTAAATTTTACTTTTAATATTTTGTGTTTTTCATATAATTTAATTGTTTTTATTATTGAATTTTATAATTTCATTTCTTATTTAATGAAAATAATTTCAAATTATTAAGGTTTTATATTTTATTTTAATTTTTTGTTTTCAAATATTCTGAATTTTATTTTTTTTTAGTGTTAATATATTTTAAAAAAAATATTTTTTAAATTACTCTTTTTTTATATTTAACTTGACTTCATCATGAATATTTTGAGGGAAATGATTTTTGGTTTTTGTCTTATTGGAATTTTTGTTTTTGTAATAGAAATCCTATAAATGAAATTTATTCAGTGTAACATAAATTCAGTATCTGTAATAAAAAACAAGAATTACGTAAGATTTATCATCAGTATAAATTTCTAGCTCGCATAACCAAAATTATGATACTTGTAAGATCATTTTTGGGCTGGGCTATAAGCCTAAGATAATTTTTTTACTCACTTCAGATAAAATCTCTTACAAAAAGTTGACCAAAACACTAGGCAACCAAATTCAAATTTTTCAAAGGAGTCATGTGTGAAGAATGGATTAAGATTATTATAGAAAAAATTTTAATATGATAAATATATGATACACCAAATGAGTGTGGATGTTTCATTATGTTTTTGGAAGAAATCACAACAACGTTTCGGTAAAGACATCATCGTCGGCCAAGTATTGATGAAAGCGACTCCACCAATTTTAGTTCTTATGATTGAAAAATTTACCATATATGTTCTAGGTTTCCATTATAAACTCTAAGGTAATAAAAATATTCCTAGATTTATGCTGATTTTGATCTCACCATTTATAAATCAGAATTGTGATGAAAACAAACTGGTAATATGATAATCTCTAACCCGAATTGTTCTGGATTGAAGAATACACCCTGAATTGATCATTCCCAAAATTAAGAGGGGTGACTAATCATGGGTTCAACAACATTATTATTTCTAAATATGATCATTTTCACTAGATGTTGGGGAAATTATTTCAATGAAGAATATGAACCAAGGTTTTTTGTTATTGTTTTTTTATAAAGACCAACTAAGTTTGGGAAACCTAATGAATTAACATCTCTGAGTTTTTTCTATTTGAAAGTATGAATGAAATCGATTATAGGGTTTCTATTTCTTCCATTATTGTGGATATGTAGTGGCTTGGTTAGGCATTACATGTGATTTTCTTATTTCTTGAAGCCTGAGTTTTTCTAGTTGAGGAATGAAATGAGGGAGTTGTGAGTTGTTGAAAATTTTTGTGTCTAATGGGTTGAGATATTTTATATAGGGTCTGTTGAAGATTACTGAGATGAAAAAGAGTTATATTAAATAATTAAACATGAAAATGTTTTAGTTCAAGTCCAAGAGTAAAAAAAATTAATGGAGAAGTAATTTTTGGTTATATTTTTATAAAGGGAAATCTTTATAGTAAGAAACTTATACTGGGTAGGTTTTTGAGATGTGTGTCAAATCCACTTTTTACATATTTTTTTATTACTTTAGGATATCATTGACATCTGGTTACTGAAATTTGGAATTACATTTGATAACCTATGCCATTATACATGGGGGAAGTGAGATTTTTAGGGGTATTTTTGCTGGTTTTACGTGAAAAAGAAGGTGATGAATGAAGGATGTCATGTAGAATAATTTTTTTGACTATAAATTTGTAATTGATTAATTATTTTATGATTTTAAATATTATTTCTTATTTGGATATTAAATTAACCTCTGATCATTATCTTCTTTAAATTCTCTTTCTTCTTATTTTTATCTCTCTTATTTAATTTTTATCTATTTGTAATTATTAGTGTATGTGTTGTTATGTATTCTCACTCTCCATATATTATAAATAGAGGACTAATTTTGAGTGTTATATCTTGGAGGAAAATCATGAAGATTTATGGAGAACAAATATCTTTTCAATCATTTATTTCTATACCACTCATGTTAAATTGTAAATACAAAGTGAGTAGTGATGACCACACATTCATGTATAATATTGATTCCCATTGAATTAATTGGTTTATTTTTAATCAATATATTGTTATGTGACTTAAAAAGAAATAAAAAATATAATTTAATTTATTAATTAAAACAAAATAAATGATATTTTTCAAAAAAATTAGTATTTTTTCACGATTCACCCAAAAATCTATCTTTTCAAAAAAATTATAAAAATTAACCAAATTTTAAATTTTAAAAGAATAATTAAAATATGGTGTAATTTTTTTCAAATAAATTTTTTAAAATCATAAAAAAAATGAACTCTAATTACCAATATATATAATGACTAAAAACCATTTTTAGAACACATATACTTTTAAAGCATAAAATGAATGTATTTTTATCCTTTTTCTATTAATGATAATAAAAGGAATGTTCAATTTTATGATTTTAATAATTATTTATATTAGGGAAAAAATATCTTAAACATATTTTATAATATTTTTACTCTTATTTATACCCGTCAACCCAACATCTTGGTTATAACATTCATATTAATAATATTATTTCATAATTCATATAAGATTGAGGTTGGGTGTGGGTTAAGATATAAAAATAGTGTTATTTTAAAAGAAAAATATAAACTATAATCTCATGTTATTGCACTAAGAGTATCTATAGTGATCACAATGGAAGAAAAAGAAAATGATTTTGCCATCCGAATTGAGACTATCATGGAAGAAGATAGAGAATATATCAAAGAATTGCCAAATAGAAAACTAGTTCGTTTTAGAGAAATAAGAATATAAGAAAAAACTAAGTTCCTTAAGATATGGTTGTGTGAGTAGCATAAAAATATAAAAAGCCAACAATTCAGATGTGATAGGAAGAAGTGTCGGTAGGAATTTTTATATTCAATGTTTTCATAATCTAAAAAACAGTTTTTCCAGAGATTACCAGACTAGGTATAAGGGAATAATATTTAAGCTAAGACTATGATTTAAAATAATTATAAAAAATATCTAAGTATTATTTAATTTAGGGGTTAAATTTCACACACTTTACATAAATACATGAGGGATATTGAGATGACTCTATAATTAGGGAAGTGCATAACTTTTTGATGTTGTGACATCTGTGAAAGAAATTTTTATCTACTTCAGTCGGAGAAGGAAGGATAATAAGAACAATTGGTGACATGAAAACTTGTATAGAAGATGTGGGATGACTCTTGGATAAAATTTTTAATATTGTGAATACCCTCACCTATGTAATATGGTCAGAGTTGATTAGGATAATAACAACTAATTTGGTTTTAAAATCACTTGTTTTTTACATGGATTTTGTTTCTTAATATATATTTAATGTTAAAATAGGTTATTATGTGATTAATTTCAATTTCAAGATTTATTTTTTGTTAATTAGAAAATTATTGATTTTTTTGTTAAAACTGTTAATTTATCTCCAAATAATGAATGTTTATCGATGTATGTATTCTTTATTTGTCTCATTATTAAATTTTATTTTTCATATTTTGTGTTTTTCATATAATTTAATTGTTTTTATTATTGAATTTTATAATTTCATTTCTTATTTAATGAAAATAATTTCAAATTATTAAGGTTTTATATTTTATTTTAATTTTTTGTTTTCAAATATTCTGAATTTTATTTTTTGTTTTTAGTTATAATATATTTTAAAAAAAATATTTTTTAAATTACTCTTTTTTTTATATTTAACTTGACTTTATCATGAATATTTTGAGGGAAATGATTTTTGGTTTTTGTCTTATTGGAATTTTTGTTTTTGTAATAGAAACCCTATGAACGAAATTTATTCAGTGTAACATAAATTCAGTATCTGTAATAAAAAACAAGACTTACATAAGATTTATCATCAGTATAAATTTCTAGCTCGCATAACCAAAATTATGATACTTGTAAGATCATTTTTGGGCTGGGCTATAAGCCTAAGATAATTTTTTTACTCACTTCAGATAAAATCTCTTACGAAAAGTTGACCAAAACACTAGGCAGCCAAATTCAAATTTTTCAAAGGAGTCATGTGTGAAGAATGGATTAAGCTTATTATAGAAAAAATTTTAATATAATAAATATATGATGCACCAAATGAGTGTGGATGTTTCATTAAGTTTTGGGAAGAAATCACAACAATGTTTCTATAAAGACATCATCGTCGACCAAGTATTGATGAAAGCGACTCCACCAATTTTAGTTCTTATGATTGAAAAATTTACCATAGATGTTCTAGGTTTCCATTATAAACTCTAAGGTAATAAAAATATTCCTAGATTTATTCTGATTTTGATCTCACCATTTATAAATCAGAATTGTGATGAAAACAAACTGGTAATATGATAATCTCTAACCCGAATTGTTCTGGATTGAAGAATACACCCTGAATTGATCTTTCCCAAAATTAAGAGGGGTGACTAATCATGGATTCAACAAAATTTTTATTTCTAAATATGATCATTTTCACTAGATGTTGGGGAAATGATTTCAATGAAGAATATGAACCAAGGTTTTTTGTTATTGTTTTTTTTATAAAGACCAAATAAGTTTGGGAAACCTAATGAATTAACATCTCTGAGTTTTTTCTATTTGAAAGTATGAATGAAATAGATTATAGGGTTTTTATTTCTTCCATTATTGTGGATTTGTAGTGGCTTGGTTAGGCATGACATGTGATTTTCTTATTTCTTGAAGCCTGAGTTTTTCTAATTGAGGAATGAAATGAGGGAGTTGTGAGTTGGTGAAAAATTTTGTGTCTGATGGGTTGAGATATTTTATATAGGTTCTGTTGAAGATGAATGAGATGAAAAAGAGTTATATTAAATAATTAAACATGAAAATGTTTTAGTTCAAGTCCAAGAGTAAAAAAAATTAATGGAGAAGTAATTTTTTGGGTATATTTTTATAAGTGGAAATTTTTATAGTAAGAAACTTATACTGGGTAGGTTTTTGAGATGTGTGTCAAATCCACTTTTTACATATTTTTTTATTACTTTAGGATATAATTGACATCTGGTTACTGAAATTTGGAATTACATTTGATAACCTATTCCATTGTACATGGGGGAAGTGACATTTTTAGGGGGATTTTTGCTGGTTTTACGTGAAAAAGAAGGTGCTGAATGAAGGATGTCATGTAGAAGAATTTTTTTGACTATAAATTTGTAATTGATTAATTATTTTATGATTTTAAATAATATTTTTTGTTTGGAGAATAAATTAACCTCTGATCATTATCTTCTTCAAATTCTCTTTCTTCTTATTTTTATCTCTCTTATTTAATTTTTAACTATTTGTAATTATTAGTGTATGTGTTGTTATGTATTCTCACTCTCCATATATGATATTCTACCTCTATATATAGAGGACTAATTTTGAGAGTTATATCTTGGAGGAAAATCATGAAGATTTATGGAGAACAAATATCTTTTCAATCATTTATTTCTATACCACTCATGTTAAATTGTAAATACAAAGTGAGTAGTGATGACCACACATTCATTCACAAGAATGGTTTATTGATTTTTTTTATTTTCATTTTAAATCTCTAGGTCAGTTATCAGAATTGGAGAGATTTTTATTGTTTGGTTTAATTTTTTTTTATTTTTTCCCATCATCTTATTCATTTTATCACTACATTATAATGACTTTAATTCTGATTTTTTGGATTGTTTCACCTCTTTATATTTATTTTTTCATGATATAAACATTCCATGAGATTGATTCTTTCAAAATTTCTTCACACATTTCACAAAATGATGAATCTTAAAAGTATCAAGATGAATGATTTATCCTTCCTCCCAATTTAACTCTTAGTGAGAGAGTTCAATAAATTCCTTTTTTTCGATGCAGTATAATAAATTTTATATGAAAAATTGAATAATTTAATCCATTCAATTGAAAATCCCATTTGTAAATAGTTTTTATTCATTCTGATATTTATTTTCTTTACTCTTCTTTTCATTTTGTATTCCCTTATTTGTTTATTATATTATCTTTTTATTTTCTTGTGTTTTCATCATTACTATTTCATATTTTATTTACTTATTTAAAAATAAATAAAAACACATAAATATTTTATAAGAATCATTGAGATAAATGTACTACTTTCTTAAGACCAACCCCTGGGTTTTTTACTAAGCTATATTTAGCTAGATTATAATTTTATATTTTATAGTTCAAATGATAGGCTATCAATAACACACATATATTATTATTTATAATAAGATTCATATTGGAAAATTAGTGGACATAGATAATTAATTTATGTAGAAAGGAGTAGGATAACATTAAAACCATAAAAACACTAGTGTCGCCTTTTTTCTTTATCTAAATTGAATATAGGTGTATGGTAGGTTAAACAACAAACAAATCCTTATTTTTTAACCAAAATCATAAGTTAAAAATCAAAGGATCTTAGTTCATTAAATTAATAATTGGTTTTTGTTATAATAATTAGACAAAACATGACTCATCCACCTCTCTGGTGTGTCTACATGATCCCATCAGGACATTAAATTGATATCATATCCTAGTTTTCATCTAAGTTGGATCTATTTTGAAGACATGGTTTTTTTATAAGACTTCATGAAGTTTAGATTTGAGTTTTATGTTCCCCATAAGGAAACTTAAGATTCCATCCATGTTAAAATGGATATGGATGTTTCATCCAATAGCATAAGGAATATAAATAATTTGAAGAAAATCTCAAATAAGGAATAATAAATACCATTATTAATAGAAAATTAGGATATTAAGTGTTTATTAGTTTTATATATGGATCATTAGTCCATTAGTTATTCAAATTAAATTCATGGTTGTGGTTGAAATGACTTTATTGAAGACCTCTACTTTGAGGTTAAGAATTTGTTGAATAAGTTACCCCTTGAAGTAGTATCATACATATTTTCAAATATCAAGGGACTAATCCTTGAAAAGTAAAATATTGGGTTGGAAGATGATGCCAATAGATACTCATTTGAAAATAAGTTAATAAGTTTTAACACCCTAACAAGACAAGTGAATGCCAAGGAAGAATCTCCCTTACTTTGAAATGAATGATTTTATATCATTAATGAAGACTTAAAAGTGTTTTTCATAATAAATATGTGCTTTAAATATTTTAAATAAGTGATTCATTCCTTATATAAATATCCTAAAGTTTCCAATGATGTTGAAAGTGAAAAAATTGAATTTAAATAAATATGTGTGAAATAACTAGATAATTATCCATCTTATATAAATATAAGTATAGGAGTTCTATTGGGAGATTTTAAAATTGAATGAGAATGAAGGTTAACATAAATTGAAGATGTGAAACATTTTATTGGAATGATTTTTCTATAGTTGTTCATCAAAATATTAAATATAGATTATACCCAAGATAACTCTCTCCAAATAGTATATAAAATAATTGATGAAATACAAACATTATAAATAAGTCTTTATTATGAAAAGGCTTTAAATGATGAAACTAAAATCTAGTAATTATCTCAAGAACATAAAATAACTAATTTATACAAAAACATAACCCATTCCATATTTAAATCATTAAGAAATGAATTTTATTTCTCTAGAAAAGAAGGACAAAGGTCAAAAATTATAAAAAAATGGATGGAAAAAATTAGCCAAAACCCTACTAATAAGTCAATAATATGGGTGAGAATGTTATTGAAATATCCCCAACCCCCCCAGAAAACTAGAAAAAAATATTAGATAAGTTTTCCCAAAATAGGAATAATCTCATTCTAGATAGGATATACCTAAAGTGAAATGTGGGTTGACTCAATCATTTTATACATTAAATCATTTTCTGTGAATATTCAATACAACTCATAAAAATACATTCCCCAAAACCGTAAATGTTTAGTGTATTTAGAGACTAGATATATATTCCACATATTTAATTAAAGGTTTTCAGTATCTCCTAAAAATTTCATCCCATATGGTACCCTTCATAGGAATTTTTTATTTGAAATCTTTCTTTAAAACCAAGGGAAATTGAAACATAAGAAAGGGTGAGCTAAAATTATTAGGATAAACATAGGAGATATCAATTAATGATCATAAATAAGAATAATATAATAATAAGTGTATTATAACATGATTATAACCTATTAATTTCATTCCCAATCAATAAAATATTGTTAATTATAAGTCATAGACTATGAATTTTCATAAAAAACTAAAGTTATAAGAGTGTGTAATCCTCAATAATCAATCATAATTCATCAGAACATATCTTAAGAATATGAAATAAGTTTATTGAACACACATATACATATAAAAAAAATTATTCAATGATCCCTAGTCATACTATCATATTAGATTCTCATAGTGTATTCAGTTCACTCTGTATTCCATCATTTCCTTATTCAGGGCTCACTATCATGACTATCATAGTGGACAGATTCCCTTACTAAATAGGGTTCACCTACCATTCCATTTCATTTTTTCTCATGATATATCATTATTTACCCAATGAATTATATTTATATATAATCCCATACCCACCCATCACATAATGAAAAACATATATAAATTTTCCACAAGATATAATAATATTCATCATCTCATCATACCACAACCCTTTAAAAAGAAATGGGTTTCATGTATATATATTATTATTACATAATAATAATTCATCCAGAGAAGGAAAATGGATTCTATCATTTGAACATATCTCTATTAGAGTATAATAAGCATTCAGGCATGTTTAAATATACAGAAAATACCTTTATAGGAGTATTTGAAAATTTTGTAGAAATCCGTAGAAAATGTCATTTTCCTTTAGTATCTTTAAAAACTAAAAAATTATAGAATTTTAAGAAAAATCTTTTCTTTAAAAATAACCATTTAAAATTTTTAATGAGTCCCCAAATAAATTAATTTTCAATATGGTGGGAAAATACATTCATTTAATAAACATTAATAAAAAATATTTTTCCACACTTCAAGAAAAAATAAAAAACAACTCGTTTGGAACACATTAAAAGATTCCTTTTAAAATTCAAGTAATGAAATCCAGAGATGGTATAAAAAGAAAATTTCTAATAATTTAATGGTAAAAAAATAATCTTCATACAGTAATTTTAAAACACGTACATGGAATAAAAATATTCTTGAAAAAAAAATAAGAAATATGGTTGACTTTTCTTAAAATCAATTTCTTGGTCATTTTAAGTAAAAAAGAGTGAAAATGTGGGGAATGAATGAAAATCCTAGAAATATATAGAGGATAATAAAATATATGGGTATTAAAATATAAGGATCGTATCATTTCACTTAATGGACATGTAGTATAGGAAAACCTGAAAATAAATGAGATTACAAAAAAAACTTACAACTTTTTTAAATTTTGAAACATAAAAACCTTGAAAAAAATGTAAAATAAAACATTAAATACAATTAATATTAATATATTAATGATATAATATATAAAATTAATATTATATATAACATATAATAATAAATTGGTGCATGACATGAATCATGTCTCAATGAAACAATGTTGATACAAAGAACCCTCACCTCAAGTCCTAGCTTTCTTCATACGTGAAAATAGAATACTATAGAATAAATTTTCATTAATTATAAATATATAAAATAATAATATTCATAATTATATTAAATTATATCATTCAATTATATTTGATAACTACCCTTCTAAAAACAGTTATTCATTAATATAATTATTCAGGTGAAAATTGGTCTCTTTTCCATGCATGTTTCTGTTCAAAGATTTTGTTCCATGAACATTATTAATGGTTTATTCATATCCCAAATCTTAATAATTTCATAAAAGTAATATTTATTCATTATATACACTTTTATAACCATCTATATACATAGGTATTAAAAACGAATTATATCACTTTGTGGAGATGATAGTTTGTATGTACACACAATTAATGATTCCATTTTTCAATGGTTAGAATGAAATAAAGGTAAATGATATTTCACCATTCCATAATAATATCTATATCATAAATATAATATATATTAATTAATTTTATCCTTATTACCCTCTATTTTAAGATGAAATTAAAAACAAATCACATCGCTTTGTAGAGGTTGTAGTCCACACATATACATAAGTGACATTATCATTTTCTAACGAATGATATCGTAAGAAGGTAAATAGTATTTTATCTTAAAATAATCAATAATATGTTAAAATAATCATCTATATAACCATACATTAAATAAGGTTATGAAAAATTAAACACAACGCTTTGTGGAAGTGGTAGTCCCAACATATGCATGAGTGATGTTTTGATTTCCCATTAGAAGGAAAAAGAGATAAAAAGGGGGTGTGACATAAGAATAATAAAACTTAAATATACTAGATATACTTATGTTAATATACTTGAATTTTTATGATAGTTTTTAAGTTTTTATAAGAATAAATAAACATGAAAGAACATAGTTAAGAGTTATACGTCTTATTTAGAAAACTTTTATTTCATATACCACAAGGATTTGAGGTTAGTATTATGGTGAGACTAGGGACTCTAGAAAATTTAGAGGAAGTTTTTGATGGAATTTAGATAAATCAAACTTGAGATAAATGGCTTCAGTTGTGTGGATAACCAATAATAGTATATTCCCTTTTATAAGTGTGGGGAGTGCTACACTTGTTATTAATCTTAACATTTAAATATTATATGAGTCTTATTGAAAGTATTATGTCAATAATATAATTATAATTTTAATATAAGTTGATAAGGTTATAAATATCCTAATACAATAATAATTAATAATATATTTAGTTACCTTATCCCAAAATTTTGACCTTAATTAACTCATTTTACCATTATACGGTGGTGATAACATTTTTACCAAGGTTATAGTTATTAATGAATAAAAATGAAATTGGAATCATAATAACATTTCAACATATTGATTCCAAATTTGATTTTAATTTTTCAATATCAATGATATATAAGTGTTTCAAATTAATTTAATAATAAGTGCATAGAATGGAATGAAACACAGTTTTCAAAATAATTAAAGCTTAAAATTCAACATATTCCAAAATCAAAAAAAAATATTGCTTTCTTATAGAGTTTATTGGATTATATTGGATCAATGGGAAATTACTTTAAATAAAAAACCAAATTTAAAACTGATATTTAATTTTAAAATAATTTTTTTGAAGATATGATATTTAAATTTTGTAAAAAAAATAATTTTTTATTATTTGAAAAAAAATAAATCTTTTCAAAAAAATCCCAAAAATAACCTTTAAAATAATTTTGAAATTATGATTTCAGAAATGATTTAAATTTTATCAGATAAAATTTATAAATGTGGTAAAAATTAAATATAATATTCATACACAAAATTCAATAAAAATAATATTGGAGGAAAATTTATTTTTTGAAAAATAAAATTACTTTATTATCAATTGTTTATTAATAACTAAAATTAAATGATTGTAAAAAATTAATATATATAATGTAATCATTTAATTAGAATAATTTATCAATAGTTATAATTTATTCCATTAATGAAAAATACAAGGTGCACATAAACATATTTTTATTAATAATACCTCTTTTACCTTTAAAAGTTGTTATCTTCATTTCTAACGAATTGATGATCAATGTATAATTGATTATTCATTTTATTAATAAAATACATTATAAATATAATTAAATAGTATAATGTGGTTCTTTAGAGTTTATTTTGTGTGTAAAGAAAGCTATATAACATAACAAATTTATTAAAGATAAATATATATTCTAAAAGTTTGGGGTACTATAAAAATAATAAGGTTAATTGGAAGTCATTACTGCTTCTAGATATTTGGGAATATGAAAATTGAATATAAGAATAGCATGTAAGAATGTAAAAATTATAGAATCCCTGAATCAATGGGATAAAAGTTATATAAAATAAGAAACTAGCTTCAAATAAGGAGATCTCACATATAAAGAACAATATCTCTATAAGGAACAAATTTGAAAGATTTGAAAACTTATATATGTTTTGAAACATACATGTATAATGTTATGAATAGTGTTTTCATGTAATAATCCATTAAAAATATTTTTTTGATGTGAATAAATATCCACAATAGAATTTCATAAATAAATGGAAAATATGTGACTTTTTTTAGACAGAATAAAAATAAATAACCTAAAAAATCCTCCAAAGAAGTCAGTGAAGAGTACTAAAAAATATCAAACTAATAGAAAAAAAATCTTCTATAATGTAAAGAGATTACACATCATAGATCATTATAAAATGGACATGAACATCAAGTTAAAAATTATATGGCTTGAAACAATAATAAAAGAGTTAATACAAGAGAGAAATAGTAAGATTTCCATAGTGCTTGACACTCTTAATGAAGAGATTGAAAGGGCCCAAAATGGGTACCCTAAAGGTTAAAGAAAAGATTTATGAAAGGTAAAAGAATGTAGGACATATGGATTTAAAATTTTTGAATATTTTTCTAAGTCAAATGAAAATAAATGAAAATCACACATTACTCCCAATGTAATGAAAGATACTATGAAAAAGAAGTTTAAACACAAATATAAATCTAATCATTTAAAGAAAGAGTGTATTACCATATGACTAGATTATTTGGAAAATAAAATGGAGTTAAACAAAGTATAAAATAATCAAATTTATCTTTTTTTCTAAAGTTAAGAAGCCTATTTTAACAAAAAAGAATATTTAAATCAAGATGAACTGCATATTTCATAAGTTGTAACATGTAATGAGAATTAATGTATAAGAAAGCAAGAATAAGTCAAGAAACATTACACCTTCAGTGAACAAAGTTTATAGGTTAATAAATTAATCTTATCCATGTTTAATTAATTGAATTACTTGTGCAATTCCACCTTATTCTCATATTCTATATATTATTCATCATAGAAGAGGGAATTTAAGGTAAAGTTATAAAATAGTAGAAATAGTGAAAGTTATAATTTCTAGATATCTTGGAAGACATCAATAATGGAGTTTATAATTTGAAATTCATATCAAAATTGGTGTAAAACTTCTCAAATGGTATTATATATTCTTTAATATCAACTGTGGTTAATAAGTAATTTAGATAAATCCTTGATAAGGATATTAGAAGATCAAACTACCATAAAATAATCACCTTACCTAAATCTAGAATTATGGAAATATTTGATGAAATTTAAGTTTTAGTTATGATTTTCATTCTACTATTAATTTTTTTAACACAGTTTACGTTTATTAGGGGGAGTGATTATCAAACTAAATGGGTGAGAAAATTTATTACACTTGAACTATTTTGATTTTTTTTGTTCAATTAAATTTTAGGATTATTAAAATTCTTGAAAATATATTTTTATATCCTCTTATTAATGTAATTAAAATGTGGTATCACATTATTTTTTGTTAATGGAAATATTAGTTGTCTATATCAACAACAATTATTTTCAACACCATGTTGGACCATGTAGAAAAATAATTGGTTGGTTAATGACAATTTTAAAATAAGAATGTGATATCACCCTTATATCATGGAAATAATAGACAACATATAAAGTTTATGAACACAAGGGAGAGTATGAGTTCCATAAAGTTATAAGAGTCAGTTTGAGATGATAAAATATTCCCTTATAGTTTTTTATCAGTAAAGGGGAGAGAAACTTATTTTTAAGGCTAGCACTTAATGTTAATAAGGGGGAGAAAAAATTTTACAAAATTTTCATTAATTTTAAATTAGGGTTAAAATAATTGAATTGGCCATTGTAGTGAATTTTTAATTGGAACAAATCAAAAAGATGATATTTCCATTCTCTTGCCTTAAAATTATATTTATAGTTAATTAGATTTATTTTCATTGTAAATGTAATCATGAAAAGGACATGTCTTAGGTGATGGATTTATTATACACACAATTAATGAATTATAGTTGCTTACATGGTGAATTCATGTAAAATTATATTACATGTGACAATTGGAGATACAATCATAATATCATAGACAAGTACCCAGGCTGTAGAGTTCCATTTATAATAGGTTTGAAAATTTTAATGGTTTTAGTTATTTTTTAAATATTATGTGATGTTATTAACAATGTTTAAATCTAAATTTAATGGTTAATTAATATATATGAGTTATGAGAAACCATAAAAAGTGTTTCTCATATGAATATTTTTGAATAATTACCTAAATAACACAAGGATGGATTCTTGAGAAGATTTGGGATGTCTTGAAGTCATGAAAGTTACCTTAGAGTTTATTTTTAGGATTCAATATTTTATATTCCTTAGAGATTTTAAAAATTAAATACTCACTAATAATCATCTCCATGAGTTGTTTAAGGATTATCGTTACCTGGAGACATTGGAAAAATGGAAATGTATTGGTTACACAATAATTATCCTTGAGCTGGGTAGCCACCGTTTAGGTCTACATAACCATCATTTTTTGTTGTGTAAACATCATATAGTGTTGTATATTCATGAATTTTTTCCTAAATAACCATTATAAAGAGTAACATATACATTATACATGTATATGTAAGTATTATTTATATCTTCATCAAAATAATCCATTAGTGTGTAAGCATCATATATGTCTTCATAGACTACATTCTAAGAACTAAAATATGGAGTTTCTATATTTTATAATATAAAGAGTAATTCAATTTTTATTATTCTTAATATTTTATTGAGTGCTCTAAGAATCATAAACATCTAAAATGGTGTGTGATACATGAATTTATTTGTAGAGGATATGGTCTTTGAGCTATGTAGAAGAAGATCAATACAAGGACAATTTGAGAAACATTTTTTATTGTCTAAAATTTGAGTGTCCAAAATTATATTATTCTTATGTGAGTGAAATTTTAATATATTGTTGTTTAGATTAAAGTTCAATTAGTCATGATACTTGTTAATCCATTATTATAGAATGATTTTGAATAACATAAAGTGGATGTGATTCTTCATAAACTTCATATGTTTTCAATAATAATAAAGATATAAATGAGTTAAAGCTCGATCTCTTTATCATGTTCTAAATAATTATAATTCAAGATGTTGATAAAAATATATATGTAGAATGAAATTAATAGAATAATTTTAATCATAAAATGTGAACGACGTGATTTCTATGAATCTGAAATTAAATAATAAATTAGTTTATATAGGTGATATGTTCTCGGTGTTTAAATATCAAAAAAGATTTGGGATTCAATATGATTGGTCTGAGGAAGAAATATAGGGGTTAAGATGTTTTTTTTGTGTATTGAATCAATTGGAATATGTTCAAGTCTTCAGTTAATCACTTAAGGCTGAGAATGATAGAATATCAAATCCATCCATGTGTTTCTATATTTTATACATCTTTGAAGAAGTATTTTAATATATTTTTTTATGAATTTAAAGATTAAGAATCAAAACTTATTTATAAATAATAAGAAATCTTTATTTTTCCATGTTTTAAAAATGATAAAAAAAGAAAAATAATTTATATCCATTAAGTCTGAAAATTATAAAAATAAGTTTCATGTCAGATATTCTAGATAAACACACAAAATTATTAGAAGAAATTGAAACTGGTTATTTTATGTTAATGATTTTAAGTTTCATATAAGAAAGTATTATACACATCCATATTTTTATTATAAAAATTATTATATACATTTAATATAGTTTTATGAGAAAATATTAAGTCAAGGAAGATAAAAAAAATTATTGATGATTACTATTATTA
The DNA here is from genome assembly GCA_963277665.1 of Viscum album. Taxonomy (NCBI): domain Eukaryota; kingdom Viridiplantae; phylum Streptophyta; class Magnoliopsida; order Santalales; family Viscaceae; genus Viscum; species Viscum album. The sequence goes on from OY728131.1 coordinate 567,113,887, forward strand.
ATTGTAAGGAAATAACTTACCCGAGAGTATCTATAGTGCTCTCGAAGGAAAAAAGAAGATATTAAGTTAACCAAGAGAACTAAGAGTCTCTAGGATGATGAATTAGAATATTATGAACCAGTAATTAATGTATAAATAGTTTGGTTTCGAAGAAGAATATGGGAAGAAGAAAATTGAGTGCTAGAAGATGTGGTTGTGTGAGTTTTCTAAAAAATCAGTATATCCAAGATTTTTGAAGTTAGAAGAATAAGAAAGGGAAGTATGAGTGCTTGTAATAAAGGTGGTAATTATCTAAAAATTAGGTTTTTTTCAAGCATATATTTTTGAGTCTAAGGGAAGAAAATTTTATTTGAGTGTATCCTATGAACAAATTCTATAGTATCTAGAATCAGTGTTGAATGTAGAGGTCAAGTTGAACATACTATCCTTGAAGACATTAAGACAGTCTAGGACTCTATATGATTGGGTAATAATATCCATTTTTTGATTCTATTACATCTTAGACAAAAAAAATTATCAACTTTAAGAGGATAAGTAAATCTGACAAGAATAGTTGGTGGGATTCCAACATGAAGAGAATTTTTTTGATGAAATGTGGTTCATAAGAATAATATTGTGAATATTATATCCTTTTAAATATGGTGAGAGAGTATTTTGGGATAATAATACCACCTTACATATTTTTTTTATAATAATAATAATAATGGAAAATATATAGACGGAAAATTACCAGATATATCAATGAGTAGTCTCATATTGAGACTAAAACTTGTAAAAACCCATGTGTGGTCTTTATTGCTTTATCTGTAATGGATATAGTTATATGAAGGTTTAAATAAAAAATTGATCCATTTTTTAAACTAGTATTAGACATTGAAAACCATATGGGGTTTAGATGATTATAATAGTATTTTTTATTTGGTTAAAAAATTCAACAACACCAGATTCATTACCCTACCAGGTGTCTCTCCATGATCCCACGTGAACTTTTAATGGTGGTATTCAATAACTAAATCGATTTAAATTGAATTTTATAACAAAAAATAATCAAACCATTCCCCAGTATGCTTTTTTATACATATTAAAGATGGTTAAAAATTTAATTTCATGTTTTTAAATCATATGAATCTCAGAATATCTTATCCCCTAAAATCAAAATATAAAATTTAAAAGAAACACACTTGAGTAAAACTCTACTTCCCAAAAAACTCAACCTAAAAACTCATTATATGAATAATTAAAATAAATTTTCAAATTGTACACCTTTTAAAAAAATCTCAATTATAATTCATTTTAACTTAGTCCAATATTCAAAACACAATATGCGAATTATAAAAAAGGAAGACTAAAATGATACAATCCAAAAAATAACTTCCAGGAAAAAATTACTCGACCATAAAAGTAAAAACAAATCATGTGGGTCATGAGTAATCAAATATTTAATAAAATAACACTTTTATGATAAATTAAATAATAAAATTCCATTTTTATGAAACCATAAGTTTATTTTAAAAACACTTCATAAGTGATTTATAAAACATGATAAATGAAATATATATATATACATAAATAGCCACTACAAAAAAAATTACCACATTAAAATAAAACCTTATGTTCATAATTAATTTATTTCCAAATGTTCAAATATCACATTATTATATATCCCAAACAAAACATGGTGTACTCATTATTAAAAAATGAAATATACATTTATACAATGTCCTGTCTAGAATATAGGTATTATTTATGTGAATTATTTATTTTTAAAGGCCTATAACATAAAAACACAAACTTTATATAGATTAATGGATACTATAAACACATGATTACAAAAAATCTTTTAAATATTCAAAGGAAAAAAAGAAACATCATTAAAACCATCAACATTTTCCTATTATATCATATTTTTAATTCATATAATTATAAAATCTTATTTAAAAAATATTATGAAAGATATAACTTGAAATAAAAATGAAAAATTACCACTAGTTGTATGTTAACTTATTATTATCCTTGATAAGAAAATGTATTTTAATTAAAATTCTTTATCAACCATTATCAAAAATAACCTAAAACAAAATCTTACTTCTATTAAAATATTGATTAATTTTAGAAAACCACATCACAAAATATGTTTTTTAAACACTTGAGCATAAAATTCATGATTTATTCAAAATTTAAAACCAAATATAAATATCCATAATTAAGAATAAACTATTACATCATATGAATATAAAACATTCCTAACTAAAAACAAAATATATATAAAACATAACTTCAAAAATGTTATCTTTATATACAAAAAAACATATACTTTCACTCATTCAATGATTTTTTGATAAAAAAGAAAAAATTAATTATTAAATGAATATTAAACATAAAAAAACAGACTCATACAAACTATATGTAATAAATAAGAATGAATAAAACAAACTAGTCCAAAAAATTAACTAGTAACCCCTTTACAATTAGGTTTCACTAAAATTAGTCATTTAAATTTAGATATAAAACGTATTTAGTGGTTTTTAAATTGATTTAAGATTTATAATATTTTATGATATCCTAAAAAAATAAATTATTACAATAACTAAAAACAAAAATTCATATAGATCAATGAAATATACACAATACAATACATTTAAAATAGTTAAAGTTATAAACAAAAATATTTTAAAAGGGAATATATATATATATATATACATATATATATATATATCTGTGTGTGTGTGTGTTTATGTATGTATGTATATGTATATATATATTATCTTTATAGATTACTAAAAATATATTAAAAAAATTAAAACTATTTTTCCTTTAAAATATTATAATCATACCCATTCAAAAAAAAATTATTTCATTTAAAACCATGATTAAATAAACCTTTATTTTTTTGAAACAAAATCTAACATATTATATTAATAAAAAATTAAAAATTGAATTATTTACTTCATGAATTCCCAAAATCCCATTAAGAAATATATCAACTCACTTGGTTTTATGGAAAATAAATTTTTTGAAAATGATTTTATAAATATATTTAAATATCAAATTTTCCAAAAACACCACATGAAAATGTTTTCCTTATAAAAATTTTATAAGTGAATAAATATTTTTTTATAAAATATTCAATCAACTAAGTAAATAAATCACCACACATGTTATTAAAAATAATAAAAACATAAAAAAGAAATATAAACGAGCACTTCGATCAAACATTAATCAAATATAAGTATTTCATAATCTCCTGAAGAAGATAAACCTTATCAAACACATTTAAATACAATTAAAACCATGTATAAAATGTCAAATTAAATCATAAATTTCACTAGAAAGTTATATTAAATAATTAAAAAACATTTTTACAGTATGCATGGTTTGACACCATATTTAGGAAAACTATGTGTCAACTATACATTTAATATTTTAACTCATATATGGGCCCTCACATCATTCATTCATGGTATTAAACTTTTTCATCCTAACTATGAATCCATGGAATGTCCCAAAAATAATCAATGAAATTCTACGATTTAAAAAAAACAATCATTGAATATAATTTAAACCAAAGTGACAATTCCCTATAATTTTAAGGAAACTAAAGTTTCTAAACAAAAAGTGTTGATCATAATTTTACTCATAACCTAAATATTATATTTCAATGATCATATATCATATTTATCATAGATTACCTGATATAAAACGAAATTATGAACCATTACAATTTTGTAATGAACTATACAAGGTTACCTTGTCCTAGTACCTGAGTAGGCCCACCACAGGGCTCATGGTTCATTTTCAATCACCATAGGTTAGAATTAAGTATCAAGGGAATAAAATTAATTTTTGGGTATGATTTCACCTAAAAAAATATGAAAGTTATGGAAATATCCCAACCAATAATCTTATATAACCATTCTCTAATTTGGATAAAGAATCCATATAAAAAAATTAAAATTAAAGCATAAAAAATGAAATATATGGACATAGAAGTAAATTAATAATCAAAGATACATAAATAAAAAAAATATCTATGTCATCCTAATAAATTTTGAAACCAAACATAAACATGAAAAAAAGTAATACTAAAATAATAGTTAAATAATGAATAAATTTAATGTATCTTGCGAAAATATGATACATACCCAATATAACTAAAATTAAAAATTAAATTAGAATAGAATTTCTCATTAAGAAAAGAAAGAGAACCCTACTTTCCATCATCAATGGAAACGGACAATAGCTAAAGATCATTAGATACCATAAGTGGTGCTGAGATTATATATATAATAGACAAAGAAAGGCCTACCTACCCCCCCGAATGTGTATTTAGGGTGTGAGTAATGCTTCCCTACGAGATTCCAACAAATACTCCATGAATTGACTTTATAAATTAATCTATATAGTTCAAATTTAAAATGAAATGTTAAATTACTATTTTTGTTTTAAATGTAGTTTCATAAAATGGGTCAACTTGTATGAGGATTTAAAATTAACATAGTATACACATGGATATGGTGCTAGAAAATAAGTAAAAACAAGGAATGGAATATTATATATAGAAAGTAAAGTTACCTTGTCATCTCACAAGGGATGTGTTTCCTTCAAATTAATCAAGTCTTCCATGGTTACAAAAGAATGTATTTGGTTTAAAATATAGAAATTTTAGGGTAACAAGATCAATCATTTAAAAACTATTGAATGTATAAAGATATTTTGTTTTAAGAAAAACCTATCAATTGAGTTTTAAAAAAATTAAATAAAACATTATATGTTTAAAAAAATAGTCCAAATTTTGTTTCATCGAAAAATTTATAAATAAAGAAATTTAATTTTAAGGAAAATATATTTTTTCCAATGTATCAATTTCTACAAATAAATAAAAATTTCTTTTTATAGGAAATAAAAGTAAATAAATAATATATGTAATAAAGAAAATAATTAATTAATAATAAATTGCCATTCCCACTATCACATTAATAAAAATAACCCTTTTCTATATAAATGAAATGAAATTATATTTTTACAAGTTTCTATATTAACAATAATTTATAAATTTTAATGAAAATAGTATGAAAAATAGTCAAAATTAGTATGAAGCATGAGTTAGTTTCCCAACAAACATCCATATAAATTTATTAATAAAATAATTACAGTTGTTTACAAATGAGGTGTAAAAATATTACACTAATTGTAAATATTTTACACAAATAAAAAAAGTTAAATGCTTGTCTTCAAGGATCTTTTTAGTGAGTATGTTATTGTTAACCATGGAATTACTAGTTCTTTGTATGATTTGGTTCCTTAGTTGAGATGTATGGTACTTGAAACTTCATCCATTAGATCATGATCATGTCAATAGTTGTACCAAGATGTGTTTTAGATTCCTTCTATCCCATAAAATTGTGTATTTCACATTTTACTCAATATCAAAAATAAATAAAAATTCCATCCATTGAATAAATCTATCACACAACCCTCTTAATGTATTACATTTATGCATATTCATTAATGACTAGTCTATAGGTGAAACACCCTGGCCTGAATAACTAAGTCTGATCTGAAGTCCCACATAACCTTAAGTGCACCTCCCTATACACTAGAGTCTACCAACTAGCAGTGAGGATCTAAGAAAAATAATGGGTAGATGGTACCCTCAATCAGAATGCACAATAATATGTAAATAACCAAACATGTAATAATAAACAATCAGAGTACTCATAGTCCAAAAACATACCATCATTAATGAATGAATGTGGAAAAATAGACCTAAACTATCATACCTGAATACATGGACCATGATCACCCATAAGGTGTATTATAAATAAAATATACAAAAGAATAAAAGTAAAACATAGGATTTACACCTAACTCCAAGAGTCACCTCCACCAGGTCTTGAGACTCGTAGCAATCTATCCCACTAAATGATCAAACTTGTGCCTCATCATAAATTGTACCTTTAATAATTGAAGGATAACCTAATAACAAAGTTCCAGGAACACCCAAGAAAGGTGTGAGTAAAACTCAATATCGAACCACTAACATAGTCCAATACATATCATGCAAAATACAGTGTATGTACATGTGATAATACCAACAATAAAAGTAGGTAATCAATATGTAAACTGTGCATGCATGATAAATAACCAAAAAATGAACATGTAATAAATAATCAACCATATGTCGAGTGATTTTGTGATAACCAAGTTTCCACAGACCTCAACCACACATGCTCCGGCTCCATGCTGAAAAAATATCTAAATGGTCATGGGAATGTAATTGGTTAAGGAGCCTGTAATAAAGATACTCTATAGTAGTACTAGCCTAAGGCCATGGAATTAATGCACATAAGGCCATCATGACTCATGTCCATGCCTAGGTCCATATTTTATGCCACATAAGACCATCATGCCTTGTCTCTACTACTACCTCTCAGGTCAGGTCACTAAAGACCACCATTCCCCCATGTCTAGAAAGACAAGGGAAACATGCCCCATCATATAACTCAGCCCTGTCATCATTAAACTTATATTGTATGGACATGATCTCCCTCTAGGGACACTGATCCATGATGGGCACACCTATCACTTTGGCACCATTCATAGAATAAAAACACTATATCATTTACCAAAAAAACACATATAAACAGTTTCTTCTTATCATTCACATATATCTAGAGTAAAGGCACATCAATCATAGGTATAAATGGCCACACAGAGAAAAACATGTTATCAATATTAAGAATGGGTCGCATAAGAAACAAACAAAAACACAAAATTGATAAAACTATATCATTAGTATCATGGAAACACAAACACAAGAAATCAAACTCAAACAATAGTCTCATGGGATAAACATGCACACACATGCGATCAAACTCAAGCATGGGTCTTATGGGATACACATGAAAACACATTTGACCAGACTCAATCATGTCCCATGGGCACTAGGTCTCATGTAGCATAACTACACAATTAAGGGGGTCCTTGTAATTAAAGGCACTCACTAGTGATCAACCCTTGGCCATAGGTGGTCAGTATAAAGAGAGTATAATAAAAGAATATCATGGACCTTTTTCTCTTTTTTAGATACATTAGGCATGGTTACTTAAATTAGTTAAGACCAACATATCATTAACTACTTGAGCATTATATGGAGTTGAATATATTACTATGAATTAAGGATTGCTCAAACAAGATGTAGAACCACATATTACAAACCAATAAACCCTACAGAATACCAAAAGGTAAAGTACATCGGACCACCTACCTCAATTTTGAATTAACTCCCATCCAAGAAATTCCTAAAACATTTTTCTATGTCTATCCATGACCATTCAACCTCCATCAATCACCACAAGGTCATAAATCATGATTGGAATTACAATTAAATTAATTATAAATAAATTATAAGTTATTAAATGTTTATAATGAAAATCACATCTGAAGGGAAAATCTATACTTGTCGAATGACTCATGGAGTATCACCGTGAAGCTAGAAACATGCACATTCACCCAAATATGCTCGGTAACATTCTTTCAACATCATTCCAGGAAATATAAATATCTAATTTAAAATAAAAAGGTCCAATTTAATATAATTAAATTTTATATTATATAATAAATCAATTGAAATATATTCCTTAGACTCAAAATCATCCATAGGAGTTCCAACAACTCTCGACACACTACTAGAAATAAGTCACCCAAAATAACTAATTTAATTCTAAGATACAATATTCAATACAACTCAATTCAACCGAAAACTATGGAAGAAATAACCATGGATCATACCTGCAATGAATCCCCCATCAATGACACTCGTTTTTCATTACATGACATTCTCTTGTCAGGGAAATTGAAATCCCCATTGTTCATGGATAATTTCACCAAGATACAATGGAAATATCATCCAATTCTCTAATAAGAATCAATAAAAAGATCAATATTTCATCAAGAGGTCCAACAAGATAGATATTTTTAAGATAATGGACACATAAAGTAATAAAAAGTGATTAGGCATACAAAAAGGAAACATCCATGAAAATTAAAATAATGATCTTCCACCAAACTAGAAATAGGGAGTCAATATCGAATAAGAAAAAAGTATCTCAACCAGATTTTTCAATGGATTGTATCTTGATCCAAGATAGATCAAATGGATCTCATAGAGGGAGGAGAATAGGATTTTCCATCCAAATAGATCACCAAAATGTTATCCACACCAAATAATACAGAGGGGTATCAGTGTCCCAAAAGTTAAAAAGGGCACTAGTTAAATATTGCCTAGTGTACCCTACTTAATAACTACTCATGGTCCACAGGCCAGTCGATGGTCTAGAGGACACCCTACTAATACTCACCAATTGGCTAGTGAGTCCAACTGGGCAATAGGGCTACTAAATATCCCACCAACTAAACGGTATCTCCATTTGTATCCCCAACTTCTTTAGACTTCCTCTACTAATTACCCGAGCTCTAGGTCACCCACCGAGTTTTCATTCATGTCTAAAAACCCTCTCAAATAGTTTTAATCCTGAATAATTTGGTTTCAATCCATAGTTCTCTGAATGGTACATCCACCATATGAAAAGTTCAATTTCCCTCTAAAGTTAATAACTCGTAACAATGTGTGAACTTACAATCTCTCCATCATAGTGCTTTTTGGCCTATAGAAGTTGTGGTAGCATGCGAACCATGTATCCTAATCTACCACGATCACTAACTGAAAATATTTATCAATGTTCAGTCCTCAAATGCCAACTCACTTCTATAAGGTCACACTCATTATTGAATGCCCATTACTATCTTCCAGTGCAACTCCAGTCATAGAAACCACAATCCAAAGAATATGCTCATTATCACCAAACATCAAGAATACAGTCACCGTATTTTTTAACTCATCACATCATAGTGTCTTTAATCAATTTCTCTTGAAGCACTGTGGTAGTCTCAATAATATGATTTCTAAAAAAGAAATAATATTATGATATCCCAATGACACACCCAGTGTGATTCAGTTTCATCATGCCTAATCATATGAAAAAACACGATTTATTGGTTGAAACCAATATCTATTTCCTGATTTCGAATTGAAATAACAAGTCTATATCGACCAAACATAAATTGAAAAATTATACCTTTCCAGGAAGTCCTCATATGATCATTAAACACTACAATAATACCTGATACAATGAGTTTGATGTGATTCCAACCTACTACATTTAGTTTCACATGGAATCCCTAGAAGTTCTCTCTTAGATGACATCCTACAAAGGTGCATGTACTCAATAAATGACACTCCATGAATCTACTACTCATGTTTCCTTAAGCCTAATTGTAATTTTTTAATCAATCCAAAATCCTTACTTAAATTGAAACCTACTTTGAATAAATTTTCCTAATTTGTTAACCTACCACTTGCATCATCTATGAGGCACTCATTCATCCACAAATTCACCATCGATTGGAATCACTCTCAGTTCTTGTTGTATTCACCTTGAGTTTGTTTCCTATATATAGTCTTCATCCTCTAAATCATATGAATCATACATCAGGTATTCATTGTAGAACCATATACTCTTGAATCCACTTCACATCATTCTTTTAGAGTTATGAAAACTATCCAATGGTCATTCATACAAAAAACTATAACCTTTCCCATAATAGGGTCCTTCACTTGTGACCAGATTGAAACTCCACACCAGAAGAGTTTCCTTATCACCACCTTGTAATACATATATCGTTCTACCCAACCCATGAATAGTTCATCAACAAACATAAAAACTAATCATGCTCGTCTATTCATAATTGATTTCTATGAAATACAATATGCACTGCACACACCTGGATTACCTCGAACATAGTTCATTGCATTCAATAATCCATTAACATCACCTCACTAAAGCTTCTATATTGAACCATGATATCCTAATCAATGAAAACTTGGGTTATCTATATAATGATAACCCGATCCATTGTTGATGTTTTCTCCCTCCATGGGGATATCTCTAGATGAATCTACCTTTAATAGAACCATCCCTGTAATATTCTCCCTGAACACATAGGTTTATAACTCTAGGGGTTTCTATAAACTAAATTCATTAGTGAATTACCACCACAACGTTTTTGGGGTTCATCCCCATAACCTAGACCATTATCAATAGTCATCTCACCACCATATTTCTAATAATATAACTAACCCCATGAACAACCAAAATCATGAACACTTATGCCCCAATGATTTCCCAGTAAGACAAGATAACTCAACTATTCACTCAACCAAAGTGATTTCCCATGAGTCACGATCCCCCGGGCCCAGACTCACACACCCCTTCGGTTGTCCTCACTCTATAAGATGTTAGTTCCACCAATATCAGACCTCTATTATTATTATTTTTAGATTAAAATATTATTCATGCTAGGACATACCACATGTTCAACTATCACTTAAAGGTTCTCCTAGAAAAAATATTTTCAGGTACATGAAATATCCTAACTTTCAAACAAAACCTGATATAATGAGTATTATAACTTAAGATGCTCTACAATAAATGGTTACAATGTAACTCACTAAGTATTTTTTCAAGTATATAAAGATTAATCACATGAATAGAGAACTTTACTCAATATAATATACCACTATGGAACTAACCTTTACTATCCCTTCACACATAGATATTCTCACTTGGGTTATCCCCACACAATATGAGTCCTATCTCTATAGCTGCATGGGTATTTCATATAACCCAAAATAATGTCTCATTAAGGAACAAAACTAACTAAAAAACATCTAGGTATATCTATATAAATTTCCCATGATGTCTTTTACATAAACCATCCTTGTCGGTATTCCATAAACACCTAGATTGATTAAACAGAATGAGATTAATAGAAACATAGATAACTCCACCTAGAATTTATTTGGAACCTCAATTAATCAGACCCATCTAATGGCTACTCGTACAAGATTACTAATAAGGAAAATAATTTTTCACAACAACCTAATAAGGTTCACTGCATCGTCCATACATATAGAGACTAAATCATTATCATCATCACCCAGGTGCACCACATTGTAGTCCCATGTTTCCTTCCATTAGAAGTATACATGCAATAATCAATCATTAGTGTAATCACACACAAGAATCATATATGTCTTTTCAAACCTATGTGTCAAATATGAGTCATGAAATGCCTATTACTAATATAACCAAGAGTTAAATCCATATGAAATCACAAATCTAAAAATCCAAGGGCATCACAAGAGGGGAAATTATATAACTATAACAGAAAAAACAAGAACATCAATCCAATAACTTGGTAACCATGACTTCCATTGAGAATGGTATTCACAACACACCAAATTGAGTTTCGTCATAATCTCTAACACGTTATTTTTTCAACTGTCTACCAACTCCCCCAAATAAGAAAAATAATACATATTTGATACAATTTTGTAAAACCCCAACCTGAATCACTAGGTCCAAGTTGAATACCGCATGAACTAAAGCATGCCTCCCTATACACCAAAGGCTGCCAACAAAAAGTGAGGATATTAGTGAAACCATGGGGTAACTATACCCTCAATCAGATTACACAATAATAGGTAAATAACCAAACATGTAATAATAAACAATCAAAGTTTTGGAATCCAAAAACATACCATCTGTAATGAATGAATGTGGAAACAAAAATCCGGAACGGTCATACTTGGATACGAGGACATTGATCACCCATCGAGATGATCATAAATACATTACATAAAGGAATAAAATTATAAAATATTACCTATTCCAAACTCCAATCCTAACCTCCACCCAATATCTAGACTCATAGAGAGCTATCCTACTCAACAGTTAAACCTATGCCCCATCTAAACTCGTACATGTAAGAGCTGGGGGAGGCTCAACTACCTAAGCGGCATGGACACCTGAGTCGGTTGTGAGTATAACTCAGTAGGGAACCACTAACATAGTCCAGTACATAACCAATAAAATAAAATGTTCATTAATGTGTAAGAATAGTACTAAAATTAGGGATACAATAAATAAACTATTCAATAATAACAAGTAATCAAAAAAATCAAAAACAATCAACAATAAACCATATATAGAGCATTCATGTGATAACCATGAAATCACAGACCTTGACTATGCCTGATTCAACTGTATGCCATAAGAATATTTAAATATTCATGGGAAAATCATAAGTATATGATCTATCCATAAGGCTACTCAGTAGTAGTATATCTCAAAGGCCATAGGTCAAGCTATATAAGGCTATTATTCCCTATCTCTAGGCCCAAGGGAACAGGTTAAGCCACATAAGGTTGTCAAGACCCATCACCACATCTTTCACTCATGTAGAGTCACTGAAGACCATCATTACCAAAAATCCATCCACACATGTACATAATTCTCCATTTTTTACTTGGTCTTGTTATAATATCACATGAAGAATATGAACACGCTCCCCCTCTAGCACCTCCAAGCCATGATGGGCCCTCCTTTCACATTGGTATCATTAATAGAACAAAACAATGTATAATTTACCAAATACATCACATAGCCATAATTTCATCATATTAGTCACATATATCAAAATCCATAGAACAACAAGCATGGGTATCCATATCCATACACACACACACAAACACACACACACATGTGAACAACATCAAACATGGGTCTCACGGGCTACACACTCACACCCATGTGATCAAACTCAATCATGGATCTCATAGCTACACATGCACAAACATGTGGCCAAAGTCAAGAATGGGTCTCATTGGCTACACATGTACACACATGATATCAAACTCAACCATGAGCCTTAGGGTCTACACATTCACACACATGTGATCAAACTCAAGCATGGGTCTTATAGAAACTAAGTCTCATGTAGCACAACCACACACCTAAGGGGGTCTATGTAATATAAGGAACTCATTAGTAATAAATACTTGGATATATTCAATAATCATTAAGCCAGTGCATAAGAGTCTATCATGTTCATTTTCACTTTGTCAAATTTCATTAGGCATGGATCCTTTAATTATTTAAGACCAATATATCATTAACTAATTGAGTATTACATGAAGTTCATAATGTAATTAAGAATTAAGGATAATTTTATTAAGGTGGAAAACCTTATATCTCATACCAATAAGTTATTCATAATACCATAGGGTAAATCACATGGGACCACCTACCTCAATATAGAGTCAACACCATTCTAAGAAAATCCCAACATCTTTGTTCAAGTCCATCTCGGTCTATTCAGCCCCATCAACCACTGTGAGGTACTACCTCATTCTCATTAATTAAAATTAAATTAATTATAACTAATTTTTTATTAATTTAATGATTAAAAGTAAAATCACATCCAAAGGTTAAAGAAATACTTTCTAAATGACTCATCGGGTATCACTGCCTTGCCAAAAACATGACTAATCACCCAAAGAATGTCTGCAGCATTCTGATGAAATCATTTATGGAAAAATATATATCACATGCTAATAAAAATGATGAATTTAATATAATTAATTTTTTATTTCTAGAATAAATCAATTGGAAGGAATAACTTAGCAAAAAAATTATCCATCAAATTTCAAACCACTCCTAACACTCTCCAAAAATTAGGGAATGAAAAATCCTCAAATTAATACCATGATATGATGGTCAATCCAAATAAATTTTACCAAAAAAATATGGATGAAAACACAATAGAATTTACCTTCAATGAACGTCACATCAACAATACTCTTTCATCATCACGATACATCCTCTAACCATGGAAATTGAAAGCCCCGTCATTCTTGGGAAATTCCACCACAATCAGATGGAATTTTCATTTCTCTAATTAAAATCAAGAAAAATGTCAATGTAATATAAAGAGTTCCAATAAGATATAGATATCAAGGAATATTATGGGATAATAATTTCCCTTGGGAAACAACAATAATGAATGGTATAATGATCCTTTACCACATGAGGAAGAGGGGGTCAAGATCGAAGAAGAATAAAGGATGTCACATAGATTTTCTAATAGAATTCATTTATTTCCACCATGAATCAAAGAAATATAATGAAGGAAGTATAATAGGAGATTCTATATGAATTTATCTCTAAAAATTGAGTCAGGGAAAATAATTGTTGGGGGTCTCTATGTCTAAAAATACAACGATGCCTCAAGATTAATGCTTCCTAGTGTTGCCTATCAACTTTCCGCTTGAGGTCCAATTGTAAGTTAATGGGTCACTAGCCACTTGATGTAAGCTCACCAATTTTCTAGTGAGTCATGATGGGTATCAAGGATACTGCCTTTTACTAGTTTTATATGGGATATAACAACAACCCCAGGTTCTTCATGCTTCCTCCTCAAATTATCTGATCTTCTAGTCTCCCACCAAGGTTAATTTAATGTCCAAAAACACCTATAAAACATTTTTAAATTTGAATCATATCAGTTCAATAGTTATTTCACTAAATGATCCATCAACCAAATGAAAAGTTCAAATTACCTCTAAAATTAATAACACCTAATGATGCAGGTTTTTAATGTAGGTCCCATTAAACAATGACTCCATGATAATAAATTTGAAAATTATTCAAACTGAAATCTCTCAAGGTATTAATTCATGAAAACCACAAAGACAAAATTCATAGATACATAATACATCATAATTCCACAACCTATGAATGGGATTAATACTATATTTATGAAGCCAAATATAATATATAATCAAAAAATATACACAATTTGATGATTTTAATTACATGTAATTATAATCATAAAAATTTTCTAAATAATTGTAATATTCCTATAAATAGAATAATATAATTAACATTGAACATAGATGATGTGAATTAATACTCATTACATTGATATCACATCCTACTAGAAGGGTGCACATATAGTTTAGAAATCTAAAACCTAAAATTATTTCATAGTAATATTTAACCAATAATTTTTTCCCAAGAAAATTCCCATAAATAACATTAGTGATGGAAAACCCATTTCTATAAGGAACATAGATATGATATGTAAATAAGGAAAACGCACATATAAAAATGATCATAAGGTGTCATGAACTAAATATTTCATCAATTAAAAACAAACTTATCCAAAAATGATAAATATACATGAAATTTAGAAAAACATTCCACAAAATAAAACATTAATATGAAAATAATATCATGACCAAAGGAGTTATTACTATTAAATATTAATAAATTAATTCATTGGGGAATGATCAAATTCTAAATCAATTTTAGCAATCATTCATTTTTTGATATGTAGATAACTATAAACACAAATCATTAATAAATTTCTTGGGACCACAAATAAGACCTTCATAAAATCATTGAATAAATAGTACTGGAGTTCATCTAATTTGAATTCCTAATTCAAATCAACTACCAAAACACTTTGTTTTACACTTGATAGTCTGAATAAGAGGAAAAATCACCTAATAAAAGAAAATTTACAACTTGGGACCACTATAGAGAGTTGAAACGTACACTAGTTTAGTACTCATCCCTAGATTTCCATCTTATTTATCTAAGTATCCCCATGAAAAATAAATTCTGGTGACTATCATAATATAATATATAAAAATATAATAAGAAAATATTTAAATAATAATTCACTTTATCTTGGATAACCCTCCAAATAAAAAACCCTTATCAATAATATCATGGTTATAGTAATAACATTATCCATTATTTCTAATTAAACTCATTTTAATAATTATATATCACCACTCAATCCACCGTTCACACAATCATTTTAATGGGGAATATCTTGAAGATCATGAATAAAATTAACCTCAATGTTAATATCCATATCATTTTAACGAAAAACTCAATATTTGGTAAACAAAATTAATAATATGAAAGATAAATTTTCATTTTGTAATCAAAAACTACTAAATTAATGGTTTGAGAAAACTATAATATGAATTTAATTATGAAATAAAACCAATTCAATGTAACCAAAAAGGTATTTAACTCTTCAAAAATTTAATAAAAAATAGATATTGTATCACTATTAATCATAAGAGTTTAACCAAAGAAACCAATTGTAAGTATTTAATGAAACATGAAGTATAGAAATTCAATAATTATAGGGTGTGCATCAATTTCATGAAATAAAATATTATCCATTCATGTAGTGAAATCACTTTTATTATAAATGAGAATTTAATAAAACAAATAAACCTAATCATAAAACACTTATATAGTCATTAATTAATATATTTACTTTAAAAACATGGATAAAAAAGTTTAAGTGATCATAGTTCCCTAAAAAGGTAAATACATGAAATCCTATATCATAAATAGAATAATCTGTTAACAACTAATGTTATTCCACTAAAAGAGATAAATAGAAGAACTTAGATAAAGAGTAGAATGCCTAAATAGAAAAATACCAAATATAAATTCATCTAAGTGGAAACCCTAGTTTCCATTATCATAGAAGAGAAAGAACATATAATTTTAAAGTGATAGAATATTAGAGGAAGTGATTTTGAGTGACTTACTTGAAATAATCATGTCACATTGATATATTTTCATCCATAGAGAAGCATTAAATGAGAGATAGTATTTTGGGGTTGATGCCCAGTGGATAGCAAAGAATAATGGGGAGAAAATAGGACAAAATAAATTAATCAAATTTAAAAAAAAAAGATTATTTAGAATTTAATATATTATATAGTTTGGATACATGGTTTAAAACCCCATTCTCAAACCTAGTCGGGGTTACTGGAAATGGATTTTTACATGCAATGTCTCAATTGATGGTTGAGTAAAACCATTAATCAACCATTAATCATAGTAATAACTTTAGAAGCATAAAATGTACACTCAAAATGATAAGGATATCCATAAAATAAAAAATTCTTGAATTACATGTCAAATAGTCACACTATGGAAGTGTAATTAGATATTTATTACCTCGTTTCTTAAAATTGACATAAAATTATTGATTAAAAATATGGACAAAATAATAGGTTTAATACTACCCAACTCCATGATTTCAGAACTCTTAAATTCATCCTCACCAAATCATCTTACCCTCCCCCCCCCCACCACACACACACAAACACTATTATGAGGGTATAGGATCTTTTGATACTATTGGTGGAATTATGATAATTATTGATGATATATATAATGTTGAAAATGATGGAGCTGAAACTATATCTATCGATATGAGAGAATAATATTGCATCATTAAGTTGGATACATGTAAAGAGGTAGAGTGGTAACTCAAAGGTCATATTTTCTCCTGTTATTATTCCTTTTTTATTTTGATTACTAATTTTGTAGGTTCTTAATTCATGTTTCAGCTTGGGTATAACATTATTTTTTGTTCCTATTACATGATTACTTGTAAGAACTATAATTTTTTATATGTATATTTATTCCATAACTTTGATATCCCATGACCATGTTTCCATTGAATATATTATGTTTTATATTTTCTACCCTTAAGTTATTATATAGAAAACATTTCAGATCTCTTGATCGATCAAGAAAAGGAAACACTTTTCCCCAACATATGCTCTAGCACACCATTATAAATTCTATATTTATATTTTTATCAAGAGAGTTATATTTATATAAAAAAAAATTATTTAAATTAATAATTAGATATCATTTATGATAAAATTTATATTCATGAGTACCTTATTTTCACTATAAATATGACCTAAATGTCCAAGATCATTATTAATTGAGGGAGAGGGAACTATGTGAACCATACTTGTTCATTTAGATCATTATTTTCCATAGATAATATAAAACCTATTTAATATTTCTTAAGCTTTAGTTTTGAGTATCATGTATATGTTACTTAAATTATATTAAAAAAAATCATTTTTAGAGTTTTATATTATTGAATTGATAAAATTCAATTTTTGTGAATATATGATGAAATATTTCTAAAAAATATTTTATTTTTAAATTTAAATTTTTTATTTAAATAATAATTATGACTATTTGTTTAATATGAATACATTTTTAATATATAAATTCTTTTTTTACAATTATTAATGAAGGGTTTTTGTGATTTCTATGTTTCACATATTGTTAGAACATGATCTTAATTCTATGATTTTAATATTTCTCAATAAAAAAGGTTATACATTTCCAGAAATTAAACAAAAATAGAAAAACATCTCAAAAAATAAATCATAAGGTAGAAAGATATTTCTTCCATTAAGAACACAAGAAAACTCCAAGAACTAAAAAACAATTCATTTTTATGTGTGACCTGTAAAAGTGTTATCCCATTAATTGGAAGATTTTTATTTATTGTTTTCCTTTTCTAACTATATAGGGGAATAAAAAATGACAAGGGTAAATTATTTTAAATGAAGAAATGTGATTCATTGTTTAATAAAATCATTAACTATGGAAATATAAAATGAAAATACTTGAATTAACTTTCATTATTTTATTTAAGGATAAGTAATTAATGTATGTGATTATAGGAAAAATCATTCAATCTCAATAAAGGTATATTTAATTAATTTGATAATTATAATATAAATAGTTTTTTTATTTTTTATTATTTTTTTTAGGTTTTTATTAGGGAAAAGAAAATGATTATGTATCTTAATGTTTAATGAATTTGGTTAAGGTAGTATTTCTATAAAAACATTATATCAATAAATTATGTAATTTTTATTCATCCTCAAATATTTATGGATCAACTGTATTTTTTTAGGTGAAAAAATTAAATTCAGTAATTTTTGTATGAAATGAGCATTATTATAGTTATTTATGAGTTTGATAAAAGTTTTTGGAGAGTTATAAAGATTTTAAATATTAATGTTATTTCTAAGAAACTATTAAGATTATACCAAAAAGAATTCAAAGTTAAAAAAGTGTGTCCAGTAGACACACATTATTAGGTGCACAATTAACTAACAATGTGTTAAACTATTTACTTAGAAAATGTAGACATATAAAACTTTGAAAGAATAGGAACATAGTTAACTTAATTTTAACTGAATTATACACAATGAAAAACTACCTTTCTTAATTTTAAACAACCTATTTGACTTCTGGAATCCATATTTAATAGTCTAATTAATAGGTATATTATACCTAGAAATAGAGATCTGGTATGGGAGTGATGGAGAAAATTTTGGGGATCATTTTTTTAAATGGATTGTCTTATAATTTCCATCATTGAAGAGGTTTTTATTTTTTTCATTTTTTTATTCTAATCTATGTAATTCCCATAAATTTTTATTTTTTTCTCATTTTAATCATCATATACATCACATGTGACTAAATTCCACATTTTTTTTAAGTTATGAATGATGATTAAAAGGTCTTTTTATACTTAAAATAAGTCATGAGGCCCTATTTTTATTTATGAATATTTCATATAATATGAGTATTTATTATTATTATTTATTTAAATTTATTAAAACATACCAATTACATTGGTCTTATGGGTTTTAGAAATGATTAAAATTGATTAATCTATAAATCATAAAATTTTAAATTATTACAATAGAGAATTATACTAAAGGAAAATTTTAATATTAAATTAATAGATCATGGATCTATTTTCAATTATCATTATTCTTAAGACACCAGATCAAGGGATTGATACATCATTGAAACCCCATGATTAATAAGTTTAAAAAATTTAGTAATTTATCATGGTTAATTTTTTTATAAAAGCGGTCATTTGAAATTCATAACCCTAAAACATTTCCCCCAATAATCAAAAAAATTAGCTCCTTATTTTTTTAAGTAATTATTAAAGGGTTTTAATTTCTTTTCAATTGAATCCCTCACCCGTATTCAAATTACATCCTTTTTGAGTTTTAAATAATTAGTTGAAGCATTATTGATTGGATAATACATGGTTCCTTGTGATTTCAACCTTAATACTTCCACTGTTATTAGACTAAAATAATTAATATTTTGAATTATTTTTGGTCATTTGAAAATAATGTGTCACATGGATGAAACTAAAAAACAATAGTATGAATTTATATCTATTCTTAATTTTTAATTAAATGATAGAAACATTAAAATAATTTCTAGTAATCTTATCAAGGTAATCTTAAAATTTATTTTTATGGTACATCTTTAGGCTATTTAATTTATGTTTCAAATATAATCTACCAAAAAGAAATTTAATCAGGTAGAATTAATTTAAATTTAGTCATATATTTGTGGTAGAGACTACATTAGTCCCTTTATAAAGTATTTTATCACCTAAAAATAGAAAATGATTTGTTACATATTTTATGAAGGGAATAAATAGGTACATCCACATAATACATGAAATTTTATCCTTCTATAAAAGTATAATGTTGTTTTTTATTACTATAAAGTTCATCCAATATCCCTTGATGTAACAAAAATACAAAAATATTAATTAGTGAGAGATTAAAATTATTTTCACAATTAAATGATTCAATAAAAAATTTAATTGAATCCAATTTAAACAAATAGGCTATGATACCAAGAATGACTTTAGGTTAACTATTTAATAATGGGAAACAAAAAAATTTAGCTTAAATGTTATGCCAACTGAATATTTTGACTGTAAATAATTTTATCGTACATAGATCTTTCTGATTTAATAAAAATTTAAGAATCAATAATCATAGAAAATAAATGGAAAATAAAATTCAAGAAGAAATTAATTCATTTGATTTGTGAAGTTTGGTGCTTATTGGATGTATTGTATAAAATAAACACAACACATAACCATTATCTAGTATAGAAATACTAGTATAACAATGCATGAAATAATCGTGGACCTAATCCCTTATTAAATAATGTGCATCATCATCACCTAGAAGGAACAACTCAACATCTTTTCATGAGCATGGAATACATATTGAAATTAAAACATTAATTCAAACAAGGAAATATTATAAAAAAAATATTAAATAATTTTATAATAAAAATATTAGAATCATATCCATTATTTATAAACTACCTTAATGTATCCCTCTTCTCATATTCCCCATAATGTCAAATGAGCCTTTAATGTCATTATAGTGAACATATTTTTCAAAATTTGAGCATCTCTATCTCTCACATGGTATTTGTCAAATGAATTATAAAGATAGAGAGACATATGTCTATAATCTAGTATCATGCCCATACTATTTGAATAAATGAGAAAGAAAACTTGAGGGGTGGATAAGTTCATTAAATGAATAGGTAGGATAGTTAAATGATTAATTCAAAAAAAGATCCATTAAAATTTTATAAATAGGTAAATGGTGAGTGAAATGGAATATCGAGATTCCATAAGGTTTCTTGAGTGAAATAAAACATAGTGATAAAAAAATAGGCATGAAAGAAACATTATGATAAATTTTTTGAAATAGATCTCTCTAAGTGAAACATGAAAATGGTCTAGGATCTTATCTATGACTTATATATTGATCATCTAAGAAAAGGGTGAGTTTACAAAACCAATGATTAAAATATCAAAAAAGTGTGACTAATGTAATGGATTAATTCTAGAAAGACACATATACCATGTGTAGTGGATATCAAAGAATATAAAACTTTGATTTTAATGTACACATAATCGAACTAACAGGTTATAGACCTAAGGTATTTTTTCAATTTCTATAACTAGGAACTAGTTCCAAGGATATCATATATAAAATATGTGAATGATATACCCTTTCTAAAATAATCAATAATATATAAAATATTTTAATTGAAAATCTAATATGATGTTCCCATATTCCGAATGTTTCATTCCATATGAAAATGAATTTTTAAACATAAATAAACAAAACATAACATTAATAATAATAAAAAATTAAACATTCCCATGAATATTTAATAAATCCAAATAAGGTAAAATGCTAAAATTAATGAATATAATGAAAAGGCCTTTATAAAAATTACTGAATCCCAAAAAATGAAATAAATATTTATATCAATGTAAAAAAAATATCATTACATTGTATTACCGCCAAATATTTAAATAAAAAATTTGTTCTTATTCCTATAAATAATGAAATATTTTCATATATATATATAATGGGAAAATATAAATCTATATGTACACCATTAGTTTAAAAAAAGGGAGTGTGTATGTAACTTAGTGGGAATCCCCTAAAGATTCTATATAGTTCCTTTATAAAGTAAAACCAACATTATGGTTTGAAAATAATGAATAAAATTTTTATTTGGTTATATGATAACTATATACATAAAACTTAAATATATAAATTGTTAAAATACACGTATCTCACACCCAAACTCAAGTTACAGAAATAACCCCATAATATTATAATAAATCATAACTAATATATTCATATATCCCAATCTATAAATAGTGAGTTACATGACAGTTAAAATTATAAAAAACATACTTCCCAAATCAATAATACCTCTATTTTATAAAATAATTTGGAAATTTAAATCTCCTAAATATAGAATTAGTAATTCAGAACAAGTTTATTGTTACTTTTATATCTATTTAAAATAAAATAAAAAATCCATTATTATAAAAATAGTATTATATTATCATAAAACCAACTTTTTGAAGTCAAACCAAAACTTTTTTGAATCCTAAAAAACCCAAATAAGTTATGTTTAGATTTAAAAAACGGTTATTTAAATTAGGTAAAGAAATGGAAATAATTAATAAAAATATAAATACATAACAATAAATAAATATTGAATATAGAAATACCAAACATAAATATTTCCATCATAAGAATGGATATATAAAATAAATTCCAGTCTTATCAGTGTTTAAAGATATTCACTCATTATTAATAGTGTAATAACCATCATTAAAGCCCGAGGGAGACAATATATAAATAATTTTATAAAAAACTATATTTTCATATAATCTATTAACATATTAGAATATAGCACACTTAAAATCTATCGATTGGGAGGTGATATGAAAATCTTGGAAAAGTGTTGGTCGCAAAGAAGCTTTCTCTATCCATTTTTGGGAAAATCACTTTCCTCCCTAAATATTTCTCCTCGATATAGTGAAACCCCATAATTTTGGAATACCTAAATACATAGTATCTATATATGAGGAAAAGGAAGGAGGGGAATCTGAATCGAGGCATGGAAGGGAAAGGAGGAAGAAGAGAATTAGGACATAATTATATTGGGAAAGAGTAAAATGGAGGGCTCCCCAAACCCTTTAGGGTCATCAAATATATAAGGGAAAAGGAATAAGGGTTTTTCATTTATTACATAATATAATAATAATAATAATAATAATACTAATATAATATAATGATAATGATAATGATAGTAACATAATAATATTTTGATAATAATTATTACTTTATCAACATCCATTGATGGCCAAACATTTATTCTCATGTCAAATTTAAAAAGAATGATAATGATAATGATAAAATAAGAATAATAATACATGTACATAATATATTAATTTAAAAAATATATATAAATATATAAAGAACAATAAATTTATAAGAATTAGGTAAAATATAAAATAATACATTTCCTATAAATAAATCAAACTATACCTCAAGATGTGTGAAAAATAAAAATGGAGTTTGGGGTTTTTTTTAATGAATTTTCATGCATGGTCTTAGAACCATGTGATAGATCATGCATTTCCCACTACTCAAAAATATTTTCTATATAATTTAAATTCATGGTCCCAAGAACTATACTCAAAACCATGAAACTTCCAAAAATATTTATTATTTAAATTTTTCATCAAAAATATTATAATAATAGAATATATTAAAAATAATAAAAGTGGGGTATCATAATTCTCCCCCCATGAAACCTTTTACCACTAAGTATTCCATCAAAATTAAATTATAAAAAAATAGATTAAAATTAAAATCTCTCGTTATTTGGAAACCATTTATAAAGTACAAATGGATTACTTTCCATATAAATAAATCAGACAATTCTAAATAGCATATCCTTAAATCCCTTATTTTTTTGGGAACACACTACCATAATCATTTCCCCCCATAATTCTAAGAATCAATAATAATAAACCCATTACTCAACCCTCATTTAATTTTAACATTCATCAAGTAAAAATCATGAAATTTAGATTTCCTTACATATCACAACCTTGATCCAAAACCAACTTGTTTATCAAGTAAAACATTATTTAAAAAAATCATTTAACTCAAAAATATAAAAAATATATATAACCCAACATGAACTGAAAATATATAACCAAAAAAATCGAGTTTTTATTTCACCATTTTTAATTTTTTATAAAACATAGAAAATTTTCTAGTCCCACACAAAACAAAATTTTAAAAGTATTTAATAACACTTTTGTTCTTATAAAAAACTATTGAAGTTTTTTTTATCTTTTTTTTCAAAAATGCGGAGTCTAGTTAAATTGCCCATAAGAATTTGCACCAAACCATGCATTATCTACAAAAATAGAATGAAAAACCTCTAATACTATGCACCTAACCATTCTTAATATTTTTAAAAAATATCTCACAATATTTTTTAAGGTTACCTGGAATTAGACACTATACAACCAAAACATCATTTATTCCAACAAACCATATATCTATTTTAAATCCCTAGTTGATGTTTATTTTTCATAATTACAACTCTAAAAATTCCTGGAAAATGGTAGAAACTAAAAGACACATACGAAAGGTGTGTTTTATATTTCAAAAAAAAATCTCAATTAGTTTTTTTAATTTTATATTTTATTTCATTACTAACCTTCATGAGGTTTTACAAACATCCAATATCTCAATAATCTAAAATCATAGTTTACAATATAATTCAACAATATTAGTACTTGATATACTTATTTAGGTATAATACACGTGGTATAGGACTTTAAACACATATTTGAATCCATAATACCTACAAAAAATTCATATCCTTCAAGAATCATATACAAGAACACAAAAAAATAATTTCATATTATAAAACTTGATCCAAAAATATAATAATAAAAAAATTCATCGTACATGGAATAAAACATCACCAAAATCCAGAAATTTAAAAGAAAATGATATCTAAATAAAAATTATTTTCAAATTTAAAAAAACAAAAAAAAACAAACACCCAATATATATAAAAATGTAATATATATAAGATATCATACAAATACTCTTTTTTAAAACTAATACTTAACAAAAAATGCCACATACCTAACAAATCCCTAAATAATCAAACATTATATTTAGGAAAATAATAAATCTCTCTTATTTTAAAAATATAATTAAAAAAATTAAGAAAATATTAATGAAATCTAGTTTAAACAAAATTAAACTCAAAATAACATAAACAAAACCTAAATTCAGTTCAATTACTTATTAAAAAACAACCACACCTATTTTGAAAATCAATTTAAATCGTATACCAAAGAGGCCTTATTATTTTAAAAACTATATAATATTATCTCATAAATCACTTTAAACGTAATTCATGTAAGACGTTATAAATAGTCCATTAAAATAATTTATTTAGGGGTGGTAAATATCTTAATACTTAAAAATAATTGTCTTTTAAATCATTTTATATAATAAACATTAAATTATACATATAAATAAATCCACAGTCAAACACTTTCCAAATCCGAAATATAAATTTAAAAAGGTGAGAAAATTAAATGAAAATACCATAATATGTCTAATTTTATCAATTTTAAAACACATAGATGAAAACCCATTTCATTTAATAATAAAACCAATTTAAACCATAATAAAATAAGTATTTAGAAACTAATTTTATAACATATATTTAAAATAATATCATGATAGATTATAATCAAATCCAATTATTTAATGATTTTAAAGATTATTTACACCCAAAATATTCATTTTCATAGATACTATCATGTAAGAACATGAAATTCTATTGACACATAAAACCATATGTTTACATTCAAGAAACCACTTATAAAATTTTGAAGGAAAACCTCATAGATGAAATTTATCAAAGCATTGTTATTATAACATGTCTGAACTACAAATATGATACAATTGATAAAATGGAAAAAAATTAATGGCGACAAATTTTTTAAAATATTTCACATATATAAATAAAATTTTAAAAAATTATAAAAATCCTTATAATTTATCATTTATTTAAAATAATTGGAAACAAATAAAAAAAATAATCTTTTCCATTTATAAATAGATCATAAATCTTTTATTAACAAAATAAGTAGAGATTAAAAATATTTCTCATTCAATACATGATTTGTTTACCCAATGCATACTTTATATTCCTTGACCTTTATAATACAAATCAAATAAATTATTTTAATACTTTATAAAATGTCATATTTCTACAATTTAATTCATTAAATGTTAATATAATAAGATTTATAAAACATGAAATATCTTAAACAAGGTTACCCAATTAGAACAAATTAAAAATAAGATCTATGGTGATTATAATAATCATTCACAATAGCCTCATTCAACCAAGTTTCATAAAATTTATTTTTAAATAAAAAAATTGACCATAAAGTGAATCGAAACTCATCCCCAATTAGATTACAACTATCTCTGACTATTTAAATTAGTTTTATTATAAAATAATGTTAGAAATAAAGAAATTAAGTTTCAATTACACTCATTTGAATTACTAAGAAATTTCTTTCATGAATAATTTTAAACTCTAAATCATTGAAAAAGAAATTAGAAAAGGATTAATTACAATGATATAGGAAATTAAATCTTTTCATATATCAATCAATCAGTAAATTAATCAACCATATTAACATCATATATTAAATAAATAAAACATAACAAATTAAATCCTTATATGTTTTAATCAATTATTTTACCAACAGTAACCATTTACAAAACATTGAGTAATTTTAAGAGAAATTTATGCAGCTAAAATAATATAAAGTCCAATAAAATGGTAATATAATACCCATCCTTGAATATAAATTTTCAAGGCACCTAATTATAGAAAAATCATATAATGGAAAACTTATTTAAGGGTTTATTGACCATAAAAAATTATATAATTCAATAGTAACTTCACCATCCTATGTAAATAGATTAATTATTTCTATTTATAAGTTACATATCATTTCTTAAAATTCCTACATATAGTTATCATTGAACTAACATCCCACTCAATATATAGTTACATTTTTATAACAAAAATGTCTATATATTTAACAACAAACCCGAACTAAGAATCTAACATGATGTACCCATATTTTTAACACTTTATTCCATGTGACAAATACATTTTTTAAAATGAAAAATATATATATAAATACCTATAAAACTGAAAAAATTTAAATAAAAACATATTGAGAGAATACATGGTGCAGTACTAAAACATATTAACACAAAAAAGTCATATATAGATAATACAACATTATAACAAACTAAAAATGAAATAAAGTACTAGGTCCACATGACACATATCTATCCTTGTTGGATACCACCACCAAATATCCATATTGAACTTATGAACCCATTCCTATGAAGATGAAAATAGTTTTGTACATGAACTATGGAAAACAAATAGAAATATATATGAACATAATAGGTATACAAGTAGGGTATGAGTATATAAATCATAAGTATGCCTCTAAATAATCTATAAAGTTACTTTCTAAATAAAATCAATTGGATTTTTCAAGAATAATTAATAAAAATTTTATTTTGGTTATATGGGAATCTTATTGTATTATTATAGGTTCATTCAAATAATGACATATTATAATTGGAATCTATCACTCATTTTAGTTTCATTGGAATCATAGACACTCATATTTATTGAATGGGGTATTTTAGATGTTTTATTTAGTGAAGATTAATGGCATTGACAAGAGTGGATCTATCAAAACCAATATGAACCAGGATTTCTAATTTTTATAACATTTCGAAAAGTACTTATTACAATATCAAATAATTGAGTCTTATTGGGTCTACATTTAATTAGACCATTCTATCGATTGACCCATATTTGTAATTAAGATTAAAATAAATTTTAAATATTTAGAAAAAATATATATTATTAAGTAATATTGAATATTACACACATGATATTTATTACATAAATATCGATTTACTTATATTTTTGTCTTATATAATATATATATCTTTGTGTGTGTGTGTGTTTTTCATAAAAATTATATATTAAATTGAAATATTATTAATATAAATTTAATAAAATAATTATTCTTACCCCATGGACAACTCGCATATGTCGAGGTTAGTCTTATTAAGGCCATAAGATTTCTTTCCAAAATTGTTTATATCTATTAATATATGGTCCATATATATATATTTCACTCCAACCTATAAATGAATGTTGGAAGACTAGGTTCATGAGCCCATGGCTTGTTAAGAACCCCTGGTTTCATTGAGTACCATGGGAAGTTTTAAATATAAAATACTTATTTTTGAATGAAAAATACAACATTATAAATTTTATTCTTAATTTTGATTTGTATTATGGAACATACGTCATCATTGAGCCTGAAAGGGGGGTTTATGTTAGATTATTATTTTGGTTTCGGTGTAACATTGCAAGTATTTTAGTGATGATGATGAGAGTTTTAAAAGAAATAATATATATGTTAAAAAAATATTATTTTGACTTAAATACCTCTATATATTAATAATTTAAATAAATTTAAATAAATTTAAATAATTTATACTTCTAATAGACTTCTCCAAAATTGATTAAACCATTTGAGTATTAAAATTCAATATATATTGAGAAATGAATGATGAATGGGTATGGTTATTCGATCGCATACCCATATTATGTATTTTTGGGGGGGGATTATCATTAATTAATTATTGTATATTTTATTATTTTAATTATGACATGAAATACTAGTATAATGAGGATTAAATAATGATGAATGTAATAGAATTTGAATAAAATCAATTTGTACTGCAGATTAAGGTTAATATTAGAGAGACAACTGATAATTTAAAAAAATTATGATTTAAATATTCAAACTTAAAATTCATGATAAAGGGATACTATACATTGGTTTTCTGTCTTAATAATTTTATATGGAAAAAAATTATTTAAGAAATATTTATTGTGATTTTATTTATATTTTAGAGAGTTATTTTCATGATATTATTTTTTAAAGTGAGAATAAATTTAAAAAATGGAGGATCGTATATTAAATTATTTACCATTGATATATTATGAATAAAAAAATCAATATTAATAAAAATATGATTATCATGATTGGAAGATATTAAAGAGATATGTTTTCTTGATTTCTAATTTCTCACTAAATTTTTGTGCATTTATCTTTTCATTCCAAAATTGAAACAAACATTTATATAACCCCCATGATGGGAAAAAATTTATTGAATGTTTTGTTGACTTTTTTAACATTATTTTTCTACGGTTTAATCCATGGAAAATAGAAAATGTAATTTAGAATTATAACATTTTTGGGAAATTAATTGAGTACAATTACAATCAAATGTATAATTAAATAGTGGGGGAAGGGGTATGTATCATGGAAATTCATGAAATGTGGTTCATGGGACCTACAACCAATCTAAAATCAGATTTTTTAGCTTTGGTAATAAGAGGGGAATAACGATACTTAGAGGTACATGGGTTAGTATTGATATATTTTATTAATTCATAAAATAACCAAGGCCATATAGTATAGAGTTGTGGTAAGAATGATGTAGAGCGGGATCCGAGCACATAGAGGGTTCCATGTGGTTCCCCCTAATCAGATAAAACACTGTATAGGGTGCATTGGGCTCGTGGTTAGTTCAAATTTAGTGACAAAAGTTTTATTAAACTTCTTTAAACATTCTATACCTAATTAATAAAATTGGATAGTCTTAGTGATTTTTCATAGTTCAGTATGGAAAATTATTATCTAAAAAGGGTCATGATAATGTAAATACATATCCTTATGCCTTTATTTAATGCAATACATCTAAAAATGATGTATTATTTCTATTTTTTGTCTTTGTCTCACTATATTAATAAAAAAAATTAATTATCATGTTATAATTTTTTAATGATGGAAAATTGAAGGAAATTTGATTAAATTGTTAAAGTTATTTTTTATAAATAATTTGATAACTCAAGATTACATGATATTTTGTAAATTACTATTTAATTTCATGAACATACAATGATGATGTCCATTAGTCATGAGAGTATGATTTACTTCTGATTTGACTCTAATTATTAATGTTAAGATAATGAATAAAATTTTTGGATTAAGGGAATGAAAGACAAATAGAGTTGGATATATCTGAATGTCATGTGATTATTTATAATAATGAAATGAAATATAGGATATATCTAGTATAAAAATATTGTGATGATTTATACTCTTTAGGGATGATATATACATTCTATAAATAATTTTGGTAATGTGAATTTTTTAGGAGTAATGTGCATTCCCTTATGATGACATAAACTGGTGTGGATTCTTATGGATGACATGTAATTATTATATTTTCTCAAATAAAGAATAAATTAATATTATTAATTAATGTTATATATTTCATGAGTTGATAATGGAGATATAATAAGATAATTATGTTATAATTTAATGATAATGACTTAATAATGACTTAATTACATTTGACAATGTATATATCAATTTTGTTACTAACTTAATATAGAGAATAGTGATAATAATATAAATAATATTGAACTACAATTGGATTTTGATATTATAATAGTATTGTAATTTTTATAATGTTATGATGATTTGTGTCTTGTGATAAGTAAATTATTTTTTATTGTTAAATTAATTATGATTTATTTTTTACTCTTTTTATATTGTAGGTGTGATGTAGCCTAATTGTTGATGGATATTGAAGGTATGAGTACACTAAAAATAATAGTCTCATACCCACCCTAATCTAGTATATAATTTAATGATTGCATATTCATTTATTAATTTTCATTCTCATCCATAGTTATACATTGGAGGAAATTGATCATAAATCTATGTATTTATTCTTATTCTCACCATTTTACATGGGTTTAAAGTGAATTATGAATTATAAAAATGACTAAACTCTTTATAAACTTTATCATTAAGATTAAGGTATATTATAGTTCACTTAATACTTATAATTTTCAAACCCATAGATCTAGGTTCAAGTAAAACTATCCATAATGGTGCTTCCCTAGCATAAGATTTAGGGTGAAGTATGGGTGATTCGTATATTGTTGAATTTATTATTCTGTATGATATTTGATATTATTTTTTTCTAACATATTATTTAATTTATGTGACTACAATCTAAATGTGGATTTTATGAGTCCAAATATGAATTGATGGAAGAATATGTAGATCTTTGGATGTCTAATGTGTTTTGATTGTCACCATATTCTGAGTTAAAGAACCATATAGAGGCATAAAATAAAGATCTTGGGTTTCTATTAGTTTTTTATAGGACTTAGTTTTGGGAGGAACATTTAATTGTGATATTAATAAATATGAATACACACATACACATGTATGCATTGTTATTTTTATTTGGTAAGTGAATCCATAGAGAGCTATGGGTAGATAGATATGAAATTAAATGTGGATGTTATTATGATCATTGATAATTTTTATTTAGATATTTAATTATTTTTCACATTATATATTAATGATTCACAAATAAAATAGTGATTTATGGGCTTGAAATTCTTCTTGAGATAATTATATTGATTATTATTACTCACCCCTATATGTACATTTATTCATTTTCCACTCTTGTTCTAATGAAAAGTAGAAAGTGAAATTGGTGGTCGGTCTTAGATTTTATAGATTAACATAAATATTTCAGTTATTTCCTTAAAGTAACATTAGGGAGACCAGATTGGTATATGTTATATAAAGATAAATGTTTTCTATAACTATTTTAGATATGAAGTGATTTATCCAATTATATTGCATTATATTATTGGTATGTTTACTATATATACATAATTTATATTCCATTGTAGATTATTGATTTATACCATGGTCGATGATATTTTATGTTAGTAGGGGATTGGTTGAATTAAAATATAATTCCTTCCATTATTTTGATTAAACATGTTGGTGTTAGTTATTAAACCATGTCCTATTAGAGAAGGTCCCAGGGAGTTCATTTATTGGTATGGTGGAACATGATATATTTGTATCAAAGAGTTAGGTTGGATATTTTATTTAGGAATATGTGATATTTAGTTTGGATAATTTATAAAATTCTTACTAAGTAACTCTAGTTTATTTTACCATAATATAATACTATTCAAAAGATATGAGAAATAATTTTTTTCATTAAGAATTATTTTTAGTACTCTTGAAAAAGGAAACCTTAATAGATAATATTTTGAGTATCAGGTAGTGAATCTTTCATTTTGTATAATTAATTCATATTTCCTTATGTGTTATTTACTTAATTGAATTTGGGGATAGTTTTCATGGGGAATATTGATGAATGATCTATTTGTATCGACATCATATGAAAAGAACTAAATATTATTTTTTTAATTAATTTTGATTGATGTGTTTATGGATATATTTTCATGGATAATGTGGTGGTGTTCATGTAGATTGTGGGTGTTACATTACACATATGTGGTTGCAAGTGAGCGGAAACTAATATATATGATGATATATTATAATGTATGTGTCTTAAAATTTCATATTTTTAAATTAAGAAGAACCGAAGTGGACACTAATATAGTAGTCTCACTACTTGGTTTTATTAATTTATTATATAAGAAAAAAACTTATACTATATCATTTATATTTCTCTCTTATTTTTCTATCAAATTATTGAAATTTTAAATTTATTTCAGGTTTTATATTTTAATTTCAAGAAATTATTGATGAATTTTAGAGATAGGACCACTTATTTTTCACTGATTAAAGTGCCACTGATGGTTGATCATGATATGAAGAGTATTTTTGAATCTGAGTGTAATAGACCCATAGATGTAACTATTTTTAAAGATTAAATCTTTACATAGATTGAGAAAAATCACACTGATAATATTTTTTATGAGTCTTAGTTTTAATGATATCATGATAATTAAGTTATTTTTATTATTGAATATATAATTTGTTTTAATTAAATTAATTTTGAGGTTTTTATTATAATTATATATACATTATGATAATTTTTATCAAGATAAAAAAATAATTGTGGATAAAATTTATGTGAAACATTTTGATGGAGAAGTCAACTAGTACATCTATTCACAGATTTTCATATAAGGGAGAACCATATGAGGTATGCTATAATACTTCCCATTTAATAATTTACTCAACTAATTTAGGATTATTTAGTAATTTGGAATTTATTATAATAACTAGTTGGTTTATGAGAGAAAATCAGTGATAAACCTTTTAATGACTCGTCAATATAGAAAGTATTTCACTAGAAATAAATTGGATAATGATTTTACATTATGTATTTTAATTGATGTGTTATAGTTATTGATCATAATAATTATAATACAACTAGAGTATGAATTCAAATCCAAGTTAAGAATATGTTTTCATGATTGAAATTTAAAATTTTAGATATCTATGTGGAATTCAACTCTAGAATAAGATACTAGGACCTAAGATCCTAAGATAACTTGATAAGTAGTTAGAATGATGGATCCTTGTTTAATAAATTTCTAACTTAATATTAGTGTGATGAAATAGAGGGTGATTCAAAGTAAATTAGAGACATTAAACCTTTAGTCATGAAATATTCACTCTAGATTTATCATGTGATATTTTAGGGTCTGAATATAATTGATCATTGTCAACAGTATACATATGAGAACATATACTTAAAAAATTGTATGGGTCCTGGATATACTTTTAACAACCTTTTAAAAAAATTTAATGAGTTATGAGTAAAATTATCAAATAAAATGCATCCTTTTAATTAGATTCCATTTTATAGCTTCAATGACTTTATCTATAAAACTTCTTGATGTGTGGAAAATCAAAACTAACTAAATCCAAAAGTATTTACTTTTATAAAGGGATATAATGTATTAAATTAAATGAAAAACAGGAGTCATAAATATTTACATGGTGATAGATTGATAGACTGAGGTTTTTTAGTTCATTATTAATATGGGTTTTAATTGTAATGATCCCAACCTAGATACCCAAAAAATATATAAGTTTGGATATTACTAACAATAAAAGAATTATCTAAAATTATGGGGCTATAAACTAGAACTATAAGCCCTGGTATAAAATTTAATAATTATTTAAATTCTTATTTTTTATAATAATTTATTATCAAGTCTTACCAAAAATCCTAGATAACTTATCGATATATAGTACATTACAAAGATAAAACATACAACATATTCCCCATTTAGAATAAAATGTATATCGAATATACCTGAGAAGACTGTTTGATTTTAATATAAAAAACTCTCTATTTTAATGTAGTTAAACCATAAACATATAAAAATTGTAAAAATGTTAATAAACTTCATGTACAAGATAACTAACTGTAGGTTATAAAAAGGTAATTTGAAATAAAGTGGAAATATTTCAACACTGCTACCACTAAACATGGAATCCCACTCCAAGACAACCTAGATAATGGACACACAAACCTGTACTAAAAACCCTCTAATCTACAACACATCTAAAAAAATACATTTAAATTATCCATAAATGAAATATTGTAAGTGATACTGCTTTTAAACTATGGTTTCCATATTGGGTGAGAGAATGAATACTCAGTAGTGTATTGCCAATTTTATATCAATGCACAAAGTAAATATAAGGTTTTAGGCATGAACATGTCTACTCATTTATGCATCTATAACAAAATAGATTTATAGGTAGACATAAAAACATGGAAATAAATAACACATAATCATACTATATATGAATACTTATTATAATATATAACCCTCTATAACAGAAGGATTTATACTTAAACAAACCTACTTTGATCCTAACTCAGAATCTAAGATGAATGAATCTAATGAGTTAAGGTGTAACAACCATCCGATAGTAAATGTAATCTTTTTTAATAAGTTTTATTGAAGGACTGTTCATGGGGGGAGTAATCATTTATAATAATTTAAGTAAATATTTCATCCTATCTTATAGGAAAGGGTAAATGAAATAATGAATTATAATATTGAGAGCTTATCCCAACCCATCTACCTATCTATCAATAGGTGTTGTGGTAGTAAAAGATAAATTTGTAAAATATAAATGTTATAAATTCTCATGAATCATCAAATAAATGACCATATTTATATACACAACACCAATATACATATTTATATGCTTAATATGTTAAAACATAGTCATTCTTATTGTAAAAAACAAGAATTCAGAATCATTTCATGCTCAATATAATTATTTTATGATACAATTTATTGTGGAAACAATACCTAATAACTAGTTATTTTTTCATGGGAAAACTACAAAATGGAAAATAATTAAGAATTAAAATATCATTCATTCCTTACATATATCCATATGGATGAATACCATGGAATATGTAATAATTTATAGCTCATAAGTTTTAACTCAAAGAAATTATGAATTGATGAATAACAAATAACTAGGACGTACTAGTAGTAAACTAAGTAAATGATCAAGTATGAAATAGATCATAACAAATTCATACTCATAATGACCCAAATGTTTTATACTGTGTGGTGTAATAACCCTTTTATAAATAAAAATATATTATAAAGAGTCCTTTAATTAAATAAGTTTTATTAAATAAAAACATATATTGGGGAAAATGTTCCTATATTAGTGAAGACCATCCATGTTAAAGTTTACCTATATTACCCAAATTTATAAGTTAAGATAGATTTTATGAAAGATATACATTTATTTTAAGGTGAAAATTATTTTCTAAAAAAAATAAATTAAATAATGATAATACTAAGTTTTTAGTAACATTAATAATAAATACATTATTTTTAAATATCTATCTAAAACAGTTTTAAGGATTGATCCTTTAAGAAAGAAAAAAAATTCCATTTATAAAGTTTGGGATTTAGTTTAGAAAAAAATAGGTGAAAGTAGCCCAATAAATTTAGGAATAAAATAATTCCATCCAACTTAATTTACCGAACCATTATCTTAACACTGATGAAATCTGTTAACCAAGTTTAATCTTTGATTATTAGATTATAATTCAGTCAAGTTAAAGTGGAAGAAGAAAAAATTAATTATGAGTCAAGACTAAGAACTAAAGGGTAAAATGATGATAATGTATAGTCTAGAAATGTGATTTTTAGCTTTTTATAAAACTCAATTCAATTATTTAAAGAGAAGTCATGACAGTATGAAATTTATATGAACCAAATTTAATCTTCCATTCTTGACCCAAGTCCTAATATGAGTAAACATTAAGTTAATTTATCAAAATAAATTTTGATTAAATAATCAAAACTTATGGAAACCACGTCCCTATTGGGATCTTAAATCTATTTGGATCTTTATATTATTATGAAAAATAGAACTCAGTAAATTAAATCATGTGAGAAATTAATATCCTAAGACCATGAATACTTCTATCATAGTGAAAGTGATTTGGGTCCATGACCAATGATTATTTTTCATAAATTAAAGTGAATAAACCATAAAAACAATAAAAAAATTGAATATCTTATGATTATATATGAAGAAAAATGATGACCGAATCTAGAAATAAAAGATCATTACTTTCACATTAAATTTATAATTAATTTAATAATAAGAAAATTCCACAATATTGAAAATTTTCTCAAAAGATATTAATAATTTTAATTTCATTTTATTTGTACCATTTTGTATCTAATAGAATTAAAAATATAATCCCTATACTAGTAACCCACACATGCTCCACAATCTTCAAGTATCATGAACAGATATTTGGGTGCTATTTTGGAGGTAATGAATACCTTGTTTTATTCGTGTCAATCCGGAATTGAAATCATTTAGTCATAATA
The DNA here is from genome assembly GCA_963277665.1 of Viscum album. Lineage (NCBI taxonomy): Eukaryota > Viridiplantae > Streptophyta > Magnoliopsida > Santalales > Viscaceae > Viscum > Viscum album. The sequence goes on from OY728131.1 coordinate 567,150,795, forward strand.
ATCATATATCTAGTTCTCTCATTCTTGAGAGAGAATACAGAGGTGGGGGAATTCTCTAAATCTTGAGGTGAGCCCTAGAGTTTTTCTTCATTGATAGAGTTTTCTAGGGATAAGATGTGTTGTATATGACATGAATGATCTCACAAAATCACTAAAATGATATAATTTGGTGTATATAGAGATGGGGTCTAGTATTGATAATTTCACAAATTCCCTTAATAAAATATTAAACATAATATATTACACATGGAAATATTATTATTATTATAATTATTATATCATGGCATGTTTAGACTTATGAAAATAAATAAAATATCATTAAATAAATAATTACATATTTGTTTAAATGATATTTAAGGATAGAGTTGTTTTTTTTCTAGGGTTATAACTTGTCATGTCCACCTTTCTCAACAATTATCAAACCTCAAATAATAAATATTTTTCATTCCATAAAAAATAAATATTATGTTCTTAGTCTTAAGAATAAATATTTATTTTAATATTCAGATAAATAAATATTTAATTAAAAATTATTATTATATATTACCTTGGTGAATAAAACAAGAGATAAATAAAGATTTTATTCGATGGTATTGAAAACTAACCTTCAACTTTCATTATTATTAATGACTAAATAAAAGATATCAATAATTCCACTTTAAATATTATTTATTGGTCCTAGGATTAATATTTATTCAAACTATTGAAAATAAATATTATTTAACTAAGATTAATGAAAACACTAAATGTGTGACCTTGAAGGTCTCTTCCTAAGTGGCATTAGGTGTTATTTCTAAAATTCCAATATTAGTGTCTAGGAACACATTAAAGAACACATATATGAGAAAATTAATGCCTTAATGAAAACAACCGCATATGGAAGCTCAATTTTTCTTAATATCTCATAATCAAGAAAGTTGAATACATGTGTCATAAGTCTATGTGCCTGATTTTTTCTCTATTTACTATATGAAATGAACTCATCAATCTCCGCGGCTAGGGAATGTAGTTTGAAATTTTCATTTGAATCCATGGGTTGAGATAACATCTTCCTTAAATATAAAAATATAAAACCTATATTGACTTATTCAATAATGTAGTACCACTCCTGACAAACCGAAAATACCCTACCATACAATAAGATTTTTTTTTCAATAAATCAAACTATGAAACTCAGGATATGAATTAATAATAATCTCAAGTATAAATATCATTACCTGTTTTCACATATTGGAATATCTAATGACATGTAAACATGTGGAATTAATATCAGTGGGTATGTCCTCATAATCTCACGTCTTTGAGATTGCTAAGTGTGAACTTCATGAGATAAATTCCCATTTACTTATGACTACATGCACCTAAAAATCAATATACTATGTGTCCTATCATATAATGGTATCATGATCATAGAATATAAGTTTAAGAATTTATTCATACTACTTAAATATTCTCATCATAGTGGGAAACTAATATAAAATTTAAATGCAATAAATACTCTAGGACATTATCACATTAATGTTACATAGAAAAAATACATCATTTGATAAGATATATATATTATTTATTCAAGAACTTGAATATAATGATAATTTAATACATTAAGTAGTTGGTTCTTGGGCACCAACTCTAACAAACTCCCACATGCACTAGATCAAACTACTGATTATATAATTTTTTATACTCACAAGATAAGAATTTTTTTACTAAGGTATAGTTATAAAATTCTATCCCACCACATTCATGTGGTTTTTATACTTACTGTGAATTTATTTCTCTAAGAAATTCCCTCAAGTGGTGATAACCCTGAGTATTTACCATTTTTCGCCTTCCTATAAAACTAACATCTTGACTAATACTATAATTAATGTTTTTATGTAAATTATAATACTCTACTATTTTATTATAACTAAAATCAGAACAAATCATTTCCAAAAAACTTCTTAAACTAAATTAGAACTTGTAACATACTCTGTTATAATAAATTTGGAAACCACAAGTTCTAATAATTTTTTACTATATATTATCTTTTCCTTACTGCAATACTAGATCAATTTTTTAAGGAAGGATAATGTTATATCCTATGATCACAAGTATTCCCATTTCTCTATTTATAAGGAACTCATCTAGTTCTCCTATCCCATGAACTATCAAATAGTTATAACTAAAAATCTATATATTTTTCGTAGATCTATTTTATATTTACCTACTACACTTCACAAATAAGTTATATCAAACTTCAGTACATATAATGATTTATGTGGAAGATTTATAACACTTAAACCTATTAAATGCTATTTAGAATTATAATATCCTCCTATTCATATAAAAATTATTATAGAGAAATTTCATATTATATGATTTAAGAAACAATTTGGTATTGAATTATTCTTCTGTATTTTCAGTATATGGTAAACAAATGTACTATAAAAAATTTTAAATACCTATATATCAATATTTACATATCATGTTCCCTAGAAACATGGTTGATATATTAATTAATCATTTTAAAAAATTCATTCCTCATTCTTAACAAAATGATAAGCCTAAATATCTTTTTCCCATATTTTATCAAATTATCTATCTTGGAAAATGATTGTACTCCCACTAACCATGTGTAAATACATGGAAATACTTCATTAAAATGAATATTATATGATCACTTTGTTTTCCCCAATCCATAAATGGATATGTGTAATTTTTATATCTTATTCGCATTCAATGATGTTACCAACAGTTCTTGTCATTCCATACATACATGTTCCATAGGATCTCTATTTATGGAAATTGGAATTGACATCTAACTTCCCAAGAAAATGATCACAGATTATTGTTATGATAGATGGAATTCAAATGAATTTTACAATGATGAATGATAAAAAGTTTTCATTATATATTATTCATAGAAAATAGTTAGACTATTCAATAATAAATCATGATCTATTGGTATGGATTGTACCATCCATGCATAGTTTCTCATAAATAATCACCAAATTATCATGTATAAAATGTCAAAAATACAAAACCTCTAAATTTTGATACATGTAATCTATTACAGAATTCATAAATACTTTTCAATTTTAATATGTTTTTATTTACTAATTATTTATAAGAGTAATTTTTTTAATATATATATATATATATCACCCATCATGGATAATATAAAAACATCATTTTGGTTTTCACTTTCCTATATTATACATATATCTAGAATAACTCCTAACATTTAGCCAAGTGGATTTTGTATTCCTATGAAACTCATGTAAATCTGGAGACTAGAGATAATTTAATTCTATCATACTCCCACATTATCAAAATAGAAATATTTCCCTCTTTATAGAAATATAGTAGGTATAGACTAATGTATTTCTGACTTAGGGAAGTTAATATCCTTAGTGTATTTTGATAATTAACATAGATGCAATTAGTTCTTTAATCGTTTTCATTTGTAGCTAAACACAACTTTTAACAAACTATTATTATTAAACACTAGAACTTGAACTAAATGGAATACAACTAAAATGACATTCATTAGCCAATATAATTAAGAAATGGTTACCTATTGTACTTATAATTGTAAAATCTATCTTGGAATAAATTATGGATGATTTGAAATATATATATGATATTTTATTGATCCTATTTTACTACTAGCATAACTCTGATATACAAGGTAATGTGAGTTTGAGATTACATTCACTCAACATATTAATGATTGATGAATAAATGGTTATGATGCACTCTAACAAGAACACCTAGATGATCCTATATCTTTTAGTAAGTGTATTCATTTCTTTACAAAGTATTCCTAAAATATCTTAAAGTAATATCATTAATTATATGAACATACCTCTTATATTCACCATTAGAGTAGTTATTGTGGTCTTTTTGGACTAAATATTGTATCTTTATGGCATAAAATTATTTTTTAATGTTTAATTGTCTCAAACTTGATAATGATTTTTTCATTATACCTAGTGCATTTGATTTATATAAACTAAAACGACCTTATAGATATAAAATTATCACTTATTATCTATTTTTATTGATAAATAATTATTTATTCATAATTTTTTACTTTGAATCTTATGCTTATATTCATCATTAATTGTCTATTTTGAAGATTTATGATTTAATAATTATATAACTATTATTTGAGTATTAAAACTATAGGAAAATACATTCCAAATATGAAATAATGTATCATTGTGTCTATTTAGTCACTAAGAAAAATTTTTGGGTAATAATAAATAATAAATATTAGTTTATCATAAATCCAAAAAAAATCATGAAGTTCTGAACTTATCTATACTGATAAAGGAATAATCCTTCTTCAAATTCTTCAAGAATTCTCTAATATTTTATTAATCTCTCTTAAAATTCTTGATTCTTTTTTATTTGAATATAAATATGTCAATATTTTATATTAAGACACAAAAAGTTAGTCCAAATAATTTAATAAATATACCTCACATAGAAGCTTCTACTTCAATTCATTTTAGTTCCTCGTCTAGTGTTCTTTATTTCCACTATATAAGAAGAAAATAAAAACCTATATGTTCCTCTCACGTTGAATAATTTTCATGTTTTAAGGAAATTATAAAGGTTCCATTGTTTTTGAACTGGACATGGATTTTCAAACCTTGTACTTTACTATAATCATCATAAGTAATAATGAATTGCGTTTCAAAAAAAATTAATTTCCTTATGAATCATAGTCAAAATATTCCTAACTAGTTCATTTGATATGTTCATCTTATAATTCATGAATAATATGGATAAATTGGAAGGTAAGGTTGATAATATGACATTAATGCATGATTTATATTATATATAAAATTATAAAATTTCTAACTCATTAACATACACCATAATTTTAAAATCATGATCACTAGCTAAGTTGGTGTCTTTCATTTTACACTGGTATAGTATAGTGACAATATAAATTATCTTAAGACTATTATTATCTTTATAAATTAAAAATAGATATGATTTCAATGTGTAAGAATCCATGTCCTTATATTTTATCATCAACAATACAAAAATAACTAATAGTATAATGAAATAAATATATGAAGCAGCTTACATGAATCTATGGTAGACTTTAATTTCACCTACACTCCCTTAGTGAAAGGATAATCAAATATAGGGGCTTCCAACACATTGATCAAATTCCATTATAGTAGTGAGAAAATTCCGTGAGTTAAGGAATAATAATAGTGTTCACATGGTATAATTTTACATTTTATATAATATTTAAATAATATTATTAGTGCTTTATCTTTTATTTTTCAAGTGTGATGTAATAATGTTTATTTTATTATCCTCTCAGTATTTTATAAAGCTCAAATATCCCCTGTCATTGAACTCAAATTGTCATGTCACATAGAAATTCAATTGGAATATATAAAATCGCCCTTATCATTACTCATACAAGGTTCTGGTCAATTACACAAAGGTGGTTCAGTAGAAATCTATGCCAATTGTTTTCTTCTACCACCTTGATCCATTGAGTGGACTCCTTGATATTGAAATACCAATTTATATTTCCACAAAATTTGTCTCCAAGTTACACCAATTCTAGCAAGGGCTAATCATACTAATGTCAACATGGTAATTTCAACCCAAATCATTCTTTAGAACTCCCCAAAAAAAGTAAGTGCCCTGAAAAGTGCTGGACAAACACTTAGTTTTATGGTTCCATTATAAATCATGTAAATGAAGTCTTTTATGACTTTGTATTTTCTTAAGGGATTTTAATTATTTATGTTTAATTTTTATTTTGTTATATTTTATGGGTATTTTTAATATTATGTGGATATTATATAATTAATTAATCATTTCATGATAAAATAATTTATTCATAATATAATTATTTTACCACATCTTTCATGTCATGTAATCTTATTTAATTTATATTGTGAGATCTCATATGTTTCTAGGTATTCCTCTCTTTGTGTTTTTCATTTTACCTCAGTGGCCATGTATTATCGAGAGATAGAGAGACTTTATTGAAGAAAATGACCTACAGTTTGGGGATGTATGCTTGTTTGAATATAATGGAGTCTGGGTATAAAGGGTTAGGTGTTTAATGGGTTCTTTATAAGTTGAGAAGCATTAAAGGATGTTTTAAGGGTTAAAGAGAAAATGGACTGAAAAATCAACTACAAAACATTTACACATCATTTAAAGGTATTACACGTCATGTAGTTGTTCATCATCATCATTGTCCTCATTTATTTAATCACAAAATGTGGAATACATCAAGGTCCACATAGAAGGGGGAACAATATAGGCCTAAAATAATGATGAACAAGGGCATCTCCTCTAAATGCCCAACCTACTATCTTAAACATGTTGGATAATTTTCATTAGAATCTATTGCATCTCTTCTCCTCTTGACCTAGAGTGACCCTCTATACAATTTTGGAGTAAAAAACCTATTTCGGACATCATGTTCATGTGATCGATCCATGTTAAATTCTTTCGGTCTCGTTTCTTCCTTCTCTTCCTTTTTCTCTAACCATTGTAGAAAAATCCTTTGCCCAAATTTCATTATTGGTTTTGATCCTGATCATATTTGATTCAAAAACCTCTTTTCAATTGTTCACACCTTCTTCCACATGATTGTTGTCTGTAGGAATCATTATTGGATCATCAGTTAAAGGTAAGGGGTCTAAATATTACCCCTATTGTTTGATAATTTCTATGTTTATGAAATATCATGATTGAACCAATGTAGTGTTCACCCAAATCAATTTAATATAAATGAATCAACTAATGGATTATGATATGTTTATCAAGACATGTGACCTAGGGTGATTTCTTGTTATAAAATCCCTAAATTGTATCTTAATGATTATTGATATAATTGTTAATTAATTTTAAATTCAATTGAAAATTGGCATATGAAATAATAATGGTAATTCTCATAATTATCCATTGAGATATATGATTTGATATTGTGATGTACATGTTTTATTATAGTAATATTGGTCTATGTTGAGTTGCTTATATAACGGTCTAGGATCAAGCACTTACACACATATATTCTATAATGTTGACAGTTAGTGGGCTTGGCCCAGTCCAATTTTTTAATGCTTATAGGGATTTGAACTGAATTTTTTTTTATTATTATAGGGATTTGAGCAGGATTGGTTGATGTGACTTTACCATGGTTATATGGTGGTGGTTGTCTGGTTGTAAGACATGCTCGGAGATATTTCGGCATGGAGCTGAAGTATGTTATTTACCTTGGTTATTTGGCTATGGTTTTCATGGTTGTAATACATGCTCAGATTTATTCCAACACAGAGCTGAAGTAGGTTGTTGTGGTATTTTATTAATTTTTGAATTAATTTAGTACACCTTTTTATCTCTTTATTTTATAAACTACTTATTAGGTTGGTTATTTAAACACAGTGGTGTTAACCTACTGAGTTATAATCACACCATTTTCGGGTCACCGTTTTGTCCACAAGAATATTATGTAGATTCAATTTTGGACAAGGTAAAAGGACCTTGTTGTTGATTGCTTGTTTATTTTTGGGCTTTAGTTTGGAGATAGGACCGGCGTGGGGTTCAGGACACAAGACTTTGATTATTTTATTTATATCTTCCAGTCTTTTCCTTTTATTGTTCTTTCATGAAATTTAGTTACATTCTATAATGTCATTATAATATTCCTCTTTTATTATTGGATTATTCTGTTGGATTTTATTTTTATCTTCTATTATATCCTTACTTTAATTATTATTTCCATTTTATTATGATTTTTTCTTATACTATGAAACATAATAACAGGGGGTATAGTCCCCCAACTATACACTTTACACCCACACTTCTAGCCGTAAGCCTTTGGTGTATGGGGAGGCATGCTTGAGGTCTTGTACCCAACCCTTCATGGCCATGTGAGAGAGTACCGGATTGGGAGACATTACAAAGTGGTATCAAAGGATAAAGTTTTCATTTCTAATTTATTATAGTTTGGGGAAGGTCGGAATGATACTGGGATGTGTCAGGACTTAGTAATGAGATTGTGCATGGGAATAGCTAACCCATGTATAGGGGAAAATACAAGTACCCTGGGATGGGATTATAGTTTACAGTGTGCTTTTTATATCTGATGTTATTTTACCTTGGGTGATTCATATGTTTTGTGAGGTTATTTTTTATGATCTTACTATTTCTTGAAATTTTTACTCAAGTCCCGATATAGCGCGAGATGAGAATACATGCATCATAATTGGAATATAGGGATATATTTACATGAATTGTCCATGATAGGGGAATATCTATTTTTTGCATGTGATATATACTTGCATATCGAAATATGATATAGGATATCTATATAACTAAATAAATTAAATGAGTTATTGTGACATGATAAAATACTTAAAATACATGTCTATAGAGAACATGAGTTAGTGGTTCTCTATTGAATCCACCTATTAGGTTGACCTTGATGTTAGACAGTTCTCTAAGGTGTGTGTTTGTCTTGTAGAGAAAATTTCTCCTCGTAATCCTCAACTGGATAATCAGGAGAGTGGTAATCAGAATGATCATAATGTAGCTGAACTAGGACATTATATAGTTCTTAAGGAGTATATGGATGTTAAACTCCATGAAAACTTCATGAGGGTCATGTGATCCATATAAAGGGAGAGTGTTCATACCATTCCATCGATGTCTGAGCTGGAAAGAGAGTTTTAGCTTCAGCATCTACCTATGTTTATTAGGGAAGGGGGGACCCCAGGCAGCCGAGTTCTGGATTGATTCAATACATATAATCTTCAAGCATCTCAAGACACCTGTAGATAGGAGGGTGAATCTTGATATGTATAATCTTCATGGACCTACCAAGAATTGGTAGGATATTCTAGAAGAAGATCGAAAATAGGATGAGATATCTTGGAAGGAATTTGAGATAAATTTCCTAAGCCATTTATATCATGAGACCTTGATGGATGAAAAAGCTTGTGAGTTCATGGATTTGATGTAGGAGGGTCTATCAGTGCTGGACTATACTGGACATTTTACAGACCTTCAGTTCTTTACACCATTTTTGGTAGAAGATGGGATCTCCAGGGTGAGGATTTTATAAGACATTCTTCATTATGAGATCAATTCATATTTAAAAGTTTTCTCTTTAATCATCTTTGAATACATAATGAATTAGGCTCTCATCACGGAAGGGATTATGAGAGAGGATCTGAGCAACGGCTATGCTATTTTAGCAGGGAAATTTTTTAGTTCTTCCTTGAGTGGTAAGAATCATCATTATGATATTTTCTACCAAATAATTAGTGGGAAGAGAATTCAGGGTAGTGGAAACCCAAATGAAGATCATGTTCTATTCTAATGCTATCAATGTGGTATGTTTTGTCACAAGTTACCAAAGTATTCTTACCCTGTATTCAAGTGTCTTATTTACAGCAGACTGGGTTATCATCAGAGGTTTTGTTCAAACATTCCATAGCATACTTGTGGAATAAGTTCATGACAAGCACCAAAATCAGAAAGGGGTTCAGCTACACCTCATCAGGATTGTAGTTAGAGTTTTGCAGACCATTCAAGCTGAGTTAGGGGACGTGGTACACCATTGCATGAGAAACCATACCATGAAATGGAAATAGATCAGGGTAGTTATAATGGATCTCAGAGAAGAGGGATAAGTTAATTTTACATTATTCATACTATCCAACTAATGTGGATGTAATATTTTCTACTGTTAGAGGAACGATTCATGTATCATCTATCCTAGCTTGTGTTTTTTTTATACAGGTTCATTTCATTCTTTTCTATCTTCATGTTTTTAAAATGGTTTTGGGATTGGATTTGGAAATTTTAGATAGTATTTTAACAATTTACACACCATTGGAAGCATGTTTAGATAATTTGAAATTTTTCAAGGCGTGTTCTCTAGAGATTGGTGGTAACCATTTATTTTTTGAACCGTTAATGATATAAATGATAGGATTTGACTTGATTCTTGTTATGGATTGGTTGGTTTTATACCAGTATCATATCAATTGTTATAGTAGGAGAGTTACTTTTCTATAATGGTGGAATATAGCATGATTACTTTCCTCTAGTGTTAGACCATTTTTGAGATGTTTTCTTTGATGAGTTCTATGGCCTACTACCTAAGCGAGAGGTTGAGTGAATGATCAAGTTGGTTCTGAGAGTAGAACCAGTTTTTATCCTGACTTACCAAATGGAACCATCATAGATTTAGGGGTTTAAAGTTTAGTTGGAAGATCTATAATTTAAAGGCTTCATACGGCCAAGAACATATTCTGGGGGTTCTCTAGTTCTCTTCACCAAGAAGGCTGGTGGATATTTTCACTTGTGAGTGTATTATCAGAGGTTGAACCAAATGAAGATCAAAAACTGGCATCCTCTTCCGTACATTGATGATATTTTTTATCAGTTTATAGGTTATAAGATCTTCTCTAAGATTTACTTGATATCAGGATATCATAAATTAAGGGTGAGACTATCATACATACCTTGTAATGCTTTTAGGATCAGGTATGGCTTGTATAGATCCATAGTGATGTCATTTGGGTTGACTAATGTGCATGCGATATTCATGGACTTAATGAATAAGATCTTTCATCCTTTTCTGGATCAGTTTGTGGTGGTTTTAGTCAATGATATCTTAGTGTAATCCCATTAAAAATATGATCATGCTAAACATATTGACATCATCCTGAGTACATTGAGAGAGAATCAACTTTATGTCAAGCTAACTAAATGAAATTTCTGGATAAACAAAGTGCACTTATTGGGCCATGTAATCTCTAAGGAGGGAGTGTCATTATACCCATATAAAGTTATAGTCGTGATATCTTGGGAACATCCAGAGAACATCTTTGAAATTCAGAGCATTATGGGTTTAGTAGGTTATTACTATCATTTTATCCAAGATTTCTCCTATTTGGCAGCACCAATGTTTGGGATAACCAATTAAGGGGTGAATTTTGTTGGTATGATTATTTTAAGAAATATTTTCAAGAGCTAAAAGGAATTATAACCTTAGTACCTATCTTCACTTTACCTATTCTAGGTAAAGAATATGTCATGTATTATGACGCATATGGAGTTAGACTCTGAGCATTTCTAAAGTAGTAGAATCTTGTGATTTCTTATGGATCTAGACAAATGATACCACATGATAGGAATTAACCTACTCATGATCTGGAGTTAGTAGCATTGATACAATCCTTGAGATGTTGGAGACACTGTCTCATGGGTGAGAGGTTTCTGGTATACATGGATCACAAAATCCTAAGGTACATATTTTCTCAACGGGGACCTAAACCTTTAGCAGAGGAGGTGTGTTGATTATCTTCCATCTTTCAACTTTGAATTGTCATATACACCAATAAATGGAAACATCATTGATGAACCTTTGAGCTAAAATACACAAATAGAGGTACTAAAAGAGTCTTATGATGAGTGGGTAATAATTTCTATCTTTGCATACATGCATTTGAATTTTCAGGAATCTCAGGGGTGAGTATATTTGACATCAACATCTGTTATACCCATGCTTTTGAACTGGATTAAGTCCAATAAGTTTTTTGATAAAAAAGGCTCAGTTTTGAGAGACAAATTATTTAAAGGGGGGGCTCTATCGGGGTGTTATCTCAGTAGTGGAAATTTTATTCTTTTATATGGTTGAGTTTGGGTACCTAGGGGCCAATGTGAGGAGGTGATTATGTGGTTTCATACATCTAAATGGGCGGTGAATCCTAGTTTAACAAATATGTATCATGATATCCATAGAGATTATTATTGGTCAGGAATAAATAATGAAGTGGAAAGATTCTTGGCTAGATGCTTCACTTGTCGTCATGTGAAAGTCGAGCATCGAAGGCCAAACGATATTTTTCAGCCTTTACACATTCCAGAGTGGTAATGGGGTAATGTCACAATGGATTTTGTGATAGGACTACCCAGTCTGACACATAAGAATGATGGTGTGTGGGTTTTTTTGGATCGATTGACTATGGTATCCCACTTCTTACCTGTCATAGAAACCATTATAGTTGAATATCTAGGAAATATTTACATGTGTGGGGTGGTTTGGTTTCATAGTATACATAGGACTATTGTTTTAGATAGGGATCCTCATTTCACATCACATTTCTAATAGGGTATTCATAAGGATATAGGAATTCTAATTCTTTTAAGCATAGAATATAATCAACAAAGTAATGGTCAATCTGAGTAGAATTTTTAGGTTATGTAGGATATGTTATGAGCTTTTGTTTTGGATTTTGGTGGTTCATGGGAGATACATATGGAACTCATCGAGTTTTCATATAATAATATCTTACATGATTCCATCCAAATGGTACATTTTAATTTTTTTTATGGTAGTCCATTTCATTTGCCTCTATGTTGGATGGAGACAGGTGAGTTAGCATTTATTGGGCTTAGACTCATACAGGAGACATTTGAAAAGGTTCAGTTGATCAGATAGTGGTTGGTGACCACAAAAAGCAGGTAGAAATCATATGCTAACCATTAGAGATTCCCTCTTGAGTGAGAGTTTGGTCATCATGTTTTCCTTTGGGTGTCTCCTAGGTTGGGGTAACGTCATATATAGAACAGGGAAAGCTAGTGCCCATGTTTTTTAGGCCATTTGAAGTAGTAGAAAGGGTTGGTCTAGTGGCATACTCTCTAATAATTCCATAGTGCTACAGTGTCCTGCACGATGTTCTCCATGTGCCGCAACTACGAAGATATCATCCATACCCTTACCATTTGATATAGGTAGAATACATCGAGCATAGTGTTGATGAATACTTTGAGGGGAATCAGATATGGGTTATGTATTGTAGTGAGAGATGTCTTCAAGGTCAAACTATACCATTGGTTTGAGTGCAGTGGAAGCATGGGGGAGTTTAGAATGAGACCTAAGAGAGGGTATTTGATATGTGAACACAATGGTTTAACTTTTTCACTGATACTTCACAATGATGTTGGGATCATCTCAGGGATGATTTTTTATAAGGTGGGGAGGTTGTAAGATCCCATCTTTTCCAAGGTATTCATATCCTTGTGTTTTTTGTTTAAGCCTTAGTGGTTGTGTCTTGTTCAGATATGGATATCCTTTATTGGATAAAATGACCTAAATTATGGGGATATATTCTTGTTTGAATATAATGGACTCTTTTTATAAAGGGGTTAAGTGTTTAATGGGTTCTTGGTAAGTTAAGAATCTTTAAAGGAGGTTTGGAGGGTTAAAGGAAAAATGGGATTAAAACTAAATTTCAAAACATTTACACATTGTGTAAGTGTATTACGCATCATGTAATTGTTTGTGGGTTTTAATTAAATAAATATTAGGTGATGGGTTTTTCATTGAATTCCATTACAAACATTTACACGACATGTAATTGTATTACACAATATGTAAATTCCCAACCTGTTATCTTAAACATACTGTGTAGTTGATTTTTGTTGTAATATGCTACATCTCTTCTCCTCTCAACCTAGGGAGACCCTCTAGGAGATTTTGGAGTGCTAAACCCCATTCCAAATATCTCATTCACATGATTGATCCTTGATAAGTATTTCCAGTCATGTTTCTTCCTTATCTTCCTTTTTCTCCAACTATTATAGTGAAATCATTTTCCAAAATTGCATTATTGGTTTTGATCTTGATAAGTTTTGATCTAGGAACCTCTACAAATTTATCTTCACCTTATTCCTCTTGTTATTTTCCCATAGGAATCTTTTTTGGATCATCGGTTAAAGGTATGGGTCTAAATATTAACCCTATGGTTTGATAATTGTCTTATTTATAGAATATTGTGATTGCACCAATTTAGGTTGCACCTAAATAAATTTAATATAATTGAATTGGGTAATGGATTATGGTGTGTTTAGAATGACATGTGACCTAGGGTGATTTTTTTATAGAATCCCAAAATTCTTGATTAATGCTTATTTGTATAATTGTTAATCAATTTTAAATTGATTTAAAATGTGTCATATGAAAGAATAATGGTAATTATCATAATTAACCTTTGAAATATATGATGTCATATTGTGATATCCATGTTGTATGATAAGAATTTAGTTCTATGCTAAGATGATTATATAACAGGCTAGGCCCTAGCACTTACACACGTATATGTTGTAATGCAGATAGTGAGTAGGCTTAGCCCATTCTAATAATATAATGCTTATAGAAATTTGATCAAGAAATGTTGTAATGTTTATAGGGATTTGACCTAGATTGGTTTATGAGACTTTACCATGGTTATATGGTGGTGGTTGGCATGGTTTTAAGACATGCTCAGAGATATTTCATCATGGAACCAAAGTAGGTTATTTACCTTGGTTATTTGGCTATGGTTGGCATGGTCATAAGACATGCTCAAAGTGATTCCAGAATGGAGCTAAAGTAGGTTGTTGTGGTATTTTATTAATTGTTGAATTAATTTAATGTACCTATTTATCGCTTTATTTCATACACTACATATTAGGCTGGTTATTTAGACACAATGGGGTTGACCTACTAAGTTATACTCACACCCTATTCAGGTCACTATTTTGTACCCGAGTAGATTACATAGATATAGGTTTGGACAAGGGAAAAGGACCTTGTTGTTAATTTCTTGTTTGTTAGTGGGATGGAGATTAGAGATTGTACCGAAGTGGGTTTTGAGACCAGGGACTTTGAGTATTTTATTTTTTGGGTTATTCTTTTCCTTATATTGTTCTAGCATGACATTTAGTTACATTCCATGACATCATTTCATTATTCCTCTATTATTATTGGATTATTTCATTGGATTTTATTGTTATCTTCCACTATGTTTTTACTTTGATTATTATTTCCATTTTATTATGATTTTTTCTTATGCCATGACACTTCATACCAAGGGGTATAGTTTCCACACTATACACTCTACACCCCTCTATTGGTAGGTAGCCTCTAGAATATGGGGTGGTACGCTTGAGGTCTCGTAACCAACCCCTTCAAGCCATGTGAGAGATTTCTGGATTGGGGGATGTTACATGTGTGATCATTTTTAGCCTCATATAAATATGCATCACATAAAATAGATAAACATACACTTTAAAAAAGTGACTTCATCATGAGCTTTATAATGGTTGATTTTTCAAGAAGATAAACCAACCTATGACCCTGGAGATAAAACTCCTTAAGATAGACTTTTCAAGAGTTATAGAATTACACCATTGACCTCAATATCTTTTTGGATGATTTCACCTCAACTTAGGTTCTGAACCACCTCCTCTCATCAAAACACTATCAGTTACATTTTTTTTACTCAAATATTGTGAGGGTAACTAGGGGTATAGGATACATAAAATAAAAAATGGATACACTGGTCCAATATAATAACGATGATATAGATTACATGTACTTTTTCATATTTAATTTAACAAAATTTTATTACATATAAAAACTAATGTAATAATATTAAATTAAACAAAAAATCAACACATACATTTGTAAGACAAGATCATGATCAACCACATGCATGCAATGACATCACTTTCATACATGCTAGAATTCATTTCAAATTAATCTATTAGATAATATAAATTTCTATTGAATTAATAATTAATGGTTTTATTAATTAATTAATTAATTATCTTAATAATTAATCAATAAATTCCTAGAGATACATAAAATTCGCATCCACTGTATTTTTAAATTAGTTAATTTTATTTAAAACTACTTAAGTTTTTTGTATATACTTATAGGAAACTTGGCTTGTACCCATCAGAATTACACAATGTTTTGTTCAGTCATGTATCATATACTTAACTATAATCAAACTTACATAGATTTTCATATTATTGGGAAGAATGAAGTTCCATGAGTCAAACTATAACACCCCATGTTACTGTTGTGTTTTAATATTCATCTATTTTTTGGATGTTTTTATTTTTTGAGTTTTTTGAGTTTTTTTCAAAAAAAATCACTTTTTTAGTGTCTCTTAGATTGGGTTTTCTTAGTAGACAACATGAGGTAGCAATGAAACCCATTCTGTAGGCTTGATACTATTATTTTTTAATTCTTCTAACATCATTCATCAAGACATGATGGGTCTTCCAGAAAATTTTTAGACCCATTTTGTTCTTGGGGTGGACCACATGGTTGGTGCATAGTTTGGAGTAACCATGCAACCAAAATATAGAGGTTACCAGTGGTTTTCCAGTACGATCCGCATAGTTAGCACATAGTTTATCCTTTGATTCCCCTTTGTTTTGTGTTCCTTTTGGAACCCCCCCCCCCCACCCTCACTCATGATCACTTGACCCTCCATGATGTTTATAGATCACTCTCCATTATACTCCTTCAATTATTGGCTCATACCCTATGTTTTTAAAGTGGTTTATAAGGTAATTTATCTTATTCTCTTTATTTTCTCCCCTTATTTATTCCTCTATATATTTTCCATATGTGTTTCTCTCCTCCTAGAATCCTAGATTGTTTTCAAATCTATTTTTTGAGGTTTGGGTTGATTCTGACTTAGGGTTTCAATTATTTTGGGTATATATAGGTGGATTCTTTGATCATTTGAGTTTTTTAAATGGAATGGAAAAATGTGTGGATTTATTTACACTGATTTAATTTGGGTGTTTCTATGGTATTATTTTATTATAAACTTAATGAGTTCTTGAGTTTTATAAAATCATTTCTAAATTAAAGGATATGAATATATGATTTTTAAATGGTAATATAAATGGTTTCCTTTGGGAATGGTGTCCTAACACAAGGTTTTTTTCCTCTAGAATCCATATTTGGCTTTTGAAATAAATGTTTCCATGTTCCAAGCATCCTTGAAATAAATAATGTGACATTATAAAAAAATATTCAATAGTAAATTATTTATCGAGTGTTATTTTATGTATCCATGAAAGTTTCTAATTTTAAATGAATATTTCCACTTTTAAAATGTTTTGTGTGTGTTATGGTTTATTCAAATTCTATTAAGTTAAAAAAAATTAAAAAATGGGAAAGTACTCGTAATCCTGATTTAGTTTTCTTGTAATTCTTTTTAGGGAAATTTTACAGAAAATGGTTCATAGCATGTGAGAGCCTCATTGATTTCCACTTATATTTTTTCATAAAAATGGTTGTTTTATCATTTCTTTAATGGATATACAATTTGATAGGGGTTGTTCTATGTGAGGGTATTAAAGGTGAGGTTTGGGATATTCATATGTCTACTTATATAATTATCTCGATTTTTGGTTCACTACATTGATTGGTTAGTAATTATAATTGAAGGAAATTATGCAGAGTCATGGATGAGTGCACAATCAAGTTTATTTTTTTGGCTAGATTCTGAACTGATTCATTATATATATATCATATGGTTATTCCCCTAATATCTTTAGTCTTATGGGATGATTTAGGGGTTAACTAGTTCAACGAGACTATTATAATGGACATGTTTTTATAGGCCATCCTAGGATAGCAGTCTCTAGTTCAATATTATATTACTTTATCACCTAAGGTATATCCTATTACATTTGTGTGTTGATTGGTGGTTCATTATGGGATTTTTTATTTCTTGGTTGTTATGTACACTTATTCTTATTACATGTGGAACCACATTCTTTTCCTGGTGTATATCACTCCATTAATGTAGTGATGCCCCAATCTGGTATTCTTTACTCATTCATGTTCAAATTCATTTCTATAATTATCAAAAATATGATTTTGCAAATTTTTTGTGAAATGTTTTCAAGTTTGTATTGGGAATAAGTTTTAAAAGTGAAGGATTATTTCCTTAAGAATGACTTTTTAGGAAAGGATTTTTAATGGGTTTTAAAAGGGTTTTTCCCAGTTTCATAAAATTGGTTAAGATGCATTCCTTATTTTTCAAGTGATTTCACCAGTTTTTCTCTTAAATAATGAAATGAATATGTGACTTATTTTTTATGAGTTCATGAGATAGAGAATCGTATTTTTTTATTTTTTTCAAACTATCATTCAGGACATGTTTAATCAAATTAATTGTAGAAATTCCTTGGTGGGATCCTACTAGGACATTTTCTCACACCCTCTATACACACAATATTGTGGGTTGATGAATTCCCTATTGTTTCATATATGTTATAGTATTCCTTCATTTTGGGTATAGTTTTTAATCTATGATAATCGTGAGTTGGACATAGAGAGAAACCATAGTTCTATAGAGGTGCTTATGGCATATAATAGTTTGTTTTTATTTTTTATGTTTATGTATCATCCAAGATGAATCTTCTTTTATTTTTATTCAATTTATTTATTATATATTTTTTAAGATATTTGGATTCTATTTATTTTTTTAAAGGGTTATATCATTATCATTGATTGTGAATCATTTGGTTTGATTGTTTATTTTGGTTGTATATTTTGATGTCAAAAGATGACCAATGTATGGATAGCCCATGTTAGACAATTAGTCAATGATCTATTATGAATTAACTATGATTTTAGGGTGAAATAATTCCCAAATGAATATTCTTTGATTACCATGAACCTTTTGATAACATTTATGGATTAGTAATCCCCTTCAAGACTTGTAGTGAGACAAGTTGGGTGATGTGTTTGGTTAACCCAAACTAGTTGGTTATAAATGGTATCATAGCCTAGGTTCTATTGTCCTAGGATCTTGATAATTACCTCTCTCTTTTTGGGTGTGTTATGGTAGTTGGAGGTAAGAGCATCAGGACTCGTGTAGAGTGCATGGAGAAGTTCTTGGATATATCTTACTTTTAATGAACTTATAGTTACCATGGGCATTTTGGTTGTGTAACCAATGAAGATTTCATAAAATTTTATCCTTAAATATATTATATATAAATAGGTTTTTTTTTCAAACACTACCAAAATAAAATGAAATAAAAACATTGATATATTTTGAATATTAAATATTTTGGTTAAAAAATAGTCATTAACTTAGCTGTTACAAATGGAAGTAACTAAATAATAAAACGAATAAAGAAATTTGGAGAAACTACATATAAAAGCATAAGTATTTCATATTAATCCAAGATATCTTATCTTAGAAAGTTGGTAGATTCACTAGTGGTTTCCCTAGACTAAACCCAATCTGAGCTCGAGCAATTACAACTTGAGTGAAATCACTTTCGGGAAAAGATTATGACTGTAGAACTCAGTGTGAAATCCATGATAGTGGAATCACCCCCTGCAACAACCAAAACTGGTTATCATGCCCTTATATCTTATGTGAAGTTTATTATGGGTTTTTTTAGTAGAAATTAGTATTATATCCACATGTATATTTTTTATATGTAATTTAATGGTAATGTCAATATAAAATCCATTTTATACTTAAAACATTTTATTTTTCTTTGTTATATTAAAATTAACTTAGTTCACCTTTAGATATGAATAAACATAAAAATTAAATTACCTTCCATTCAACATATATATTCCTTGATGATAAATAACAATAAAGAATCGTTATGATTTTAAAAAGCTATTTATCAAAGAGAAAAAATTTCAATTATATTTTGTGATTTTTTTAAAGTATCAATTTCTTAAATTTTAGAAATTTAATTTGATAAAATTAAAATCATTTATGGATTTAACATGGTAATATTACATGAAGAGTAATTGTAATTTTATAAATTAAATTATTTTTAGGATAATAGTGAAAAATACAATTTTTTAAAGTATTGTGGCTTTTGTATCATCACTTGGATATAATCATAACAACTTAAGAAACATTTTTATTGAAAAAATATATTTATTTTAATTAAATTTATATATTTTAAAATATAATTTTTTAATTACAATCTAATATTTTATATTTTATAACATAAGAAATATTTTATCCAAAACTGTTTAAAATACATTATACATTTGTATTTTCAAAATATTTTTTACCAATTAAATAGAATTAATTTTAAAAAAAATAAAATTAATGGGTCAAAATTATTTAATAAGGTCCACTTTATTTTTAGGTTTACTTTAGAAAAACGATTATTTTTTCAAGAATAATACTTTTCTAAATATTGTGTATGTTTAAAATAAAATCAATAAATTTTAAATAAAATATATAATATAATTTTTTTAATATATATAAAAATTAATTATAACTAATTTAATCTGTAATCAGTGTTAAAGAAATTAATAACACTTAATGGATAAAAATAGAATTTTTCTGAAAAGAGTTTTTCAACACATTATATGTTTGGATTTTAGAGTTAATTTTATCCTAGTTAGAAATTGAATTAGAATATATGGATCCCAAATTCATACTCCTCATGTTGAGACTATGAAATAAGGCTCTACTTATATTTTTATTAATAAAATTATTGAAATTATTAAAATTTAATTAAGAGTCATAAGTGTTAAAATGACTAATCTAAGATCACTCTAATTTTCCTAAATTAGCTAGACTTTTAGAAATTATAAAAAATTAAAAAGTTACAAATTCTTACCTAAATTTATCACCAACATTACCTCACCTAACTTTTATTCCTTTCCATTCTTACCGCTTACCTACCCTTCTTTTCCATGGAAGAGTCTCTCTTCTTCACTTATAACATGATAATCACTTAAACACTTTCAATACCCCACTAATATTTGAATATTTCATTGATAAAATACCATAATTACCTCTCCATTATGTTCTTTAAACTCCCTAGTTTTCTTGTCCACCAAAAATTATCCTAATTCCCTCAAATCTAAGGCCATCATCAAGTGGAAGTTCAAGGTCTCAATGAAGGTATCACATCTTTCTTAACATTTCTTTTTAGTTCTTTACATTATAAACCAACCACAACCATAGTATAATAATAACATAATCATCATTATTTTTATGTTATGTTATTATAATAATGTTACAACAATTATCTATTCCCTTCCATCTACTAATAGAAATAATCATTGTTGTTAGTGCATGTGTGCGGATTATCGTATCCACAAAGTGACACTTTTTATTTTTCATCACCACCCCTAATGGATGGTATTAATTATGGTATTGATGAATAAATATGATTTATGTAATTTATTTATGATTCATAAATGATCACTTACTATCCACCATCACCCCTCACATTTTTTGAGTAACAGAAACCCTAATTGTGCGTTGTGCGGACTACTGCCTCCACAAAGAATTAGTTTTTCATTTTTCTTCTAGTTTTTTATTATTTATGAAAACATATTATAATATGGTTTAAAATAATAAAAATATAAAAATAGTATCGTTATGATTCTTTTATAATTATATTATATCAAAATATATATTCCATTACCCTTATTCAGTAATCGAGTTAAATTGTGCCCAAGATTAGGCCGGTTTGACCACCTACTTGAATAATGCTATGAAATTATATAATGGATTATTAAGGAAAATTAATTTCTGGTATAATATGACATAAATAAATAAATAAATAATGTTTTAATAAATTATACATAAATATTTATCTCGTTAATTAAGAAAAAACCCCTCATAGGTTGAAAATAAACAAAACAATGTTTGTCTTCGATTTCATCTTCTAGGATAATGAATAATGTACTTATGAAAGGAAATTTAAAATTCATAAAAAAATTATAGTATTCCATTATTATTAAATTATATAAATTTTAATTATTAACTTTTAAATAAGAACAAACATCGACAATGCTCCTATGAAACTACTACAAATGGTCATAACTGTAAACACCTGGTGTGGGAAAATAGGAAAAAATAACTAATAAACATTTATATATGATTATAAATGAAAATTATAAATAATTTTTGGTGTTAATATGGTTATAAAATATTATATTAACATATATATTTTTATAAGAGTTATCATTTCATTCAGAAAAGAGGGGAAACTAGGTAAGGGTTTCTTTGCCTCAAATTTGAATCCCTCGATACATGTTTATGCTATGTATGATGTTTCATTTTTTGATGGTGTAAATACTTCCCTATTATCATTTCTTAACAATAATTCATTATATTTAATGTTTTATAATATTTTTTCCATGTTCATTCTCTCTTAGAGTTTTTATTCAAAAGATACAAAGGTTATACAAGTTTTCATCTCAACTTCTCTTCATTGAGACATCTTTTAATGTTTTGTACAGATTTATTGTTACTATAGTGTATATACAATTCAAGAATTTATGTTTAAATGCTATATGATTTAATATTTAGTATTTAAAGAATTATATTATATTAAATATTCAAATTAATTTTGATTCCTAAATTACTAAATACATAAGGGTCTTTTTGTGACTTCATTGTCTTTATTGAGTAATAAAAACTCATCTTTGTCTACTATCATTCATGATTGATCTATTCTAACCAATTATTATTTAATGGTTTATTACAAATTATTTTCTATGTAAATAATTTTTAACAACAAAAACTTATTCCATAAATATTTTAATGTTTTTTTAAATATTTTTTTTAAGAATAATTCCTATTAATTTTAATTGATTTTTCTTTCATGTCCATATTTTTACTCCCCACAAATATTATCCATTACCTAGTGGAAACATGAACTATTTTTAATATTTAATGATCATTTTATTATTCTTATTTAATTTTAAATCAATTTTTTCTTTATCCTTTTTGATGATGTGGTTGTTCAACAAGGTTATCTTAATAGGTTCAAAATGTTTTTCAATCCTTTCAAAACAAAAGGTTTTATAATCCAATTCACATCTTATTTTGATGAAATTTAAGTACTTTTAACGTATTCATGATTAAATATTATTTTTTAAAGTAAATTTTTTCAAAGTATTTTCACTTCCCCTTTTCAAAAAAAATATTCTCTTTCAAGTTTCCATTATTAAAGATAATCTTCAAAAGTAAAAGTTTTCAATGTATTTTCACTTCTCCTTTTTTAAAACTTGTTTAATTTCAAGGATATTTTATTTTAATCTCTTTATAATATGGTTTTATAAAATTATTATAATTACCTTCTCAAAAAAATTTGAAAGTAATTCACAGTTTATATTTTATAAACAAATTTTAAAAGGTTTTTTGAAAACTTTTGTATTTTCACTTTAATTTTTTCTCCAAGGATTATCTCCCATGAATTGATTTTTTCATCATCCTATATAAGTTATAATGTTTTTTATCCTTTTTTTATAGTATTTTGATATCATATGATTCCTTAAGTTCATGAAAAGTTATATGTCTAAGAAACTCATTCTTTTTTCCATGGGTTATTTAAGTTTTGATGATGTTTGATTTTAAGTGGCACACATATGTATGAATGATAAAGTGTGGTGTAATATATCACCCTCAAATTAATTATTTTATATTTATATCTCATGATATTTTCATTTGTATATATAATGTGTTTTTTCACATATGTACGCCCCTAATGGGTTTCCTCACATTTTCAAGTGTAGATATAATGAGATTTTTTACATGGGTGTGTCCATAATGGGTTTTCTCGCTTGGGTTTTTATATTATTATAGTTGTGACACACTTCCAAGTTGTCAAAAAAGTTGTTATAAATTTTCAATATGGATTTAATTTCCTTAAAATTTCATGTATTCATGATTATGACTTGTTTTTAATGTATTTCACATTTTTATATCATGCCCGCCTACACTATAATTATTGATATATGTTTTGAGATATGTAATATCATTTATTATTCCTAAATGATCTACTTATGATCTTATTATTTTCATAAATGGCCTTATGATATTTTATCAATATGTGTATTCCTTCATCATATTCTCCCTTATACTTATGATCAAACACTTTACGATATGCCTTTTCCCTTACAAAGGGTTTCAGCTCACCCATTTCTTATATTTCCAATACACATGTTATGAAGATTATTATATCATAATAGATTTCATGAAAGGGTGTGTAGGAGAATTTTTATGTTTAAAAGTTTGCGAGTCTTGTAAAATAATAATTTTTACATAGAAATTCTCTAGGCACTAAACCTTTTGGTATTTGGTTTATGCGATTATTTGTGAGATATATTATTTAAATCATGGTATTAATTTATTATTTATGTTATGTTTATATTAGGTCACTTAATTTGGTATCAAAGTAGGTTTTAGTTATCTTTGGATATTATTTTATTTATTTTGATGATTAGTTTAGAGAACCTTAGTGAAAATCCTATAGATGAGTCTAAGTATAGGATGATATCCTGGAATATTATAATGTATTGAGTAAATGGTCTTCCCTAGAAATATATCCATGTATGGATACTACAAGTGGTTACAAGATCTATCATAGTTGAACCTAGGGGTAATCACCCTCAAAAGTGTTGATTGAGAATTGACTTGATCATCACCCATATGCACAATGTGTGGGCCTAAGACTGTCACCTATTTTAAAACTCTCGAGGGATAGATTTTATTGATCATGTGCTCATTATAAACCACTATGAAGTATTCATTTCCTAATTAGTTTGAGGGATTAAATTGAGAAACATAAGATAACCCAACATAAGGTAACCTAGGTGAAACTAAGATTGATATAGTTCAAACTAAAGGAACTTTGGGTCAACATGATAATGTCAAAGAATAATACATTTTAAGGTCTAGTTACTTTTATTAGTATGATAATTCCCCAATATTATTAATGTTTTATCACTCATGTTAACCTGTTTTGGTTTTGGGGATGAATGGGACCAATAAGAACTAAGCTAATCATGAGTTTGAAGGGAAATTTGATTATTACCTCAACAATAAACCCATTGGAATGAGATATAGAGTGACAAATTTTGTAATTATTCCAAACCAACTATCATAAAACATTATTAACAATGTAGTTGTAGTTGAAATCCAGAGTGCTCCAAATAAAAAAAGGATGTAGGATCATGAAAATTAAGGTAATAAACATGAGGATAGAATTGATACTCAACCACCTATATGTCAAAAATATGGCTATAATCATTAATGGAATTACCTCAAAAAGACTGTAATATTCTTTAATTATGGAAAATGTGGCCATCGAGCATCAAAATATTGAGGGAAAATAGGTAGTTTAGTCAACATGAGGAAATAAGGTATAACTCTTCCTAGGGAACCACTAATAATTAAATGTATTATGTGTGGATAAATCTGGCACTATCCAATCCAATACATTGATCCAAGTGTTTATAAGGATTTTAGGAATCCACAACCTTTTAGACACATGGAGTAAGGAAAGATCTATGCAGTGACTGTCGAGGAAGTGGATAGTGGTAAATAGGTGTTCACTTACCCTCCAACCATAATTAGTGTATGTATTTTGGTTCTACCAACCCTATTATATCTAGGATTATTTCCAATAACATCCATTCAACATCCTATGTGATTTTTTTTTAAGAAAATAATTTAGTGGTATGATTATTATGTTTGAGGAAATAAACTTTATCAAAACTATAATATTATCCTTTAAAGAAAAAATGATGATTAATTTTATTTTTGAATTAGAATGTCTATCTTCACTTTGACTCCATATTTATTTCTATAATAAAGGAAAACATATTCTAAATTAAATATGAAAATTTATTAATGCAAGTTCGATTATGAAATATCTATGAGGAAAAATGAATCCTTAACATTGGCCCTAATACCTATTTATGAAATATATTTCCTAGAAATGGTTAGGGAAACTAAGTTTTTTCTAGTCTTACCACTGATATTGAGGATCATATCTTGAGGAATTTAAATATTTTCTCTACATTTACCTATTCTTGCAAGTAAATGATAACTACAATTATGAGGAAGAAATTTATTTAACGGTACTAGAATATAATGGCCCAAAATTTCACAACATTTTATAAAATAAATGATATATTAAATAGTCTTATTCAAACACAATAAAAATTGAAAATGAAAGAAAAATGTTCTTATATTTTTAATATTAAATATGACCATTACAACTTAGCCATCAACTTAGCTGGTTTAAATAGAAGTAGCCATATTTCAAAATTAACAAATAAATTAGAAAGAAATGGAATCAAAAAGCAGAATTATTCCATATGAATCCCACTTTTATAATATAATAATTGAAGTAGCTTCACTAGGGTTTCCCTGGACTAATATGAATCGAAACTTGACCTTTTATGACTTGAGAATAATATCTTATGCGAAAAGCTTAAGCTTATAGAAATCAATGCATAATTTATGCTAGTGGAATCCCCACCTTTGGATTCCACTACTTGTTATCTTATTATTAAATCTTATGTGGAGGTTATAAGGGGTTTTTTTATTATAAATTAGTATGATGACAACATGTAGTTTTTTATCTATAGAATCGAACAATCATATCAATATAAAATCTATTTTAAGATTAAAAACTTTTTCTTTGTGTTCCTATATTAAAATGAACCTATATCACTTATAGATATGAATATAAATAAAAATTAAATTATCATTAATTAAATATATATTCCTTAATAATAAATAAAATAAATAAATACTTATCCTTTTAAAAATCTATTTATCAATGTGAATAGTCTTCCATAATATTTTGTTATTTTTTTAAACTATTGAATTCTAAAATTTTAGAAATTTAACCTGGAAAAATTAATTTTTTTTAATTTATCACGGTTACTTAATCTTAAGATTATTTTTTTGTATTTTTTAAAAATAATTAATTTTTTGGTGATTAGTGAAAAATATCATTTTTGAAAATACCATGAATTTTGTTACATCACTTTGATATAAGCATAACCTAAAACTTAGGAACATTTTATCTTGAAAAAATAAATGTCTTCTAATTAAAAATATATATTTTAAAATATAATACTTTAATTATAATCCTATATTTTATATTTTAAAACATGAGCAATATTTTCTCAAAAAATGTTTTGAATATATTAACATTTGTATTTTTAAAATTAGTTTTTATAAATTAAATAAAATGAAATGAATCTAAATTAAAGATAATTGGGTCCAAATTATTTAATAAATACCACATTATGTTTAGGTATAAAGGCTAAGTTAGCTTTGGTAAATATTATTTACCGAGGTAAAATGATTATTTTTCAAAGAAAAATACTTTTTTGAATATTATGTATTTTAAAAATTAAATGAATCAATTTTAAATTAAATATATAATATAATGTTTAAATATATTTATAATTTAATTAAAAATCACTTATTGGGTAATCAATTTTAAATAATAATAATAATAACACTTAATAATTAAAATGACATTTTTATTGAAAAAATTGTTTTTTAACAAATTATATGTTTTGATTTAAAAGTGAGTTTTCTCCTATTTAGAAACTAAATTAAGATAAATAGAGCCCAAAACATTATTCAAAACGTCAAAAAAATTAACAAGGGTCTACTTATATATTTATTAACAAAATAATTTATATGATTAATATTTAATTAATAGAAATAAGGGTTTAAATGACTAATCTAATGTGGATCAAATTTTCCTAAATTTACATGATATGTAGACCCTCTACAAAACATAATTTCACATTAAAATTAATTAATACAAGTCTCACCAACCTTAACTCATCTCACTAACCTAAATTTAATGACTTTACACTAATACCCCTTACTTACCATTCGTTTCCATGGAAAAGTCCACCTTCCCCAATTATAAATGGGGAATCACATACACACATCAATACCGCACTCATATTTCAAAATTTACTTTAAACCATACACAACTTTATTCTCCTTGATTACATTACATTCCCTACTTCCCTAGGTCATCACAAATTATCCAAGTCCCTCAAATCTAAGGCCTCCATTAAGATGAAGTTCAAGGTATCAATGTTAATATCACATCTTTCATAACATTTCTTTCTTATTCTTTCCATTATAAAAAAAATAAACATAGTATAATCATAACATCATCATCATAATTTTGTTGATATATTATTATAATAATTTTAAAAAAGTCATTTATTATCTTACATCCACTAAGAAAAACAATAATCCTCATTAGTGTGTGTGCATGGATTACCACCTCCACAAAGTGGTGCTTATAGTTTTTCATCACCGCCCCTACGGATGGTCTTAATGATGGTATTTATGAATAAATATTATTTATAAAATTTTTATTATTATTTTTAAATTATCACTTACTACCCACCTTCACCCCTCTAATTCATTGTGTAACGGAAACACTAATGGTGTGTTGTGCGGACTACCACCTCCATGAAGAATCATTTTTTCATTTTTATTCTAGTTTATAATTATTTATAAAAACATCTTAAAATATGGATAAAAATCATAAAAAAAATATATAATTATAATTATTATTCTATTATAATTATATTATGTAAAAATAGAATATGCCTTAACCTTACTCACCAATTGAGTTAAAGTGTGTTCAAGATTGAGTCTGTTTGACCACCTACTTGAATAATGTAATGAAATTATATCAATATGATTATTAAAAATTAATTTCTGGTAAAATATATAATAAATAGGTAAATATATATGTTTTATTTAAAGTATACATCAATATTTAACACATTAATTAAGGAAAAACACTTCAAAGGTTGAAATGATCAAAAAATGTTCAGTGTCAATTTAATCTTCTAGGATGAAGACTAAAATACTAATGAAATGAAATTTAAACTTCTAAATAATTATTACTCATAAATTATATTAACATTAATAAACTTTTAATTGTAAATTTTTTAAAAACAAACACTTCCACCGCTCCAACCAAACTACTAAAAACTATCAAAATTGTAAACACTCGATTTGGAAAAATAGGAAAAAACTAACTAATATATATACAGATAATGATTGTAAATGAAAATTATAAATATTTATTAGTAAGAATATAGTAATAAAATAGTTTATAAATATAGTTATATTTTTACATAAGGTTAGAGAACATTCGACTAAATGGGTAAATAAGGTATGAGTTTCTTTGTCTAAAATTTGAATCCCTTGAGACATGTTTATGTTATTCACCATGTTACATTTTAGATGGTGTAAATACTACCCCATTATCATTCTTCATAATGATTTAATTATATTTTATTATTTATAATTTTTTTTCCATGTTCATTCTCTCTTGGAGTTTTGATTCAAAAGATACAAAGGATGTAAGGGTTTTCATCTCAACTTCAGTTTATTTAGACATGTTTTACATTTTTGCACCAATTTCTTATTTCTATGTTGTATATACTACCAAATGATAAATTTTGAAATATTAAATGATGTAATATATGTTATTTATATAATTTTAGGATTTTTAATCTTCTGATTACTTTTGATTCAAAAATTACTTAAGCCGTAAGGGGTTTTTTGTAACTCAATTATCTTCCATGAGTCATAATCACTCTTCACTGCCTATTGTATTTCAAGATTGATGTATTATAAAATATGATTATTTTATTATTTATTATATCGTATTTTCTTGTTAAATCATTTTTCACACCAAATAATACTTCCTTTATTATTTTAATCTTTCGTTAAAATTCATTTTTATTAAGAATAATTCCCATTACTTTTAACGGATTTTTCTTCCATGTCCATATATTTTCTTTCCATTGATTTTATCCTTTACCTAGTGGAAACTAATACTAATTTTATCTCCAATTATCCTTTTATTATCCTTAATTAATTCAAAATCAAATCTTTATTTATCCATTTTAGTGATGCGGGTTTTCAACAAGGTTATTTCAAAATATTCAAAAGGTTTTTTATCATTTTAAAATAAAATTTTTTATCATCCATTAAACATTTTTTTTGATAAAATATATTTATTTCTCAAGTATTCTTTGTGAAATAATATTTTTAAAAGTAAAATTTTTCATTGTTTTTTCACTTCCCCTTTTTGAAAAAATTGTGTTTTTTAAAAGTTCCTATTATTAATGTTTCTTTTAAAAAGTAAAATTTTTAAAAATATATTCACTTATCCATTTTGAAAACTTGATTATTTTAAAAGATATTTTATTTAGACCTAAATATAATAAGTGTTTTAAAAATTATTTTCTTTACCTTCTCAAAAAAATTGATATTAATTCACACTTCATATTTTATAAAAATGTTTAAAAATGTTATCGGAAAACTTTTGTATATCCACTTAAATTTTTTTCCCATGTTTTATCTCCCATAAAGTCATGTTTTGATCATCCTATATATTTTATTATGTTATTAATCCAATTTTGAAATTATATTTTTATTTCCTTTGATTATTTAAGTTCATATTATGTTTTTTTTAAGAAATCCATTCTTTTTCTGTGGGTTATTTAAGTTTTGATACTTGTTGATTTTAAGTGGAAATCATATATGTGGATGATTATGCGTGGTGTTCTATATCACCCTCCAAAGAATTGATTTAATTTTATATATCATGATATAGTTAGGAAATAGTATAATTATTTTTTTCACATAGGTGTGTGCATGATGGGTTTGCTCACATTTTTAGGCGTGGACATAATGAGTTTGTTCACATAGGTGTGGGAATAATGGGTTTTCTCATATAGGTTTTGATAGGATTATAGTTGTGACTTTTTTACAATTTTTTCATCAAGTTATGATAAAATTTCAATATGAATTTAATTTCCTTGAAATTCCATGTTTCTGAGATTATGCCTTATTTTTAAATTATTTTTCATTTTTATATCATTATCACATGTTTTATAATTATTGATATTTGTTTTGATCTATGTCATATATTTTATGCTTCATTAATAATATTTTCATGATCATTGGATTTTCATACATGATCTTATGAACTTTTATCAAGATATTTGTGTCATCATTATATTTTTCTTTGTGGTTATTATCTAACACAATATGATATGCATTTTCCCTTACTAAAAATTTGATCTCACCCCTTACTTATGTTTCAAATACCCAGGTTATGATAATGATTATATCGTATGATATATCTTTAAAGGTTATAGAGAAGAATAGTTATGTATAAAAAATTTCAGGTTTTTTAAATAATTTTTTATATGGTTAATCTCTAATACACTGAACCTTTCAGCCTTTTGGTTATGTGACTGTGAGATTTATTATTTAAATTATGTGATTAATTATTATTGAAGTTATGTTTAGCTTGGGTTGCTCTATGTTGATTATTTTAATTTTGTTTAATTCTTTATTGGTTGATTTATTTTGATTTTAGAAGGTTATATGTGAATACCTATTGAGTTTTATAATTGATTTTGCGAGTTCCCTCACGTTTTGGTATAAAATATAAGTATAACCATGGTTTCATGGTTAACATATAGGGTCTGTTAGACCATTAATATCCTATGAATATGGTTCTATTATATTCTTAGAGGCAGCAACATGATTGGTGCACAACAAGAAAAATTCTAATTTAAAAATGTGCACAGCTCTACATCCCTCCCAGTTTTTTTGTTTTGACTTCCTTGGGTTTTAGATGCTATTAGAGTGTTTCTCACTCCTTGTAGATGATTTAATTAATTAATTTATGATTATTTGACTTATTTGAAGTGGATTTTGTTTTTTCTATGTTATATTTCTTTTTATACATTATTTTTAAGAGTTTTTTGAATGAAAAGGGAGAATTCATAAAAAGTTTTAAAATAATTGGTTGATTTCATTATGAAATTTAGAAAATGTTTTTTAAAACCAAGTGAATTTTAGGTAAATGTTTATAAAAGGGATTACTTCTGTTTTTAGAATGATTTCAAATTGTAATAATGTTGTCATTTGGTTTAATTTTCTTTCAAATGATATGATTTATTTTTTTCAAGGAGGGTATATTATGAAGAAATAAAGGAAATCTATTTTTTAATGAATGTATTGGTAAAAAAACCTAAATATTCCCTTTAACATGTTTTTTGTAAAAATTATTTTATGAAACATTTTTTAAGAACCATATGTTGTTGTTATTTAGTCAATGAAATTGTTTGTCCTTTTCAAATAAGATGATGTGTTTTACTTGTATTTTTTTAAAGTGTGCATGTATTAGAAAAATGAATTTAATAATGTGAAATATCCTGAAATATATTTTGATTTTACTATGTGTTGATTGGGATTTTTACATTGGTTGGTAATGGGTTTAGTTTGTTTAATTGTTATGCACTAATTGGTTCATGTTCATGTCATGTGATATTTATTATATACCTCCCAAAAGGTCTTAGTGGAGGTAATAACTATGTTATTAGGGGTGTTTCCTCTTGTTTTATACCTTACCCTTTCGAGTAGTTTACATTACACAAACATTGAGTGGGTTAGTGAAGCTATAAACTTCTCTTTCCATGGACCCTAACCAAGGTTTAATTATTTTTCATAGCTTTAACCTAATGGTTTTTCCTTAGTTTGATTTTATGGTCTATCTTGAAAGGTTTTGGAAAATGAATTTAAAGAATAATTATTCAATGTGGTTTTGTTTAGGATTATTATCTATTTTATGGTTACTAGTATTATGGCTCCCTCTTTGGATTTTTAGTTGGTTAAATATTATTTTAATGTTTTTGAGATGGGTATTTTTGGATGTTACCCTTTTTGTAACTTCTCCAATAGTTTCTTTTTGGTTGGTTATATTATATTATGGGAATGATATTGGATTTTTTTTGTTATGGTCAAGATTTTAAAAGTTTTTTACTTGAGGGTTTCTATGGTTTTGGGATGATGTCCATTTGAGGATTAATTTTGTTGGATTGGACATGGGAGACCTTTGGATTCATGCTTAATATGATATGTAATGTCATGGACCCGCACTCTTGGATCTAGTTCCATAAACACATACTTTACATACTGAATTTGATAAAAACTTCAAATTCTCAAACCTAAATATCCCATAGTTATATGACTTAAAGGAAATATTTTATTTTATACATTCCCAAGTCCTTTTATGTATAAATACTTATATAATTAGGATAAAATATAATCTAAAAAACCATGTATTTCTTAATTTTTAGATATTTTGTCCATTATATAGGAAACCATTTAATCCACAAAGAGTCTTCAACATCTCCAAAAAATCCTACACAAAATAAATACTCTTAGGAATATCATGTGAAATACTTCTCTTCATAACCTTGGGAAATGGAAACAAAAAAGGGTTGTGCTAAAACACTTAGTAAGGTAAAATATATAACAAAGCTAATCATAGAAAAAACATGGCATAAATATTAACATAATAATAAGTATATAAAATGAATACATAATCAACTGAAACTAATATCATGCTATATTTGTAATAATAAATTAAATCATGGATATAGATAATACTAATTTTATACTAATGGAATGAATAATGGTGGTCATTAAAAACATACTTTCAAGGCCTTAATCCAATATATTTAATTTTTTTGACATTACAGTAATGATATATTGTTGAATTGGGTAGGTATACACCAAATACCCAAATATTTTTTGTATCATGAGACATATCGGTGCATTGAGGGGCTGTATAATTTTGGGCCTCATCCATTTCCTAATTAAGTCTATTATGTTCACCATAAGAATCAATAATACTTTTCATGCCATTCCCTAATGAACCGCTTACTGAATAAAAACATGAATATTAAAATAATAAAGAATCTGAAATATCAATACATGATCAATCTACTTTTGTAATAAAAAATAACCAATAATGTCAATACTTTTCCCTATTTTAATAAAAGGTATTACATGATCATAACCCATCCTGAAAAATAAGGTTAATGGTTAAACAATTCATAATCAATATGCCAATAATCATCCATAATAGAATAAAAATATATGGTATGCCAACATAATAACATTCTTTCTAGGAGAATGTTATCCAATAGGGATTATATGAAATGTGGTGTCCACACCATATATATAAATGGGTATATGACTAAGACAATACTATAATAACATGATCAAAATCAATCCATAAAAATAAGTTTTATGGCTGAAAAAGGTAAAAAAACCCTAGTGAAATAAAGGAAATGTGGTAGGTTTCTCACATAAATGAAAAACACATATGTAAAATGAGTTCGTCGAGTGGTATCACAAAAGAAGGGATCAAGAATAAAATTTTTGATTCCATAAATTCAATCCAAAAAATAATTATATATATATATTAGAGGATAAATAATTAAACACCACCCTAGTATGGTTAATCCTTTGTAAAATGATATGGTAAATGGA
Organism: Viscum album; assembly: GCA_963277665.1. Taxonomy (NCBI): domain Eukaryota; kingdom Viridiplantae; phylum Streptophyta; class Magnoliopsida; order Santalales; family Viscaceae; genus Viscum; species Viscum album. Next base: position 567,184,808 of record OY728131.1, read on the forward strand.
AGTGAAAAATTAAATTATATTTTATAAAACATTCTTAACATTGCCATAAAATAACAATTTACATGTTGTGTTCAAAGATAAATTTTGAATATATAACATGAAAGAATTTGAAAACATTAATTTTAATAATAATCTTCAACAATAGTTCATTTAACAGTCCAAAATTTATCTTATATAAATAAATAGATGAAGAAAAAATATATGAAGGTTAAAGGAACAAAACCATATTATTTTTTTCAAAATAACTTTGTTTAAAACTCACATTATAATAAGCTTAAAAAATCATTTCTTTCAAAACTCTATTTTATAAAAGGGGATTATAAATTACAAAATAAAAAAATATTGGGGTTGGAGAACCCATATTTAGAAGAAAGTGGTTCATGATGAAACATTATAACTCAAGGAAATGAGACTTGAGTTATCAATGTCCCTTACGGGAAACATACTCCATAAATCATGAAACATTTGAAAAGATTTTTATGAAGTAAAAATATAATAAATGAAAGGATAAAAATAATAAAATCAAATTGGCATATTATACCAAACTTATATGAAATAATTTCATGTTAATGATAATAACTCCATGAATGAAAATTGAGTTACCAAAATATCTTATCATTGATGTAGCACTTGAGTCAAAAGGTGATAGAAGAAAAGTAATTTATTTGTATTAGTTTCTCACATAAATTAAAAGGAAATAATTTATATAACATTCATGGGATATTAAATCAATAGAACACCATAAAAAGGAAACATGGTGCATAACATGTACGTGTCTCAAAAATAAGAATTGAGACCATGAAAACCCTTGAGGCTTGAGTATCATTTTAATAAAAAACCACATGAAAGATATGGATTTTAATTGAAATTAAAATACTGTGATTAAAATACAATTCATGATATTATTTCTGTTACATATAGTAAATACACTACAAAATGAAATTAGGTTCATAATACAAAATATGTCTCAAATATAGTAATTTGAGATGAAAACTCTTAGCTCGGTACTAATTCATTTTCCACTTTCACCAGACATCATAAATAATTAAATTGTGTTCATTAAATACATAACCTAGAACTATATTCACAACTATAACCATTTATACTCATCATTTATAATTATTCAATTCATATAATTTTTTGTTAGTTTTTACCCATTTTCAACACCAGATGTAAGTAATATTTATGGATTTTATGAATATACTATAAGAAAATGTTGAAGAATAACATAACTTGCGATTATATCTTAAGAAACATGATTAATGACTCAAAACCGTAGATAGTATCTTTCACATTAAATTTTTAATTAATTTTATAAAAAGAAAATTACTCTTTCTTGATATCATTATCTAATGAAGATTTTGATCATTAAAAATTCCATTAAAGTTGTAAAAATGTTTTTCCAAGATGAACCAAAATCAAATCTCAGTAGAAATTATATATATGTGATCCACTATCTCTGGGAATTACTAATGAATCTCTAAGTGTAAGAATAGAGGTACTGATTTCCTTGTGTTTTCTGTGTTGATTTCAACTAGGGATCCTTTAGTATTAAAGATCACGTATTTTTTCCCTCATTCTTGAGAGGGAGGAAGGAGGTGGAGGAATTCTCTTGGTCTTGATAGAAATCCTATAGATGTTCTTGGAATAGAAAATTATCTTGGATAGGATGCATTGTACACAACAAAAATTATTTCAAAATTATAAAAAATGATATGATTGAGTATATATAGAGTTTAGTCTCAATATTGATAATTATACAAATTTTATTAATCCAATAATAAACCTAATATATTCCCCATGATAATAATAATTATAATATTAATATATAATGGAATGCGCCGACTTTCATAAATAAATATCATTTCATTAAATAAATAACTACTTATTTATTTAAATGATATTTAATTATTACATCATTTCCTCTACCAGGCGCATAACTCAACTCATCCACCTTCCTTGAAATTTATTAATCCTAAAATAACAAATATTTTATACTAGATAAATAAATAAATATTACATTCATGATCTTGTGAATAAATATTTAATTAGATATTCAAATAAAAAATATTTATTTCATAATAAATATTATTTATTATCATTGTGAATAAAAATGAGATAAATAAATATTGTATTAGATGGTATTGTGAATAAATATTCATTTAAATATTCACTTCACATTATAATCAGAGACTGAATAAATGCAATTAATAAATCCTTTACTAATATAATTTCTCAATATTAAGAATGATATTTCTTTCGTATTGCATATACAAGTAGTATTTAACTAAGATCGATGGAAACAAGAAGTGTGTGACCCTCTATGAATCATACTCAGTGGTATTAGGTGGGATTACCTAAAGCATAATATCAACAACTAGTAACACATAAATAAATTGAAGAAAATGTTAATATCATAATGAAAAAACCACATATGAACACTCATAGTGTGATATAAATCCTTTATCTTGATATATCATAATGAAGTAGGTTTTATAAATTTTTCATTAGCCTATTTTGTTGATTTATCTTTATATGACTGTCTTAAAGGAACCTGTTAATCACTATGTAAATATAATTCAATTTGACAGTTATATTTCAATTAAAGGGTTGAAATAGAATATTCCTTAAATAGGAATGGAAAAATCCAATATTTACTTATTCATTAATGTAATATCACTCATGACACACCCAATATACCCTAAATTTTTATGATCATATGGTATCACAGTTTTCATTAATACATCAAAGTACGTGACTCATGAAAACTTATGGAATTCCCATTAGCAGGTTTTTTCACATAATCTCTCACCTTGGATATTACAAAGTGTGAAAATCATGATATGAAGTCTCATACGCTTATGAGAACACACAAATGATGGTAAATATATTGTATGACCTATCATATAATGTTATTCTAACCATAATATATTAATTTAATAATATCATCATAGAACTTCAAGGTTCTCATCATAGTGGGGAACTATAATGAATTTCCAATGTGAAAAATACTCTAGAACATTACCACATTAATGTTATGTAGAGGAATATAAATCATTTGACAAGATATATATATATATATATTATTTATTTATTCAAGATATTGAATATATTGGTAATCTAAAGCATAAATTAGTTGGTTATAGTACACCATCTCTAATAGAACACACCTTAAGTTCAGGGAATCTATAATCCTAAAACATGAATATATACCACATACACAAAAAATCATGAATGAATATATAATGCAAAGAAGTTATTAATGGATAAGTGATATGTTATAAATTGAAAATTTTCATATAAGAATGTATAAATATGGAATAGAAAACCAAATAAATAAACCATCCCAAACCATACATCCTAAAATCAAACATTAGTATAAATGGTAAGGACATTAAAAAATCATATTTTTTAAAGGTTTTGAAATAAATTTTTTAAATAAAAAAATTATAAATAAATACCATTATATTATTTCATAAGAAATTCCATTTAATTAAAAAAATTACATGTTATAATAAAATATCATTAAAAAAAATTTGTTCGAATTTTAAAAATAGATTTTCAACTTTGTTATTAGTAGTTTGATTACATGTCACATGCATTTCCAAGAATAGGTAGAAAATTGTCCCAAATTTTTTCGAAAAACTACCATAACTATTGGAAATATTTTCTTACAATAATTATTATAAGAAAAACATGTTAACCATTAAATTAAATTCCATCACCAAAAAAATCGAACTCAAGTATTACCATAAATTATAAATGGTAAGCTTGATGAAAACCTAGGAAAATAAATTTATTACTTTTATAGCCTAATCATCTTATTTATCTCAACTTAACATCCTATAAATTCATAAAAACCCTTATATCCCAAAAGAAAAATTACCCCATGTCCCTTTTATCAAAAAAAATATGGACGATGTGAAAATAACCCTCCATCATTAACTTTAGCCAAAATAAGAAGAAATCCATTTATTTTTGAATAATTACACCATTATCTATTGGATATTATCACTAAATCCCTAATACTAATAAGTTAAATCAAAGGGGAGGTGAATTAGAAGGAAGAAGAGTGGGAATAAAGGGTTTAGATTGATTGATATTGGAAAAACCCCTTTAGATCACCCTTAGATTGCGATGAAGAAGAAGATAAAGAATGAGACTCTGAGAAGATCTCCATAAGTGTATCAGATGCTTGGGAGAATTACTTTTCAAGGAACACAAATAGGGGATAAAATGATTTAATGGGGAAAAATACCTTAGTGCTTCCTATTAGTAAAAAAATGGACCTAAATATTGGGTACCCAATATATGCTACTAGGTAACTGGTGGTTATCATGAATCATCCCATTCTTACTCACTACATTGGGCACCTAGTAACCACCATCAAGTTACCAATGTATTCTATAATTTTAAATGGTATGTGACACTACCTTTTACCCTTACCCAAACCCCAAATCATCCAATGAAACATCAAACCAGATTTAAAACCACCACAACTTATCATTTAAGATCCACTACATTTAAAAATCATCAATATAAAATCAAACAACTATTAAAATTTCCAAATATCACAATGATTCTGATTTTCAATTATTAAATCTATCAAATTAACTAGATACCTAGTATTAAAATATCCAAAAGATACACCAATATATCTATAATTAAAAAAACATTAAAAATATATCAAGTCTAATCTCACGGTACTCCCCACAATAGGAATCATTTATAATTTACTTATGTTCATCTTTCCAGTGATTTATCATTTATTAAAAGAAATTAATTGTTATGACACTTTTAATCCAACTATATTTCAAAATTACAGTTTTTAATTCATTCATAAAAAAATCAATGTTTTATAAATTTTACTTACTCTACATATATTATTTCAAAAAACATTTTTCGGTTTACTTTACAAAGAGTATCTAATTTCAAATGAATATTACATTTCAAATCCACCTTCCATTTAAAATTTAATGTTATAAAACAATTTTTCTTCACTTTTGAAAGTAGGAAAAGTATTTTCATCACATCGCTTATAGGATGACACAAGAAATTACACCACATAGCATATAAACACTTTATGGATAACATGCTCAATAATACAAATCATAATTGTTTCTATTTTATATTACTAAATAGACAACAAGTAGCATGATCAAGATTAGGATATTAAATAAAATACATTCAGTATGATAAAGAATTTATATTATAGGATAGTTCTTTCTTATTTCACAAAATATAAAATAGATATTTAGTATCTACATTTTTCTAAACAAGGGATAAATCATTAATGATATTACATCAATAAGTAAAAAAATTAATTATTACTTGTAATGAAAAACTATTCAATGAGTTAATCATAAAAAATAATAAACTATATATGGTAATTAATTTAATTAATTATATCACCCATTATAAGTTATTTAGGAAAAAATTGATTTCTTACTCATTACTTATAATTAATTAATGTCAATAATATATATGGTTTTAATATATATATATATATATAAGATAAATATACTCTAATGCGCCACTAGACAACTTGATGCATGAATAGATACAAAATTTTAAATTTAGTTGAGACATTTGAAAATTTTTGAGTTTTACTATATAATACATGAGGAAATTAGATCAAATCCTTACACTGACCAATATAGTATACTCACTAACCACTCAAACCCTTATAAATTAACCTTCTGTCATAAATAGGATGATTAGGCCCATTTATGGGTTACTTATCAAGTCCCAATATTCTAAACACTTATCTAATAAAAATTAATATCCTAGTGAACCTAAAATAAATATGATACCACTTGTAATGATCCTGACATGTACACTCAAACAGTACCGTATCTAATATGTCCCTTACCCCATGAGTGTTACCTAGACCCTAGGGGGTGGTGACTAGTGTTTTGGGTATTTTTATAGAATGTGGGAATGATTTGCCTACTTGATTTTGAGAATACATAATGGCTTAATCCAACCAAAAATTTGGAATGACTCTCCCATATATTAGATGTTCCAAAAATAAAACATACAACTTATTTACCATTTAGAATAACCTATACACCAATGATACAAAGTAATACTATCAAATTTTTATATATATATATATATATATATGAAATAAATATCAATATGAATGTAATAAACTAGTAATGATATAGTAGATATATACACACTAGTTATATTAAAGAATAACCTAATTGACAATTAATTGAAAATAATATATTAAAAAAAGTGATAATGTGTTGATACTGCTACTTCCAAACATGGCCTCCACCTTTAAAATCATTTTGGTACTTAACACAAAAACCAATACCAACACCACATCAATCAATAATTCTTCCAAAAACTACCTATAACTTTTCTATATCTGAAATTACTTAAGTGAAACTACATGTCCATAGAGGAATCCATGTAGTGTGTGAGAATAAATACTTAGAAGGGCACTACTAACGATGTCTCAACAAACATATTTCATATATAGGTTCATCCATGAATATTTATACTAAATCACACATCTATAAAAAATAGTTTTACAGGAGGTTATCAAAATATGGAAACAAATAACACATAAAAATCATACATATGACCACTTATTATAATAGATAACTCACTGTATTAGGAGGTTCTATGCCTAAAAACCAGCTCCATGCCTAGCATGGAATTTTAGATGAATAAATGTAATGATTTAAGGTGTATCACCCATCCTAAGTGAAATTTAATCTTTCAAAATTATTCATGATGAAATTTTCATCCTAAGGGAAAGGGAATCATGTATCATGAGATATGGAAATCTTAAAATACATCCCAAAGGAGAGGGGAAAGGGTATAATGAGTTAAAGTGTTATGATCCCATCCCAAAACACTAACATGTCCATAATCAAGTTGATTACCTATATAAGATACATATATGTAATATTCACTTTCTATATACTCATGAATCGTAAAATCAATAACCATTATTATGTATAAAAAAACAATCTAAAACATCCATATGCTCAGTATTTGTAAATATAATTAGGCTAATTATAAAAAATATCCAATCATAATCATGTCATATAAAAAAATAATTCTATCATGATATAGTTCTATATTGTAAAAATTAAAAATAACTAGTGGTTATTCCATGGGTAAACTACATCAGGGAAAATATTCAAGAATTCCAATATCAACTATTCCAAATAAATTTCAACATGGATGACTACCATTACATAAGGAATAATCTAAAGCTCATAAGATTCAAGTCAAGAACGGAATTAGTTAAGAGAAAAACAATAACTTATATGTAGTGGTAGTAATCCAAGTTAAGGATATAATATAGAGTATATCATAACAAATTTAAATTCATAATAATCTAAAAAAGGCATAAGGTGTGTTATAAGAACCCTTTTAGGCATGAAAATATATAAAAAATAGTTTCTTACATGAATAAATTTTACAAAATAAAATATTACTTTATAAATAAAATTATATATAATAAAATAAACATTCATTTTTAAGTTTACCAAAATCACTCTATTTATAGGAAAATTGAGATTTTATGAAAGAAATAAATTTTTTTAAGGAGACAAGTGGGTCTAAAATAATAATATTTTTCCATAAAGAATAAAATACTAAGGTTTTAGTTTCATTAAATATAAATTTTTAATTTTTAAATCACTATGAAAAACTATTTTTATGATCAATCCTTTGTGGAAAAAGTAAAATTTATCATTTATAAAGTTTTAGATTTAATGTAGAAAATAGACATGTGAAAGTGATCCAAGAAATTAAGGAATCAAATAATTCCTTCCCACATTATTAATGGCCCATAATCTCATCAAGAGTGTGATCTCTTAATGAGTTTTAAGCCTTGATCATTGAATTTTAATTCATTCATGTTGAAGTTTAAATAAATGATTGTAATGACCCAAAAAATTATTTGTTGTTATTTTTAAATGTAATTTGAATCTTCATGCAAAATTGGGGGTTGGTTTTTGAATTTGCACCCAGATTATGATTCTGAAATTTTGAACATATCCTTGTGATATTTTTGGATATATAACAAGGACCAATTAGTGTTTTAGGTTCTCAATGAAGCATCTAATAAGAGTTGGGGTGGTCAGCTTAAAAATTTATGTAACCTACTATAGATTGTTTCATGACTCTAGTGGGTCACACCACAAATGGTTGCAGAACAAGGTCTTACCCTATGTCAGGGGTGTTTCACCTCTCAAATGGAATTGTGTGGTTGGATTCACACTGTGAATGTTTAAAGGCTCTTGGAAGGGTTCTCTTCCAAAGGTGGTTTTCACTATGACCCATAGTCACATCATAAAAATGATTGAAAAATGGGAGGTTCATGTTACAAACCCCTAGTCTTGTTGTGAACTACACTTTGGTGGTTCTTAAAAAAATTATAAAATCACCTTTTAGGGTCACCCCCCCCCCTTTAAGTTGAACCTAATATACAGGGAGGCCATTTTGGAGGGACTATCCACACTTATTTCTCTCTTGAATCTCCCATGGAGGGGTATGGATTTGAGTGTGATCTAATGGTGGTTCTAGGTGTGTTTCTCCTCTCCCTTAATTATTTTTTTTTCTATTTTTTCTAGCCAAATAATGACCTGGAGGTTCATAAATAAAAATTACCATCTTTAATGAAAACTTTTCTTATTAAGTAATGTATTTATAGAAACACGTGCACTAAATTGGTTATCTTGGACTGAAATATCCTATCAAAATTAAAATACTGTTAAAAATCAAAACCATTAATAGTATAGTCATTTTAAAGTAACCAGTAAGATTAATATATATTAAGGGTTATGGTAAATTTTTATTGACACATATGAAATAAGTGATATCCTTGACCATTAGGATTATATCCTATAAATCCCATTTATTAGCACTTTCAAGGGAGATAGTATCACTGGGATTTTTCCTTGACCAACCTCATGCCAAGATTCAAAAACTAGATCATGAGAGAATCCATTTATAAGAGATGTTCAATCTCATCGAGATCACATCCCAAATCATGTACTCTGAACCACCCCAAGAATATATCACCATCACACACCTTACCCTTATAGTGTTCACTACTATAATAAATATTTGTGTATCTAGACTCTAACTATATGAATTTTAAATTTTCATTGTATAAATTAATAATATTATTCATATTTTATTATTAATTTATAATAATTAATGAATAAGTTTGATAAAAAAATTATTTTCATATGATTAAACACAAATAGTATTTTTGAGAGATGTATAGTTTCAATCAAGAGAATCTTTTTATGAATTCAAGAATTTTTGAAAAAAAATAAATTTTAATAAAATGGTTTTATTAAAATTATTTATTAATTATCAATTATAATATAATTTTACGAAGTCAAATATAATTTTTATAAGGTACAGAAAACTATTATCGTCAAAAAATCATTATTATTAAATAAATGTATATTTTTATTTAAAAGTATAAAATCTCATATTTAGAGATTTATTCTGATAATTTAAATAAAATTTTTTAAATCATAACATCAAAATTATCCAATAGTTAATTTTTTATAATTTTCCATGACATCTAATTTTTTGGTAAAAATTAAATATGGTATAATTATATGGTATGTATTATAAAATCATAAATTCCCAAAAGTGATCTAATAAATTATATAAAAGGTAACCAAAATAAAATATATGTTTCTCATTTAGAATAATTTTTTTACATTATTTGATTATTTTTATAAACCCTTAATAAATCCTCTCAAACATATATTATATTTTTAAGGTTTTAAAATAAATTATTTTTAAAAATGACTCACTTTCACATCATCAAGGATATAATTTAAATTGTATTTTTTTATTAAAATTATAAAATAATTAAATCCACATTTATTTGGTTGAATACATGGTAAAAATACCATGGTATGGTATGTGGTTTGGACTAATTTATTAGATAGAGTCCAAAACCTAAGTTTGAAGATTAATAAAGAATTATCCTATCTTTTTATAAACCCACACAAAATCCAATTAATCTTTACTAAAAACTCTTAGTTAATTAAATTACTTTTACCTTACCTCTCTAGAGTACTCTTATGGTTCCCCCAAGCTCTCAAGAAGCTCCTCCCAAGCTTTAAGAAGCACCCTTTCAAGGTAAGGTAGCCTCTCCTTCTCCTCTCATTTCAAGCACCATATTTATATTATGCCTTTTTGTTTATAATCCTACATGTTTGGATATGTTTTTACATATCCCAAATATTATACTTATGACTTAAAATTTATGATACACCCCTTAAGCTCTCATTAACCCCTTCTTTGAACTTCTATGTACCCTTGTTATGCTGCCAAAGTTATCATGTGATTTTACAATCCAAAATTTTGTTAGGTATTTCCATGTATGTGACCCACACTCCTTTATCATTGGATTAAAATTAATGAAATGTATTTTTTATGTCATATGATCTATGAGTCACACTTAATCATGTACATAATATGAAAGTGATGGGTGCACCTAGAAATCACTCCAATGAATTGGGTAATGTTTTAATATCATCTAATTCCATATATGGTTCAAAGGATTTTATCCTAATCAGAATATTCTATTTTTTCTTGTTGTTTATCCTTTAATTATGATTAATATGTCTTGTTTTATGCTTTTATCATATTCTCATGTTACCTTCATGTATCATGTTATACAATACCTCATTGTTCGAGATTTTGATTATCACTCCTCTTATACTAACTTGATTTTCTTATTAGATCACAAGTACTACTTTAACTTATTCTATGTTTTTTTATTCCCTTATTGGTATTTATAGGTCACCACTTTATTATATACATACTTAGGTTATCTAGTGAAATTTTATAAGATCCAGGGAATATAAGTGTATGTTGTGGAGTTTTATTAAAATGTTGTTGTATCCTATATTTAAGTTTTTAGGCTATGTACCCAATTTCCTAATAAAACTAGGATTCAAAGTACTCTTGGTTGTATAAGTGTAACTATATGTAACAAATATTGAATTCAAGTGTAATAAAGACATGGTTGGTCATAGTTGGTATCAAAGGAAAGTCTAGTTATTTTTTATATTATGATTAGCAAATTCTAATTAAATCCTTAAGGATAAGAAAAAACATAGGAAAACATTCATAAATTTTGGTAAAGTATACAGTAAGTATCTTTTAATAAATTGTATCCCTGTCTAGATACTACAAGTGGATGTGGCTCTGGCACAATTGTTTCTAAGCGAAATAATCCCAAAAAGGGCACATTGGGAATTAAGTCCATCATCACCTAGTGTATGAAAATATAACTTGCTACATACCTATTTTTACAATCTCCAAGGATATTCTTTGGTGAATTCACAAGCTCATTATGATCCATCATGAAGGGAAAAAATCCTATAATTTTTCTATTAGAAAATAGATCATGGATAACTTATATTGGAACATAACAATTCATAGGTTATTAAAGTAATTTATGAGTTATCCATTTAATATTATTGGTTTCAAATTTATATTCACAATACATTAAAAATTATCACCCCAAATTATCTCTTTATTCTTGTAAATGGATGGAAATATGAGAAATAGTTCCAACAACCAATGTGAGGTGAAATGCGACGAGTTCCCAAATGAGATTCCCAACCTGATGGGAGAAATAATCAAAAACATCATGATGATTCATTGTCAATTGACTCAAGTTTTCAATCAAAACTTGAATCATAAGGAACACCCAAATCCCCTTAATGAATAAAAAGTTGCAATTGAAATCTTTATGCAATAAAGGCCTCTAAATTTTAGTGGATAATATGATCCCTTAATCGTAGAGATATGGAATAAATCCATTAAAATATCTTCTCCATCCTTCAATGCCATGAGATAAATAAGGTTTTTCTAGCTATTCATTATATAGAGGGATAGGCTGATCATTAGTGGATGTTGGTCAAAAATATGAATCCAAAAGAGGAAATTGAAGAGATGGAATGGAAGGAGTTATGGAAAAATATTTTCAAAAAATATTTCTTCACAATCTCTACCTTTAAAGAGATAATAATTTAATTTCCCAAATATATAAGGATGGTGAATCCATTGGGGTGTATGAATAAAACTTCAAAATACTTTCATTACATGCCTTCATCTTTTTCATCTCCACCAAAAGTAAATTTAACCACTTCTTTGGTGGAATAAATCCAAGTCTATAAAAATATTTATAAATTCAATACTTTTAAAGATATGATGAAATTGTCTAATATACCCTCAAATTAGATATAGAGATGTCACGACCCGCCTTCACCAAAAGGAGGGAAGGGTCAGAAGGTTGCCAGGCCCTTCCTTCTTTAAGTTGAAGGAGAGATAATGACCCCCGAAACCCGCCTTCAATAGGTCCCGGAGTGGCGACTAGCACCAAGGGTGTAGGAAATTGTCGCGAATGGAAGGCATTACCCTTTTTATTTTATAGGATCGAAAGATAAGGAGGAGGAAACCCAACAACACCAAGGTAGAAAGAAAAGTAAAGCCAAAGGTAAACCATTCCCACATGCATGTTTCAAAAGTGAAAGCCACAAAGTGCAGAAAGTGACTACAAGGTAAGTACCAAAAGAAAAAGAGAAACAACTGCAACTGCTCCAAAAGTCCGAGCTAGTAAGGTCCTGCGTGATCCTCGAAGTCCTCCTGGAAACCTGAAAGCAGTTTTATATACGTAGGGTGAGTATACAAGTACACTCAGTAGGGAAAACCAAGACTCTCGTGCACAAGTGGGGGAACGTACTAAAGTCCCGTGAGAAAAGAGTAAACCAAACACCTAACAAGGCAAACTATCCATCCCAGGCCTCACCAAGGCTCGCTCCCCAAATAACGCAAGTCAAGTAATATATATATAAGAGCACATCGATGTTTGGGTACCCCGTGCCACTTTCCCACTGGTTATTGAGACATCCTACGCATCAGACCAATCCTGCCATTCTCACCGCAGTCCCACTGCCACACCCGCCCGCACACACCTGGGCCACAACCACACACAGTCCCACTGCCGAAACCCGCCCGCACACACCTGGGCCACAACCACACATAGTCCCACTGCCGAAACCCGCCCGCACACAACTGGGCCACAACTGTCACATGTAACCATGCCTGCAAACACCTAGGCCAGAACAACCACCGCTACGCCCGAAGACACCTGGGCCAAAGGATCCACTGCCACGCCCGAAGACACCTGGGCCTCATCCTGAAGACACTTGGGAAACCACCTGCCGCACACACCTGGCCAACCACCACAACACCCTGCCCGATGGTTCTTGGGCTAATAATGGACTTCAGGCCATCACAGCCTGCCCGAAGATACTTGGGCTATCCGGGAAAGGGAGCAGAAAAGGAGCTAATAACCATCCACTAAGGATAGTGTTGGGAAAAACACCCTTCCCCCATAAATGGGGGTGTTCGGCACTGAGTGCTCAACTTGGGTGGGGCGCGAATAAGAAACACAAAGCTACAAGTATAGATATAGGTAACAAACACTCACCCAAAGCTTAGGTTTTCCTAGCCAACCTACAGAACACAACGCCACTGCACCCAAGTCACAGTTCACGACCCTTGCCCACAAAACCATTTGTCCCATTCTTGTTTCACGTTCAGTCAAAATATTCAATTAATTTTAAGCACTATTGGGCAACTATCATAAGCATAACCAAGGAAAGTGTCAAAGCAAGGATCAACCAAAACACTCACACCCGGTTCTGTTAACAGAGGATCTCTCCCCAATTTGTGATATTTTACGTAACCACCCGGATTTAAACCTCACAACCACCGAATCCATACCAATAGTAGATCCCATCCCCCAAATCCACACAGCCACCGAGAGTATAAAAAGAACAGGGGATCCCATCCCCTCCCACATTTCCAGCAATCGGCCCGAAGGGAAAACAACCAACTACCACTACCAACACAAGTCAGGGATTTTAAGATTTAAAAGACTTAACACACTCCATGATTTCAAATTCCGTGTGTTCTAACCGGGAGTTATCACAGAAGGGTTGATCCTGGCGCTTTCAATTATTCAGCCGGATATACGTGATTAACCAATTTCACAGTAGGAGTTCACAATTTCCGCAACCCATTTAAAACATCACGAAGGGATTCATCAGCGCACATACAACGACCACCAACAGCCTTAATTTCCAGAAGAACATAAACCAGCACAAATCAAAAAGGATAAGCACAAGATAAAGCATAAGCAACGATCACAACCCCTTCCCCTTCTTTCTTTAGAACTTCGTTTATTATCTTCATCAAGGTTTGGTTCAACCAATTCCATAGGAACAAAAATAACGCCCACCCCGCATGATACACAAAAGTGAGAGACGAAAGAAATTCCCTACTTGCTGATAGATGATCGACGTTTAGGCCGGGGGCGCGGAACTTTACGGATAACGACGCGGCGGTCCCGATGCACCAGAAGAGCCACGATCGAAGAAGGGGGAAACCATGGCCTAACCCTTAATTTATAAGAGCGGGGATGGTTGAGATAAATACGCTGAACCGTGTAAGACGTGGAAGTCGTGGGTTGACCACGCGGCTTGACCCATCATTAAAGGTGCTGGGTGGTTTAAACCGACTCATGAATTAATGAAGCATTTAGTTAAAACTTTTGTGCGCGTTTCGGGTTTTCAAGACATTTTTAACGAGGCAGAATAAGGTTTAAAACCCTATTTGCAAAAAAGGAGCATTACTGGAACAACTTGGCAAGGTCGGGTGACATCAGCCGGTTCCGCCGATTAGTCGCACCGATCCGTACACCTTAAGGATTCGGATTTTGGCAAAGGAAGGGACCAAGGGGGGTCTGGGTCATCACAAGAGATCAGATAACATAAATGTTATCATGGTTCTGGAGACAAGAAGTAGAGAATGGATTTTAATTCTTATGGTACGATGTACAAATATAATGGGGGAAAGAAAATCCAACATCCCACTTTTCAAAAGTGTGGGAAGAAGAATCCCAAAAAATTCCAAAATGTAATAAGCAAAGGATTTAGGTGTGGGAATGATGGGCACCTATATAATGAATGCTAACGAGATAAACCCCCAAATGTGATGGAGGAAAGAAACTCTCTAGTAAACCCATATCCTAATGTATAATATTTCAAATGAAAGAAAAATGGAAATTTTTCAAATATATTATCAAATACAATAGTTTCTAAAAATAACTAATGAAAACAATCTACAAGGCCTACAGTGTAATGGATAGATTATTAAATTCAAACTCTTGATGTGGATCCTAATAAAAAAAGTGGTGATAGGAATTCTAGTAATTCATTCAAATATATGGAATATACTATTTGATTCTATTTCTATGCATTCTTTTATATCATGATAAATTAGTAAAACTATTCAAACACCACCTCAAAAAATGGATGTTGAGTTTTCATTGAAGATGGAAAATAAGGAAATTATTGCATCCCAAATATATAACTCCTCTCCTATCAAAATTTGTGGACTGAACTTCCTAGCAAACATTGTGATGCCTCCTTTATCATAATTCAATGAGATTTTAGTTATGGATCATATTTCCTTATATAGAACCAATATAAATTACCAAAATAAATAAATTACCCCCCCCCCCATATAACAAATTATCCTTTAATTCTATACAAGTGTAATGAGTAGGATGAACCTCCTTTGGTATCATCATATCAAGAGTGGATATTATTTACTTATGATAAATTGTATCTAGGTCAAATGATTGATTATTACAAATAGATCATACTTTATGGAATAATTATTATAAAATAATTCTATTACATGTTTCCTAAAGAATTGACTACTATTCCTCTAATCCATGTGGTTGAGTTGCTAATTGAGCTTATACCTAGAGATTTTCCTATATCAAAGACTAAAAATATAATGTCTATTGTTGAACTTGAGGTGATAAATAAGAAACTATATTAGAATCTATATAAATTGTTTATATTCCCAAGTGATTCACCATGGGGTGAACCATTCTTCTTCATTGAGAAGAAGGATGGGACAATGTTCCACTACATTGATTATCATGTGCTCAAAAATATCATGATAAATAATAAATATCCCCTTCCATGGATTAATGACTTGTTTGATTAGCTATGTGGATCCCAATAATTCTCCAAGATATATCTTAAATTGGGATATTTTCAAGTAAAATTTAAGAAAAAGGATATCCCCAAGACAAATTCTCATATAAGGTATGGGAAGTATGAGTTCAATTTTATTTCATTCGGACTCACTAATCCTTTAGAAATCTTCATGGATTTAATTAATAGAGTCTTTATGTATTTCTTCAACAAATGTATGGTATCCTTTATAGATGATATTCATATTTACACCAAAAACAAGTAGAAACATGAGGAGTATTTAAATATTTCACTAAAGAATTTAATGAAATAAAATATGAATGAAAATTAGAGTAAATGTGAGTTTTGGTTGGATAAAATAAATTTCCTAGGGAATTTTATCACCAAATGGATACACATGGATCCTTCATAAATATAGGCAATCTAATAATTTCCAAGACCAACATTTATGACATAACTTTTTAGTTTCCATGGATTAGTTGGGTATTGTCATCTATTTTTGATAAACTTATCGTGGTAGTCAAGAAAACTAACCAAACTTACTCATAAGGGAGTGTTTTTTATCTAGAAAAATTAATGTGATGAGATCTTTAAGGAGATAAAAATAAGGCTAATAAATTTACTTGTTCTCACATTATCCATCAATGGGGAAATATTTTTGATCTGCAGTGATGAATCTAAAAAGGGATTGGGTTGTGTTCTCATTGAAGATGACAAAGTTATAGCCTTCACCTCCTACTAGTAAAATATCCATAATAAGAACTAAAAAACCCATTATCATAAATTTTATGCATTAATTTTCCTATTAAATATTTGGTGGAATTATTTATTTGATGAAAAGTCTTACATATATACATATCATAAAACCGTAAGTATATATTCACACAAAAGTTTCTCAATATGCATTAATAGAGATGATTAGAGCTGATCAAGGATTATGATAATTCAATCCATTACCATTTTGGGAAAACAAATAATGTGGTAGATACTCTAAGTAAAAATGATCCCTCAACCCTATCCACGATAAATATTGAAAGGGATCCAATATTCTTGGACATAAAAAGAACGAACATAGAAATAATAAAATGATATTTATCCTAACTTTATAAAAAAAATACTCAACCATCGATTCTTGAAAGTATCATGGAAGATCAAAAAAATGATGAGGTCCTATATAAGAAGTTAGAAAATAGTCTAGACTTCAACTTTGCTAAAGAAATAGTTCTAATGTTTGGAACTCGGATATGAGTCCCATCAAAACCAGAACTTAAGAGGAAGCTTCCAGACAATGTGAATAGATCAACGTTATCTATTCATTAATGAATCACCGATATATATAAATATTTCAAGAAAAAATTATAGTGGGATAACATGAATAGGTAGATTGAAAAATGTACATCTTGATGCTTGTTATGTCAGTATTTCAGGGATGAACGATGGAAGTATAAGGGTATGATGAAACCATTTCCCATAAAGATATGAAAATGGGAAAATATAACTATGGATTTTTTTTATAAGACTCCCCAATTCACCTAAAGGAAATGATTCCATATGGTTGGTAATAGACTTCCATACAAATTCAGCACATTTCATTATTTTCAAGGAAGATTTATAGCTCAACCAACACACCAAGATATACATTAGATAAGTGGTAAGAATACATGGGGTTCCATTCTCCATTGTATTTGATTGATATTTAAGGTTTACCTCAATATTATGGATAATATTTTAACCATCATTGAATAGAGAGTTAGGTTTTAGTACTGCTTATCGCCCTCAGATGGATAGTTGGTCTGAATAAACCATTCAAACTCTATAGTATATGTTGACATCATGTTCAATGGATTTACAAGGATGTTGGTATCAACACATTTACCTTTTGGAGTTCTCATATAACAACAGTTTCCATTCAAATGTATCCTTATGATGATATGTATGGGAAGAGGTGTCAAACTCCAAAATGTTGGGTTAAAGTTGGAGAGTTGAAGTTTATGGGACCTTATATTGTCCAAGAGATGATGAAAAATATTAAAACCATTAATTTTCATATTAGACATGCACAAAATTGATGGAAAATCTATGCATACAATCCAGATCATGATTTATATTTTGAGGTTAGAGATAATGTTTTCCTTTGTATATAACCATGGAATATATACATGTGGTTTAGGAATAAGAGAAAGTTTATTCCAAGATAAACCAACTACTTTGAGATACTTGATTGCATCAGAGAAGTGTTCTATTGACTAGCACTCCCACATAACCTATATCTAACACATGATGTGTTCTATGTATCCCACTTTAGAAAGTAGATACCAACCCCCTCATATATACTATATCTAGAGGTGGAAAATTTAGTGACTAATATTTCATATGAGGAGCAGCTGATGAAATTCTTAGATCATAGAGATAATTTTCTACAAAACAAGAAACTCACATGGTCAAAGTGTTATGGTGGAACCACAAGTTTGAGGAAGTGACATGGGAACGAGAAGAGGTGATAAAAAAAATGGAACATCATCTGTTTTTTAGTGTAAAATGAAATTTTGAGGGTAAAATTTTTTAAGGGAGTAAGAATGTGATGACCCAAACTTTCATAAATAAAAATTTACTTCTTGATAGATTAAATGTATTATTAAGTAATGTAGTTATAGAAAACATATGCACTACTTTGGATATTTTGAATAGTTATTATCCCCATTTTTAAAATTATGTTAAAAATCAAAACCATTTATAATATAGTAATTTTACAATAACCAATAAGATTAGTATATATTAAAGTCTATGATAAAGTATAATTTACATAGACAAAAGAAGCAATGGATTCAAGCATTAGGGTATTCCCTATGAATCACATTTATCATAGCTTCCAAGGGAGATAGAATCACTAATATTTTACCTTGACAAAACCCAATTTGAGATTCAACAACTAAAGCATGAGTGAAATAGTTTAAGGAATAATTTTAAGATCACCAAAATCAAAACACAAACCATGAATGATGAACCACCCCATGAAAGTCTCACATCACACACCTTACTCTTTGGGTGTTCACTGATGTAATAAAGGGTTTTGTATACTGACACTAACGGTATGAATTTGTACATTTATTTTTATAAATTAATAATTATAATAATATTTTATTATTAATTTAAAATGATTAATTAATAATTTTGATAAAATAATATATTTTGATATGATGAAATAAAAATTGTATTTTTTGGAGACATACAATTTCAATCCAAATAATCTTTTCACAAGTTCAAGAATTTATTAAATAAATAGTATTTTAATAAAATATTATTATTAAATAATATTTATTATATATAAATGATAATATAATTTCACAAAGTCAAATGTAATTTTTATAAGTGTTAGAAAACTATTATTATCAAAAACCAAATATTTTTTTATAAATGATTCTTTTTTATTTAAAAGTGTAAATTATAATATTATAGGTTTATTTTAAAAAAATAATATTATTTTTGAAATTAGTACGTTGAAATTATCCATTGTTTAATTTTTCATAATTTTATGACACATTTAAACTTTTGGGTAAAAAATTAAATACGGCATAATTATATAGTATGTATTACGAAATCATAAAATTTTGAAAGTATGGTAATAAATTCTATAAATGGTATCCATGACCAAAAATATATTTATCCTTTATAGTAATTTCTTTTTAGGTTATTTTATTATTTTTATAAACCCTTAATCAATCCTCGAAGACCTATATTATATTTAATGGTTTTAAAATCAATTATTTGTAAATAAACTTGCTTCCACATCACTAAGGGTATTATTTTAATGATATACATTTTTAAAATTATAAAATAAATAAATCCACTCCACTTTGGTAAAAACAATGAGAAAACCCATGGTACAGTTTTTGGTTTGGATTACTTTATCATATAGAGTCTAAACCTTAATTTTTGGAAATTAATAAAGAATTCTCCTCACATTTTCTGTATAAACCCACCCAAAATCCCATTTATCTTCACTAAAACCCCTTATACAATGAAATAACTCTACCATTCCTTCTCTATATTCCTCCCGAGGTTCCCTCAAGATCTTAAGAATCTCTTATAAAGCTTTAAGAACCTCCCTATCAAGGTAAGGGATCATCTCCTCCTCCCCTCATTTTAAGCACATTCTTTATATTATGCCTTTTTATTTTCAATCCTCCTTATTGGGATATTTTTTAACACATCCATCATACTTTCCATATGATTTATAAGTGATGATATACCCCTTCCACTATCATTAACCATTTCCATGAAACTCTATGTACCCCCATTATGTTTTGAAATTATCCTATGATTTTCCATTCCAAAATTTTATTTACTGAATAATCATCCCAATTTTCACTCAAGAGTATTCACCTATATGTAATTATCCTTCATTAATTAGTTATTTCAATATATTTAACCCATGTTCCTTGATTTTGGGATTAAAATTGATGAAAGTAATTTTTATGTAATATGATCTATGTGGAATGATTAATCATGTATATAATATAAAAATGATAGGCATGTCCATATAATGATCCAATGCTTTGGGTAATTTTTTAATCTCATGAGATTCAATGTATAGTACATGGGAGTATATCCTAGTCACATTATGTTATGTTTTATTAGTATTTATCTTTTACCTATTCTTATGATTTTATATTTTATATTGTTGCCACATTCCCATGTTACCTTCAGGTTATCATGTTATATCATGCCTCACTATTCGATATTATGTTTATCAAACCTCTTATTATAACTTGATATTTCTATTATCTCACATGTACTACTTTACCTTATGCTATGATTTATTTATTACCTTACTAGAATTTATATATCACCCTTTTCTTATGTACATACTCAGGTTATCCCTTATAGTTTTATAAGATCCATGGAAAATTAGAGAATGTTGTGGAGTTTTTATTATAATATTTTTATATCCCATGTTAAAGTTTTTATCCTATGTACCTAATTTCCCATTTACACTAGTGTTAATGATATTTTGGTGTGTATTAAGTGTGATTGTACGTAATAAATCATGAATTAAAGTGTATAAAATACCAAGGTTTTCAGAAGACCTCAAATTTGATTCGATTTGAGGTAGGTTTTTTACGTTGATTCCACTAGAGCATGGAATAATATTTTGAGGATTATGGGACTTTAATTATTAGTGGATATAAAAGGTTATAGAAGGTTGATCGCATGTTGTTGGTTGATGTTTTGGTGTGATGGTGATGCCAGGTGATTTTTATGATTTTTTCTATTTGTATTAAAATAAATAATTAATAATAAATATTTATAATTATTTATTTATAATGCATGGCATGGGTATAAGGCCCCAGCCTTAAACCTTACTTAATCTTGAGTTATTACAAGATTACACATTGAGGATCTTTTCGGGTTTAGAGTTTTAGAGAATTAGATCATAAAACTTGCATTACATTCCACATATAAACAAAGTGGTTACATAAAGATAGTATTCTTCATTCCCATCAATGGAAACACATTTAAAATAAAACATGGATTATTTATTGACACATCTTTGACTCTATCATATTATCATGTACCTTTCCCTTGACCTGTGAAAAACATTTCAAAAACTTGGGATGAGCATAAAAACTCAGTATGGGTTATAAAAAAACATGGAAAGGAAACATGAGTTCATATATACATAAGAATGAAATCATACTTTACCCATAAAACATAGGCACTTTAACATACCTCATAAAATCATGAATAAATCATAGAAATCATAAGACATAAAGGTAACTTGAGGCATTCATAACATTCTTACGTAGGGAGTAACCCTCTTGGTTACGTATGGAATACCCATCACAGTATATTCCCTAAATCTCTTCGGATAAACCTTAACGTTTCACTCCTTCACGTTACCCAATGCATTGGAGAGCTATAACGGGCTCACCCGCCCTTAGTTTATCACGGAACCACCCGTCTTCATAATAATGCCCAAGAACCATAACATAATCATATCACATAAAACATGCATAAAGGAAACATAAAATTTACACATTTCAATCACGAGATATCAATACAACACATTGATATAAAAACATTATGAAAACCATTTTCAATACTAAAATAAAAGAAAAGTAAAACATGGTATTTATTTTTCTTTTAAAAAGAAGGTATGGCTTGTAGAGGAAGCCGAAACTCAAATAACGGTCACGACGGCGGAGAAGTCGTTGTCGCCGCATACGTACGACAAAAACATTCCCTTTTGTCGTTTATTAAATGCTTCGTATAAAAAAGATTCCTTTTGAATAAACGTAAAAGTCAAAGGGGTTTATACACCATATAAAAGAAAGTTGTGTATAAAATAAAATATGCCTCAATGAAAGGAGATTGAGACGAAGTCTCATACCTCGTATCCGACTTGACCCGACCGTTCTTTAATCTCCTGAATAATAAACTTGAGTTAATCTATACTTGCTTATGAATCTTTTTCAAGTTCATTATTCCTTTTATACCATGTTATGAACATCATGTAATCAGTTAAGTTAATAATGTTCATTTTGTCGGTATTTGGTTCTTAAGTCAAAAATAGACTTCTTACACTTACATGTTGTTAATTTGGTCAAAGGTTCATTATATCCAGAATGGTATTCATGATTTAGATATCATATATGTCATATATATCCAGTACATACTTGCATTTATAATATTACATAATCATTTAGAGGTAAGAAATGAAATGCACCGTTCATGGAGACGGTAAGCCGTACGTACGCATGAACGCTACTTCCATTTCTATTTCGTATTTTATAGAATGTAATCATAATTATATAAAGGTATATTATAATTCTAGTATAATATCATATATAATATCATAGTTCCATCTTTTATATGTCCCACATATGGTATTTAACGAATCAAATCACTTTGAGGGGGCGGTAGTCCGCACTTCCTAAAATGAAGATATCGTGTTTACCCATAATGGAAACCATAAAGGTATGCCCAAAATGAAAAAAAACAGAAGCTTAAGGAAAACATAAACATATTATATATCATATATAAAAATAGTGACATCATAATGGCCACCTTTGAAGGTGTTAAATGAGTGTTGAACAATCATCGTTTCGGGAGGCAGAATTTCGCCATCCATGGAAACTGTATGTTATTTAACCATTTGATGTAGTTGTGTGAGAGTGTAGCTCAAATAAATATTATAACAACATCCTTGTATATTTAATATACTTGTGTTGTTACAAAATAAGTAAATAAAAAGAGTTTAGGGGGTTGGAGAAGCAAAATAAATCAAATGAACATGAGAGAATGAATTACCTTTAAAAAGTGTAACTCCTTTTGATTTGAGCCTAAAGGCTTCCTTTGAAAGGATTATTCCCAAAGGGAATCCTCTAGGATGAGGAGAGGGATGTGGAGAGAGTAAATGGGCAGGGTTTGGCCGATCCAAAGGCTTGAGTAGTGTGTGAAATGAGGTAGAGGTGGGGGCCTTTTATAAGAGGAGAGGAGGGGCACTTTTGGCAAGTAAAGAAATATTACTTTATTTGAAAATGTTTTTTCGGTTTTTAAAGGTCCCACATTGATATAATTCGTGTATAAGGTGATAAGGGTTCGAAATCCACTCATCCAATTGGTTTTGGCCATGTGTACTTCATAGATTTTACATTGTCTTTCCATTTTATTTAAATCGTCAAATAATGATGTCATCGCTGCATCATTATTATGTCATAAATAATTTAATTTATTTAATGTCTAAAAATCATAAAAAAATACTATGATGTAGGAAAGCTTTTTAGCTTTCCAATGACTATTTATAATCAAAAATCCGATCTTTATAACCCCATGTAAAAATTGTTTTTTTGAAACATATTATGTTTGTGTCATTTTTACTTTTACATTAAATAAAAAGTTATTTATGTCATTTCCCAACCAAAATGTCTCCATGGGGTCCCCAAGTTGACCCATGTCTTGTCTTGGTCGGCCATGACACAACCAATAAGTTTGGGACATGTGTCTAGGTCATTTCATATTATTAAAGCATTATTTATACCTTAAACTACACTAATTACCACTAATCGCGATTAAAAACATAATAAGTTACTATTCACCAAAAAATTATTTTAATCTCATTGAACCACATTTTACTTATTAATGACAACCATGTATGTCGGATTTTCAAAATTCAATACACATTAGTGGTAAACTTTCATTTAACTGAAAAATCAGTTTGCTTGATTACCACTTAGTGGTTTCACTATTCATCAAAAATTGAAGTTTTTCAGAAAATTACCAAAAATTCACCTTAAGCTATATTTGATATTCTGAATTCAAAAATGAAGTCTATTTTACAAAATTCAAATCATATAAGTCACATTAATTAATTTAATAATTAATTCCCGCTGCCAGATCAAATAGCGTGTTTTTACAAAACAATAAGTATCAAAAGATTGACACCAGTTTAAGTCTAATTTCAAAGTGAAATTGATTCCAATGACCACCATTGGATAAAATGGTAAAAATATATTCTAATTTCACTTCAAAACCAATTCAAAACATAATCTAATAAAATAAATAAATTAGGTTAAAAAGCATTTTTGATGTAAAATGCAGTATTTTTCACTATTCATTAAAAAAATGAACATTGTCAGAAAAATACAAAAAATTCACACAAGGTAAATTTTGATGTCCCAATCATAAAGAATAAGTTTATTTTGACAAACATAGTTTATAAAATTGTCAAAATATAGATTCAAAAATGGTTTGCCATCAAAAGGAACTAAAACAATCTTTTAAGAATATTAGTGTATTCCATGCATAAGATTGTATTTATTTTCATTTTAAGCCTCTATAACACTATCTTAATCATTAATAGACATAGACAAAAATATATATTATTCATTACTTACTTGGGATGTTACATCCTTCCCCCCTTTAGAAAATTGCGTCCCCACAATTTATTTACTTATCGAATAAATGGGGGTACTTATCCCTCATTGCATTTTCAGATTCCCATGTTGCCTCTTCAATCATGTGGTTTTTCCACAAAACCTTTACCTAGTGAATAACCTTATTCCGTAACACTTGCTCCCTGTGGTCAAGAATCTGGACCGGTTGTTCCTCATAAGATAGGTTCTCTTCCAGCTGAACTACCTCTGGACTCAAAACATGAGATGGATCTGGCATATACTTTCTCAACATAGAAATGTGAAAAACATTGTGTACCTGAGATAAACTCGGAGGTAAAGCCACTCGGTATGCAACTGATCCAACTCTCTCCAGAATTTCGTATGGTCCAACAAACCTTGGACTCAACTTTCCTTTCTTACCAAATCTCATCACGCTTTTCCAAGGAGAAACCTTTAGAAAAACATGATCACCTACCTCGAAAGATAGATCCTTCCTCCGGTTATCCGCATAACTCTTCTGCCTGCTCTGAGCTGTTCTCATGTGTTTCTGAATCAGCTGAACTTTTTCTGCCATCTCTTCTACCAATTCTGGTCCCATCAACTTCCTTTCACCCACTTCATCCCAGAAAGCTGGAGTTTGACACCGCTTCCCATATAATGCCTGAAATGGTGCCATCTGTATACTGGAATGAAAACTGTTATTATATGAAAACTCAACCAAAGAAATAGGTTGGTCCCAACTTCCCTGATAATCCATAGAACAAGCTCGTAGCATATCCTTCAATGTTTGAATTGTTCGTTCTGACTGCCCATCTGATTGAGGATGAAAAGCTGTAATAAAATTTAATTCAGTACCCAATGACTTCTGAAGGCCTTTCCAAAAGTTAGAAGTAAACCTGGGATCACGATCTGATACAATGGAGGGAGGAACTCCATGTAACCTGACTATCTCTTTAAGATACAAACGGGAAAGTTGATTAAGAGAGAAAGTATCTCGTATAGTAAGGAAATGAGCAGATTTGGTCAAGCGATCAACAATAACCCAGATTGCATTATTACCTCGAGATGTTTTCGGTAATCCAACAACAAAGTCCATGGATATATTCTCCCATTTCCACTCTGGCACTGGTAAAGGCTGAAGCATCCCTTTCGGTAACTGCCGCTCTGCTTTAACCTATTGACATGTCAAACACTTCACAGTAAAATCAGCAATGTCTCTTTTCATTCCATCCCACCAGTAATACTCCCGCAGTTCTCTATATATCTTAGTACTGCCCGGATGAACTGAAAACGGAGAACTATGAGCTTCACATAACAACTCTCTCTTCAATTGTGAATCACAAGGCACACACAATCTCTTCCCAAATCTCAAAACACAATCATTATCAATGTTGAATTCAGGCAACTTACCTTTCTGAACCAGCTCTACATTTTTCTGCAACTCATTGTCTTGCTTCTGTGCTTGCTTGATTTTATCTGATAGAGATGATCTCACTGATACCTGAAACAAAACAGAAGGACTCCCTGCACCAACAACTTCTATGCCAAATTTCATCAAATCCTTAACCAAAGGATCACGTTCTAAACGCAACATTGTTAATGAAGCATTACTTTTTCGACTCAAAGCATCAGCCACTTTATTTGCTTTTCCCAGATGGTAATGAATTGTACAATCATAATCTTTGATTAATTCCAGCCATCTCCTTTGTCTCATGTTTAACTCTTTCTGAGTGAATATATACTTTAAACTTTTGTGATCGGTATATATTTCACACTTTACTCCATACAAATGATGCCTCCAAATTTTTAAAGAAAAAACAACAGCAGCTAATTCCAAATCATGTGTAGGTTAATTTACCTCATGAGTTTTCAACTGTCGTGAAGCATAAGCAATTACCTGATCATTCTGCATTAGGACGCAACCAAGTCCTTTCAATGAAGCATCACTGTATATAACAAACTCACCATTCCTGGAAGGTAGTGCCAAAACTGGATCATTCACCAATCTTCTTTTCAATTCCTGAAAACAATCATCACATTCTTTTGTCCAGATAAACTTAACACCCTTCCGAGTTAGCTTAGTCATTGGACTAGATAACCGTGAAAAATTTCTAACAAACCTTCGGTAATAGCCTGCCAAACCAAGGAAGCTACGAATCTCGGTTACATTTGTGGGTCTTGGCCATTCTTCCACAACTTTTGTTTTTGTAGGATCAACAGTTATTCCATCTTTAGAAACAATGTGACCAAGGAAAGAAATTTGTTGCAACCAAAACTCACACTTGCTGAATTTCCCATACAGTTTCTTTTCTTTTAAGGTTTGAAAGATAACCCTTAAATGTTTTTCATGCTCCTATTTACTTTTAGAAAACACCAAAATATCATCAATGAAAACCACCACAAACTTATCCAAGAACTCATGGAAAATTCTATTCATTAAGTCCATGAATACAGCAGGTGCATTGGTTAGCCCAAAAGGCATTACTACAAATTCATAATGGCCATATCTCGTACGGAACGCGGTCTTCGGAATATCTGCCTCCTTTACCTTCAACTGATGGTACCCCGATCTCAGGTCAATCTTTGAAAAAAACTGAGCTCCCTGGAGCTGATCAAACAAATCATCGATATGAGGCAAAGGATATTTGTTCTTAACAGTGATATTATTCAAGGCTCTATAATCAATGCAAAGTCTCATAGAACCATCTTTCTTTTTAACAAACAAAACAGGAGCACCCCATGGTGATGTTCTAGGTCTAATGAAACCTCTCTCTAATAAATCTTGCAATTTCTCCTTCAACTCTAAAAGTTCAATTTGTGCCATTCGGTAAGGGGGTTTTGAAATTGGTTTAGCATCAGGAACTAAATCAACAGTAAACTCAACTTCCCGATCTGGTATTATTCCAGGAAACTCATCAGAAAAACATCAGGATACTCATTTACCACTGGCACGTAATTAATCTGAATAGTTCCTTTATTTTCAACGACGTGTGCAAGGTAACATTCATTTCCATCTTTTACAAGTTTCTCGGCCTCTTGATATGTTATCAAAAGTAAGGGTTCATTCTTGTAAACAAACTGAAAGTCTTTCTGAAAAGAAACTTCTTTAGCTCTACAGTCAATCTTAGAATGGTAAATAGAGAGCCAATCCATACCCAGGATAACATCAAACTCTACTAGAGGTAGAACAATAAGGTTTGCAAGTAGGTTCTTTCCACAGATAAGGATAGGAAGATTCTTATAAATTCTTTTTGCCTCGACACTTCCCCCAGGTGTTTTTACCAAAAGTTCAGGAGTCATTTCTTGAGATGGTATTCCCATTTTACTATAAAAGGTTTCAGAGATGAAAGAGTGTGTTGACCCCGAATCAAACAACACACTGGCATAATCTGAAAAAACAAACAAAGTACCTGATACAACTTCATTTGATGGCCCGACATCTGCTGAAGTAGTTGCAAAGGATTTCACCACCCCTTTCTTCTTGTAGTCTAACTGCTTCCCATCACTCAAGCTCCTTGTCAGACACTCATTTGCATAGTGACCCATCTCATTGCACTTAAAACATTTCATTAACTGTAAATCAAATTTGTTCTTACCTTCACCTTGATCCTTTTCAGTGCAATCACGAGCCTTATGTCCCATCTTACCACATCGGTAGCACTTCCCAGAAATCAGAAGACATTCCCCAGCATGCCTTTTGCCACACTTATCACAAACTAGAAACTTAGTTCTCTTACCATCAGACTTTTTTGAAGAATTCATACCTTTCTCCTGCCACCTCGGTCTCTTCTTCTGCTGGTTGTTATAGAAAACTTGGTCATCGGCAAACTCCATTTCCACCTTCTCAGCACATCGAACAAGCTTTTCATAACTTTTAAACTCACGAGAATCTAATTCCCTTTGATACTTTGGCTTTAATCCTGAGTAAAAATGATTGATTTTACTATCAAGGTCCCGGATAAAATTTGGAGCATACCTTGCCAATCGAGTGAACCTTTCTTCATAGGCATCCACTGAGTCTTCCTCTTGCCTCAATTCCAAGAATTTCTTTTCCATCCTAAGTCAAACAGCCTTAGGAAAATACTTCTCAAAAAACATACCTTTGAATTCATCCCAGTCAAGAGCATCAATCTCATCGGCGTCCCGGATATTTTTAACCATAGACCACCACTGATCTGCTTCACCCTCCAAACGGTAAATAGCAAGACTAACCTTTTGATTGTCTGAACACCCCAGGACATCAAAAATCTTCTCCAGTGCTTTAATCCACCCTTCAGCTAGCATAGGGTCAGATGATCCTCTGAATGATGGTGGATGTTGCCTCATGAAATGTTCCACCACTGACATGTTCCCCTGCGGTTGTTCTGGCTGATCTCGTGCATGGATACCACCGCCATTTATCGCTTGAGTCAACTACGCCATTACTGCAACAAACTGTTCAATTCCAATTCCGACCATTTCTGGATGCTGATTCGGAAGGTTATTTCCTTCTGTACGCCTTCCTAGCACTGCTTCCCTGTTTCCTCTGCGGAAAACCATTCTGAACAAACATGTCTTAGATGAAGCAACATGGTAATCTTTAAATGCTATATCATTTCAAAAAAAATATTTTTGGATAATCATTTAATAGAATTCTAACTCCTAAAGTTATCTAAACCGACCTTTGATACCAAATATAAGGCCCCAGCCTTAAACCTTACTTAATCTTGAGTTATTACAAGATTACACGTTGAGGATCTTTTCGGGTTTAGAGTTTTAGAGAATTAGATCATAAAACTTGCATTACATTCCACATATAAACAAAGTGGTTACATAAAGATAGTATTCTTCATTCCCATCAATGGAAACACATTTAAAATAAAACATGGATTATTTATTGACACATCCTTGACTATATCATCTTATCATGTACCTTTCCCTTGACCTGTGAAAAACATTTCAAAAACTTGGGATGAGCATAAAAACTCAGTATGGGTTATAAAAAACATGGAAAGGAAACATGAGTTCATATATACATAAGAATGAAATCATACTTTACCCATAAAACATAGGCACTTTAACATACCTCATAAAATCATGAATAAATCATAGAAATCATAAGACATAAAGGTAACTTGAGGCATTCATAACATTCTTACGTAGGGAGTAACCCTCTTGGTTACGTATGGAATACCCATCACAGTATATTCCCTAAATCTCTTCGGAGAAACCTTAACGGTTCACTCCTTCACGTTACCCAATGCATTGGAGAGCTATAACGGGCTCACCCGCTCTTAGTTTATCACGGAACCACCCGTCTTCATAATAATGCCCAAGAACCATAACATAATCATATCACATAAAACATGCATAAAGGAAACATAAAATTTCCACATTTCAATCACGAGATATCAATACAACACATTGATATAAAAACATTATGAAAACCATTTTCAATACTAAAATAAAAGAAAAGTAAAACATGGTATTTATTTTTCTTTTAAAAAGAAGGTATGGCTTGTAGAGGAATCCGAAACTCAAATAACGGTCACGACGGCGGAGAAGTCGTTGTCGCCGCATACGTACGACAAAAACATTCCCTTTTGTCATTTAGTAAACGCTTCGTATAAAAAAGATTCATTTTGAATAAACATAAAAGTCAAAGGGGTTTATACACCATATAAAAGAAAGTTGTGTATAAAATAAAATATGCCTCAATGAAAGGAGATTGAGACGAAGTCCCATACCTCGTATCCGACTTGACCCGACCGTTCTTTAATCTCCTGAATAATAAACTTGAGTTAATCTATACTTGCTTATGAATATTTTTCAAGTTCATTATTCCTTTTATACCATGTTATGAACATCATGTAATCAGTTAAGTTAATAATGTTGATTTTGTCGGTATTTGGTTCTTAAGTCAAAAATAGACTTCTTACACTTACATGTTGTTAATTTGGTCAAAGGTTCATTATATCCAGAATGGTATTCATGATGTAGATATCATATATGTAATATATATCCAGTACATACTTGCATTTATAATATTACATAATCATTTAGAGGTAAGAAATGAAATGCACCGTTCATGGAGACGGTAAGCCGTACGTACGCATGAACGCTACTTCCATTTCTATTTCGTATTTTATAGAATGGAATAATAATAATATAAAGGTATATTATAATTCCAGTATAATATCATATATAATATCATAGTTCCATCCTTTATATGTCCCACATATGGTATTTAACGAATCAAATCACTTTGAGGGGGCGGTAGTCCGCACTTCCTAAAATGAAGATATCGTGTTTACCCATAATGGAAACCATAAAGGTATGCCCAAAATGAAAAACACAGAAGCTTAAGGAAAACATAAACATATTATACATCATATATAAAAATAGTGACATCATAATGGCCACCTTTGAAGGTGTTAAATGAGTGTTGAACAATCATCGTTTCGGGAGGTAGAATTTCGCCATCCACGGAAACCGTATGTTCTTTAACCATTTGATATAGTTGTGTGAGAGTGTAGCTCAAATAAATATTATAACAACATCCTTGTATATTTAAGATACTGGTGTTTTTACAAAATAAGTAAATAAAAAGATTTTAGGGGGTTGGAGAAGCAAAATAAAACAAATGAACATGAGAGAATGAATTACCTTTAAAAAGTGTAACTCCTTTTGATTTGAGCCTAAAGGCTTCCTTTGAAAGGATTATTCCCAAAGGGAATCCTCTAGGATGAGGAGAGGGATGTGGAGAGAGTAAATGGGAAGGGGTTGGCCGAGCCAAAGGCTTGAGTAGTGTGTAAAATGAGGTAGAGGTGGGGGCCTTTTATAAGAGGAGAGGAGGGGCACTTTTGGAAAGTAAAGAAATATTACTTTATTTGAAAATGTTTTTTCGGTTTTTAAAGGTCCCACATTGATATAATTCGTGGATAAGGTGATAAGGGTTCGAAATCCACTCATCCAATTGGTTTTTGCCATGTGTACTTCATATATTTTACATTGTCTTTCCATTTTATTTAAATCGTCAAATAATGATGTCATCGCTGCATCATTATTATGTCATAAATAATTTAATTTATTTAATGTCTAAAAATCATAAAAAAATACTATGATGTAGGAAATCTTTTTATATTTCCAATGACTATTTATAATAAAAAATCCGATCTTTATAACCCCATGTAAAAATTGTTTTTGTGAAACATATTATGTTTGTGTCATTTTTACTTTTACATTAAATAAAAAGTTATTTATGTCATTTCCCAACCAAAATGTCTCCATGGGGTCCCCAAGTTGACCCATGGCTTGTCTTGGTCGGCCATGACACAACCAATAAGGTTGGGACATGTGTCTAGGTCATTTCATATTATTAAAACATTATTTATACCTTAAACTACACTAATTACCACTAATCGCGATTAAAAACTTAATATGTTACTATTCACCAAAAAATTATTTTAATCTCATTGAACCACATTTTACTTCTTAATGACAACCATGTATGTCGTATTTTCAAAATTCAATACACATTAGTGGTAAACTTTCATTTAACTGAAAAATCAGTTTGTTTGATTACCACTTAGTGGTTTCACTATTCATCAAAAATTGAAGTTTTTCAGAAAATTACCAAAAATTCACCCTAAGCTATATTTGATATTCTGAATTCAAAAATGAAGTCTATTTTACAAAATTCAAATCATATAAGTCACATTAATTAATTTAATAATTAATTCCCGCTGCCAAAGCAAATAGCGTGTTTTTACAAAACAATAAGTATCAAAAGATTGACACCAGTTTAAGTCTAATTTCAAAGTGAAATTGATTCCAATGAGCACCATTGGATAAAATGGTAAAAATATATTCTAATTTCACTTCAAAACCAATTCAAAACATAATCTAATCAAATAAATAAATTAGGTTAAAAAGCAGTTTTGATGTAAAATGCAGTATTTTTCACTATTCATTAAAAAAATGAACATTGTCAGAAAAATACCAAAAATTCACACAAGGTAAATTTTGATGTCCCAATCATAAAGAATAAGTTTATTTTGACAAACATAGTTTATAAAATTGTCAAAATATATATTCAAAAATGGTTTTCCATCAAAAGGCACTAAAACAATCTTTTAAGAATATTAGTGTATTCCATGCATAAGATTGTATTTATTTTCACTCTAAGCCTCTATAACACTATCTTAATCATTAATAGACATAGATAAAAATATATATTATTCATTACTTACTTGGTATGTTACAATGGGATAGGATATTAGGTAGAGGTACATGCTCAAATAAAACATGGGAAGTATTGGTTGTGTCACGGAAGAGCTTTGCATAGATGGTAACTCTTTGAAGGTGGTAGGTGGTCCCTATACTAAAACCCCATATGCCTTCTTCTGTATTATTTCTTTTTTTGCATGAATTACATGGGATTGGGTAGAAAAACTGGGACCAAAATATTCTTAGAATAATTTAATGTATGGTGTTTATCCTTTAATTTTTTTTGATAAGTTCTCTTTAAAACATTGGTGAATTTGGATCACCCGGTAACTATGTTGCTGAATGGTGAAGATGGAAATTGAGCTTGAATGGGGACTTGGGTAGGTCTAAAGGTGGGATACATTGTGTAGGTATCCTAGGTGTACATTATAGGGTAACTTGGATATGTACAAGTGAGTTAGGCATAACAAGATGGGTGAAATGATCGTTCGTCTCAAGCCCCATGAGTGACATGCCCCGATGGTTTTTATGGGTTATAGTGAGAATTATGAGTAGGAAAATACCTATATAATGAGATGAGTTGTGATTGGGGTGGGATTACTCTATTTAGAGATCTGAAACATCTCCCTAAAAGATATGTGAGGCAGGACCTAGGTGTAGGTCATAGTTTCTGTTCAGGGCTTGGAATCGAGATGCCAAAGGTCTTCGAGTAGGCAAGCATTGGATTTTTCCTAGGTAGTGTGACCAAATTTTATTGTTTTTGGACAGGTCCTTCAAGTCTAGGTTGTAGTATAATTTGGTTAGTGTTCCACCAAGTGGTGATGGAAACAAGTTGGTAAAAATGAGTAGATACCATGATGAGTTTGGAGGACCCAGTGGATTCCCAGACAGGCGACATGATATGTGTTAATTGAAATGGGATATGTCTGAGTTACTAGCCCCAATGTGATGAGTCAATGACCTTTTTTGATGGGTTACAACCCTTTTTACTCTTTCATGTGCATTCTCACTTTTTATTGTGATAGATGATAGACCCGGTGGTGGAGAGGATCCTTAGTCTTGGCCACTCCATGAGTAAGATGGAACCAGGTGGACTATCATGAGAGTGATGGAGTTCTCATGTGCATGATGGACCTTTCTCCAAGAGTATTGGGTTATGGGTATTTCCTTTAATAGTATTGGGTCATGGTATTATAACTTACCATAAGTATTATTTATTTGTGTTAGTGGACCACCCATGAGAGGCTAAGTCATGACATGATATGACATGTGGACAATGGATCTTTCCTTTAGGGAAAATTAATTTGGTTGATGTCTATGTATGATGGTTTCCTATTACTTCAGGTAGTGGGTTAAAGTTTTAATTATTCCCCACCCTAAGTCTTTAGGCACAGCCTCAACATTGGGTGTGGTGGCATAGTGTTATGAGTGAAATTTTAGGAGGGAACTGATGCAAGTATGTTCAAGTTTTATGATGGCATGGCTAACACATAGTAACCAAACACAAATGGAGTCATGGTGAAATGGTTAACACATGAAGTATACATTCTTATGTGACATGTCTAATGTTACTCATTCATACACATATATGATGGCATATACTATGGTCAACTAGTGAGACCCTACTTATATGTATTTCTCACTCTCTTAATGGGCACCCTAATGCACATGAAGACCATATGTCTATTTTTCATCTTACAACACAAGGTGATTAGAGGATTAGGGTGGACCAGCTCAAGAATTTTTTTAGGCTTGTTTTTTTGGAGACTCAGGGGTGGAATTAAGGTCAGTTTCTTTATGTAACAACCCATAATTTTATCAATTTAATTTCCCTTCTTATTGTTTTTTATATTTAGTAATGTAGTAAAAAGAACTTTCAACACTTGAAGAAACCAATACCATTTTATTATACTAATATGAGAATTAAATTAAAGAATAAAAATTTCTATAAGAATTTAAATTATTATAATATAATAAAAAATAGAAAATATATAATTAAAATATGAAAATTTGGATCTTCTCAATCCACCAGAATAAGAGCATTCAGGAACAACACCATAGAAATAAAGTAAAATATTTGTAATGCAATATTCATCTCGAAAATAAAAATATATAACCTTGGGATAAATATAAGTGAATAAATAATTAATTAAAAATGAGTTATTTATAGAAATTAGGGTACCAATATGACCATTATAAATCTGACCATTGGAATATAAATATGACCATGGGAATAGTAATATGGTCATTGGGAACAATAATCTAACTATTAGGAAAGGAAACCTGACTGATAGAATAGTAACCTCACCTATGTAATTGTAAAAAAATATTTAGGCATCTTATAAATGAAAATATGATATATTTATATTATGGTACATGTAAATAAATGTTTTAAAACGATAAATTAAGTGCTTATAATTTTTTAAAACATAAATGTTTTAATTTCACTTTTACAATAAATATAATTATTTAAAATAAATTATATTTTCCTAAAATGTATTTATAAACTAATATTATTTTTTATTATAATGATAATATAATATTATGAGACCATAAGTAATATTTCAAAGTGTCGTAAAATTGATTATAATATTAAATTTGGTGTTTTTAAAATAAATGAATATTTTTTTTTAAAAGTTAGATTTATCATATTTTAAGAATTATATAAGTAAAATAGATTTTACTTTTAAAATCAACATATTGAAAAATGGTTAGGGTGAATTTTTCTAATTTTTTTAAAACAGTTTATTTTTTGGTGAATAGTAAAATTCATTATTTAACATTATAAGACAATTACTTGAATTTTTTTCATGGATTATGTAATCACCCATTAATCAAATTCAAATTTACCATTCACTTTATATATTCATGATAATAAATACTATTGATATTATTGATCCTAAATAATAAACTAATGAATATATTATTTGAAAACACCCATATCTTCCCCTTATAAATACTACCCCTCACCACCCCTTCTCTTAAAAACATATAAGATTTGGATATTTACAAATTTAAGCCCAAATATATTTTGAAACCTCTCCCCAATTTCCTAGTTCTCCTGTTCTCATCAAAAGATCAATACAAAGTTCCTTTAGTTGAATCCCTAGAGGAGTCATCCAAAAAAAAGGTAATACCCTCGACGAGTCTTATTTTTCTCCTGCTGCTCATCCTCCAAAAAAATCCATTAAATATGTCACAATAACTCCCGTATAATATATATACTATAATATTATTGTGTTAATTGAATAATTATTATATATCATCTTCTATAATCCCCTAATTCTAAAAAAGATAACATTATCCTTAATGTGTTCATTCACCGCCTCTATAGATGATGAGTTTTCATTTCCCATTACTGCCATCATGGAAGATTCAATTTCACCTATAATTAATTAAAATTAACTAAATATTTATATTATATATTTATAAAAATTATTTAAATAACATGTGTCCATACTATTAAATAAAATGAAAATAGTTCATGAAGGTTGATAAAGGTGACAAAATAAACTAACTACTTAACATTAACATTTTTATTAATTGGATTGTATATATATCATAAATAAAAAAGGATATTTGGGACTATTTAAATTTATGGAAGTTCATGAATACCATTTAATTTCACTTCTTCATTTTTATTCCCATTTTATTAGGATTTTCATAAGTATATACAAGTGATCCAACCATGGAACCATGTAATGAACACTCTCAAAAGAGAAAAATTAAACTTTATATATCATTGAAATATTTATAAATGAAAATACAAAAATTATAATAATAATATATATATATATATGGAAAAGATTATGAACTATGTAATTAATCAATATAATTTTATTATTGAGTATGTTAAGTGCAAGTTCAGATAAATTATAGAACATAAGTTAAGGGATCTCTTTGAACCACCCTTTTTCTTTGGGTTATGAAATTTCTCTCTATAAGTCACATTCTATCTCTATTTAATATTATAGAATGATTTTAAATTCTATATATGTTCCTATAACTTATATAACTATCTTATTATTCCTTACTTTGTTGGGGTAATAAATTCCACAAGTTTATTTCTCAAATGCCTTCTTTATGAAATCTCATTTGATTATGATAAGAGGCAAGATTATGCAACACATTTCATTCCTTGGGTAATTATTATGTTTATACCTTATGATTTATTTTCTATTTGTGGCACACACAATCATGTATAGGTCATGATGGATGTTCCTATATATCAGTCCAATTCATTGGGTAATGTTTTTTGTCTCATGAGAGGGTATGCATGTGATTAGGGAGTGAACCTAATCCATGATGGGAATATGTCCACCATGTGATATTGTCTTGGTGGTTAGCCTTTACTTATGATTATGTCATTTTTTGTGTTACTATGAATTTATTATGATACCATGAACTTTATGATATACTCCCATGTGATTATTTATGAACCGTCTCTTTTATGATGTTATGTTATGTCATTTTGACTCACATGTTATGCTTCATTATCATGTATATTCACTTATTAGGATTTTTAGCTCAACCCTTTATTTTATGTATTCCCCAAGTTATCCTATATATTTTTTCGAGATCAAAGGGATTTAGTATTTTATTATAGATATTAAAATAAATATTTTTTATTTTAGTTTCTTGTTTTTTTATGAACCTGGTCTTCCAAAGACACTAAGATTTTTGATACTTCAGTTTCATTTAATGGATATTTTTATCAATGAAACATGTAATAATATGTGTAAAATGTTTGGTTCAATATAATTGGTATTATAGCAAGGTCTAGTAATTTTTTGTATTAGGACTAGAATAATTTAGTGATAATCCTAGGGATAAGTCTAAGTATAAGTCTAAGTATAAGAAAATATCCTAAAATTTTGGTGAAGTATAGATTGAGTGTTTTCTATGTAATTAAATCCCAATCTAGATACTATAAGTGAATGTGGCTCTTGAAAATTTTTACTTAGTTGGTAAAATGACAAAAAGGGGGAATTGGGTATTAAATCGATCATCACTCGGTTCACGACAAAGAGGCCTTACTACACACCTAGTTTTACACTCTTAGAGGATATGCTTTCAAAATTCAAAAACTTTTCAAAAACCATTACGAAGGACTTTAATAGATTATTAGGTTAGAAAACCTAAGAGGTGAATTACCATCTATACACTAGATTCAAACTTGTATATTCATAAGTTAGGATTTACATGTCATTAATAAGTTATTCCTTCCAATTTCAAAGTTTCTTAATTATATTATTATTAGTTAAGTATTCAAATACCTAATTTTATTTTCCATTTTTAGTTATTTTATGGAAATAGTATAAACAAATCTAATAACGAAGGTGATAGAAAATGTGATTATTTCCCTAATGATATTCCTAACCTAACGGGAGTATAAGCTGAGAAGATCATGGTAGTATTGGCTCAACTAGTTCAAGTTATGCTGATAACTTGAATTGTTTGGAACATTATCCATCGTCTAAGAAAGAGAAAGTTTCAGTAAAATCCTTTAATAGAAAAATACCTCTTAACTTTATTGTATTTTCTAATACCCTCATCAATGAATAATGTATTAATTCCATTGAGAAGTTATTATCTTTCCTCTAATGCTTGAAACAAGAGAAAGTTGTACTGGTTGTTTATCATTTTTATGGGGTGAATTATCAATGGTGTACACTAATCAGGAACAAAAATTCTAAAGAGAAAATTGGTTCCATATAATGGGAAGGATTCAAGAAAATATTTTTTTTCAATAAATATTTTCCTTAAACAATAGATGTTAAAATGGATAGGGAATACCTCAGACTGAAGAAAATGTAAGATGAGTCTATCAGGGTGTACATGGAAAACATCAAAAGTATTTCATGGTATGGTTCTTGCTTCATTATCAACACAAAAATTAAGGGTAACTATTTATTCAGTGGATTAAAATTCAGTCTATGAAAATCATTTCTAATTTGAAACACAAATAGTTATGAAGATATTGTTTTTTATTCCCTTAAAGGTCAACATAGAGATATGTGACTCTCAATAGTCTCATGGTCCTCGAGATAAAAAACATAAAATAAAGTTTACTTTGGGTGGATAGATGGTTAAATATCATGGTGGAAATAAATCCCAAATTTCCATGTGTCAAAAGTGTAGGAATAAGCATCCCAAAAACTATCTGAAGGGAACCGGGAGATTCTTCAACTATGGAAAATTGGGGAATTTGGCTAATCAATGTCTAAGTGATATGAATAAAACCAATAATGTTATGAATAAAATAATTTTCATATCAATAGTGATCATATAATCTAGTCTTTCAAATTCTAGGAACATGGGTAATATGAAAACCATTTCCTTAAAGAATACATTGTTGAAGATAATCATTGGCAACAACCTCTAAGTCCTATGGATTAAGGATGTTCATATGTTATCAATAGTGTTGAGGTGTATCCCAAAAATGATGTGGTGATAGGTACACAAGGTATTAATTCATTAATTGATAATTTAATTTTTTATTATGGTTCTACGCACTCTTTATTATCTTTTAATTTTAGTAGAATAATTAAAACACCACCTCTAAACATGGGATATGAGCTATATGTGAGAAAATAAAATGGATAAGTTACTGCATCCCAATTATATAAATCCTCTATGGTCAATGTTTATGGATTGAACTATCCATATAATCATAGATTGCATTCATTAGTGGAATTTGATGTTATATTGAGCATGGATTGGGTAACCTTGTATAAAATGAACATCAACTTCCAGTACAGAGAGTTCACTCTTCATATCCCAAGCCATCCTCCAATCTTGTACAGGTGTAAGGATGATGATGAATATCCCTTGAAATATTTTTCCAATGAATGGATATTATTTCCTTATGATCAAGTATATATAACTCAAATTATTAAGAAATTATAGAGAATCATTCTCAAATACATCCCCATTTTGAGGGATTATACTGATGTATTCCTTGAAGAATTTTTTGATCCTAACTGAGAGGTTGAGTTATCAAATGAACTTATACATGGATCTCTACATATATAAAAGATTAATTTTAGATTGGACGCCATTGAGTTGTAAAAACTGAAGAAGTAGTTACTAGAGAATATAAAAAGTGTTTTATAAGCCTAAGTACTTCACCACAAGGTGCACCAGTCCTCTTCCTTGAGAAGAAGGATGGGTCAATACACCTCTATATTGATTATCATAAACTCAAAAAAAACATGATAAGGAAAAAGTATCCTCTACTATGGATATATGAATTATTCAATCAATATATGGGGCCTAGTATTTCCCTTAAGTGGACCTTCAGTTTGGATATAACCAATTTAAGGTGAATAAGGAAGATATTCCCAAGACTGGCTTCTAAAAAAGGTATTGTCACTATGAGTTCATTATAATACCCTTCTGACTCACTAAATCTCAAGTATTCTTTATGGAATTAATGAATATAATTTTTATAGATTACCTCAAAAAAATTAGTGGTATTTATACATAATATTATGATATAATCCAAGATAAAGGAAGATTATGAGGAGTATTTGAATACAGTCATAAAGAAATTGAAAAAAGATAAGTTATATGAAAATTACAGTAAAATGGAGGAAGTATCATTATTGGGGCATGTTATCACCCAAAAAGGGATATTTTTACACCCTTATAAGTCAATTGAAATTGAGTAGTTTTCTAGACCAGAATTTATAATGGATATTTTTAGTTTTATTTAATTAGATAGGTATTTTCAAAAATTTCTATGAAACTTATCAGGATTTTTAAACCCACTAACAAAGCTGGATTAGAAGGGGTGAATTATGTTTTGAATAATGAGTGTGAAGAGAGCTTCAAAGAGTTTAAAAAAGAGGCTTATCACTACACAAGTCATCACACTACTCTCAAGTGGGGAGAATTTCATGGAATAAAAATATTATTCAAATAAGATATTAGGATATGTACTCATGAAAATGATAAAGATATTACCTACTCCTTAAGGCTGTTGAAAGTACATGAGAAGAAATATCCAATGCATGATCTAGATTTTTTTGAAATAATCTTCAAGTTGAAATTCTTATAGGATTATCTCTATGGGGAAAAGTTTGAAATATATATAGATTATAATATACTCAACTATATATTCACATAGAATGACCTTAATATGATCCAAATAAGATTGTTAGAGTTAATCAAGGACTATGACTGCTCAATCCACTACTTTCCTATATAATAAAATGAATTGAAATATTCTATAAGTAGAAAGGATCTCACCACCTCATCAATGATGAGAATTGAGAACAATCCAATCTTCTTAGACTTACTGAGGATGGACATAGGAATAATAATGAAAGGAAAGTCATCATTATTTTCCCAAATGTTTTCTAAAACATCCCTTCTATGTAAAATAAAGGATACTCAAATAGATGATATGAAAATTAAAAGGAAGGTGCAAGATATAAGAAAAGTTAAATCCTCAAAGTTCAAAATCTATGAAGAATTATTTTTAATATTTTGTTCATGATTATTTGTACCATAAAATTCTACGATAAATAAGGATGTGTTGAACAATTCACATAAATCGACCTTCTCTATCTACGGAGGGAGAATGAAGATGTATCAAGATATCTGAGAGTGCTATTGGTGGGAAAATATAAAGAATGAAATCATGAAATATAAATCAAACTTCCTGGTATTTTAGCAAGTGAATAATGGAAGAAAAAAAGTCTAAGGGGATGATACAATAATTACCCATACCAACATAGAAATGGGAAAATATAAAAATAGACTTTTTCACTAGTCTTATAAAGTCATCTATATGAAATAATACTATATGGTTTGTGGTGGATCATTTTATAAAGACAACACACTTAATTGGAATCCATATGGACTTCTCACTCTATAAACTTTCAAATATATACATCAAATAATTAATGAGGCTGCATGGAACACCACTATCAATTGTGTCTGATCAAGATTTGAGATATACCTCTAAGTTCTAGAAGAGTATCCAACATTATCTAAACACTGAGTTGAAATTCATTATAACCTATAACCCAAAAATAAATTTTCAATCTAATTGAACTATATATAAATTTTATTACATGTTGATAGCATGTTCAATGGCCTTCAAATGATGATGAGATAAACATATTCCTTGGCCCAAGTTATCATACAATAATATCTTTTACTTAAGAATCCAAATAGCTCCATATGAATTCCTATTTGGGAAGAGGTGCATAACACTAGGGTGCTCAGATTATGTTGGTGAATGTAAGATATTGGGACCTAAAATGGTCAAGGAAATGGTAGAAAAGTTCAAGTCCAATCTGCAACACATCCATACAGCTCAAAGTCGATAGAATATTTATGCTGAAAATTTTCACCAAGACCTAGATTTTGAGGTTGGAGATAAGGTATTCCTATGCATATCTCTATGGAATAGATTTATGAGATTTAGGAAGAATATAAAGTTGTGTCCAAGGTATATCATCAACTTTTACATTTTTGGTCACATTCGAGTTTCATCCTATCGACTAGCACTCTCACCAACACTATCTCAAGTACATGACATATTCCATGTATCCCTCTTAAGGAAGTACATACCAGATCCCTCACATGTACTAAATTAAGAGGTGGTACAACTAGAAAATTATCTCTCTTATGAGGGTAATCTGACGAAGATCTTGGACCATAAATATAAATTTCTACGCAACAATATTACTCACCTAGCCAAAGTACTATGGAAAAAATGAAAGTGTGAGGAGGAAACATGGTGATCAAAGAAAGAAATAAAGCAGAAGTACCCTCACATGTTTTCATGTTACTATTTAAAAGGAAATTTTGATGGAGAAATTTTGTAATCAAGGAAGAATGTAACGACCCAAAATTTTATCAATGGAAGTTTTATTCTTATGATTTTTCCAATTTAGTAATGTAGTATAAATCATATGC
Organism: Viscum album; assembly: GCA_963277665.1. Taxonomy (NCBI): domain Eukaryota; kingdom Viridiplantae; phylum Streptophyta; class Magnoliopsida; order Santalales; family Viscaceae; genus Viscum; species Viscum album. The sequence continues at coordinate 567,227,937 of OY728131.1, forward strand.
AACACATGATGAAACCAATAAAATTTTATTATACTAATTTTAACATTACATTTAGAGAGTATAGATTTCTATAAGAACTAAAAGTATTACAATAGGATAAAAATTGAAAATAATATAACTAAAATATGAAATTTTGGAACTCCTTGATCCCCCAGAATAAGTGAACTCATGAAAAACAATATATAAATGGAGAAAAAATTAAGTAATGAAATATACATTTTGAAAATTAAAATATATAAACTTGTGAAAAATATAGGTGGATGTATAATGAATTAAATATGAGGAATGTATAGTAATTATAGAACTCATATTACCATTAAAAATCTAGATTTTGGAATAGAAATCTGATCATTGGAATAGTAACCTGACCATTGGGAATAGTAATATAAGCATTATGAATAGTATCCAAATTTATAGAATAGTAACCTCACATATGGAAATTTAAAATAGAATTTTGGTATATTATATATAATGACCCAAGATTGACGTACATGGACATTACATCACTTTTGTAGAAAACTTAATACATGACACAAAATGACGCCCAAAGACCGTGTTAGTTTAGTGTCTTTGGAAACTCATAACATAATCTTCTAATCATGCTGAAAGATCTTCAACATATCCCATAAAGATCTTCCCCTTATGTTTTCTTACCTAAAATCTTTCTTTATATACTGGGGAAAATAAGAAATATAAAGGGTGATCTCAAATGCTCAGTAAGGGTAAGCATGGAGAAAATAAAACAAACCATATACATTTGAACTTAAAAACATGAACATAAAGTTTAAACATCAAAATCTTGAGTTGTGAAATAAATCTTGGAAGTACGTAAGGCATAGTTCATAAAGGAACATAGATAATGATAAAATAGAATGGGAATAAAACATGTAATTCTGGAAAACCATTAAGCATGTGATATGATTTCCATAGTATCCAAGGCATTGCTTCCAAGACCATCATAGTGTATAAAGTCCATTACTGAACTGAGTTTACTTGTCGTTCTAGCCCTGTATTACTGAACCGTATTTTACTTGTCATTCTAGCCATGTCTATCTCATGAGATATAAATCTTTACCCAATGCATTGGAGGGACATATAGGTCCCACCCATCTCATATTGAAATCATTATTACGTGTTCCACAAAACAATCATAAACCATTCATCATAACCTAAATAATAAAATGGGTTTCATAAACATCATCCCTTCATAACATAATCCATATAAAACAAATAGATTTCATTTCATCATAAGAAAAATCAGACCATGTAAATAATATAGACATTATACTTGAAACACAAACATACTAAATAATTTCATCTTATATGTAAATTAGTTTTGATAAAACACTTGAAATTAATTCTTGATGAAAATATACTTTTGTCTTAAAAATCATTTTATTTTCTCAAAATACCATTCAATTTTAAAAGAAAAGGATTTTTTTGAAAATAATCATGAAATATTGTACAGGAAGCTTCATGAAAATAAAGCATTATGAAATCGTAAAAATCAATTCATGCCATATAAATTAAAATAAAACATTTTTCTCGTACTTTTGCCGGAAAAGTCAAAAATTTCCTCGTATGGTAAACAAAAGAAAGATTTCGTCCATACCTTGTGGTAAAAGTCAAAAAAGGGTAAAAATGACTTTACACATACATGGAAGAATAGTAAATGTAACATCTCAGGTAAATAAAAAATAATACATATTTCATATTTATTAATATTTAGGAATTAAATATTGATTTTACTTTAAGGTGGTTGCTATGTTTAATAGCGTACCCGATACGCAACAACGGGTTTCTTTGGAATCTTACTTTGCACACTAATAATATAATATTATTATTTTAAATGGTAGTTAACTCATAGCCATTTTATTGGAGGGAATGAACAAAAATAACTACAATATGATTATACATGTTTGTTAAATGTATTTACATTTATCCAATAAAATTTAGAGGCTTAAAATGTGAATGAATCTAATTTTAAGCATAATTTACATTAAAAGGATGATTTATTGTGTTTTAATAGAGAACCCTTTTTAAATCTAGTTTTAGTCAATTTAATACATAATAATTGACCAAATAAAATCCTTCTTTAGTGGTGACATTAAATTTTACTTTGGGTATTTGTTTGGTATTTTTTTGATAAAGTTCATTTTTTTAATGAATAGTGAAAAATATTGTATTTTGATTCAAAAGTGACTTTTAATATAATTTATTTATATGGTTAGATTATATTTTTAATTGGTTTTAAAGTTAAATTAAAATATATTTTTACCATTTAATCCAATTTTGGTCATTGGAATTAATTTCACTTTGAAATTGGACATAAACAAGTATCAATCTTTTGATAGCTATTGTTTCTTAAACACGCTATTTATTTTGATAACGAGAATTAATTTTTAAATTAATTAATGCCACTTATATGTTTTGAATTTTTAAAAATAAACATTATTTTTTTATTCGGAATATCAAATATATCTTAGGCTGAAGTTTTGGTATTTTTCTGAAAAACTTTAATTTATGATGAATAGTGAAATCACTTAGTAGTAGTTAAAAAACTAACTTTTTCATTTGAATGAAATTTTACCACTTCTACGAATTTAATTTCAAAAATACGACATACATGGATGTTATCAATAAGTAAAATTTGGTTCTTTAAGATGAAAATAATTTTTGGTGAATAGTAACTTTTGACTTATTTACTACGGTTAAAGGTAAATAGGATAATTCAAGGTAAAAAGAATATTAAAATAATTCAAAATTACCTTAAAACTTTTCCAAAACTTATTGGTTGAGTCATTTACGACCATGGGCATCTTTGTGTTGATTTTGGGACCTCATTGAGCCACTTGGGAGTGATAATGACAATTTATATTAATTAACTTAAAGCAAAGGCAAAAATGACAAAAACAAATATCTTTTAGTAAATTAATTTTTATAAGTGGTTATATAAATTATATTTTAGACTATAAATATTAATTGTAAAGATAAAAAGATTTAATACATGATAGTATATTTTTTATAATTTTTAGACATCGAATAAATTAAATTATTTATGACACAATAATGATGCAGTATTTACCTCATTAATAAATGATTTAAATAAAAAAGATTATAATAATTAAAATATTATCCAAAACCTATCTAATTCCTATTGGATGATTATATTTCGACCATGAGTCATCTTATATTAGACTATAATGATTTTTGTACCTTTATAAACCGAATATCATTATATTATAAAATAATATTTTCACACTTTCCTAAAGAGCCCCTCCTCTCCCTTACAAAAGGAGACCACTTCTAACCAATTCCTCACACCTCTCAAGCGATTTGGATCATCAAAAATATGCCCAATTAAGCTCCCTAAATCTCTATCCTCCTCCTAGAATCCTTACCTTATGAAGAAGGCACTTAAAGAAGTCCTTTTGGTTCAAACCAAATAAAGTTACCCAAATTAAAGGTAACAGTTTCTCTTAAATTGTTTTCTTTTATTTTACTTCTCCAACCCCTAAACTATTTTTATTACTTTATTTTGTAATAACACCAGTATCCTAAATATAATATGATGTTGTTATAATAAGGATTATAACTACACTTACACACACCTCCATCTAATGGATGAAGAACATAATGTTTCTGTGGATGGAAAACTAACGCCTCATGAAACAATGATTGTTCAAATATCTCCAAATACCTCTCATAGTGGCCATTATGATGGAAATATATTTATATATGATATATATTATGTTTATGTTTTCTTTATGCTTCTGTATTTTCTGTTTATAGCATGCTTTTATGGTTTCCATTATGGGTAAACGCGAGAATCTCACTACAGAAAGTGCAGATTACCACCCCCTCAAAGTGATATGACTCATTCATACCATATGTGGTACGTATAAAGGATATATTTAATGATATTATATATGATAAAATACTGGAATTATAATACTACTATGTATCATTATGTTTTAATTCCATTAAATATGAAATAGAAATGGAAGTAGCATTCATGCGTACGTACGGCTTACCGTCTCCATGAATGGTGCATTTCATTTCTTACCTCTAAATGTTATGTACTATTATAAATACATGTATATGATGGATATATATGATATATATGATACATACATCATGATTATCATTCTGTAGATAATGGATATTTGACTACATTTACAACATGTGATTATAAGAAGTCCATTTTTGACTCAAGTACCAAATATCGACAAAATGAACATTATTAAGTTAAATGATTACATAATGTTTATAACATGGTAATAAGTGATAAAAAAGGAATAATAAACTTGAAAAAAGGTTCTTAAGAAATTAGAAATTAACTTTAGTTTATTATTCATGATATTAAGGAACGATCAAGTCAATTCGGACAAGAGGTAAGGGACTTCGTCTCAATCTCCTTTCATTGAGGCATATTTAGTTTTATACAGGACATTATTTTATACAGTGTATAAACCCCTTTGACTTTTCATTTCATTCAAAAGAAATCTTTTTATACAAAGCATTTTAATAAATGACAAAAAGGAATGTTTTTTTACGTAAGTGGCGGCAACGACCTTTCCACCGCCGCGAGTATTATTTGATCTTTGGTTTCCTTAACAAGTCCTAATATTTTTAACAGGAAAAATAAATACCATATACTCTTTTTACGTATTTTGGTATTGAAAATTATTTTTAGAATGGATTTATTATTTCAATATCTTGAAATGATATTTTTTTATTACAATGTGGAAATGTTATCATTCTTTTATGCTTATGTTATGTGTTATGATCATGTTATGGTTCTTGGGCATTATCTACGTATATGGGTGGTTCTGTGATAAACCTAGGGCGGGTGAGCCTGAGATAGCTCTTCAATGCATTGGGTAACATGATGGAGGTAAACATGAATGTTTCTCCTAAGATATTTAGGGAATATACTGTGATGGGTATTCCAAAGTAACTCCATATGTAGCTGTGATAGCTTTAATGTAAGTATGATATGGATTCCACAAGTTACCTTTATGATTTATGATTTCTATGAGTCTTTTAGAAATATTATGATTTCACGAGTTAAGTAAAAGATTTCATGTTTTGTATGTATTTATGAAAAAATGTTTTCATTCCTTCTTTTAAAACCCTTACTGAGCATTTTATGCTCATCCCACGTTTTGAAATGTTTTCACAGGACTTAAAGATGAATAGGGTCAAGGATGGGATCAAAGAAAAGTCATGCTGTCTAAAACATAGAACTAGACATGACTCTTTTTTTTCAATGGTTTTTATCTTATGAAAAAAATGGAAAATGTGTAGAAGTGTCTACCTTGTAAACTTTTGAGATGTAATAGTTATGTCCTAATTCTCTAAAACTTTAAACCTGAAAATATCCTCAATGTGAATTATTTGTTTAATTCAATATTATGTAATGTTTTAAGGTAGGGTCCTTATAGTAAACATTTTATGAAAATATTTTGAGAAAACATGGACATGGATGATAAACATAACCCTAGTAAATACTTTCGAATAAACAATTTCAGTTAAGAATGAGATTGGAATAATCATCCCATACCTTATGTCCAATTTCTTTCATATGTGTCTGATACTCCTATATAGTGGGTTTAAAAATATTATTAACTTGTAATATAACCTTAATAATATTTATGATATAATATAAAATTCACTTACAACTTTATATTACCCATTCATTTGTCAATTCAATGTTAAAACAGCGTTTTGGGTAAAATCGTTTCATTTATCGTACGTGTTTGGACTTGTTGTTCTTGATATATTTACTTATATCATGATTTAATTTCTTACATAATGTAAAACATGATTTATATATAATATATATTCATAATATAATATATATAATAGATCGATAAATGGAATGAAATACACTGTTCATGGAGACGGTAGGTCGTACGTACGCATGAATGTTGTTTTAGTTTCTTTATTAAATTGAATGGAAGTAAGTAAATAACATATAAATAAATCTAGTATCATTATTATGTCATATCTTTAATTATTATTTACTATATATACGTTATAATCATTCTTAAATGGTTAACATGAAGAATGAATCTCATCGCGTCGTGGAGATGGTAATCCGTACGTACGCACGAGCGATGATATCATTCCTATAATTGTTTAATGGTATTGGAGTGGATTATATAATATATCAGAATTAGTATCATGTTATAATAATAATATATAGTTATTATTTCCACCATTATACCCATCCAAGTATGGTGGTGGTGGAAAAATAGATTACACCATGACGTGGAGACGGTAAGCCATATGTACGCACGCGTGGTGATTTCGTTTTCCGTAGGATGGATAGAATGTGAAATAGGGTTGTTTCATATTTATAATAACATATCAGTATATTATTTATACTAATGTTATTACTTTATAATGAAACAAGTCATATAGAGGAAGTAGGAGAATAAAGAAACTTGAAAGAATCGGTAGAAGAGATTACCTCTTCCTCGACAAACCTCCTTTGAACTTCCTCTTAAGGGACTAGAGTTGGTATTTTAAGAAGACCATAATCTCCAAAATGTTACTAGGGAAGTTAATAATAGTAATGGGCAGGGGTTTTCCAAACTTGAAGGCTCAAAATGGTGTGAGGAGGAGAGGGATGAGGTGCCATTTTATAAGAGAAAAGAGGGGCACTTTTGGAAACCTCCAAAATATTAATTTATAATAAACTCAAACCCCACCTAAAAACCACAAAAAATGACTCAAATTCACAGATGGGATGATATAGGGTTGTAATATCATCAAAATGTTTTGAATTTATTTTAAACCTTATCATTTTTATTTATCCTTATTTAATCTATTAAATTGTATTTGTGGTAATAATTTTCTAAATTTTAAATTGTTATAAATACTTACTTATGTGTTGTGAATTGTCTATAATTAGATAAATTATTACATTTTCGACCATATAATTTTTAATTTTTAATTTTTAAATATTTTTGTGATTTTTAAACAATTTAATAATATGTTATTTTTATAAAATATCAAGTGTCAATTTTGACACTATTCAATTATTAGAATTTAAATTAAATCCATACAGAAGATATATTCAAACCAAAATATTTAATAGATTTATAAATTTTCATATTAATATAAAAAATTCATGGATCACATTAATTTGTTTATATAACATTTATTTTAATATTTTTAAAACTATTTGTTTGTTATTTCCCTTAATAAAATAATTACTACAAAATTTTTGTATAATTATTTAATATACTTATTTGTTGCATAAAAATTAAAGATAAACTACTATGATGAAGATAAATCTAATATATTCCATAATAATACTTTTACTCTAATTTATCATCTTAAAATCACAACATTTAAATTGTTATATTTATTAAATTTTGAAGGTGGAAACTTTGACATAATTTAAAATAAAATAATATAATTGCTTTTATAAGGCTCCAAATGGTAAAATATTCGACCATTGGATGATTGTGGATTACATGTACATGACCAATAATTTTTTCTCAGGTTTTTCTTCCTTTTATGGTCACTATTATTTTAATAAAAACTGTATTATTGATTTTTCACTAAATAAACAATTCATGCATCACTATTGTGTCACCATTAATGATAATTATTTAATCCCTAAAAAATCTAAATAAATTAACATGATGTTGATAATTTTATTATATTTCTGGTGACTATTTATTTTTGAAGTTTTATGAAGTTTATCTCTAAATTAAAATTATTACACTTATAAGATATAAGAGAGTGACATGTTGTCACTTTCTTTGGTTTTAATAATAATTTCATCTTTTTCATGTTCAAAAGTCCATGAAATGAATCAATTCTGACTATTAGGTGATATGGGTCAACTTATATTCATCCAATAGAATTTTTTCAGGTGTTAGGGTAATTTTACAATCTTATTTTTAACCTTAATTACCTTATTTACATTTAAATGTAGTAAATAAAATTTACTGTAGTTACTATTCATAATGTCTAAAAATAAAAAGTAGCCTATTAGAACAATTTAGACATACTGATTCCAAATATGAAATCCATTTTTCAAAATTCAAAACACATACGTTCCAGTAATTAATTTAAAATTAATCCTGTTGTTAAGAAAATGGGTTTTAAAAGTTAAAATGTTGCAAAAGATTGAAATGTTTTTACCTATTAATTAAGTGTAAAATTAATGATAATGACTTAAATTATATTAAATAGTAAAAATATATTCTATTTATACCTTAAAATCATTCAATATTATAATTTAACCATATAATTTATCTCTATTAAAAAAGTTGTTTTTAATTAAAATTTAGCATATTTTTACTATTCATCAAAATGTGAAGGTTATCAGAATAATGTAAAAATTTTATCCAAAGTAAATTTTTATATCTTGATTTCAATTAATAATTTTATTTTGTCTAATTTAACTTATAAATGTGTCAAAAACTATATTTAAATTAGGTGTTCCATCAAAAGGCGGCAAAAGTGCATTTTTTGAAAAATACTTATTTTACCCGAAAAATTTATTTTGTTCACATACCATGTTCTAGAATATGTGTAAGATGAATGATAATGTTATAAAATTCTAAATGTAGTTAATAATATTCATAACGGCTAGTTCATAATAATATATCATTGTTTTGTGAAACTCGATATTGCGTAAAACACACGCTATCGAGGAAGTTCACTCTTGCGTGCAACACAGGCCAAGAATAGTGTTTGTGTATAATACAAGCTAATACGGTGTTGCATATAGTGTAAGATAATTTTGGTGTATCTTACATCACAATACATTAATGAAATTAAAAATAATATTTCTCATAAAATCTCAGGGTGTTACATTCTACCCCCCTTAAAATTAATTTCGCCCTCGAAATTCGTCGTGGATATAAATGGTTACTACTTGAAAGTTTCTTTCATAGAAACCCACATCGTAAAAAGGAATACCGAAACTTAATTTTAAAAAATAAAGTATGAAATGTAACAGTTACACAAATTAACTCATTATTGGGTTTACACATAGGAGAACATAGGTTAAAATATGAATATGGAAGAGAAATCTAACCATCAAGTTCTGATGGAGAGTGGTAGAGAACATGGATATGAAAAAACCAACAATCAAAAAGCCATAAATTTGCAATTATCTAAGGTACTATCTGATTCATCAGATATGAGGGTACTAGGACAATGTTTTTTGTTTTCAAGTTCATTTCCCTAAATTTGATAAATTTTTTGCATAAGGATAAATACTTACCTGATTTCAGTGTAATATCATCGTTAGTAATTCCATGAACAATTTCCACTTCATCTCTTATTTAAATAAATGAAGTTGAATTTTTCATTCTTGAAGTATTAGCAGATCATGTGATAGAATGATAGGTTGTTCCATCTGCCTCAAAAAGTTAGTAAAAGTTATTAAATATACATAAGTCCATCTATGGTGAGATTAACCATATATGATTCCAAAATGGACTTATACTTCAACTATAATATCTCTTAATATAATAAAACTAATTTATACTAACTAGGGACTTCCTGTAGGCTAGTGGTAGGCGATAAAGGCATGTCGCTCTTCAGTTGTGGGTTTGATTCATGCTGCCTTGTCCAACGCGACGGGTTTTCACCCATCCTGTGGGTTGTCCTTTTTCTAAAACTATACTATTATAACATTTTAAAAATAATAAAAAAGTTCTATACTTAAACAATTATATCTAATGTCCAACTTAATCCATTCCAATCATTAGGCTTATCCAAAATTCTTCTGTCCAATCTCATAGTATAAAGAAAACGATTCTTAGAAAGCTCGTATAACAAGAATGTCAATACCATCATTTATCTCCACATATATCATAAGATATATCTTATTAGTCAAATTCTAAACATTTGAAGGACTTCATCATGCATCCTCTTGAATCATAAATTACTATGGAACCTAAGTGACAACATTAATTCCATCAAAATTAACCATTTCCATATTCCAAATATACCAAAAAAATTATATAATCAAACCATGATATCACATTGCCCTTTTATCAATCATGAGATCATTAATACTATCAAACATCTCATTATCCCATTATCCCTTCATTATGCACATATCATCTTCTTTTCAAAAATATTTCAATCACTTTTCATGATTATCGGTACCAATCAACATATACTTTCAAATACTCAAGGAAAAACAATAGTATAACAATCCTTAGATTTTTATTTATTCTATAGTACCATACATTATTCTTGATAAACATTCAATCATTACACTACCTTCTTAAACCATTTACCAATATTCATCATTTTATTCCTCAACACTTCTTTCATCTCATATATCATTTGTCGTCTCTTCATCATCATCAATATAAATACTACCCATACGACCATGCTGATTCTCTTCACGAGATTTTCCCTTAGGGAATTGGTTTTCATAATTCCCATACATTCCACATTTAAAACATTTAACCGTTGTTGATGTCTTAGCAATACCATTATCCCTGTCCATTGTGTTAACTGAACCTTTTCTTATTCAATTACGGGCTTTGTGTCCTTCCTTTCCACACCCAAATAATCTTTCAGTTCCTTTGAAACATTCTCCTTGATGTATCTTCCCACATGATTTACATGAGGAAAATTTAACTTTCTTTCCTCTATGATCTTCATGAAACTCCATCTTTCTCTTATTTGATGATTCAGGAAACTTAACAAAGTTTAGATTATTGATCATGTTATGAGATTGATGATTAGGCATAATAACTATATTTCACCTTTCAAATCCTGTTTCATTTAGTTTCTCATGAATAATATCATTCCATTTTCCATCATGTTCTCCATTAACATGAATCTTCCTATTTCCATCCATTTTCTAAAACACAAAAAGTGTAGTGTGAGAGGCAAAAATCACACTAGGAAAACAACATAATCAGGGGGAATACTTTAAATATCTAACATATTAGGTTTAATACTAGGTTATTCATGACCATTATAATAATTCTAGAAATGTAATCTATACTTATACTTAACCTTAAGGACATCCCTAGACATACCATAGAAATATCTCTAGGGATCTCACTAAAGTTTTTGCATCCTAGTTTCTAAAGGTTAACAAAACCTTTGCTATGATACCAACTATAACTACCCAAGCGTGATGTACATGGACATTACATAAATTTTTTGGAAAACATAATACATGACACAAAAAGACTCCAAAAGACTGTGTTAGTTTAGTGTCTTCAGAAACTCAGAACATAATCTTCTAATCATGGTGAAAGATCTTCAACATCTCCCATAAAGGTCTTCCCCTTTTGTTTTCTTACCTAAAATCTTTATTTATATCTTGGGGAAAATAAAACATATAAAGGGTGATCTCAAATTCTCAGTAAGGGTAAGCATGGAGAAAATAAAACAAACCATATACATTTGAACTTAAAAACGTGAACATAAAGTTTAAACATCAAAATCTTGAGTTGTGAAATAAATCTTGGAAGTACGTAAGGCATAGTTAATAAAGGAACATCAATCGTGATAAAATAGCATGGAAAAAAACATTTAATTGTTGAAAACCATTAAGCACATGATATTATTTCCATAGTAGCCAAGGAATTTCTACCAAGACCATCATAGTGGACAAAGTCCATTACTGAATAGGGTTTACTTGTCATTCCAGCCCTGTATTACTGAACTGGATTTTACTTGTCGTTACAGTCATGTCTATCTCATTAGATATAGATCTTTACCTAATGCATTGGAGTTAGATATAGGTACCACCCATATCATATTGAAATCACTCTTATGTGTTCCACAAAACAATCATAAATCATTCATCATATCCCAAAGAATTAAATGGGTTTCATAAACATCATCCCTTCATAACATAATCCATATAAAACAAATGGATGTAATTTCATCATAAGAAAAATCAAACCATGTAAATAATATATACATTATAATTGAAACATAAAAATATTAAATAATTTCATCTTATATGTAAATTAGTGTTGACAAAACACTTGAAATGAATTCTTGAGGAAAATATCCTTTCTTCTTCAAAATCATTTTCTTTTCTCAAAATGACATGCAATTTTAAAAGAAAAGGATTTTGTTGAAAATAATCATGAAATATTGTATAGGAAGCTTCATTAAAATAAAGTGTTATGGAACCTTAAAAATTCATTCATGCCGTATAAATTAAAATAAAACATTCTTCTCGTACTTTTGCTGAAAAAGTCAAAGAGTACCTCATATGGTAAACAAAAGTAAGATTCCTTCCATAACTTGTGGTAAAAGTCAAAAAAAAGGAAAAATAACTTTGAACATACATGTAAGAATAGTAAATATTTTATGACAACATTTTGAGAAAACATGGACATGGATGATAAACATAACCCCAGTAAATACTTACGAATAAACAATCTCAGTTAAGAATGAGATTGGAATAATTATCCCTTAACTTATGTCCAATTTCTTTTGTATGTTTCTAATACTCTTGTATAGTGGGTTTAAACATGTTATTAACTTGTAACAGAACCATAATAATATTTATGATATCATATATGATTCACTTACGACTTTATATTACCCGTTCATTTGTCAATTCCATGTTAAAACAGTGTTTTGGGTAAAATTGTTTCATTTATCATACGTGTTTGGACTTTCTGTTCTTGATACAATTACTTATATCATGATTCAATTACTTCCAGAATTTAAAACATGATTTATATATAATATATATTCAGAATATAATATATATAACAGATCGATAAATGGATTGAAATACGCCATTCATGGAGACGGTAGGTCGTACATACGCATGAGCGTAGTTTTCGTTTCCTTATTAAATTGAATGGAAGTAAGTAAATAACATATAAATAAATCCAGTATCATTATTATGTCATATATTTCATTATTATTTACTATATATACTTTATAATCATTCTTAAATGGTTAACATGAATAATGAATCTCATCGTGTTGTGGAGACGGTAATCTGTACGTACGTACGAGCGACGATATTGTTCCTATAATTATTGAATGGTATTGGAGTGGATTATATAATATCTTAGAATTAGTATCATGTTATAATAATCATATATAGCTATTATTTCCACCATTATACCCATCGAAGTATGGTGGTGGTGGAAAAACATATTACACCACGGCGTGGAGACGGTAAGCTGTACGTACGCACGCACGGTGATTTCATTTTCCATAGGATGGATAGAATGTGAAATAGGGTTGTTTCAAATTTATAATAACATATCAATATATTAGTTATATTGATGTTATTACTTTATAATGAAACAACTCATATAGAGGAAGTAGAAGAATAAAGAAACTTGAAAGAATCGGTAGAAGAGATTACCTCTTCCTCGACGCACCTCCTTTGAACTTCCTCTTAAGGGACTAGAGATGGTCCTTTGAGAAGACCAGAATCTCCAAAAATGTTACTAGGGAAGTTGATAAGAGTAATTGGTAGGGTTTGGCTGATCTTGAAAGCTCAAAATGGTGTGAGGAGGAGAGGGATGAGGCGCCCTTTTATAAGAGAAGAGGGGGGCACTTTTGGAAACCTCCAAAATATTAATTTATAATAAACTCAAACCCCACCTAAAAACCACCACAAATGACTCAAATTAAAAAATGATATGAGATAGGGTTCTAATCTCATCAAAAAATTTTGATTTTATTTTAAACCTTATCATTTTGATATTTCCTTATTTAATCTATTAAATTTTATTTATGGTAATAATTTTCTAAATTTTAAATTGTTATAAATGCTTACTTATGTGTTGTGAATTGTCCATAATTATATAAATTATTACATTTTAGACCATATAATTTTCAATTTGTAATTTTTAAATATTTTTGTGATTTTTAAACAATTTAATAATATGTTATTTTTATAAAATATCAATAGTGTCAATTTTGACACTATTCAATTATTAGAATTTAAATTAAATCCATACAGAAGATATATTCAAACCAAAATATTTAATAGATTTATAAATTTTTATATTAATTTCAAAAATTCATGTAGCACATTAATTTGTTCATATAACATTTATTTTAATATTTTTAAAACCATTTATTTTCTATTTTCTTTAATAAAATAATTACTACAACGTTATTGTATAATTATTTAATATATTTATTTGTGGCATAAAAATTAAAAATAAAATACTATGATGCATATAAATATAATATATTCCATAATAATACTTTTAATCGAATTTATCATCTTAAAATCACAACATTTAAATTTTTATATGTATTAAATGTTGAAGGTGACAACTTTGACATCATTTAAAATAAAATAATATAAAAGTCATAATCACTTTTATAAGGCTCCAAATGGTAAAATATTATACCATTAGATTCTTATGGATTACATGTACACGAAAAATAAGTTTTGGACAGGTTTTTGTGCCTTTTATGGTCACTATTAGTTTAATAAAAACTGTATTATTGATTTTTCACTAAATAAACAATTTCTGCATCACTATTGTGTCACCCTTAATTATAATTATTTAATCCCTAAAAATTATAAATAAATTCCCATGATGTAGATAATTTCATTATATTTATAGTGACTATTTATGTTTGAAGTTTTATGAATTTTATCTATAAATTAAAATTATTACACTTATAACATATAAGAGAGTGATATGTTGTCACTTTCTTCGGTTTTAATAAAAATTACATCTTTTTCATGATCAAAAGTCCATGAAATGAATATATTCCAACCCTTAGGTGATATGAGTCCACTTTTATTCATCCAATAAAATTTTGGCAGGTGTTAGGGTAATTTTATAATCTTATTTTTACCCTTAATTACCTGATTTACCTTTAACTATAGTAAATAAAATTTACCGTAGTTACTATTCATAATGTCTAAAAATAAAAAGTAACCTATTAGCATAATTTGTACCTACTGATTCCAAATATGAAATCCATTTTTCAAAATTCAAAATACATAAGTTTCAGTAATTAATTTAAAATTAATCATGTTGTTAAGAAAACGGGTTTTAAAAGTTAAAACGTTGCAAAAGATTGAAATGTTTTTACCTTTGAATTCAGTGTAAAATTAATGCTAATGACTTACATTATATTAAATGGTAAAAATATATATTATTTTTATACCTTAAAACCATTAAATATTATAATTTAACCATATAATTTATCTCGACGAAAAAAGTTGTTTTTAATTAAAATTTAGCATATTTTTACTATTCATCAAAATATGAAGGTTATCATAATAATGTCAAAATTTTATACAAAGTAAATTTTTATATCATGATTGCAATGAATAGGTTTATTTTGTCTAATTGAACTTATAAACGTGTCAAACACTAGATTTAAAGTGGGTGCGCCATCAAAAAGGGGCAAAACTACATTTTTTGAAAAATACTTATTTTACCCGAAAAATTTATTTTGTTCTCATACCATGTTCTAGATTATGTGTATGATGAATGATAATGTTATAAAATTAAAAATTTAGTTAATAATATTCATAACCGATAGTTCATAATAATATATCTTTGTTTTGTGAAACTCAGTATTGCGTAAAACACACGCTATCGAGGAAGGTCACTCTTGCGTGCAATACAAGCCAAGAATAGTGTTTGCATATAATACAATATAATATGGTGTTGCATATAGTGCAAGCTAATTTTGGTGTAGTGTACAACACAAGACATCAATTAAATTAAAAATAATATTTCTCATAAAATCTTGGGGTGTTACATTATAACTAAAAATATGATATATTTATATCATGATATAAGTAAATAAATGTTTTAAAAATGAAAAATTAAGTGTTTATATTTTTATAAGGCATACATGTTTAAATAACACTTTTATACTAAATATAATTATTTAAAATAAATTTTATTTTCATAAAATGGGCATATAAATTAATATTATGTTGTGTTATAATGATAGGATAATTATATGTGACCATAAGTAATTTTTAAAAGGTTCGGAAAATTGATTATAATATTAAAATAGGTATTTTTCAAATAAACGAGGATTTTATTTAAAAAAATCTCATATTTAGATTTTATTTTCATAAAATGGATTTCATTTTTCAAATCTACAAATCAAAAAATGGTTATGGTGAATTTTTGGTATTTTTCTAAAATAGCTAATTTTTTAGTGAATAGTGAAATATAGTAAAATATAGTATTTAACATTATAAGATGAATATTTGAATTTTTGAGTCATGAATGATATAATAATCCATTAGTTTGAAATAACATGCATAATTTACTATATATAATTACAATAATAAATACTAATAATTGTCTTGATCCAAAATAATAAACCAATGAATATAATATTCAAAAAGACACATCTCCTCCCCTTATAAATACAACCCCTCACCACCCCTTCTCCTCACAGATTATAAGCCTTGAAACTTTCCAAATTTCTATAAAAATACCTTCCCAAACCAATCCCTTATGTCTTAATTCTTCTGGTATCATCAAAATACCAATCCAAGTTGCATTTAGTGGAATCCCAAGAGGAGTCATCCAAAGGAAAAGGTATTGCCCTCAACCATGTATTTTATTTTTCACTTCCTCATTATCCTTAAAAATAATTCCATTAAAAAATAAATAATAACTCAAGTATAATATATATACTAAATTTTCATTATGTTAATGTAATAAATATTTTACATCATTGTCTCTTTTCCACTTATTTTAAAAAATAAAACATTGTCCGTAATATGTTGTTTCACCACCTCCATGGATGATGAGATTTCATTTCCCATTACCACCTTCATGGATTGTTCAAATTCACTTATAATTGTTTAAAATGACCTAAATATGTATATTATATATTTTTTCACATTATGGAAAGAATATATTTCATAATATTAAATTAAATTAAACCAGTTTTTGATGGTTGGTAAAACCTCCAAAATAAAAGAAACATTTAACTTTAACATTTATATTAAATGGATCCCAAATATGTCATAAAAATTATATTTGGGACCATTTAAATTTTTTTAAGTGAAATAATACCATTTCATTTAACCTTTTGGTTTTTATTCCCATTTGATAAGTAAATTCATAAGTATATACATGTGATCTGACCATGGAACCATGTAACAGACACTCTTGAAAAAAAAATGAAACTTTATATCTCATTGAAATAGTTCTAAATTAACATAATAAAATTATAACAAAACAAATATATATTTAATTGGTTTTGAGTTAATAAATTAATTACTATTTTTATTTTCTAGGATTTTATGTTCAAGTGCAGTGCGATTTTAGAACAAAAGGTATGTGATATTTCAAAACCACCCTTTTTCTTTAGGTTATTAAATTTTTCCCACTAACTTGATTTAAATATATTTAATGTTATTAAATTATTCTAAATTTTTTATATCTATCACTCACATATATACTTAGATTATTATCCATTCCTTTGATTGGGTAATATATTCCTTGAGTTCATTTCTCAAATGCCTTTTTTATAAAATCTCCGTTGATTGTGATATGTGGAAAGATTATAAAACACATATCTTTATTTTAATAATTCTTATGTTTATTAATTATGATTGATTTCATTTTTGTGAAATTCATAGTTATATAGATGGTTTTATGGGTTTGATCATAAAACAGTCTAATTTATTGGGTAATTTTTTTGTCTCATGAGACGGTATATATGATATTAGGGAGTAAACCAAATCCATGATGAGACTATGTCTATCATGTGATATTATCTTGGTGGTTAGTCTTGAATTATAATTATTTAATTTTTTCCACTTTATTATAATACCATTATCTTTATTATATTTTCTCGTGTGATTATTCATGATACTTCTCTTTTATGGTGTTATGTTGTTTCATTTTAACTCACAAGTTATGATATGTTATCATATTTATTTCCTTTCTAGGATTTTTAGCCCACCCATTTATTTTATGTATTCCAAAGGTTATCCTATATAATTTTAGGATCTCAAATGAATTTAGTAGTTCATTATAGAGATTAAAATAAAAAAAAGTTTTATTTTCATTTCATTTTTTTGTTTTATGTACCTTGTCTTCCAATGACACTAGGGTTTTTGATCCTTTTCGTGTATATGATGGATATTTTTTTCAAAAATCAAGTAATAATATTGTTAAAGGGATTGGGATTCTATATTTGTTATCATATAGAGGTATAGTTATTTTTTTGGATTATTACTATAATAATATAGTGATAACTGTAGGGGTAAATTAGGGGATAGGTTTATGTATTGGAAAATACCATGAAATTTTGGGAAAGTATATAGCGAGTGGTTTCTAAGAAATTACATCATTGTATGGATACTGCAGAAAGATGTAGCTCTACAAAATTTGTTCCTAGGGATTAAACCAAAGAAAATGTCACATAGTTAATTACTTGATCATCACCTAGTGCAAGATAAAGAGGCATTATTACACACCCAGTTTGACACTGTTAGGGGATAAGCATTGGAAATTCACAAACACTTTATGATCCATTATTAAGGACTTAAATAGATTATTATGTTATAAAACCTAATAGTAAAATTATCATGGATAACCTATATTTAAACCTAGGGACTCATAAGGTAGGATTTATATGTCATTTATAAGTTATTCATTCTAAGTTCACAGTTTCCATTTTATATGAATATTATTTAAGTGTTAAAATCCCAAATTTTATTTTATTTTTTTAGTTAATGTCATGAAATATGAGAACTCATTCCAATAGCTGATGTGATTATTAATGTGATGATTTCATTAATGAGTTACCAAATTTAATGGGAGTAGGATATGATAACTTTATGGTAATACTAGATTTACTAGATCAGGTTATGAATAATAACTTTAATTGTTTATAATTCCCTCTTTCTCCTAATAAGGATCAATTTATATTTGAATACTTTATATAACAAATTCCTTCTACATTTAGTGGATATTTTGATCCCATCATCATGGAACAATTTATTAACTCCATTGAGAATATTTTCTCTTCCATCCAATGCTAAAAAGAAGATGAAGTTGTACTGTAATTATACCATTTTTATGGGGAACCTAATTGGCAGTGGAAATTAAACAAGAATATAAAGTCAAAATAAAAATTGAATCCATGGAATAGTAAAGATTCAAGAAAATATTTTTATATAAATATTTCCCCCAAACTCTCCATATTAAAATAGACAGGGGGTTCCTTGGACTAACGAAAAAAGAATATGAGTTGATCAAGGTGTAAAAAAGAAACTTCACAAGGCTTGTACGATACACCTCCAACTTCTTCATCAACACTAAAAGTAAGGTGGACCATTTCATTGGTGGATTAAAAGTGAGTATATGAAAATATTTGGTAATTATTGACTTTGAAATCTATGAAGATATTATACATTGTTCTGTTACAATTGATATAGAGATCTATGAATCTCAGTGGTCTCATGCTCTTATAGATAAAACATGTAAAATGGAGTTTTCTTTTGGAGGATTATCATATAAATATCATCATGAAAATAAAACCCAACTGACCACATTTCAATAGTGTAAGAAGAGGCATCAAAAAATTAGTCAAGGGGGAACTCAGAGATGATTCAATTGTGGAAAAGAGGGTAACAATTCTAATCAATGTTGAAGGGATATGAATAATACCACTAATGTGATGAAAGAAAAGAATGTTTAGATCAACACTTAGTTGTAAGTACAATGTTCCAACTTCAAAAAATATAGGAATTATGAAAACCAATTCCCTAATTTAGGGGTTTTTAAAGACAAACAATGACAACAACCTCCAAGACCTATAGAGTAAGAAAGGGAATATTCAATCACTACTGCTAAGGTGGATCCCAAAAATGATGTGGTGATAAGTACAATAGTTATTAATTAAATAATAGATAATTTACTTTTTGATTCTATTTTTATACATTATTTCATATCTTTCAAGTTTAGTAGAAATTTTCAAAAAATACCAAAAAAACATTTGATTTTATCTATCTTTGAGAATAGTAAACATATAAATTATTGTATCCCATGTATATAACTCATCATCGATCAATTTTTGTGGATTGAACCTCCTAGAAAATGGTCTCTTACTTCCTTTATTGGAGTTTGAATCTATATTGGGACTGTATTTTTAATATTTATATAAATCCAAAATCAACTTATGGGAGAGATAGATCACTCTTCACATCAGGATCCATCATCTAAGTTAGTAAAAGTGTATAGAGGGGTAGGAATCTACCTTTTAATCTTCTACTCATGCATGGACATAATTTATTTTTGAGAAATAATATATTTCTCAAATAATTGATAAAACAGATTGAATCATGCTCAAATACATACTAATTGTGAGGAATTAGACTAATGTATTACCAAAATAATTTCATGGTCTTTATATAAACCAAGAGGTTGATTTATCAAATAAATTTATACTTGGATCTCTAACTATATTAAAGACTCCTTATAGAATGGCCACCATTGAGTTGGAAGAACTAAAGAAGTAGTTACAATAGAATATATAAAAGGGTTTTATATACCCAAGTACTTCACCATGGGGTGCACCAAACCTCTTTGTCATGAAGAAGGTTGGGTCAATGCGCCTCTACAATGATTATCATAAACTCAAAAAATCACAATAAAGAACAAGTGTCCCCTTTCATGGATAGGTAACTTGTTTGAACAATTATTTGGGGACTAATATTTCTCTAAGGAGGACCTTTAGTCTCTAAATCACTAATTAAAGGTGATAAAGGAAGATATTCCTAAGACTACCTTTCGAAAAATGTATGGAAACTATGAGTTCATAGTGATACCCTTCATACTCACTAATACTCCAATGATATTTAAATAATAAATGAATAGAGTATCTATAGACTACCTAGAAAAAATAGTTTTTATAGATAATATTATGATATACACTAAGAGATAGGAGGAACATGGGGATCATTTTAATACTATGATAAAAACTTTATGAAAATATAATCTATATTAAAAGTACAGTAAATGTGAGTTCTGAATGGAGGAGGTATCATTCTTGGGGCATGTTATCACCAAAAAATAATATCTATGGACCCTTCTAAGAAAAATTAAATTAAGTAATGTACCATACAAACATCTATAATGGAGATCAATAGTTTCCTTATATTATCTGGGTATTATCAATTATTTGTTAGAAACTTCTTGCAATTGTCCTACACACTAACTAAGATGACTCAGAAGGGGGTGAATTATGCTTGGTCCAATGAGTGTGTAGATGGATTCAAAGAGTTGAAAAAGAGGCTTATCAATGCACTAGTACTCATGCTTCCCTCAAATAAGGAACTTTTTTCGGTACAAAACTATGTTTCAAAGAAGGGTTTTGGATGTGTACTGATGTAAATGATAAAGTGATATCCTACGCCTCAAGGAAGTTTAAATTGCAAGAGAAGAACTATCTAATTCTTGGTTTGGGGTTGGATATAGTGATATTCAAATTGATAATATAGTGGCATTTAATCTATGGGGAGAAGTGTGAAATATATACAGATCATAATATCCACAAGTACATATTCACATATAAGGAACTTAAAATCCTCATGTGAAGATGGTTATAGATGATAAAGAACTATGACTTCACAATCCACTATAATTCTAGGAAAGAAAATAATGTGGAAAATTATCTAAGTATAAAAGTCCTTGTAACCTTATCAATGATGATAATTGAGAAGTATCCAGTATTCTTAGACATGAAAATAATGAACATGGGAATCATAAATGAACATCGTCATTCCTTTCTGAAATGATTTTTCAACCATCTCTTATGGATAAAAAAAGGATTCTTAAAGATGTGATATGGAAATTCAAAATAATGAGGAATATATAAGAAAGGGTAAATCTTTGGAGTTCAAATTTTATTTGGAAGGAGTCATAATTTTTGTTTCATGACTATGTGTACCATCAAATCCTAAGATAAATAAGGAGATTCTTAATGATACACATAGCTAGACCTTCTCCATCTACCCAGAGAGCACAGAGATATATCTATACCTTTGATAAAACTATAGGTTGAATAATATAAATATGGAGATCATGAAATATATATATCAAAGTTCTTGTTATGTCAGCAAGTGAAGGCTGGAAGGAAAAAGTCTAACAGTATGATGCAACCATTAACCATACCTAAATGGAAATGGTAAAACATCACCATAGACTTTTTCACTAGTATTCTAAATAATTATTAAGGAAATAATGATATATGGGTTGTGGTAGATAATATTAAAAATCCCAATAGCTTTATTTCGATTTGATAATACTTCTCACTTAATCAATTTGCAAGGATATACAACAAAGAAGTGGTGAGGCCGCATGGAGAACCATTATCAATTGTGCTTGATCAAGATTTGATATTTACCTGAAATTTCTAGAAGTTTCTTCAACTTTCTCTAAACATTGACATGAAAATTAGTTGGATTATCATCACAAAACTAATTTAAAATCTAATAGGACTATACATACACTCGATGAAATGTTGGGATCATGCTCAATGGACTTTAAAGGAGGATATGGTCAACAACTTCCTCTTTCTAAGTTCTTGAACAATAATATCTTTTACTCAAGTATCCAAATAGATCCATATGATTCTCTTTATAGGAAGAGATTAAGAACACCTGTGTATTGAGATAAAGTTGGTGAACACTAGATTTTGGGACCTAAAATGGTTGATGAAATGGTAAAATTTTCAAAACCATTAAGCAACACATATAAGCATCTCAAAGTTGATAGAAGAGATATGCCGACAATAATTGATGGTACATGGAGTATAAGGTTAAAGATAAGGTAATCCTACACATATATCCATGGATATAGAGACCCATACTTTACATACATTGATATTACTTCAAAATTGAAGTATATTCATTACAACATATAACAAATCCATGATAGGACCGTATAGGTATAGTGTCTTTAGAAACTGGGAAACAAAAAACAATTGGTTCATAAAATATCTACATTGTCTCCCACTTATTTCTTCACAACTAGAATCCTTTTTTGGAATATAATACTTAATACCCTTATTTATGACCTGGGGAAAATAAACATACTAAAAGGTGAGCTCAAATACTCAGTAAGGGTAAACAAGGGAGAATGTGAATCATATCACAATCATAAGATATAAGAACATAACATTTGGATGTCTTATCCTGTATATGAAAGATCGTGATATCATGTCATGGGATAAAAGTTTATAAGAATTAATAAAAATAATCCCAAAAGTAAAAAACATAAGACATGAAGTTTTGTGGAATACACATGATCATATAAAATAATTTCCATATTAGCCAAGGCTCATATCCAATATCATCATAGCGGAAAAATTCTCTTACTGAACCAAGTTACTTGTCGTGCCATCCTTGTAATACTGAATCGGATTTACTTTTTTTTCAGTCATATCTGTCTCATTAGATATAAATATTTACCCAATGCATTGGAGGGAGATATATATCCCACCCATCACATAATGAAATCATTCTTACATGTGACACAAAAACATAATTCATATCATAACCCATAGAATAAAATGGGTTTCTTAAACATCATTCCATCATAATCCATATAAATCAAATGGAGTTCATAAATAGCATCCCATCATAAACACAACTCAAATCATAGTGATAATAGGGATATAAACATAACCCTATTAAAATAATTTCATATTATATGGAAAGTAATTTTAATAAAATATTTAAAATTAATTCTTGAGGAAAATATCATTTCTTCTTCAAAAACGTTTTCTTTTCTCAAAATGCCACAGAATTTTAAAGGAAAATAATTTAATTGAAAATACACTTGAAATATTGTAAATGAAGATTCATGGAAGTAAGGTTTTATGACATAATAAGAATCAATTCATGTCATATAAGTTAAAAAAAATCTTCTCATACTCTTTCTAGAAATGTTAAAAAGTACCTCATATGGAAAAAGGAATAAATATTCCTTCCATACCTTTTAATAAAAATTTACCAATGGGTAAAATTCACTTTAAACATTAGTAGAAAAATAGAAATCATATTATATATTTTAGAAACATGGATGTTACTGATAAATATACCCCATTAAATACTCACAAGTAAACAATCTTGGATAAAAATGATATTTTAAAATTATCCCTTACCTTAGGTATGATATCCTTCGTATGTATCCAAACATACTCTTTTTCAAGTATCACCTTTTTATTTACACAAAAGGTCTCCTTAGGATGGATTCATGACCAATTTGTGGCCTCTAAGAGAAAGGTAGGGATTTTGGGAGCTTATTTGAGCAGAAGTTGGACAAGTAAAGGGGCTTGAGAGGTTTGAGTAAGTGGGTAGAGGTGGTGGTATTTTATAATAGGGAAGAGGGGAACTTTAGGAAATTTTTGAAATATTATTTTATTATAAAATTATTTTCAAATTATAATTGTTTAAAAGAGATAAATTTATAGGATAATATGAGGATGTGTCAAAATCCTCTCAACCAATAGGTTTTAGACAAGTTTAGGTCACAAAATGAACCTTATCTTTTAGCTTTAACACTTAGTTAAAAACATTAACTCTTACCATGTCTTCTTGTATTTTCATAATATAGAGTTACTATAGTTTTATAAAACAACAAGATAACCAAAAGTGGATCATTAATGACATTTTTAAAATTATATAATTAATTTTCATGAATCTTATATTTTTTGGACTATTATATCATTTAATAAAATAGTATTTGTTTTAAAAACTCATTTATATCAATTTTGGCACTATTTAGTAATTTATTTTTTTAAAAGTCATAACAACTTTATTTATTCAAAAAAACATTAAATAAAATATAACATGTCATAATCATCCATTAAATTCATGGATGGAATCAAAATGTTGAAATTACATTTATTTTAATATTTATAATATCATTTATTTGAATCTTTTATTAATAAGGTAATCACTGCATCATTATTGTGTCATAAATAAATTTATTTATTTAATGTCTAAAAATTATAAATAAACTACGATGATGTAGGAAATATTTTTAGATTTATAATTAATATTTATAGTCAAATAAATCAGTTATATAACCCTATATTAAAAATGTTTTAGTAAAAGATACATGTTTATGTTATATTTCTCTTAACTTTAAATTAAAAATTCTAAAATGCCATTATCACACCCAAGTGGGTCCATGAGGTCTTAAAATCTACCCAAGGATTCTCATGGTTGGACATATCTCATTAAATATAATTAGTACACGTTTTAGGGTAGTTTTATATTATTATAATATTATTTGTTTGCCCTTATTTACTATATTTACCCTTTAATCATGGTAAATAAAAATAATTACTGAAATTGCTATTCATAATGTCCAAAAATAAAAGGTACCTTTTTACACAATTTGTACCATATGATTCTAAATATGGAATCTATTTTTCTAAATTCTAAACATTGAAGTGGCATAAATTAATTTAAAATCAATCTCGTTATCGGAATGAGAGAACGTGTTTTTAAAAGTTAAAACATTCCAAAAGATTGAAATGTTTTTTCATATGAATTAAATTTAAAATTAATGATAATAACATAAATTATATTGAATGAAAAAAATATGTTCTATTTATACTTTAAAACCATTAAATAATATAGTTTAACCATATAAATTATTTCGATGAAAAAAATTGTCTTCACTTAAAATTTAGTGTGTGTTTACTATTCATCAAAACATGAATGTTATCAGAAAATATCATAAATCCATCCAAAGTAAATTTTTATATCCCACTTTAAAATAACATGTTTATATTGTCATATAAAAATTATTAATGTGTCAAAAAATTAATTTAAAAGGGGTTTTCCATTCAGAGGTGTAAGATTACCCTTTAAAAAATATAGGGTTTTATACAAAAAATAGGGTTAATTCACACCCTATGATTAAAATATCCATTGGATGAATATAAAACTATTTAATATAACATATATATCTAATTAATTTAATTACCAATAGTAATTCACTCAAAAATACAAATATCTAATTTATATTTTTCATAAATAATTGATATCTAAAGAATTCACAATGCATTTTCATAAGTTAGTTATACTTATTCCCGCTAACCTAATGGATAGGATATAATGGTAATTTTATAATAATTGCATATTTTGTTTTTTTAAACTCATGATTTCATGAAATTAAAGCTACTGAAGAATAAAAATTATTTAAATAAAATATTTCATAAAAACATCTAGGTGTTACATTATACCCCCCTTAAATTGAATTTCGCCCTCAAAATTCGTCACTTGGAAACTAACAGATGAGGATACCTCTCCCTCATAATATCCTTAAGTTCCCATGTATCTTTTTCAAATTGGGGTTTCCACCATAAAACTTTAACCAAGTGAGTGGTCTTCTTTCGTTGAACTTTTTCACTATGATACAGAATCTCTATCTGTTGTTCTTTACAAGAAAGATCTTTCTCCAACGGTATAATTTTTGAGTTTAGTATATGTGAAGTATTAGGTATGTACTTTTTTAAGAGAGATAAATGGAACACATCATGAATTTGAGAGAGATTTTTTGGAATCACCAATCTCTAAGTTACCTTTCCAACATGATCCAGAATTTCAAAAGGACCAATATACCTAGGGCTCAGCTTTCTATTCTTTCCAAAACTCATTAATCTCTTCCAAAGAGATATTCATAGAAACACATTATCACCCACTTCAAACTCTAGGTCTTTTCTTCAGTTTTAATCATAACTTTTTTGTTGACTCTGATCTACTCTTATGTGTTGTTGAATAGATTTGACCTTTTCTGCCATTTCGCCAACAAGATCAGGTCTTAATAGATTTATTTCCCCAACTTCATCCCAGAAAGTTGGAGTTCTACACTTTTTTCCAAATAGGGCTTCATAAGGATCCATATCAATACTGGAGTGAAAGCTATTATTGTAATAAAATTCCACCAATGGTATATGTTGATCCCAACCACTATTTAAATCCATAGAGAAAGCTCTCAACATGACTTCCAGAGTTTGAATTGTCCTCTCCGACTGACCATCTATCTGAGGATGATAAGTAGTTCTAAAACTTAACTTTATATCCAAATACAACTGAATAATTCACCATAACTTTGAGTTAAACCTCATATCCCAGTCATATATAATGGAAAGAGGTAATCCATGAAATCTTACCACTTTCTTTACATATATCTTGTAAAGATGGTTAAGAGAGAAATCCTCTCTAATAGCAATGAAATGTGTAGAGACCCTAAGCTTATCGTACATGGACATTACATTACTTTTGCGGAATACTTAGTACATAACAAAAACACACACACAAGGATCGTAATAGTTTAGTGTCTTTGGAAACTCGGAACGTAATCTTCTAATCGTGGGGAAATATCTTCAATATCTCCCATAAAGATCTTCCATTTTTTTACCTAAAAACCTTTCTTTATATCCTGGGGAAAAGAAAACATAAAAGGGTGAGCTCAAATGCTCAGTAAGGGTAAACAAAATAAATATCAATCACATCATATTCATAAGAACATAACATTTTGGAAATCATAACCTGCAAAAGAGAGAATAATTTCATAATCATGGGATAAATCATGGCAGTGAAAAAGTAATCCCAATAATCATAACTTAAAACATGAAACTTTGTGGCATACACACATAATCATAGAGAATCATTTCTTGTTAGTCAAGACTAATTGCCAAGACTATCTTAGTGGACAAAGTCCCTTTCTGAATCGAGTAACCCTCGTTTCAGTCCTGTTTCACTGAACCGGTATAACCTACCATTTCAGCCATGTCTATCTCATGAGATATAAAATCTTTACCCAATGCATTGGAGGGAGATATAGGTCCCACCCATCTTATAATGAATCCTTTCTTATGTGTGCCACATAATCATAAAACATACATCATCGCATAACACATGTAACAAAAATGGGATTCTTGAAACATCATGACATCATAAATCAATTCATATAAGATAAAGGAATTCAAAAACATAATTCCATAGTCAAATCAATGTAAAAATATGGATAGAAACAGAACCCTTTATTATCTTAGATGGAAAATAATTTTGATAAAACACTTGAATTGAATTCTTGAGGAAAATATCCTTTCTTCTTCAAAATCAATTTCTTTTCACAAAACATCATGCAATTTTAAAAGAAAGAGATTTTATTGAAAATAGTCATGAAATATTTTAGAGTAAGCTTCATGAAAATAAGGCTTTATAAAACAGTAGAAATCCGTTCGTGCCGTATAAGTTAAAAAAAACATTCTTCGTACTTTTGTCGGAAAAGTCAAAAAGTACCTCGTACGAAAAACATCAAAAGATTCCTTTCATTTCTTTTACTAAAAACTCACCGAAGGGTAAAAATGGATTTAAACAATTGTAGGTGGATGGAAATAATATTACATATTGATGAAACATGGATTTGGATGATAAAATACACCCCAGTAAATACTTACGAATAAACAATCTCGGATAAAAATGAGATTGTGAAATTTTCCCTTACCTTAGGTCCAATTTGCTTCGTATGTGTCCGAACCTCCTGTATAATGATTTAAATAATGTCATTGACTTATTACAGAATCATATTCATTGTTATGATATCATATATGGTTCACTTATGACATTATATTACCCGTTCTTTTGTAAATTCCATGTTAAAGAAGCGTTTTGGGTAAAATCGTTTCATTTATCGTAGGTGTTTTGACTTGTTGTTCTTGACATCATTATTACTTATATCATGATTTACTTACTTCCAGAATATAAAATATGATTTATATATCATATATATTCAGTATATATATATATATAATAGATAGATAAATAAAATGAAAAAACACCGTTCATGGAGACGGTAGTCCGTACGTACGCATGAACGCTGTATTTCTTTCCTTATTGTCTTGAAATGGAAGTAAGTAGATGAAATACATATGTATATATATACATAAATCCAGTAGCTTTATAATGTCATATATTTCATTATTATTTCTTATATATACATTATAATCATTCCTAAATGGTTAACATGGAGAATGAATCTCATCGCGTCGTGGAGACGGTAGTCCGTACGTACGCACGAGCGATGATATCATTTCCATAATTATTGAATTTAATTGGAGTGGATTATACAATATATCAGAATCAATATGATGTTGTAATAACTATGTATAGTTATTCTTTACACCATTATACTCATCCATTTAAGGTGGTGGTGGAAAATAGATTACACCACGGCGTGGAGACGGTATTCCGTACGTACGCACGCGCGGTGATTTCTTTTTCCGTAGGATGGATAGATGGTGAAATAGGGTTGTTTCAAACTTAAAATAACATATCAGTATATGAGTGATACTGATGTTATTACTTCACAATGAAACAACCTAATAATAATAAGTGGAAGAAGAAATAAAATGAAAGAATTGGTAACGGTAATTACCTCTTCTTTAAAGCGCCTATTTGAGACCTCCTCTTAGGGCACTAAAATTGGTCTTTGAGGAAGACCAGAACCTCTAGGATGTTGCTAGGGAAGTGGAGAAGAGATTTTGGCAGGGGTTGGCCGAGATTGAGTGCTCAAATTGGTGTGAGGAGGAGGGGGAGGAGGTGTCCTTTTATAGGGGAGGAGAGGGGCACCTTAGGAATATCTCAAAATATTATTTTATATTAAAGTCAAAATCGATTTATAATGGTTCCAAAGGGTCTTATTTCGAAGATAATGTGGGGATGGGTCGAAATACTATCAACCAATAGGATTTAGACAAGTTTAGGATATTATTTTAACCTTATCAATTAGATTTAACTCTAAGTTAAATAATTTAACTTTTACCGTGTCTTTTTGTTTTCTTTCACTATATGGTTAATACACTTACTATAACATGCCAAACGAACCCCAAATTGTTTAGTATTAATATATATATCCTTATATAAGTCATTTGGCCGAACCTTAGATTTTTAGGAATAAAATAACAATTAATAATATAATATTTGATTTAAAAACTATTTTGTGTCAATTTTGACACTATTTGATATATGATATTTGTGAAAGTCATATCAGAATTATATGTTCGAACCAAGTTGATTACATCAACACTAATATATTATAGTAACCTATAAAATTAGTGTAATTCATAAAAAGTATCAAATTACATTTATTTTGGTGTTTATAACATCAATTATGTCAACATTTTCTTAAAAGGGTAATTACTGCATCATCGTTGTGTCATAAATAAATTAATTTATTTAAAGTCTAAAAATTTTAAATAAAATATCATTATGTAGGAAATCTTTTTATATTTCTAATGAATATTTATAGTCAAATTTATCTTATGTATAACCCTATATTAAAAATGATTTAGTTATTAAACTTTGATTTTAACTATTTTAACCCTTCTTTAAATAAATTAATAATAAATGTCCTAATCTAATCCAAGTGGGCCTAAATGGTCATATTTTATTCCTAAGTTTGTTTTTGGTCGAATATCACTTGTCCAATAGAATTAGGACATGTGTTAGGGTAATATTAATATCATATTTACCCTTAGTTACCCTATTTACTATTAACCGCGGTAAAAAAGGTAAAAAGTTACTATTCACCAAAAAATTATTTTTATCTCATTGAACCACATTTTACTTACTGACATCAACCGTGTCTCTCGGATTTTTGAAATTCCATTCACTAAAGCGGTAAAATTAAGATTTATGAAGAAATTAATTTTTTTAACTACCACTTAGTAGTTTCACTATTCATCAAAAATTGAAGGTTTTCAGAAAAATGCCAAAATTTCATCCTAAGCTATATTTCATATTCCGAATTCAAAAATGAAGTCTATTTTACCAAATTCATAACATAGAAGTTGCATTAATTAATTTTATAATTAAATCCCGCTGTTAAAATAAATAGCGTGTTTTTAAGAAACAATATCTATCAAAAGATTGACACTTGTTTATGTCTGGTTTAAATGTGAAATTACGTTCAATGACCAACATTGTATTAAATTGTAAAAATATATTCTAAATATACTTTAAAACCACTCAAATTAATAATTTATCACTATTAATTATTTCTATTAAAAAAGTTGTTTTTAATTAAAATTTAGTAATTTTCACTATTCATCAGAATATGAAAGTTATCCGAAATGTACCAAAATTTCACCTTAGGCTAAATTCGATACTCTGAATCCAAAAATGAAGTTCATTTTGAAAAATAAGATTTACAGAATTTCAAAAGTGGTTATTACTATTCATAACGACTATTTTTAATAATATTTTAATAGAATATCATTGTTTAGTGAAACTCGGTATTGCGTATTACACACACTATCGAGGAAGGTCGCGATTGCGTGTAATGCAAGGCAAGTCAAGGATGCGTGTTGTGCAAACTCCTTTTGGTGTAGCGTACAACACAAGACTTTAATAAAATTAAAAAGAATATTTTTTTTTTTATAAAATCTTGGGCTGTTACATTCTACCCCCCTTAAAATGAATTTCGCCCTCGAAATTCGTCGGGGTTATAAATGGTTTACTATTTGAAAGTTTCTTTAATAGAAACCCACATCGTAAAAAGGAATATCAAAACCAATCTTTAAAAACAAAAGTATGAAACGTAACGGTTACCCAAATAAACTAATCATTGGGTTTCCACATAGGTGAAAATATGGATATGGAAGAGAAATCTAACCATCATGTTCTGATGAAGAGTGGTAGAGAACATGGCTATGGAAAAGACAATAATCACAAATCCATAAATTTGTGACGATCTAAGGTACCATCCGATTCATCAGGTATAAGATCACTAGGACAACATTTTTGGTTTTCAAGATCATTTCCCTAAAGTTGAAAATTTTGAATTAGAATAAATACTTACTTGCTTTTGGTACAATCTAACTGTTGTTCGTGAATTTAACAATTTCCACTTCATCCCTTAAAGAAATGAAGTTGAATTTGTTATTCGTGATGTGTTAGCAGATCATGTGATAGAATGATGGGTTATTCCATCTCTTTCAAACAAAATGTTAGAAAAAGTTATAAGTCCATCTTGTGGTTAGATTAATCGTATATGGTTCCAAAAATGAACTTATACTTCATATATCATACCGCTTAATAAAATAAAACTAGTTTATACTAACCAGGGACTTCCTGTAGGCCAGTGGTAGGCGATAAAGGCCAGTCGCACTTCGGTTGTGGGTTCGATTTTTACAGCCTTGTCCGAAGCGATGGGCTGTCACCCGTCCTGCAGGTTGTCCTTTTTATAAAACTATATTACTATAACATCCCATCAATAATATCGAAAAAACTTCTATCCTTAAACAATACTAACTTATGTCCAACATAATCCATTCCAATCTTTAGTCCTATCCATAATACTGCAGTCCATTCTCATAACATAGTGAAAACGATTACCAGAGATTTAATACCATCGTTGATCCTCATATATCATAAGATATATCTTGTTGGACACATTCCAAACATTCAAAGGCCTTAATCTTGTACTCTCTTGAATACCCATTGAACCTTAGTGAAAACTTGAATGCAGTTAAAAGTTAACACTTCTCACATACCAAAATCCTCAAAATTCTATATATTCAAACCATGATATCACTTAGTCCTTATATCAATCATGAGCTCATGAATACAATCAAACATCTCATTATCTTCTTATCCTTTCATTATGCACATATCATCTACTTTCCAAAATATTTGAATCACTTTTCATGGTTACCGGTACCTTAAAATTATCGAAAATCACAATAGACCAATACTTAAATATTTCAATACACCATAAAAGTACCTCAACAACATTATTCTTGAATACCAATACATAAACACTTCAGTCCATCCACATCAATGATTATCCTGGAATAAGTCCTTCCTTGATTTAGAAGTAACTTTTTAGGTCAGGGCATTGAGTTGGGTAATGCCCATGTTCTCCACAAATAAGACATTGAACTCCATAACAGTCTGTCACTCTATGACCCTTTTCTCCACACAGATAACATCGGTCCCTCCATTTGAGGTATTCCTCAAGGTTCTTCTTCCCTTCTTTAGAAATCTCAATCTTCCTTTCTTTATGCTCCTCAACATGCGAACATGCATAATAGTTTATCTTCCTCTTCTTTGATGAATTAGTCATACCACTAAATTTCACCTTGTTAATCATATATCACGATGACTGATTCGGCATAATCACAATATCTTTATCTCTAGGTATTACACAATTTTGTTGCTCATAGTCACCAATTTGTCCATTGGATTCAATGTTAACCGAATTCCTTCTGGTTCCCTCCATTAACTAAAACACAAAAAGAATTTTGTGAGAGGCGAAATCATGCTAGGGAAGACAACATAGTAAAGGGAAAACACCCTCAATATCTAACATCTTAGGTTAAATTCTAAGATCGTTAGCGCAATTCTAGGACTATAACCTATACGTATACTTAACCTTAGGGACATCCCTAGACATACCTTAGAAATATCTCTAGGGATCTCACTAACGTTCTCACATCCTAGTTTCCAAAGGTTGACTAAACCTTTCCTCTGATACCAACTGTAGAGACCCGAAGCTTATCGTACATGGACATTACATTACTTTTGCGGAATACTTAGTACATAACAAAAACACACACACAAGGATCGTAATAGTTTAGTGTCTTTGGAAACTCGGAACGTAATCTTCTAATCGTGGGGAAATATCTTCAATATCTCCCATAAAGATCTTCCATTTTTTTACCTAAAAACCTTTCTTTATATCCTGGGGAAAAGAAAACATAAAAGGGTGAGCTCAAATGCTCAGTAAGGGTAAACAAAATAAATATCAATCACATCATATTCATAAGAACATAACATTTTGGAAATCATAACCTGCAAAAGAGAGCATAATTTCATAATCATGGGATAAATCATGGCAGTGAAAAAGTAATCCCAATAATCATAACTTAAAACATGAAACTTTGTGTCATACACACATAATCATAGAGAATCATTTCTTGTTAGTCAAGACTAATTGCCAAGACTATCTTAGTGGACAAAGTCCCTTTCTGAATCGAGTAACCCTCGTTTCAGTCCTGTTTCACTGAACCGGTATAACCTACCATTTCAGCCATGTCTATCTCATGAGATATAAAATCTTTACCCAATGCATTGGAGGGAGATATAGGTCCCACCCATCTTATAATGAATCCTTTCTTATGTGTGCCACATAATCATAAAACATACATCATCGCATAACACATGTAACAAAAATGGGATTCTTGAAACATCATGACATCATAAATAAATTCATATAAGATAAAGGAATTCACAAACATAATTCCATAGTCAAATCAATGTAAAAATATGGATAGAAACAGAACCCTTTATTATCTTAGATGGAAAATAATTTTGATAAAACACTTGAATTGAATTCTTGAGGAAAATATCCTTTCTTCTTCAAAATCAATTTCTTTTCACAAAACATCATGCGATTTTAAAAGAAAGAGATTTTATTGAAAATAGTCATGAAATATTTTAGAGTAAGCTTCATGAAAATAAGGCTTTATAAAACAGTAGAAATCTGTTCGTGTTGTATAAGTTAAAAAAAACATTCTTCGTACTTTTGTCGGAAAAGTCAAAAAGTACCTCGTACGAAAAACATCAAAAGATTCCTTTCATTTCTTTTACTAAAAACTCACCGAAGGGTAAAAATGGATTTAAACAATTGTAGGTGGATGGAAATAATATTACATATTGATGAAACATGGATTTGGATGATAAAATACACCCCAGTAAATACTTACGAATAAACAATCTCGGATAAAAATGAGATTGTGATATTTTCCCTTACCTTAGGTCCAATTTGCTTCGTATGTGTCCGAACCTCCTGTATAATGATTTAAATAATGTCATTGACTTATTACAGAATCATATTCATTGTTATGATATCATATATGGTTCACTTATGACATTATATTACCCGTTCTTTTGTAAATTCCATGTTAAAGAAGCGTTTTGGGTAAAATCGTTTCATTTATCGTAGGTGTTTTGACTTGTTGTTCTTGACATCATTATTACTTATATCATGATTTACTTACTTCCAGAATATAAAATATGATTTATATATCATATATATTCAGTATATATATATATATAATAGATAGATAAATAAAATGAAAAAACACCGTTCATGGAGACGGTAGTCCGTACGTACGCATGAACGCTGTTTTTCTTTCCTTATTGTCTTGAAATGGAAGTAAGTAGATGACATACATATGTATATATATACATAAATCCAGTAGCTTTATAATGTCATATATTTCATTATTATTTCTTATATATACATTATAATCATTCCTAAATGGTTAACATGGAGAATGAATCTCATCGCGTCGTGGAGACGGTAGTCCGTACGTACGCACGAGCGATGATATCATTTCCATAATTATTGAATTTAATTGGAGTGGATTATACAATATATCAGAATCAATATGATGTTGTAATAACTATGTATAGTTATTCTTTACACCATTATACTCATCCATTTAAGGTGGTGGTGGAAAATAGATTACACCACGGCGTGGAGACGGTATTCCGTACGTACGCACGCGCAGTGATTTCTTTTTCCGTAGGATGGATAGATGGTGAAATAGGGTTGTTTAAAACTTAAAATAACATATCAGTATATGAGTGATACTGATGTTATTACTTCACAATGAAACAACCTAATAATAAGAACTGGAAGAAGAAATAAAATGAAAGAATTGGTAACGGTAATTACCTCTTCTTTAAAGCGCCTATTTGAGACCTCCTCTTAGGGCACTAAAATTGGTCTTTGAGGAAGACCAGAACCTCTAGGATGTTGCTAGGGAAGTGGAGAAGATATTTTGGCAGGGGTTGGCCGAGATTGAGTGCTCAAATTGGTGTGAGGAGGAGGGGGAGGAGGTGTCCTTTTATAGGGGAGGAGAGGGGCACCTTAGGAATATCTCAAAATATTATTTTATATTAAAGTCAAAATCGATTTATAATGGTTCCAAAGGGTCTTATTTCAAAGCTAATGTGGGGATGGGTCGAAATCCTATCAACCAATAGGATTTAGACAAGTTTAGGATATTATTTTAACCTTATCAATTAGATTTAACTCTAAGTTAAATAATTTAACTTTTACCGTGTCTTTTTGTTTTCTTTCACTATATGGTTAATACACATACTATAACATGCCAAACGAACCCCAAATTGTTTAGTATTAATATATATATCCTTATATAAGTCATTTGGCCGAACCTTAGATTTTTAGGAATAAAATAACAATTAATAATATAATATTTGATTTAAAAACTATTTTGTGTCAATTTTGACACTATTTGATATATGATTTTTGTGAAAGTCATATCAGAATTATATGTTCGAACCAAGTTGATTACATCAACACTAATATATTATAGTAACCTATAAAATTAGTGTAATTCATAAAAAGTATCAAATTACATTTATTTTGGTGTTTATAACATCAATTATGTCAACATTTTCTTAAAAGGGTAATTACTGCATCATCGTTGTGTCATAAATAAATTAATTTATTTAAAGTCTAAAAATTTTAAATAAAATATCATTATGTAGGAAATCTTTTTATATTTCTAATGAATATTTATAGTCAAATTTATCTTATGTATAACCCTATATTAAAAATGATTTAGTTATTAAACTTTGATTTTAACTATTTTAACCCTTCTTTAAATAAATTAATAATAAATGTCCTAATCTAATCCAAGTGGGCCTAAATGGTCATATTTTATTCCTAAGTTTGTTTTTGGTCGAATATCACTTGTCCAATAGAATTAGGACATGTGTTAGGGTAATATTAATATCATATTTACCCTTAGTTACCCTATTTACTATTAACCGCGGTAAAAAAGGTAAAAAGTTACTATTCACCAAAAAATTATTTTTATCTCATTGAACCACATTTTACTTACTGACATCAACCGTGTCTCTCGGATTTTTGAAATTCCATTCACTAAAGCGGTAAAATTAAGATTTATGAAGAAATTAATTTTTTTAACTACCACTTAGTAGTTTCACTATTCATCAAAAATTGAAGGTTTTCAGAAAAATGCCAAAATTTCATCCTAAGCTATATTTCATATTCCAAATTCAAAAATGAAGTCTATTTTACCAAATTCATAACATATAAGTTGCATTAATTAATTTTATAATTAAATCCCGCTGTTAAAATAAATAGCGTGTTTTTAAGAAACAATATCTATCAAAAGATTGACACTTGTTTATGTCTGGTTTAAATGTGAAATTACGTTCAATGACCAACATTGTATTAAATTGTAAAAATATATTCTAAATATACTTTAAAACCACTCAAATTAATAATTTATCACTATTAATTATTTCGATTAAAAAAGTTGTTTTTAATTAAAATTTAGTAATTTTCACTATTCATCAGAATATGAAAGTTATCCGAAATGTACCAAAATTTCACCTTAGGCTAAATTCGATACTCTGAATCCAAAAATGAAGTTCATTTTGAAAAATAAGATTTACAGAATTTCAAAAGTGGTTATTACTATTCATAACGACTATTTTTAATAATATTTTAATAGAATATCGTTGTTTAGTGAAACTCGGTATTGCGTATTACACACGCTATCGAGGAAGGTCGCGATTGCATGTAATGCAAGGCAAGTCAAGGATGTGTGTTGTGCAAACTCCTTTTGGTGTAGCGTACAACACAAGACTTTAATAAAATTAAAAAGAATATTTTTTTTTTTTATAAAATCTTGGGCTGTTACAAAATGTGCTGACTTCCTAAGGAAATAAACTATAACCTAGATAGCATGATTGCCTTTGGATTTTTTGGGAAGTTTAATAACAAAGTCTATAGTGGTGTTTTCCCATTTATGTTTCTGTATGGGAAATGGTTGTAACATCCCTTTAGACTTGTATCTCTTAGACTTAACTTGATGACAAACCAAGCATTGAGAGACATATTCAGCGACATATATTTTCATGCCATCCCACCATCAATACTCTTTTAGGTCTATGTACATCTTTATGATTCCATGGTGAATAGAGAATTAAAAACTATGAGCCTCATCCAACATCTCCTTATTTAATTCTAGTCTGGGAAGAATACAAACTTGGTTCTTGAACCTTATTATTTTATCACAATCAAGGTTGAATTCAGGAACATTTCTCAACTTATTTTATAGCTCTGCATCTTTATTTTTCACCTCCTTAATCTTCACTTTTATTGATGGTTGAACATTGATTTGATAAAGATAATATTTCCCCCCTTCCTTTAAAATTTCAAGATCTGTCCTTTGAAAATCCATAAATATTGGATCTTTTGTGATCCTCATCATGGATAGGCTAGTATGGTCTTGTTGACTCAAAGAATCTACCACCTTATTCAATTTCCTGGGGTGGTAATGTATTGAGCAGTCGTAATATTTAATCAACTCTAACTATCTTCTTTGGCGCATGTTCAGCTCCTTTTGTGTGAAAATATACTTTAAAATTTTATGATCAGTATAAATATCACACCTTTCACCATAAAGATAATGTCTCTATATCTTTAATGCAAAGATTACCATAGATAACTCCAAATCATGAGTTGGGTAATTTTTCTCATGTATTTTTAACTATCTTGAGGCATAAGCTATCACCATATAATTTTTCATAAGGAAACATATCATACCCTTATTGGATGCATCACTGTAAATTACACATATTTCTCCGCTACAAGGCAGTGTGAGCACAGGTGCACTGGCTAACCTTCTTTTTAGTTCTTTGAAATTATCTTCACATTCTTCCATCCATTCAAACTTAACTCCTTTCTAAGTCAACTTGGTGAGTGTATTATATAATTGTGAAAAAAACATTCACAAAACATTGATAATATCTAGCCAAACTAAGAAAACATCATATCTCAGTTACCGTTTTTTGGTCTCGATAAACTTTCAACAACTTCTATTTTTGATGGATCCATGGATATGCCATCTCTTGAGATTATGTGACCCAAAAATGAAACTTTATAAAGCCAAAATTCACACTTGGTAAATTTTTTATAAAGCTTATCTTTTATTAGGGTCTTCATTACAATTCTCAAGTGGTCTTCATATTCTTCTTTTCTCTTTGAATAAACAAGAATATCATCTATAAAGACAACCAAAAACTGATCAAGATAGTATCTAAATACTATGTTCATTATATCCATGAAGATAGTGGAGGAATTAATAATACCAAAAGGCATCACTACAAATTCATATTGTCCATACCTTGTACGTAATTTCGTCTTTGGTATATCCTCCTTTTTATCCCTTAATTGATGATATCCTGAATAAAGATCAATCTTGGAAAAGTATTGAGCTCTATTTAGTTGGTTTAATAATTCATCAATATGGGGAAGAGGATATTTTTTTCTTGAGATTTATCATGTTAAGTTCTCAATAATCAATGCAGAGTCTCATTTATCCATCTTTCTTCTTAAAAAACAGAACAAGTGCTCCCCAAGGTGACACACTAGGGAGTATTAATCCCCTATGGGGGTTGCTTCTTCAATTCCTGTAACTCATTTAGGGTCATTCTATAAGGTTTCTTTGAAATAGGCATAGCACCAAGTATGAGTACTATTGAAAACTGAACTTCACTATTTGGTGGAATACCTAAAAATTCCTCTGGAAATACATTATGAAACTCTTGTACAATGGGTGTATTCTTAATCATGAGTTTCTCACCAACCATTTGAGATAAATAACCTTCATTTATAGGAATAAAAACCTATAATATGGAATTAATTTATATTGGAAGGTTATATTCATCCTTACATCAATAGATGATCATAGATTGATCTGGAATATACAATTTAACTTCCCTTCCTTGGAAATTGATATGATATCTATATAGAGAAAGATAATCCATTCCAAGAATCACATAAAATTCCACTATAAGAAGTATCACAAGATTTAAAGGAATCATTTTCCCACAAACTTTAATTGGAGAATAATTATAAACTTTTGATGTGACTGTTGTGCCATTAGGATTTGTCACAACTATCTCAACATCTAATTGTTAAGGTAATATAGATATGACCTTAGAAAAGTATTCAGAAATAAAGAGTGGGTGGATCTAGAATCAAATAAAACATTTTATACTTTAGAGTGGATGGTAAGTGTACCTTTCACCATTTCATTATCATACTTCACATCGCAGATAGTGATTTCATGTGACTTTACTTTGTCTTTGTCCTTAAGAGTTTGTTTATGATGATCATCATCAATAACCCTTGGATTAGGGCATTGATTGTCATAATTCCCCATTTCCTTTCACTTTTAGCATTGAAGTATAGGAGGTGCATTATGTGTAGCCTTCTCTCTTTTCACATCATTTGAAATCTTTTTCCCATAACTTCAATATCCAATTTCCCGATGACATTATTTTCCACACTTAAAGCATTTACTAGTCCCTTTAAGACAATTTCCTCCATGTTTCTTTCCACACTTTCAGCATAAGGGGAAAATTATCTTCATTTTAGTGTGGTCTTTAGATTTTCCTTTGAATTCCATTTTTCTCTTCTTATCAGACCCATATGACTGATGGTTTACTCCAATATCTATCTCAACTTTGAGAGAACATAGAATGATTTCCTCATAGTTATTAAAGTCCCTTATGGGTAATTCCCTTTGGATACTTGGTTTTAATCCACTAAAGAATCGATCAATTTTACTCTCAGGGCAAATAATAAATCCAGAATAATATCTTGAAAGTTTTATAAATTTTTCTATGTAGGTACCAAAATATTCATCATCCTTTTTTCATAAGATCAAGGAACTCTTTATCCATCTTTTTTTGAAGAATATGAGGAAATTACTTACTGAAAAATAAGTTCTTAAACTCTTCACAATCCATAGACTAAATTTCACCTCTTTGCATCGTATTCTTGATAATATTCCACCATTGATCAGTTTCACTTTCCAAATGATAAACTTCTAAGGTGAAATTATCATGTTCAGAACATTGTAGAACTGAAAATATATTTTTAGTGGTACTAATCCATTATTCAACCACTAATGGATCAGAATAACTACTGAATTAAGCTGAATGTTGCCTCATGAAGGACTCAATAGAATGTTGCTCTCTCCTTTTCTCATTTGGAATTCCTGCATGATTCAAATCTTGAGAAATTTGTGTGATCATGGATACAATATTTTTCATTCATGTTCCCATATCATTTGGTTTCTCAGGGGGACAATCATTTCATTTATCATCACATTCATCATTAAAGTGGTTCCTTTGGGTTCCAACCATTGACTAAAACCAAGAAGAATAGTGTGAGAAACACTAATCATAATTGGAAAACCACATAAGAAAGAATAAAATTTCAATTTAGGACACTTTAGGTTTTATCCTACATTATTCATGGTCATTTATAAAACACTAGGATTATATCCTATACTTATACATATCCTTAGGGTTCTTACTAAGGCTTTATCATCCTAGTTTAAAAAGGTTAACTATACCTTTCCTTTGATACCAACTATAGTGACCCATACTTTAAATACATTGATATTACTTCAAAATTGAAGTATATTCATGAAAACATATAGTAAATCCGCAATTGGACCATATAGGTATATTGTCTTTAGAAACTGGGAAACATAAACAACTGGTTAATAAAACATCTAAATTGTCTCCCGTTTATTTCTTCATAACTAGAATCATTTTTGGAATATCATACTTAATACACTTCTTTATGACCTAGGAAAAAAAACAAATGAAAGGGTGAGCTCAAATGATCAGTAAGGGTAAAAAATAGATAATATCAATCATATCATAGTCATAAAACATAATAACTTAACATTTAGAGGTCTTATCCTGTATATGAAAGATTGTGATATTATTTCATGGGATAAATGTTCATAATAATTAATGGACATAATCCCAAAAGTAAAAACATAATACGTGGATTTTTGTGGCATACACATAAGAATATGAAATCATTTCCATATTATACAAGGATCATATACAAGACCATCATAGTAGATAAAGTCCATTACATAATCAGGTTACTTATCGTTCCAGCCCTGTAACACTGAACCAGATTTAATTACAGTTCCATTCATGTCTATCTCATGATATATAAATCATTACCCAATGCATTGGAGGGAGATATAAATTCCACTCATCTCATAATTAAATTATTCTTACATTTTCCACAAAAACATAAATCATATCATAACCCATGGAATAAAATGGGTTTCTTAAACATCATTTCATTATAATCCATATAAAACAAATAGATTTCATAAATAGAATCCCATCATAAACACGACTCAAATCATAGTGATAATATAGATAGAAACATAACCTTATTCAAAGAATTTCATATTAGATGTAAATTAATTTTGATAAAATGTTCGAAATTAATTCTTGAGGAAAATATCCTTTCTTCTTCAAAAATGTTTTCTTTTCTTAAAATGCCACCCAATTTTAAAGGATAATAATTTAATTGAAAATACACTTGGAATCTTGTAAAGGAGGCTTCATAAAAATAAGGCATTATGAAATCATAATAATACATTCATCCCATATAAGTTAAAAAACATTATTCTCATACTCTTGCCTGAAAAGTCAAAAAGTACCTTGTAAGGAAAATAAAATAAATATTCCTTCCATGCTATTTAATACAAAATTACCAATAGGTAAAATTCACTTTAAACATTATTATAAGAATAGAAATAATATTATATATTTATGAAATTTGGATGTGAATGATAAATATACCCCAGTAAATACTTACGAATAAACAATCTCAAATAATAATGAGATTGTAAAATTATCCCTTACCTTAGGTATGATATCCTTCGTATGTATTCAAACATCCTCTCTTTAGAGTATCTCTTTTTGATTTGCACAAAAGGTCTATTAGGATGGATTTATACCTAATGTGTGGCCTCTAAGAGGAAGGGAGGGATTTTGGAAGCTTATTTGAGAAGAATTTGGATGATCCAAGGGGATTGAGAGGTGTGAGTAAGTGGGTAGAGGTGGTGGCCTTTTATAAAAGGGAGGAGGGGCACTTTAGGAAAGTTTTGAAATATTATTTTATTATAAAATTATTTTCAAATTATAATTATTTCAAAGTGGTTAACTTTGAGGATAATATGAGGATGGGTCTAAATCCTCTCAATCAATAGGTTTTAAACAACTTTAGGTCACAAAATTGACTTTATCTTTTCGCCTTAACCCTTAGTTAAAAACATTAACTCTTACCATGTCTTCCTGTATTTTCATAATATATGGTTACTATAGTAACTATAAAATTAAATGTGAACCAAAAGTGGATAATTAATGATATTTGTAACATTATATAAGTCATTTGGCTGAATATTATATTTTTAGGACTATTATATCATTAATAAAATAGTATTTATTTGAAAATATCATTTTTTTCAATTTTGAAACTATTTAGTAATTGATTTTTTTTTAAGTAATAAAAAATTTATTCATTCTAAAAAACTATATTAACTCAAATAAAACATGTCATAATCATCCATAAAATTAATTTATGGCATCAAAATGTTCA
The DNA here is from genome assembly GCA_963277665.1 of Viscum album. Classification (NCBI taxonomy): domain Eukaryota; kingdom Viridiplantae; phylum Streptophyta; class Magnoliopsida; order Santalales; family Viscaceae; genus Viscum; species Viscum album. The sequence goes on from OY728131.1 coordinate 567,271,475, forward strand.
AATTATATTTATTTTAATATTTATAATATCATTTATTTGAATCTTTCATTAATAAGGTTATCATTGCATCATCATTGTGTCATAAATAAATTTATTTATTTAATGTATAAAAATTATAAATAAAATACCATAATGTAAGAAATATTTTTAGATTTATAATTAATATTTATAGTCAAATAAATCATCTATATAACCCTATATTTAAAAAAATTATTAAAAGATACAAGTTTATGTTATATTTCTCTTTACTTTAAATTAAAAATTATAAAAGGTCATTATCACACCCAAGTGGCTCCATGGGGTCTTAAAATCGACCCAAATATTATAATGGTAGGAAATATCTCATCCAATATGATTATGACAAGTTTTAAGGTAGTTTTATATTATTATAATATTGTTTTTTTACCCTTATTTACCATATCTACCCTTTAACCATGGTAAATAAAAATAATTACTAAAGTTACTATTCATAATGTCCAAAAATAAAAGGTACCTATTTACACAATTTTTACCATATGATTCCAAATATGGAATCCATTTTTCTAAATTCAAAACACAAAATTGGAAGAAATTAATTTAAAATCAATCCCATTTTCGGAATGAGATAACGTGTTTTTAAAAGTTAAAACATTACCAAAGATTGAAATGTTTTTTCATATGAATTCAATGTAAAATTAATGATAACCACATAAATTATATTTAATGATAAAAATATATTCTATTTATAATTTAAAACCACTAAATATTATAATTTTACCATATAAATTATTTCGATGAAAAAAACATTTACTTAAAATTTAGTGTATTTTTACTATTCATCAAAACTTGAATGTTATTAGAAAATATAAAAAATTAATCCAAAGTAAATTTTTATATCCCACTTTAAAATAAAATGTTTATTTTTTCATATAAAATTTATTAATGTGTCGGAATATTAATTTAAATGGGGTTATCCATTCAAATGCATAAGATTACCCTTTAAAAAAATATAGGTTTTTATACAACAAATAGAGTTTATTCACACCCTATGATTAAAATATCCATTGGATGAATATAAAAATATGTTATATAATATATATATATATCTCATTAATATAATTAAAAATATTAATTCACTCAAAAATACACATATCTAATTTATATTTTTCATAAATAATTGATAGCCCAAGAATTCATAATGCATTTTCATAAGTTAGTTATATTTATTCCCACTAACCTAACGGCTAGGCTATAATGGTAATTTTATAATAAGGGAATCTCAAAATTCATTTGAACTCGTGATTTAGTGAAATTTAATCTACTGAAGAATAAAAATTATTTGAAGAAAATATTTCATAAAAACATCTGAGCGTTACAATGGAAGAGAGTCATGATATTTGGGAATAAGGGAAAGTTAACTCCAAGGTATATCAGTCCATTTGATATTCCTGATCACATCTAAGATATGGCCTATAGAATAGCACTCCCACCAACCATATATCAAGTACATGATGTATTCCACATATCCCAATATATAAATTACATACCAGATCCATCACATATACTAAATTCAGTTGGGGTACAGTTGGAGAATGATCTCTCTTATGAGGAGTATCCAATGAATATCTTAGACCGTAGAGATAAAGGTCTAATCAACAAGACATTTCACATAGTCTAAGTACTATTTTGAAACAATAAGTATGAGGAGGCAACATGAGAATTTGAGGAAGAAATAAAGCGGAATTACCCTCACCAATTTTCACCTTAGCATACAAAATTAAATTTTGAGGGTGTGATTTATTAAGGGGGTGAGAATGTAACCACCCAGAATTTTATCAATGGAATATCACTTCTTATAATTTTTTATATTTATTATTGTAATCTAAAGAATATGAAACACATAATGAAACCAATAAAATTTTATTATACTAACTTGACCATTATATTAAAATAATAAAAATGGCCATAATAATTGAAACTACTATAATAGAATAAAAAAATATGACTAAAATATGAGAAATTGGATATGCTTGATCCACCAGAATAAGCGCACTCACGAAAAACACCATAGAAATGAAGCAGAATATTATTAATGAAATATGCATCTTGAAAATGAAAATATATAAAGTTGATAGAAATAGAAGTGAATGAATAATGAATGAAATATGAGATATTTATAGAAATTAGGTAACCCACATGACTGTTACAAATATGACCATTATAATAGTGATCTGGCCATTGGAATGGTAACCTAACCATTAGAAATAGTAATCTAACTATTAGGAATATTAAAATTACTAAGAGAATAGTAACCTCACTTGTGGAAATATAAAATAGTATTTTGGTGTCTTATAAATAAAAATATGATATATTTATATCATGATACAAGTAAATAAATTTTTTTAAAATAATAAATTAAGTGTTTGTATATAAAAAACATGATTTTTTTAATTACACTTTTGTAATAAATATAATTATTTAAAAGAATGTTTATTTACATAAAATGTATTTATGATTTAATATTAAGTTTTATTATAATGATAATATAATTTTATGATACCATGAGTGATTTTTCAAAGGGTTGGAAAATTGATTATAATATTGAAATGGGTATTTTTCAAATAAATGATGATTTTACTTAAAAATTAAATTTATCATATTTCAAAAATTATTTTCTTAAAATGGATTTAATTTTTGAAACCTACACATTTAAAAATGGTATTTTTTAATTTTCGATATTTTTCTATAACAGTTAATTTTTTGGTGAATACTGAAATGCAGTAAAATATGGTATTTAACATTATAAGGAAAATATAAGAATTTACGATACATGGATGATGTAAGTACCAATTAGTTCAAAATAACATGAATCATTTACTGTATATAGTCATAAAAAACAATACTATTTATAGTCTTTATCCAAAATAATAAACTATTCAATATAATATTCAAAAACACCCCTCTCCTCCCCTTATAAATATCACCCCTTCTCCTCACAACTTCTAACCCTTGGAGCTAGAAAAACTTTTACCCAAATATATCATAAAACCTCTCCCTTATATATTAGTTCTATTTTTATCATCAAAATACCCATCCAATATGCCTTTAGTGGAATCCCAAGAGGATTCATCCAAAGGAAAAGATAATACCCTCAACTGAGTCTTATTTTTCTATTCCTCCTCATCCTCCAAAACAATTCCATTAAACATGGAATAATAACACCAGCATAATATATATGTTGTAATTTAATTGTGTTAATTGAATATCTATTATACATCATCTTCTCTTCTCTACTTACTCTAAAAACTAAAACATCATCTGTAATATGTTGGTTCACCACCTCTGTGGATGATGAGATTGTGTTTCCTATTATTACCTTCAAGGTGTGATTGAATTAACTTATAATTGTTCAAAATCAACTAAATTTTTATATTATATATTTTCAAATTATATAAATAATATATTTCCATAATATTAAATAAAACGAAAATAATTTGTGATTGTTAATAAACCCACCAAAATAATCTAATCATTTAACATTATCATTTTTATTAAATGAATAATCCATATGTCAAAACAAAAAAGGATATTTGGGACCATTTAAATTTATAAAAGTTCATTAATACCATTTTATTTAACTTTTTTATTTTTTTATTTTACCTGGACTTCCATAAGTATATAAAACTGATCCAACAAAGGAACCATGAAATAAATGCTCTTAGAAAAGAGAAATTAAACATTATATCTCATTAAAATAGTTAAAAATAAACATAATAAACTTATAATAGAAAATAATAGATTTAAAAGGTTCTAAATTAAGTAATTAATTATTCTAATTTTTTTATCCAGGACATTAAGTGCAATTGTGGAGTGATTCAGGAATATAAGGTAAGGATCCCTCCAATCCTCCCTTTTTCCTTGGGTTAGGACCTTTCTCTCTATAACTCGGTTTCTCTCTCGATTTTATGTTATGGAATGAATATAAATTCTATATATATGTATCTCACATATATAATTATATTATTATTCCTTTATTTTAGTGTATAATGCATGCCTTAAGTTCATTTATCAAAGGCCTACTTTATGAAATCTCCTTTGATTATGATATGAGGCAATATTATGCAACCCATTTCTTTCCTTGGGTAATTATTATATCTATTCCTTATGATTTATTTCCATTTTATGGAACACATAATCATTAACATGTTATTATAGGTTCAATCAGATATCTCTCTAAAGTATTGGGTATTTGTTTCTCATGAGACAGTATGTATGAGATTAGGGACTGAACTAAATACATGAATGGACTCTATCCACCATGGGATATTATCTTTTTGGTTAGCCTTGAATTATGAATATGCCATGTTCTTTTATTATAAAACTTTATTATGAAACCATTATCTTTATTTTATTATCCCATGTGATTATTCATGAGCCTTCTCTTTTATGATTTTATTTAATTTCATTTTGACTCACATGTTGTGATTTATTACCATGTTTATTCCCTTATCATGATTCTTATCTCACCCCTTTATTTTATGTATTCCCTAGGTTATCCTGTGAAATTTTTGGAGCTTAATAGGATTTATTATCTCATTATGGATATTAAAATAAAGAAGTTTTCTTTTAGTTTCATGATGTTGTTTTATGTGCCCATTATTCTAAATACACTGTGATTTTTGATCCTTTGGTCATATTTAATAGATATTATTATCAAAAATCATGAAATAATATGTGTATAAGTAATGGGTATCTATAGTTTACTTTTATTTGTGGGTTTATTTTGTATTATTTATTAACCTAGTGGGTGATCAATTGATGTATAACTATATGACTATATTGCATTTTGTTATATCACTTTTCTTAATTATTAATTTATACTCTGATGCATATTAATATGCATGATGTTTTGTTATTTTATACTATTTGTTACTATTATTCAAGGGAAAATCACTCCATTATATGGATTAGTCCCTCACCTCTAGTCTAAAGCCTCTGGAACATGGGGAGTCATGTTTGACGTTCTGTGTATCTTCGGCTCAAATGGTGGTTCCAGGTTCAGGTGTCAAAAATTTATATTAAAGATTTTGATTTTTCTTACTATTTGGGGAGATGATAGAAAGGTGGACTAATAATGTGTTAGATCTTATGATGGACCTTGGACTGGTGAGTCATAAATAACTTTCTGAAGGGAAGTCTGGGTTACTATGGTGACGGGACTGTTGTTATTTTTTTGTGTTCTTATGGTTGAGGTTTTATTGAATATAATGGGTTTTACATATATTTTATTTACCATTTTGGTTCTTATACAATTTGAAAGTGTCTCATGTTCATGAATCATATTTAATATGTAAGAATCACATGACATGTGTGTGTGTGTGATTATTATTGATGATAGGTTCATTTATTTAAAGTTTCAACAATAACATATATGTTTTTTACCATACAACATTATTTCATTCTACTTACCTAAATCATATAATTTTTATTATGTAAGTTCAAGTGGAACCTGGTATTGGATTTTCTCTAATAGAAGAAATATTTCTCCTTTGTACAAGGGACGTATAGGGATCCTTAGTGGTTTGTTACAGGAATTGAATGCCTTAGGAATGATTTGAGGATAGGAATAGATTCCCCTCTAGATGTGGAAACCCTATAGGGTTATAAATAAATTAATTAGTGATAATATTAGAACTATGATATAGATTATGAGAAGTGATCTTGGTATTGAGGGTAGTTTTGAGTCTAGGATCGGCTGGATGCTTGGCTCGTTAGCTGCAGATATAGTGAGAGTGTGAGTAAATGATTATGGTTTTGGGATGATGATCATGCAGTGGGTGATCATGAATTTAACCTTTACATGAGGTTGATACCTCATGTTTTGAGATGGGACTAACATTTGTGTGAAAAATGTGTAGTGGGTTAGGTTTACTATCCTTGGTTATATGGGATCCGACACATGGTAACATTAGTTCGGTTGTGTGATTGAGTTGTATAGGAGCATGTAATTTTTAGGATCAAGTAAGACTGATTAGGATATTATGATTGAACCTATGAGTGACTTATTATTGAATCACTATTCATTTTTAGAGGTAGAGTGAGCATTGGCATGGATTTTTAGGAAAATTCTATGTGTGAAAGGGAAGGTGTGTGGTGGTTACATTCAGTGTCTACTGATTTGTCTATTGGTGAATGATTCATGTACGTTTCCATTGATAATGGTCCAGGTGTGGATGAATTTGGGTGGTGTTGCAGTGATAGTGGGGGTGACATATGAGTGGATATGGTGCCCCCTAATTTTAAACCTTATTATAATTGAAAATATGGGTAATACTGGTTATGATACATAATTTGGTTTGTACTTAAGGAGTGGTGTAAGGGACATCATATGGTGGAGAGTGAGCTAGTGGTTGTAGGATTATGTCGTTCCTTGTAGGATAGGGATGGGAATTATTGGTATTTTAAGCCATCACTTAGGTTTGATCGATACAAACACTTCTAGTCATTTTATTCAATAATGGATGGATTGTGTTTTTCAAAAAATGATTTTGGGTTTAGTGGTGTGATGATAACCATAATCCTATGGTGGGGAGAATTTTATGAGTCATGGTGGAATGACACTATCAAAGTAAGTGTCGTGGTTTTGGAAAGAACGGTTGGTATATGTTCAGGTAGAATCATGATGTTTTTTCTTGAGTGTATCTGATATGATCTAGTTCCTTAGTAAATACCATATTCATATTTTGGATGTGGTTTTGAAAGGATTTGGTGTGCCGAAATCGGGATTGAGGTGTTGTTGGTGTAATCTTATTGTAAGTTAGATCGGAGGTTCACTGATTCTTGGGGTGATATTATGATGTCTATTGAAATTGGTTGGTGATCCTACTATAGAATTACACTGAATTAGGTTCATACTTTATTTTGGGTTTTGGAAGATCTCGTGATGCCTATGAAAGTTAATTCATTGTGATTTGGAATTTAGATAATGCATCGATAGGAGCAGATGATTTTTTTTGGAAAAAAGTCATTTATAGGAGTTCCAAATTTCTCTTTTGAGAAAACTAAGATGTAGCAAGGTGGAAATAGCATTGATCATGTCATTATAATACTAGAAATGAATTTTATAGGAAATTACTATAGGGGGTCATTATGACATGTAATCATCCATCATGAGTGGAGTCTTTGGTGTGTAGACCCATAAGACTTGGTATGAATCAACTGATGACACCATGGTGTGTCAGTATAGATGGGTGTGGTGAGAATCATCTCAGTGTTAGTATTGATATGGATTGGCTGTCTTAATTTTTAAGGAATAGTGATATTTTGTATTTGAGTTTTGTAGTGGAATCACGTTTGGTATTTGGATATAGAGCATAGAAAGTTCTTTGTAAATTTATAACCAGGATAGGTCAGACTTAATGAATAGAAGACTATCACAATTTCTTGGGAATGATAATCCCTATGTTGCGGAGTTTAAAATGGCCCAAAAAAATTCTTTCATTACTTTCTAAGGTAATGTACACTTTTATCCTAGATAATGCTTTTATTCTTTAAATGGGGCTCAAATTAGGATTTTGATCACATAAACATCTCCTTGAAATGTTTTTAGATATAAAATAAGGAAAAATTGATGTTTATAGTGATCAGGTAAGAGTTAGGTAAGGTTCAAGGAGGCCAGTTGTGGAATTTAAGTATCCTACAGCAGATCACAATATGGCTTTGGTGGGTCACTCCCTGAAGGATTACATAGTAATGGTGGTGACCTCTGTATAGTGTGTTTCATACAATGAATGGCATTGGGAATGATGATTCATTCTATGAATGGATAAAGGGACATTGAGGGTCCCTCTACCTGAGGAGGTTCACACTATGACCCATAGTCACACTAGGATAATTTTAGGATAATTGGAGGTTTACACCACAACCTTCTTATTTATGCCATAAACTATTCTTGGGTGGTTTTTTTTTAAAGAGGGGAATACTCATCTTTTTGGGTAACCCCCCCCCCTCCCCACCATTCATTTTAGGTTGAACTAAGCACATGGGGAGTCCATTATGGATAAAAATCCTCCAATTATTACTCCCTTGAATCCCCCATGTTGGGGGATAGTTTTGGGTGTGATAATTGCAGTTCTATGTGTGTTTTCATCTCCCTTATATGTTTTAGTTCCCTTGTTTCTAGCCCTACGATTTGATTCGATTTCATATAGGGTTTTTTTACACCATGTGTTAATGTGATATTTTTAGAATAAATTAAACTTCTTTTATATTTGGGATTACATGCTACACCAAGTCAATCTTGCATTATATGCAACATTTTCTTATCTTTCATTACACATAACACTGGATTTTAACAAAACAAACACATATTATTAATATAATTATTTAAATGTGACCATAATAACCTATTTGTAAACTTATTAATGTTAATAATAATAATTACTTTTCAAAAATTACGTATAATGGTTTTATATAATGAAAATAATTGATCATAAAAAAAATAATTTTTTGTAAAGACTTTATATGTTATGAAAATACTTTTTTCTCAAAAAAAATTATGTCTTTTTGTGAAAAATAATAAAATTAATTTTTGAAACTTTTAGAAATTTAATTTGATTAAATAAAATTAATTTTTTAATTAATAATTTCAAAATAATCTTAGTGTGATTTTTTATATTTTTTGAAAGGATTCATTTTTTGATGAATGGTGAAAAATACTGAATTTTAATTGAAAATTGCCTTCTATTTAATTTATTTATTAAGTTAAACTATATTTTAAATTTGTTTTAAAGTATAATTAATTTAATTATACATCCATTAATCCAATTTAGGTCATTGGAATCAATTTCATATAAAATTTTGATATAATAACTTTGTTAACTTTTGAACAGTTTCACTTTAAAACCCCGCTTTCTCATCATGTATGTGGGATTATTATTAAATTAATTTTTTCAACTTATGTGAATGGAATTTGGAAAAATGGTTTCAAAATTTCTAATTAGAATAATTTATAATTTATAATATGTTCAAATTAAATTTTTTACAATAATTAATAGTGAATACATTAAAACATAATTACTGGGGTTAAGGTAAAAATGGATTTACATAGAGGTTAAACTGGAATGATATGAGTGAAAATGACCTAAAATATTATCTAAAAATTATTTAATTTTTTTAAACCTTATACATAATATTATCTGAAATATTGAAGTTACTTTCCAATTTCCCTTGAATATGACCCATATAATAAATTAAGTAAAGAAAAAGACAAAAAAATATGCTTTTCTTAATTTTAATTTCAATAAAGGGTTGGGATAGGAACGAAAACAATATAAATTATGTTATAAATATTATTTTGAAAGATAAATTTATTTTTTAAATAAATTTAATTTCTTTAAATTTTTTATAGATAAGTTAACTACTTTAAATTCTTAAGAAACACCAACAGATAATTATTTAGTTAATAATTAACTAAAATAAACAATATAAAAAATATTAGAGAAGTAAATTGAATTAATTATTGGGTGACATTATTTTTTTAGATTAATATATAATGTTACATAAGTTTGAATACAATAGGTTCTAATTCCATCATTGTATTAATATTTTTAAAATTGAAATTAAATAAGTAATGTTAAAATTGACATTAATGTTATTTTATAATAAATGATATTTTATTAAATGATTTAAATTTTCTAAAAATAATATATTATGCCAATTTATTTTAAATATCAATAAATATAAAATATTTTCCATTCATATACCAGTTTTTTATTATAATTACTATATTGAACTTTAAATAGTAAAACCTCAGTTAATGTGGTTAATGTTAAAGCGGTATTTTTTCACGTTACATGCGCTTAGGTTAAAGTTAGTTTCTAGAACACATAGTATTTATATTTTATTAATTAGATATCATATTTATAATTAGTGGTTATAAATTATCTAATAATTCTCACTCTAATTTAGTCTTAACATATAAATTACCATGGATAGAAAACTAGTTACCGTAGTGAAAAACCAGAATAGTAAAAATAGAGATACTTAGAAGTTAAGGAATGAAATGTATAAAAAATGTTTTTTCTTGTGTTTTGGTGGTGTGTATAAACCATATCATCCCTAAAAATATTTAATTATCCTATTTTTAACCACTTGAGGAAAGATTAACCTCCCAATAGTGAATAATTTTGAGTATTTACAAAGAATGTCACTCCTCCTCAATTATAAAAGGAAACTCACTCTACCCACTTCTTCACACCTCTCGATCCATTTATCTCGACCAATATATTCCCAAAAAACTTATCAAACTATATATTCTCATATGATAATACTTATTTTGTTCTGAAATCTAATCAGGCATGGCTTTAGTTCAAACCTAAGGAGGATACCGGAAGAATAGGTAATGGTCTTTAACAAGAATTTTTATTTTATATCTTTCCCAACCTACTTTAATTATTATTATAACATGTTTAAATAATAAAATAAGTATAATATATATAAATATATGTTTTTATGTTAAGTTTATGAACTATAACCTCACACACTTCCATCAAATGGGTTACGAAACCATTATTCGTGTGTATGGTGGACTACCTCATTGTGAATCGATGTCATTTGTTTTTCTATTACCATCTTTCATGGTTGGAAATAATTTTGGATTTATAGTTTATATATTATATTTATGATTTTATTATTATTATTTAATTTTTATATCATGTATACCTCCATGCTTTCCATCTTTTGGGAATACGGTAATGTTGTCCGTGTGTACGGCAGACTACCGCCTCGCGAAGTGATCTAATTCATTCATGCTATAAATAGAATGCATAAAGGATATATTTAAAACAATATGTGGTAAATATGATATAAAAAATACTATATGATTATAATATATCATATACTTTTCTTTATTTCAATCCAATGGGAAAATGGAAACAGCGTTCATGCGTACGTACGGTCTACCGTCTCCATGAATGGTGTATTTCATTTCCTATTTATATTTTTTATTTATTTTTATAAATAAATATATAATGAATATATATAATATTTATATCATGTTTATAATTCCAGAGATTAGGAAATAATGATTAACTTAATAGGGAAAAAATATAATGAATCAAATAATTTTTGAAAAACAAAGCAGTTATTACCAGAAACGTAACTTTAACATAGAATCATTAATAAATGGGAAATAAAAGGTCATGATAAAATAATATATGGTATGATATATATGAATATAATTATTTAATTAATTTATAATAAACTTATATTTATTATACAATAGTTTTGAACATCTATAGTGGAAGTCAAGTCTTAAGGTAAGGGATTTTTGTCTCACTTTTACTTTCTGTGATACAAAGGCCATATTCACCACATGTTTCATTTTTGTGGTTTATATAATACATATGAATTTATTTTATGATACATATACTTAAAAATATTTGTATTTACATATCCATGTTATTATATATATTTCATGGGGTATAAGGTTTAAAAGTTACCAAATCAGTAAGGGATTTTTGTCTTAATTTTCCTTCTTTGAGACACACGTTATGTTATGAACCTATATTCTTTTATATGATGTATATAAATAAAATATTTCATGTAATATAATGAATTTATTTATCCTCATTATATTTTAAGTTATGTTTTATATTATTTCTTCTTCGGGTATATGATTGAATGTTACCAAAGTGGTAAATATTTTTTGTTACAATATCATCGTTTATTAGGATTATTTATAATTAAGTATCCAATGATGAAATATCATGTTATAACTCTCAATAAATATCATGGATTATATTATACTATATTTATTTTTCATATCTTCAAGTAATTATACCATTTTTTCACTCTTTGGTACTAAAGATAATTAATAAACTATTTTTTAGAAAATTTGACTTTATTTCTATCTTCAGTTGGAAAAATATTTTCATTCAAAACCAAGTTTTCTAAAAATGTTTTCAAAAATTTTAATTAATATATTATGATTTTTAAAATACATTTTTTATCAATTTTTGACTTTTTTATACAAAACAATTGAAATGAATCTTTATATTGTTTACCAAAATAATGCTCATTTGGATTTTACCGCAAATGTGAAAGGAACCTTCATTTTAATGTGCACAGAATGAAAAAAAAAATCCAACATCATGACCAATCATTGATTTAAAGCGTAATTTATAATTTTTCAAGATTGTTTTCAAATAAAAAGTTCTTCTAAATTTTTTATGTCAAAAAAACGTTTTTCTAAGCAGAAAGTATATTTTCCTCAAGAAATGGTTTAAAATATCTTTCAGAATTATTTTCCATCTAAAATGATATATGGTTGTGTTACTTATTACCTACTAGGGAAATTGTTCTATAATACCATTCATATTCTTTCTCTGAATGGTTTATGTTTTTATGGAATGATGTTTATGAAACCCATTTCTCATCCGCATGTTATACCATGATAAAACACTTATGAAACCCGCTTCTTTTCATATTTTATACTATGGTGAAAGAATTATGGAACCTATCACTTTTCTACAAGTTATGATATGATGAAATTTTTATGATACCAATTTCATTTCATGGGTTTTGATATAATGAATTTTTATGTAATGCCCCAACCCTAGATTCCTTGAGTCGGTGTATTATTTTAATACATTGGCATGATTACAAGGAATCAAGTCCTGAAAGACCGATCAGTTTAGCAATCTTGGAAAATATATTACATACACGAACATTATATTACACTTTCTGACATACAACAAAAAAATAATCCTTTGAGAATGCCATTTTTTCCTTAGCATAACTCTGAATCTCGAACATAAAACACTTCTTGGGATCTTGGGAAAATAAAACATAAGAAAGGGGTGAGCTCAGATGTTCATTAAGGGTAAATAATATAGCGAAATCTATAAAATTTTAAGGTAAGATGTGTAATAAAAACAATAGCCTTGTAAACATAAACTTGAACATAATATGGTGAAAATAAATCAAGAATTACCATATAAACATACACATTGACATTATACTAGTCTAATAATCACATGTAATAACTAATGGCATAATGAGGGAATGTATAGTACCAGACATTAAATTCTGTGTCAAGGCCTCATGCCAGGACCTAGGGGCTAACTGTAATCGGACCCCAACCCGGAGAGCCTCTGTAACCGGACTCCAACCCGAAGAGCCTCTGTAACCATACTCCAACCCAGAGAGCCTCTATAACTGGACTCCAACCCAGAGATCCTATATAACCGAACTCCAACCCGGAGGGTCTGTTGTAACTAGACCCCAACCCAAAGGTCTTACTTTTACTAGTCCCTAACCCAAAACATACTTGTCCAATACATTCATCTTAAGAAAAGATTGAAATATAACATAAACATTCATATTAAAACTAGCATACGAAATGTCAATAATTTAACCTTAAACCATGAATGGCCTAAAAATAACTCATACATAGTTAAACATATCACAAAAACTTAAATACAATATGGGATATTTGCATCATAATGAATCAACTTCTAACAAGTGTAAAAATTATCAAAGGATGTTGACATAGATGAAAATGATTTGTAAAACTCTTTGAGAGAAATATCCATTTTTCCTGAAAACATTTACAAATCACACAACTTAGAAAGGAAAACATTTAAAGACATTTTTTAATCAAAGTTTCCCATACCCATTTTAAACTTTTAAAAGGAATTAACATTTTAAAAACATTAATGTCCATATAAATAAATACTTAAAACCCATTTTGAAAACATGGACATTAATGAGAATAATTTATAAGAATAAATATTTAAACCTTTTAAAATTATGATCTAGTTAAATATTCCATTCCTAAAAACCTTAAAATATTCTTTTTGAAAATATTTTTATGAAACAGGGATGTGGATGATAAAGAGGTCCCAGTAGATACTCACGTAAAAACAACCTCTAATAATAAAGAGATTGTGAAATTAACCCTTACCTTGTACTTTTCCTTGGTCGAGGGTACGTTAACCTCCTGTATAATAGTTAAATAATTGTTATTAAATTATACAAGAATCATATACGTAATTATTATATCATATATTATCTTCTAATAATGCTTTTTTAACAATATTTTAGTATTATCGTCGTTTTGGGTGTTAACTGATTCGTTTTCCTTTATATTCTTTGTTATGTGAGTCATGTTTTTTATGGATGGAATGTTTATTATTCATATCCATAATGATATAAAGTCTTTAAAAATTATTTTTAATCATCAAATGAAAATTAGTCTTGAATGGTAACGATGGGGAATTAATCTTGTTGCGTTCGTGGAGGCGGTAATCCGTACGTACACACAAGCAAAAATATCATTCTTTTGATATTAAAATCATATATAATTGGATGTTATATCATATATAAAAAATAATTAACATGTTATATTTATTATTTACATCATTTATACATCATTATTATACTCATCCAAATAATTATGTATTGAATAACAACTACACCATGATGTGCAGACGGTAAGTCATATGTACGCATGTACGGTGACATGTCATTCATAGGATGGATAGAATAATGAATATGGTTGTACCATATTTATAATAACATCACATTATATAGAAGATAATGTATTTATTTTTTTACAATGGAAACAACAAGGAAAGAAGAAGTGGAAGAAGAAAAGAACTTGAAAGAGGTGATGAAATATTTACCTCTTCTTCGGGTTCTTCATTTTTATTTGATCAAAAGGGATCCATAGGTAAGATTTATGACCAAATTAATGCCTATAAGATGAAGTTAGGATAGTTTAGAGGATATTTTTGTAGGTTTTGGCCAATTCAAATTGCTTTGAAGGTGTGAATTTGAGAGAATGGGGAGTGCCCTTTTATAAGAGGGGTGAGGGGAACCTTAGGAAAAGATTGAAATATTATTTTATAATAAAACCATATTGGGTTTATAATGGCTCCAAATTGATTTATTTTGATGCTAAAGTGGGGATGGGTTGAAATCCTCTCAAAAAAAATATTTTAGACAAGTTTAGGTTATCATTTTAACTTTGTCTTTTAGATTTAACTCTAAGTTAAATAATTTAACTTTTACCGTGTCTTCTTGTATTCTTACACTATATGGTTAAAACAATTTACTATAAACATCCAAGAGAACCTCATGTGGTTCATTAATGAAATATATAATATTATTTAAGCTTTTTGGTTGAACCTTAGATTTTTAGGAATATTATATAAACCAATAATATAGAATTATTAAAAAAAAATAATTTATGTCAATTTTGACACTATTTGGTATTTTGTTTTTTTGAAAGTCATAAAAACCTTATCACTTAGAAAACAATATGTAAAATAAACCCTAATATGTCATATTAACCTATAAAATTAGTGAAATTCATCAAAAGTCTCAAATTACATTTATTTGGATATTTATAATATCAATTGTTTTAATCTTTCATTAATAAGGTAATTACTGCATCATCATTGTGTCATAAATAAATTAAATTATTTAATGTCGAAAGATTATAAATAAAATACCATTATTTATAAAATCTTTTTATCTTTCTAATGAATATTTATAGTTGAATTTATCTTATGTTTAACCCTATATTAAAATGTTTTAGTTATGAAAACTTGAATTTAACACTTTTAACTCTTCTTTAAATTAAATAATAATAAATGTCCTAATCTAATTAAAGTGTACTTAAAGGGTCATATTTTATTCTTAAGGTTTCTTTGGTTGAATTTCACTTATCCAATAGAATTAGGACATGTGTTAGGGTAATAATAATATCATTTTTACCTTTAATTACCCAATTTACTTTGAACGGTGGTAAATAAAAGTCCAAAGTTACTATTCACCAAAAAAATATTTTTATCTTATTGAACCACATTTTACTTACTGATATCAACTTTTTCTATTGGATTTTTGAAATTTAATTCACAGAAGCGGTAAAATTAAGTTTTATGCAAATTTGCAAATGCTCCTAGGAGGTGGGTAAAAGACGTAAAAAGTTCAATAAAATTTTTATATATCTAAACTTATTATAAAATGACTCCAATGAATTAAATTGAACTTATATAGGTATTATGTATATATTTTGACCTAAAATAAATTTAAATAAAATAAATAATTATTTAAATAAAAAGTCAGTTTTAAACAATAACTCAGTGTTTTTCACTATTCATCAAAAATTGAAAGTTTTCAGAAAAATACCAAAAATTCACCATAAGATAATTTTGATATTATAAATTAAAATATGAATTCTATTTTACCAAATTCAAAACATAGAAGTTGAATTTATTAATTTAAAATTAATTTCTGTTGTCAAAACCAAAAAATGGGTTTTTTTATAAAAAAAATAAAAACTATCAAAAGATTGACATGTGTTTATGTCAAATTTAAATGTGAAATTACTTATAATGGCCAAAATTGTATTAAATGATAAAAAAAAATAATCTAATTATACTTCAAAACCATTCAAATGTATAATTGAACACTATAAATTATTTTTAGTAAAAAAGATGGTTTCAGTTAAAATTTAGTAATTTTCACTATTCACTCAAAAATGGAATTGATCAGAAAAACACCAAAAATTTATCGAAACTAAATTTTTATATCCCGATTCTAAAGAAGAAGTTTATTTTATTAAATTAAATATATAAAAGTTTCAAATATTGGATTTAAAAAAAGTTCACCATTAAAAGGCGGTAAAATTACATTTTTTGAAAAATACTTCTTTTATCAGAAAAAAAAATGAATTTGTTCTTATATTATGTCTAAGAAACACATAATATGGATGATAAAATTATATAGAGTATATAAGATTCAAAATTCAGATAATACTATTTATAACCTCTTTTTGAACGGCTAGTTTGGTAATGTTGTGGTTCTCTTGAACTCAGTGTTGCGTGTAGCACAAGCTATTAAATTACTTTAATGAGATAACGTACTATGAGATCATGGAGTGTTACATTCTCCCATACTTCAATAAACTGTGTCCTTTCAATTTGAAATTGTTCTTCAAAAATAAAAGGTTAAAAATAGATAAAGACCTTTGTGGAAAACCCACATCAGAAATTGGGTTAATAAAATTTAGTCTTAATAAGAGGGAAAGGGAAATGAAAAAGTTACCGCTAAATTATGATCTTGATTAGGAGAACATTGGTGGAAATTAGAGACACATAATTGGAGGAAAAATGTAAATATTTATAGGGAGTGACTGAGGTCATCAATCAAAATATATCATTTAAATATATTGACATAACAAATCCATTATCAAAACCATTCTCAATACCAAAATACGTAAAAAGAGTATATGGTATTTATTTTCTTTTTTTAGAAAAACAATTTTGGATTGTTAAGGAAGCCAAAGATCAAATAAAACTCTCTGTGGAGGAAATTTCTTTGTCACTACTTACATTAAAAAAACATTCCTTTTTTGTCGTTTAGTAAAACACTTCGTAGAAAAAGATTCCCCTTGAAATGAAAAGTCAAAGGGTTTTTTATACACCGTATAAAAAAAGTCGTTTAGAAATCAAAGGATGCCTCAATGAAAGGATATTGAGATGAAGTCCCTTAACTAAAGTTTAAGTATTAATTTAGTCATAGAATAATAGGGAATATATATATATATATATACTTGACAAGTAGAGTTACATCCTTTAACTAATTCCTACCACAAACTCATCTTTCACTCCAAAAGATTTCAAAAAATATTCTATTTATCCTAATCGTATAGGGTTACAAAAATAATGAATTTATAATTCACTTATCAGACATTTTAAAAAAGAAACTACATTATACAATCCAGGACATCACGTAGGCCATTGGTAGGTGATGCACCATTGTCGCCCTTCGGTTACGGTTTCAAGCCTCACGGCCTTTCCGGACGCGACTGGTTATCTCCCGACCTTTGGGTTGTCCTTTTTATGATAATCTAAAAATAACCTTAACAATTGTATCCAATTTCAAACTTAATTCATTCCAACCTTTAGACTTATCAAAAATACTTCTATACAAACTCACTATCCAAAATTTATAAGGAAGTTAAACACAATGAAAATCCTTTTTTCCACGTAATAACATGTAAACAACTTCATCATGTATTATTTTAAAACATGGTAACACCCTGAATTACCATAAAACCTTATATATTACATTCATGATTCCTTATTATTTATAGAATACTGGATATATTCCTTATATCCAAAAATTTTGAATATTCCAACAATGATGAAATAAACAAACTATTAATCAGTTCTAAGGAAGTCAAGAATATCCAATATAATTTATCCAAATCAACCATATCGTATTCCAGAATCGCTACCTCATTATCAGGACCATGTTAAGGATTACCTTTCCTTCAACCATGTATTTTCCAAAAAAAATAGCTTACTATTAAGTCACTTTTCTTAGAACCGTATAATCTCAAATCCTTAATAAAATAGTACTTCAGTACAATCATTATTTATCTCTATAATTCATATAACATGTATATTGTTGATACAACCCTCAAATGAAATAATTCTATAATAACAACATAAGAACACTAGTCATTCCTCTTCATATGAGGTAGTATCATAACTTGATTATCATCCAATAGCATCATTTGCGGTATACTCTGATGACTGGGACATTGATTTGCATAGTGTTCCAATGCCTTGTAAATGAAGCATTTTACATTTGAAACCTTTTTCTTACCCTTGCAATCACACACTTGGTGTCCTTTTTCTCCACACTTATAACAAACTCCAATTCCCTTCAATCATTTACCAAGGTGATTCTTTCCACATTTATCACATATGGGAAAATCCTTCTTTCCCCTCTTCCCTTTATTCATCTTTCTCTCTACCATCCTTGTCTCCTCTTGCTTCCCTTCAAAGCCATAGGACTCAGAGAATTCTTTACTTATCTTATTAACACATGATATTATTTCTTCATATGATGAGAATACATGGGAGACTATTTCCCTTCTAAATGTTGTCTTAATACCATGAATGATATGATCATTCTTACTCTTTGGATCATATGTATTGCTGGAGTTTTCATTCCTTCTATTAGGCGCCATTTCTATACAATGGCATACACTAGGTCAATTTTTGAATTGTAATGAATAATTCCAAACTTTTAAAATACCTAATGTAAATTGAACAATAAATGGATATAATCCATAATCATAAAATATTTTCTTTGAGGAGGTATATACTCATAAATCCTTCATAATGATTTGTAAATAAAATGAGAATTATCCTAAGCATATCCCTCAGGAGTGTCGTAACCAAGAGTGTAGCAAGGCCCATTGTCGCGCACCAGTTCCTATTCGAGTCTATCTCAAAGCAGTGTTTTCGGGTTTTACCCCTAGGTACATATGTGCCAGAGCCGCCTATACCAGCTCATATCCAAACAGGGATGTATTTTCTTGGAAAACTCAGAAAATCTATACATTACCAAAATTCTAGGAAGTTCTTCTATACTAATCCTCAAATTCTATCTTAGGGTAATGTGCTCTAATCAGAGTTTATCTAAATCTAGTTTCCAATGTTATTGCTAAACTTTCTCTAATACCAACTATAACGCCCCGACCCTAGATTCCCTGATTCGGTGCACTATTTTAATACATTGGCATTATTACAGGGAATCAAGTCCCGAAAGACCGATCAGTTTAGCAGTCTTGGAAAATAGATTACATACATGAACATTACATTACACTTTCTAACATACAACAAAAAAAATAATCCTTTGAGAATTCCATTATTCTCTTATCATAACCTTTCATCTCAAACATAAAACACTTCTTGGGATCCTGTGAAAATAAAACATAAGAAAGGGGTGAGGTCAGATGCTCAGTAAGGGTAAATAATTTAGTGAAAGCTATAAACTTTTAAGGCAAGATGTGTAATAAAAATAATACTCTTTTAGACATAAAATTGAACATAATGTGGAGAAAATAAATCAAAAATTACCATATAAACATGCACATAGATATTATACTATTCGAATAATCACAAGTAATAACTAATTTCATAATGATGGAATGTATAATATCAGACTTTAAATTCTGTGTCAAGGCCTCGTGCTAGGACCTAGGGGCTAACTGTAACCGGACCCCAACCTGGAGAGCATTTGTAACCTGACTCCAACCCATAGAGCCTCTATAACCCGACTCCAACCCAGAGAGCCTCTATAACTGGACTCCAACCCGGAGGATTTGCTCCAACCGGACCCCAACCCAGAGGGCTTACTTTTACCGATCCCCAACTCGGAACATACTAGTCCAATACATTCATCTTAAGAAAACGTTGAAATATAACATAAACATTCATATTAAAACTAGCATAAAAAATGTCAATACTTTAAACTTAAATAATGAATGGCCTAAAAATAAATCATCCACGGTTAAACATATCACAAAACCTTAAATACAATATTGGATATTTGTATCATAATAAATCAACTTTTAACAAGTGTAAAACTTATCAAATGATGTTGACATAGATGAAAATGATTTGTAAAAATCTTTGAGAGAAATATACCTTTTCTTGAAAACATTTAAAATTCACACAATTCAGAAATTAAGACATTTAAAGACATTTTTTAATCAAAGTGTCCCATACCACTTTGAAACTTTTGAAAGGAATTAACATTTTAAAAACATTAATGTCCATATAAATAAATACTTAAAAAATATTTTGAAAACATGGACATTAATGAGAAAGATTTAGAAGAATAAATATTTAAACCATTTAAAATGATGATCTAGTTAAAGATTCCATTCCATAAAACCTTAAATATTCCTTTTAAAAATATTTTTATGGAACATGAGTGTGGATGATAAAGAGGTCCCAGTAGATACTCACGTAAAAACAACCTCAAATAATAAAGAGATTGTCAAATTAACTCTTACCTTGTACTTTTCCTTGTTCGAGGGTACATTAACCTCTTTTATAATAGTTAAATAATTGTTATTAAATTATACAAGAACCATATACATAATTATGATATCATATATGATCATCTAAAAATGCTTCGTTAATAATATTTTAGTATTATCGTCGTTTCAGGTGTTAACTGATTCGTTTCCTTTATATTATTTGTTACGTGAGTCATGTTTTTTATGGATGGGATGTTTCTTATTCATATCTAAAATTATATAACGTCTTTAAACATTATTTTTAATCATCAAATGAAAATTAGTCTTGAATGGTTACGATGGGGAGTGAATCTCGTTGCGTTCGTGGAGACGGTAAATTGTATGTATGCACGAGCGAAAATATCATTCTTTTGATATTAAAATAGTATATAATTGGATGTTATATCATATATAAAGAATAATTAACATGTTATATTTATTATTTACATCATTTATACATCATTATTATACCCATCCAAAAAATTATGTATTGAATAACAACTACACCATGATGTGGAGACGGTAAGTCATATGTACGCACGTACGGTGACATGTCATTCATAGGATGGATAGAATAATGAATATGGTTGCACCATATTTATAATAACATCACATTATATAGAAGATAATGGAGTTATTTTTTTACAATGGAAACAACAAGGAAAGAAGAAGTGGAAGAAGAAAAGAACTTGAAAGAGGTGATGAAATATTTACCTCTTCTTCGGGTTCTTCATTTTTATTTGATCAAATGGGATCCATAGGTAAGATTTATGACCAAATTAAGGCCTCTAGGATGAAGTTAGGATAGTTTAGAGAATATTTTGGTAAGTTTTGGCCAATCCAAATTGCTTTGAAGGTGTGAATTTGAGAGAAGGGGGAGTGCCCTTTTATAAGAGGGGTGAGGGGAACCTTAGGAAAAGATTGAAATATTATTTTATAATAAAATCATATTGGGTTTATAATGGCTAAAAATTGATTTATTTTGATTCTAAAGTTGGGATGGGTTGAAATCCTCTCAACCAACATATTTTAGACAAGTTTAGGTTATCATTTTAACTTTATCTTTTAGATTTAACTCTAAGTTAAATAATTTAACTTTTACCGTGTCTTCTTGTATTCTTACACTATACGGTTAAAAAACTTACTATAAACATCCAAGAGAACCTTATGTGGTTAATTAATGAAATATATAATATTATTTAATCTTTTTTGTTGAACCTTAGATTTTTAGGAATATTATATAAACCAATAATATAGTATTTTTTAAAAAAATTAATTTATGTCAATTTTGACATTATTTGGTATTTTGTTTTTTTTTGAAAGTCATAAAAACCTTATCACTTAGAAAACAATATGTCAAATAAACCCTAATATGTCATATTAACCTATAAAATTATTGAAATTCATCAAAAGTCTCAAATTACATTTATTTGGATATTTATAATATCAATTGTTTTAATCTTTCATTAATAAAGTAATTACTGCATCATCATTGTGTCATAAATAAATTAAATTATTTAATGTCGGAAGATTATAAATAAAATACCATTATTTAGAAAATCTTTTTATCTTTCTAAAGAATATTTATAGTTGAATTTATCTTATGTATAACCCTATATTAAAATGTTTTAGTTATGAAAACTTGAATTTAACACTTTTAACTCTTCTTTAAATTAAATAATAATAAATGCCCTAATCTAATTCAAGTGGACTTAAAGGGTCATATTTTATTCTTAAGGTTTATTTGGTTGAATTTCACTTATCCAATAGAATTAGTACATGTGTTAGGGTAATAATAATATCATTTTTACCTTTAATTACCCAATTTACTTTGAACGGTGGTAAATAAAAGTCCAAAGTTACTATTCACCAAAAAAATATTTTTATCTTATTGAACCACATTTTACTTAATGATATCAACTTTTTCTATCAGATTTTTGAAATTTAATTCACAGAAGCGGTAAAATTAAGTTTTATGCAAATTTGCAAATGCTCCTAGGAGGTGGGTAAAAGACGTAAAAAGTTCAATAAAATTTTTATATATCTAAACTTATTATAAAATGACTCCAATGAATTATATTGAACATATATAGGTATTATGTATATATTTTGACCTAAAATAAATTTAAATAAAATAAATAATTATTTAAATAAAAAGTCAGTTTTAAACAATAACTCAGTGTTTTTCATTATTCATCAAAAATTGAAAGTTTTCAGAAAAATACCAAAAATTCACCATAAGATAATTTTGATATTCTAAATTCAAATATGAATTATATTCTACCAAATTCAAAACATAGAATTTGAATTTATTAATTCCTGTTGTTAAAACCAAAAAACGGGTTTTTTTATAAAAAAAAATAAAAACTATCAAAAGATTGACATGTGTTTATGTCAAATTTAAATGTGAAATTACTTATAATGACCAAAATTGTATTAAATGATAAAAAAATAATCTAATTATACTTCCAAACCATTCAAATGTATAATTTAACACTATAAATTATTTTCCATAAAAAAGATGGTTTCAGTTAAAATTTAGTAATTTTCACTATTCACTCAAAAATGAAATTGATCAGAAAAACACCAAAAATTTATCGAAACTAAATTTTTATATCCCGATTCTAAATAAGAAGTTTATTTTGTTAAAGTAAATATATAAAAGTTTCAAATATTGGATTTTAAAAAAAGTTCGCCATTAAAAGGCGGTAAAATTACATTTTTTGAAAAATACTTCTTTTATCAGAAAAAAATGAATTTTTTCTTATATAATGTCTAAGAAAACACATAATATGGATGATAAAATTATATAGAGTATATAAGATTCAAAATTCAGATAATACTATTTATAACCTCTTTTTGAACGGTTAGTTTGGTAATGTTGTGGTGCTCTTGAACTCGGTGTTGCGTGTAGCACAAGCTATTAAATTACTTTAATAAGATAACGTACTATGAGATCTTGGAGTGTTACATTCTCCCATACTTCAATAAACTGTGTCCTTTCAATTTGAAATTGTTCTTCAAAAATAAAAGGTTAAAAATAGATAAATACCTTTGTGGAAAACCCACATCAGAAATTGGTTTAATAAAATTTAGTCTTAATAAGAGGGAAAGGGAAATGAAAAAGTTACCACTAAATTATGATCTTGATTAGGAGAACATTGGTGGAAATTGGAGACACATAATTGGAGGGAAAATGTAAATATTTATAGGGAGTGATTGAGGTCATCAATCACAATATATCATTTAAATATATTGACATAACAAATCCATTATCAAAACCATTCTCAATACCAAAATACGTAAAAAGAGTATATGGTATTTATTTTATTTTTCTAGAAAAACAATTTTTGGCTTGTTAAGGAAGCCAAAGATCAAATAAAACTCTCTGTGGAGGAAAGGTCTTTTTCACTGCTTACATTAAAAAAACATTCCTTTTTTGTCGTTTAGTAAAACACTTCGTAGAAAAAGATTCCCCTTGAAATGAAAAGTCAAAGGGTTTTTTATACACCGTATAAAAAAAGTTGTTTAGAAATCAAAGGATGCATCAATGAAAGGATATTGAGACGAAGTCCCTTAACTAAAGTTTAAGTATTAATTTATTCATAGAATAACAGGGAATATATATATATATATATATATATATATACTTGACAAGTAGAGTTACATCCTTTAACTAATTCCTACCACAAACTCATCTTTCACTCCAAAAGATTTCAAAAAATATTCTATTTATCCTAATCGTATAGGGTTCCAAAAATAATGAATTTATAATTCACTTATAAGACATTTTAAAAAAGAAACTACATTATACAATCCAGGACATCACGTAGGCCATTGGTAGGTGATGCACCATTGTCACCCTTCGGTTACGGTTTCAAGCCTCACGGCCTTTCCGGACGTGACTGGTTATCGCCCGACCTTTGGGTTGTCCTTTTTATGATAATCCAAAAATAACCTTAACAATTATATCCAATTTCAAACTTAATCCATTCCAACCTTTAGACTTATCCAAAATACTTCTATACAAACTCACTATCCAAAATTTATAAGGAAGTTAAACACAATGAATATCCTTTTTTCCACGTAATAACATGTAAAAAACTTCATCATGTATTATTTTAAAACATGGTAACACCCTGAATTACCATAAAACCTTATTTATTACATTCATGATTCCTTATTATTTATAGAATACTAGATATATTCCTTATATCCAAAATTTTTGAATATTCCAACAATGATGAAATAAACAAACTATTAATCAGTTCCAAGGAAGTCAAGAATATCCAATATAATTTATCCAAATCAACCATATCGTATTCCAGAATCGCTATCTCATTATCAGGACCATGTTAAGAATTACCTTTCCTTCAACCATGTATTTTCCAAAAAAATTAGCTTACTATTAAGTCACTTTTCTTAGAACCATATAATCTCAAATCCTTAATAAAATAGTATTGCAGTACAATCCGTATT
Source organism: Viscum album (assembly GCA_963277665.1). NCBI lineage: Eukaryota > Viridiplantae > Streptophyta > Magnoliopsida > Santalales > Viscaceae > Viscum > Viscum album. The sequence continues at coordinate 567,296,826 of OY728131.1, forward strand.
TATCTCTATAATTCATATAACATGTATATTGTTGATACAACACTCAAATGAAATAATTCTATAATAACAACATAAGAACACTAGTCATTCCTCTTCATTTGAGGTAGTATCATAACTTGATTATCATCCAATAGAATCATTTGCGGTATACTCTGATGACTGGGACATTGATTCGCATAGTGTTCCAATGCCTTGTAAATGAAGCGTTTTACATTTGAAACCTTTTTCTTACCCTTGCAATCACGCACTTGGTGTCCTTTTTCTCCACACTTATAACAAACTCCCATTCCCTTCAAGCATTTACCAAGGTGATTCTTTCCACATTTATCACATATGGGAAAATCCCTCTTTCCCCTCTTCCCTTTATCCATATTTCTCTCTACCATCCTTGTCTCCTCTTGCTTCCCTTCAAATCCATAGGACTCAGAGAATTATTTACTTATCTTATTAACACATGATATTATTTCTTCATATGATGAGAATACATGGGAGACTATTTCCCTTCTAAATGTTGGATTAATACCATGAATGATATGATCATTCTTACTCTTTGGATCATATGTATTGCTGGAGTTTTCATTCCTTCTATTAGGCGCCATTTCTATACAATGGCATACACTAGGTCAATTTATGAATTGTAATGAATAATTCCAAACTTTTAAAATACCTAATGTAAATTGAACAATAAATGGATATAATCCATAATCATAAAATTATTTTCTTTGAGGAGGTATATACTCATAAATCCTTCATAATGATTTGTAAATAAAATGAGAATTATCCTAAGCATATCCCTCAGGAGTGTCGTAACCAAGAGTGTAGCAAGGCCCATTGTTGTGCACCAGTTCCTATTCAAGTCTATCTCAAAGCAGTGTTTTCGGGTTTTACCCCAAGGTACATATGTTCCAGAGCCGCCTATACCAGCTCATATCCAAATAGGGATGTATTTTCTTGGAAAACTCAGAAAATCTATACATTACCAAAATTCTAGTAAGTTCTTCTATACTAATCCTCAAAGTCTATCTTAGGGTAATGTGCTCTAATCATAGTTTATCTAAATCTAGTTTCCAATGTTATTGATAAACTTCCTCTAATACCAACTATAACGCCCCGACCCTAGATTCCCTGATTCGGTGAATTATTTTAATACATTGGCATTATTACAGGGAATCAAGTCCCGAAAGACCGATCAGTTTAGCAGTCTTGTAAAATAGATTACATACATGAACATTACATTACACTTTCTAACATAAAACAAAAAAAAATAATCCTTTTAGAATTCCATTATTCTCTTATCATAACCTTTCATCTCAAACATAAAACACTTCTTGGGATCCTGTGAAAATAAAACATTAGAAAGGGGTGAGGTCAGATGCTCAGTAAGGGTAAATAATTTAGTGAAAGCTATAAACTTTTAAGGAAAGATGTGTAATAAAAATAATACTCTTTTAGACATAAAATTGAACATAATGTGGAGAAAATAAATCAAAAATTACCATATAAACATGCACATAGATAATATACTATTCGAATAATCACAAGTAATTACTAATTTCATAATGATGGAATGTATAATATCAGACTTTAAATTCTGTGCCAAGGCCTCGTGCTAGGACCTAGGGGCTAACTGTAACCGGACCCCAACCTGGAGAGCCTTTGTAACCTGACTCCAACCCATAGAGTCTCTATAACCCAACTCCAACCCAGAGAGCCTCTGTAACTGGACTCCAACCCAGAGGATTTGCTCTAACCGGACCCCAACCCAGAGGGCTTACTTTTACCGGTCCCCAACCCGGAACATACTAGTCCAATACATTTATCTTAAGAAAAGGTTGAAATATAACATAAACATTCATATTAAAACTAGCATACAAAATGTCAATACTTTAAACTTAAATAATGAATGGCCTAAAAATAACTCATCCACGGTTAAACATATCACAAAACCTTAAATATAATATGGGATATTTGTATCATAATAAATCAACTTTTAACAAGTGTAAAACTTATCAAATGATGTTGAAATAGATGAAAATGATTTGTAAAAATATTTGAGAGAAATATACCTTTTACTGAAAACATTTAAAATTCACACAATTTAGAAATTAAGACATTTAAAGACATTTTTTAATCAAAGTTTCCCATACAACTTTGAAACTTTTGAAAGGAATTAACATTTTAAAAACATTAATGTCCATATAAATAAATACTTAAAAAAACATTTTGAAAACATGGACATTAATGAGAAAGATTTAGAAGAATAAATATTTAAACAATTTAAAATGATGATCTAGTTAAAGATTCCATTCCATAAAACCTTAAATATTCTTTTTGAAAATATTTTTATGGAACATGAGTGTGGATGATAAAGAGGTCCCAGTAGATACTCACGTAAAAAGAATCTCAAATAATAAAGAGATTGTGAAATTAACTCTTACCTTGTACTTTTCCTTTTTCGAGGGTACGTTAACCTCCTTTATAATAGTTAAATAATTGTTATTAAATTATACAAGAACCATATACATAATTATGATATCATATATGATCATCTAAAAATGCTTCGTTAATAATATTTTAGTATTATCGTCGTTTCAGGTGTTAACTGATTCTTTTCATTTATATTATTTGTTACGTGAGTCATGTTTGTTATGGATGGGATGTTTCTTATTCATATCTAAAATTATATAACATCTTTAAACATTATTTTTAATCATCAAATGAAAATTATTCTTGAATGGTTACGATGGGGAATGAATCTCGTTGCGTTCGTGGAGATGGTAAATTGTATGTATGCACGAGAAAAAATATCATTCTTTTGATATTAAAATAGTATATAATTGGATGGTATATCATATATAAAGAATCATTAACATGTTATATTTATTATTTACATCATTTATACATCATTATTATACCCATCCAAATAATTGTGTATTGAATAACAACTACACAACGACGTGGAGATGGTAAGCCGTACGAATGCACGTATGGTGACATGTCATTCAAAGGATGGATAGAATTATTAATATGGTTGTACCATATTTATAATAACATAAAAGTATATAGAAGATACTGGATTTATTTTTTTACAACGTAAACAACAAGGAAAGAAGAAGTGTAAGAAGAAAAGAACTTGAAAGAGGTGATGAAATATTTACCTCTTCTTCGGGTTCTTCATTTTGATTTGATCAAAAGGGCTATTAGGTAAGCTTTATGACCAAATTAAGGACTTTATGGTGAAGGTAGGATAGTTGATAGGATATTTTTGCAGGTTTTGTCCAATCCAAATTGCTTTGAAGGTGTGAATTTGAGATAAGGGGGAGTGCCCTTTTATAAGAGGGGTGAGGGGAACCTTAGGAAAAGATTGAAATATTATTTTATAATAAAATCATATTGGGTTTATAATGTCTCCAAATTGATTTATTTTGATTCTAAAGTGGGTATGGGTTGAAATCCTCTCAACCAACATATTTTAGACAAGTTTAGGTTATCATTTTAACTTTATCTTTTAGATTTAACTCTAAGTTAAATAATTTAACTTTTACCGTGTCTTCTTGTATTCTTACACTATAGGGTTAAAAAACTTACTATAAACATCAAAGATAACCTCATGTGGTTCATTAATGAAATATATAATATTATTTAAGCTTTTTGGTTAAACATTATATTTTTAGGAATATTATATAAACCAATAATATAGTATTTTTAAAAAAACTTAATTTATGTCAATTTTGACACTATTTGGTATTTTGTTTTTTTGAAAGTCATAGAAACCTTATCACTTAGAAAACAATATGTCAAATAAACCCTAATATTTCATATTAACATATAAAATTAGTGAAATTCATCAAAAGTCTCAAATTAAATTTATTTGGATATTTATAATATCAATTGTTTTAATCTTTCATTAATAAGGTAATTACTGCATCATCATTGTGTCATAAATAAATTAAATTATTTAATGTCGAAAAATTATAAATAAAATACCATTATTTAGAAAATATTTTTATCTTTCTAATGAATATTTATAGTTGAATTTATCTTATGTATAACCCTATATTAAAATGTTTTAGTTATGAAAACTTGAATTTAACACTTTTAACTCTTATTTAAATTAAATAATAATAAATGTCCTAATCTAATTCAAGTGGACTTAAAGGGTCATATTTTATTCTTAAGGTTTCTTTGGTTGAATTGAACTTATCCAATAGAATTAGGACATGTTTTAGGGTAATAACAATATCATTTTTACCTTTAATTACCCAATTTACTTCGAACGGTGGTAAATAAAAGTCCAAAGTTACTATTCACCAAAAAAATATTTTTATCTTATTGAACCACATTTTACTTACTGATATAAACTTTTTCTATCGGATTTTTGAAATTTAATTCACAGAAGTGGTAAAATTAAGTTTTATGCAAATTTGCAAATGCTCCTAGGAGGTGGGTAAAAGACATAAAAAGTTCAATAAAATTTTTATATATCTAAACTTATTATAAAATGACTCCAATGAATTAAATTGAACTTATATAGGTATTATGTATATATTTTGACCTAAAATAAATTTAAATAAAATAAATAATTATTTAAATAAAAAGTCAGTTTTAAACAATAACTCAGTGTTTTTCACTATTCATCAAAAATTGAAAGTTTTCAGAAAAATACCAAAAATTCACCATAAGATAATTTTGATATTCTAAATTCAAATATGAATTCTATTTTACAAAATTAAAAACAAATAAGTTGAATTTATTAATTTAAAATTAATTACTGTTGTCAAAACCAAAAAACTGGTTTTTTTATAAAAAAAATAAAAACTATCAAAAGATTGACATGTGTTTATGTCAAATTTAAATGTGAAATTACTTATAATGACCAAAATTGTATTAAATGATAAAAAAATAATCTAATTATACTTCCAAACCATTCAAATGTATAATTGAACACTATAAATTATTTTTATTAAAAAAGATGGTTTCAGTTAAAATTTAGTAATTTTCACTATTCACTCAAAAATGAAATTGATCAGAAAAACACAAAAAATTTATCAAAACTAAATTTTTATATCCCGATTCTAAAGAAGAAGTTTATTTTGTTAAATTAAATTTATAAAATATTCAAATATTGGATTTAAAAAAAAGTTTGCCATTAAAAGGCGGTAAAATTGCATTTTTTGAAAAATACTTCTTTTATCAGAAAAAAATGAATTTGTTCTTATATTATGTCTAAGAAACACATAATATGGATGATAAAATTATATAGAGTATATAAGATTCAAAATTCAGATAATACTATTTATAACCTCTTTTTGAACGGCTAGTTTGGTAATGTTTTGGTGCTCTTGAACTCGGTGTTGCGTGTAGCACAAGCTATTAAATTACTTTAATGAGATAACGTACTATGAGATCTTGGAGTGTTACATTCTCCCATACTTCAATAAAATTTTTCCTTTCAATTTGAAATTGTTCTTCGAAAATAAAATGTTAAAAATAGATAAATACCTTTGTGGAAAACCCACATCAGAAATTGGGTTAATAAAATTTAGTCTTAATAAGAGGGAAAGGGAAATGAAAAAGTTACCACTAAATTATGATATTGATTAGGAGAACATTGGTGGAAATTAGAGACACATAATTGGAGGGAAAATGTAAATATTTATAGGGAGTGATTGAGGTCATCAATCACAATATATCATTTAAATATATTGACATAACAAATCCATTATCAAAACCATTCTCAATACCAAAATACGTAAAAAGAGTATATGGTATTTATTTTCTTTTTTTAGAAAAACAATTTTGGCTTGTTAAGTAAGCCAAAGATCAAATAAAACTCTCTGTGGAGGAAAGGTCTTTGTCACTTCTTACATTAAAAAAACATTCCTTTTTTGTCGTTTAGTAAAACACTTCGTAGAAAAAGATTCCCCTTGAAATGAAAAGTCAAAGGGTTTTTTATACACTGTAAAAAAAAGTCGTTTAGAAATCAAAGGATGCCTCAATGAAAGGATATTGAGATGAAGTCCCTTAACTAAAGTTTAAGTATTAATTTAGTCATATAATAATATGGAATATATATATATATATATACTTGAAAAGTAGAGTAACATCCTTTAACTAATTCCTACCACAAACTCATCTTTCACTCCAAAAGATTTCAAAAAATATTCTATTTATCCTAATCGTATAGGGTTCCAAAAATAATGAATTTATAATTCACTTATCAGACATTTTAAAAAAGAAACTACATTATACAATCCAGGACATCACGTAGGCCAATGGTAGGTGATGCACCATTGTCGCCCTTCGGTTACGGTTTCAAGCCTCACGGCCTTTCCAGACGTGACTGGTTATCGCCCCACCTTTGGGTTTTCCTTTTTATGATAATCCAAAAATAACCTTAACAATTGTATCCAATTTAAAACTTAATCCATTCCAACCTTTATACTTATCCAAAATAATTCTATACAAACTCACTATCCAAAATTTATAAGGAAGTTAAACACAATGAAGATCCTTTTTTCCACGTAATAACATGTAAACAACTTCATCATGTATTATTTTAAAACATGGTAACACCCTGAATTACCATAAAACCTTATTTATTACATTCATGATTCCTTATTATTTATAGAATACTAGATATATTCCTTATATCCAAAAATTTTGAATATTCCAACAATGATGAAATAAACAAACTATTAATCAATTCCAAGGAAGTCAAGAATATCCAATATAATTTATCCAAATCAACCATATCGTATTCCAGAATCGCTACCTCATTATCAAGACCATGTTAAGGATTACCTTTCCTTCAACCATGTATTTTCCAAAAAATTTAGCTTACTATTAAGTCACTTTTCTTATAACCATATAATCTCAAATCCTTAATAAAATAGTACTGCAGTACAATCCTTATTTATCTCTATAATTCATATAACATGTATATTGTTGATACAACACTCAAATGAAATAATACTATAATAACAACATAAGAACACTAGTCATTCCTCTTCATATGAGGTAGTATCATAACTTGATTATCATCCAATAGCATCATTTGCGGTATACTCTGATGACTGGGACATTGATTCGCATAGTGTTCCAATGCCTTGTAAATGAAGCATTTAACATTTGAAACCTTTTTCTTACCCTTGCAATCACACACGTGGTGTCCTTTTTCTCCACACTTATAACAAACTCCCATTCCCTTCAAGAATTTACCAAGGTGATTCTTTCCACATTTATCACATATGGGAAAATCCTTTTTTCCCCTCTTCCCTTTATCCATCTTTCTCTCTACCATCCTTGTCTCCTCTTGCTTCCCTTCAAAGCCATAGGACTCAGAGAATTCTTTACTTATCTTATTAACACATGATATTATTTCTTCATATGATGAGAATACATGGGAGACTATTTCCCTACTAAATGTTGTCTTAATTCCATGAATGATATGATCATTCTTACTCTTTGGATCATATGTATTGCTGGAGTTTTCATTCCTTCTATTAGGCGCCATTTCTATACAATGGCATACACTAGGTCAATTTACGAATTGTAATGAATAATTCCAAACTTTTAAAATACCTAATGTAAATTGAACAATAAATGGATATAATCCATAATCATAAAATTATTTTCTTTGAGGAGGTATATACTCATAAATCCTTCATAATGATTTGTAAATAAAATAAGAATTATCCTAAGCATATCCCTCAGGAGTGTCATAACCAAGAGTGTAGTAAGGCCTATTGTCGCGCACCAGTTCCTATTCAAGTCTATCTCAAAGCAGTGTTTTCAGGTTTTACCCCTAGGTACATATGTGCCAGAGCCACCTATACCAGCTCATATCCAAACAGGGATGTATTTTCTTGGAAAACTCAGAAAATCTATACATTACCAAAATTCTAGGAAGTTCTTCTATATTAATCCTCAAAGTCTATCTTAGGGTAATGTGCTCTAATCAGAGTTTATCTAAATCTAGTTTCCAATGTTATTGATAAACTTCCTCTAATACTAACTATAATGCCCCGATCCTAGATTCCCTGATTCGGTGCATTATTTTAAAACATTGGCATTATTACAGGGAATCAAGTCCCGAAAGACCGATCGGTTTAGCAGTCTTGGAAAATAGATTACATACATGAACATTACATTAAACTTTCTAACATACAACAAAAAAATCCTTTGAGAATTCCATTATTCTCTTATCATAACCTTTCATCTCAAACATAAAACACTTCATGGGATCCTGTGAAAATAAAACATAAGAAAGGGGTGAGGTCAGATGCTCAGTAAGGGTAAATAATTTAGTGAAAGATATAAACTTTTATGGCAAGATGTGTAATAAAAATAATACTCTTTTACACATAAAATTGAACATAATGTGGAGAAAATAAATCAAAAATTACCATATAAACATGCACATAGATATTATACTATTCGAATAATCACAAGTAATTACTAATTTCATAATGATGGAATGTATAATATCATACTTTAAATTCTGTGTCAAGGCCTTGTGCTAGGACATAGGGGCTAACTGTAACCGGACCCCAACCTGGAGAGCCTTTGTAACCTGACTCCAACCCATATAGCCTCTATAACCTGACTCCAACCCAGAGAGCCTTTGTAACTGGACTCCAACCCGGAGGATTTGCTCTAACCGGACCCCAACCCAGAGGGCTTACTTTTACCGGTCCCCAACCCGGAACATACTAGTCCAATACATTCATCTTAAGAAAAGGTTGAAATATAACATAAACATTCATATTAAAACTAGCATACAAAATGTCAATACTTTAAACTTAAATAATGAATGGCCTAAAAATAACTCATCCATGGTTAAACATATCACAAAACCTTAAATACAATATGGTATATTTTTATCATAATAAATCAACTTTTAACAAGTGTAAAACTGATCAAATGATGTTGACATAGATGAAAATGATTTGTAAAAATCTTTGAGAGAAATATACATTTTCCTGAAAACATTTAAAATTCACAAAATTTAGAAATTAAGACATTTAAAGACATTTTTTAATCAAAGTGTCCCATACCACTTTGAAACTTTTGAAAGGAATTAACATTTTAAAAACCTTAATGTCCATATAAATAAATACTTAAAAAACATTTTGAAAACATGGACATTAATGAGAAAGATTTAGAAGAATAAATATTTAAACCGTTTAAAATGATGATCTAGTTAAATATTCCATTCCATAAAACCTTAAATATTCCTTTTGAAAATATTTTTATGGAACATGAGTGTGGATGATAAAGAGGTCCCAGTAGATACTCACGTAAAAACAACCTCAAATAATAAAGAGATTGTGAAATTAACTCTTACCTTGTACTTTTCCTTGTTCAAGGGTACATTAACCTCCTTTATAATAGTTAAATAATTGTTATTAAATTATACAAGAACCATATACATAATTATGATATCATATATGATCATCTAAAAATGCTTCGTTAATAATATTTTAGTATTATCGTCGTTTCAGGTGTTAAATGATTCGTTTCCTTTATATTATTTGTTACGTGAGTCATGTTTGTTATGGATGGGAAGTTTCTTATTCATATCTAAAATTATATAATGTCTTTAAACATTATTTTTAATCATCAAATGAAAATTATTCTTGAATGGTTACGATGGGGAATGAATCTCGTTGTGTTCCTGGAGACGGTAAATTGTATGTATGCACGAGCGAAAATATCATTGTTTTGATATTAAAATAGTATATAATTGGATGGTATATCATATATAAATAATCATTAACATGTTATATTTATTATTTACATCATTTATACATCATTATTATACCCATCCAAATAATTATGTATTGAATAACAACTACACAACGACGTGGAGATGGTAAGCCGTACGAATGCACGTATGGTGACATGTCATTCAAAGGATGGATAGAATTATTAATATGGTTGTACCATATTTATAATAACATCAAAGTATATAGAAGATACTGGATTTATTTTTTTACAGTGTAAACAACAAGGAAAGAAGAAGTGTAAGAAGAAAAGAACTTGAAAGAGGTGATGAAATATTTACCTCTTCTTCGGGTTCTTCATTTCGATTTGATCAAAAGGGCTCCTTAGGTAAGCTTTATGACCAAAGTAAGGCCTTTATGGTGAAGGTGGGATAGTTTATAAAATATTTTTGCAGGTTTTGGTTGATCCAAATGGCTTTGAAGGTGTGAATTTGAGAGAAGGGGGGGTTCCCTTTTATAAGAGGGGTGAGGGGAACCTTAGGAAAAGATTGAAATATTATTTTATAATAAAATCATATTCGGTTTATAATGGCTCCAAATTGATTTATTTATAATCTAAAGTAGGTATGGGTCTAAATACTCTCAACCAATAGGTTTTATACAAGTTTAGGTTACCATTTTAACCTTATATTTTAGATTTAACTCTAAGTTAAATAATTTAACTTTTACCGTGCCTTATTGTATTCTTACACTATATGGTTAATAAACTTACTATAAACATCCAAGAGAACCTCAAGTGGTTTATTAATGACATATATAATATTATTTAAGCCCTTTGGACGAACCTTATATTTTTAGGAATATTATATCAACCAATAATATAGTATTTTTTTAAAATTAATTTATGTCGATTTTGACACTATTTGGAATTTTGTTTTTGTGAAAGTCATAACAACCTTATCACATCGAAATAAATTTATCTAATAAACCCTAACATTTAATATTAACTTATAAAATTATTTTAATTCATAAAAAGTCTCAAATTACATTTATTTGGATATTTATAATATCAATTTTTTTAATCTTTCATTAATAAGGTAATTATTGCATTGTCATTGTGTCATAAATAAATTAAATTATTTAATGTCAAAAAATTATAAATAAAATACCATTATGTAGGAAATATTTTTATATTTATAATGAATATTTATATTCGAATATATCTTATGTATAACCCTATATTAAAATGTTTTAGTTATGAAAACTTGAATTTAACACTTTTAACTCTTCTTTAAATTAAATAATAATAAATGTCCTTTATCTAATCCAAGTGGACCTAAAGGGTCATATTTTATTCCTAAGGTTGTTTTTGGTCGAATTAAACTTATACAATAGAATTATGACATGTGTTAGGGTAATAATAATATCATTTTTACCTTTACTTACCCTATTTACTTTTAACCATGGTAAATAAAAGTCAAAAGTTATTATTCACCAAAAATTATTTTTATCTTATTGAACCAAATTTTACTTACTGATATCAACCATGTCTCTTGGATTTTTTAAATTCAATTCACAGAAGTGGTAAAATTAAGTTTTATGCAAATTTGCAAATGTTCCTAGGAGGTGGGTAAAAGACGGTAAAAAGTTCAATAAAAATTTTATATATCTAAACTTATTATAAAATGACTCCAATTAATTATATTGAACTTATATAGGTATTATTTATCTATTTTGACCTAAAATAAATTTAAATAAAATAAATAATTATTTAAATAAAAAGTTGGTTTTAAACAATAACTCAGTGTTTTTCACTATTCATCAAAATTTGAATGTTTTCAGAAAAATACCAAAAGTTCACCCTAAGCTAATTTTGATATTCCGAATTCATAAATTAAGTCTAGTTTACCAAATTCAAAACATAGAAGTTTCATTTCTTAATTTAAAATTAATTCTCGTTGTCAAAACTAAAAAACGGGTTTTTTTAAAAAAGTAAAAACTATCAAAAGATTGACATGTGTTTATGTCAAATTTAAATGTGAAATTACTTATAATGACTAACACTGTATTAAATGATAAAAATATAATCTAATTATACTTACAAACCATTCAAATGTATAATTGAACACTATAAATTATTTTGATTAAAAAAGTTGTTTTCAGTTAAAATTTAGTAATTTTCACTATTCACCCAAATATGAAATTTATCAGAAAAACACCAAAACTTTATCAAAACTAAATTTTTTTGTCATTATTCTAAAGAAGAAGTTTATTTTTTCAAATTGAATATATAAAAGTGTAAAATATTTTATTTAAAAAAATCACCATTAAAAGGCGGTAAAATTGTATTTTCTGAAAAATACTTCTTTTATCTGAAACAATGAATTTGTTCTTATATTATGTCTAAGAAAAACATAATATGGATGTTAAAATTATATAGATTATATAATATTCAAAATTTAGTTAATGCTATTTATAACCTCTTTTTGAACGGCTAGTTTGGTAATGTTGTGGTGCACTCGAACTCAGTGTTGCGTGTAGCGCAAGCTATTAAATTATTTTAATGAGATAACATACTATGAGATCTTAGAGTGTTAAATTTTATGATATCATGTCACATATATGTATGATTTAATTATATGATGGGTGGGACCAATATCTCCCTTCAATACATTGGGTAAATATTTATATCTCATGAGATAGAAAAGACTGGAACATGAAGAGAAATCATCTCAATAATATAGGGATAGAACAGGAAGTGAAACCAGCTCATTAATACAAGGCTGGAATGAGAATTAAACCTTATTCATTAATACAGGGATAGAATGGGAAGTGAACCCGATTCAGTAATAAAGGGTGGGAATGGGGAGTGAACTTAGTTCAGTAATATAGGGTCGGAATGGGAAGTGAACCCAATTCAGTAATACAGAGCTGGAATGGGGATTGAACTTGGTTCAGTAAAGGACTTTTTCCACTATGATAGACTTGGTAGTGATCCTTGACTAATATAGAAATTATTTTTTGTGATTATATGTATGCCACAAATCTATGTTTTATGCCAATGTTATGCTATTATGGACCATGTTTCTTTTATATCCTTATGATTATTTTCTAATGAACTACCAATATTTATTCTATAAATCATGAATATGATATTTTATATATAGGGTCGGGTTATCAAATATTATGATCATGTTTTCATACACTTATGTTCATTTTAATCTTACATGTCTCCTTTATTTACACTTACTGAGCACCTGAGATCAACCTTTATTATGTTTCCTTTCCACATGTTATGAAGAAAGGTTTTATTTATGGTATGTCTATAAAGAGTACTAAATGGAAAGATCTTTATGGAAAACATAGAGGATCTTTCACTAGATTAGAAGTTTGTGTTCCATGTTTCCAAAGGCGCTAAACTATTATTTTCTTTGGGTGTGTTCTTTTGTAATTTATTTAATATCCATCTAAAAAGTTGAAACATCCATGTATGAAGTTTCATGGGTTGTCATAGTTTCTATGATAAATCCATCAGAACATAGTGTAATCTGACAAGGATGATGGGGCTTTCATGCGTGGTTGTTAGAGAATGTTCCTTAAGGTTGATTGCGCATTATTAGGTGTGGTTTCTATGTGATTGTGATGCCTGATAAGTTTTATAATGTTTATATATATTTTTATTAACTTAAATAATTAATTTTAAATGTTTATAATTATATATTTTTGATGTTTGGTATGATATAGAAGCTCCAATGGTAATGTGGGCTCGGAAGAGGCACTGCCATTCTTGGACAAAGCTCGAAGGAGATTAGCATGGATGGTAACTCCTTGACAATCTCATATTATTTCTTATATATGAATTATAACCTTAATTAATTATTTAGGATTTATTATAAAGATAGAGACCAAGACAGTCCTAAAAAAGTGGTAAAATGTTGTTTGGCCTCCTTTTCTTAGGATAAGTTCTCTTTAAAACATTGATGAATTGTGTTCATCCAATTACTATGCTTCAAAGGGGTGAGGATTTAAATTGAGCTTATGTGTGGCCTTCAATATTTCTTAATGTACAAAACATACCATGGGTAACCTATGTGAGCTTCCTAGGTCTAGTTGGACCAGTACAAAAAACTTAGGCCTAGTGAGATGGGTGAGATGATTGTCCATATCAGGCATGATGAGTGAAACCCTCCTAAGGGTGGTTATTGTCACAACCCTTCCTAGTGGGGCATGTGTTGTGACTCCCCAAGCCTACCTCCAATAGGCCATGGGCTGGTGACTAGCACTGAGTAGGCATATCATGAACATGGGATGCATTGCCTATGTACCTGTACGCACAAGCACACATCTTCAAGCCCACAAAATGTTGAATGTAAAAACCACTAAGTAAAAAATGCATGCATACCACCATATCCCATAACCAGAGTATGAAAGAAAGAAAGTAAACAAGGTCATAATACAATACAACCAAAAAGAGTCTGTAACCACAAGTCCAATCTGAAGGTAAAGGTATTGGGACTGCTATTTGAAAGTTGCAGGAACACATCATGGTCTTTATGGTCTCACAAAGAACCGTTTGGTCCTGGTCGGCCTATGACTCCATCAAAAGTTTGGTCATCTGCACAATACATGACACAATTGGGAAAATACTATATAGGGGTTAGTATAACAATATTCATTATGATACCCTGAAACCACAAATAAATACAGAAAAGTAAAGATACAGTCTTCTCTACACAGGTATATGTCTACAGCACATATAACAAGAATATCCAGATATAATCAATCTAAAACACACAGTCTAGAGGTAATTTACATCCACTATATACCAGCACTAGTAATTTTGTCACAACCCGTTCCTCGAGGCCAATGTTGTGACTACCACAAGCTGGCCTTCCATAGGCCAGGGGTTGGAAACTAGCACCAGAAAGGCATATCCCTAAAACAGGAAGGCATTGCCATTAAAATTTTACAAACACATAGACTAGAATGTGATAAGATGCAACCACGAAGTAAAACGGTTGCAGTAAAAGTGTGTACTGAAATTAAGGGGGCATAATACAAGCCCAAATGAAAAGATACAACTACAACTGAAAATAGAAAACATCTCCTGAAATCTTCCACTAGGGATCCTGCCTGAAGGGTAGGTATAACTCGTCTCCACAGCTCTCCACGTCAACTGTCACCATCTTCCACCGTTAGGTCCTAGCTCTCTGAGTCTCAGTTAAGGCTTCTCGTTGTATGCACAAGACACAAAAAGGTGTGGGCAAAGCCTGTGTAGGGTTGAGTATAACAATACTGAGTAGGGACCCTGTCACAACTTGTCCTCGGGGCCCGTGCCGTGACTACCCCAAGCCCACCTACCATAGGCCAGGGGCTGGAGACTAGCACCAAAGGCATAAATCCCTATACTAGGAAGGCATTGCCATTATAAAAGTAAACAAACACAACAGAGTACGCAACTGAAGTAAGCACAAGTAAAACTGTATACAAAAAGTAAGTGCTAAAAAGAAAGGGGCTGGAAATACAAGCCCAACAGTGAGTACAGTACAACTGAAAGACTGGTACAACAGCAGTAAAGTAAATTAGCAACCACTGAGTCGTCCTCTGGGAATCCCAGTTGAAGGGTGGGTCTAGATGGTCTCCTCATCAACTCGGGTCCATCCGTCTACTCCGTGTTAGTCCGACCGAGTGGTCCACCTCCAGGTACCGTCCAGCTCCACAAGTCTCTACCACAATCATTGTTGTCCGTCACCTGCATCCAACACAACGTAGTGCGGGCATATCCCGTGCAGGGGTGAGTATAAAAATACTTAGTAGGGACCCCGATACCCCCGAAGGTCTCCCAGAATCTATGAAGGATAAACCACAAAGGAAAGATACAATCGTGAAGTATCAACCAACTCTACTTAGGTATATGCCAATACATATACCTAAGTCATCAATCCCAGTTCGGCTCCAACTCTCGAGCCCAAACACAACCCAGTCCACACAGGAAAGAAGTCAATTACATCGATGATAATGATTGAAAGTCAAGACTCAGCTCACACAGGTATACATATTTTGTTAAGTGATAAAGATGATCAGATGTAGTCACTGATTCATCTAAGCTCTCGGAACCACGTAGGATACTAGACCAGCTCAGCTGTTAGACCCATGTAGGATACTAGACCAGCTACTTTGTCAGACCCACGTAGGATACTAGAATAGAAGTCAAACTGTCAGACCCACATAGGATACAAGAACAGTAGTCATCACCGTCGAACCCACGGAGGATTCCATTACGGAATTCATCGTCGCCGAACCCACGGAGGATTCCAGTATGGTAGTCATCGTCGCCGAACCCAGGGAGGATTCCAGTATGGTAGACGTCGCAGTCGCAGCCAGCTCTAGGGTTCCTGCACACAGCACGCTCGATTCCAGGAGGGTCCGCTCCTCGAGCAAAGGGTTCGATACATCAACTATCACGAAGTTCAGATTTGATGTATCCCAAAGTTCCGTCTCACCAAAAGGAACC
This sequence comes from Viscum album, assembly GCA_963277665.1. NCBI lineage: Eukaryota > Viridiplantae > Streptophyta > Magnoliopsida > Santalales > Viscaceae > Viscum > Viscum album. The sequence goes on from OY728131.1 coordinate 567,313,068, forward strand.
TGACGCAACAAACGGCGCGTCAATCGGACCCCCGGTCTGAGAGATATTGGATTTTCCGTTCCAGGGGCCCGGTTGGAAATACGCTCCTTCCAAACCCGGTCGTTTTCCAAATTTGTCCAACACTCACTTAGAGTATTGCAAAAGGACCGCTTTGTTTCTAGGGTCCCAATTCCACAGAAGGCGTGTCGATCGGACACACGGACTTAAAATTATTCACATTTAAGTGAAACGGGCCCGACCCATCAAGCCTAGTGGGCTGGCGGGTTGGGTCAACCCGGTTTTGGTGGGTTCGAACCAGCAGAAGGTCGGACCGGCCCGGTGAATTGCATGGCCCGGCCTGATGGGCACCGCCCGGCCCGAAGGGGCGCGGCCCGGCCTGGCGCGGCTGGCCAAGCGGTCTGGGGGGGGTGGGGGTGGCCCCCTTCTTTCCCGAACCAGCGGCACCGCCCTCCTACCCGCCCGGCTTCTCCAGCACGAGCAGCCCACTTGGGTGGGCCACTGTCCGCGCACAGCACCACGCGGCGATGCGGCCTCCTCCAACCCAGCTGTCCGACGAGCCGTCCATTTCACCCGTCGAAGCAGCCCGCGGAGTGCGTGTCGCGGTCCTTCACAACGCAGCGCCCTCGTGGCGCCGTAGTTACTTCAGCCTTGCAGGCTATGGCCGGCCGGTTCTTCCTTGGCTGAGCGGCCCGCGGTTGCGGGCTGCAGTTCTTCCGCACGAGGCCGGCGCGCGGCCATCGCCTTCTCCCGTCCCCGCCTCTTCCAACATGCATTTATTGCGAACCAAAACATGAAAAATCAGAGGGTAGTCGGGCCGTGTTCGTTTGGCCCACTCCCTCCCCGTTAGGCGGTATCATAAATCCAAAGGAAAACTATGATTCTCAACAAAGAACGGGGTACAAAATATTCACTTCAAATTATACAAACCCATACCTCGAAATAAGGTGTGTTCGTAGATGGAGTCACGGGGAGGCGGCGTCAACTCGTTGACGTCGGGGAAGAAGGAGTCAAGGATGGTGTGTCGTCAGCGTTCCTTGAGGGTGCCTCCTTCCCCTTTGGCTTGGCCGAAGATTGAAGGAGATGATCGTCATTCTTTGGTGGTTCTTCTTCGAAAGAATAACCATGTTCTTTTATTTCTCAAGAGTTCTCCCCAAAATATTTGCCAACCAAAATAATAATAAGGCCCTCCCATAATATAACATTGCCATGTATTTTCAAATTAATTCAAAATGTAAATATAATTAATTAAGGCATTAGAGTTGGCAACATTAATGGATGGGAGATGGAGAGGCTCCACATTTAAGTGGAAGTCCAAAGGTTTAAAGTGGGTTGTCAAAAATTAAATAAAGGGGAGTGTTAATGGGGAGTTAAAGGAAGATGAAAGGATTAGAGATCGTGTGGGTCCCACCAAATTAATTCCTCTCATGGGAGGTTATGTGGGTGTGGGACCCACTCATAACTCCCCATTTTAGGAATTAACCAACAACTTTAAATAAAATTATGTGCTGTAATTTTATTTATTTTATTCTAAATCCCCTAAAAATTAACTCTCAACCCGCATAAAACGCAACTGCGGTAAAGGGCCCCTTAATCGAATATCAGTGCTGTGAGTTCATCGGTGTCCTAGGTTTTCAATTACGAGCATCGGTTCAAGAGATAGAAAAACCTGCACGTACGTTTACTGAACGTACCCGAACAAAACTTCAGAAATTGATTCTGGGCACACCGGGCCACGGAATCAAGTACCGTCAGAAACCACAGACTCGTAAAATTCCAAAGTATTTAAGAAAAAAATTTCTTTGAAATTTCCAGGTCTTTAATTTACTCCCACCTCTGGGCTTTATGTCCCCGTAAAGCTACAACACACACTAGGGAAACAAACGGGGGTACTAAGCTCGCATCTGAGCCTCCCGCTCCCAAGTGCTTTCCTAGAGGTTCCTGTGCTGCCAGTGAATGTGCACCAGAGGAATCGACCACCCACATAGGACCTACTCCTGTCGATCCTTGATCTCTACTGGGACCTCCGAGAATGTTGCCCCATCATCGATGTCCAGCTCCCCGTGGTCGATGATGTTGGATGGATCGTGCACGTATCTCCTCATCTGAGATACATGGAAGACGTCGTGCACCCGGTGCAACTGAGGTAGAAGGTCCAGGTGATAACCCACCTCACCTACCCTACTGAGGACCTGGAAAGGTCTGATGAAACGTGGAGATAACTTTCTGCCCCGACCAAATCTCCGTAGACCTCGTCGAGGTGAGACCTGTAGGAAAATGTGGTCGCCATACTTGAACTCCAGTGGTCTCCATCTCCTATTAGCATAGGACTTCTGTCTGCTCTGTGTTGTCTTCATCTGCTCCTGGATGATCTTCACCTTCTCCGTCGTAGCCTGCACTATCTCTAGTCCTACAAGTGCTGACTCCCCTGGGTCAGTCCATCACAGAGGTGATCTGCAAGGTTGGTCGTACAGTGCCTCGTAAGGTTGCGTCCCGATGGTGGAGTGGTAGCTGTTGTTGTACGCAAACTCCACCAAGGGTAAGTGATCCTCCCAGCTGCAACCAAAGTCAAGGAAACATGCACGGAGCATGTCCTTGAGAGTCTGAATGGTCCTCTCAGTCTAGCCATCCGTCTGAGGATGGAAGGCGGTGCTCAAGTGAAGTTGTGTCCCGAAATCCTCCTGAAACCCCTTCCATAGCCAGGAAGTGAAACAAGCATCACGGTCAGAAATGATGGATGATGTTACACCATGAATCCGTACGATCTCTTGAATGTAGAGGCATCTCAAGCTCTCTACTAAGCCATGCTCTCGGATCGGTAGGAAGTGGGCCGACTTGGTGAGTCGGTCTACGATCACCCAGATATAGTCGTGTCCTCTAGATGTACATGGAATCCCCATCACGAAATACATGGATATCCCATCCCACTTCCACTCCGGAACCTCTAAGGGTTGAACCAAGACCGCTGGTACCTGGTGCTCCTCGTTCACTTGCTGAAAATTGAGGAATCATGAAATGAACTCTGCTACAGCCTTCTTCATACCCAGCCACCAGTGATGTCGTCTGAGGTCCTGGTACATATTCACCACTCTTGGATGTACCAATAAAGGGGAAGTGTGAAACTCCCTCAGAACTTCCTCCTGCAGTGAAAATGGTACCATAGTACGTCCCCTGAAGAGAATGATGTTCTCCCCTCCTTCATAAAATCCATCAGGAACCTGCTCTATTGATATCTGAGCACGTCACGTCTCATAGTCAACATCCCCACATTGTGCCTCTCTGACTCGCTGAAGGAGTGGAGGAGTGACTGTGAGTGACTATAGAAAGGCTACTCCTTCTCTATCCACAAAGGATATCTGCAACGCAGCTAGCTGCTTCATCACCTCTCCTAGTAGTTGAATGCCCGATCTCCTACTGAGAGCATCAGCTACAACGTTCCCCTTCCCGGGAGTATAGACTATCTCAAAGTCATAGTAATGGAGGAACTTGAGCCATCGCCACTGTCTCAGGTTCAGGTCCTTCTGGGAGAAGATATACCTGAGACTCTGGTGGTCATAATAGACTGTAAAGCGCTCGTCCATTAGATAGTACCACCATATCTTCAAGGCGAAGACCACTATTGCTAACTCCAGGTCATGAGTAGCATAGTTCTGCTCGTACTGTCTCAACTGCCGTGAACCATATGCGATCACTTCTCACTCCTCCATCAGGACACACCTGAGTCTGGTCTCTGATGCATCGTAGTACACTACGTACCCAACGCCCTCCTCTGGTAGCCTCAAGATGGGTGAAATGGTCAATCTCTGCCTAAGCTCCTGAAAGCTCTGCTGACATCTATCTAACCATACGAAGGGTTTCCCCTTCTTTGTCAAGGCTGAAAGTGGTGCTGCAACTCTGGAAAAATCTGGCACAAATCTCCGATAGTACCCAGCCAGACCCAGGAAACTCCGCACCTCCATCACACTCCTGGGTGACTCCCAAGCAAGTAATACCTCGATCTTCGCTGGATCCACTGCAACTCCCACCTCCGAGATGACGTGTCTCAGAAAGTGAACCTCTCAAATCCAGAACTGGAACTTCAAGAGCTTAACATAAAGTTGGTGCTCTCAGAGTGTATCCAGTATAACCTATAAGTGGTAGGCGTGCTCCTCCTCAGTAGTCGAGTAAATCATTATGTCGTAGATGGAGACTACGACAAAACAATCGAGGTAAGGCTGGAAGATCCTGTTCATGAGACTCATGAACACTACTGGTGCGTTGGTTACGCTGAAAGGCATAACCAAGAACTCGTAGTGGTCATACCAACACCTGAAGTCTGTCTTCTGCACATACTCTTCTCGAACTTTGAGCTGATGATAGCCTGACCAGAGGTATATCTTTGAGAACCATCGTGATCCCTTGAGCTGATCAAAGAGGTTGTCAATCCTTGGGAGTGAGTACTTGTTATTCACGGTCACCTAATTCAGGTGATGATATTCGACACATAGTCGCAAGCTCTCATCCACCTTCTTAGCGAACAAAATCGGAGAAGCCTAGGGTGAAACACTGGGTTGGATAAATCCTTTCCCCTGCAAGTCCTCCAGCTGTACCCGCAGCTCACGAAGCTCGGCGGGAGCCATCCGATATGCTAGAGTAGATATCAGTGTTGTCCCAGGGTATAGGTCTATGTAGAAGTCTACCTCTCTACGGGAAGGTAGTACTAGAACGTCATTAGGAAAAATGTCCGCATACTGATCCACCACAACAGGAAAACTCAGACTTCGCACATCAACCACTCCAAGGATAAGACTAGCCAACTGATGTGTGATCAGCTGCCCTATCCTTTGCGTAAGTCAATCCTGCGCTACAAAGACTCCCTTCTCAACAGTAAACGTGAACCTGGTCCCATCCGTGCGGACACACCACACCTTGTTCCTAATACATTCAATCTGAGAATATACTGTAGATAACCAGTCCATACCCAAGATAAAGTCGTAAGGCCTCGACGCCGCTACAAGAAGATCCCAGCCGAAGCTCTCACCTCCTAGAGTAATATCACATGGTCGGCACCAGTTTTTAATCATCGAGTCTACTTTAGTAGGAGTCTCTAGCCATAAGGAATGAGCCAACAGCTCTGTCGGAATCTATGAGCTCCAAACAAGGGTAGCAACAATAAAAGAATGACTCGCACCTGTGTCTATAAGTATTACAGCAAGGGTGGAGTAGACAGAGATAGTACCTCGAATCATCTCAGGCACGCCATGGTCGTAGGTATCAACTACCTGGAGCTGAGCCTACCTCTGTCCGCCAGCTCCCTGTGGTCGGGGTGGACCTCCTGGTGGTGGTGATGGTAGAGCCTTGAAACATCGTCCACCACCCGCTGCTCGGCCAGCTCCTCTTCCTCGTCCACCTGCTCCTAGTGGACCACCATAGTCGAACCTCTGCCTATACCTGGGAGATCCCTCTACTGTCTATTTCTCATCTACATGGTAGCTCGGGTAGTCTCGAGCCATGTGACCCTACCCGCCGCATGCATAGCACTGTTTTCTCCTTGTATAGCTGGATCTGTTCTGTGTGCCCCGCACAACCGAACCTGTATCCTGTGGTCGCTCACCAGATGGCCCGGTCTGCTTGGACCTCTGCGTCAATTGTCTACTTCCAGCTACAAAAGAATCTGCTACCTATCACCCTACGGTGGGTCTCGCTGCTAGTGTCGGCTCAGCGAGAAAACTCTCCACAAGAAGGGCTCATTCCAGCACTCCTGCCTGCGTCAGAATGTTGAGGGAGATCATCGAAGCCCTGATCTCATGTCTGAGTACCTACTCAAAGGTCCGGGCCCGGAAGAATGGGTCTCGTACCATGTCCGTGGAGTAGCGTGAGAGGTCAGTAAATCTCTCTGAGTACTGAGCTACTATCATGCTGCCCGGCCGTAGATGAAGTAACTCCGGAATCCGCACTGCACGAAGGGTGGCTGGAACAAACTCCGAGCGGAAGAGACTCTCGAAGTCTGTCCAAAGAAGAGATGCCTAGTCATGCACCTAGAGCATTAGGATCCACCATCTACCTATTTTTGCGTGCAAGATACTCATGGAAACGATCACCATAAATTCAGTTGGTGTCCCTACCAATCTGAAGACTCTGATAATAGCCTCCATCCAATCCGCAGCTTCCTAAGGGTTCGTCTCTCCGCGGAACCTAGTCGGCCTCTGTCGCTGGAACTTTTGTAGCGCACTCAGGCAGTTTGCACTCTCTACTGTTGGGGCTAGTGGTATCGGTGGCCCAGTAGGTAGTGGTATCGCTGGTGCCTCCGCTGTGATGGGGCCCTGCACTGAGGCCTCGTCTCTCGGTGGGCTGCCATCTCGTACGCGACTCGGAACCCTACCTGGCTACCTTCATGGGGCCATCTTGAAAAGAAACAGGTGCACCACAGTCAAACAATATACCTGGTGAGCTGACACAAAGTAATCACAAAGAAAACTTTTGAAACACACAATCAATCAGTGTTTTCGTGCACCGAGTCGAAAATCAGAGGTCAAGGTCCTGGTGTATGGATATGTCGGTCGCCACACCAACACTAGACTCCCTATACTGATAACCACACTCAATAATCTTTACACTATTGCTTCATGGAGAAGAAATAATCAGAGTCCTGAGTTCTGCAGTAGAACCGACTCCTCTGATACCAATTTGTCACGACCCATCCTCAGGGCCCGTGTTGTAACATCCCAAGGTTTTCTAAAAATAAATTGAAAATGCTTGAAATTTTGTTTAAGGTATATATTTATAAGTATCCTTTAAACATAATTTTATTTCTTCTATGTTTTGAATTTCAAGAAACTATCATCTACAATTGTGTTCAGTATGTTATTTCGAGTCTGATGGAACAAACTTGTTTTTTTGGTGAATAGTAACATGCCCTTATGAATAGTAATATGAATAGTAATATGACCTCATGAATAGTAAATAATATTATTATTTTATTTTCCCATGGCAATAGGATAATGGGATCTTAATTAATTTTTCAATGTCACATAAAACTAATTGCACTTCAATTTTGTTATTTTTCGAATTAACTGTGACCTTATTTTAAAATTAAATTAATAATATATAGAAAATTATTTTTGAAAAATGGAGTTCATTTTTGAATTCTACACGTCGAAAAATGGTTGGGGTAAATTTTTGGTATTTTTCTGAAACTCTTGAATTTTCGGTGAATAGTGAAATACGGTAAAATACCGTATAATCAATTTATCAGTAAAAATGCACTATTTATGACATCATAAGTGATGCAAGGCCACTTGCTTCGAAATCACATGATATTTTTACTAATTAAGGCCACTTGATTTGAGATTATTCATAGTCTTGATAAAAATATTATAATAATAATTAAAATAATCTAAAATACCTCCCCTCCTCCACTATAAATACCACCCTCACTCCCCTCTTCCTCCCACACCTCTCAAGCCTTGAGCATTGTCTAATTTCTGCCAAATTCCCTCCTCAATCTTCTTCCCCACGTCCTAGAGCTGCTGGTCTCACCAAAAGACCAAAATCAAAGCCCTTAAGAAGGATCTCAAGGAGAAGAGATCAAGAGGTAAACATCCTCTTTCATTTTCATTCTTTCCATCCATTTTATGTTATTCTCTTCCTTTCCCTTTGTCTTTTGTTGGGATATTTCATTAAATATTTTCCCTTACAGTCCAAATTTTTTATGATTGATGAGATATTCCATTCCTCACATCAATCTTGTTTTTATGAAATTTTTAGAGGCGCCGTTAGGCTGCCGAATTTTTTGTAAGAAATTTCTCATGTTTTCTTTATTTCATGATTCCTTCCACTTCTTTCTTCACCCCCTCTTATCCAAGAGGCATGAAATCTCCAGAATCATGTATATTCTGGATGTTTTCATGTTTATGGAAAATTACAAATCATTATTCCTCTCCTCTTTCACTTATTTAAAGAATCAAAAAACATTGTCCATTTGTGTCGAATTACCGATATCGTGGACGATGTATTTTCAATTTCCATTAATTATTTCAAGTCTGGTCATGAAACCATTTATATGGTTGAACCAGGTTATAATATATGTTTTATGAATCATATAAGGTTCTATAATTCTTTTTTACTCATGATTCAAACTTATAAGACTAAATGAAATTGTAATTATCAAAGAACCACTTAAATTATCAAAACGAACATAATTAATGTTTTAACTTATAAATCATCATCATATAAGGCACCAAAGTGATGAATGGTATAATTTATGGTACTGGAGTTATGTAACTAATACTCCATTCCAATTCTGGAGTTTCACTTCCAATCAACAAGAACGATTCATCATGAACCGATCGTGAAAATCACAAAAGACCTCACCCAAAATAATGCAAGGAACAAAATACTAACAAATAAGGGGAGAAATGAGGTTATGAAATGACCATATAAGATGTTATAAACATGAACACGTTTCTTTAAAATCCTATTAACACTCCTTTAACCATTATACAGGAGGTTCAAACAATTTTGAAGTAGGACAAGCCTAAGGTAAGGGAATTCTTAACCCGATTTCCATTCTTTGGGTTAACCTTCTACTTTATAATTTATGTGCTATTTAAATTGTTTGTGTGATGGGTTCTGTTTATATTATGTTTAATTATGTGTATTTACAGAGTATATACATATTCCATCCACTCAATTAAGTCTCACTTCAAGTATATGATGTTTATAAGGGACTTTTCTTCTAAAATCCTCTTTTAAAATTCTGTTTTATAAGATTCAAAGGCAATGTTTTTATGCTATTATTTATGTTGAATGATTATGTTTTGGCTATTGGGCATTGTTTATGATGAAGGGTGGGACCTATATTTCCCTCCAATTCATTGGGTATGAGTAAGTTGGAGGTCGGCCGTATGGTTACTCCAAGTGTAACTGTGATGATTACACAAAGTAAGGTAGCCGTGAGGGTTACAAATTTTAAGGTAGCCAAGATGGTTACAAGATTATGTAAGTAATGCCCCAATATACCTTTATGATTATAATTATGTTTGTATGGATCTTGTGTAAATCTCATGTTACGCTAAGTAAGATTTTATGGGTGTAAATCATGTATTTTGAAAATGTTTCCATATGTTTTGTGTATTCATGGACTAATGAGATTTTTTCCTTCTTTTTCATACCTTACTGAGCTTTTGTGCTCATCCCAAGTTTTTAAATGATTTTTCACAGGTTAATGGATGAATAATACAAGGAAGGAAGACATGTTAAATGTTGAAGAATTGTCAAGGAGTCTTGTTTTATGTTTTAATGTTTTATATTCTGAGGAAAATGGAAACTGATTTTATGGTATCCACTATGTAACAATGTGTAATGTTATGAATATTTTGTCTTAATTCTCTAAAGCTCTAAACTTGAAAAGATCCTCAATGTAAAATGAAGTGTTTTCTTGAATAAATTCAAGATTATGTATGAAATAAGTGCGGGTCCTTACAGTTGGTATCAGAGGATGGTTTAGATGACTTTAGGGGTTAAGGTGATGCTAATAGAAAACCATAAATAATTCTTACCCTATGTTTAATTTGTTATAGCATTTAAAGATTACCATGTTGCTTAATCTAAGAAATGTTTGTTTAGAATGGTTGTCCGCAGAAGGAACATGGATGCTAAAGAGGATAGGCACCGACAGAATGACATCCTTCCTGATCAACAGCCCGGAATGGTAGGGATTGGAACCGAGCAGTTTGTGACGGTAATGGATCAGCTAACACAGGCAATAAATGGTGGTGGCATCCATGCAAGAGGACAAATAGATGTACCCCAACGGAACATGACAGTGGTGGAACATTTTATGAGACAACATCCTCCTGCATTCAGTGGATCTTCTGACCCAGTGGCAGCAGAAGGATGGATTAAGGCCCTTGAAAAGATATTTGATGTTATGGGATGTTCAGACAATCAAAAGGTAAGTCTTGCCATTTATCGTTTTGAAGGGGAAGCTGATCAGTGGTGGTCAATGGTAAGGAATATCAGGGGTAGAGAGGATTTTGATGCCTTAGTATGGGATGAATTTAAAATTCTTTTTCTTGAAAAATATTTTCCTAAGGTGGTGCGACTTAGAATGGAGAAACAATTCCTTGAACTGAAACAAAAGGAGGAAGATTCAGTGGCTATGTATGAGGCGAACTTCACCCGACTGGCGAGGTATGCTCCGAATCTTATTCTGGATCTCGATAGCAAAATCAACCGCTTTTACTCGGGATTGAATCCAAGGTATCGAAGGGCGTTGGCCTCCCGTGAATTCAAAAGTTATGAGAAACTTGTCTGATGTGCTGAGAGGGTAGAGATGGAGTTTGCTGATGATCACATGCAATTTGGAAACAAAGAGAAGAAGAGGTCAAATTGGAAAGCAATGGGTAAGAATCAACCAATGAAATCTGATGGTAAGAAAATACAGTTTCCAGTTTGTGAAAAGTGGGGCAAGAAGCACCCTGGGGAATGTCTTATCAAAACTGGGAAGTGTTTTAAATGTGGTAAGTTTGGACATATGGCCCGAGATTGAAATGAAAATGATCCAAAGACTAATCCTGATAAGCAAACTATAAAGTGTTTTAAATGTGGTGAGATGGGTCACTATGAAAATGCCTGTCCAAAGAGGGATCCAAATGATGCAAAGAATCCAGACTACAAGCAGAAAGGTGTAGTGAGATCCTTTGCGACTACGTCAGCAGATGTTGGGCCATCCAATGAAGTTGTATCAGGTACTTTGTTTGTTCACTCAGATTTTGCTAAAGTTTTGTTTGATACGGGGTCTACACATTCCTTCATCTCTGAGAAATTTTCTAGTAAATTGGAAATATCACCTCAACAAATGATACCCGAACTTGTTGTTAAAACACCAGGGGGAAATGTTATAGCAAAGAGGAATTATAAGAATATTTCTATTGTGGTATGTGGAAAGACTTTACCTGCAAACCTTGTTGTTTTACCCTTAGTCGAGTTTGAAGTTATTCTGGGGATGGACTGGATTTCTGGTTATCATGCTAAGATTGACTGTAGAGCTAAAGAAGTTGTTTTTCAGAAAGAGTTTCAGTTTGTATACAAGAATGAACCCATACAATTGATAACATATCAAGAAGCTGAGAAACTACTGAAAGATGGAAATGAAAGTTATCTAGCTCATATTGTTGAAAACAAGGGAACTATTCAAATCAATGATGTGCCAGTGGTAAATGAATACCTTGATGTTTTTCCTGAGGAGTTACCCAGTGTCATACCTAAACGAGAAGTTGAATTCACAATTGACTTAGTTCCTGATGCTAAGCCAATTTCAAAACCCCCATATCGTATGGCTCCAATATAACTTCTTGAATTGAAAAATCAGTTGCAGGATTTGCTTGTCAAAGGTTTCATTCGTCCCAGTACTTCACCATGGGGAGCCCCTGTTTTGTTTGTTAAAAAGAAAGATGGTTCCATGAGACTTTGCATTGATTATAGATCTTTGAATAACATCACTGTTAAAAACAAGTATCCTTTGCCTCATATTGATGACTTGTTTGATCAGCTCCAGGGAGCTCAGTACTTTTCCAAGATTGACTTGAGATCCGGATACCATCAGCTGAAGGTGAAGGAGGATGACATCCCGAAAACAGCCTTTCGTACTAGATATGGGCATTATGAATTTGTTGTTATGCCATTTGGGTTAACTAATGCACCTGCTGTATTCATGAATCTTATGAATAGAGTATTTCATGAGTTCTTGGATAAGTTTGTGGTGGTATTTATTGATGACATTATGGTTTTTTCTAAAAATAAATAGGATCATGAAAAACATCTAAGGGTTGTTTTACAAACTTTAAAAGAAAAGAAACTATATGGAAAATTCAGCAAGTGTGATTTTTGGTTGCAACAGATTTCTTTTCTTGGGCACATTGTAAATAAGGATGGAATAACAGTTGATCCTGCCAAAACAAAAGTAGTTGATGAATGGCCAAGACCCACAAATGTTACAGAGATTCGTAGTTTTCTGGGCTTAGCAAGTTATTACCGACGCTTTGTTGAGAACTTTGCACGGTTATCTAGCCCAATAACTAAGTTAACACGGAAAGGGGTTAAATTTGTTTGGACAGAGGAATGTGATGTTTGTTTTCAGGAACTAAAGAAGAGATTGGTGAATGCTCCAGTTTTGTCCTTACCTTCCCGGAATGGTGAGTTTGTCATCTATAGTGATGCTTCTTTGAAGGGACTTGGTTGTGTTTTGATGCAGAATGATCAGGTAATTGCCTATGCCTCGAGACAACTTAAACCTCATGAGCTGAATTATCCCACACATGATTTGGAATTGGCAGCTGTGGTTTTTGCTTTGAAAATATGGAGGCATCATCTATACGGAACCAAATGCCAAATATATACTGACCATAAAAGTCTTAAGTATATATTCACTCAGAAGGAATTAAACATGAGGCAGAGAAGATGGATAGAACTGATAAAGGATTATTACTGCACGATTAATTACCATCCTGGAAAAGCAAACAAAGTAGCGGATGCCTTAAGTCGGAAAAATCATGCATCATTAACCATGCGACGTTTGGAACGTGATCCCTTGATTAATGATTTGATAAATTTTGGCTTGGAAGTTGTTGGTGCAGGGAATATATCTGTTTTGTTTCAGGTTTCAGTGCAGTCTTCGTTGTCAGACAGAATTATGAAAGCGCAGAGGGAAGACTGTGAGCTACAGAAAAAGGTAGAATTGGTTAAAATGGGTAAGTTTCCAGAATTTAATCTTGATAAAGATTGTGTTTTAAGGTTTGGAAAAAGGTTGTGTGTGCCTTGTGATTCCCAGCTGAAGAAAGAATTGTTGTGTGAAGCTCATAGTTCTCCATTTTCTGTTCATCCTGGAAGTACTAAGATGTACAGAGACCTTCGAGAGTATTACTGGTGGAATGGGATGAAAAGAGATATTGCTGATTTTACAATGAAATGTTTGACATGTCAGCAGGTTAAAGCAGAGCGACAGTTACCGAAGGGGATGCTTCAGCCTTTTCCGGTGCCAGAATGGAAATGGGAGAATATATCCATGGATTTTGTGGTGGGACTACCAAAGACTTCTCGAGGTAACAATGCGATATGGGTTATTGTTGATCGGCTAACAAAGTCTGCTCATTTTCTTTCTATTCGAGATACAATGACATTAGATCAGCTTTCTCGATTGTACCTCAAAGAGATTGTCAGGTTACATGGAGTTCCTCTTTCCATTGTGTCTGACCGAGATCCCAGGTTCACTTCTAAATTTTGGAAGGGACTTCAGAAGTCTTTGGGCACAGAGTTAAATTTCAGTACAGCTTTTCATCCTCAATCAGATGGGCAGTCAGAGCGAACGATTCAAACTTTGGAGGATATGCTTCGAGCTTGTTCAATGGACTATCAGGGAAGTTGGGATCAGCATCTTTCATTAGTTGAGTTTTCTTATAATAACAGTTTCCATTCCAGTATTCAGATGGCACCTTTTGAGGCCTTGTATGGAAAGCGGTGTCGGACTCCTGCGTTTTGGGATGAAGTCGGTGAAAGAAAGTTGATGGGGCCAGAATTAGTAGAAGAAGTGGCTGAGAAAGTGAGGATGATCCAGCAACACATGAGGATAGCTCAAAGCAGGCAGAAAAGTTATGCAGATAACAGAAGGAAAGACTTCTCTTTCAAGGTAGGTGACCATGTTTTCCTTAAAATATCTCCTTGGAAAAGTGTGATGTGTTTCGGTAAGAAAGGGAAACTAAGTCCACGGTTCATCGGTCCTTTTGAAATCTTGGATAAAGTTGGAACAGTTGCGTACCGCGTAGCTTTGCCTCCGAGCTTGTTTCAGGTACACAATGTTTTTCATGTTTCGATGTTGAGAAAGTATGTTCCAGATTCATCACATGTCTTGAGGCCGGAAGAAGTTCAGCTAGCAGAGAACCTTTCTTATGAAGAAAAACCGGTTCAGATTCTTGATCGAAGAGAACAGGTATTGTGGAATAAGGTAATCCACCAGGTAAAGGTTTTGTGGAGAAACCACATGGTTGAAGAAGCAACATGGGAGTCTGAAAATGCTATGAGGGAAAAATACCCTCAGTTGTTTAATAAGTAAATAAAATTGCGAGGACGCAATTTCAAGAAGGTGGGGATAATGTAACATCCCAAGGTTTTCTAAAAATAAATTGAAAATGCTTGAAATTTTGTTTAAGGTATATATTTATAAGTATCCTTTAAACATAATTTTATTTCTTCTATGTTTTGAATTTCAAGAAACTATCATCTACAATTGTGTTCAGTATGTTATTTCGAGTCTGATGGAACAAACTTGTTTTTTTGGTGAATAGTAACATGCCCTTATGAATAGTAATATGAATAGTAATATGAATAGTAATATGACCTCATGAATAGTAAATAATATTATTATTTTATTTTCCCATGGCAATAGGATAATGGGATCTTAATTAATTTTCCAATGTCACATAAAACTAATTGCACTTCAATTTTGTTATTTTTCGAATTAACTGTGACCTTATTTTAAAATTAAATTAATAATATATAGAAAATTATTTTTGAAAAATGGAGTTCATTTTTGAATTCTACACGTCGAAAAATGGTTGGGGTAAATTTTTGGTATTTTTCTGAAACTCTTGAATTTTCGGTGAATAGTGAAATACGGTAAAATACCGTATAATCAATTTATCAGTAAAAATGCACTATTTATGACATCATAAGTGATGCAAGGCCACTTGCTTCGAAATCACATGATATTTTTACTAATTAAGGCCACTTGATTTGAGATTATTCATAGTCTTGATAAAAATATTATAATAATAATTAAAATAATCTAAAATACCTCCCCTCCTCCACTATAAATACCACCCTCACTCCCCTCTTCCTCCCACACCTCTCAAGCCTTGAGCATTGTCTAATTTCTGCCAAATTCCCTCCTCAATCTTCTTCCCCACGTCCTAGAGCTGCTGGTCTCACCAAAAGACCAAAATCAAAGCCCTTAAGAAGGATCTCAAGGAGAAGAGATCAAGAGGTAAACATCCTCTTTCATTTTCATTCTTTCCATCCATTTTATGTTATTCTCTTCCTTTACCTTTGTCTTTTGTTGGGATATTTCATTAAATATTTTCCCTTACAGTCCAAATTTTTTATGATTGATGAGATATTCCATTCCTCTCATCAATCTTGTTTTTATGAAATTTTTAGAGGCGCCGTTAGGCTGCCGAATTTTTTGTAAGAAATTTCTCATGTTTTCTTTATTTCATGATTCCTTCCACTTCTTTCTTCACCCCCTATTATCCAAGAGGCATGAAATCTCCAGAATCATGTATATTCTGGATGTTTTCATGTTTATGGAAAATTACAAATCATTATTCCTCTCCTCTTTCACTTATTTAAAGAATCAAAAAACATTGTCCATTTGTGTCGAATTACCGATATCGTGGACGATGTATTTTCAATTTCCATTAATTATTTCAAGTCTGGTCATGAAACCATTTATATGGTTGAACCAGGTTATAATATATGTTTTATGAATCATATAAGGTTCTATAATTCTTTTTTACTCATGATTCAAACTTATAAGACTAAATGAAATTGTAATTATCAAAGAACCACTTAAATTATCAAAACGAACATAATTAATGTTTTAACTTATAAATCATCATCATATAAGGCACCAAAGTGATGAATGGTATAATTTATGGTACTGGAGTTATGTAACTAATACTCCATTCCAATTCTGGAGTTTCACTTCCAATCAACAAGAACGATTCATCATGAACCGATCGTGAAAATCACAAAAGACCTCACCCAAAATAATGCAAGGAACAAAATACTAACAAATAAGGGGAGAAATGAGGTTATGAAATGACCATATAAGATGTTATAAACATGAACACGTTTCTTTAAAATCCTATTAACACTCCTTTAACCATTATACAGGAGGTTCAAACAATTTTTAAGTAGGACAAGCCTAAGGTAAGGGAATTCTTAACCTGATTTCCATTCTTTGGGTTAACCTTCTACTTTATAATTTATGTGCTATTTAAATTGTTTGTGTGATGGGTTCTGTTTATATTATGTTTAATTATGTGTATTTACAGAGTATATACATATTCCATCCACTCAATTAAGTCTCACTTCAAGTATATGATGTTTATAAGGGACTTTTCTTCTAAAATCCTCTTTTAAAATTCTGTTTTATAAGATTCAAAGGCAATGTTTTTATGCTATTATTTATGTTGAATGATTATGTTTTGGCTATTGGGCATTGTTTATGATGAAGGTTGGGACCTATATTTCCCTCCAATGCATTGGGTATGAGTAAGTTGGAGGTCGGCCGTATGGTTACTCCAAGTGTAACTGTGATGATTACACAAAGTAAGGTAGCCGTGAGGGTTACAAATTTTAAGGTAGCCAAGATGGTTACAAGATTATGTAAGTAATGCCCCAATATACCTTTATGATTATAATTATGTTTGTATGGATCTTGTGTAAATCTCATGTTACGCTAAGTAAGATTTTATGGGTGTAAATCATGTATTTTGAAAATGTTTCCATATGTTTTGTGTATTCATGGACTAATGAGATTTTTTCCTTCTTTTTCATACCTTACTGAGCTTTTGTGCTCATCCCAAGTTTTTAAATGATTTTTCACCGGTTAATGGATGAATAATACAAGGAAGGAAGACATGTTAAATGTTGAAGAATTGTCAAGGAGTCTTGTTTTATGTTTTAATGTTTTATATTCTGAGGAAAATGGAAACTGATTTTATGGTATCCACTATGTAACAATGTGTAATGTTATGAATATTTTGTCTTAATTCTCTAAAGCTCTAAACTTGAAAAGATCCTCAATGTAAAATGAAGTGTTTTCTTGAATAAATTCAAGATTATGTATGAAATAAGTGCGGGTCCTTACACGTGTCGTGACTACCCCAAGCCCGCCTTCCATAGGCCAGGGGATGGTGACTAGCACCAAAAGCACAAATCCCTATACTAGGAAGGAATTTCCTTTATAGAAGTAAACAAACACAACAGAGTATGCAACTGAAGTAAGCACAAGTAAAACTATATACAAAAAGTAAGTGCTGAAAAGAAAGGGGCTGGAAATACAAGCCCAACAGTGAGTACAGTACAGCTGAAAGACTAGTACAACAGCAGTAAAGTAAAGCAGCAACCACTGAGTCGTCCTCCAGGAATCCCACCTAAAGGGTGGGTACAGATGGTCTCCTCAGCACCTCGGGTCTGTCCGTCCGCTCCGTGTTAGTCCAGCCTAGTGGTCCACCTCCAGGTATCGTCCAGCTCCAAAAGTCTCTACCACGATCATTGTTGTCCATTGTTTGCATCAAACACAATGTAGTGTGGGCATAGCCCATGCAGGGGTGAGTATAACGATACTCAGTAGGGACCCCGAGACCCCCGAAGGTCTCCCAGAATCCATGAAGGATAAACTACAAAGGAAAGATACAATAACGAAGTATCAACCAACTCTACTTAGGTACATACCCATACATATACATAAGTCATCAATCCCAGTTCGACTCTAACTCTCGAGCCAAAGCACAACTCAGTCCACACAGGAAAGAAGTCAATCACATCGATGATAATGATTGAAAGTCAAGACTCAGCTCACACAGGTATATATCTTTCATTAAGTGATAAAGATGATCAGATGTAGTAACTGGTTCATCTAAGCTGTCGAACCCATGAAGGATACTAGACCAGCTCAGCTGTCAAACCCACGTAGGATACTATACCAGCTACTTTGTCGGACCCATGTAGGATACTAGAATAGAATTCAAATTGTCAGACCCACGTAGGATACAAGAACAGTAGTCATCGCCATCGAACCCATGGATAATTCCAGTATGGAAGTCATCGTCGCCGAAACCATGGAGGATTCCAGTATGGTAGTCGTCGTCGCCTAACCCACGGAGGATTCCAGTACGGTAGACATCACAGTCGTAGCCAGATCTAGGGTTCCCGCACACAGCATGGTCGATTCCGGGAGGGTCTGCTCCTCGAGAAAAGGGTTCGATACATCAACTATCACAAAGTTCAGAGTTGATGTATCCCGAAGTTCCGTCTTGTCAAAAGGAACATGACGCGACAGACAGCACGTCAATCGGACGCCCGGTTTGAGAGATATTGGTTTTTCCGTTCTAGGGGCCCGGTTGGAAATACGCTCGTTCAAAACTCAGTCATTTTCCAAAGTCATCCAAAACTCACTTATAGTATTGCAAAAGGACCGCTTCGTTGTGAGGGTCCCAATGCCGCAAACGGTGCATCGATCGGACGCGTGGTCTTAAATTTATTCACATTTAAGTTAAACTGACCCGGCCCGTCAAGCCCAGTGGGCTGGCGGGTCGGGTTAACCCGATTTTGGCGGGTCCGACCCGAAGGAGGGTCGGACCCGGTGAATCGTGAGGCCCAGCCCGAGGGGCGCGGCCCGGCCAGGCCCGGCGGGGCGCGGCCCAGCCCGGCGCGGCCTGGCTGGCCGCAGCTCTGCCCGGCTGGCCGATCGGTCCGGGTGGGGGGCCCACTTTCCCAAACAGGCAGCGCCACCCTCCTACTCGGCTGGCCGAAGCCGGCTGGCTTCTCCAGTGCGAGCGGGCCGCTTAGGCAGGCCTCTGTCCTCTAAGCGCGGCGTTGCGGCCTCCTCCAACCTGGTCGTCCGACGAGCTGGCCGGTTCACCCTCTGAAGTGGCCCGCGGAGCATGGTCCACAGTCCTTCACAGTGCGGCGCCCTCGTGGCGTCATGGTTCCTTTAACCCGGACAGCTATGGCTGGCCGGTTCTTTCTTGGCCGAGCGGCCTATGGTTGCGGGCGGCGGTTCTTCCGCACGCATCCAGTGCGCGGTCGTCGCCTTCTCCCGTCGTCGCCTCTACTAACACGCATTTATTGTGAACCAAAACAGGAAACATCGTAGGGTCATCGGGCCGTGTTCGTTCGGCCCACTCCCTCCGCGTTAGGCAGTATCATAAAGCCGAAGACAAGTTATGATTCTCAATGAAGAACGGGGTACAAAATATTCACTTCAAATTGTACAAACCCCTACCTCTAAATAAGGTGTGTTCGTAGACGGAGTCACAGGGAGGTGGCGTCAACTCATTGACGTCGGGGAAGAAGGATCTGAGGATGGCGCGTCGTTGGCATTCCTTGTGGGTGGCTCCTTCCCCTTTGGCTTGGCTAAAGATTGAAGGATATGATCGTCGTTCTTCGGCGGTTCTTCATCGAAGGAATAACCCTATTATTTTATTTCTCAAGAGTTCTCCCCAAAATATTTTCCAACCAAAATAATAATAAGGCCCTCCCATAATATAACATTTCCATGTATTTTTAAATTAATTCAAAATGTAAATTGAATTAATTAAGGCATTAGAGTGGGAAACATTAATGGATGGGATATGGAGAGGCTCCACATTTAAGTGGAAGTCCAAAGGTTTAAAGTGGGTTGTCAAAAATTAAATAAAGGGGAGTGTTAATGGGGAGTTAAAGGAAGATGAAAGTATTAGGGCTGGTGTGGGACCCACCACACTAATTCCTCTCATGGGAGGTTATGTGGGTGTGGGCCCCACCCCTAACTCCCCATTGTAGGAATTAACCAACATCTTTAAATAAATTTGTGTGCTAGAATTTTATTTGTTTTATTCTAAATCCCCTAAAAATTAACTCTTAACCCGCATAAAATGAAACTGTGGTAAAGGTCCCCTTAAGTGAATACTGGCACTGTGATTTCATCAGTGTCCTTAGTTTTCAATTCTGATCACCGGTTCAAAAGATAGAAAAACCCGCACGTACATTTACTGAACATACCCGAACAAAACTTCAGAAATTGATTCCGGGCACACTGGGACTCAGAATCAAGTGCTGTTAGAAACCGCAAACTTGTAAAATTACAAAGTATTTAAGAAAAACATTTCCTTGAAATTTACGGGTCTTTATAGACACTGATTCCCCCTAAGGTCTCTCTGAATTCCACAAAGGAAAATCACAAGTATGATCTCAATCACAAATCACAAAGCAAAAGACACAACTCAAACTAGGTATAACTAAGTTCAATAGTAAAGATGACTAGTCATAAAGATAGATCATCTTATTCCATCAAGAGACACTACTACTGACCCACATAGAATCGATAGGTACTAACCCCCATAAGACCCACAGAGGATCAATAGGTACTAACCCTCGCAATACCCACACAGGATCGATAGGTACTACCCCTCGCAAGACCCACACAGGATCGATAGGTGCAGATCCAGACAGGATCATTAGATGCTGATTCACATAGAATCACTAGGTGCTGATTCACACCGAATCTCTAGGTGTTGATTCACAAAGAATCACTGGGTGCTGATTCACAAATAATTTTTGGGTGTTGATTCACATAGAATCACTCGGTGTTGATTCACATAGAATCGCTCAGTGCTGATTCACACAGAATTGTTCGGTGCTGATTCACACAGAATCATTGGTTGCTGATTCACACAGAATCATTGGGTGCTGATTCACACAGAATCGTTGGGTGCTGATTCACATAGAATCATTGGGTGTTGATTCATACAAAATCACTAGGTGATGATTCACACAGAATCGTTGAGTGCTGATTCACAGAGAATCGCTCGATGTTGATTCACACAGAATTGCTCAGTACTGATTCACATAGAATCGCTCAGTGCTAATTCACAAAAAATCACTTGGTGCTGATTCACACAGAATTTCTTGGTGCTGATTCACACGGAATCACTTGGTGCTGAATCACACAGAATCTATAGGTGTTTATCCATACATGATCGCTCTATATTCTTTACGTCTCATCCAGTCACAGGATTCCTGCTCATAGTATGCTTGTTTATGGGAGAAACCGCTCCTCAATCCATTGGTCATATTTCAACCGGATCTAAGTCCAATGAAAAAGTTACCCAGTGATCCGTCGTGTTGTAAGGGTTCTAACACAATTAATGGTGTGTCAACCGGATGCTCGGTCTGTAAGTTATTGGCATTTTAGTGCCAAGGGCCCAGTTGGATTCAAAGTCAATCCAACTCGATCGTACTCCAACTTTCTCTAAAACTCTTGTGGAGTATTTTAAAAGTAACTTCTCAGTCCAAGGATCCTAGATCTATAGACGGTTATTCAAACGGACATCAGGTTCATAAGATACGGCCTTTTAAGCATATCTAGGCCCGAGAGGGGTCTGGGTCCGGTCTGACCCAGTTGGCCAAACCCGTTCTGGGCCGACCCTACCCAGTCTGATTCCAACTAGGCCCAACCTAGTTGGTCGGGGCCACGGACCGTCCCGGCCTACCGCGGTTGGGTTGGGCCACGATGGATCGGCCTGCCGACTGGCGCGACCTGTGCGGGGGTCGCACGGTGCGCTTCCCGAATGGCTCAAAGAGTCATTCAGCTCTTTAAATGGTGGCTCTAGATGGCTCTTTATTGTCACCTGTAGGAACTGTAGGGAGCGGGTCCCCTCCTTCGCCGCAGCTTCATAGTTTCGGCCTGCTCACGGTGGTGCACCGCCTCCCACCTCCGCGGTCGGCTGAGATTTGGCCGCATGTCCATGTGTCGCGGTGGAAAGCGGTGCCGCCTCCTTCCATAGATGGAAAGAACCGGCCACTGGTCGCAGGTGTCACCGCACTGGTGCCGCACCGGTGGGACTTTCGTGGGCCACCGGGTGGGCTCTAATGGTCCGTTCTTCCTTCCAGACACGCCTACGGGCCTCCCGGGATGCCACCGTCATTGTGTGCCTCCCCGTTTCCGCTTTCTGTCGAGTTGGAAATTTGTCCCCTGAAGAACGCAACATGAACAAAGCATTGGAGGGTCCATAATTTTTCATTTGGCCCACACCCTCCGCATTAGCATTATAACAAGTGGGTATTAAATAAATACATCACATAGATAACGATTAAACCCCGTTCAAATCTCCCGCAACATTCACCAGAAATTTCATACGAATCATGGATCAACTCCTTTTAGTTGATCCATGTTAGTCATTCTTTTCAAGAATGAGAAAAAGAATCAAGAGTATACTTGAATTTAATAACAACCCCTACCTCAGATTCTTAGGAGATTCCGTAGAGGAGGATGGAGTGCACAAGTCCGAAGGTGTTCGTCGGTGCTTGTCATCGCCCGTCGTTTCCCCCAATGTCTGTCGCTCGATCACATTCTTCTTCGGAGTGGAAGGTTGTCGGCGCTTCACCAAATATTCATCTCGTAGCTCTCCTAAAACCCAAGCCCAATCTTAGATTAAATTATAAAGGAGGAGAGGATCAACACACCGCAAAATTAATGAGGTTCATTAATGAGTTTAATTAATGAACCTATTAATTTTTCCCAATGGTGCGGTTACAAAACCTATTAAAAACACCCAATGTTGTGGTTACAGAACTTAAGGTTCAATCCATTAATGTTCTGATGTTGCACTGTGGTCCCACAGTTGTTTTTCCAATGGTTGAAAAAAGAAAATAAAAGAACCTTTAGTTATTTTATTATTTTTTTGTAAAGTCCATAAATTAACTTTTTCATCCAACCCTTTCTAGTCAAATTTAAGCTTCCCTTAAGAAAAATTGAGCGATGTGAATTCAATGGTGCCCTCGGTTTTTTAATCTGAGCACCATTTCAAAAGATAGAAATCGTCACCCTCACGTTTACTGAACATACCTTAAAACGAGTTCAAAATTTATTAACAGCCACCCTCAACCCGTGTTGGTCGAGGTTAGGCTCTTCCTAAGGTAAAAACACCCTCATGTGATCAATGGTACTCTCATATTTCCAATCTGAGTTACCATTTAAAAGTTATATAATTTAACAATAAAATAATTGTTACTTAATTATTTTATTTGTGGCCAAAAACTAACTTCCATTGTTGGCCCGCGCCGGCCAATGTTAGGATCTACCTAAGGAAAGCATACCCTCAAAAGTTCAATGGTGGTCTCGGATTTTTAATCTGAGTCACTGTTCGAGAGTTATAATCATTTGGAAAATAAAATATTTTTATTTAATTATTTTATTTATTGTTATTCCATTTTCGGGTTTTCTCACTGGAGGCCTACACCGACTAAACTTAATTCATGCCTAGGGTAAAACCGCCATCCTAAATGTAATAGTGCCCTCATATTTCTGATCTAGGCACCCATTTAAGAGTTATTCAACTTTTTTAGGAAAACTACTCACGCGCGCTATTTTAAGCTTAGCACTTTTTTCGACAGTTCATTCCGAGCACTCCAGGCCTCGGAATCACATGTCGTCAGATTTTACAATCTCGTAAAAAATTCCATATAATAAAAATATATATACGGAATTTTTGAGTCTTTACATTCTCCCCACCTTATGGCTTTATGTCCCTGAAATCCAAAACAAAGAAAAATTAAATAAGTGGGGGTACTAAGAATGTATCTGAGCTCCCACTCCCATGTGCTCTCCTGGAGATTCATGTGTTACCAACTAACTCGCACCAGAGGAATCGACCACCCACAAAGGACCTACTCTTTTCGATCCTATATCTCCCTTGGGAACTCTACAATGTCACCCCATCATCAATGTCTATCTCTCCCTAGTCGATAACATGTGATGGATCATGAACATACCTCCTCAATTGCGACACATGGAAAACATTATGAACCCAGTGCCTCTGTAGGGGAAGAGCTAGATGGTATGCCACCACGCCTACTCTGCTGAGGATCTAGAAAGGCCCGATGAACCTATTAGATAGCTTATCATCATAGCCAAACCTCTGTAATCCTAATCGAGGTGAGACCCGAAGGAAGACATGGTCTCCCTCCTCAAACTCCAAGGGTCTCTATCTCTAGTCGGTATAAGACTCCTACGGGATCTATGTAGTCTTCATCTGCTCCTGGATGATCTGCACCTTCTCTATGGTAGCATGTACCAACTTTGGACCCATAAGTGATGACTCCCCTAGGTCTGTCCAGCATAGAGGTGATCTGCAAGGTCTATCGTACAGGGCCTCAAATGGATCCATGATAATGGTGGAGTGATAACTATTATTGTATGCGAACTCCGCCAGTGGTAGGTGGTCCTCCCAACTACTGTAAAAATCAAGGACATAATCACGAATTATGTCCTCAAGTGTCTGAGCTAATCCTTCTGGTACTTGATTCTCTAGATTCACTTGATGACATGTGATGCATCATGATATGAACCCTTCCATGACTTTCTTCATCACCGACCACCAGTACTGACATTGGAGGTCCTGGTTCATCTTCGCCACACTCATATGTACCACCAAAGTGGTGTGCGTGGAACTCCCTCAACACCTCCTCTCGCAGCATCACTGGTACCATGGTGCGTCCTCTAAAGAGGATGATGTGCTCCCCACCTTCCGAAAGTCCTTCAAGAGATTACCTGAGGATATCTGAGCATGTCGGGCCTCACAGTCCATGTCCCCAAGCTATGTCTCCTAAACTCACTAAAGGAGTGGGGGAGTGATAGTCATAGAATAGAGGTAATTTTCTCCATCACTATCCACAGAGGATAATTGTAATGT
This sequence comes from Viscum album, assembly GCA_963277665.1. Classification (NCBI taxonomy): domain Eukaryota; kingdom Viridiplantae; phylum Streptophyta; class Magnoliopsida; order Santalales; family Viscaceae; genus Viscum; species Viscum album. Next base: position 567,337,562 of record OY728131.1, read on the forward strand.
GGATAGCTGCTCTGTCGCCTCACTCAACAACTATAACTCAGACCTCCTTCTGAGTGCATCTGCCACAACGTTCCCCTTCCTAGGAGTGTAGACTATCTAAAAGTCATAGTCCTAGAAGAACTCCAACCATCGTAACAATATTAGGTTTTAGTCCTTCTCTGAGAAGACATACCTAAGACTCTTGTGATTAGAGTAGACAGTAAACCATTCTCCCAACTATACTCTCAGCTCTAGGAGCTCCGCAGAAGCCATCTGATATGCAGTTATAGATATTGGTTTTGTCCTTGGGTACAAGTCAAAGCAGGATTTTCTCTCCCTATAGGGTGGTAATGCTGGAAGCATCTTTTGAAAGGATGTTCCTATACTCTTCCACTACGGTTGGGAACTGAAAACTCAAAACACCTGCTTCCATGAGGGTAAGGTTGGTTAACTCGAGAGTGGTCGGCTGCACCCTCCTATGCATGAGTTTAACCCGTGATTCTTGGGTTTCCTTTTTTTCACCTACCAAGAAAAACCCATTCCAATGTTGTAGATATACCGCAACCTTCTTGCCTAAAATAGTCAATCTAATCATGAACTGTGGATGACCATTCCATACCAAAACTAACTTCATAAGGCCTCGATGCTGCCACCAAGAGCTTCCAACCAAAACTATCACCTCAAGGGTTAGATCACACCATCAGAATAAGTGTGATCATTGAGTCTCCTCCCATAGGTATCTCTAGATGTAAGGGTCAAGTCAACGATTTAACCAGAAACTCTAGCTCTTGAAAAAGATTCATGATAAAAATGAATGATTAATACCTATTTCTATAAATGCGAAAGCTAGTATTAGACATATACTATACCTCGAATCATTCCTAGAGTCCTTTGGTCACACTCCTTGACCACATGTAGCTACTCTATTCCCCTATCACTTCATCTTTTCGAAACATTTTACACATCCAAGTCTCTGAAACTGACATCAATTTCCTGCTTTCCTACTGCTGACATTCACTGGCTGCATTTACTTAGCCAAAGAATTTTCAACCACAAAGGTTCTCTCTAGGACCCTAACATAAGTAGGAATTCACATAGGAATAATGTTGGCTCAGATTTCCATAAATACATCCCGCTCAGAGGTCCGGTCCTATAAGAACTGGACGTATCGTATTCATCGAGTACCTGGAATGGTCGGTACACCTCGACGAATACCCAATTAATGACATGTCATCCTATCAAAAAAGTAGAATCTCTTGGGAACACAAAGCCCTTATAATTTCATGGAAATAGATCCCCATTATCTGAGGAAGTTTATCAAGATATGTTCACAGAAAAAGTCACCTCATCATAAGATAGGGGTAATCTAAACACTTCCATCACCCTGCTGAGCCACGAAGAATGCTCACTACTAGGACCGCCATCTGATCTAACGGTGCCCTGGCTAGATGGGAACTCGGTCACCACCTCAGGACAGTCCTTAGTCACCTGTGAGTTGGGATCACCTCAGAACCTGAGGGGTATCTGTCACTGAAACTCATGTAAGGCACTGAGCCTACATGTGTCCTCTACCGGTATCACTGGTTGTAAATGCTGACCAACTGGCAGTGGTATCGCTTGGACACTTCCTGAAGGTACCATCTCGGGAAATATTCCATGTACTGAAGCCTCATCACTCTGTGAACAATCCTCATGGTCACGCATTGGAATCCTGTATGGTTGTCTGCATGGAGGCATCTTGAAAGATAATCAAGATGAACTACGATCAATAAGTTATACCTGATGAGTTGATTCAAAATAGATCAAAAGAATAACATTTCAAAAAACACAAGCAATCATTTTTTTCATGTATCAAGTTGGAAAATAGAATTTAGGGCCCTACCACACTCAAAACACTTAACACTATTTCTCTATTGGAAATATCATAGTCCTGGTTATTCTGTAGAACTGACTCCTCTGATACCACTTTGTCTCGACCCATCCCCCGGGGCTCATTCTGTGACTACCCCAAGTCCTCCTTCCATAGGCCAGGGGTTGGAGACTAGCACTAGAAAGGCATATCCCTAAAATAGGAATGCATTACCTTTAAACCTGTACAAACACACAGACTAGAATGCGATAAGATACAACCAAGAAGTAAAACTATTGTAGTAAAAGTGTGTACTGAAAGAAAGGGGCCAGAATGTAAGACCAGCAGAAAAGATACAACTACAAATAAAAACAGAAAACAGCTCCTAAGATCATCCACTGGGGATCCTACCTAAAGGGTAGGTATAGCTTATATCCACATCTCTCCATGTCAATTGTCACTGTCATCCACCGTCAGGTCCTAGTTCCCTAAGTCTCAGTATAGACTGCCCATCGTCTGCACAAGACACAACATGGTGCGGGTGAAGCCTGTGTAGGGGTGAGTATAACAATAACCAGTAGGGACCCCGAGACCCCTAAAGGACTCTCATAATTCCACAATAGAAAACTACAAGAATGATCTCAATCACAAAGTTCAAAGAAAAAGACACATCTCAAACCAGGTATAACTGAGTATAGTAGTAAAGATGACTAGTCGTAAAGCTATATCATCTTATTCTGTCAAGAGACAATGCTACTGACCCACACAGAATTGACAGGTACTAACCCCCTCAAGACCCATACAGGATTGACAGGTACTAACCCCCGTAAGACCCACACAGTATGATATGTACTAACCCTCGCAAGACCCACACAGGATCGATAGGTGTTGATCCATACAGGATCGCTAGGTGCTGATTCACACAGAATCAATGGGTGATGATTAACACAGAATCATTGGGTGTTGATTCACATAGAATCGCTGGGTGATGATTCACATAGAATCACTGGGTGCTGATTCACACAGAATAGTTGGGTGCTGATTCACACAGAATCGTTGGGTTCTGATTAACACAGAATCACTGTGTGGTGATTCACATAGAATCGTTGGATTCTGATTCACATAGAATCGATGGGTGCTAATTCACACAGAATCATTGGGTGCTAATTCACACAGAATCGCTGGGTTCTGATTCAAATAGAATCGCTTGCTGCTGATTCACATAGAACCATTGGGTACTAATTCACACAGAATCACTCAGTGTTGATTCACACAGAATCGCTCGATGCTGATTCACATAGAATCGCTCGGTGTTGATTCACACAGAATCGCTCATTGCTGATTCACATAGAATCGCTAGGTGATGATCCACACAGGATCACTATAAATTCTTCACATCTCATCCAGTCATAGGATTCCCAATCATAGTACGCTTGTTTATGGGAGAAACCACTCCTCAAGCAATCGATCGTATTTAAACCAGCATTAAGTCCCACTAAAAAGTTACCCAATGATCATTTATGTCATAAGGGTTCCAACACAATATAATGTGCATCAACCAGATGCCCAGTCTGTAAGTTATTATCATTTTAGTACCAAGGCCCCGGTTGGATTCGGGGTCAATCTTACCCAGACGTACTCCAACTTTCTCTAAAACTATCATAAAGTATCTCAAAAGTATCATCTCACTCTAAGGATCCCATCTCCATAGACGGTTCTTCAAATGGATGTCTGGTTCACAAGATACGGCATTTTAAGTGTATCTGGGCCCGAGAGGGGTCCGGGTCCAGTCCGACTCGGTCGGCCCAGTTGGTCTGGAACACGGTGGGCTTGGCCCATTGGGCTGCATACTAGGCCGGTCCACCCCGGCTGGGTTGAGCCGCAGCGGCTCAGCCCACCAACTGGCACAACCCATACGAGGGTTGCGCGGTCTGCCTCCTAAACAGATCAAAGAGACGTTCGGCTATTTAAATGGAGACACCAAGTGGAACCACCTTGTCTCCCACAGGACCCACAGGGAGAGGGTCCCCTCCTTCATCGCAGCTTCATAGCCACGGCCTGCTCACTGCGGCACGCCGCCTCCCGCCTCAGCGGCCGGTCGAGAGTCGACCGCCTGTCTGTCTGTTGCGGTGCCAAGCGGCGCCACCTCCTTCCGTAGCCAGTGAGCATCGGCTACCACCTTCACCTGCCGGTACTGGTCACCGGTGCCTCCATGTTGGTGCCATGCTGGTGGGACTTCCGTGGGCCATCAGGTGGGCTCTGATGGTCCTTTATTCCTTCCGAACGCACCTACGGGTCTCCCAGGATGTCGTCATCATTACGTGCCTCCCAGTTTCCACTTTCCAGAGTTGGAAATTTTCCCCCTAAAGAACACAACATGAAAATATTAGTGGAGGGTCTGGCCTTTTTCATTTGGACCTCACCCTCCGGTTTAGCATTATAACAAGCGGATATTAAATAAATACATCACATAGATAATGATTAAACCCCATTCAAATCTCCCGCAACATTCACCAGCAATTTCATATGAATCGCGGATCAACTCATTTTGGTCGATCTACATTCATCATGCTTTTCAATTACAAGGAAAAGAATCGAGATTATCCTTGAATTTAATAACAACCCCTACCTCAGATTTTTAGGAGATGCCATAGATGAGGAGAGAGTGCAGACGTCCGAAGGTGTTCGTTAGCGCTTGTCGTCGCCCGTCATTTCCCACAACGTATATCGCTCGATCATGTTCTTTGTCGGAGTGGAAGGTTGTTGGTGATTCGCTATATCTTCCTCTCATAGCTCCCCCAGAACCCAAGCCTGATCTCATATTAAATAGAGGGGAGGATAGGATCAACGCACCGCAAAATTAATGAGGTTCATTAATGAGTTTAATTAACGAATCTATTAATTTTTTCCAACGTTGCGGTTACACAACATATTAAAAACTCCCAATGGTGTGGTTACAGAACTTAAGGGTCAAGCATTTAATGGCCTGACATTGCACTACGGTCCCACCGTTGTTTTTCCAATAGTTGCAAAAAAAATAACCTTTAGTTATTTTATTATTTTTTTATAAAGTCCAAAAATTAACTTTTTTGTCTGACCCTTGCCGGTCAAAGTTAAGCTTCCCTTAAGAGAAACCCAGCACTGCAAATTCAATGGTGCCCTTGGATTTTTAATCCGAGAACCGGTTCAAAAGATAGAAATTGCCCCTCAGTCGTTTAATGAATGTACCTTAAAAAATGTTCAAAAATTATTAACAGTCACCATCAACCCATGTTGGTCGAGGTTAGACTCTTCCAAAGGTAACTACGCCCTCACAAGCTCAATGGTACTCTTGGATTTCTAATCTGAGTTACCATTTAGGAGTTATATAATTTAATAATAAAATAATTGTTACTTAATTATTTTATTTGTGGCCAAAAACTAACTTCCACTATTGGCATGTATCGGCCAATGTTAGGATCTACCTAAGGAAATAATACCCTCACAAGTTCATCAATTGTCTCGAGTTTTTAATCCAATTCACTATTCATGAGTTATAATCATTTGAAAAATAAAATAATTTTATTTAATTATTTTATTTATAGTTATTCCATTTTTGGGTTTTCTCACTAGAGGCCTGAGCTGACTAAACTTAAGTTGTGCCTAGGGTAAACCTGACATCCTGAACACAACGGTGCCCTCATATTTCTGATCCGGGCACCCATTTAATAGTTATTCCAATTTTTCAGTAAAACTACTCATGTGCGCTATTTTAAGCATAACACTTTTTTCGATGGATCCTTTCGGGCACTCTGGGCCTCAGAATCACGTGCTGTCAGATTTCGTGGTCTCGTAAAAAATCCCATATAATAAAAAATATATGTAATTTATGGGTATTTACAAATTCAGCTCGAAGATTCCACAAATCACTCATCAATAAGAACATGATCTTAAGTTTGATAGCACTGATGACGTATGTCTAAGAGGTACTACTTGTTAGGTATTTCCATGAGAGAGATACGCTGATAAATATGAAGAGAGATATATGATACAACAGATGAGGATCATATCCAAGGCCATGGGTTGATACCAACAACTCAATCTGGATTAACTTGCTAAGTAGAGGATTGGTTCCCATATAGTGTTGGTCACATCAATACCAATAATTCCACCTAGGTTATGAAGAATGAATATAGTATCCTTCCTCGAGCCTCTTGATGGATTCTAACAACTCTATCTAGGAATTATTTCTGAATGGATCATAGTCCTATGAGTAAAAAATGATTCATACCAACCTTCTAAGAAATAAATAAGGGAACAAAACCTAATGAAACTTGTCTAGGATACAAAGTAAAAGTGTCTCAATCCATGTAGGAAGGGGTAAATAGTGTGTAGTATGGTTACACGTTGTGTCCCTTGACCCCGGGTAATACTCGTGTACAAAGACCTTTGTCATTCAAATTGTGTCATGTAGAAGAGGGGAATATGATATGTAGAATGTGTCACACATTGTTTCCTTGCATCTGGGTTCCACCGATATACTTTGGTCATGTGCTAGTACATAGTGTTAGCCCGTGTGTCTATGCATGTGTACCAGTACCCGGGGTAGTCTGTGTAACCAGTTCAGGCCATGTCGTGTGGGGGAGTACAATCCATGTAGGAAACCTGAGTACTCAACCCCATGTCTGCATACTTACCATGTACACACAAGTCGTTCAATGATAAACACACACCATGTAGTCAGAACTACACACTGTGTGTATCAGGTTTTCCAGAAACTTGTCTTCTTCCCACCACTCACCTCATCTGATCATCTGGGTTTCATTCTAGTGATCCATTCACCTAGAAACTTCTTATCCAAGGTTATTTCACCACCCTAATAGTGAATAGATGGGATCTGGACCTTCAAATATCTCAAAAAACATCATTTTAGGTGTTCTTCTTCATTTTCAAAGAATTTGGATTCAGCACCCATCGTCATTCGATTCGCCACCGCACCCACCATTGAACCTTCATTGAATTATATAGATGTTGGATCTCTAGTTGCAGATTGTTATGCCAAGAATTGAAGGTGCAATGATTGATTGTACAAATTTGGGGGAATAATGAAGAACATACATGAAGAACGCAAGAAATCAGGGGAGAAAAATGAATAAGGAACAAAACCAAGGAACAAACCTCGGTTATTGTTCATTCTGACCTCAATCCATTCCCATAATAATGAAAAATGAATCAAGAAAAAATCTCTGGAATAAAATCCTGATAAATCCTGTAAAATCATCCCATCCCGCAAGTACTAATGATCTGCGGGATAATTTATTCGTGGATTAGTATGCGTTCATCTTAAGAATAAAAAATGGAGAAAATAATAGAAATAACACATCCTACCAAGATTCAAATTGCTCGCTGATGAAGAATGGTCATCGTGTCATCGGCGGCGGTGAGCTCTATCAATATCGATGTTCATTGATCATCGATTCATAGTTTCATCATCACCTACTCGAGAGGATTATCCAAAGGTTCTCTCAATAGTTCTACAAGGGATCCAAGTTTATACGTATAACCCTAGGATTTTTGACATATCATTCTATTTAAATACTAAACATCCACTACGTCGAAAAAAATGAGTTTAAAATAATTTTATTAAATTATTTATTCATTTTATTCCCATGAAAAATTTTCTATAGTTGACCCACACTGACCAATGTTAGGTCACACCTAAGGAAAACCCGTTGTTCTAAACACAATGGTTGTAACACCCTGACCCCAGTTACCCAGAGTCGGTGCATTATTTCATAACATTGGCATGATCACAAGAAAGATCAAGTCTCGAAAGACCGATTAATTTAGTAGCCTTGGAAACACTAGATACGTTCATAAATTTTACATTACATCATAAAATTTAAAACTACAAAAACATAGTCTCCATATTCCACACTCTTATCCCCTCATACAATCCCTACAGGTCATTCATAAATTACTTCTTCACATCCTGGGAAAAATAAAACATAGAAAAGGGGTGAGCTCAAATGCCCAGTAAGGATAACAATATAGCGGAAACGTTCATAAATAAGAATAAAAATTTAAGGCAATGTATAACTAAAACAAAAGCCTTTTAAACTTGAACTTCAACATAGTATGGAAAAAATAAAATGAAATAATTCCATTTACTTATTCACATAGATATTCTACTAATCGAATAATCACATGCAATATCAATAACTACTTTCATAATGATGGAATGCATAATACCAGACTATCATAACCACATACCCAAGGCCTCATGCCAAGACTACAAATAAGATTTTGTCAAGGCCTTGTGCCAAGACACTAGTTTGTCTCATGAGACCTACCGATGCATCGAGGAGCTATAGTGGGCTCCACCCGTCACATATTAAGTCCAATGCATTCCCATATGAAAATGTTTAAACATAACATAAACATTCGTATTAAAACTAGCATACGAAATGTAAATACTTCATCCATAAACCACGAATGGTATAAAAATAACACATCCACAGTCAAACATATCACAAAACCTTCAATACAATATAGAAGTTTTGTATCATAATAAATCAACTTCAAATAAGCTTAAAATCTATCAAAGGATGTTGACATAGATGAAATCAAAACTATTTGAGAGAAATATCCATTTTTTGAAATCATTTAAAAGTCACATAATTATAAAATAAAACATTTACTTTGAAAATTTTCTTACAAGATTATAAGGGAAGCTTCAAAGATTTTATAATGGAAGAAAATAGCCGCACCCACCGTATAAGTTAAAAAAACATTCTTACCTTAATTTTGTCGAAAAGGTTAAAAAGCACCTTGTTTGGAAAATGACGGAAATATTCCTTTATAAACCTCTTATAAAAAGTAAAACAAGGGTATAAATGACTTTAACCTATATTCTTGTAAATATTAATAATTTTTTGAAATACATTTTTAAGAAACATGGATGTGGATGATAAAGAGGTTCCAGTAGATAATTACGTATAAACAACCTCGAGTAATGAAGAGATTGTGAGATAAACTCTTACCTTGTACTTTTCCTTGGTTGGGGTTGGTTAACCTCCTGTATAATGGTGAAATAATTGTTATTAAATTATACAAGAATCATATACATTAATATGATATCATATATGATCTTTTAACATTGATTTGTTAATAATATCTTAGTATTATCGTTGTTTCGGTTGTTAACTTGCTCGTTTTATTTTATATGTTTTGTTACGTAAGCCGTGTTTGTCATGGATTGGTTGTATCTTATTCATATCCAGAATGATATTAAGTCCTTAAACATTATTATTAATCTTCAAATTATAATTATACTTGAATGGATACGATGGAGAATGAATCTCATCGCGTTCGTGGAGACGGTAGTCCGTACGTACGCACGAGCGACAATATCATTCTTTTGATATTAAAATAATATATAATTGGATGGTATATAATATATACATAATCATTATCATGTTATATTTATTATTTACATGAATTTAACATCATTATTATACCCATACAAATAATAATTTATTGAATAACAATTACACCACGACATGGAGACGGTAAGTTGTACGTACGCACGTATGGTGACATGTTATTCAAAGGGTGGATAGAATACTGAATATGGTTGTACCATATTTATAATAACATCACAATGTATATAAAATACTAGAGTTATTATTTTATAATGGTAATAAAAAAGAAATAAGAAGTGGAAGAAGAAAGGAACTTGAAAAAGGGTGGTGAAATTATTTCCTCTTCTTCGGGTTCTTCATTTTGATTTAAACAAAAGGGCTCCTTAGGTTGGTTTTATGACTAAAGGAAGGCCTCTAGGATTAATTTAGGGAAGTTTAGAGAGAAATTAGGTAGGGGTTGGCCGAACCAAAAGGCTTTTAATGTGTTAATTAGTGAGAAGGGGGAGTGCCCTTTTATAAGAGGGGTGAGGGGCACCTTTGGAAAAGCTAGAAATATTATTTTATAATAAATTCAGATTTGGTTTCTAATGGATCCAAAGTGTATTATTTAAAGGTTAAGGTGGGTATGGGTCGAAAACCACTCAACCAATATAATTTAGACAGGTTTGGGTCATTATATTAACCTTATCTTTAAGTATTAACTCTTAGTTAATTAGTTTCACTTTTACAATGTCTCTTTGTATTTTTATATTATATGTTTAATAAACTTACTATATACATACAAGATACCCCCAAGTGGTCCATTAATGATACACCTATCATGATATAAGTCTCTTGGCCGAACCTTAGATTTTTAAGAATTTAATATCAATTAATAATATAATATTTTTTTTTAAAACTCATTTATGTCAATTTTGACACTATTTGGAAAATTGATTTTTTTGAAAATCATAACAGATTTATTACTTCAAAAAAAGTTAATTAAATCATTCCTAAAATGTCATATTAACCTATAAAATTATTTTAATTAATAAAAAGTCTCAAATTATATTTATTTGGGTATTTATAATATCAATTATTTTAATTTTTCACTATTATGGTAATTACTGCATCTTCATTGTGTCATAAATAAATTAAATTATTTATTGTCTAAAAATTATAAATAAAATATCATTATGTATTAAATCTTTTTATATTTATAATTAATATTTATAATAGAAAATCCAACATATATAACCCTATGTAAAAAATGTTTTTCTAAAAGATATATGCTTATGTCATTTTTGTATTTATTTTAACTTAATTAATATAAAGTGTCATTATCACTTACAAGTGGATCCATGGGGTCCAAAAATCGACCCAAAGATTCCAATGGTCAGACATGTATCAACAAATAAGGTTAGGACACATTTTAGGGTAATTTTTTATTATTATAATATTATTTTTTAACCCTTATTTACCGGATTTACCCATTAACCATGGTAAATAAAATATTTACCGAAGTAATTATTCAAAATGTCTAAAAATAAAAGTTACCTATTTACACAATTTGAACATCCTGATTCCAAATATGAAATCCATTTTTCCAAATTCAAAACACAGAAGTGTCAGAAATTAATTTAAAATTAATTCCCGTTGTTAAAACAAAAAAGCGTGTTTTTAAGAGATAATAACTATTAAAAGAGTGACAACTGTTTATGTCTGGTTTAATTGTAAAATTATGTACAATGACCAAAATTGTATTAAATGGTAAAAATATATTATAAATATACTTTAAAACCACTCAAATTCATAATTTATCAATATAAATTATTTTGATTAAAAAAGTTGTTTTCAATTAAAATTTAGTAATTTTCACTATTCATGAAAATATAAATGTTATCCGAAAAGTTCCAAAATTTTACCCTAGGCTAAATTCAATATTCCAAATCCAAAAATGAAGTCCATTTTGAGAGATAAAATTTATAAAATTTCAAAAAGTAAGTATTACTATTCATAATGACTAGTTTGATTGGTTGTGGTGTGTTAGAACTCGATGTTGCGTACAACACACGTTATCGCGTTATTCAAAGAGAAGCATACCGTAGAAGCTTGGGGTGTTACATTCTCCCCTCCTTCAAATAATTTTGTCCTCGAAATTTCTAGAATACTACCGCATGAAAAGACTCGGGTGGTTCTTCATCATAAGTTCCTCAGGTTCCCACGTTGCCTCTTCCATCTTATGGTTTCTCCACAATATTTTTACCAAACGAGTCATCCAGTTTCTCAGTACTTGTTCTCTCGTATCAAGAATCTTGACAGTCTCTTCGTAATAAGACAGATCGGGTTCCAGTTCTAATTCCTCATAGATGAGTACATGCGTTGGGTCAGGCATGTATTTTCTCAACAGAGATACGTGGAGCACATCGTGAACTTTGGAGAGACTTGGCGGTATTGCCAATCGGTAAGCTACAGCCCCAATTCATTCTAGAATTTTGAAAGTTCCAATGTACCTGGGACTCAATTTACCTTTCTTACCAAAATGTATGACTCCCTTCCATGGAGATACCTTCAGGAAAACATGATCATCGACTTGAAATTACAAATCCTTCCTTCGATTATCGGCATAGCTCTTCTGCCTAATTTGAGCTGCTTTGATATGGTTTTGGATTACCTTCACCTTTTCCATCGTTTCCTCCACCAGTTCTAGGCCAAAAAGTTTTCTTTCACCAACGTCATCCCAACAGGTTGGTGTGCAACATCTCTTTCTGTATAACGCTTCATATGGTGCCATCTGAATACTCGAATGGAAGCTATTGTTATAGGAAAATTATACCAGAGGTAAATATTAATCCCACATACCTTGAAAGTCAAGTGATCAGGATCTCAACATGTCTTCTAAGGTTTGAATAGTTCGTTCTGATTTCCCATCTGTTTGAGGGTGGTAGTAAGTGCTCAAATGAAGTTCAGTATCCAAAGATTTCTGAAGACTTTTCCAGAATCTTGAAGTAAAACGGGGATCACGATTAGAAACAATCGATAGCGGTACTCCATTAAGTCTCACAACTTCATCAATATATAGTCTTTCTAGACGTTCTAGTGGTAGATCTTCTCTTATAGCAAGAAAATGTGTTGACTTGATAAGACGATCAACAATAACCCATATTTCATCGTTCCTTCTAGGAGTCTTTGGTAGTCTCATGACAAATTCCATCGTAATATTGTCCCATTTCCACTCCGGTATGGGAAGAGGTTGCATGACTCCTCCAGGTTGTTTCCTTCCAGCTTTTACTTTTTGACAAACCATACATCTTGACACAAAATCAGCAATCTCCCTCTTCATTTTGTCCCACCAAAAATGTTCCTTCAAGTCTCTATAAATTTTGGTGCTCCCAGGGTGTATAGAGAAATTGGAACTATGAGCATCATCCAACAATTCCCTTTTTAGATCAAGTATATCGGGAACACAAAGTCTCTTCCCGAATTTCAAAATTCCATCTTCATACACAAAGTCTCTCGATCTCCCATCATTCACAGCTTTAATCTTCTTTTGAAATTCTTCATCATCAGTCTGAGAACTCTTAATCCTTTATAGTAAATATGGTTTGGAAACCATTTGAAAAAACATTGATGTTTCACCTTCCCTGTTTATTCCCATGTCCATCTTCACTAGATCCATGAAGATTGGATCCCTTTCAATTCTCATCATGTTCAAAACTCCATGATCTTTTCTGATAAAAGCATCTGCCACCTTATTTGCCTTCCCCGGGTGGTAGTGTATCATACAATCATAATCCTTGAGTAATTAAAGCCATCTCCTTTGCCTCATGTTGAGTTATTTTTGTGAGAAAATATACTTCAAACTCTTGGGATCAGTATAAATCTAACATTTGTTCACAATAGAGGTAGTGCCTCCATATCTTCAAAGAAAAGATCACAGCTGCTAACTCGTGATCATGAGTAGGATAGTTTTGTTCATGAATTTTCAACTATCTTGATGCATATGAAATAACCCTATCATTCTGCATAAGGACACAACCAAGTCCTTTCTTCGATGCATCACTATAAATAACGAACCCATCATTCCCCGATGGTAGAGTCAATATAGGATAATTGACTAATCTTCTCTTCAGTTCTTCGAAAAATTCTTCACACTCTTTTGTCCAAACAAATTTAACCCCTTTACGTGTGAGCTTTGTTAATGGGTTAGTCAACTGAGCAAAATTCTGGATGAAACGTTGATAATAACCTGCCAAACCAATAAAACTGTGTACCTCAGTTATACTCATCGGTGCTGGACATTCTTGGATTGCCTTGGTCTTAGAAGGATCAACAGAGATTCCATATTTAGAGACAATATGGCCAAGAAAAGAAATCTCCTGAAGCCAGAATTCACACTTGCTAAACATCCCATATAATTCATGTCTTCTCAGAGTCTTCAGGATAATGCGCTAGTTGTTTTCATGATCTTCGTAGCTTTTGGATTATACCAAGATATCATCAATAAATACCACCACAAATTCATCAAGATATTCCTTGAAAACTCTATTCATCATATCCATCAATATAGAGGGTGCGTTATTCAATCCAAAAGGCATTACTGTAAACTCATAATGCCTGTACCTGGTTTGAAATGTTGTCTTTGGAATGTCTTCCTTCTTCACACACAACTGATGGTATCCATATCGAAGGTCAATCTTTGAAAAGTATTGAGCTCCATGTAGTTGGTCAAATAAATCATCAATACGAGGTAGGGGATACTTGTTATTTATTGTTATAGCATTGATCTCCCTATAGTCGATACAAAACCTCATAGATCCATCTTTCTTTTTAACAAAAATAACAGGGGCTCCCCAGGGAGAAACACTAGGGCGAATAAATCCCTTATTACTTAATTTTTCTAGTTGTTTCTTTAGTTCAACTAATTCTACAGTGGCCATTCTATAAGGGGTCTTCGATATAGGCCTTGATCCAGGAATTAAATCAATGGAAAACTCAACTTCTCGTTCTCGAGGATGTCCAGGTAAATCTTCCGGAAACACATCTACATATTCTTTCACAACAGGTACATCCTCTATTTGAACATTCATTTCCTCACCCACAGTTATTTTATTCTCTTCCTCCCTAATAATTTAATTTAGTTGAGCTACTGGGGGTGGATCTAGATAAGAATTAGGCGGTGATGATTCTGCTCTAAAGATAAGGTGTTCCTTATCATCATCATCAAAAATCGTAACCTCCTTCTTCTTAAAATAAATCTTCGCATCATGGTCCGAAAGACAATCCATACCGAGGATTATATCAAACTCAATCATAGGTATGGAGATGAGATCAGTGGATAAATAAAATTTATGTGCTCTAATGGGGACTGATTCACAAAACTTTGTTGCAATGATACTTCCCTTAGGAGTTTTAACTAACAAATCCCTTGTTAAATCAAATTGTAAATATCTAATTTTCTTAGAAAACTGGGAAGATATGAAATAATGCGATGATCCAGAATCAAATAATGCATTTGCTAAACTTGAGAAAACAATTAAATTACCTGCCACCACGTCTTTCGGAGCTTCTACCTCAACAGTAGTGATAGCATAAGCTTGGCCTTGATCCCTTGGCCTTTTCTGAGGTAAGTTCCCCTAACGATTAGGACATTCATTTGAATAATGTCCCATCTCCCTACAATTGTAGCATTGGACATTGGTATCTTCCTTCTTCCCCTTGAAATCACGAGCTTGGTAGCCTTTTTCACCACACCTGTAACAGACTCTCGTTCCTTTTAAGCAAGTACCGGGGTGTTTCTTCCTACATTTACTGCAGGATGGATATTCAACCTTTCCCTTCTTCCCCTTATTTACATTCCCATATTGATCAGCAGATCTCTTCTTCTCTTTCTTTGCTTTAAAGTCATGTGACTTAGAGAATTATTTCTCTGTCTTGATAGCACATGAGACAATGTCTTCATACCACGAGAAGGATTGTGATACTAATGCTCGACGTAGAAATGGTTTTAACCCATCAAAGAAACGATCAATCTTACTTCTTGGGTTACGTATATAATCTCTAGCATACCTTTCTAACCTTGTAAATTTAGCTTCATACATTGAGACATTCTCATCCTCCTTTTGTCTCAGACTCAGAAATTGCCTTTCCATATTTGCTCGATGGTCACAAGGAAATTATTTTTCTAAAAACATATCTTTGAACTCCCTCCATTCCATATTTGATACTTCATCATCTTCCTTCGTGTTTTGAATCAATGACCACCATTGATCAGCATCTCCAGTGAGGCGGTAAAATGTCATGATAACTTTTTCCCTTTCACTACTTCCCAAAGCCTGAAATATTTTCTCTAGGGAACTTATCCATTGCTCAGCTACTAAGGGATTTGTACTCCCATTGAACATTGGTGGTTGTTGGCTCATGAAGCGATCTAACATTGATCCTCCACGCTGCGGATCAGGGTGCTCCATACGGGTAAGGTTATTATTCATAACCTGAGTGAGTTGTCCCAGTATGGTGATAATTTGATCAGCACCAGTTGTATCACCAGCTCCACTATAATTATATTGAACAGGAGGGAAATCCCTACATGGAGTGCGTGCATTGATACGGTTTCCATTTCTTCCACTAGGCGCCATTTCTAAACAATGGCATAAAATACATAATTCCATACTTATAAAACACTTAACATAAATTGAACTATTTATGGATATAATCCATAATCATAAAAAATGTTTTCTTTGAGGAAGTATATACTCATAAACCCTTCATAATGATTTTTAAAGAAAATGAGAGTTATCCTAAGCATATCCCCCGAGAGTGTCGTAACCAAGAGTGCAGCAAGGCCCGTTGTCATGCACCAGTTCCCGTTCGAGTCCAGCTCAAAGCGGTGTTTTTGGGTTTTACCCCAAGGTACATCTATGCCAGAGCCGCCTCTACCTGCTCGTATCCAGACAGGGATGTATTTCTCGGAAAACTCACAAAATCTCTACAATACCAAAATTCTATGAAGTTCTTCTATACTAATCCTCAAAGTCCATCTTAAATCTATGTGCTCTAATCAGAGTTTATCTAAATCTAGCTTCCAAGGTTTGTACTAAACTTCCTCTGATACCAACTGTAATGCCCTGACCCTAGTTACCCAGATTCGGTGCATTATTACGTAACATTGGCATGATCACAAGAAAGATCAAGTCTCAAAAGACCGATTAGTTTAGTAGCCTTGGAAACACTAGATACGTTCATAAAGTTTTACATTACATCATAAAAATGAAAACTAAAACAACATAGTCTCCATAGTCCACACTCTTATCCCCTCATACAATCCCTACAGGTCATTCATAAATTACTTCTTCACATCCTGGGAAAAATAAAACATAGAAAAGGGGTGAGCTCAAATGCCCAGTAAGGATAACAATATAGCGGAAACTTTCATAAATAAGAACAAACATTTAAGGCAATGTATAACTAAAACAAAAGCCTTTTAAACTTGAACTTCAACATAGTATGGAAAAAATAAAATGAAATAATTCCATTTACTTATTCACATGGATATTCTACTAATTGAATAATCATATGCAATATCAATAACCACTTTTATAATGATGTAATGCATAATGCCAGACTATCATAACCACATAGCCAAGGCCTCGTGCCAAGACTACAAATAATATTTTGTCAAGGCCTTGTGCCAAGACACTAGTTTGTCTCATGAGACCTACCGATGCATCGAGGAGCTATAGCGGGCTTCACCCATCAGATATTAAGTCCAATGCATTCCCATATGAAAAGGTTTAAACATAACATAAACATTCGTATTAAAACTAGCATAAGAAATGTCAATACTTCATCCATAAACCATGAATGGTATAAAAATAACACATCCACAGTAAAACATATCACAAACCTTCAATACAATATAGAAGTTTTTTATCATAATAAATCAACTTCAAATAAGCTTAAAATCCATCAAAGGATGTTGACATAGATGAAATCGAAACTATTTGAGAGAAATATCCCTTTTTTGAAATCATTTAAAAGTCACATAATTATAAAATAAAACATTTACTTTGAAAATTTTCGTATAAGATTTTAAGGGAATCTTCGAAGATTTTATAACGGTAGAAAATAGCTGCACCCTCCATATAAGTTAAAAAAACATTCTTACCTTAATTTTGTCGAAAAGGTTAAAAAGCACCTTGTTTGGAAAACGACAGAAAGATTCCTTTATAAACCTCTTATAAAAAGTAAAACAAGGGTTTAAATGACTTTAACCCATATTCTTGTAAATATTAAGAATTTTTTGAAATACATTGTTAAGAAACATGGATGTGGATGATAAAGATGTCCCAGTAGATAATTGTGTATAAACAACCTCGAGTAATGAAGAGATTGTGAAATAAACTCTTACCTTGTACTTTACCTTGGTTGGGGTTGGTTAACATCCTGTATAATGGTGAAATAATTGTTATTAAATTATACAAGAATCATATACATTAATATGATATCATATATGATCTTTTAACATTGATTTGTTAATAATATCTTAGTATTATCGTTGTTTCGGGTGTTAACTTACTCGTTTTCTTTTATATGTTTTGTTACGTAAGCCATGTTTGTCATGGATAGGTTGTATCTTATTCATATCAAGAATGATATTAAGTCCTTAAACATTATTATTAATCTTCAAATGAGAATTATACTTGAATGGATACGATGGAGAATGAATCTCATCGCGTTCGTGGAGACGGTAGTCCGTACGTACGCACGAGCGAAAATATCATTCTTTTGATATTAAAATAAAATATAATTGGATGTTATATCATATATACAGAATAATTATAATGTTATATTTATTATTTACATGAATTATACATCATTATTATACCCATCCAAATAATAATTTATTGAATAACAATTACACCACGACGTGGAGACGGTAAGTCGTACGTACGCATGTATGGTGACATGTTATTAAAAGGGTGGATAGAATACTGAATATGGTTGTACCATATTTATAATAACATAAAATTATATATAAGATACTGGATTTATTATTTTATAATGGAAATAACAAAGAAATAAGAAGTGGAAGAAGAAAGGAACTTGAAAAAGGGTGGTAAAATTATTACCTCTTCTTCGGGTTCTTCCTTTTGATTTGATCAAAAGGGATCCTTAGGTTGACTTTCTGACTAAAGTAAGGCCTCTAGGATGAATTGAGGTAAGTTTAGAGATTAATTGGGCAGGGGTTTGCCGAACCAAAAGTCTTTGAATGTGTGAATTAGTGATAAGGGGAGTTCCCTTTTATAAGAGGGGTGAGGGGCACCTTTGGAAAAGCTAGAAATATTATTTTATAATAAATTCATATTCGGTTTATAATGGCTCCAAAGTATATTATTTAAAGTTTAAGGTGTGTATGGGTCGAGAACCACTCAACCAATAGAATTTAGACAGGTTTGGGTCATTATATTAACCTTATCTTTAAGTATTAACTCTTAGTTAATTAGTTTCACTTTTACAATGTCTCTTTGTATTTTTATATTATATGGTTAATAAAATTACTATATACATCCAAGAGACCCCCAAGTGGTCCATTAATGATACACCTATCATGATATAAGTCTCTTGGACAAACCTTAGATTTTTAGGAATTGAATATCAATTAATAATATAATATTTGTTTTAAAAACGCTTTTATGTCAATTTTGACACTATTTGGAAAATTGATTTTTGTGAAAATCATAATAGAATGATTACTTCGAAAAAAGTTTATTAAATCATTACTAACATATAATAGTAACCTAGAAAATTAGTTTAATTCCTAAAAAGTCTCAAATTATATTTATTTGGGTATTTATAATATCAATTATTTTAATTTTTCTCTATTATGGTAATTACTTCATCATCATTGTGTCATAAATAAATTAAATTATTTATTGGATAAAAATTATAAATAAAATATAATTATGTAGGAAATATTTTTATCTTTCTAATTGATATTTTTAATCGAAAATCCAACATATATAACCCTATGTAAAAAATGTTTTACTAAAAGATATATGCTTATGTCATTTTTGTATTTATTTTAACTTAATTAATATAAACTGTCATTATCACTTACAAGTGGCTCCATGGGGTCCACAAATCGACCCAAAGATGCCTATGGTCGTACATGTATCAAAAAATAAGGTTAAGACACATTTTAGGGTAATTTTTTATTATTATAATATTATTTTTTAACCCTTATTTACCGGATTTACCCTTTAACCATGGTAAATAAAATATTTACCGAAGTAATTATTCAAAATGTCTAAAAATAAAAGTTACCTATTTACACAATTTTAACATCCTGATTCCAAATATGGAATCCATTTTTCCAAATTCAAAACGCATAAGTGCCATAAATTAATTTAAAATTATTTCCCGTTGTTAAAACAAAAAACGTGTTTTTAAGAGATAATAACTATCAAAAGATTGACACATGTTTATGTCTGGTTTAATTGTAAAATTATGTACAATGAACAACATTTTATTAAATGGTAAAAATATATTCTAAATATTTTGTAAAACCACTCAAATTGATAATTTATCAATATAAATTATTTCGATTAAAAAAGTTGTTTCTAATTAAAATTTAGTAATTTTCACTATTCATCAAAATATAAATGTTATCCGAAAAGTTCCAAAATTTCACCCTAGTCTAAATTCAATATTCCAAATCCAAAAATGAATTCCATTTTGAGATATAAATTTATAAAATTTCAAAAAGTAGGTATTACTATTCATAACGGCTAGTTTGATTGGTTGTGGTGTGTTAGAACTCGATGTTGCGTACAACACACGTTATCGCATTATTCAAAGAGAAGTGTACCGTATAAGCTTGGGGTATTACAATGGTGCACTTAGATTTCGGATCCGGAAAACCTTTTATAAGTTATTCCACTTTTTCAGGAAAACCACACTCATGTTCTATTTAATATATTTCTAACATTTATTCCAGGAACACTAGGCCTCAGAATCACACATCATCTCAGCACCTAGTCTCAAAATCAATCCATATGATATTTAAAAATAATACACAGAAAATTTGATTCATTAAGTTCTCTCCACCTTGGGTATTTACATCCTTGGAAATCCAAAACAAGGGATACTCAAAAAGATGTGGGTACTGAGCATGAATCTGAGCCTTCTGCTCCCAAGTGCTCTCCTATAGATTCTCATGCTGCCACCAGACACGCACCAAAGGAATTGATCACCCGCAAAGGATCCTCTCCCACCAATCCTCGATCTCCACTGGGAACCCAACAAAATTTTCTCCATCCTCAATTTCTAGCTCACCCTCATCAATAACATGTGATGGGTCATGCACATACCTCCTCAACTGTGACACATGGAAGAGGTTGTGTACCCTATTTAATTTTAGGGGTAGAGATAAGCACTATGCCACCTCACCAACTCTACACAGTATCTGAAAAGGGCCAATAAACCTCAGAGATAACTTTCCACCCTGACCAAATTTCTGTAACCCACATCTAGGTGAAACCCATAGGAACACGTGGTCTCCTTCCTAGAACTCTAAAGGCCTTCACCTCTTGTCAGCATAAGACTTATGACCGCTATGTGTAGTCTTTATCTACTCCTAGATGATATACACCTTTTCTGTAGTAGCTCGTACCAACTCTAGTCCCATGAGTGCTGACCCTCATGGGTCATTCTAGAAAAACGGTAACCTGTAGGGTCACCTGTACAAAGCCTAAAATGGTGACATACCAATGGTGGAATGGTAGTTGTTTCTATACACAAACTCTACTAGTGGTAGGTGATCCTCCCAAATAAAGCCAAAGTCTAACATGCAAGACCATAGTATGTCCTCTAGAACCTAAATGGTCTTCTCCATATGGTCGTTGGTTTGTGGGTGAAATTCTATTCTCAAGCACAGAAATGTTACAAATGACTCCTACAATCCCTTCTACAAATGGGATGTGAATTGTGCATCACGATCCAAGAAAATAATCGATGGGATCCTTGGAATATAATTATCTACTTCATATAGAGGTTTCTCATGCTCTCTACTGAACTCTACTCTTGGATAGCTAGGAAGTGGGTTGACTCGGTGAGTTGGTCTATGATCACCCAGATGGAATTATGTCCCCTAGATTTACATGGTAAGCCCATCATGAATTACATAGATATCTCATCCCAATTCCATTCTGTAACCTCAAGGGGTTGAGATAAACCCATTGGAACCTATTTCCCAACCTTCACTTAATGAAATGTAAGGTATTGAGAGACAAACTCTGCAACTCCCTTCTTCATTCCTAGCCACAAAAACTGATGTCGGAGAGCCTGGTACATATTTTCCACACTTGGGTGTACCACCAAATGGGATGTATGAAACTACATAAAAACCTCCTCCTACAAAGTCACTGGTACTACTATGAATTATCTAGAAAAAACAGTGTGCTCCCCACCTTTTGAATATCCATCAGAAGCACTCCATATGGACATCTAAGCACATAGGGTCTCGTAGTCGGTATCCCCAAGTTGTGCCTCCCTGACTCATTGGATGAGTGGAGGGGTGAAAACAATCGAATAGAGGTAATATGCTCCATATCTATCCACACAGGATAACTGCAATGAGGACAACTGATATGATGCCTCATTTAGTAACTATGAACTAGATCTCCTACTGAGAGCATCTGCTACCAATTTCCCCTTCCTAGGAGTATAGAAAATATCAAAGTCATATTCCTAGAAAAACTATAGTCATCGCCTCTGTCTCAAGTTAAGATCCTTATGAGAGAAGATATACTTGATACTATTATGATAGGAGTAGATGATAAACCGCTCTCCCATCAGGTAGTGTTGCCACATCTTCAATGTGAATACTACCATTGCTACTCAATATCATGGGTCATGTAGTTCTTCTTATGTGGTATCAATTGGCATGAACCATAGGCAATCACCACTTACCTCTGCATTAGGACACAACCAAGACCAATCCCTAATGAATCATATAACACTACGTACTCGACACCCTCCTTTGGAAATATCAAGATCGGAGTGCTTGTCAAACTCTACCTAAACTGCTGAAAAGACTATTAGAACTTCTCTGTCCATAAAAAATGGTTCCCCTTTTGAGTCAAAGCTATCATGGGTGCTGATATATTGGATAAATAAGGTATGAATCTCTGATAGTATCCTAATATCCCAAGGAATCATGTCACCTCCATCATGATCTTAGGGGGATCCCATGATAACACTGCCTAAACCTTGGTTAGGTCCACTGTCACTCTATCCACTGAGATAACGTGTCTCAAAAAGTGGACCGCCTAAATCTAGAACTGGTACTTCGAGATCTTTCCATAATGCTGGTACTCTCATAGTATGACTAGATTTATCCATAAGTGTCTCAGATGCTCCTCCTTGGACATTGAGTATACAAGGATATCATCGATGAAGACCACCATGAACCGGTCTATGTAAGGCTAAAAGATCCAGTTCATGAGTCCCATGAAAACTGCTAGGAAATTCGTCATGCCAAATGGAATCACCAAGTACTCATAGTAACCATAACATCATATGAAAGTCGTCTTCATTATATCATCATCTTGTACTCACAACTGGTGATAGCCTGATCGAAGTTCAACCTTCGATAACAATAACACCCCTCTCAACTAATCAAAGAGGTCATTGATCCCCGCTAATGGATACTAGTTCCTCACAGTCACTTAGTTCAAGAACTGGTAGTCCACACACAACCTCAAGCTCTCATCTTCCTTTTTAGAAAACAAAACCAGGGCTTCCCAGAGTGAAACATTGGGTCTCACGAAGCTCTTCCTCTACAAGTCCTCTAACTCCACCCTCATCTCGTGAAGCTCTGTGGGAGGCATCTGATATGATGGTGTAGATATCAGTGTTTTCCTAGAGTATAAATCAATGAATAAATTTATTTCTTAGTTGGGAGGTAAACCTAGAACATCTTCAGGAAAGACATCCATGTACTCTACCACTATTATAGAAAATTGGAAACTCAAAACATCCACTACACCAAGGGTCAGTCTAGAAAACTGATGAGAAATTGGTTGCACCCTCCTATGAATGAGTTTATCTTACACTACCTAGGTTTTCTTTTCACCAAAAAAGTAAAACCTCATTCCATCACTACAGACACACCTCCCACTTCTCTTAAAACAGTCAATATGGGCATGGACCATAGATAACCAATTCATACCAAGAATGACGATGTAAGGCCTTGATATCACTACCAAGAGATTCCAACAAAAAAATATTACCTCCAAGAGTCAGGTCACACTGTCGGAATAAGTGTTTGATCTCTTAGTCTTATCCAGTAGAAGTTTCCAAGCATAAGGGTCAAGTTGACAGTATAACTAGAATCTCTAGGTCTCATATAAGATATGTGTAAAAGAAGGAATGACTAGTTCTTGTGTATATCAATACAATAGATAAAGTAGAAAATACACTGATCTTACCTCAAATAAGTCCTAGATCCCCTAGGTTATAAGCATAGACTACATGAAGGTGTCCTCTCCCCTATCCTTTAGCTCCCTGAGCCCGGTGCAGACCACCTGGGGGTGGTGGTGGTAACAAGTTGAAACATAAAACACCTCAATATGCTCTCCTAACTCCTATGCCACATCCTCCACCCTGTGGATCTTCCTGCTCCTATCACTATCTCTACCTAAGTGGTCTATCCACAGTCTCCCTATCGTCATCACAGCAGGTTGGACAATCTTGAGTGATATTTCCCCTGCCATCACATGAATAAAACTACCTCTCTCTAGGATGATTGAACCCACCCTCTGAGCCCTAAACTGTAGATCCTTTATCCAAAGTCCTCCTCTTGAAATTTCTCCCACATCCAGGTCCTTGATACTGATTTTCTCTCCCTACTACCAAGATCTCTACTCTTAAATTCACACTGCTGACTGTCATCAGTTGTATCTGCTCATCCAAGAAGCTTTCAACCACCAAAGCCCGCTCAAGCACCCCAGCATAAGTAGGAATGAATATAGAGATAATGTTGGATCGGATGTCTCTATATAGACCTATCTAAAAGGTATGATCCCTAAATAGCTAATATCAACCCATATTCATCAATTACCTAGAAAGGTTGGTGAACCTCAATGAATCAGCCACTGACATGCTACCCTGCTTGAGATAAAGAAGCTCTTAGATGCACACAACTTTTAGAATAACTGGTGAGAAATCCTCTATGAAGAGGTGTTTGAACTCTATCCATGAAAGAGTCACCTCATCATGAGTCTGGATAGCCAAACTCCACCATATTCTGGTTGAGACATATAGAAGGATCGCCACCAGGACCACTATATAATCTGTGGGTGTACTTACTAGATGGAAAACTCAGATCACCACCTCAAGTTAGTCCCCAGCTGCCTAAGGATCGGGCTCTCCTTAGAACCTGAGGGGTCTCTATCTCTAAAATTTGTGAAGTGTGATCATCCTGGACTCCTCATCCGCTAGTACTATGGGTAACACATGCGACTCTACAAGTGGTTGTATGGCTGGTGCACCACCTGGAGGTAACATTTGGGGAACTGGTCCTTGTATCAAAGCCTCTTTGCTAAGGGGTTCATCCTTGTGATCAGGTTTTTGAATCTTAGATGGTATACATCACGGAGAAATCCTAAAACAAAAAACATGTACCACAATCAATGAGTATATCTAGAGAGCTGACTTAAGAAGGACATGAAAACTACAACTCATTACTTTATGATGCATGTAGAATTATTTTACATGCAACCAATGTTCTCATGTACCGAATCAAAAAGCAGTTTTTCAGAGTCCTGGTGTATGGATATGTCAGCCGCTACACCAACACTAGAGTCTCTGGCCTGAAATCCAAACTCGAAACACTTAACACTATTTCCCTAAACCAATCTCACATATTCCTAGTCATAAAGTAGAATTGAACACATATAATACCACTCTGTCATGACCCATCCCAATGGGGCCCATTTCATGACTCCCAAAGTCCACCTCCAATAGGCCAGGGGCTGGTGAATAGCACTGAGTAGCTATATCACTAATATGGGAGGCATTTTCTATGTACCTGTATGGACTCACACACATCTCCAAGCCCACAAAATGTTAAAATGTAAAACCCACTAAGTAAACAATGCATGCATACCACTATATCCCACAACCAGAGTATGATAGAAATTAAAGTCAGGTCCAAAATACAAGCCCACCAAAAAAAGTATTTAACTACAAGTCCAACCTAAAGGTAAAGGTATTGGGACTGCTTTCTGAAATTCATAGGAACACACCTCAGTTTGTTCGGTCTTACAAAGAACCATCTAGTCTTGGTCTTCCTAGGACTCCATCAAAAGGTCAATCATCTACACAAGACATGACACGAGTGGGAAAACCCCATACAGAGGTGAGTATAATAATACTCATTAGGACACTCTGAATCCATAAATCAATATAACAAAGGAAATATACAATCATTTATACACAAGTATATGTCTATAGAATACATAACAAGAGTATCTAGATATACTCAATCCAAGACACACTGTCTAGAAGTAATCCACATCCACTGTATACCAGTACTAGGAATTCAACTTAAATATTCCACAAAGCACTCGTTTGGGAAAACACACTCCTGAGTCTAATAGAACTAATGATGTTCATCCAAGAGTTATTGCTCATTGGCTCTCTCCAGGAGAGTGATACACTAATAAATCTAAAGTGAGAGATATGATACAAAAGATGAGGATCATAGCCAAGGCCATGGGGTGATACCAATAACTCAATCTGGATTAACCCTCTAAGTATAGGATCAGTGATCACGTTGTGTTGGTCACATCTATACCAATAACTCCACCTATGTCATGAAGAATTAATAGAGGTTCCTGTTTTGGGCCTCTTAGGGGATTCCAACAACTCTATCTAGGAAGTCCTGTTGAAGGGATCATAGTCCTATGAGTAGGAAACGATTCATACCAACCTTCAGAGAAACAAATAAGGGAACGAACCCTAATGAAACATGTCTAGGATATAGAGGAAAAGTGGATCAATGCATGTAGGAAGGGGTACACGACATGTAGTAGGTTCGCACATCGTGTCCCTTGACCCCGGGTACTGCCCGTGTACAATGGCCCATGTCATTCAAACTGTGTTGTGTAAAAGAGGGGTACACGGCATGTTGAATGTGTCACACACTGTGTGCTTACATATAGGGTCCGCCCATGTACTCTGGACATGTTCTAGTACACGGTGTTAGCCAGTGTGTCTATGCCCATGTACCAGTACATGGGGTAGTATGTGTAACCGGTTCAGGCCATGCCGTTTTGGGGATTACACGCCATGTAGTAAACCCATGTACTCCACCCCATATCTGCATACTTACCATGTACACTCTGAGTTTTTTAATGATGAACACACACTGTGTAGCCGAAACTACACACCCTTTGTATCAGGTTTTCTAAAAACCCGTCTTCTCCCCCCCCCCCCCGCTCGCCTCAGCCAATCGTCTGGGTTTCAGTCTGGTGATTTTTTTGCCTCAAAAATCCATATCCAAGGTTGTTTCACCACCATAACACTAAATATATGGGATTAATACCTTAAAATAGCTCAAAAAACATGATCATAGGTGTTCTTCATCATTTTTAGAGAATTCAGATTCAGCACCCACTGTCATTCAATCGGTCGTCGCACTCACCATCACACCCCCATTGAATCGTCCTGATGCAAGATCTTCAGTTTCGGATCATTATTATAATAATGTAACACCCCAATATTTCATAGTACGTTATCTCTTTAAAGTTATTCAATAGCCTTTGCTACACACAACACCGAGTTCAAACGCACCACGACTTACCAAACTGACCATTTAAAAAGCAGTTATGAATATTATTAACTTCATTTTGAATTTTATATACTCCATATAATTTTAACATCTATATTATGTGTTTTTTAGACATAATATAAGAAAAAATCCAATTTTTCAGATAAAATAAGTATTTTTCAAAAAATGCAATTTTACCGCCTTTTAATGGCGAACCCTTTTTAAATCCAATATTTGAAACTATTATATATTCAATTTGACAAAATATATTTCTTCTTTATAATCGGGACATAAAAATTTATTTTGGATAAATTTTTGGTACTTTTCTGATAACTTTCATATTTTGATGAATAGTGAAAAATACTAAATTTTAATTGAAAACAACTTTTTAAATAAAAATAATTTATAGTGTTAAATTATACATTTAACTGGTTTTAAAGTATAATTAGATTATATTTATATCATTTAATATAATTTAGGTCATTGTAAGTAATTTCACATTTAAATTGGACATAAACACATGTTAATCTTTTGATAATTTTTACTTCTTAAAAACTCATTTTCTGGTTTTGACAACGGGAATTAATTTTAAATTAATTAATGAAACTTCTATGTTTTGAATTTGGTAAAATAGACATCATTTTTGAATTTGTAATATCAAAATTATCTTTGGGTAAAGTTTTGGTACTTTTCTGAAAACATTCAATTTTTTATGAATAGTGAAAAACACTACATTATAGATAAAAAATGACTTTTTCATTTAAATAATTATTTTTAATTAAAAATTTATCTTAAATTAAAAATATATATGTTATACATATAGTATACCAATTTAATTAATTAGAGTCATTTTATAATAAGATTAGACATATAAAATTTTATCGAACTTTTTTAACGTCTTTTACCCACCTTCTAGGCACATTTGAAAATTTGTATAAAACATAATTTTATGGCTTTTTTGAATTGAATTTAAAAAATCCGAGAGAAATGGTTGACATAAATAAGTAAAATTTGGTTCAATAGGATGAAAATAATTTTTGGTGAATAGTAACTTTTGAATTGTATTTACCACGGTTAAAATTAAATAGGGTAATTTAATGTAAAAATGATGTTATAATTACCCTAACACATGTCCTAATTATATTGGATAAGTGTTTTTCAACCAAAATCAACCTTATAAATAAAATAGGATCATCTTTTATCCACTTGGATTAGATTAGGACATTTATTATTATTTTATTTAAAAAAGAGTTAAAAGTGTTAAATTCAAAGTTTAATAACTAAAAAAGATTTAATATAGGGTTATACATAAGATAAATTAGACTATAAATATTAATTAGAAATATTAAAATATTTACTACATCATATTATTTTATTTATTATTTTTATATATTAAATAATTAAATTTATTTATGATACAATGATGATGCAATAATTACCATATTAATGAAATATTAAAATAATTGATATTATAAATATCAAAATAAATGTAAATTGAAACTTTTGATGAATTACACAAAATTTATAGGTTAATATGAAATTTTATGGTTTATTTAATGTATTTTTTTCAAATTAATAAAGTTTTTTTGACTTTCACAAATACCAAATACTAAATAGTGTCAAAATTGACATAAATGAGTATTTAAAAAAATACTATATTATTAAATGATATAATATTTATAAAAATATAAGGTTCTGCAAAAGGAATTATATAATGATATATATGTCATTAAGGAATCACTTGAGCTTCTATTGACTTTTTATAGTAAGTTTATTAACCATGTAATATAAAAATACAAAAATACATTCTAAAAGTTAAACTATTTAACTAAGAGTTAAATCTAAAATATAAGGTTAATATGGTGACCTAAACTTCTATAAAACCTATTGGTAGAGATATTTGAAACCAGTCCCCACCATATCCTTGAAATAAATCATTTTGGATCCATTATAAACTGAAACTAATTTTATAATAAAATAAAATTTCAAACTTTTTCTAAAGTGACCCTCACCTCTCTTATAAAAAGGTACTTCCCCTCTTCTCAAAATCACACATCCAAATCCATTTGGGTCAGCCAAACCCTACTTAAATATCCTCCCAAGTACCCTCAATTAAATATAGAGTCCTTACTTTGATCATAAATCCAATCTAATGAGCCCTTTGGATCAAATCAAAAAGGAAGCACCTGAAGAAGAGGTAATAATTTCATCACCTCTTTCAAAAAAAATTTCTTCTTCCACTTCCTCTTTCTTTGTTGTTTCCATACCAAAATAATAAATCCATTAACTTCTACATATTTTGATGTTATTATAAATATGGTAAAAATATATTCATTATTTTATCCATCCTATGAATGACAAAGTCACCATACGTGTGTACGTACGGCTTACCATCTCCACGTCGTGGTGTAGTTTGTTATTCAACACTTCATTATTTGGATGGGTATAATAATGAGTATAATTTATGTGAATAATAAATATAACATGCTAATGATTCTATATATATATAATATAACATCCAATTACATAAAATTTAACCATCAAAAGAAATATAGCATCGCTCGTGCGACGTAGGGCTTACTGTCTCCACGACGTGATGAGATTCATTTCCACGTTCACCATTCAACAATGATTATAAATATATATATTATTAATAAGTATGTAATATATGAAATAATAATGATACTAGAAAATATATATATATATATATATATATATGTATGTATTTACATATATCTCATTCACTTACTTATGTTCAATACGATATGAAAACAAAAACGGCGTTTATGCGTACGTACGGCATGCCATCTCCATAAACAGTGTTTTCCATTTCATATATCTATATATTATACATACTTATATTCTGAATATATATGATACTTAAATAATTTTTTATATTCTAGAATCAATTAAATCATGATATAAGTCATACGATCAAGAATAACAAGTTAAAACACGTATGATAAAGAAAGAAATTATTACCTGAAATGTTATTTTAACATAGAAATTATTATCAAATGGGTAGTATAAATCCCTAAATTAATCAAGTATGATATCATAAATATTAATATGTTTCTTTTATAATTTAATAACATACTATTTTCATTATAAAAGATGTTAAATGTACCCTTGACCAAAGGAAAGTACAAGGTAAGGGTTAATTCCTCAATCTCTTTATTATTCGAGATTGTTTATGTGTAAGTATTTACTGGGAAATTTTTATCATACATGTCTATGTTTCATAAAAATGTTTTCAAAATGAATATTTTAAGGTTTTATGGAAGGGTCTCTTTTTCAATATCAGCATTTTAAATGTTTTAATGATTTATTTTTCTAAATCTTTTTAATTAATGTCCATGTTTTAAAAATGATTTTAAGGATTTATTTATATAGACATGATTGTTTTAAAATGTTAATTTCTTTAAAAAGTTTCAAAGTGGTATGGGACACTTTGATTCAAAAATATCTTTTAAATGACTTCCTTTATAAATGCATGACTTTTAAATGATTTCACAAAAAGAGATATTTCTCTCAAAGAGTTTTACTAATCATTTTCAACTATGTCAACATCCTTTACTGGATATTATTCTTGATTACAGTTGATTTATTATAATAAAATCTTTCATATTATATTGAATGAGTTATGATATGTTTGACTGTGGATGTTCTATTTTTATACCATTCATGGTTTATGGTTAAAGTATTGACATTTCGTATGCAAGTTTTAATATGAATGTTTATGTTATGTTTCAATATTTTCATATGAGGAATGCATTAGACTTAGTAAGTGATGGGTGTAGCCCACTATATCTCCTTGATGCATCGGTAGGTCTTATGAGACAAGTTAGTTTCTTGGAATAAGGCCTTGACAAAAATATTATTTTTAGTCTTGGCACGAGGCCTTGACTATGTGGTTATGATGTCTGGCATTATGCATTTCATCATTATGAAATTAGCTATTGATATTACATGTGATTATTCGACTAGTAGAATATCCATGTGAATAATTAAATGGAATTATTTGATTTATCTTTTCCATATTATGCTGAAGTTTATGTTTAAAAGGCTTGTGTTTTAGTCTTATACGTTTCCTTAAATGTTTATTATTATTTATGATAGTTTCTGATATATTTTTATCCTTTTTGAACATCTGACCTCACTCCTTTCTTATGTTTTATTTTTCCTAGGATGTGAAGAAGTGTATTATGATTTATATATAGGGTTATGCTAGGGGAATAATGTCATTCTCAAAGGATTATTTATGTTGTGTCTTATTTTATAAATTATAATGTAACGTTCATATATGTAATATATTTTCCAATACTACTAAACCAATCAGTCCTTTGGGACTTGATTCCTTGTAATCATGCCAATGTATTAAAATAATGCACTAAATCTGGGTCATTGGGGTCAGGGCATTACAGTTGGTATCAGAGGAATTTTAGAAACAACCTTGGAAATAGATTTAGATAAACTCTGATTTTGAAACATTACCTTAAGATAGACTTTAATAATTAGTATAGAAGAACTTCCTAGAATTTTGGTAATGTAGAGATTTTTTGAATTCTCCAAGCAATACATCCCTATCTGCATACAAGAAGGTATAGGCAGCTCTGGCACAGATATATCTAGGGGTAAAACCCAAAAACACCGCTTTGAGCTAGACTCAAATGGAAACGGGTGCACGAAAATAGGCCTTGTTGCACTCTTCGTATTGACACTCCTAGGGGATATGCTTAGGATAATTAAAATTTTATTTACAAACCATTATGAAGGATTTATGAGTAAATACTTTCTCAGAGGAAACATTTTTATGATTATGGATTATATGCATAAACTTTTCAATTTACATTAGGTATTTTACAAGTTTGGAATTATGCATTGTGATTCATAAACTAACCTAGTGTATGCCATTGTTTAGAAATGGTGCCCAGTAGAAGGAATGAGAACTCCAAAAATACGCATGATCCAAAGAGTGAGAAGGATCATATCTTTCATGGTCTTAATCCAACATTTATAAGGGAAATATTCTCCCACGTATTCTCAACATATGGATAAATAGTAGCATGTGTTAATAAGATAAGTAAAGAATTCTCTGAGTTTTAGGGCTTTGAAGGGAAGTCGAGAAGAAAAGGATGGTAGAGAGAAAGATGGATAAAGGGAAGAAGGGAAAGAAGGATTTTCTCACATGTGATAACTATAGAAAGAATCACCTTGGTAAATTCTTGAAGGGAATGGGAGTTTGTTATAAGTTTGGAGAAAAAGGACACCAAGTAAGTGATTTCAAGGGTAAGAAAAAGGTTTCAAATGTACAATGATTCATCTGCAAGGAGTTGGGACACTACGCGAATCAATGTCCCAATCATCAGAGTATACCCCAAATGATGCTATTGGATAATAATAAAGTTATGATACTACCGCAGATGAAGAGGAATAATAAGTGTTATTCTATTTTTATTAATGAATTATGTCATTTTATTGTTGTATCAATGATGTACTAGTTATATTAATTATGGAAATAAATAAGGATTGTACTGCAGTACTATTTCATTAAGGATTTGAGATTATATAGTACTATGAAAAGTGACTCAATAGAAAGTTAAACTTTTTATAAAATATATGGTTTAAGGAAAGATAAACCTTAATATGGTCCTAATACTGAGGTAGGGATTTTGGAATAAGAGATGGTTGATTTGGATAAATTATATTGGATATTCTTGACTACCTTGGAACTGATTAATGGTTTGTTTATTCCATCATTGTTGGAGTTTTCAAAAAATTTGGATATAAGGAATATATCTAGTATTCTATAAGGAATAAGGGAGAATGAATGTAATCAATAAGGTTTTGTGGTAATTCAGGGTGTTACCATGCTTTAAGAGAATACATTATGAAGGTACTCATATGTTATTATGTGGAAAAAAGAGATCTTTATTATGTTATGTTGACCTTCCTAATAAATTTTTGGACTATGAGTTTAGACATAAGTATTTTGGATAATTCTAAAGGTTAGAATGGATTGAGTTGGACATTGGATACTATGGTTTAAGGTTAAAACATTTCTTAATATTATTTTTGGATTTTTTTATAAAAAGGACAACCCGAAGGTCGTGAGACAACCCATCACGTCTGGCAAGGCCGCGAGACTTGGACCCGCAACTGAAGGATGACAAGGGTGCATCACCTACCACTGTACTATGAGATGTCCTAGTTTGTATAATTTAGTTTTTTTAAAATGATATTATAGATTAATTATAAATTCATTTTCCTGAAACTCTATATATTTAGGATAAATAGAATATTTTTGAGTTCTATTATCTTTTGGAGTGAAAGATGAGTTTGTGGTAGAAATTAGTTAAAGTATGGAACTCTACTTGTCAAGTATTTTTTCTTATTCTATAAAGGAATTAATTATTAAACTTTAGGGAAAGGATATTAAACCAAAAATTTGTTATAATAATACCTTATGTTTTGATGAACCAATAATATTTTAAGTCATCATAGATTTATGGCTTTGAGGCCCTCAATTTTCTATTTATTGTTCACATGTTTGTGATTGATAACCTCAATCACTCCCTGTAAATATTTACATTTTTCCTCCAATTATGTGTCTCAAATTTCCACCAATGTTTTTTTATTCGAAATCATAATTTGGTGGTGAATTTTTTCATTTACCTTTCCCTCTTATTAAGACTAAATTTTAGTAACCCTATTTCCGATGTGGGTTTTCTACAAAGGTATTTTCTATTTTCAACATTTTATTTTTGATGAAAAATTTCAAATTGAGAGGATTATATATATTGAAGGAGGGTAGAATGTAACACCCCAAGATTTCATAGTACGTTATCTCTTCAAAGTAATTCAATAACTTGGCTACACGCAACACCGAGTTCGAGCGCACCACGACTTACCAAACTAGTCGTTTAAAAAGCGGTTATGAATATTATTAACTGTATTTTGAATTTTATATACTCTATATAATTTCAACATCCATATTATGTTTTTTTTAGACATAATATAAGAACAAATCCAATTTTTCAGATAAAAGAAGTATTTTTCAAAAAATACAATTTTACCGCCTTTTAATAGTGAACCCTTTTTAAATCCAATATTTAACACTTTTATATATTCAATTTGAAAAAATAAACTTTTTCTTTAGAATCGGGACATAAAAATTTAGTTTGGTAAATTTTTGGTACTTCTTTGATAACTTTCATATTTTGATGAATAGTGAAAAATACTAAATTTTAATTGAAAACAACTTTTTTAATCAAAATAATTTATTGTGTTAGATTATAAATTTAAGTGGTTTTAAAGTATAATTAGATTATATTTTTATCATTTAATATAATTTATTTCATTGTATGTAATTTCACATTTAAATTGGACATAAACACATGTCAATCTTTTAGTAGTTTTTACTTCTTAAAAACCCGCTTTCTGGTTTTGACAACGAGAATTAATTAAAAATTAATTAATGCAACATCTATGTTTTGAATTTGTTAAAATAGAAATAATTTTTGAATTTGGAATATTAAAATTATCTTTGGGTGAATTTTTTGTATTTTTCTGAAACATTCAATTTTTGATAAATAGTGAAAAACACTACATTGTAGATAAAAATCAACTTTTTCATTTAAATGATTATTTTTAATTAAATTTTTATATTAAATTAAAAAATAAATATGTTATACATATATTAGTCCAATTTTATTCATTGGATTAATTTTATAATAATATTAGACATATAAAATTTTATTTAACATTTTTAATGTCTTTTACCCACCTTCTAGGCACATTTGAAAATTTGCATAAAATGTAATTTTACTGCTTCTGTGAATTGAGTTTCAAAAATCCAAGAGACACAGTTGACATTAGTAAGTAAAATGTGGTTCAATATGATGAAAATAATTTTTGGTGAATAGTAACTTTTGAATTTTATTTACCGCGGTTAAAAGTAAATAGGGTAATTAAAGGTAAAAATGATATTATAATTACCCTAACACATGTCCTAATTCTATTGGATAAGTGTTTTTTGACCAAAATCAACCTTAGGAATAAAATATAATCCTCTTTTATCCACTTGTATTAGATTAGTACATTTATTATTATTTTATTTAAAGAAGAGTTAAAAGTGTTAACTTCAAAGTTTAATAACTAAACCATTTTTAATAAAGGGTTATACATAAGATAAATTCAACTCTAAATATTCATTAAAAAGATTAAAATATTTCCTACATCATGGTATTTTATTTATAATGTTTAGACATTAAATAATTAAATTTATTTATGACACAATGATGATGGAGTAATTACCTTATTTATGGCACCTGCCATCGGGACAAGCCTGTGAATGCACGGGAATGCCTAGCTGAACAGCCATGCGAAGGTGGAGAGCTGATTTCACGATGAAGATTCTGGGGAGGAGCAGTTCCAAGTAGTTAGTCTGGGTTGTATGTAATTTTTGAAGCCTACGGGCAAATGAATTCCTCTAAGGCCTACGGGTCATGTAATACTTACGCCTACGGGCCTTGTAAGGGTTCCACCTCACCCCTTGAAAGGTGGATTATCAAAAAAATTAATAAAAATGAAGGCCTTCAGGCCATTGGAGAGGGTTGATTTAATGTATTTTTTAATTAATAATGTTTTTTTACTCTCACAAAAACCAAATACTAAATAGTTTCAAAATTGACATAAATGAGTATTTAAAACAAATACTATATTATTAAATGATATAATATTTTTAAAAATATAAGGTTCAGACAAAGGACTTATATAATGATATATATTCCTTTAATGAACCACTTGAGTTTCTCTTTCAATTTTATAGTAAGTTTATTAACCATGTAATATAAAAATACAAGAAGATATTTTAAAAGTTAAACTATTTAACTAAGAGTTAAATATAAAAGATATGGTTAATATGGTGACCTAAACTTGTATAAAACCTATTGGTTGAGAGTTTTTTTACCCAGTCCCGCCTTAGCATCAAAATAAATCCTTTTGGATCCATTATACACTGAAAATGATTTTATAATAAAATAATATTTTAAGTTTTTTGGCCCTCACCTCTCTTATAAAAAGGTACTTCCTGTTCTCTCAAAATCACAACTCCAAAGCCATTTGGCTCAGCAAACCCCTTCTCAAATATCCTCCCAACTACCCTCACTTAAACCTAGAGGCATTACTTTGATCATAAATCCAACTTAAGGATCCCTTTTGATGAAATCAAAAATGAATCACCTGAAGAAGAGGTAATGATTTCATCACCTCTTTCAAAGTTATTTTCTTCTTCCACTTCTGATTTATTTGTTGTTTACATACCAAAATAATAAATCCAATACCTTCTACATACTATGATGTTATTATAAATATTTTACAACCATATTTATTATTTTATCCATCCTATGAATGACAAAGTCACCATACGTGCGTACGTACGGCTTACCGTCTCCACATCGTGGCGTAGTTTGTTATTAAACACTTCATTATTTGGATGGGTATAATAATGAGTATAATTGATGTAAATAATAAATATAACATGTTAATTATTCTTTATATATAATATACCATCAAATTATATACTATTTTACCATGAATAGAAATATATTATCGCTCGAACGTACGTACGGATTACCGTCTCCACGACGTGATGAGATTCATTTCCACATTCACCATTCAATGATTATTATAAATATATATATTATTAATAAGTATGTAATATATGACATAATAGTTCTACTAGAAATATATATATATATGTATGTATGTATTTACATATATCTCATTCCCTTACTTTCGTTCAATACGATATGAAAATGGAAACGGCGTTTATGCGTATGTACGACCTACTGTCTCCATAAACAGTGTTTTCCATTTCATATATCTATCTATTATTCATACTTATATTCTGAATATATATGATACATAAACAATTTTTTATATTCTGGAATCAATTAAATCATGATATAAGTCATACGATCAAGAATAACAAGTTAAAACATGTATGATAAATAAAGCGATTATTACACGAAATGTTATTTTAACATAGAAATTATTATTAAATGGGTAGTATAAATCAATAAATGAATCAATTATGATATCAGAAATATTAATATAGTTCTTTTATAAATTAATAACATACTATGGTCTTTATATAGGAGGTTAAACGTACCCTCGACCAAAGGAAAGTACAAGGTAAGGGTTAATTCCTCAATCTCGTTGTTATCTGAGATTGTTTATGTGTAAGTATTTACTGGGAAATTTTTAGATTCCATGTCCATATTTTATAAAAATGTTTTCAAATGAATATTTTAAGGTTTTGTGGAAGTTACTCTTTAGCAATATCATCATTTTAAATGTTTTAATAATTTATTTTTCTAAATCTTTTTAATTAATGTCCATGTTTTAAAAATGATTTTAAGGATTTATTTATATGGACATGATTGTTTTAAAATGTTAATTCCTTTCAAAAGTTTCAAAGTGGTATGGGACACTTTGATTCAAAAATATATTTTAAATTACTTCCTTTATAAATGCGTGACTTTTAAATGATTTCCCAAAAAGGGATATTTCTCTCAAAGAGTTTTACTAATCATTTTCAATTATGTCAACATCCTTTACTGGATATTATTCTTGATTGAGGTTGATTTATTATAATACAATATTCCATATTGTATTGAATGAGTTATGATATGTTTGACTATGGATGTGCTATTTTTATACCATTCATGGTTTATGGTTAAAGTATTGACATTTTGTATGCTAGTTTTAATACAAATGTTTATGTTATGTTTCAATATTTTCATATGAGGAATGAATTGGACTTAATAAGTGAAGGGTGGAGCCCGCTATAGTTCCTTGATGTATCAGTAGGTCTCATGAGACAAATTAGTGTCTTGGCACAGGCTCTTGACAAAAATTTTATTTGTAGTCTTAGCACGAGGCCTTGACTATGTGGTTATGATGTCCGGAATTATGCATTCCATCATTATAAAATTAGTTATTGATATTACATGTGATTATTCAACTAGTAAAATATCCGTGTGAATAAGTAAATGGAATTATTTTATTTATCTTTTCCATATTATGTTGAATTTTATGTTTAAAAGTCTTGTGTTTTAGTCTTATACATTGTCTTAAATGTTTATACTTATTTATGATAGTTTCTGCTATATTGTTATCCTTACTAAGCATCTGAGCTCACCCCTTTCTTATGTTTTATTTTTTCGATGATGTGAAGAAGTGTATTATGATTGATATTCAGGGTTATTCTAGGGTAATAATGGTGTTCTCAAAGGATTATTTACGTTGTGTTTTATTTTAGAAATTGTAATGTAACGTTCATATATGTAATCTATTTTCCAAGAATGATAAACTGATCGGTCCTTCGGGACTTAATTCCTTGAAATCATTCCAATGTATTAAAATAATGTACCAAATCTGGGTAACTATGTTCCGGGAATTAAAAATAATATAAGTCACAATAATTGATTTTTCAAATTTGGGGGAAAAATGAAAAATGCACACGAAGAACGCAAGAAATTTGGGGAGAAAAATGCACAATGAAAAAACCCAAGGAACAAACCTCAGTCATTGTTCGTTCAGGCCTTAATCCATTACCATAAGAACAAAAAACAAATCAAGAACAAATATTTAGAATCAAATCCTAAAAAAAGCCATAAAAATATCCCATCCCGCAAGTACGAATGATCTGTGAGCTAATCTATTCATGGATTAGTCTATATTCATCATAAGAATCAAAAATAGGGAAAATAATCGAAATAATGCATCTTACCTAGATTTTTATCCCTATCTAATGAATAATTTTCATCATGTCATCGTCGGTGGTGAGATCTGTCAAGATCGGTGTTCGTTGATTTCTGATTCAAAGATCCGTCATCACCTACTCGAGAGAATTCTCTAAATATCCTCTCAAAGGTTCTATAAGGGATCTAGGATTATGAGGAAAACCCTAGGATTTTTTCATAGCAGCCTATTTAAA
Organism: Viscum album; assembly: GCA_963277665.1. Taxonomy (NCBI): domain Eukaryota; kingdom Viridiplantae; phylum Streptophyta; class Magnoliopsida; order Santalales; family Viscaceae; genus Viscum; species Viscum album. The sequence continues at coordinate 567,376,612 of OY728131.1, forward strand.
TACTAAACAGTTGTTTCATCAATGAAAATTAGTTTAAAATAATTTTAATAAATTATTTATTCATTTTATGCCCACAAAAAAATTTCCACAGTTGACTCATGCTTGCACCTAGGGTAAAACTATTGTTCTAAACAGAACAATGCAGTCATATTTCTAATTAAAGCATCCATTTAGATTTTATTATACTTTTTAAGTAAAATCATGCATGTGTATTATTTAATATATTTAATATATTTTGAACATTTATTCTGGGCACACTGGGCCTCAGAATCACGCGTCGTCTTAGCTCTTGGTCTTGAAATCAATTCATATAATATTTAAAAATAATACATGGAAAATCTAAGTCATTATAGTTATAGTTTAAGTGATATTTGTGAGTAGTAATATTCCTCTAAGATAATATAAAATTTGATGAGGAGGGTTTCCTTAGAGTGGTGGGCTGAAAAATCTCCCTTAATAGATGTGATATGGGACCTGGGTGTGATTTGTGGGTTTTTTACCATGCATAGCTTTGGGATATTGAGGTACTTATAGAAATATATCTTGAGAGGTTATATATATAGTGGTACTAGGAGTGTTGAGTATTTTCCATAGGTTTTGGACTAGCACTTAAGGTCTATGTTGGAGGAGCCTTCAGGTAGTGTTGTCATTGATGGGTAACAGACACAAGTTAGTATCGATGAATTGAGACTGTGATAGGTCTAAAGGACCCAATGAACATACTATTAGGTGATATGAGATTTTTTCATGGAGATGGTCTAGATATGATTGAATAACACCATAGTGATGAGGTGGTGATCTTATGTAATTTGTTACAGCTATATTTTTTGTTGCATGTCAGTGCTAGTGATTGAGATTAGTGATGCACCTAATGGAGGATAGGATCCTGATTCATAGACCTTTCATGAATGTGATGGTGCCGAATGGAATTTCATGGGAGATAAATAGTCTTTATGTGTTTGATGTACATTTCCCTAAGAGGCTTGGGTTGATAATTTTTATTTGAATTTGTTTGGGTCGTGGTGTTGGACCTTGCTATGAGTTGTATTGGATTGTGACAATGTATCACCCATGAGGAGTTGGGTTGTGATGTTAGGAAAGATGTGGATGATGGATCATTCCTTGAGTGATAAATTATTGGTTCAAGATGTGGATGTATGATTTTTTCCTATTCCCTCATGCAATGGGTTAAGGTTTGGACAAAATCCTACCCTTCGTCTTTAGGTACAGGATTAAAATTAGGTATGATGGAATGATGTGATGAGTGGAATTCAAGAATGGTACTAATGTAGGTATTGATAGGGGTCATTTTGGACTTGTTATTACATGGAGACCCTATGTGTAGGGAGTCATGGTGGGATGGTAATCACATGATATCCACATGATTTCATAACATATTTAATTTTCATTATGAATACATATATATGATGGATTATACTAGGGTCACTTGGTGAGACCCTATGATATGTATTTCTATCACCCTAAATATGAACTCTGATACACATGTAGACCTTTTTTATTCTTTTTAGGTTAGAGCATAGGAAGTGCAGTGGATCGAGCAATATATGCTCCAGGGTTTTTGGAGACTAAGTTGTGTTGAGTCTGGAGGATGGTAGTAGGGACATTTTTTGTTTGTTTGATTTTAGTATTTTGGTTTATTTTTTATTCGTGATCAGCCTAGTGTGAAATAAATAGAATTATTATTGTATGACATCATTAAATTTTGATATAGAAATATTTTCTTATTTATACATGCTCTAATTTTTATGGATGTGTATGATGTTTGGTTATTTTCTATTTTTTGTTCCACACTAATTATAGGTAATTTTTTCCATGTTGTATGGATTAGGTCCTCTCCACTAGTCATAACCCTTTGGAATATAGGGAGACATGCTTGAGGCCATGTGGATCTCTGGATTATATAGTGGATTTGTGTTGAGATTTCATAATTATTTACATATGAATCAAGAGTAAGTACTCAAGAGTGAAAGAATGATAAGGTCTAGTCTTACCAATTATGTTTTAGCTTTCCATAAAACAAAATTCAAATTTTCAAAGAGAAATCATGATAGCATGAAATAAGTATGAACCAAATATAAATTTCCTAACATATATTAATTCCAAATTCAAGTAAACATTTGAGTTACTTTATCAAAATAATGTTTTTTGGAATTACCCAAAGCTATCATAAACTTATACCTATTTGAATACCAAAGATATTAGAATATTTATACTACTCCCAAACACAAAACTCTACAAATTAAATCATGTAAAAATATAAAGATCATATGGTCAGACCTTATGTTCATCGAATCTATATTCCTAACAAGAATGCATACCTCATAGAAATTACACAAGAATTAAAGAATTAATATAAATATAAACAATTTTTTCATAGAAAAATGATATTCCATCAAGTGAAAAAATTAATATAAAAATATAAAAATATAGAATAGAAAATAAAAAAATAAAACCATGGAAAAATTAATATGCTCAAATTAAACATTCATGTAAATAGTAAGGACATTGTCAAATCCAATTTTCACAATGTTTGAAATCAAGTATTCAAAGAAAAAAAGTATAAAACATTTTCATTATGTAGGTTCGTATGAAATATTCTTTGAAATAAATTTTAAAATATTATATGAAAATATGATTTAATTTTATCCATTAATATTTTTAAAAATATATGTTCAACATTATTATTATTAGTTTTGAAAACAAGTGGAAAGTATGTTCCAAGCATACCCAAAAAAAACCATCCAATGAGTTGAGATCACTTTTCATAACCATTTATAAGAATTTTATACTCAAATAACCACTAAATAACATATATTAACCCTTATGTAAAATTATACCACTAAATAATTCAAACCAAAAAATCACCATGAATCAAGATGGGTTCAACTCAAAGAAACCCTAGTCATATAACTTATAAAAACTCATCAAATTATATGGAATACAAATTCCCTATCTTAACCTTCCATCCTTAAAGTTTGTCCCAAAATCATAAAATATCTAAATAAAAACAAAATCCATCCACTTTACAAAAAAAATGAACATCATAGAAACAGACCTCCATGACCATATCTATCCAAAACAAGAAGATAACCCTTCATTTCAGATGAATTCTGAAATGATGGGTTAAATTCACCATATAATCCCTTAACCTAGTAATATAAATCATAAGAGAGGGATAAAATAGGAGAGAAAGGGATGGATAAGGAGTATTTCCTTTAATTGAGAAATAAAAAACCACCTTGGATCACCCTTGAATCATGAGGAAAAAGGAGAGAAAGTGGGATTCCATGATAATCATGCTATAAGTCTCTCAACTACTATGTAGAAATGAGTTTCAAAGGAACAAAAATTTGGGATAAAATTATTTTAGGTGGAAAATATCAAGGATACTTCCATTAAAAAACTATTAAAGACTATCAAGAACTCAATATGAGTTACCACATACCCGATGGTTCCCCGAAACCAATTCCATTTTAGCTCACCTCTATGGGTACCTAATACCCATAAATGGGTACTCAGTGCCATCTATATTTTTAAAATATAGTTGATACCAACTACAATCCTTACTCAAACCCCAAAAAACCAACAATGCCTAAAATCATATGTAATAACACTTTAAATTCCATTAACCAACTCCAAAATTCATATTTGAATCCCAATGAAGAAAATATAACCTATTTTTAAGACCAAAAATTCATACAATCACACATTTTAATAGCATGAGATCCCACCATTAAACCAAATTCATATTTAATTTAATCTACAAGGACTAGGGTCACTACACCAATGATGTTGATATGATTTCATTGGTTCGTAAAGATAAATGACTATAATGATCTGGGAAAAACTATCATGCATTGCATGATGTGGGCGTATTAATAACCTATAATCACTATAAAAAGAATGTAATATTTATCATATTGATTAAAATTATTTTTTTTCAATAAATTTTTAGATATATCCAAGGTATGAATATGTAATCTACTGGATTGAGGGATAAAGTATACAAAAAGTAGTTCTTTACATGAGGTAAATATTCCATGATTTAACAATCAAAGTGACTATCCATAGTTATTTGATTAGTTATTATCATATGAAATTTATGTATTATAAAACCTTTACATATGTAAATGTTTATATTAAGGATTGTTTTAAATATTTTCCCATTGATATTTATTTATAAGTTTCATAGTAAAAGTATATGATATCTCATTTCCCTATAAAGAAATTTCCTTTGAAATAAAAACCATAAGAGAGGATGAGAGTTTTTTATAATAATTTAAAGAAGAGAAGATATTATGTTGATAAATTGTTTCAATATTTTATAATTTTAATTATTTGTTAGACTAATCAAATAAAAGTCTAAATTGTTATGTAATTTTTTATTATAGTCTATTATGAAATAATTAATGATGATATTTCACATGATCATATGTTCTTGGATGTGACACCTTGAGTTTATTCCTATAGGTGGGTAGATTTTTTATCTTTCATAATATATTAATGGTGAAATTTAATTATCTATGAGAGATGGTTTTGAACATAATTCATACTTTTGGATGGTGGAATTTTGAATAATTTGAATATAAATCTTAAATTACAATGATTGAGTTGATTTTAGTGTGACATACTTAGGTGTATTGATTGTTTGATTTTGAATCTATTGTGAGTAAGGTTTATAATTGGGTTTCAATAGGTTTGGTAAGTTATATTATGAATTTTTGAAGATGGTAAATAAGTACTATGATAGTGTTTTTGTCTCATACCTTTCATGTGGTTGTGAAAACACCTTGATGATTAAGTTTTGAGTTGTTAGTTTATCTATTTATATATTTAAGGACTATAGTATATAGAATATGAGATATTAAATCATTCATATTAGAATTTTTTATTGATTTGGATGGAATAAATAATGTTTTAGATTATGTGATGATATATTCTTGATATTTAAAAATATACGGCCACATATAATATGTATTCTTAGTCTTGTACATTATGATCTGTGGTTCAGAACGATTTAATGAGAATATTAATACTTCATGGGATGGTGCTTGTTTTAAATGAATATAAATGTGTGTTTTCATTAAAAAAATTATGTCAATGTAATAACATAAAATATTTTTATGGTGATTCTATATTTTCTAAAACATATTATTTATAGAAACATGGTGGTTTTTTACAATAATATAAGGGGAATTTGAATTTCTCTTAAATGGAAGTTTTAGGAAGATTGATTTATATTTATATAATATCTTGATATTTTTCTCTTGATATTTTATTTAGTTTTTTAGTAGGATCGTCACTCTACTTTTATTTTTTGCTACTTTTTATTGATTGGATTGTAAATTGATATTGTATTCATTTTAGAAATGAACAATTTAGAGGAAGAGTGGATGTGAAAATATGGTAGTTCATGGTTTTTTATTTTTAAGGATGAAAGGTTTTAAATGTGGGAGAATGATTTATATTAGTTTCTTTCTAATAATTAAATCATCTACAAATAATTTAACATTTGTATGATTTTTATTAGACAATTGAGAATCATATTTAATAAATGGGATTTTTTGGAAGATTCATTAAGTAAAGCATTATTTTTTAAAATAAAATACTTATTTTCAAATGAAAATGGTAAAATTATAATTTTTACCTTAATTTTTTATTGTATTTAGTAATGAACTTCATCCTTTTGACAATAATAGTGAGTTTCCTATTGGGTGATATTTTGGTGTTTGTGTGACACCATTTTAATTTTAGTGATAGAGGTGATATTTTTTAAATAAAAAATATATTCATTTAAAATATTTTTTATATACTAAAAGATATTTATATATTTATATTTTAAATGAATTTTTCATAAAATATAGGTTTTAGATAATATTCTTGTGGCACCTCGTACTTACACACCTAGATTCGGTACTAAAAACATATTATTTCCATACTAAATTTGATGCCAACTGAAGCTATCCAAATTTTAACTTCTATAATTTAAATGTAAATATAAAATTATAATCCACTATACATCCCGAATACCTTTTAGGTTTATATTTTTAGAGATTATAGATAAACTCTAACAATGTAAAACCCATACATTTCTCATCTAATGGACATTTTTTCACTATACCTGTATTTTCTTATTTTATAATAAGTCTCTAAAATTTCCCACAAAATTCTCCACACATGATACCCTTCTATAAATATCTTACATAATATCATTTTTAGTAACCTAGGGAAATTTAAACATAAGTTGGCTGAGCTGATAAGCTCGGTAAGGGAAAATATACATCAAGAGCTATCAATAAATAAAAATGATGTGAATAGTATAGAAAGAATATATGATAAAAAAATAATTCCATATAACTAATCACATGATATTTATGTATATAAATGAATAAAAATATAAAAAACACAAGTATAATAATGATTGATTTCATAGTGATGGAATACATAATGTCAAACACCATAATCATGCCATTAAGGCCTCAGCCAAGACATCTAAAATAATTGGGTGTGAATACACTTACTATCTAGGATATTTTGTCTCATGAGACCTACCAATGCATCAAGGGGATATCTAATATCATTCCTCATCCATCACATTCATAATCCAATGCATTCATCATACAAAATAAATGAATAATAATATAATACACAATCAATATTCTATAGTAATAATCATTCATATTAGGAAGCTACCATATGAAATGTTAATATTTTCCCAATACATATTCAACCTATATTATAAGTTAATAATCATCCATATAAAACTAGAATGTATATGGATTTTCAGTGTTCCCCTATCAAAAAATGTGTTATTTTTATTGGTAAACACCCCTAATCTGATTTATATAAAATGTGGTATTTACACCATATAGAGTAATGGGTATACAGCTAAATAAATATTTTAAACTATTTAGAATACATCCATGATAATAAATAACATCAACATGAATAATCCCATCAATTAATCATAAATTAAGGCATTTAAGTAATTATAATTCCCTTAGAAAATAGATATTAAAATGGAAGTTAGACCATTAAAAAGAATTTAACTTAGAGATTTTGTAACATTGGTTCAAAAATAAAGATATAAATCACTTCCAAATCAATTTTTACAAGGTTTTAAGGAGTATTTTAAAAAATTATTTATAAGCTAATTTACAATAATATAATATCTAAAATAAACTATACTTATGTAATAAAATATGGAGTGTAAGATGAAAATATGCATAAGTGGAGTATAATTCCAATTCAACAATTTTAAGAAAAAAATAAAATTTTCCTTTGAAAGATTCATAGAATAATGGTAATAGATATTAATATGTAAAACCATAAAAAATTGGAAAAGAATATAAATAATGAAGAGGGGTCATGATGGTGGGAAAATCAATTCATGCAGATTATGATTAGAAATAGATTCTTTTCATAATTTTTTAAGGAATTTAAAAAATTAATTTTATATAAAACAATAAAATTATACATTTAAAATTTTTAGATAGGAAGTAAAAGTTATCAGAAATTAAATTTTACTAAATCATTTAATATTAGAGAAGAAAATTCATGAAGAAAAATAGCAAATATGGCTACTGAGGGAATGGATTCCCATCTAAAAATATGAGATAAGGTTGGATTCTATTATAAGAATTAATTTTGGATGAATTTTGAATAAAGGATAGAGTAAATAATAATAAATCATGTAAAACTCGTGAATAATGAAAGGTAAAGAAAATATATGGGTTTTAAGAAATAAAGATCATATAAATCCCATAATAAAAATTTAAATAGATACTACCCTGAATAAAATTAGGTATACCAATGAAATTAAATTGAGTTAAAAATCCCATTAAAATATTGGTATCTCTTGAATCATAATCCCATGAAAGATAGAACATGAGATTTATTTTAAAATATCATTAATTTCTTAAAATTATGATAAAATATACATAAGTAAGTATATACGCCATACATTATAAAAAAGGTGGTGAATATGGTATATATATGAAAGAAACAAAAGTTAGATAATAAAATCTTACCCTAACTATTAAATTCAATGAAAGTTCTTTAAAATCCTATATAATGAAAATAAAAATCATATTAACTTGTTTCATAACATTATTCATATCTATTATCTTTTACACACTTATTTTATAATCATTTACTACACATTTATTAGTTATCTAATTTTTATTTTCATCATTGAATGTTATTAATTTTGATTATTTCATGCAAGTTTTAAAATGGTGACACTGAACCTATTCTTTGATAAAGTTTTCATAATAAAAATAATATTAAAGTTACTATAATAGAAGTTCCATAATGATTTATAAAGTTCCAAAATCTTTCCATGAGGGTTTTAGTTATGATTTGTGAAGATGAAAAAAATGATAAGCATATTTCGTATAATTTACTAATATCAATGTATTAATTTATAAGATCGTTAATTGTTTCTGTCATCCTTATAAAACTAGATTAATTAAATATATTAATCCCTAATATCACATAAATTCATCAAATATATTTTTTGAATCATTCATGTAAGGTGATGATGAAAAATGAAACACATCGCTTCATGGAGGTGGTAGTCCACATGTACACACGGGCGATGTTCTCACTTCTCAATGGATAGAAAGAAAGGAAGTTATAAAATAATTTATATTTTTAAAATAATTATTATTTTATATATATCATAAATTCATTAAATATTTCTATATAATCATACATGTTAGGTCGTGATGAAAAATAAAATGTGTCGCTTCATGGAAGTGGTAGTCCTCATATGTGTAGGAGTAATGTTTTTATTTTCTATTAGATGGAAAAAAGATCTAAAATGGGTTTAACATTAATATAAAAAATATTTTAGTTATTATAGATTATTATTTAATTGTTTTAATAGGTTTAAAAAATATTTAGAGGAGATTTTGGAATAAATAAACATGGAAGAGATTGGTAAAAATATATACCTCTTCCCTAGATAATCTCCTTATAACAAAAATTAAGGCTTCTTAGATGGGTATTTTGGGAAGAAAATAACCTCTAGTAAATGGATAATGATGTTTTAAAGGTATTTTGGAAGATATAATTTAAGATAAGGTGCTCAAGTGGTGTGAATAAATGAGGATATTAGGTACCCTTTTATAAGTGATGGGATCAACACTCTTGTAAATATTAAGAAATTTTAAATATAAAAAATGAAATACTAAAGGAAAGTTTCTCCAATTTAGTCTAATTTAGAATATAGGATAATTTAGGGTTAAAATATACTCAAAAAAAAATTTAGATATGTTTTATAGATATTTTAAGTTTTATCTCTTAGTTAAACCATTTTCTAACCCTTTTAACCCTTACCGTGGAAAAAACTTTTACCACGGTAACTTGTTTTATGCCAAAATGTTAAGTTGATTTTATTACTTAATATTTATTATTATAATTAAAAATAATTAAATCATTTTAAAAAATTCAATTTCTATAATTTCTATAAATTAATTTAAATATAATTATTCAAAATACGAGGAGAAATGGTTTTTCTTAATATGTCTTTTAAAGCCTAAAAAATGATTTTACACAAACAAACATGTATAAAATTGATCTCCATGACATTTATTTAATTAATTATAAAATATAATATTTTTATAAATTTGAAATAAATTCAAAACTGAATTAATAATTATTAAAAATTAATTAATGTAAAATTATTAAAACATTTTTTTATTATAAAAAATATAACTTTGGTTCTTTGAAGTTAATCATGGGTTTATAAATTCAATATAATAGTTTTAAATGAATTATTTTACTCTATAAACACATATTTATTCCATAAAAAGTTTTCATATATTTTTAAGTCATTCTTATATCATAATGTTGTCTTTAAAGTTATGTTATTTGTAAAACTGATATTTTTCACTATTCACCAAAAAAATCAAACATTTCAAAAAAATCTCAAAAATTCACTCTAAGATAGTTTTAACCTTTTGAACTAAAAAATTAAGTTAATTTCATCAAATTAAAATTATAAAATTTGATAATTTATCTTTTAAACAATAATATAAATCATAATAAAATTATATTTTGATAAGAAATTAACTTTTAAAACATTTAGTGTTCTTAACACTATTTTATATAAATTAATAATTAAATGAGTTTTGTGAATAATATTATTTTTAATTTTTATCATAAATTATATTCAATTTGGATTTAAATATATGTAATAACTATATATCTAAAAGATATATATATATATATATATATAATTGTTATGTGTCCACTGTCCATATATATATATAACCTTCATATTGTATTACTATATGTATCCTTACTTGATTCTCCAAAATTTATTTATATTATTCATTTAAATCTCTGTCAAAATTTCTATTGTATTTTAATTCATTACTTTTTTTCCATAGTTTCAGTTGGGGTTACAATCTTCATGGTGAACCACATGGATATATATTTTATATTTGTGATATTTTTTATATATATGGTATTTACCCCACTTGTACTTTTCTTAATATTGTTTCATATTATAACTACATAATTTATTAGTGTTCATGTCTCATTTTATTATTATATCATAATAAAATGTATTACAGTTCATTTTAGTTCAATGATTTGTGTATCACAATCTATTTTATATATAAATTTTATTTAATGGTGAACACATATTAAAATATCAGGGAGTTACATTCACCCACTTAAATAAATTTTTCCCTCATGATTTTAATTAGGTCATACCATAATTAATTAATCCTAACATAGGTATAATCTAAAATTTAAATTTTATCATGATAAGGAATTTATAATTTCCTATTATACAATCTCTTTATCTCTTAAATATTTCTAAACTTGGTTGTGTTTAATTATAATGCTCTTACTTGTGAATAAGTTTCTAGAGTCATAACTTGATATCTATGAAATATTTCCTACAAAATATTTGATAAATTTATCTTCCTCTTGAAGAAGTTTTAAGGAATTATTTTACCATTGAGATATAGAATATGATATAATACACATACTTGATTTATTTCCATTCTATAAGAATAAGTTCGCCCTTTGGTTTGATTTTTAGTAGTTTTCCACATATATATTATATTATATTCTAAATGATAAATAATCAGGTTGAAGTTTTTATTCCTAAAGCACTAAAATTAACTATAAACAAACCATAAAATTTTAAAAGGGTGATAATATATTCTTCCTAACACTAAAAATTTACTAAAACAAAAAATGGTTAGCATGAGTTAAGATAATTCTCAATGAGATATGAATAAACCATCATATGAAAAATTAATATATTAATTATTAAAACCTCAACAATAAAACCCAAAGTTCATTATAAATCATTCCAAAAATTATAAAACCCCTTAAACTCTAAAAAATATTCATAAAAAATTTGAAACTCAAAGATCAGAAAGATTCAATAAACTCAACATTTATCTAAAAAATTAATGAACATCTTTAATCATTAAAAGTCTTCCCAAATATCAAGGAAATTTATTCTCTTAGAAGTATAAAAATTCATACCTAAATCATTTTTTCATTGAATTACTCTTCAATATTTAAGGCATTCAATACTAGTCAGATTATATTTCTAACATCAATTAACCCATTCTCCCAATTAACCATAATAAATCCACCATCAAATCCATAAAAACATGTTCAAAACTTTCATAATTGTTCATAGAGAGTGGGTGAATTTTCCAAAGCTTATCCTATTAGAGTTTCAACCATGGTGTATAGTAAGTCACACTTGTTTTTCACTAAGTGAAGATTGAGTTAATTCTAAACCAAAAAAATTATAAGTTATTACCCCTAGGTACATATAGGCTAGAGCATGTATCCACTTGTTGGTATCTTAATAGGGATATTATTTCCAAGAAACCACACACTCTTTATATATGAAAATATCAAGACATTTTCCTATACTTAGAATTATCCCTATAGTTTAACTAATGTTTTATCATCCTAATCCCTTAAAAAATAAAAATCTCATATTAATTAATATTACCTTAATAGTAAATAACATTCTAACTTAAAGGATTTTTAATACTTTAATAAACTCCCATAATCTCATTAATCAGCTTAAAATCTTATCACATAAGACCACTAAAGCGTATCTATGATTTTGAACTTATGGTCAACCTTAACATTATTAACCCATTATGGTATACACAGTAGTTAAATTATTATCATATGATAACATTCTAAACTATAAAGTTAAAGTTATTTAAACCCTAATTTGATACCAATTGTAGTTCCCCAGACCCACACACCTAGATCTGATGTTAAAAACCTATTTGTTGCATACTAGATTTCATACCGAATGAAGTGACCTAAATTTAAACTTCCATAATTAAAATGTCAATAATAAATATTGATTCACTGTACATCCCCAATACCTTTTAGGGTTAGAGTTTTAGAGAGTTAAAAAATCTCTCACAAAGTAAAACCCATATATTTCTCATCCAATGGACATTTTTTCCACTATAAATAGATTTTATTATTCAATAATAATTATTAAAAATCTCGCAAAAATTTATCCACACATGATACCATTATATAAATATATTATATAATATCATTCATCATAACCTGGGAAAAGGTAAACATAAGAAAGGTGATCTCATTTGATCAGTAAGGTAAAATGTACATTGAGGGTTATCATACAACAAACAAGACATGAATAATATAGAAATAATAAATGATAATAAAAAATGTCATATAACTAATCACATGAACTTGAATTATATCCATGAGTAAAAATATAAATAATCTCATGGATAATGATAACTGATTTCAAAGTGATAAAACTCATAATAAAATACATCATAATCTTTCCATCAAGAACTCAGTCGAGACATCATAAATAATTGGGTAGCAATACACTGAATACCTAGGCTATTTTGTCTCATGACACCTAATGATGCATCGAGAGTCTATATAACATTTTTCTCCACCAGTCACTTACTAAGTCTAATGTGTTCATCATATGAATGAAATTAACATTAATTTAGTACATAATCAACATTCCTTAGTAATAAACATTTTTATTACAAAACTAGTGTATGAATTTTCAATATTTCCCCACTACATATTCAAACTTACATAGTATCCAATAATCATCCCTATAGATCTAACATGTATGCAGATTTTAAATTTTTCCCCAATCAATAAATGATCTATCTTTTTTGGTAATCACCCTCAATCTAATTTATATTAAGTTGGGTGTTTAAACTGTATAGAGTAATAGGTATACAGATAATTCAATATTTGAAATGATGTAGAATAAATCTATGATAATAGATAACATGGACATGAAAAAGACCATAAATTCATCAAAATTAATGCTTTTCAATAAATAAAATTCTTATAGAAAGTAGAAGAAAATGGAAGTGCAGCTTTTAAAAATAATTTCTCTTTGAGATTTTATAACATTGTTTCAAAATGAAGTTATAAAAAACTTCCAAAACACATTTCATGAGGTTTCAAGAATAATTTTAAAACATTACTTGTAAAATTAATTAAAATAATAGAATTTTGAAAATAAACTATGCTTAAGTCAGAAAATTTGGAGTGGAAGAAAAAAATCTACATAAACAAAGTGAAACAATATTTCAAAAAATTTAAAAAAATAATATATTTTTCCATTGAAAATTTAATATAATAATGGGAATAAATATTACTTTTTAAACACATCAAAACATGAAAAATAATCTAAATCATGAAGAAGGGTCCTAGTGGTGTGAAAAGTATTTCAAGTATAAAACATTTAAAAATGTATTCTTCTAATAATTTTTCAAAGAATGTCAAAAATTACTTTTACATAAAAATTTAAAAATATTCCATTAAAAATTTTGGATAGAAATTAAATGTTATTAGAAATTACCTTTTATGAAATCAATAAAGTTAATATAATAACATTCTTGAATAAAAATAAAGAATATGGATATGAAGGGAAAGTATTCTCATCTATAAATAAGAGATAAGGTCATCTTCTATTATAAGTTTTCTTTTTTAATTAATATTAAACTAAATAGAGAGGTAAAAATGTGAATATATGTAAACCCCAAGTATAACTATATAAGATAAAAATAAATAGGGTTAGATAAAAAAAATTCATAAAAATACCCCAATGGAAATTTAATTATAAGAAGCCCTGAATAAAATGAGGAAGTAGAATCAATCATTACCAAGAGTATAATAAGTGAATAAAAATTATTTCAATGAATATATTATGTAAAATAATGGTATATATAACTCCAAATATTAGAATAAACCCATAATTACATGATTTAAAAAATGGTTTTACTTTATTATATTTATAGGATATTTTAGGTTTATATTTATATAGAATTAGGAAAACCATTATATAAAAAAGTGGACACTTCCACACAATATAAAATTTTTCCAAAAAAAAATTATGTTTACACTTCTATTTCATTCATGAGATTTTTTCATTATTTAAGATGTCTCACAATTGACCTTAATATATTTCCTATATATCATTTATCCCTATGAAAAATTATTTTAAAATATGGGATAAGATAAATAATGCTTAGAAAGTGATATAAAAGAAATTGAAATTGTTAATCTGTTTTGAAAAACATGAAATTCTATAAGGAAGTTTTCTTTTTAACAAAATAAAATTTATTCTCAAATAATAATTAACTCACTCATGAAACAAACCTTTTTTCTCAATTTTTTTCCTAAAAAATTGTGTAGGATTTATAAATGTAATATAATAATTCATGAGGGTAAACTAGAAAACATGAAAGATTTTCCTTTAAAACAAACCATTCATCTTTGGAATGTCATAAAACTTATTTTAAGTCATAAGATTATTTTCTTACATTATGAAATCAAAATATTTCCATAAAACCCCATTTTAAATCATACAAAAACATGTAGGTTCCTTGTTAAATCTTCTTCATATCACTCTTACAATCACTTTTAAAATCACCCTTACATAGTAATGGCCTTCACGGTTAATCTCATTATGTCTCATCTTGGAGAACATATATTTACCCAATTCATTATAGGGCTATTTCATACCCACATGTCATCAAAAACAATTTACAAGAACCATAACATGAATAAAACACATAAAATATTTCTTTTAGGTCATAAAACCCATAAAATTAGCATTTTATCCCATAATCAAAACCACTTTTAGTTATCTTATAAAATGAAGAGATATATGCTTTTCATTTGAAAAAATTTAGAAAATAAAAATTCAAAGAGTAATATAAAAATAATATTATTTGAAAAAAATTATAAACATATATATAAATATTGATAATTAATAATTTCTTTTATGGTGGTAAAAAAATCATACATTAAATTTTAAAAGATATATTCTTTTTTCACTTTTATAAAAAAAATTAAAAATTGACTTGTATAGAAAATGATAAAAATATTACTTTGAAAAAAATTAAAGGAGAGAAAAATATAGTTGAAAATAAACTTATAAAACCTTTTAATTATAAATAATAATATTATTAAAACATTTAAAATAATATTGATATGGAAGAAAATGAGTTCAAAACATTTAAAACAACATCTTAAATAAAAATCCCTTACAACATTAATAACTTTTGAATAAAATAAAAATTGAAGGAGAGAAAATGAAATGAAATTTTAAACCATTTTAATTTAAAATATATTTATTTATGAAATATATATCCATATGAAAGTTTATATACCAAATAGAATAAGACATTTGGTAAAAATGGCATAAGTCTCATTGAAATGAAATTGAGATGAGAAATCCCTTAGCTCATGTCCCAGATTTCCACATACGCCTTTTATATTCATGAATAAAAAATTATATTAATTATCTACATGATTCATAACCTTGTTCATTTTTATTACCTTAATATAAATCCCTTTATTTTATTTATTAGCAGACTCATTTTAATTACTAAATCAGTTAAGTTCATCTCGAATGTTTTGAGGTCATTTGGTCTTTAAAACAGCTTTGGTGGGTTGAAATAAGTCAAATGAGTCATGGTTAAATCCTATATATAATATCAAACAATTTATAATTATCATATTTATACATTAAATATACCTTCAATTCCATCCATGAAAATAAGTCATGAAAAATGAAATGCATCATTCCATTGAGGCGATAGTCTTCACATATAGATGATTTGAGTTCTCCTTTTTCTAATGGATGAAAAGGAAATAGATTTGATAAAGTTTTAACTTTAAATAATAATAATATAATTATAAAAATAATATTTATCCATTAATTCCATCACTATTAACATTTATGTGAGATAGTAATGAAAAAATAAAATATGACGTTCATTAAGGTGGTAGTCCACGCGTATGCATGAGAAACATTTCCATTTTCCAATGGATGTGAGTGTAAGAAGGTAGATAATATCTTATATTTACATAATAATAATTATTTCATAAATATAATATATATTAATTAAAAGTATCTTTATAAATATCCATGTGATTTTGTGATGAAAAAGAAAATATATTTCTTTATAGAGGTGATAGTCTGCATGTATGCACGAGCAATGTTTTCGTTTTCCGTAGGATGGAAAGGAGGTATAAAATAGTAGTTACATAAAAATAATAACATTTTAGTATATTAAATATCCATATTTCATTATTTTTTTATGGTTACAGAATATTTTTATTAGGTATAAGAATAAATAAACTTGTAAGAATTTGGTTAAGACTTATACCTCCTCCTTTGATATCTTCCTTTGGCTTACACCTTAATAATTCTTGGAGTGGTCTATTGGTGAGACCGGGACCTCTTGGTAATATTTAAGTATTTTTGGAATATATTTATTTAATTATTTGTGCAGATAAATTTCTCAATGTATTTGTACAAAATAGGATAGGAGGTTCCCTTTTATAAGTTAGAAGAGTGGCACCCTTGTAAATATTAAGAACTTTTAAATATAATAAATAATTTTTTATAAAAAGTGGCTCTATTTTGGTTAAATTTAGAATATAGGATTGGTTATGGTATAAATACCCTAATATAATCAAGTTTATATAAGTTTTACTAATATTTTATGCTTTATCTCTTAGTCTATACCCCTCTTTTACCCTTTTAACCCTTATCGTGGAGACTAACTTTTTTACTATGGTAACATGATTTTATGAATAAAAATTAAATGGATCTTATTAAATGATTTGAATATTATGATTGAAAATATGGAATCCATTTTAAAATATTCAATTTCTATAATTATATGAAATTAATATAATATAATCCCACAAAACGCAAAAAAAATAATTTTTAGACAAAAAATATTTATATGTATAAAATGAATTTATAATTATTTAGGACAAATGATATTTCTTCTTGGTACCACCCGGAATTTATTGGATTATTGGTAAAAAAATTAATGTTTTTTTAAATTATAACTATTCCAAAACTGAATGTCACCTTCCAACCATAGTATTAAATGCATAGTCAAAAATAGTTTTGTATTAGATTAAGATATAACTTAGGTTCCAAAATGTCAATCATGGGATTCCAAATTTAATGTGATAATTTTAAATGATTTATTTTTATTCTTAAATACATATTTTTATGATAAAAGGTTTTATATATATTTTAGTCATTCTTATATAATAATTATGGCATAAAATTTACGGTATTTCAAAAATTGGCATTTTAACTATTCACCCTAAAAACAACCTTTTTAGAAAAATCCCAAAAAATTACCCAAAGTAAATTTTAGTATGATGAATTAAATAAGGATGTTCATTTCATAAAATTCATATTCCAAAATTCATAAATTTATTTTTTAAATTAGAATACACTACATAAAGAAAAACCACTTTTATATAAAAATAGCCCTATTAAACTTTAAGTGTTTTTAATATTATTACATATCATTTACCAAAGTCTATAAATTTATTTGTTTCTATAGTGTATACTCATAATATACTAATTTTAACATTTCATTTTAAAAAATTATTATTCACTTTAGTTTGGTGTTGTATATATCACACATTATTTAACAAGATATTTATATAAAGTAATAAATACTAAAATATTAGGGTGTTACATTCTCCCCCTTAAAAAATTTTATCCTCCATGTTTTTTTCTATTACCAAAAAATATTGAATCATGAAAAATTAATCAAATCATCTGAATATTTTTTCATGATGTGCAATTTCAAAGTCACTATAAGGAAAATTATTATTCTTTAATTAATTATTTCTAAAACAATGTTTGTACCAATATAATATTCATACTTATAAATAATTTTCCAAAAGCATAAATTGTAACTAAGAGATATTTTACACATAAGAATCAGTATATTTATCTTCCTCTTTCTTCTTTTGAGGAATTATTTTACACCCAATATAGAGAATATGAGAAAAAATTATTAATTTATTTCCATTCCATATATGTAATTTCATCCTTTAGTTGTGTTTTGAGAAGTTTTTCACCTCTGTTTAATCGAAAATTCAAAATAATGAATAAACATAATTAATTTTTCATTCCTAAATCAATAAAATTAACTTTTAACTGATCATGATATCCATAAAAGGATGAAATATTATTCCTCATGTTTTTATCCCCAAAAAGGTTAGTACAAGTTAAGATAATATCCAATATGAATAAACCTTAATATGAATAAATAATATATTAATCTAAAAATCATAAACAATAACACTCAAAGTTAAAATTAAATCATTCCATAAATAACTAACCTTAGGAATCTTAAAAATATGATGGTCTAAATTTGAAACCCTGAGATTAGAATGATTTTACCACATATTATTCCTGAATCAACTCAACATTTATTTATAGAAAACATCAATAACTAATAAAGTCACATCCCAAAAATGTATATTCCCAAATCATATATCCTAAAAAATATGCTAATATTTTCTATAAATAACTTGAATCACCATAAAGCTAAAATAAAATCATATATTATTCCAAAATTTAGCTCAGTATTTATTCCCAAATTAATATCAATGACCTTAACATAAAATACCATACTTGAAAAAAAATCCCATTTACCTTTATTCCAATAATATTACCAAAAATATAGTGAAATTATATTAAAATAACATTAAATAACTAATCATAAAATCAATTTTTAATCCATGGGTATTTTTATGATAAAACATAAACTCCCAAAATTATAATAACCCTTTATCCTAATCAACTATAATTACCTCAACATCAAATATCATATTAATCCAAATGGTTATCTATATTTCAATTATGCATTGTTTCAAAAACCCAATAAACATATCCCAGAATATCATTAATCACCTTTCAATACCATCACATAAGACCAAAAAACTTATTTATACTTTTGAATTTATAATCATTCTTAAATATTATCAATCCTTGAAAAATATACCACTTCATCATAACACTTGAAACCCTATATATAGACAAATCAATCATTCAAAATCCTTCATAATCATTTAATAATTATTTTTTGTCTTATTCCTTAATACTTACTATAAAAAACATAAATCATGTCCTAAGAGTCATCAATCTCAATCCAATCATGTTTAATTCATTAAAGATAATCAAAACTATTAAAATAACTCATACATTTTATAAATTATTTTTAGTTTCATCATATCTATAATATAACCTTGATAAACCTTTATTAAAAATATCTTGATTATCCCCTTGATGATATTTCCACCTATGTCATTGATTTTCAAAATTCCAAAACACCCCAAATTTAAAACATTCAGTTGATACCTTATGAATAACCTTATTCCCTTCCATTGTGTTAACTGAGCTCTTCATTTTTTCTCAGAGTTTTATTTATATATACCCTCCTTTACCATATATGAAACATATTTATGTTCCTTTTAGACATTTCTATCGGTGATTCTTCCCACATTCTTGACACGTAGGAAGTATATTCTTTTTACCTTTATGATTTTTATCACCATAACTTCCATGAAACTCCATTTTTATTTTATTTCATGTGTTATAAAACTCACCTTAGTCAAGTTTATTAATTATAACTCAAGATAGATGGTTAATAATAATCACAAAAATTTTCACTCTAAATCATATCCTATTTGGTTGCTCATTCAAACAACCACCACATTTTCCTTCAAACACATTATTAACTTTTTTCATATTGGTTCCATCCATTTACTGAAACTAAAAATTATTAGTGAGAGTATATCAAATAAAATCATAATAAACCATATTATGAGGAGAATAAATATTAATATATATTTAACCATGTCATATTAAATTCATATCTTTCTATTCAGCTAAAAATAACCATATTTTTTAATAACATATTAATCTTTAATGTTATGTAATAAATTTTTCTTGTGATCCCAAACCATCTATTTTCCCTTTAAGTTTTCTAAATATTTTAAATTATACACATCTAGTATCATCTTAACCTCTAAAATTATCTAAAACCATGCTTTGATACCAACTATAACAATATATATCATAATAAACCCATAATTACATACTTTATATCTAGGGTTTCACTTTATTAAATATGCAAGGCCTTATAGGTTTAGATTTTTAGATAATTAAGAAAACAATTACATAATAAAGAGAGCACTTCTACACAGTGTGCATTTTTTCAAGAAAAATAAGTTCTTATGTTTTTTATCATATTTAATTCAATAAAATTTTTATTTATTCAGGAAATATAATCATTGAACTTTCTATGGTTTCTATACATCCTTAAGAACTTTGAAAATCATTTGAAAATGTGTGATGAGAAAAAAAACATCTGTAAGGGATAAAAAATAAAGGAAACTCTTAATCCCATTTGAAAAATATGAAAATATACACGGAATTTTTTTCTTTTTAAGAAAAATTGATCTCAAATAATCATTTAATGAAATGAAATGAAATTTATTGACTAATTTTTTTCATAAAACCTTTTATAGAATGAATAAAGTAAAATCATAATTCATGGGGGTTTAATAAAATACATGAAAACTTTTCCTTGAAAACAAACCATTCATCTTTATAGGATCATAAACATTTATTTAAGTCATATTCTTATTTTTATAACTTATAAAATAATATATTTATATAAAAAACATTTTCAAGAATTGAAAATAATGTAGGTGTAATGCCCTGGCTCGAATCAAAAGGTTCAAAATGAAGTTCCACATGACTTCATGCGTACATCCTCATACGCAAGAGGTTATCAACTAGCAGCAAGGGAATAAGTCCATTAGTGTGAAGATTGTACCCTCATTATTATGTCATAATACATATAGTAAATAAATTAACAATACAATTAATAATCAGAGTAGCATGTGGAAACTAAAATTTGTCTTATATGTCATATAATAAGTAAACAAGCTCCCAAATTGGAAATACAAACCATAGTATAAATGCATCAAAAAATAAATAAGTACATTTCAGTGTCTCTTAGAGTCTGTGATATCCTTATATCGACTTCATGCTCTACTAACCAGCTATCAACTATGGTCCCCTTTCTCTTACTCAGATCCCTATACATGAACTCTGTATTTGCATCAAAATTATTATATAGGGTGTGATAAAAAAACCTAGTAAAACACCAAAAATGTTTCCTTAACAAGTGTGCTCAAGTATAACAAGTGTATGGCATGGTAGTGATAAGTGTGTAATAATAATAACAATCATACCACATGTACTGAGTGTTCATGTGCTAATCAAACTACCATATATCCTCGGTCATATCTATTTTGGATCTATGTTGGTAGGATATTCATAAGATTTAAAAAAGTGAGAAAGGACAAGTCAATAGGCTTGTAGCACATCTACAATATGTCTTAAGGAGTCGAGATGGATTAGGACCATAGACTATCATATCCCATATTTTTTATGGATCAGGCCTCCATACCATCGACCCCATCTATACACCGGGTTAGGCCCCCAAGCTATCAATCCCCTAATGCACTTCCTCAAGCCAGGCCCCCAGACCATCATATGGCTACCCTGTGCTCGATTCTATAATATTCTTCATCGCAAGTCATGCATACTCCACCTCTATAGTAAAAAAATCACATGATGTTCCTCATGTGTTAAGTACCAATAACAACTTCCAATGTATGTTAACACACATAATAGGGTAGAGAAAACAAGGAAGTCATAGTATATCATCATGAGAATATGGTCACAACACATAAAAACATGACATCATAATTAAACATTGAAATATAGTAATCTAATAGTTATCATGGAATCAAATATCATAATGGGTCTCATAGGATACACACACCCACATGCGATCACAATAAATCATGATAAATATGGTATGCCAACATAATAATTATACTAAGGAAACATGTGTAAATGAGAACCCCATATGGTAAGAAACTTCATACCTTAAAGTTTCTGATGAATAAATTCATGGTTTATCAAGGAATCATCACCCAAATCTCATCCACATATTATATAGTTCCAATTTCACACTAAGGATTCATAGGACCGATCCAAAAAAATTATTTACAAAAATAAGTAAAACACCACATGTGATAATATTTTATCTTACCTAGATAATTTCAAATTTATAAAAATTATACCAACTTATGCACAGAAATTTCTTCATCAAAAAATATTTATAAAACTACATGTAATAATATTCTATATCTCTAGAATAATCTGAGTTAATAATTTGGTATTTCTTTATAATTATCCTTTGATAATTTTGATCCATTACTGCACATGAAATAAGGATAATACTAAACACAAATTCCTACTTGGAAAGTTTCTCTTTTAAAACACCACACCTAGGAATATAGGAGAGGAAAGGTTATAGTGTTCTTAGAATCCAGATGAATAATTCTTAATATTCAAAGAAAGATTTACCAATATTGAAAAATGGGAATCAAAGACTTTCTAAAATCAAGATAAGATCTAAAAAATTATGTCAATAAGGTTTGGATAATTTCTAGAAGGATGGACACATATAGGTTCACATTATTAAGAACCACAAATTAAATTCACTATTTAATTTGTGTTTTAATCATTTCATAATTGTATAGTGTTTAAATTATTCTATAAAATAATATTTATGAATTTAAAAAATTCAAGGAATCAATTCCCATAATTTATGGAATTTAAAATCATCAAAATGTGTTATAGGATCAAGCTGGGTAAGAATAAACAAAAAATAGGGTTTCTAATTATTTTTCTCCCAAAAAGGAAGATGTGTCTAGGTAACATGATTTACCCTTATGTAGTTCATGGTTTTTAGGTAAGGGTAAGTAGTTTTACCCTTATGTGGGTCTCATACCCTTACATAGTGTATGGAAAAGCCTGTTTACCCTTACACAACACAAACATACCCTTATGCAGCATATAGGTTACCCTTATGTAACCTTTAGAAACATTGTATTACCCATAAACAATGAATACGAATTCTAGTTTACCCTTATGTGGTACCTAGTTACCCTTACACAGTGGCCTATTTACCCTTACAATACCCTTAGAAAAAATAGGTTTCCTTTACATAGTGCTAGGGTTACCCTTACACAACTCATATAAATAGGGCATTACCCTTAAACAACACATATACAAAAGGGATTACCCATAAATAGTCTAAAAAAATAAGATTTACTCTTAAATTACAATTAAAAATAGGGGTTACCTTTATGAAACACCCCCCAAAACTCACTTGCGTAGTGGTAGGAGGCATTTACTCTTACGCAGACCTCATGCTCTGTATAAAGGTAAAAAATTATATTAAAAATTATTAATTTTTTCACAAAATGGATTATAAAATATATAAAAAAGGGTTTAAGAAACATTTAAATATTGATAACATTATGATTCTCTCCTTTTAATGACTTATCATCCTGGAGAAGTGTCTTTAATAGTCTTTCTTAAAAATCTCTGGCTGTGGAGATCGAATATTAAACTCCTACAGCCACATCTCCTCCAAATATTTTCCATGCTACCACAGAATCCATAAAAGTGGTACCATATTACCTCAAATTACATTCTCACTCCAATTTAAAATCTCCTTTATGCACTCCTCTTAAGATGCATTTGTTTCCAAATTAACATCCTTATAGACTATAACTTGCATGATATCAGGTATGTACCTCTAAAACTGGGAAATGTGGAACACATCATGCATGACTGATAATGAGGAGGTAGGTATATATGGTATCCTGCTATCCCAAATCATTAATTGATATCAAAGGGTCCAACAAACCATGGAGTTATTTTCCCTTACTTTTGTAAATTTTGATTCCCTAACTGAGGCGGCACTCGCAAGAAAACTCGATCACCAATAGTGAACTCAAAAGGTCATCCCCTAAGGTTTGCATATGATTGATTATATCTATAATTGATCACCAACCACTTCCTAAACAAATTCACCCTCTCTAATATATCCTACACCATACTAGGACCAACAACATTTTCCTCACTTGCCTCATGAAAACACAACAGTGAGTGGTGTGTCTATCCATAGAGAACCTCAAACGGTTCCATCTAAATATACTCTTGGAAACTTTTATTGTAAGAAAATTCCACCATGTATAGGTGTTAATCCCAAGATCCATCTAATCCTATAACACAATCTTAGAGAATATTTTCTAGTATGTAAATTGTTTTCTCTGACCATCCATCTATCTAAAGATGATACGTTGTGATCAATCTTAGCTGAGTCCCTAGGGATTTCTACAAGACCTACAAAAATTGTGATGGGAAAGGTTCATATATATTAGATAAAATCATTTTTGTAACTCCATGTAGTAGTAAGATATCACGACATACAACTTTCCCATCTCATCCACTAAGTGAGTCTCTTAGATTAGTAATAAGTGCGAAACATTCATTATCTGATCGAAAAAACACCAAGAAAACATCACGACTCCAAAAAGTCATGGTTAACCCTATCAAATTTCCATCTTGATATCCTCCCACTTACAAAAGGTAAATAAAATTGGATGAAGAAAACGAATAGTATGTCAGTGCTCGACTTTTACCCTCTATTAGGTAAGGAATTGGGAAACAAACTTAGTGATTTGTATCTTCGATTGTGGCCAAAAAAACTATCACATGATGTCATGGTACATCTTTTTCAAACCAAGATGTACTACCCATTAAGCGATATTGAAGTCCCTCATCATCTCATCTTGGATAAACACGGGATTACTACTCCCCCATGCATAATGATCATATTTTTTTCCAACAACCACCCAAGTATCGAGTCACCACCAAAAATATGACCCCATATCACAACATACTATGTATTAGTGTACAATACATCCCTTACCTAGTCTACAAGAGAATATTTGACCATAAAGCAAGCATAAATTATAAATACCTAATACTTAGAAGCATCCATCCTCTAATCTTTAATAAGATCATCAAGCACCACTAATTCTCTGAAGGTTGATCACTAAAATACAAATTTATCAGTGTCTTACAACTAAGATCATTTGTTATGGTTTTACCTTTTTCAAGTGCATACACTATCTCAAATTTAAAATTTTTTTAGATATTATACCAAGAACTACTTCCTCAAGTTCAGGTCCCACTATGTGAATATGTAACAGATGCTATTATGGTTATTGTGGATTGTAAATATCCCACTAAATATATAGTATCACTAAAACTTAAGATTATGAACCAATACTTCCAAATATAAGTCATGAGTTTGGTATTTTTACTCATGTGTTCATAGCTTCATGACCCATAAGCTACTTTTAGCTCTCTCTACATTAGGGTTTCTCTTAATAAAATGCCTAATGAATCACAAAATACAATATATCTGATCCCATGTTTAGAAATTATCAGTACTGGAGTTATATTCGACCTCCTTTTCATCTTAAGAAATGAATCTTCACACTGGTCCGACCATTGGAACTTTAATCCCTTATTCATCATCATAGTTATAAGTGATGATGGATAAGAGAAGTGTTAGATAAAATAATGGTTCTATCTGGTCAAACCCAAAAAGATATGGATCTCAAACATATTATGGGTATGTGTCCAAAAAATACCTACCTCCACATTCTCTATATCCATGGATATACCTACCACAGACACCATATTCCCTAATAATTTCACCTACTAAATCCAGAAGTTACACTTCATTAGCTTGGCATAAATCCTATTTTCTCAAAGCATACTCAGGACTATATCAAAATTTATAGCATTATTCTTTGGTTTTGGTGATTAGATTAGGATTTCATAAAATAACACTACAAAGAACAATTCCAAGTAATGGTGGAAGATCTTGTTCATGGGATATATAAAAAAATTTAGTGTATTAATTAGTCTGAACGGCATCACTAAGTACTCTTGCATCAAATACCTAATCTAAAATTACATCATTGGAATGTCTTCCTATCAACCCATACATGGTGGTAAAATGATTAAAGATCAATCTTATATAAACATTAGATTCCCCAAAACTGATTGAAAATATCATTTATCTTGTGAAATGGATATATCTTCTTCACTTTTGTATGGTTCATCTTCTAGTAATCAATGAAAAGACTAATATTGGCATCCTCGTTATTTTCAAACAAGATGGGTTCACCCTATAGTGAAGCACTCATCCTGATAAACCCCTTTTGCTCCAAGTCATCAATATAAACCCTGAACTCCTTTATCTCATCTAGAACCATACAATAATGGGGTATTGAAATTGGTTATGCACTCTACATGAGATCTATGTAAAAGTGAACTCTTATATTAAGTGTATGTTCTGTGAACTCGTCAAGAAATACATTCGGATAGAGATATATGACTATAGGAAAATTTGATGGGGCATTAATTGATCCTTCTAAAAGATACAAGCCCACTATATACACTATAATTATTCAGACATGAATCATGCCTAGACTAACTATACTTTATCCCAGTTCCCATTCTTCGGTCATCACATACCTCTCTCACTTTTTTTGAAGTAAAATGTACTCATCACTTATAGTAATCAATGTATGTGGAAGTTGGTGAGACATTCCATGTCAAAAATCACATCAAATCTTTTCATCTCTAATATCATAAGGTCCAATAGATATCCATATCCATCCATGGATATAGTAAATTCTAGGAATTTCTAAATAGGTTCTACTTTTATGCCCAATGGTGTATCAAGGGAAGGTAACTTAGAGGATAACTTAATCACTAAGTAAATTCCAACAACTACATATGTGGATATGAAAGAATGATAAGAACCAGTATCGAAAAAGGTAGTAAATAAGGTATATTTGATCAAAATCATACCTCATATAATAGGTGGTCCCTCTCCATAATTAACTAGTTTCTGATTTAATATATAAACATGGCCTTCCACAACTTCATGGCCATGTATATGACTTTCTTGAGTCCTCATCATATCGGCCTACTACTTAGGACCTTGGCTAGATCCCTAGTTTCTTAACAGCATTTTAATTTCCCCCTTATGAGATTATATCCTCAATGATCTGTGGAAAATCTTCTTGAGATTTCCGATATTTCCACATCTCCAAAAACATACTCTGAGGTGTCAAGCAGGCCTTGCGGTAATGTTATATCTTCCTAAAGTTAAAGCACTATGGTTCACCTATTGAGGTAATAGAAGAAGTTGAACTATGATCAACCTGCATTCCACTACTTTATTTCACGTCCTTGGTATTCCTCTTCTTGATACCAGAAAAGTTAATCATTGCAGTAGTAAGAGGTTTACCCACCTAGGCACTAAAGTGTACCTGAAGACAAACTACTCAATCCTCCACCAAGATCTTCACAATGGCCAAGGCCTTTCATAGAACCTTTGGGTATAATGCTTAGTTGAAGCTTCTAACCTACTATCTAATGACAGGATGAAGTAAAATCTCAAAATTTCTATCCTTGTAATCCTTATTTATAGCCATAAGAGGTGAAAATTAAAGGATCTTAGTAAAACAAGTAAATTAAGAAGACACTACCATGGAGCCCTGCTATTTTTCATGAACTCCTACATTTAGTTAAGTTTTAGTGTATTAGTAAATAACTCCCCAAAGAACATGTCTTTAAAAAGACCCCAAGTGATTCCCTCATGTTAAAAATTCTATCCCATGACTCCCCACCTATTCTTGGTGGGTCTCTATAACATGAACCCTTTTAGCTTTACATTATTGTTTGTCGATGTCT
Source organism: Viscum album (assembly GCA_963277665.1). Lineage (NCBI taxonomy): Eukaryota > Viridiplantae > Streptophyta > Magnoliopsida > Santalales > Viscaceae > Viscum > Viscum album. The sequence goes on from OY728131.1 coordinate 567,404,702, forward strand.
CAAAGAGATCAAATATACCCTCGATGATATCCACCCAACACTTAGCATCCTACAGTCCACCAGTGTTGTGAAAGGCTAGAGGAAACTAAAACTGGAAGTCTCTGGTGTAGTCAACCATGGACCTCAGTGGGAGGAATCTCAGAAAAAGTGGGACTACTACCTGCACCATTAGATAAGGTATAGAAGCATGCTCTGGATCACACTCCTACAAAACAGGTGGAGGAATAGGGGCATCAGGGGAAACCTGACCCATGTCAACTAGAAGTATCATCAGAATTTTATGGGCGGCATCTTCTATAACATCAAGGAAATAATTTAAGAAAAACTATATCTATTAGGATAAACCCTGAGCATTATATGGGATCACATAATTTTCTACAAGGAGTATATCCATAACCTAAGGTATACCCCCTCCTATTACTAACCAAGGTCTTTATCCCTGCATGTTATTCACAATCATCACATGTATACTAAACCATAATAACATGATCAATCTAAACAATTACTGACAAAAGATATGTATCATAATAGTAAGGAAAAACATATCTATCATACAATAGAGAATCTATCCCAAATAGACAGCATAATTTAAGTCATTTAATTAATGAACTATTATGTAGTGCAATAACTGATACATACACATATATATATATATATGTAAATTAAACCTAAGTTCCCAATCATAATGCATGAATTCACCCAAAATCTCATAAAAACAATAGCATCAATCCCACCCATGTTAATTCCATGGTCTTTTACACATGTGTTTCCCAGAAACATGGAAACTCCCCTATCTAGGTCCCACACAATAATCTTCTTTCTACCGTGTCCTAGGTTAATCCAAAAATAAAAGGAAAAATTGTGCTTTGAAATAATTTTTTAACATCCCAAACTAAACCATCAGTTCTAAACTAGAGTGACACATGACCTCATGTAACACCATGATATTTTTATAAAACATTTCTCTCTAAATAATTTGATTTCTTTGATAGATTTTGTTACATGCAACACAGATTTTAAACGAATTGTGATATAATATTAAAATATTAACATGACCATTATAACCTAACCACTGAATTGGAGGGTGGGGATAAGAATAAATATATTCGAAAATATATTTATAAATATTAAAATAAACAATTAATTTTTAGAAAAAACATTTTATTCTTCAAAGATATGTTTTCTCCGAAAAAATATTTGTATTACTTTCTATGGAAAAATAAGTATAATTAATTTTTTACACTTTTATAAAATTAATTTTATGAAATTAAATTCATTTTTTAAATCATAATACCAAAATTATTATACGGTGAAATTTTGAAAACTTTCTGAAAAAATTTGAATTTTTATGGATAGTAAAACAATACAATTTTTAAAATACAGAATCTTTTTTGATGTCATCAAAACATAAATATGATATAAAAATGTATTAAAATTATACAAATAATAATGTATGATAATATAATAAAAATATATTTAAAAAATAATCCATGTAACACACCGACCCCAGTTACCCAGAGTCGGTACATTATTTCATAACATTGGCATGATCACAAGAAAGATCAAGTCTCGAAAGACCGATTAGTTTAGTAGCCTTGGAAACACTAGATACGTTCATAAAGTTTTACATTACATCATAAAAATGAAAACTAAAACAACATAGTCTCCATAGTCCACACTCTTATCCCCTCATACAATCCCTACAGGTCATTCATAAATTACTTCTTCACATCCTGGGAAAAATAAAACATAGAAAATGGGTGATCTCAAATGCCCAGTAAGGATAACAATATAGCAAAAACTTTCATAAATAAGAACAAACATTTAAGGCAATGTATAACTAAAACAAAAGCCTTTTAAACTTGAACTTCAACATAGTATGGAAAAAATAAAATAAAATAATTCCATTTACTTATTCACATGGATATTCTACTAATCGAATAATCACATGCAATATCAATAACCACTTTCATAATGATGGAATGCATAATTCCAGACTATCATAACCACATAGCCAAGGCCTCGTGCCAAGACTAAAAATAAGATTTTTTCAAGGCCTTGTGCCAAAACACTAGTTTGTCTCATGAGACCTACCAATGCATCGAGGAGCTATAGCGGGCTCCACCCGTCACATATTAAGTCCAATGCATTCCTCATATGAAAAGGTTTAAACATAACATAAACATTCGTATTAAAAACAGCATACTAAATGTCAATACTTTCTCCATAAACCATGAATGGTATAAAAATAACACATCCACAGTCAAACAAATCACAAAACCTTCAATAAAATATAAATTTTTTTATCATAATAAGTCAACTTCAAATAAGCTTTAAATCCATCAAAGGATGTTGACATAGATGAAATCAAAACTATTTGAGAGAAATATACCTTTTTTTGAATTCATTTAAAAGTCAAAAAATTATAAAATAAAACATTTAATTTCAAAATTTTCTTATAAGCTTGTAAGGGAAGCTTCAAAGATTTTATAATGGCGGAAAATAGCCACACCCTCTGTATAAGTTAAAAAAACATTCTTACCTTAACTCTGTCGAAAAGATTAAAAAGGAACTTGTTTGGAAAATGATGGAAAGATTCCTTTATAAACCTCTTATAAAAAGTCAAATAAGGGTATAAATGACTTTAACCCATATTCTGTAAAATAGCAAGAATGTTTTGAAATACATTTTTAAGAAACATGGATGTGGATGATAAAGGGGTCCCAGTAGATAATTACGTATAAACAACCTCGGATAATGAAGAGATTGTGAAATAAACATTACCTTATACTTTTCCTTGGTTGGGGTAGGTTAACCTCCTATATAATGGTGAAATAATTGTTATTAAATTATAAAATAATCATATATATTAATATGATATCATATATGATCTTTTAACATTGATTTGTTAATAATATCTTCGTATTATCGTTGTTTCGGGTGTTAACTTACTTGTTTTCTTTTATATGTTTTGTTACGTAAGTCGTGTTTGTCATGGATAGGTTGTATCTTAATCATATCCAGAATGATATCAGTTCCTTATATACTATTATTAATCATCAAATGAGAATTAGACTTGAATGGATACGATGGAGAATGAATCTCATCGCATTCGTGGAGACGGTAGTCCGTACGTACGCACGAGCGACAATATAATTCTTTTGATATTAAAATAATATTTAATTGGATGGTATATCATATATACAGATTCATTATCATGTTATATTTATTATCTACATGAATTACACATCATTATTATACCCATTCAAATAATAATGTTTTGAATAACAATTACACCACGACGCGGAGACTGTATGTCGTACGTACGCACATATGGTGACATGTCATTCAAAGGATGGATAGAATACTGAAATATGGTTGTAAAATGTTTATAATAACATCAAAGTATATATAATATACTAGATTTATTATTTTATAATGGTAATAACAAATAAAGAAGAAGTGTAAGAAGAAAGGAACTTAAAAAAGGGTGGTGAAATCATTACCTCTTCTTCGGGTTCTTCCTTTTGATTTGATCAAAAGGGCTCATTAGGTTGGATTTATGACTAAAGTAATGCCTCTAGGATTAAGTGAGGTAAGTTTAGAGAGTATTTGGGTAGAGTTTGTCTGAACCAAAAGGCTTTTAATGTGTGAATTAGTGAGAAGGGGGAGTTCCCTTTTATAATAGGGGTGAGGGGCACCTTTGGAAAAGCTAGAAATATTATTTTATAATAAATTCATATTCGGTTTCTAATGGCTAAAAAGTGTATTATTTAAATTTTAAGGTGGGGATGGGTCGAAAACCACTCAACCAATATAATTTAGACAGGTTTGGGTCATTATATTAACCTTATCTTTAAGTATTAACTCTTAGTTAATTAGTTTCACTTTTACAATGTCTCTTTGTATTTTTATATTATATGGTTAATAAACTTACTATATACATCCAAGAGACCCCCAAGTGGTCCATTAATGATACACCTATCATGATATAAGTCTTTTGGCCGAACCTTAGATTTTTAAGAATTGAATATCAATTAATTATATAATATTTTTTTAAAATATCTTTTATGTCAATTTTGACACTATTTGGAAAATTGATTTTTGTGAAAATCATAACTGAATGATTACTTCGAAAAATGTTAATTAAACCATTCCTAACATTTCATATTAACCTATAAAATTATTTTAATTCATAAAAAGTCTCAAATTATATTTATTTGGGTATTTATAATATCAATTATTTTAATTTTTCACTATTATGGTAATTACTGCATCATCATTGTGTCATAAATAAATTAAAGTATTTATTGTCTAAAAATTATAAATAAAATATCATTATGTATGAAAACTTTTTATCTTACTAATTAATATTTATAATTGAAAATCCAACATATATAACATTGTGTAAAAAAAAAATTTCTAAAAGATATATGCTTATGTCATTTTTGTATTTATTTTAACTTAATTAATATAAAGTGTCATTATCACTTACAAGTGGCTCCATGGGGTCCAAAAATCAACCCAAAGATGACCATAGTCGGACATGTATCAACAAATAAGGTTAAGACACATTTTAGGGTAGTTTTGTATTATTATAATATTATTTTTTAACCCTTATTTACAGGATTTACCCTTTCACCGTGGTAAATAAAATATTTACCGAAGTAATTATTCAAAATGTCTAAAAATAAAAGTTACCTATTTAAAAAATTTGAACATCCTGATTCAAAATAAGGAATCCATTTTTCCAAATTCAAAACACAGAAGTGGCAGAAATTAATTTAAAATTTATTCTCATTTTTAAAACTAAAAGCGTGTTTTTAAGAGATAATAACTATCAAAAGATTGACACCTGTTTATGTCTGGTTTAATTGTAAAATTATGTACAATGACCAACATTGTATTAAATGGTAAAAATATATTCTAAATATACTTTAAAACCACTCAAATTCATAATTTATCAATATAAATTATTTCGATTAAAAAAATTGTTTTTAATTAAAATTTAGTAATTTTCACTATTCATCAAAATATAAATGTTATCCGAAAAGTTCCAAAATTTTACCCTAGGTTAAATTTGATATTACCAATCCAAAAATGAAGTCCATTTTGAGATATAAAATTTATAAAATTTCAAAAAAGTAGGTATTACTATTCATAACGGCTAGTTTGATTGGTTGTGGTGTGTTAGAACTCGATGTTGCGTACAACACACGCTATCGCATTATTCAAAGAGAAGCGTACCGTAGAAGCTTGGGGTGTTACAATCCATAATATATAAGTTATAAATTATTTTATGATAAATATAAAAATCATTTTCAGTGTCGACGTAGTACCTACGCAGAATTGAGAAAGTCAAATTTGGTGTCTTGTAGACATTAATTAGGAGGTAAAAGGTTTTTTCATGAATTTATTTTTAAAAATAATTCATAAATTATGATTTTTAATGATAGTTTTAAATTTTTGACTAATATAACATGAATCTTATCCAAATTCTTGTGTAATGCTTACACAAGGCCAGAAAATTTAAATTAACAAATTAAATAAGTTTTCTTAACATGGATATGAGTAAATATACATAATGAATAAATAAAAAATATTATATTTATCATAATTTATTTATTTTTATTAAATTAATTTATTTTTAATTTTTATATATGAAATAATTAACTTTAATTCTTATGTAATGATGACGTGATGCTTGGGCAAGCATAGGAAAAATCAATAAAATGATTTTAATTAAAATTATAAGAACCATTAAATGACTCAAAATTTTTAATAAATCATATTTTATGTGTAATTTTTAACCAAAATCATCCTTCGGTTAGATTGTGATACTAATGCTCGACGTAGAAATGGTTTTAACCCATCAAAGAAACGATCAATCTTACTTCTTGGGTTACGTATAGAATCTCTAGCATACCTTTCTAACCTTGTAAATTTAGCTTCATACATTGCGACATTCTCATCCTCCTTTTGTCTCAGACTCAGAAATTGTCTTTCCATATTTTCTCGATGGTCACAAGGAAATTATTTTTCTAAAAACATATCTTTGAACTCCCTCCATTCCATATTTGATATTTCATCATCTTCCTTCGTGTTTTGAATCAATGACCACCATTGATCAGAATCTCCAGTGAGGTGGTAAAATGTCATGATAACTTTTTCCCTTTCACTACTTCCCAAAGCCTGAAATATTTTCTCTAGGGAACTTATCCATTGCTCAGCTACTAAGGTATTTGTACTCCCATTGAACGTTGGTGGTTGTTGGCTCATGAAGCGATCTAACATTGATCCTCCACGCTGCGGATCAGGGTGCTCCATACGGGTAAGGTTATTATTCATAACCTGAGTGAGTTGTCCCAGTATGGTGATAATTTGATCAGCACCAGTTGTATCACCAGCTCCACTATAATTATATTGAACAGGAGGGAAATCCCTACATGGAGTGCGTGCATTGATACGGTTTCCATTTCTTCCACTAGGCGCCATTTCTAAACAATGGCATAAAATACATAATTCCATACTTATAAAACACTTAACATAAATTGAACTATTTATGGATATAATCCATAATCATAAAAAATGTTTTCTTTGAGGAAGTATATACTCATAAACCCTTCATAATGATTTGTAAAGAAAATGAGATTTATCCTAAGCATATCCCCCGAGAGTGTCGTAACCAAGAGTGCAGCAAGGCCCGTTGTCATGCACCAGTTCCCGTTCGAGTCCAGCTCAAAGCGGTGTTTTTGGGTTTTACCCCAAGGTACATCTATGCCAGAGCCGCCTCTACCTTCTCGTATCCAGACAGGGATGTATTTCTCGGAAAACTCACAAAATCTCTACAATACCAAAATTCTATGAAGTTCTTCTATACTAATCCTCAAAGTCCATCTTAAATCTATGTACTCTAATCAGAGTTTATCTAAATCTAGCTTCCAAGGTTTGTACTAAACTTCCTCTGATACCAACTGTAATGCCCTGACCCCAGTTACCCAGATTCGGTGCATTATTTCATAACATTGGCATGATCACAAGAAAGATCAAGTCTCAAAAGACCGATTAGTTTAGTAGCCTTGGAAACACTAGATACGTTCATAAAGTTTTACATTACATCATAAAAATGAAAACTAAAACAACATAGTCTCCATAGTCCACACTCTTATCCCCTCATACAATCCCTACAGGTCATTCATAAATTACTTCTTCACATCCTGGGAAAAATAAAACATAGAAAAGGGGTGATCTCAAATGCCCAGTAAGGATAACAATATAGCAAAAACTTTCATAAATAAGAACAAACATTTAAGGCAATGTATAACTAAAACAAAAGCCTTTTAAACTTAAACTTCAACATAGTATGGAAAAAATAAAATGAAATAATTCCATTTACTTATTCACATGGATATTCTACTAATCGAATAATCACATGCAATATCAATAACCACTTTCATAATGATGGAATGCATAATTCCAGACTATCATAACCACATAGCCAAGGCCTCGTGCCAAGACTAAAAATAAGATTTTTTCAAGGCCTTGTGCCAAAACACTAGTTTGTCTCATGAGACCTACCAATGCATCGAGGAGCTATAGCGGGCTCCACCCGTCACATATTAAGTCCAATGCATTCCTCATATGAACAGGTTTAAACATAACATAAACATTCGTATTAAAAATAGCATACGAAATGTCAATACTTTCTCCATAAACCATGAATGGTATAAAAATAACACATCCACAGTCAAACAAATCACAAAACCTTCAATAAAATATAAATTTTTTTATCATAATAAATCAACTTCAAATAAGCTTTAAATCCATCAAAGGATGTTGACATAGATGAAATCAAAACTATTTGAGATAAATATACCTTTTTTTGAATTCATTTAAAAGTCACATAATTATAAAATAAAACATTTAATTTGAAAATTTTCTTATAAGCTTGTAAGGGAAGATTCAAAGATTTTATAATGGCGGAAAATAGCCACACCCTCCATATAAGTTAAAAAAACATTCTTACCTTAACTCTGTCGAAAAGATTAAAAAGGAACTTGTTTGAAAAATGATGGAAAGATTCCTTTATAAACCTCTTATAAAAAGTAAAATAAGGGTATAAATGACTTTAACCCATATTCTGTAAAATATCAAGAATGTTTTGAAATACATTTTTAAGAAACATGGATGTGGATGATAAAGGGGTCCCAGTAGATAATTACGTATAAACAACCTCGGATAATGAAGAGATTGTGAAATAACCATTACCTTATACTTTTCCTTGGTTGGGGTAGGTTAACCTCCTGTATAATGGTGAAATAATTGTTATTAAATTATAAAATAATCATATATATTAATATGATATCATATATGATCTTTTAACATTGATTTGTTAATAATATCTTCGTATTATCGTTGTTTCGGGTGTTAACTTACTTGTTTTCTTTTATATGTTTTGTTACGTAAGTCGTGTTTGTCATGGATAGGTTGTATCTTAATCATATCCAGAATGATATCAGTTCCTTATATACTATTATTAATCATCAAATGAGAATTAGACTTGAATGGATACGATGGAGAATGAATCTCATCGCGTTCGTGGAGACGGTAGTCCGTACGTACGCACGAGCGACAATATAATTCTTTTGATATTAAAATAATATTTAATTGGATGGTATATCATATATAAAGATTCATTATCATGTTATATTTATTATCTACATGAATTAAACATCATTGTTATACCCATTCAAATAATAATGTTTTGAATAACAATTACACCACGACGCGGAGACTGTATGTCGTACGTACGCACATATGGTGACATGTCATTCAAAGGATGGATAGAATACTGAAATATGGTTGTAAAATGTTTATAATAACATCAAAGTATATATAATATACTAGATTTATTATTTTATAATGGTAATAACAAATAAATAAGAAGTGGAAGAAGAAAGGAACTTAAAAAAGGGTGGTGAAATCATTACCTCTTCTTCGGGTTCTTCCTTTTGATTTGATCAAAAGGTCTCATTAGGTTGGCTTTATAACTAAAGTAATGCATCTAGGATTAAGTGAGGTAAGTTTAGAGAGTATTTGGGTAGAGGTTGGCTGAACCAAAAGGCTTTGAATGTGTGAATTAGTGAGAAGGGGGAGTTCCCTTTTATAATAGGGGTGAGGGGCACCTTTGGAAAAGCTAGAAATATTATTTTATAATAAATTCATATTCAGTTTCTAATGGCTAAAAAGTGTATTATCTAAATTTTAAGGTGGGGGTGGGTCAAAAACCACTCAACCAATAGAATTTAGACAGGTTTGGGTCATTATATTAACCTTATCTTTAAGTATTAACTCTTAGTTAATTAGTTTCACTTTTACAATGTCTCTTTGTATTTTTATATTATATGGTTAATAAACTTACTATATACATCCAAGAGACCCCCAAGTGGTCCATTAATGATACACCTATCATGATATAAGTCTTTTGGCCGAACCTTAGATTTTGAAGAATTGAATATCAATTAATTATATAATATTTTTTTAAAATATCTTTTATGTCAATTTTGACACTATTTGGAAAATTGATTTTTGTGAAAATCATAACAGAATGATTACTTCGAAAAAAGTTAATTAAACCATTCCTAACATGTCATATTAACCTATAAAATTATTTTAATTCATAAAAAGTCTCAAATTATATTTATTTGGGTATTTATAATATCAATTATTTTAATTTTTCACTATTATGGTAATTACTGCATCATCATTGTGTCATAAATAAATTAAAGTATTTATTGTCTAAAAATTATAAATAAAATATAATTATGTATGAAAACTTTTTATCTTACTAATTAATATTTATAATTGAAAATCCAACATATATAACCTTGTGTAAAAAAAAGTTTTCTAAAAGATATATGCTTATGTCATTTTTGTATTTATTTTAACTTAATTAATATAAAGTGTCATTATCACTTACAAGTGGCTCCATGGGGTCCAAAAATCAACCCAAAGATGACCATAGTCGGACATGTATCAACAAATAAGGTTAAGACAGATTTTAGGGTAGTTTTGTATTATTATAATATTATTTTTTAACCCTTATTTACCGGATTTACCCTTTCACCGTGGTAAATAAAATATTTACCGAAGTAATTATTCAAAATGTCTAAAAATAAAAGTTACCTATTTACACAATTTGAGCATCCTGATTCAAAATAAGGAATCCATTTTTCCAAATTCAAAACACAGAAGTGGCAGAAATTAATTTAAAATTAATTCTCATTGTTAAAACTAAAAGCGTGTTTTTAAGAGATAATAACTATCAAAAGATTGACACCTGTTTATGTCTGGTTTAATTGTAAAATTATGTACAATGACCAACATTGTATTAAATGGTAAAAATATATTCTAAATATACTTTAAAACCACTCAAATTCATAATTTATCAATATAAATTATTTCGATTAAAAAAGTTGTTTTTAATTAAAATTTAGTAATTTTCACTATTCATCAAAATATAAATGTTTTCCGAAAAGTTCCAAAATTTTACCCTAGGATAAATTTGATATTCCCAATCCAAAAATGAAGTCCATTTTGAGATATAAAATTTATAAAATTTCAAAAAAGTAGGTATTACTATTCATAACGGCTAGTTTGATTGGTTGTGGTGTGTTAGAACTCGATGTTGCGTACAACACACGCTATCGCATTATTCAAAGAGAAGCGTACCGTAGAAGCTTGGGGTGTTACAATCCATAATATATAAGTTATAAATTATTTTATGATAAATATAAAAATCATTTTCAGTGTCGACGTAGTACCTACGCAGAATTGAGAAAGTCAAATTTGGTGTCTTGTAGACATTAATTAGGAGGTAAAAGGTTTTTTCATGAATTTATTTTTAAAAATAATTCATAAATTATGATTTTTAATGATAGTTTTAAATTTTTGACTAATATAACATGAATCTTATCCAAATTCTTGTGTAATGCTTACACAAGGCCAGAAAATTTAAATTAACAAATTAAATAAGTTTTCTTAACATGGATATGAGTAAATATACATAATGAATAAATAAAAAATATTATATTTATCATAATTTATTTATTTTTATTAAATTAATTTATTTTTAATTTTTATATATGAAATAATTAACTTTAATTCTTATGTAATGATGACGTGATGATTGGGCAAGCATAGGAAAAATCAATAAAATGATTTTAATTAAAATTATAAGAACCATTAAATGACTCAAAAATTTTAATAAATCATATTTTATGTGTAATTTTTAACCAAAATCATCCTTCGGTTAGATTTAGGACCTTTAAAATACACTTAGTTGACATTATGTCCCTTATAGTATTTTATTTAAAACTAATTCAAACTTATCAAGCTATTATTTTTAATAAGTATAGCATTTTTAATATATGGTTTTCTAGAAGATATATTTGAAAAAAATATATTTTTTGAATGATAAAACCTTTATATTTTTCATGGAAATTTATTTTTACTTTGTAGGGAAGAAATAAATAACTTAAATGCTTACACAATAGTGATGCATTAATTATTAAATAAGTGGAAAAATCAAATAAATGATATTAAAAATAAAAAAAATAAATATAATATGATGTAATTAAGATGATAAAATAATTATATAAATAAATATGACATTTATAGTATATAATAAAATAATTGTTTCGAATTTGACTCTTTTTTATGTTTTTAAATCCCTAGAATTGAATAGTATCAAATTTGACAATAATGATATTTCATGAATATAATATTTTATTAAATTATTTTAAAATCATAAAAATATTAAATAAGGACAAATGGGATAATATAAGGTCTATAATTTCATCCCATTTAAATTTAGAGGCTCTTTAGAAGCTTTTAGATCTATAATATTTTTATTATATTTTAATATTTTAATAAATTCCAAAAGTTCCCTTCACCTCAATTATAAAAGGGCACTCATTCATTCACTTCATTTCACCACATTGAGTCATATATCTTGACCATACTCTTAAATATTCTCTTCTACTAATCCCTATACACATTCTAGTGTTTCTGGTATCACCAAAAGACTAATTCTAAGTGCCTTAAGGAGGTTCTCAAGGAGATAACATTCAAGAGGTAAAATCCTACTTCTTTCTCTTTTAAATTATTTCTCTTATCCTCACCCATATCAAAAGATTAATGATAACTGCATTATAATATATATATATATATATATATTAATTTAATTATTTTAATATAATATCCGTCATTAAATTGCTTCTCTTATCCTTTTATTCTTAAAAATGAAAATATCATCCATGGTATGTTGATACATCACCTTCATGGATGATGAGTTTTTGTTTCCCATTACCGCAATCATGGTAGGTTTAAATTAAATTATAAATGTATAAAATGAAATAAATATATATATATATATATATATATATATTATATATGGTCCCATATATTTTAATTAATATATGGACATAATATTAAATAAAATGAAACTAGTTCATGATGGTCGAAAAAACCGCTGAATTAAACTAAACATTTGTCATTGATGTTTTATCTAATGAATCATCCTCATGTAAAAATAAAAAATTATATATGGAACCATTTAAACTTATATAACATCATAAATACCATTTCATTTCACTTATGGTGTTTTATTTCCTTTCAAAAAGAACTTCCATAACTATAAACAAGTTAACCAATCATGAAACCATGAAACAAATGCTTCCATAATGAAGAAATTGATCTTTATAACTCATCAAAATGTTCATAAATGAACTTAATAAAATTATAATAAATAAAATACATGTTTAATAGGTTATTAATTAAGTAATTTATGAATATAATTTTATTATTAAAGATATTAATTTCAAGTACATAATGCTTTCGTACATAAGGTAAGGGATCTTTACAAACCTCCATATTTTCTTTAAGTTGTGTTCTCCCTCTATCCACTTCAATTTATCACTTAATTATTCTTATATAATTATTATATATTATGTATATATGTCCCATATATATACACCATGTTTATTTAACCTTTATTTTATGGTTAAATACATATTTTAAATGGTTCCCTTCTCAATTTCTCACGATAAGCAAGCCCAATTAAAGATAACTTCTTCATTTCTTACCCACTTTCAAGTACACTATATCACATATATGTTTTCATTTTAAGGAATTTCATATATTTATTTTTCTCTTGAATTTAACCCTTGAATTCCCTATGATTTTTTGGTGAAAATGGAGAATTTTCACTTGCATCAGGTGGTGCATGGTTGGCGCACGGTTAGGGGAAACCATGCACCCTTGCCCAGGAAACAGTGCGTCCAACTAAATTTTTGGATAGTAGAAAACTGCACGGTTGGAACACAATTAGTAAAACTATGTTTAATAACCATATGGTTTTTTTTCACTTGGATATAAAGAGTCACATGGTTTCCACATGGTTTTCAAACTATGTGAGAAAACCATGTGACTTGTCCAAGTCATTAAAAATTGAGAAATTGCATTTTTATCCTCATTTATTTTAAGCCTATCTCCCCACATTTCTCCCCTATTCAGGATTCTTTTCCCTAGGTGCCACCTTCCCTCCTCATTTATCCCTTGTATCTTCTTTTTTGGGGTGGATTTGGTGTCGATTCTTCAAGGATCTTCAAGTAAGTTCCTTTCTCCCACGGTTTATCCCATATTCTAGGGTTTCTCCTCTCTCTTTATTGGGTTCTTATTTTCAAGTGGGGTGTTTGACCTAGCGAGGGTTTGATCTTGTTTTTTTTTTGGTAAATATTGATGTTTTTTGTTAAATATTGAATTTTTAGGGTCTTTTCGTGGTGTTTTAATGGTTTCAAACCAATTTTTGGAAGTTTCTAAGTGATAGGTAGGTGGTTACCTACTTTTACATTATTGGATGAGTTTAGCTTGCTTTATTGAATTGTTAAATATGTTCTATGAATTTTTTATGTGGTTTGAAACATGTTTTGGAAAGTTTATATGATTCACATGTGATAAAAATGGATTTTCTAAAGGTAATTGGTTATATCTCTTGTTTTCTTCATTGTGGTGTTTCTTGAACATGCTCTTTGCCTTCTGTGAAAGGTGAAAAGTGGGTTTTCAAAGATATTTAAAGGTGATAATGAATTAAAAAGGGGGTTTTTTATTTCTTTTTTTATCACCTTAAATGTTCCTTTGAAATTGGGAAGCATGTTATAAAAACATTTGATGTGAATGTGATTTTGAAAGGGGCTTTGCCCATGGAAAATGGTTGAATTCCAAATGTGTTCTTCAAGTGATGTTTCTAAATGGATTTCATAAAATTTGTATGTGGTTATTTCATTGCGTGATTTTGATGCATGTAATTCTTATTTGATATTGTTTATTTATGTGATATGTTAAAGGGGAATTAAAGCACAAAGGGAATCTTGTGTATCTAGGTGGGTAAACTAGAACTAGTACACTATTTGATTTGGAAGTGGATGAGGCCCAAATTTATCTAGTAGTATTGATGATTTAAACACTAACTAAACATGTGATATTATTGGATACTACTAGAACTTTGGATTTTATCCTCTCTAGTGTCTCATTCATGAGAAAGTTGTTAGAACGCCACAACTTTGGTTAAGATCCTCTCTAGCGGATCGGGCATGAGAACAATGTTGATGGTTAAATTTGGGGATTTTGACCACTGAGGTATGAGGTTTCTAGGGTCCCACTAGATCTAGTTACCAATAGGGATTTTCTCATGGTTCTCACTTGTGACGTGATGTTTATGAAATTTGGTGCTAACCATTGGTATATGTTAGGTCGTGTGTATCTTTTCATTTCAAGAAAGCTTATTGGTGAAAAAAGGTTTTATTTAAAAAGTGTTTTCTTGAGGGAATTTTATTTAAAATAATTCTTAGAAATGTTTCAAATATTTTAAATTAAATTTTCATGTTTATTTATCTTCTAATGTTATAGAATGTAATCTTTACTTTTGAGTGTCATCCTACTAGGCTTTGGCTCACACCCTGCATACACATTTGGGTGTATATGGAATTTTTTATGTATGAACCAGGTAAAGGAAATATAAATCATAGTGATGGTGGATCTGGCTCTATAGTTCCACTTATTGTAGGTGTTGGTGGTGGTGGATCGAGGGTGATGCTTCTCTTGTCACATAGAGGTTTTTGGGATAGTTTTTGTTCCCTTTTTGTTTTATCTCTTCGGGTCTTGTTTAAAGTTGTAAAATTTGAACCTAAAAATTGTTGTGCCTTGTCTGTCTTTGGTCATTTATTATTTTGATGTTTATTTATTTTGGTTGTTTATTCTTATATAACTGGTTTAAATCAATCCCAAAGATTATTTTTGATACACAGGTACTAGTTTCTAGCCCGTGGGGATCAAGAATTCTCTTTGGTGCATTCCATGAATCGGGCCAGGTGTTAGGTTTGATGGTATCTCAGCTTGGATCATGAAAAAATGGTATCATATCAAGTCACTCTCTTTGTGGGTCAAGTTATTTGGGAAAGATTCTAGATAGACCAAAGCTAGGATTTTCATGTATTGAGGTTCCAGTTGTGAGTGGGGTGTCTAGCCAACACACCTCATGACAGGACTCGAGTCACCATGGGATGTTGGGATTTTATTTTAATTCTCCTCCAAAGGATACATACATGCTACAAAATGTAAATGGACACTGGGTAGGGGTGGAGTGATTTGGTTGATTTATTATTATTATGAATCTGGTTATGTTTTTATTTATTAAAGTGATTGGGATTTCTTTTTATTTCTGAAAGATTTCAAAATGTGTGTTGATGGTTGTATTGATAGTTTTCCTCATGTTGTTTATTATAGTAAAATGTCTCCTCAAAGAGATCATGCATAGCTGCGGGAAGAGGATAGAGAAAGTTCTCCCTCACCAATTGATCAAAGGTTAGTGGAAGTTGTGATCTAGGTTATCCAAGATTTAGGTCAAGGAATGGTATTAGTTTCTTCTCAAATTAGAGAAGCTGAACTAGATCATGGTAAGGATAAAGCTCAGGAGTTCCTAAAGAACAAGCCTCCTTCTTTCTGGGGTAGCACAAAACGTTAGGAAGTATAGAAGTTTCTTGAGAAAATAGATAGGATGATTGATTTTCTTGATACTATTGAGGTGGTTAGGGTTAAATGTGATTTGTTTATATTGGAAGTTCCCAGTCGAAAATGGTGGGAATCAATGGTTCAATCTAGGAAGCACTAGAAGATGAGTTGAAAATATTTAAATGTTTTCTTCAATGATAAGGATTGTCCTAAGATCTTGGCCTTCTCCATATCCCTAGAGTTTATAGAGATCAGCCAAGGTGACTAGTCCATTATGGAATATGATAACCACTTTTTAGAGTTATTATGGCATGTACTCGAGGTAATTTTTAATGAGAAGATGAAGTCTCAGAAGTTCGATATGGGGTTGCAGCTAGAGATTCAATCTCAAGTTTTCTTATTCAAGTTAAAAACTTATTCTGAGGTGGTTTATCTTTCTATGATAGGGAAAATTTATCATAGAATAAAGATTGGTTCCTATAGATCATTATTAGTAGTGGGAATTGGCATTTCATCTAATAAGAAGAGGAAGAGGTACAAGCGGGGATGGAAGGGAGGTGGTAGTTTAGGACATCCTTCCCTGTTTTCTTTTTATGTGGATTTCAATTCTGGGTTGGTTATATGACATCAGTGTGGGAAATCATGGCACATGCGACCTGTGTTCCCTTCTCTTCCCAAACCTTATCATCGATTCTTAATAATGGTGCACTTATAGTAGTTTTTTGGAATGGTGTTCCCATATTAGAGTGGTGCATGGTATATGGATTCTAAGGAGATGATATTCTATTCAGAACCATCCTATAAAGTGGGTTCCTGGTTTGGAGATAGTGAAGGTAGGGTTAGATCATCTTCTGGGTAGATTCAGTTCAGGGAAGATTCATAGGGTAGTGCTCATTATCAAGCTCAGGGAAAGACCTGGAAAATTCATGTGGTGGATCGAGCTCTAGTGGAATCATATGTGGGGCCATTTATAGTTTGTGGTATCAATATTATTGCATCATTTTTAGTTTTTGTTCTATTTGATACCGGTGCTTCAGTTTCTTTTATTTATTCCCATCTTATGGAGGTGTTAAAGTTTACAACTCAACTTATTTCATATGCAATAGAGTTGGTAACACCGCTTGGTAAGAAGCGAGAGCGGGGTTTCAGGTGTCCATATTGTTCACTCATTGTGTCATGGGTTAGGCTAGAATGGTTCTTTCTAGTTTTAGAGATGAACCCATTTGATGTGATTCATGGTATGGATAGGATGGTTCGTTTTCAAGTTCACAACAGCTATTATAGGCAGCGAGTGAGTTTTGTGGCACCTGATGGTAGTACCCAGGTTTTTCATGGTGAGTGGGATCCACAGTCAGTTCATACAAGACCTCCACTCCCAGAATTAGGAAACCTCATTTTTAAGATCTCTTTGCTCATGTTATAGGATGATGGTGGTGCTCTTGAGGTTGGATTACCTCCTATGTTGGATGAGTTCCTAGAGGTTTTTCTAGATGATTTTGTAGGTTTTCCTCTGGAGAAAGATATGAAGTTCCCTATTGACTTGGCACCGAAAGAAAAGTTGATATATCTTCCCTTACACTATATGGACCCCACCGAGTTGAGGTAATTAAAGTTATAGTTGGATGATTTGGAATACAAAGGATTTATTTTCCTGATCCTCTCACCTTGGGACACCCTAGTTCTTTGGTAAAGAAGTTCGATGGATCTCTCTGGTTGTGTATTGATTACTGGAAGCTGAATGAAGTGACGATAAAGAACAAGTACCATTTGCCTCATATTTATGATTTTTTGACCATATTAAATGGTAAAATTGGTTCTCTAATATTGATTTACATTATGGGTATGATCAAGTTGGAGTTAGAGAGGTGGATGTTCTAAAAACAGCCTTCTGGAGAAGGTACGGCCATTTCAAGTATCTGGTAACGCCTTTCAGGTTGAAAATTTCTCCAGTAGTCTTCATGGAACACATGAATAGGGTGTTACAATAGTATCTTGATTCCTTTGTCATGGTATTTTTGATTGACATTCTTTTCTATTCTAGATCTAAGGAGGAGTATGATCAGCATTTTTGGATCGTGTTGGGAACTCTTTGGGATCATCGCCTCTATGTGAAGTTTTCTAAATGTTCCTTATCGATTAAAGAGGTGAAGTTTATAGGTCATATGATCTCAGAAAAAGGGGTTTTATTGGACCCCTAAAATATCAGTATAGTGATGTCATAGGAGTAGTCAAATAATGTTTTTGAGATTAGGATCTTTTTGTTCCTGGTAGGATATTACAAGCGGTTTGTTTGGGATTTCTCTTGAATTACTTAATCTAGGAAAGTTCTTACCTATAAAGGAGTGAATTTTGAATGGAACTCAGTGTTTCAATAATCCTTTGAGGATATTAAGAATTGTTTGACCACTACCCCTATTTTTATCTTTCTAGAATATGGAAAGGGTTATGTGGTATATTGTGATGCTTCGAGTATGGACCTTGGGTGTGTGTCAATGCAGGATAACCATGTGGTGGCTTATGGTTCTTTCTAACTTTGACCACATGAAAATAATTACTCAAACCATGGTTTAGAGTTATCAGTAGTGATGCATTCATTAAAGACAAGCTTCCACTATCTTTTTAGGGAGAAGTTTGTTATTTATTCTAATCATAAGATCTTAGCCTATATTTTCTACCAAAATTATTTGAACATTAGGCAACATCCTTGTGTTGAGTATCTTTAGGGGTTTGATTTTTATATTTTATATTCCCTAGGTAAAGGAAATGTTGTGGTAGATTCTTTAAATAGGAAAGTTCTAGTGCAAGCAATGAAAAAGTCTAGTGATGAATGGACGTTGATGGGTCTTTTATCTCAGATGTACCTGGAGGCCAAGGATCATAGTGTCTTGGATAGATTTCAATTAGAACCTTCTCTTATAGATATGATTTTAAAAGGAAAAATGAGTTATGAGTTTTAACAGCAATCTATGAAGTTTCTTAATATTAGGGAGATGGTTTGTGATTGATCATTGTCTCCTGAGGCAGTTTCGTGCTTTAAGTGCTACTTTATGGTGTCATTATAATGGATGAAGGTGGTGATGCAGAATAACCACTATTCTTAGTGGGTTGTTCAACCTAGTGCTACCAAGATTTACTATGATGTGAATTAACAATTATAGTAGCTAGGTATGATGCAAGATGTAGCTGATTTTGTATCATGGTGTTATACATGTCAGCAGGTTAAAGAAGATCACCAAAGGCCCTCTAGTTTAATTTATCTGCTGCCCATTACTACCTAGAAGTGGGATGAGATCACCATGTACTTTATTTTTGGATTGAGTCATATAACTTAGTGAAGTAATTCCATTTTGGGAAGTGATTTATCATCTAACCAATTCATCCCATTTCATTTCAATCATAGATTCAGTGAAAGTGGGTGAGTTTGGTCAGTTATATATTCAAGAGTTTATGAGGCATCATGGTGTATCATCAGTGATTGTTTCTGATAGGGACCCCCATTTTACCTAATAATTTTGGGAAGGCCTTTATAAGGTGATGGGGTCATCGGTCAAGTTAATCATACATTAACAACCTCAAATGGATGGTCAGACAGAGCGGGTGAATTATATTTTAAATGAAAAGCTCCAGGTATGTGTTTTAGATTTTTGAGGTTCATGGGATATCCCTTCAGGGTTGGTTGAGTTTTCATATAATAATAGTTACCAATCCTAAATCTGAATGGCTCCATTTCAAGTGATTTATGGCAAGCCATGTCGGTCACCTTTGTGATGGGCAGAGGTAGGTGAGACCTCATTATTGGGAGTGATCCTTGGGAAAGAGACTTCTAATAAAGTCAAGTTGATCAAGAAGTAGTTGTTGATATCGCATATTCTTCATAAATCCTATTTTGATCAAAGGCACTTATATTTGGAGTTTTCTATGGGTGATCGGGCGTTTATGAAAGTGGTACCTCGCTTGGGTAATCATCATTTGGGTAAACAAGGGAAGATAACACTAAGGTATGTCGAGCCCTTTGAGTTTACCTAGCAGATTGGTAGGGTGAAATACAGGTTATCTTTTCCTTTGTAGTTTACGTCTATTCATGACATGTTCTATGTTTCTCGATTGAAAAAGTACAACCCAGATCCCTCTCATGTGCTGAATTAGGAAGAGTTGGAATTAGATCCTGATTTATCTATGTTTGAGTGACTAGTACAGATCATGGATTATCAGGAGAAATTGGTTCATGGTAAGTATATTCTATTGTTTTGAGTTATTTTGAAGCATGGAAATGATGTTTATGAAACTTGGGAGTGAAATTCTTGGGTTAAAGAAGAATATTCATTTTTGTCTTCTAATCAATCTTCAGGTTGACTTTCTAGGGGTGTAAACTTTTCATGGTGGGGAGAATTTTCACATCCACGTTTTTATTTTTAGTTATTTAATCTATTTATTTTTCTCTTAAATTTACCCCTTGGGTTCCCCAAATATTATTTTATACACCACATAAAATAAAACATGTTTTTGAACTAGCATAAGTATCAAAAAAAGGAAATTGAGACAAAGAATTTCTTACCTCGCGACCCGAATCGCCATATATGCCTTTTACTTTCCTAAATAATATAATTATAATAATTATATACTTACTTTAAAACCTTTTTTTAACACCTTCAACCATATTCACCCAAAGATGGTGGGCTTTTTATTATATGGTAATGAAAATACATGATATTACATTCTCGAGATCAAGGTTAAGTAGTCCTCAAGATACTAGATACACAAATATTACATTATATTATGAAAAATTACAACATTTGAGTACAAATTATTATTCTTTAGTACTTTACATAGCTCAAATCATACATAACATTCCACTTAATTAAATAGGGAAATGTGAAACAAAAGTAAAGGGTGATTTCAAATGTGTGTAAAGGGATAGCATATGGTGAAAGCTAACATGGAATAAGAAATATAATGGGAACATAAAAAATGATATTGTATAACATTATCCATGTATAAAAAAGGAAATAAATGAGTAAATTATTTCATAATAATGGAAATGTTAATAATACATAATGTTGTACATTATAAACTTACTATTGAGGCCTTTTTCCAAAATACCATACAAAAAGGGTAAGGATTATATTGTTACCTTATCTTATTTTTCTCATAAGGCCTACCAATGCACTTAGGAGCTATATAATTTAAGGACCCACCCATCACAAAAAGGTAAAATGTGTTTCATAACATATTATATGGATATGGAATAATTTCCAAAAATAAATAATATGAGAATACTTAGAATAAATTCTCAATGTGGATTATATTACCTTATTTTCATGTATAGAATAAAGGATTATATGGTCATAACAATAGTTTTACCTAATAAATGAGTTAATAGGGATACCTAGTTGAATTTCTTTGACTTATATAAGGAGTAACTTAGTATTCAAACCATTTAAATAAGTACCCTTATCAAGTGAAGAATATGGATTTTTAGTTATTGAGTAATTTATAAAAATTAAGATTATTACTGATTTTTGGAAGTGGAAATAATTTATTTTAAATAGTTGGATTTCAATGAAATTATAGATAAATACCTTAGTAATAAAATATAATACATCTTTATGTTTGGTAAAGAGAATGTAAATCATCTATAATTCATTCCCTAAGAGTGTCAAACCATGTGTGTAAAAGGCCCACTTATTGTGCACTGATAAAAATTTGAGTTAATAACCGACCAACCATTTTTAATATTATTAAACCTGTGTGAATTTGTACCGGAGCCACATCCACTTGTTTGTATCCATAAAATTATTTTATTTCTAATAAAACCATATAAACTATTTTCTTTTCAAAAATTTAGGATGGTTTTATGACTATAGGAAATTTTGAGCATTAAACAGTTTATAAATATAGTATAATGAGAGGTAATAGATATATACCTTTGATAATAAAAGAATGAATTTATTTAAGTGATTTATAATTACATTTCACATTGAAATAAAAATTAATTGGAAGTAATAACACAATTAAAAAAGAGAATAGGTTGGAGACCATTACCTTGAAAGGTAACTTCTTAAAGCTTGAGATGAGAACCTTAGAGCCTTAGAAACTACTTAGAGATACTCTTGTGAGTGAAAATGAGGGTAAATTCATGTTCAATGGATTTAGAGTGGGTAGGAATGGGATAATGGGTGGGTATATATAAAAAATGAGGGTGCATTGTTTATTAATTACTAAACAGAGGCCTTAGAAATATAGGTTGTGGAAATTAAAAATTCATTAGCTTTCCCATGGTCTTCGATAATGGTTTTTGACTTTTAAGGAATTTTTTTTATATTTTAGTTTGATAACCAAAAACCATATTTTTATATTACTTTTTCCATGATGATATAATTTTCAACAAAATATTGGTTTTAAATCCTTAATTTCATTTTTAGACTTTGAAAAGTTGTTTATAGGTTTGGAAAATATTTTTAATTCATTAAAATAAATTATTTTAATAAAATATGATATATTTTCATATATTCACTTATATTAATAATTATATAATTTTTATATAATAATTTTGTCATAATACTTACCATATATGATTGTTTTGTTTTACTATTTAGAATAAAAATTGGATGCCTTAAAAAATTAGGAAAAATTCATGATAGGATAATTTTGATGTCCCAATTCCAAATATAAAAAACATTTTTTCAAATTAATCCTCAAATTATGAAAATTGAACCATTTATATAGGTATAATATATATAATAAAAATGTGTTATTAGAGTAAGAACCATTTATTTTTTAAATTAATTTTACTCTTTTAATGCCACTTGACCCCTAGATACATAACTGCTAGTCAAAACAACATAATACCTAAGGTTGAGGTGTGATATGGTCATACATTCATTGGGTGGTTTGGCCAATAATGATCTAGTGGTTATTTCCACCAACTTGAACTTCTCTCGCATATGATATCACTCAATCTTTAGTTGTTCATGTTTTGTTTGGGGTTATTCTAGGTAAATACCCATTAATTCTAACACTTTCCTAAGATTTACTAAATGAACTCAATAGGGGGTTTTCCTAGTGGTTGAGGCCCTGGTTCCTCCCTTATATTACAATTAATTCTCATCATTTCCATTAATATAAATTAATCCCAACAGTCACATTTTAATTCTAATTCACAATGGTCATGATTCCCAATATCTATAATGCTTAACTGTCATAATGTAATGGACATATTTACTCTTACTTCCTATAAATTCATCTAATCCAAGCCCTTGGATCATACTTATAATTTTAATTGCTTTCAATATAATTATCCTATGGATTTTATTATTTTTCTTTTATATTTTTCTTATAGAAATTATGATTTTTATTGTATAATTTTAGTCAGGTTACATCTACAATGTACTTGTATTATTTATTTTTTTCTACTTTCCATTATTAGTTTTATCAGTCCCACTAAATTTTTTTATCTGATTTATGATTTTTTACATTTTAATAAATTATTCTTATCTATTACTATAATTCCATGGGTACTACTTCCCACATACAAAAAATAGATCCTCAAAATAATAAATCAAAGTACAAAACAAAATGTGAATAATCCATTATCATTGCATCCTCAATCTCCCATATTGACTCTTCTAAAATATGATTCCTCCGAAGAACCTTTTCTAGACAAGTTTTTCGATTCTGAAGCACTTGATCTCTCATATTAAGAATATAAATTGGCTCTTCATTATATGACAAGTCAAGTTTCGGTTGAACATGATCTCCCCATTAGAACATGGGAATGTTCTTCTATATACTTCCTTATAAGTGATATATGGAAGATGTTATGAAAATTAGATAGGTTTTTGTAATTTACAAATGATATTTCATATTTCAAACCTAATTTAAAATCCTATTACACATTTCTATATAGATATCCTCATAAGTATATGGTCACAAAATTTAAATTCAAGATCCTTTCACTGGTTTTCATCATAACTTTTTTATCAAATAGGGATTTCTTTATGTTACCATGGATGGATATTTCCTTTTTGATGTATCTTCAACAAGTTATAAACCCAAAAAATTCCTTTCTCTTGCTCCATCCCAACATTTTGGAGTCCAAAATATTTTTATAAACAAGTTTTAATATGGTTCCATTTTAATACTAGAGTGGTAACTTTTTTTGTAAGAAAACTAAACTAGTGGTAAATACTGATCCCAACATCCTTTGAAGTCAATATAGCATGACCTTAAAATATCCTCCAATTTTTATATTTTCCTTTCAGACTACCCATAAATTTGAGTGTGATAGGTTATGCTAATATTAACTCTATATTTAAAAATTTCTAAAGACCCCTCCAAAATTTTTATATAAATATTGGATCATGATCAAATACTATAGATAAGGGTGTGGCATGAAGTCTCAAAACTTTATATATATACAAAATATCATGATTGTATAGAAGGATATCATATCTAATTTCAATAAATTGATAAAACTTTATAATTGAATCCACAATGACCTATATCACATTATGCCCCTTCGATGTCTTACAATGGATTGTGAAAAAAAAACATAGTAATATTATCCACTATCACTCTGGTATAAGTAAATATTTCATAACGCCTTTGGGATGTTTTATTTTAGGAACCACTTATTGGCATACTAAGAATATTTCAACATAATGTGTAATCTCTCATTCATATTTTCCCACCAGAAATTTTCTTCAATATTCCTATACATCTTCATGTTGTTGGGATGTGTATAAAAATTTGAACTATGAGCTTCATATAATAAATAATTATTTATCTCCAATATGGATGGAACATATAAACTCTTACTAAACCATAAAATTTCATCATTCCCAATATTAATGTCTGGTGATTTTCCATTCTTCAAATCTATCAACTTCTTTTATGAGGCCTTATCATTAAGTAAATATTTCTTAATTATCTCTAGTAATAAAGTTTGGGTAATTACATGGAATAATATTTATGTTTCCACTTATTTTATAACACTCATGTCTATAATTTCTAAATACTTAAGAATTTTATCATTATCCACTCTCGTCATGGATAACTGACTATGGTCTTTTCTACTCAATGCATATGATTCCATGTTTCCTTTCCTATGATGATAATGTATTATGAAATTTTAATCTTTGAGTATTTCCAATCATATCATTCTCCTCATATTAAGATATTTATGAGTAAATATTTATTTCAAACTCTTATTATTGGTATATATATAACATCTCTCTTTATAGATATAATTTATCCACATCATTAGAGAAAATATTGCCACTTCCAGTTCCAAATCATGTGTTGGATAATTCACCTTATAGGGCTTCAATTTTCAAGATTTATAATCCACCACTATATCATTTTCTATAAGAATGCATCCAAGACCTTTACTTGATGCATCATTATAAATTACTAACCTTTATTTACCATATGGAAGAGTGAATATAGGTGAATTTTTCTATATCCTCATAAATTCCTCAAATATATCTCTATATTTCTTTTTTACATATGAATTTGACCCCTTTACATGTTAAATTGGTTAATAGAAAAGAAAATAAAGTAATGTTTTCAATAAACCAAAAATATTATCCTATTAATTCAAGGAAACTACATATTTCATTTATGTTTGTAAGTCTTGGCCATTGCATGAAAAAATATGTTTTTTAAGGGTTATAAGATTTCATACAATATGTCAAATAAAATAAACCTATTGAATCCAAAATTCACATTTACTAGATTTCCAAAATAATTCCCTTTTCCTCAAAACCTCAAGAAAAAATAAAAAATTAGTTTCATACTTATCATTACTCTTAGAGTATATAAGAATATCATCAATAAATACCTCCATAAACATATCAATATAATCCTTGAATACTCAACTCATTAAGTTCATAAACACACAGGGTGAATTGTTTAACCCAAATGGAATTACTGTGAACTCGTAATGATCATAACTCAAAGGAAATTCCATATTTTGGATATCCTACTTCATAACTTTTAACCGATGATAACTAGAATGAATATCAATCTTTAAGAAGTATTGAGTGCCTTGAATTTGTTTAATGATGTTATCAATACAAGTCAATTGGTACTTTTTCTTTATAATGATTTCATTGGTTTACCTATGATGAATTCATAAACTCATTAATCTATACATTTTTTTAACAAAAAAAATGGTTTCTCCCCATGGTTAATCACTTAGATGAATGAAACCCTTATTACATAAGTCTTGTAAAATCTTATTTAATTAAACAAACTCCATTGGATCCATTATATAGGGAGGATTAGATATAGGATTTACATCAGGGTTGTGATCAATAGAATATTAAAATTATCAATTAGGGTTAAATCCAAGTAATTATATAGTAAATACATGAATATACTCCTAAATAATAGTTACATATTCTATGCTCAAAACCTCTTTAACCATCATAAATTAAATTCCATCCATATATTCTAAAAATATCTCATTAATATAAGCTACTAGGGTTATTTCCATAATTTTTTAGGTAAATAAATATCCCCTTAAAAATAATTCTATACTTGCCTCTCTAATTATAACATCCTTATCCCAATAATAGACTGTTTCTTTATAATTTGAGAGACAATTCATCCCCAATATTACAACAAAATCCACCATCAGTATAATGGTTATATTCGAAACTACACAACACCCATGAATAATAATTTTAATTTAATGATATATATTTTTTATAATCAAGGTTCTAATCAATTTTATAACTAACAAATCACTCTTTAATGCATCAGGATTTTATTGAATATTCTTAGCAAACATGCATGAGATAAATGAGTGTATGGATCCAAAATTAAATAATTTATTAGCTAACTTTGAGTGTGTAAAAAATGTACCTAATATTGCATCATTTGGATCATATTCATCCATTATTTTTATTTAAATATCTCATCCCTTATCTATAGGAATCTTTGGTGGAAGATTCTACTGAAACATAGGTCAGTAATTAGAGTAATTCCCTATCTCCCTATAATTGAATAATTGCACATTGATTGATCCCATCATTCCTTTTCACTCATGTTTTTTATTAAATTTCTCTATACATTTAAATAATACACTCAACCCCTTTAAGCATTCCCCTAGGTGTTTATTCTCACATTTATTGCATATAAGGAACTCCACTCTTCCCTTCTTTTCTTTTCTAGTTTTTCTTCCCACTTGGGTGGTCAGTCATGCTCTTCTCCTATGGATTTCATTTGTAAATGAATTATTTTTAAAATTTATTCTCTATATTTATATAACTTGTTAAAATATCATCATATGATAAAAAAATTATATTCTAATAATCTTTGAAGATTTTTCTTTGAACTGTCAAAGAAGTGATCAGTCTTACTTTTTGGGATGTGTAGATAATTTGTAACATACCTCACTAATCTTATGATATTATCCTTATAATCATCCATAATTTCTTATTTATTTTGTCATAAATTTAATTATTTACTTTCAATATTATCATGTTTTTTTGAGAAAATTGTTATTCTATAAAAAAAATAACTTTAAATATCTTCTATTCTAAGCATTCTATCTTCTCTACCTTCTTAGTATTTTGAATCAGGGACCACCATTGGTTAGTGTCTCCCCTTAAATTATACATAGGAATTACAACATTTTCCTTCTAAATACACCACAATTCCATAAATATCTTCTATATTGCCTTAGTATATTGATCATCCACCATGGGATTAATTGACACACTGGACAATGGTAGTTATTTCCTCACAAAATGATCTAAATAGGTTGATCAATGTTGAGTGGAAATAGGTTGATCCATGTGTTCCAAGTTATTTTTTCATAACATAAACTAATTTCCCTATGATAGTAATTATTTTTTCAAAACCAACATTAACTATATTATCTTGATTGTCCATACAATCCCCCATTGTGCTCAATTATTGGCTTGGTTTATGTTTCTTCTAGCAGGTCCCATTATCTATCAAATTCCATGGCTTAGTAAGTAATATTATTAACAACTAGTATATAAGAAAAAATTTATAAATCATGTTTCCCTAAAACAAATTTCAATGCATAGAATATATATAAAAAATATTCTATAATTATCACCACAATTTTCTAAAGGTATAATTTATGTTCTCTTCCCAAGTTATTTTAAATCTAGTTCCTAAGGTTTATATCAAACCTTTCTTTGATGCCAACTATAATTACCCCAACCCTCTTAACCTTGAGTAAGTGGGTTATTTAGTACATGGTAATCATAATACATGAGATTATATTCCCAATATCTAGGTTTAGTAGTCCTAGAGAGACTAGATACATAAATATTACATTACATCATGATAAATTACAACATTTGAGTCCAAATCATTATTCAATAGTATTTTACATAGGTCCAATCATACATAGTATTCCACTTCATTACCTAGGGAAATGGGAAAAAAGGAAAGGGGGCTCAAATTATCATCAAGGGATAGCGTATAGTGGAAGCTAACATAGAATAAGTAATATAATGGGAGTATATAAAAAATGATCATGGATAACATAATCTATGAAGGGAAAAGGTAGTAAATGAGAAAGGTATTATATAATTATGGAAATATTAAGAATGCATAATATTGAACATCATAAACATACCATCAAGGCCTTGTGCCAAGACACTATACATAAAGGGTAAGGATACTCTCATTAAACTATCTTAATTGTCTCAAGACACCTACTAGTACACTGGGGGATATATAATTCTTGGACCCACCCATCACATAAAATTAAAATGCATTAAGTCACATACTTAAGGGATATTGAATAATATTTAATAATTAACAATAATAGAATACTTTGAATTAATTATCAATGAGGCTTACTTTACAAGATTTCCTATTATATAATAAATGATTATGCAATAATGAAAATAATTTTCCCTATTCAGTGAATTAATATAGATATCTAGGTGAATTACCATGACTCATGTAATGAGTAACTAGGAATTCACAATGTTAAAATAAATACCTTTATTAGGTAAATAATATGTATTTTTAGTTATCATGTGCTTTATAAAAATTAGGATTATCAATGAGTTTAGGAAGTTGAAATAATATATTTCAAATGTTAAGAGAACAGATAAATTATTGATAAATCCCTATATAAATATAATTATACCCTTTATTATGATCGCTAAATATCATGTGAATCATCCATAACATATCCCCTGGGAGTGTCAAACCAGGTGTGTAGTAAGGCTAACTTATTGTGAAAATGAGTAAAGATCAAGTTAATAACCTATTAGAATTTTCATAATTTTTATCCTTAGGTGTATCTATGCCAGAGCTTCATCCACTTTTTTGTATCCAAACAGGGATTTAATTTCTAGGAAAGCCACGCATACTCTTTTATTTACAAAAAAATAGGATTTTTTTACAAATATAGGAATTATTGACCATTATAAAGGTTTATAAATATAGTATAATGATAGGTAATGATGTTTATAATTGAAAATATAATAATTTATTTATTAAAATGAGGCCTAAAAACATTTCACATTGAATTGAAAACTAATTATATATAATGACACAATTAAAGAAACATAAGAGGTTAGGAACCCTACCTTGAAAGATAACTTCATAAATCTTGAGATGGGAACCATAAAACCTTGGAAACTCCTAGGAGACAATATTGAGATAGAAAATGATATTAAATTCATGATAAATGGATTTTAAGTAGAGAGGAATGGGATAATGTGTGGGTATTTAGAGAAAATGAGGGGGATTGTTTGTTAATTTATAAGAATAGGCCTTGGAAATATAAGTTGTGGAAAATAAAAATCCATGATATTTCCCATGGTTTTATCTCATGGTTTTAGACATTTAAGTTATGGTTTTTTATATATTTTATTATGAGAACCTAAATCCAATATTTTATATTAATTTTTTCATGGAAATATAATTTTTCCAAAAAATATTATTTTTAAAACCTTAATTTCCTTTTTAGGGTTTGGACAGTTATTTATAGGTTTGGTAAATCATTTTAATATAATAAAATGAATTATATTAATAAAATAATTTATTTTCTGGTCATTTATTCACATGTATAAATTATTAAATCATGACTACATCATAATTATGTTATAATACATGTTATATATGACTACTGTATTTTACTATTTAGCGAAAAAATAGAATGTCTCAGAAAATTATGAAAAATTCACCATAGGTTAATTTTTATGTCTTGATCCAAGATATAAACTCCATTTTATCAAATTCATCCTATAATTATATACATTGTATAATTTATATAATCATGAAACATATGTTATAATTGTACTATCATAGTAAGCACCATTTCATTTTTAAAGGATTTTTTCACTTTTAAAGCTACTTAACCCCAAGATACACAACCCCAAATGAAACCAGCATAATCCCTAAAGGTGAGGTGTGAAATGGTGGTACTTTAATGGGGTAATTTTTCTGACATTTATGTGGTGGTGATTCACACTAACTTGAACTTACACTATAGATTATATAATTGTATCCTTAATAATTATATTTCTGCTCAGGCTTGGTCAAGAGAGAACCCCTATGAAACTACCACTTTCCCAATCTTAAATAAATGAACTTAATAGGGGATGTTCCTTATAGTCAAGGTCATAGTTCCTTTGTTATACACCAATTAACTTTTTAAGATCTCAGCCTTTTCTGGAGTCATCTCAGGCGTGTTTTTAGGTAATTTTTTAAGCTTTTAAGTACGTTTGATTTGGAGTAGTGGCTTGGGGTGTGTTTGGGTGAACTTTTAAGTAAAAATAAAGGATAGTGGGATGTTCACAGTTTGTGCACGATTTGACAAACCATGCGACAAAACTGTGCCAAGTGTCCAAAACTGGATAGAAAGTTCCACATAGTTTGCGCATGGTTTGACAAAACGTGCGACCAAACCATGCCAACTATGCAAACCTGGAAAGTGGTTTGCACGGTTGGTGCACAATTTTCCCTAACTATGCGCCCCTGCCCAGGAAACTGTGTGCATGGGATTTTTATTCTGAAAATGCTTTTTAAAACCACTTGAACCCCTCTAGACTCCCATATTTCGACCTTGGATTAGTTTTGAAAAATTTGAGGTGATCCCAGAGCCTTCTGAATGGATTCCAAGGTGATCCTAACATCATTCTTCGAGATCGAAAGCCTGTATTGAAGATCCACTCTCTCCTCGGTAAGTGGATTTCATCCCGCTACTTCTTCCGTTCATTCCTCTATCTTTCCTTGATATTTTCATGGAATATCTTCACTGTTTCCATGGATCTAAACTTTTGAGTTGAGATCTAGATCTAGGATTGTATATCTATATCTATATTTTTAAGATCTTGAAGCCTTTGATCTTAATTTTGGTTTAGGTATTTAGATCTGGAGCTTGATTGACGGCGTTGTGCCGCTCAGATTTTGGGGATTTTTGTTAGGCTAACATCCGTCAATAAAATGAAGTAGGTGGTCTGAATATAATTCCCATAGTTGTGGATTTGATATATGAATGTGATTTTATGGATTTTCTATATTCCCTTGATAATTTATTTCCAAAATTTGAGTAATTAGGAAAGTGGAATTGAATTGATTTTTCCTTGGTGATTAATTGATAATTGAATCACAGAACAAACGAAAGGGGATTTCTCAAATAGATATCATTTTGGAGATTAGTTTTGGGTTGAGATATTTTAATTTAGATATTGAATTGATTTTGAAAAGATAATTAATTGGTGAAATTAATTATGAAGTGATGTTGGTGATGAAAGATAATTAATTGTAAGGATTAATTATGTGCCATAATATTGATCAAAGATAATTAATTGTGAGAATTAATTATCATAAGTTGAGATTTGATATGGATAATTAATTGTGAATAATTAATTATTGAATGAGAATTTTTTTGATCAATTAATTAATTGATGAATTAATTAATGGATTATGTGTTTAGTTAATTGTTGAGTTAACTAATGTCTTTTGAAATGTTTAACTAATTGTTGGATTAGTAATGGAATAATGTGGCTAATTATTGTGAATTAAAGAATGATTAAATGGATGATATTTTTTTAGTGCTAGAAATGGCGTTCTAGACCGATTAGAAGTTGGGACATGGACATGGAGTTCCTCTCCAATAGTTATTCAAGCTTGAGATTATGGGGTTTTAGTCATGAAGACCT
Source organism: Viscum album (assembly GCA_963277665.1). Lineage (NCBI taxonomy): Eukaryota > Viridiplantae > Streptophyta > Magnoliopsida > Santalales > Viscaceae > Viscum > Viscum album. The sequence goes on from OY728131.1 coordinate 567,436,939, forward strand.
ACACTGAATGAGATTATTGGGTGCTAGGAATGACGACCTACACCGAATGAGATATGGAGTGATAGGCATGGTGACCTACACTCAATGAGATTTGGGGTTATTAACATGACATTCAACACCAAATGAATGGTAATAATGAATGATTATTCAAATGGAAAACATGAATTGAAACTGGGACCAATGTGATGATTAAAGATTAAATGAAAATGTGATAACTATTTAAATTATGCATTGTATTTATTTCTTCATAAAACTGCATACACTATCTTTTAAATGGACTTTTTTTAGACACCATTGGTGGTGGCCTACTGAGTTGTACTCGCACCCTATTTGGGACGCCTAATCAGCACCTGAGTAGACTTTGTTGTTGTAGGACAGGATAAAGGCAAGGCCCTGGGATAGGTTGTTGTTTGGGATTGGAGCATGGGAGAGGGAACCAGATGTAGTTCGAGACCCTCTTGGGAGTCGTTGTGTATTTACTTTTAGTTGCATTGTAGACACTTGACACTTTCATTTTTATAGTATGTTTTTCCTTTCAATTGAATATCATATTTTCTAGTTTTGACTATCATATTTCATGGTATTGTTCTAGTTATTTACATGCTTCCACACTTGGTTATTGTTGTTTTCTTCCATTGGTGTTTTATTCTGATAAAAGAGGGTATAGTCTCCCCAAAACTGACTTATCATACCCTCACTGCTAGTTTAAACCCTCTCACATATGGGGAGGAGTGCTTGAGGGCATGTGTCCAACCATCTTGGGGCACCGTTTAGTGGCGCCCAGGTCGGGATGTCACAAAGTGGTATTAGAGGGATTTTATTTTCTTTCTTCTTATTTTGTCTTGCTATTTTGGGAAAGGTAGACAGGGGACTAGGAAAATTCAATTATTGGTAATGATCTCATGCATGGGAGTTTCAAACCCATGTATGGGGGAAAATCTGAGTACTCAGGGTGGGATTGTTGTGATTGTTTTTTGTTGTTATAGTTGAATATTATTTCACCTTAGGTGACGCACTTGTGGTGTGATGTGATATTTGTTTTAGAAATTGTTGAATTTTTTATTCGTGTCCTAAAGCGTCGTGATACTTGAGTTTGCATGCATCATTCTAGGCACTCAGGGTTTTTGTAACATGCATAATTCTAGGTACTCATAGGAAAATGGGTTATGGGTAATTTTTTGAACTTGAATTGTTTTTCCTTATTATGAGATTGAAAAAAATGATGAAAAATGAGAATAAATGGGTGTCTAATGAGAACCTTTATTGATGAAATGTGTATGAGTAATTAATTAATTGTTTAATTGATTAATTTAAGATAATGCGATTAATTAATGGTTGAATTAATTAATTATAATTTTTCCCCCTTATTAACCAAGACCTAGGAGTAGGATGGTTGAGGGTAGTGATAAGGCCTCAGTGTTGACCGTGTGGTGAGAAAAATGGGAAAGGACATGTTGAAACTTGTTGTGCTAGTTTCTCCTCTTATGTAAATGTTTTAAGGTTGCGTTATAAGACCTAGGACGTGTGTTTGGATTTTTAGACATATGCCTCCATGATGCTTGTTGAGGGAGAGACCAAGGGGTATGGCATGAAATGAACTTCCAGATAGGGAACTTAAGGCAACATTGGTGCAAGATGAGGAGGAAGGAGAATAGTTCTAAGAGAACTTTGCTCGTTTCATGCAATTCATGGAGAGAGACCCAGGGTGGGTTTTGAAAATCATGTCTTAGTTGAAAAGGGAGTTTCAACTACAGCACCCTCCTACTTTTACTAGAGAGGGTGGACTTGAGGGAGCTAAATTCTGGATTGAATCTATAAAGATGATAATTTACTATTTGGAGACTCGGGATAGGAGGAGGTTTAATTTGGATTCTTATATGCTACGGGGTTCAGCGAAGTGCTGGTGGGATATTCAGGTACGATATAGATTGACTAATGAGATATGGAAGGACTTTCTAGAGAAGTTCTTGGAACACTTCTATCCAGAGACACTGAGACAATAGAAGGCTTCATAGTTTATACATCTGACCCAAAGAAGCATGTCCATAATAGATTATTCTAAACATTTCATATATTTACAGAGTTTTTATCTAGCTTTGGAAGTAGATGAGGCTTCTTCGGAAAAATTATTTTAGGATAGAATTAGGTGTGAAATTAAGTCCCAGAAAAATATATTTAGGCTTAAGAAATTCTTAGAAGTAGTTAATCAGTCTCTCATTTCAAAGGGGAACCTTAAAGAGGCTTCTAGTACTGGATAGGTAGCTGTCACTGGATGATTAGGGAGTGTGCCTTCCGAGAGTAGGAAGTGTTGTTATGAGAAACTTAGTTGGGACAATGGAAAGCAAGGTGGGTAGTCAAGAGGAACAGTTACATCAGATCTTACTCATGTTCTTTTCCACCAGTGTGGTAGGCATGGAAACTATCATACACATTTTCCTCAACCACTAGTGGAGTAATGATTTTGTGGAAATATGGGGCACCTATATAAGTTCTATAGGAAGCAGTGGCAGGCTAGTGATAAGGGAGCAGCTGCTCAGAGTTAGAGTGTGGGAAGGGGGTCTTCTACACTATATAGGTATGGCAGCTAGAGTTCTACTGGAATAGGTGGTAGAGGTAGTGGATTTGGTGCTTCAGGGTATGAGCACCCATATCAGCAGAGTGGTGCTACTCAGGGGAGTCATACAACACCACAAGGAAGAGGGTGGGGAAGTTACATGTAGTACATCCTACACTTGTGGAGAGTGAGGCTCGTCCATCGACAGTGAGCGGTACTATTCTAGTTGCTTCTACTTTAGCTACTGCCTTGTTTGATACTGGTGCCTCTCATTCCTTTATATCTGTAAAACTTGTTAATTTATTGAGCCTGTAGGTGGAGTGCATAAGCGGGGTGATTAATATCGATACACCTTTGGGAACACGGTCTAGGGATATCTGTTTATGCAAGGAATTTTTGCTAAAGATCGGAGAGTATCGTTTTCGTTGGGATATCTATGTCCTTGATATAACAGGCTTCGACCTGATTATGGGTATGGACCAGCTAGTCGCATACCGAGCCCACATAGATTGTTACAATGGGATAGTGGCCTTTGTATCTCCTAAGGGTGGCTAGTATGTTCATCATGGATAATGGGATATCCATGTAGGCCAAGTTGGTCCAATTACTCAGCAACTGGGAGAGCTCACAACCCAAGTTTCTAGTATTTTTTAGGATGATGGGAGTGTTAGGCAAGACTTCCTTCCATGAGTAGTAGAACTATTTAAGTGTGTCTTTCCTCAAGACTTTTCTGGGTTTCCACCTAAGATATATGTGGAATTAACTATTGAGCTCATGCCGAGGGTTGAGCCATTATCTATTCCACCTTATAGAATGGAACGAACTGAGCTTCAAGAGATCAAGATGTAGTTGGAGAAGTTGGAGAATAAAGTATTTATCTTTCTAAGTATTTCACTTTGGGGATCACCTATCTTGTTTGCAAAGAAGACCTAAGGGAGTTTACACTTGTATTTCAATTACTAGAAATTGAATAAAATGACCATGAAGAACTGATATCCTCTTCCACGCATTGATGATCTGTTTGACCAGCTTAAGGGGGATTGTGTGTTCTCAAATATCTATCTAAGATCAGGGTATCATTAGGTGCAATTTCAGACCTCTAATATACCAAGAACTGCTTTCATAAGCAGGTATGTCCTTTATGAGTTTTTTGTAATTCTATTTGGGTTGAAAAATACTCTAACAGTATTTATGGCCTTGATGAACAGGGTCTTTCATCTATACCTAGATCAGTTTGTGGTGGTGTTTGTGGAATACATATTGGTGTAATCTAAGACTCGTGATGATCTTTCCCAACATCTTGACATCATCCTGGGTACACTGAGAGAGCATTGGCTATACGCTAAGCTATCTAAATGTCAGTTTTGGATTGACAGGGTACACTTTTTGGGGAGCATCATCTCGGAAGAAGGTGTGGAAGTAGACCCAAAAAAAGTGTAGTCAGTGATTTCTTGGGAGCATCTCAAGAATGTTTTTGATATACGAAGCTTTTTGGGATTATCTAGTTATTACAAGAGGTTCATCTAGGAATTTTCCCGATTGGCAGAACCACTTACAGTTTTGAAAAAGAAATGGATAAAGTTTGATTGGAAAGAAGCATGTGAGAATACTTTCCAAGATTTGAATAATCACTTGACATAGATACCAATTTTGATCTTACCTGAGTCATGTGAGGAGTACACGGTGTATTGTGATGCTTCCGGGATCGTACTCGGAGCTGTGTTGATGCAAGCAGATCGAATCGTTGCTTACAGGTCTCGGAAGTTGAGGCCACATGAACGGAATTACCCTATGTATGACCTCATGTTGTAAGTAGTGGTTTATTATCTTAAGTGTTAGAAACACTATCTTTTGGGTGAAAAGTTTATAGTTTTTACAGATCACAAAAGCTTGAAGTGTATCTTTTCACAGCGCAACTTCAATCTTCGACAGCGAAGATGGGTAGAGTATATGCAGTCCTTTGATTTTGAACTAGCATATACATCCAGAAAAGGGAATAGTGTGGATTATTCCTTGAGCAAGAAAACTTAGACTCATTTGGTATATGATTTGAGCGCAGAGTGGAAGATGATGACTTTGCTGGAGGAAAAACATATGGTGGTTCAGGAGAGTCAGGAGAGGATGACTCTAGTTTCTATAGCAGTGGAGTCTACACTCTTGATACGGATCAAGGATAATACGTATCAGGATATGGAGTGTTTAGCCTTAAGGAAAATCCTTGAAGGTGGGTAGAAACCTTCATACTGGATAATAGATGAGTATGATATCATCTATGTGAAAAATAGGGTTGTTGTGCCTAAGAGTATGTGAGAGGAACTTATACAAGAATTTCATGCCTTAAAGTGAGAAGTACATCTTGGGGTGAAAAAATGTACTGTTACCTATGACGACAGTTTTGGTTGTCAGGAATGAAAAACAAGATAGTAGGGTTTGTGAAAAGATGTTTCACCTATCAGTAGATGAAGGCAGATCATCAATGGCCTGGAGGCCTATTGCAACTGTTGCCTATTCCGGAATGGAAGTGGGATGACATGACTATGGATTTCATAGTAGGAATTCCAAATACACTCAAGAATAATGATGCTATTTGGGTCATTGTGGATCGAATAATTAAGGTAGCACAATTCTTGCTTATCAGGGAAACCCTTATAGTAGAACAGTTGGGAGAAATGTATGTACAAGAGATAGTTCATTTTCATGGGGTGCCACAGACTATAGTTTCAGATATCGATTCGCGCTTTACTTCATGCTTATATTAGGGCTTGCAGAAGTCACTTGGTATATAGGTTTTGTTAAGTATGTCCTTCCACCCACATGAAGATGGGCAGTCAGAGCGTACCATACAGATGTTAGAGGATATGTTGTGATCATGTGTGCTTAAATTTGGTGGTTCTTGGGAGAAGCATTTGGATTTAGTGGAGTTCACCTATAAAAATATTTATCAGGAAAATATACATATGGAACCATATGAGGAACTTTATGGAAGACCTTTTAGATCACCCCTATGTTTAATAGAGGTTGGTGAGTCAAAGTTGTTGGACCGAGTCTCGTTCAGGAGACATCGGAGCAGGTGTAGTTGATTCGGAAACATATGGCTACGAATCAGAGTAGGCAGAAGTCGTATGATGATAGAAGGATATGACCCCTAGAGTTTACATAGGGTGATCGTGTATTCCTTTGGGTGTCACATATATTGGGTCACCATAGGATATGTAGGCAAGGCAAGTAGGCACTCAGGTTTGTAGGACTGTTTGAAGTGCTGGAGAGAATCGGTCCAGTGGCATACTGATTAGCACTTCCATAGAAATTCAGCACTATGCATGAGGTTTCCCATGTTTCACAACTATGGTGGTATCACCCTAAACCTTATCATGTGATCTATGTGGAATAGGTTGACCTAGAGATAGATTCATTCTTTGAGGAGCATCTGATATGTGTGTTGGGTCATAGTGAGAAAGTGTTATGGGGAAAGACAGTGTTGTTAGTTCATGTGTTATGGAAACATGGAGGTGTTCAAGAGGAAACTTGGGGATGGGAATTAGACATGAGGTCTCAATGGCCCAATATTTTTGGATCGAAATTTTAGAGAAGTTTGGGAGTGTAGCTCAAGGATGAGCTGTTATAAGTTGGGGATATTGTAATATCCCAGCCTTTTTTGGAGTCATCTCATGCACATTTTAGGTACTTTTTAAAGATTTTAAGTACCTTTGATTTGTATTAGTGGCTTGGGGTGTGTTTGGGTTAACTTTTAAGGAAAACTAAAGGATAGTGGGTTGTGTACAGTTTGCGCACGGTTTGAAAAACTGTGCGACCAAACCGTGCCAAGCATGAAAAACTGGATAGAGAGGTCCGCATGGTATGCGCACAATTTGAAAAATTGTGTGACCAAACTATGAAAACCATGAAAACCTAGATAGAGAGGTTCATATAGTTGGCACATGGTTTTCCCTAACCGTGCGCCCCTACCTAGGAAACCGTGTGCGTGGGATTTTTATTTTGAAAATCCTTTTTAAAACCACTTGAACCCCCCAAGACTCCCATATTTCAACCTTGGATTAGGCTTGACAAATTATATGTGATCCCAAAGCCTTATGAAGGGATTACAATTTGATCCGAACATCGTTCTTTGATATAGAAAGCCCTAATTGAAGATCTTCTCTCTCCCCAGTAAGTGGATTTCATCTCGTTGCTTCTTTCATTCATTCCTATATCTTTCATTGATCTTTTCATGGAATATCTCCACCATTTCCATGGGTCTAAACCTATGAGTTGATATATAGATCTATTATTGTGGATCTAGATCTATATTTTCAAGATTTTTATGCCTTTGATCTTAATTTTGGTTTAGGGATTTGAATCCAGATCTTGATCGACGACAGTGTGCCGCTCGGATTTTGGTGATTTCTGTTGGGATAACATACGTCAATAAACTAATGTATGTGGTCTAAATCAAACTCCCATAGTTTTGGATTTGATATGTAAATGTGATTTTATGGATTTTCTAGCTTCCCTTGATAATTGATTTCCTAAATTGGATTAATTAGGAAAGTGGGATTGAATTGAGTTTGCCTTGGTGATTAATTGATAATTGAATCACAAAACAAACGAAAGGGGGTTGCTCAAATATATATCATTTCTGAGATTAGTTATGGGTTTATATATTTTAATTGAGATGTTTAATTGATTGTGAAAAGATAATTAATTAGGTAAATTAATTATGAAGTGATGTTGGATATGTAAGATAATTAATTGTGATAATTAATTATGTGCCATAATGTTGATCAAAGAAAATTAATTGTGATAATTAATTATGACAAGTTGAGATTTGATATGGATAATTAATTGTGAAGAATTAATTATGGAATAAGAATTGTGTATATTTATTAATTAATTTATGAATTAATTAATGGGTTATGTGCTTAGTTAATTGTTGATTGAACTAATGGAATTTGAAATGTTTAACTAATTGTTGGATTAGTAATGGAATAATATGGATAATTATTTTAAATTAAATAATGATTAAATGGTTGAGTTTTTTGTGGTGTTATACATGGTGTTCTAGACCGATTAGAAGTTGGGACTTGGACATGGCATTCCTCCCCAATAGTTATCCAAGATTGGGATTATGGGGTGTTAGGCGTGACGAACTACACTGAATGTGATTATGGGGTCTAGGCATGAATACCTACACCGAATGAGATATAGAGTGATAGGAATGCTGACATACACTCAATGAGATTTGGGGTGCTTGACATGACGTTCAACACCAAACTAATGATAATAATGAATGATGATTCAAATGGAAAACATGAATTGAAATTGGGCCCAATGTGATGATTAAAGATTAAATGGAAATGTGATAACTGTTTAAATTATGCATTGTATTTATTACTTCATAAAACTTCATACACTATCTTTTGAGTGGACTTGTTTTAGACACTGTTGGTTGTGGCCTACTGAGTTATACTCACACCCTATTCGGGCTGCCTGATCAACTCTCGAGTAGACTTTGTTGTTGTAGGACAGGATAAAGGAAATTCCTTGAGAAAGGTTGTTGTTTAGGATTAGAGCATGGGAGAGGGAACCAGACGTGGTTCCAGACCCTCTTGGGAGTAATTTTTTCTTTACTTTTACTTTTATTGTAGAAACATGACACTTTCGTTTTCATATCATGTTTTACCTTTCAGTTGAGTATCATATTTTATGGTTTTGACTATCATATGCCATGGTATTGTTCTGATTATTTATATGCTTCCGCACTTGGTTATTGTTGTTTGATTTAATTGGTGTTTTATTCTGATAAAATAGGGTATAGTCTCCCCAATACTAACTTACTAGACCCTCGTTTCTAGTTTTCACCCTCTGGCGTATGGGGAGTCGTGCTTGAGGGCATGTGGCCAACCAGCTCGGGGCACCATTTAGTGGCACCCGGGTTGGGATGTCACAAATTCTCACCATTACCCTTAATCTAAACTAATCTTAATTGTTGCATTTTAAAGTTAATTTTTAATGGCTTTTATATTCAATGGATATGATTCTAAATGATCATAATTTAAGAACCATATTTACTCTCACTTCCTCTAAATTCATTTAAACCAATCCCTTGAATCGTATTTTTTATTTTTAGTTGTTTAAATATGTTGATTCTATATCTTGTATTATATTTATTTTTTTACCATTCTTATTATAACCATGATTCTGATTAGGGAATATGGTCAAGGTGACATCTACATTTACTTTTATTATGTGTTTTTTTCTATTTTTAATTGTTAGCTTAACAGTCCTAAGAAATCTATATCTATATTTTGCAATGTATTACATTGTAATAAAATATTATTTTTCATTACTATAATTTCTTAGGTTTTACATTTTTATGTTTATTATCTTATTATTATTCCTTTTATTTCATTTATTATATTGTTAATTTTAGTTACTAAATCAATTGTGTTCACATCGGACGTTTTGATGTTGTTTGGTCTTTAAAACAACATAGGTAGGTTGACCAAAGTCAAATGGGCCTGGTTACATCATCTATATAATCATAAACATGATATTATTATCATGTTTATACATTCAACATTCCTTTATACCCAACAATTTTAGGTTTTCCTAAAAAATAAAACACATTGTTTCATGAAGTTTTTAGTACACACGTACACATGAGTGATGTTTTCATTTTACTAATGTATGAAAAAAAAATAAAGATAAAATTTTACCTCTAAATAATCATAATAATATTATAAAAATAATATTTATTTATTAACTCTATCCTTGTGACCAACCATGTGAGATAGTAATGTAAGAAAATGTGACATTCATGGAGGTGGTAGTCTGCATGTATGCAAGAGCGGCATTTCCATTTTCAAACGAATGGGAGGGTAAGAAGGTAGATAATATGTTATATTTTATATAATTATAATTATGTAATAAATATCATATATATTCATTAATTCCATATTTATAAATATCCATGTGTGGTTGTGATGAAAACTGAAATACATCACTTTATAGAGGCGATCGTCTGCACGTATTCATAAACAACGTTTTCATTTTCCATAGCATGGAAAGGAGGTATAAAAAAATTATTCAATTAACATAATAAAATTTATGTATATTAAATATAATTATGTTATTATGTTATGATTTTTATAATATATTTTCAAAAGGTATAAGATTAAATAAACATGAAATAATTCGGTTAATATTTATACCTTATCCTTGGATATCATCCTTTAACCTACACCTTAAACCTTATAGGAGTGTCATATTGGGGATACTAGGATCTCTAGGGAGTTAGTAAGGGTTTTCATAAGGTATTTTGAAGGAAATTTTTTGAACTAAATTTCTCAATGTGTGTGGATAAAATAGGAGAGGAGGTGACCATTTGAAAGTGAAAGGAGCGGCACCCTTGTAAATATTAAGAACATTTAGATATAATAACTTTATTTCTCATGGAAGGTTGTACCAAATTAAAATATAGGATTTTATAAGGTATAAATCCACTCATAAAGTCGTTTTTATACTAGTTTTGGAAATATTTGAAGTCTTGACTCTTAGTTTAGACCCCTCTTTAACCATTTTAACCATTACTATAGTGATAAAGTTTTTGCTATGGTAAATTAATTTTAAGATTAAAACTGAAATTGACCATATTACATAATTTGAATTTTTTGATTCCAAATATGGAATCCATTTTAAATAATTCAATTAATTTAAGTGGAAGAAATAAATTCTAATAAGAACACAAAAAATGAAAAAAAACCATTTTTAGAAAAAAAAAGTATTTTCTGTGTAAAAATGGATTTTTACTAATTTAATCCAAAGGAAAATGAGTATTGGTGTTTCCCATGAATTTATTGGATTATTATTAAAAAAAATAATTTTATTTGACATTATAATCATTCAAAAATGAATTTCACCTTCCAACCACAATATTAAATGCAATGTTCCAAAAATAGTTTTTTATTAGATTAAAATACAACTTAGGTTCTAAAAAGTCAAGAATGGGTATCCAAATTCAACTTAATACTTTTAAATTATTTATTTTAATCCTAAAATATATATTTGGTTGATAAAAGGATTTATATATTCTTAATTCATGCTTATTTTATAATGATATCAAAAAAGTTACAGTATTTGTAAAATCATTATTTTTCACTATTTACCCAAAAATCAACCTTTATAGAAAATTACCCTAATAAAATGTTTGTATGATGAATTAAAAAAATTAATTTCCTCAAATTAAAATTAAAAAATTTCATATATTTAAATTTTAAGTTAAAATAATAAAATATAATGGAAAATCACTTTTATAGAAAAATGAAACTTTTAAACTTTAAGAGTTTTTAACCTTTTTCGTATAATTTAAAAAATAATGTTAATTTTTTATTTTCAAATTTTATACTCATAATTTAATGATATTTACCTCAAATTTTAAAAAAATTATTATACACCTTGGTTAGGTGTTGTGTATATCTCGTTCTATTTAATAATATACTTACTTAAAGTAATACATAAAAAATTAACACGGTGTTATAGTATATCCAAATGATAGATTTTGAAATAAAATATAAAATTAAGGTTAAAAAACCATAATATTTGCATACCATAGTTCATGGATAACAGATATGACCCAATGAAAGGAAATTGAGTTGAGAATCCCCTTACAACATTGTTATCTCTTGAATCGAAAGCACATATAAGATAGAACATGAGATAGATTTTTATGTCAATTTAATTGAAATTAATTACTATAAAAAATACATAGGTTATTATATACACCACAAGATATAAAAAAATTGGTTAATATGGAATATGTCTTAAAGAAAAAAAATTATAGGAGAAACCATTACCTTAACTCTTAATTTCCACAAAAGCACTTTAACCTCCTATATAATAAACATAACTATCAAAATGAATTGTTTAATAAACTTATTAATAACTATTACCTTTTATATTATTCCATTATAATCATTTATTATACATTTATTGGTTATTTGATGTTTATTTTCATCATCAATGGTAGTAATTTCGATTATTTCATGCATGTGTTGTGATGGTGACATCAGACCCATTATTTGATAACAAGAGCATCATTATAAGATTATTTAAGTTACTTGGATATAATTTATATAATTATTTTTAAATTTATAATATCATTCCATGATATTTTTAGTTATGATTCGTGAAGATGAAATCAATGATGAGATTGTTTTGGGTAATTTACAGATATTGATGCATTAGTTTACAATATCATTAATTTTTTTTGTATTATCCTTTAAAAACCATATTAATGAAATATATTAATCCTTAATTTAATATAAACTCATAAAATAAATTTTTATAAACATCCATGTAATTTGGTGATGAAAAATGGAACACATCGCTTCATGGACGTCGTAGTTCCCATGTAAACACGAGCGGTGATCTCATTTTTCAATGGATTAAAATAAAGGTAGATAATAATTTATCTTTAAAAAATAATAATTATGTCATTTATATCATATATATTCATTAAATATATTTATATAACCATACAAGATAGGTGGAGATGAAAAATAAAATATGTCACTTCATGAAGGTGGTAGTTCGCACGTACGCATGAGTGATATTTTTATTTTTCATTGAATGGAAAGAAGATAGATAATGGTTTTACCATTAAAAAAATTAATATAGTAGATTTAATTATTTAATTATTTTAATATTCTTATACTAAATTTTAGGTAGGTTTAATAAGAATTAAACTTGAAAGAGCTTGGTAAGATCAAACACCTCTTCCTTGGATAATCTCCTTTGAAAAACAACTTATGGATTCCTAGATGGGTATTTTGAAAACATAAATGCCTCTGGGACATGGATAATTGTTTTGGGAAGGTATTTTTGCATATATTTATTGATATAATTTGATAAATTGGTGAAAATAAGTGAGGATAGGATGTGACCTTTTATAAGTGAGAGGGGTGGTGCTCTTGTAAATATTAAGAACTTTTAAAAATAATAAATGTCATTCTAAAATAAAGTTTCATAGATTTAATCCAACTTTAAAGATAGGATAATTTAATTTCTAAATACACAAAAAAATATACAATATTTATAGATATTTTAATCAATATATTTTAGTTTAACCACCACCTTCCACCCCCATTTAACCCATTTAACCCTTACCATGATGAAAAAAAATCCATGGTAACTTATTTTTATGCCCAAAAATTAAGTTGAACTTGTTAAAAAATATTTATTATTATAATTAAAAATATGAAAACTATTTTAAAATATTTAATTTATAGAGTTAGAAAAAAATAATTTTAATGTAGTTTGTAAAATGCAACGAAAATTGTTTTTTTAAATATCATTTTAGGCCTATAAAATTTTACACCAAAATATTGTATTAAGTTGATCTATATGAAATTTATTAAATAATGGTTAAATAATAATAGTTTTATGAATTTCATAGAAATATAACACTGAATGCATCATTATGAATACTTAATTAAAGGAAAATGACTAAAATATTTTTTTTTTCAAAATATAATATAACTTAAATTCAAAAAGGTTAATAATCAGTTTCCAAATTTGACATAATATCTTTACAGTATTGTAGCACTATAATGGCATAGTTATTGTAGAAGGTACTATAACATACTACTTTATAAGAAGTACTATTTATCCTAAATGGTCTTTCAGGCCACAAAAAATGGCCTTCGGCCCACATGGACTTTAGGATATCAAAGGCCTTTATGACATAGGGTCTCTAGGCTATGGAGTGAGATCAGAAGACATTAGAAGAGGCCCAAAAGAGAAATCATAACAAAGTAGCATCTATTAGAGAAGAGCTAACCAGATTGGGAATGGAGAGAGGTTATGGAAACTAACATTGGGACCAAGAACCATACAAATTTGTAGGGGGGAATGCTATAAAATCATCCGAGTGAGGTGGGGAGCTAGATGTCGTCATGAAACAGACATTGGGGAGGGGTTGTTCTAGTGTAGTCAGGTATTTGGGCCTACATTTCATGTACTTGGAATTTTTCCTTTTAGGACTATGGGTCATGTAAGGATTCCCTCTCAACCTAATAAAAAAGGGGATTATCCAAAATAAATAAAAAACTATGGCCTTCATGCCATTTAGACCACATAACTTAATAATTACATGAGTGTTATTAACTATATTATTTTTAATTCATTTTCAGAAATCATATAGCAATTGGATTTAAATATACCAAATAGTTATATATCTAACAACTATATATATATACACACAAAATCTATGTGTCCATATTTCATATGTCTAATGGATATATATATATATATAAGTTATATTACAATCTTATATGTAGGTTTTGGGCACAACGGAAGCACCTTGGTTGGCATGAACAACTAGGATTTTAGGCTTAATTTACATGTAATAATTATTGTGCATGATTAAAATTTCATTTCCAATGAGAATTGTATATTACTTGACTATATTGAAATTATAAAACCAAAATAGAAAGGATCTTCACATGTAATTTATAATTAATTTATGAATAGATATAAAATTACCTCAACTTGTAGTTCTCTTTTTGTTTATGATCCAGTAGACTATATCTCATCTTGTTGTCATTTCACAATCGGATCCAAGTGAATAATTCCTCTAGAAGTGATCCACACATGCACCACAATCTTGGAACATCATCATCAAATCAGGGAGTGCTATCACAACTGATCCTAATGACTTTCATTGTTCTTTGTTGATTGTAGTATAACTCTTCTCGAGGAGGAAGATTTGTTGATATTCTTTTGATGGTTTGTGAGAGAGGATGAAGAAATAGTACATTCTAGATCTCTATATCTCTATCTATAGATCCTGAGAGAGTCTCACTCTATCTTTTATGAAAATCAAGAGTCAAAATGGAAAGTGATATAATTAGGTATTTGTTTTGGAAAGTTTGGGGTTAACAAATAACACACAAGTACCTTAACAATTATCTAATTCTTAAGTTGAACCCGTGTCCAATAATAATAATAATATAAATGTTATTATTAGTCATTTAACATGTGAAACACATTTAAGAATAGAAATAAATATCTTTTATACCATTTATAACCAAACCACTAAACTCGATCCATTCTCAGCTTCCCCATTATTTACTAAACCTTTAATACTGACTATTTATTCAATAATTAAATATCATTGCATTATTCATTGATAAATGTCATAAATATTACACTCTCCAGACCTTGAGAATAAATATTTAATATTATTTAACTCACTTATCCTTTCAAATAATGTGGGATTAAATATTGGTGATCAACCAAACACTAAATAAATATTATTTCTTCTAACCTGTTAAATTTATACATGGATTTAACTGATATTGTGGATACACTTAGTGTGTGAACCTATATGACTGTTTCTCAGTGGAATTTGGCATAATTCCTAAATTCCAAGATTATCATATATAAACACATGAGGGATTCCTTAGAGAAAGTAGTTAATGTCACAACAACATTCAACCTCCTATTAATGTTCACCGTGTAATATAATACTTTTATCAAATCAAGATGGTTTCAGAAAGGTGGAATCAACCTACATGATTGATGTAGATTTATTATAATTTATTAAAATAAACTCACCCACAAAACACTATGGTTTTAGATTTTTTTAGGAAGCTCCATTCTATTAAAGGGCTTGAGATATCCACTTCTATCAAAGGACATAAGGGATAAATCGTTTCTTACATTATCCATTAATTTAATATCACTCTTGACACACCAAACATATCATACCTCCCAGTGGTTATATGTTGTCATGGTTTTCATAAATAGATCTATGAATATGATTAATTATATTCATTAATTATAATATTAAAATATAAGGATCAATATACACATTTACATATAGGAACAACCAATGACATATGGAAATGTGGACTTCCTATTTAATGAGTATATTATCATAACATTATATCTTGAATATTAACAAGGGATAACACCATGATAAGGTGTCTTAGTGAATTATTATCCCCCTAACCATGATAATTTATATTTTCTATTTCCCTATAGAAAATATCATCCATCCATATAACTATATTCAAGAATACTATTATGGAACCTCCTGGTTCTCATAATAGCGGTGAAATGATATGACCTTTCTGTGTGACATATATTCTTAGGAAATTATTCCATACATATGTAATGTAGAGGAATAATCTTAATGTTATAAGAAAACTTCATTAACAAAACATGTAATCAAGTGCTAAGTAAGTTGGTTCTAGGGAACCTACTCCAATAGACTCCCACTTATACTAAATCCAACTAAAAATATCTTTCATTCCACTGGATATCAAATGATTCCCATGCCTATGATGAGATATATCCTTCATCAAGGGGTATGCTAAATTTTCCTTAGTGGATAATCTATTCGCTGAAACTTCACCTCTTTGAGAGAAATCCCTCAAGAGATGAACTTAAGAAGTATGTGCTTTATCCTTTGATGTGACATTAGATATTTGGAAAGAGACACATTCACTTTGTTATCATATTAAACTGTGATAGGATATTGACTTATAGGAACCACATTAATCTCTTGGACAATGTTTTAAATCCATACTACTTCCTTGGCTACATTGGAAGTCAAAATATACTCGAAATTCACTGCAGAATCAATGATAACTGGCTACATTGAACTCTTGTAGATCACAAATCATACATTGATATAAAATACATATCCTTAATATAACTTCATATCATTATGATATATCTAAAATCTAGAATCTATATAACCTCTAATGACTAGCTCTTCATCTCCTCCATACACTTGGAACATATCCTTAGTTCACCTTAGGTACTTAAGGATAGATTTAACAACAGTCCCATATTTTTCACCTAGATCTACTTGATATCATCCTATAATTATTTATGCATAGGAAACATCATGCCTCATAATTAGTATAAAGTAAATGATATATCCTATCATATAAGTTTATGGGATCTTACTCATTATCTCTCTTTCCTCGTATTTCTAAGAACACATTTTCTTATAAAGATATATACCATCTAATACTTGAACCAATCCTCTCTTAGATTGCTCCATACAAAACCTCTTCAGTATCTGGTCAATTTATTTACTTTAACATAGGCCAAAAATCCTCTTAGATATATCACGCATGATATTGATCCCAAGAATGTAAGATACTTCACCTAAGTCCTTCATGAAGAAGCACTTTCTCAACCATGCCTTAACCTCTTGTAAGTCTAATATTTTTTTCAAATTAGTAATATTTCATTGATATATACTAATATGAAAACAAATTTATTCCCACTAATCCATTTATACACACATTTCTCACATTAATTATTAATGAAACCAAATTATTTTATGGATTAATTGAACTGAATATTCTAGGAACTATATGCTTTCTTTAATTTATAAATGGATATCTATAACTTTCATACCTTTTTAGAATTTTCTAGAGTCACAAAAACTTTAGGTTCTATCATATACACATACTCTTGAATGTTACCATTAATTAAATTAGTTTGGACATTCATCTTCCTGATTTCATAGTCATGGTAAGTTTTTATAGAAAATAAAATTCTGATAGATTTAAACAAAGAAATTGGGGGAAAGGTTTCATCATAGTCAATATGTTGAAATTTTATATTCCCTTTAGCCACAAGTCATTCCTTATAGGTATTTATTGTACCTTTCATGTCCATTTTTCTATCGAATACCAATTTACACCCAATAGTCTTTACATCAACTAGAAAATAGATCAGAATAGAAACCTAGTTTTTGATATAAGGAGTCCATCTAAGAATTTATAGCTTCTTACCATATTATATATTTAGATCTCTCTACTTCCTCATTTTAGCATATCAGATCATTGTTATCAACCAATAATGAGTCACTATCATCGATGACTAGAAAACTATGTCTCTATCTGGTATTCTTATCTCTCTAGTGCTCCTATGAAGTACCTACATTTCTAGAATAACTTATTCCATGGATACTTATGGGATCTATTCCTGCACCACCTCTCATATATCATGATCATCAACTTCATTGAAGTTAGTCTTTCTCCAAATATCCTCCTTGAGGATGTGATGCTTTTAAAGAAATGTGGTTTTTCATGTAATAGTTACTTTCTTTTTTGTAAGTTTTTATATATAATACCCTCTTACTTTTTTAGGATGTCCTATAAAGATATAATTATTTCCTCAAGGTGCTAGATTTTTTCTTGATCTAGACTTAAAAAATGTCCCACAAACCTATGTAAGAATATGTGACAAAATAGGATCCTTTCTACTCCATAACTCAAAGGGAATATCATTTTCTTCTTTGTTTGGTACATGATTTAGTAAGTATGATGTCGTTTGTAATGCATATCCCCAAAAGGATAATGGAAGGCTTACATGAATCATCATAAACCTTACCATTTACCATGGTACAATTTCTCCTTTCACTGACACCATTACACTGTGGTGTATAAGGTGGAGTGAGTTGAGATAAAATCATATACTCTTGTAGAAAGTTGATAAAGTTTTGGTTAAGATATCAACCACTTTGATCTGGTTGAAGTTTCTTTATCTTCATACCAAACTGATTCTCTACCTCATTCTTAAACTCCTTGAAATTTTCAAAGGATTCAGACTTGTACCACATCAGGCATAAATAACCACACCTAATCATTTCATCAGTAAAATTCATAAAGTATGATAATATACCTCTATCTTATACTAAAAACAGTCTCCACACATCAGTGTGTACCAATTCTAGAATCTCTATGGCCCTTTCACCTTGACCACCAAATGGCGGCTTCATCATCTTACCTTATTAACAAGAATGAAATCATTCAAGTATCTTAAGATAAAAATAGTTAAAATAACTGTATTGATAGGTCAAATGCTTCTTGTTTATTTGACCAAGATAGTGATGTCATAGCTGGGTGTTAAATGGGTCATGTGTATTTGTTTCATTATCAATTTCCAAAATTTGGTTGTTATAATTCAATACATAAAGACTGTTATTTAGTTGTTTCACACCACAACATGTGAAATATTTATAAAATGAGAACCTTTTATTTCCAAAACTAAAAATAAATACATTCATGTCAAAATAGTAAATTGAAATGATGTACTTGGTAATACTAGGCACATAATAACAATTAATTAAAACCAAAATCAATCCTATTGGAAAATGAGATGGTGGTATCTAATGTCTAGATCAGCAAGACTTTCTCTATTAGTAGATCATAGATCCACATCACCTCTTAAAACCTTTTAAAATATACTTGGTTACTATATTTGTATTCAAATGTGAGAAACACATGTAGTATATAATAAATAACTTGTAGATATAGAAAGGTTACACTTGATAATGAATGAACCTGATGCTTCCCCTTGCTTCTTTGGTTGGGTGAAATTCCACTTCAAGTAGCCCTTCTAGACACATGCAAAACATATTGCATCATATTTCTTTCCTTTATATTGGATATTCTTATTCTTGGAAGGATGGTGCTCTAGAGCCTTAGACTTATAATGAGTCTTCAATCCCTTTTCCTTGTTCCTCCTCTTATTATTCACCATAAGGACTGTGGGTTTTTCATGCCCCGTGTCTTTATCAACTTGGTGAATAAGAGTAAGAAGTTCTGATAATGTCTTCTTGTTATTTATCATATTATAATTCACAATAAAACTTGAGAAGTTTTTGGATAGTGAGGACATAATGAGATCTTTTTGAATCCCCATTAGGGATCTTAAAACCCAAGATTTCTAGGCTCTCAATGTACCCAATTATCATGACCACATGTGTCCTAGATTATTCTAACTCTCCAATATTATATGTGAACAATTCATTAGAGATCTCATATATCTCTGATCTTTCCTTCTCTTGGAAGAGATCATGAAGGTGAGAAATGATACTATATTCATCCATATACTCATATTACAATAAAATCTCATTAGACATATAGGATAACATGAAACAATGGACAACCATTGCATTGTCCACAAGATTTGAATAGAGAGATACTTGTTCCTCACTAGTCTCTTTGGAAATTGACTCAGGAAGTGGGGTTTCCAACACATACAATTTCCATTCATGCCATAGTATAATGCATGAGTTCCTATACCATTCCTATAAATTCACATTGGTGATAATTTTATCCTTCTCTAGTATGGATAACAGTGATATTGTTCAAGTCATTTTTTTCCATTTTTTAAAATTTAGAGCATATAATTAGTACTTGCTTGGTTACAAAAAAAATTGATTTAATAAATTTAAATTTAACTAAATTCCATTAATCTCCCACTATTTTTTTGAAACCTAATATCCCCCACCATTAGTTTCATAATATATTGTTTCTTAAATATTCTAGGGTAAAGATTCAGTAACAAACCGACCTGGGCTACCCTCAAACCTAACACATGACCTGTTCTGTCACATACCGAAAGAGAATTCCCAATCCCCATGGGTTGGTGACAAGTGTTTGGGCATCGAACAACAAACCCAAGGGAGTGATTTCACCCAACCTGAACAAACATGAGGAATATATATACATAGAGTAGTAAAGAATAGTGGAAGGCTAATAAATATATACCATAATTGTAAGAAGATAGCAGAAACAAAACAACTGTAAAAAGATCCAAAATCTCCAAAAGACAAGTCCAACTACAAAGGAACTAAACCCAATAGCTACTCCATGTAATGGAATGGAAAAACTCCCACAATATCACCACTAGCTACCCAACTTAGATGGCATGAAACCTCACCTCATCACTATGACACCTTTCCATTACCTTCATTGGAAGACATACATAGGCATGTACACCACTAAAGAGGTGTGTAGGGTGTAATATAATAGGCTCAATAGGATCCCACCCAGGTGTTCCATAACAGGTATATGTATAACAATTCTTGTATTCTCATTTTAAATAAAATAGGGAATAATAATCAATAAAGCAGTTTATTGAAAACATGGTAAACATTTCCATTCTTCATAGTTCTAAAAAAAAGTAGGTATATCAATTTCAAAGAACATTTTCCATATCATCTTTCACAAGAATCAACATGCATATCAAGGCTAAAACAGGAAGCCAATAAGTACAAAATATAATCATAGGTATCAGCACCAAGGATCACTATAGTTTAGACTAGCAGACTACTTGTACCACAATCAATAAAGTTCACAATCCGGTTCCTAGAACACAGGATTAAGAAGAAGAGGAATACCCCATGAGTAAACCCCTCCTAACAACATCAATATCAGTCCCCTAGAACAACGGGATAAGCAAATAGAGGAAAATCCCATGATCTAACCTCCTGATAATCACAAAACATGGATTATGGCCTCAAGATAAACCTTCCACCTAAGTACCCAAGGTAATCCATGTGCTAATTTTCACAATTCATTCCATTACTTTGGAAACCATTTCACATATCCATTTCAATGCTTTGAAAATACCCCTTTTCTTTCCATTTTTCAATAACTAGGGAAAACCCATTTCTATTTAAAAACTCTTTTCAACATACACAAAACAATAATGCCAATTCCATGTATAAATCAGTTTAAAAAGAAGAAAGAATAAGGTTCATCAACATAGGCTAGAGATAGAACCACCTACCTCAAAACTTGGTTTTCACACACCTGTAATGAGATCCACCAACAATTAAAACTAAACAACGTCAAAAAGGCCCTAGAATCCAATTCACATCTCAAGATTGATTCAATTTAGAGAAAAGTTTCATATGAAAGGAGTAAATCCACATACCTCAAGAATGAATACCCACCACGCCACAACCAATAAAGGTATGACCTCCAGAATGAGATTGCATAATAGGTCTGGGAGAAGACATGAAGAAACAAAAATTTCAGACCAATGAATCTGATAATGCAACTTAAGGGAATTTCCAAGATAAATGGAAATTAATAAGCAGAAAGGCAACTCATCCAGAGAGATTCACTTCAATCAAAAATAATATCGAATGTCGAACGGATTGATCCGGAAGGAATGGTGTCTCCAAAAATCACTAAATAGAAACCCTTGGTTGAGAGAAAAGGAGATCTGGTAGCTAAAATGGGTAATCAAACCCATACAGAGCCCTAAAATTCCCTGCTTGGGGAATTAAACGACATGTAATTCCTTTACACACTGTGAAATCCACAGTGTTCAAGTAACACTACTACAAATTAGGGATTTAATAGTGCTAGTTAAGGGGCTTTATCAGCACTTAAAAATCACTGATATTGTGAGTGATGTTAAAAGGGGGGTTTTAAAAATGATTTTTTAGCACTGTTAATGGGTGCTTTTAATATCATTTTTTATCACTGTTAAAGGTTGGATTTTAACAATGTTGTTAAAAAATATGGAAAAATTTAATTTTTCATGCACACTGCCCACCTTTCTCAGCGCTTACATCCCCCTTTATTAGCACTTTTCACTACCCATACACCATCATGCACCCCACCCCCCTTCATCAGTGCTAGAAGTCTGCCCCAAATTCTTGTGCACGCCTGGATTTGATCACCGGACCTCCCTTATGCAACTAAATCTCTTTACCACTATGTCATGCATGTTTTGTTATATATTTAACGACTTTTATATTTATTTGTATATATTTTGAAATGTGAGATATATATATACACACACAATTATATTTATTTAAATATATTATATATTAATTTTCATTTATATGTATTATAATATATATATATAAGAATAAAAATGTATATATATATATATATATGTTTATTAATACACACACATATGTATATATACATATTATTGAATTTTTTAAAGGAAACCAAAATGGGTAATTTTTTACTTTAAATAAAATGAATAATAAATATTTATTTTATATATTTAAAAATACATTTTCACATAAAATGTTGATATATGTATTTATACAAGTGATTTATTGTAAGTAAATATTAAAAAATATGCATATATTTAATTATAAATAAAACTAAATTGTGAAAAATGATAAAATTTAAAAACCATAATATAAATATAAATGTAATACATGGGAATAAATTTAGTCCTCATCAAAATAAATCAATAATACCCCCTTAAAAAAGACTGAAAATCCATCGAATGTTTTAAAATTAGGGTACCCAACTAAAAACTCAGTTTTAGAAGCCTTCTTGTCCTTTTTTGGCCTTGTAAAAATAGTGATCAAGATCCCCTCGATCAACATGTTGTGGATCTATTTAAAATCTTCGATTTGATATGTGGTAGAGCTTAAATGGAAACCTGGATTAAAATTTATGGTCGTTTGAAGTTTGAGTTACATTCTTAACTTATTTTAGATCTTTTCTTAATTTTTTGATTTTTTTTATTTTCGAATTGTTATTAAATGACTATTACTATATAATAATTAGAAATTTATTAAATAAAAATATTTTTTAAATTATTTTATAATCCATTTTCACTAAATAACTTATATATTAAGTGTAAATGTTTATTTAGCCTTATCCAAAACATATTTAAAAAATATATATTATATTTATATAAATATAAATATATTTATATATTTTTAAAATGAATTATTTTTTTAAATATACAATTTATCAATGCTATTAAAAAAACGCTGATAAAGGTTGGTTCTTCTTAGCTCTTCTAAAAAAGAACTAATAAAGACCCCCCCCCCAACAGTACTAAAAAACCATTGTTAAAGGCCCCCCTTTAATAGTGATTTTTATAGTGTTGATAAAGGGGGTCTTTAACAATGCTTTTATCTAGCGCTATTAAATCCCTAACACTGGATAAATCTAGTTTTTTAGTAGTGTACACCGAGAAACCCATTGCCTTAGATTAAAAATCTGATATTTAACTAACTCACGATGTGTAAACATTTGTCACATCATGTAAGCTTTCATAGCATGAATCCCTTTCATGGCTTTCACCCAGCAACCCTTACACATCATGTAACCTAGTTACACAGCATGAAATCCTTCTGCATCCTGCAGAAACCACCGGTTAAAGCTGAGAGTCCAACAAATCTGTGACTTCACCATTGTAGGTATCCCCCCGATTCCTTCTCATCCATATAAAGACAATGAAAAAGGAAAATCATGATGAGGTTAAAGACATACCTAACAGATCGGTAACAGGATGTTATAAACACCCCACCATAAAGTCTTTCCATTCCCAGGAAGTCATGTGGGAGATGTAATCCTTGGAAAAATATTAGGCCACTACTCTCTCATCAACGACTCATGTTCCCAAGTCTCATGAGAATTTTATCTGTGTTTCCATAGAACAATAACCAATGGAATCAAATTCCCATGCAATACTTTCACCTGATATTCAATGATCTCAACTGGTTTCTCTAAAACAGAAACATATGGCTATAAATCAATTTCTTCCCAACTTAGAACATGAGCAAGATCATGATGGTACATCCTGAGCTGAGATATATGGAAAAAATTATGAATGACTATCAAATGAACATAAAACACTAACTAATAAGAAATATTTTTGAGCCTATTAGTGACCTCAAATAGTCTAACATATCTCAAAGCCAATTTTACCTATTTTCTAAGCCAATGGTGACCCGACCGAGGAGAAACTATCAAGAAAACCCAGTCAGCAACGGAAAACTCCAAAGAACGAACCTACTGATCTGCATACAATTTTTATCAACTCTAGGTTGTAACCAGACATCGATGTAAATCTTGAATATTTACTGATATATCTTGAACCAAACATGGTCCAACCAAAGCTACATCACCCACCTCAACCCAAAAAAGTGTTGACCTACACTGGTGACCATGAAACACCTCAAAAGGAGCCATTATTATTGAATACTGATAATTGTTGTTATAAAAAAACTCAACCAGTCCCAAATTGATATCCCATGATCCACTAAAATCCAAAACATAGGCACAAAGCATATCCTCTAGGATCAGAATCACTCACTCCTTCTGACCATCTGTCTGTGTATGGTAAGTTCTGCTCAACTTGACCAGAGTTCCTATCACCTCTTGGAGACTCCTCTAAAACCTTGAGGTAAAACTAGGATATCTATCTGAAATAATGGAAGGACTCCCATGTAACCTCACAATCTCCTGCACATACAGATTACCCATATCTTTAACCCCAGTGGTATCCTTGATCGGAATGAAATGAGAAGACTTCACCAACTGATCAACAACTATCTAGATAGCATTCCTCTCTCAGGGATTTTATGGTAATCCAAAAATAGAATACATGGATACCACATCCCATTTCCATACTATCACTAGAAGAGGCTAAAAACCTAGAGGGTTTCAAATGATCTGTCTTTATCTGTTGGAAGGTGTAACAGCGGGACACATAATCTATAATGTCACACTTCATACCCGTCCAGCAGAATCATCGTCTCGTGTCATAATACATATTAATAATGCCTAGATGAATGAACCATGAAGGGTTGTGATAATTAAACAAGACTAAAATTTTCATAGATGCTAGAACGATAACCTGCTTCCTGAAGTGGATCATACCATTTGAAGAGAGACACCAACCAAAAATGGTCTCCTCGCCATAAAGGCTTTCTCAAATTACACTAAACTCATCATCCTACTACTGAATCTGCAAATAAACTCCAGGAGAGATAATGATAACTGAAAACTATCCATAATCATACCTAAAATATCCTCTTAATCATCTATATGTAATTGAGTGAGATCCCCATAAGGTTCCACTCCTCCTTCGATTCCAAAATAGCCTGTGATGGTACTTTCCTAATAAGAGTGTCTGCAATGACATTTACCTTTCCCAGGGTGTAGGTGATATCGAATTCAAACATATGAAGTTATTCCACCCATCATCTCTATCATAGATTCAATTATTTCTAAGAAAATATATAACTCAAACTCTTATTATCATAAAATATTGTGAACCTATCCTCAAAAAGATAGTGTCTCCAACATTTAAGTGCATTCATAACTATGGAAAGCTATAAATCGTGAGTGGGGTAATTCTTCTAATGTGTTCAAATCTGACAAGAGTCGCAATATACCACATGGTCATCCTATATAAGAACACATACCAAACTAGCACCAGAAGCATCACAAAACACCATGTACCCCTTACTTGGCTCAGGTAAGATTAGAATAGGATCTGGTCTCATAAGTCATTTCAGTTCATCGAAATAAGACCGAAACTTAATATCCCATGTTAATTTCATCTCTTTATTAGTAAGAGAGGTCAAAGGTCACGCCATATTAGAAAAATCCTTAACAAATCATCAGTAGTATCTAGTAAGACCAAGGAAGCTTTGAATCTCAAAGAAATTTTGAGGTTCCTTCTAGGACCAGATAGCCTTCACCTTCTCAGGATCAACTAATAAGACATGTTCATAAATCTTGTGCCCTAATAACTTCACTTAAGAATACAAAAACTACATTTCAAAATATTTCCATAAAAATAGTGACATCTCATAATTTTCATAACCAAACTCAGATGGTGCTTGTGCTCATGCTCGAATTTTGAACAAACCATAATATCATCCATAAACACTACCAAAAAAATTTCAAGATATTTATGGAATATTTGATTAATCAAAGCCATAAAAACTACAAGAGCATTATTTAGACCAAAAGGCATAAAAATATATTCATAATGGATATATCTGCTCTTAAAATCTATCTTCAGTATATCAGACTCCCAAAATTTGAGTTGATGATAACCTGACCAAAGATCAATCTTTTTAAAACACTTTTCCCCCTTTAATTGATTAAAAAAAATTCTGCATAAGGTAAAGGATACTTGTTCTTAATTGTTTCCTAGTTCAACTTCTGATAGTCTACACACAACTGAAGTGAACCATCTTCCTTCTTGGAAAAGAGAACAGGGGTTTCCCAAGGTGAAACACTATGGTGAACAAAACCTTTTTCCAACAGGTCATTCAAATAAATATTGAGCTCTTTCATCTATTATAGTTCCATATGATATGAAGGTATCAATATCGGTTGCATACCTAGCACTAGGTTAATCGTAAACTCTACCACTATCTCTAAATGGAGGATAGAGAATTAATCTGAGAAAACATCATAAAAGTCATAAACAACAATGGTAAGATCAACAATAGAAGAAAATTCATCAGGATCAATCAAAATAGTAGACAAAAAACTACTAATATCTATGTAGAGAGGTCCTACATGACCAGACCTTGGCTCCCACTTCCCCTGAAACACATGAGATCTCCCATCATCAATAAGAAACAAAACACGTTGATGATAACAATAAAACTCATCTTGATGATCGACAATCTAATCCATACTGATGATGACATCAAACAAATCTAGATCAAGAATGAGAAAATCCTAGACCAATTCTATATCAGCTATCGTTAACGAACAAGGACAATGAAACCCTTACTCTTTCCTCTTACTAAGAGGTGTCTCTAACTCCATTACAAAGGATATAAGTTCCATTGTAAGTTTAATAATATCAAAAAAAATATGCAAATATAAATGAGTGGGAGGCACCAGTATCAAATAAAGCAATCACTACGAAATATTTAATAAGCATAGTACCTCTCATTATTGTTGGACATGTATCAAAATACACTAGAAACTCATCTAATGCATGAAATTTCTTCACCCTCAAGGCCTATGGATGGATCCCTTTAGTCCTTGAAGCATCTGAATACCTCACAGTATCCTTTGGAGCTGACGAACCTTGATCATAATCAGGCGTAGTCATTTCCTAACAGAAATATTATAAGTGACCAACATGTTCACAACTATAGAACATATTTTTGGTAATAGTAAAAGAACATATTGTGTTTCAATCCCTTCCACAATGATATAAATTCATAGGCACTTTTCTAGTTGTATTAGATGGTACGGAGGAGGATCACTACTAAGACCCACCTCCACCACTCTTGTGATGATCCTGCCACTTCCTCTTCTGCCCATGAGCGCTACTGATGTTTCTAATAGGTGGAATATAAGAGGTAAAAAATCAAACCTTGAATTCCATATTTATATTTTCCATCATAGCTCTATCTACCATCTCTACATAGGTATAAATATTTAATATAAATACTTGTGATCTGATATCCAGTCACAGCCCCTACAGGTACTTTTGATCCTTCAACTAGTCATTCTTCACTACGTTCAGAGAAAAATAGACAAGGTCAGAAAACCAATTGGTGTATGCCAAAACTGAACACTCTCCTTAATATAAAGATAGGAACTCTAGGTACTTTTACAACATCAGGGACTCTGGAAAAAATTACTAAAATAACAGGGTCTTTAAATCTTTTCAATCCAAGTCCATATACCTATCTACCTTGACTATGGAATCCCACCATCACTTATTGAAACCCCCAAGCCTGAATTTTGCATACTTCACCTTTATATTATCATGTGTCTTTAAAAAGTTGAATATTTAATCAATATTATCCAGAAAATCCTCCACCTCTTCAGGTTTATTCGTTCCTTTAAAGGATGATGACTTCTCACACAAGAATTCATGTAATCGATCTGTTTCTCCTCCATCTCCTGGTTGTACCTCAACAACTACGTTCTGAACATTTGGTATGTTCTAATCAACTGAATAAACTCTATATACTATAGACTCAATGAAATTTTGATCTATAGTCATATTCCCTTTAGTATTATCAGCTCCACCCTCCTGAGGAACTTGTGGAAGATGACTCAGAGGCATACTACTGCACACCGAAGTAAAAGAATGAATAGACAAAAGAATAAATCTCAGTTTAGACCAAAAAAACCATAATCAGAACCTGATATTTAAAACAAAACCCAACACTAGAGACATATATCCCAATATCCCATTGAAACTTGAGTTTCGTTATGATAATAGCTAGCCAGGCACTCATCACAACATACCTCTCAAGTCCCGAAAATCCTATCTCTAATCTAACAGACGTCTCAAGATAAGGAATCTTGGGGATAGACCTCCTTTGATACCATTTTTTAATGAACCAACCTGGTTTACCCTCAAACCTAGCACCCAACCCATTCTTTCACATACCCAAAGGGAATTCTCGATCCCCACGGGTTGGTGACAAGTGCTTGAACATCAAACAACAAACCAAAGGGAATGATTTCACCCAACCTAAACAAATAGATTACATATATATACATAGAGTAGGAAGGAGCCATAGAAATCTAATAAATATATTTTCATAACTATAATAATATAGCGGAAATAAAATGACTATAAAAAGAGACAAAATCTTTAAGAGACAATTCCAACAGTAAAATATCAAAACCCAATAGCTACTCCATGTGATGGCGTGGATGAACTCTCACCATCTCACCACCAGCTACCCAACTCATCTAACATGAAACCTCATCGCCTCACTATGGTGCCTTTCCTTTCCCTACATTGGAATACATATATAGGTTTACACACCACTGAATTGGTGCGCAGGGTGTGATCTAACAGGCTCAATAGGATCCCACCCAATTGTTCCATAACAAGTCTTTGTATTACAATTTCTGTATGCTCATTTTATATAAAACATGGCATGATAAGTAGTAAAGTAGTTTTATTGAAAACATGGTAAACATTTCCCTTTTTCACAGTTCTAAAACAAAAGAAGGTATATCAATTTCAAAGCACATTTTCCATATTATATTTCACAAGCATCAACATGCATATCAAGGCTAAAGTAAGAATCCAAGAAATACAAAACAAAAGCATAGGTATCAACATTAATGATTGATATAGGTTAAACTAGTAGACTACTCATACCAAAATCAATCAAGTGTACAATACGGTTCCTAGAACATATGCCTAGGAAGTAGATGAATACCCCATGAATACCCCCCCCCCCCACATCATCAATATCAGTCCCTTAGAACAAAGGCCCTAGGAAATAGAGGAAATCCCCATCAGAAAACCTTCTGATAATCCCAAAACATAGATGATGGCCTCAATATAAACCTTACACCTAATTACCCAAGGTAACTCATGTGCTAATTTTTACAACTCATTCCATTAATTTGGAAACCAATTCAAAACTATTTTACAAAATCCATTTCAATTATTTGAAAATAACACTTTTCTTTCCATTTTTCAATAACAAGGGAAAAAATTCTTTAAAAAATATTTTCAACACACACAAAATAATCATTCCAATTATATTTATAAATCTGTTTAAAAATCATGAACAATAAGTTTTATCAATATAGGATAGAGACAGAACCACCTACCTCAAAACTTGGGTCGCACACACCTGCAACAGGATCCACCAACAATGATAACTCAATGACATCAACAAAGAACATAGAATCTAATCCACATCTCAAGATAAATTCAATTTAGAAAAATAGGCTGACGAAAAGGTGGAAATCCACATACCTCAAGAACAAACGTATGTCGTACCACAACTATCAAAGGAATAGACTTTGGAATGAGATATCATAATGGATCTGGAAGAATACATGAAGAAACCCCAATTTCAGACCAACGAATCCAATAACACAACCCAAGGATGTTATTGTGATCAATGGAAACAAAGAAGCATAAATTTCACTCACCTAGAGAGATGCACCGCAACCGCAAAAAATATCGAATTCCAAACTGATTGATCTAGAAGGAATGGTGTCTCCAAAAATCACTGAAGAGGAACCCTTGTTTTATAGAAAAAGAGATCTATTGGAAAAAATGGGCACTCAAACCTGTACGGTGCTCTAAAAATTCCCTACTCAGGGAATTACATGGTTTTTAATTCCTTTATATGTAGTGAAATCCATGATGTTCAAGTACACTAAGAAACTTTTTACCTTGGATTAAAAATATGATATTTAACTAACGCATGACATGTAAACATTTTTCATGTTGTGTAACCTTTCACAGCATGAATCCCTTTCATAGCATGCACCCAACAACCCTTACACATAGTGTAACCTAGTTACATGGTGTGAAATCCTTATAAAGTCTATGGAAACCACCGATTAAAGCTAAGAGTCCAACAAATCTATAACTTCGCCATTATAGGTATCCTCCTAATTTCTTCTTGGACCTATACAAATAACATAAAAGGAAAACCATGATGAGTTTAATGAATTACCTGATAGATTGGTAATGGGATGTTACAGAGCCCACATTTCCCTTCTCATAATCCAGACATGGTTTTGACATGTTTTATTGAAGGTTTTTAGGTGGGTGTAACTTTTTGAATACATTAACCCATTATTATTTTATCCATTTAGTGGACTCCCCAATACTAAAATCTTGTTTAATTATTTCCATAACCTTTGACTCTTAGTTATACCAAGTCCTACATGGGCAATAAACCCCTGATGTGAACCAAGTTAAGTCAACCCAAAACTTAAATCCAAAATTTCCATGATAATTAAAATCACCCCAACTTGGGTTAGTCAAGCACTTTGAACTATTAGGTCATTTATAACTTAATTAATGGAAGGATATTCCAATATAATTTTTTAGTTGAGGGATTTTTATCCTTATGTGTAAAAACCCATTTTATCTTATCACATGCCTTGTTAGTATTAAGTAGGTTTTACTTAAGTTATTAACCATGTTTGATAAAATTTACGCATAAACTGGTTTTATTTTATTCCAACTTACATACTTATTAATTAATTTATTGAGTTATTGTGTAGCATCAATAAACATAAATAATTAACCATGCAGCTGATAAAAATAAAATATAAGTAGAATGATCATGAGATTATCTGATGGTTAGTTTATCTAGTGGGTGATAAACTAACCCTTGGACCAAGGAGGAAACAACATGAATCATTTCATAGTTTGTGTTGTATTATTCCATCTTAGCTCCTATATATCTCCTTGATTGGTTTCACCTCAGGTCCTAGACTTATAATGCCTCCACTCTCCTAGGATCTTCATCCTTACATAATATTTTACTCACGCACAGGTGAGGAGATCCAATGGATTGGATAAAATGAGGTTTTTATAGAAGAAACTACAGGCACACAAGCCCTCACATAATAAGGAGGGAATGACATGCAGGCCATCAATTCTAATTTAACCATAATAAATTAAAAGAAACCAATAACATACATAGGGATTTTCTAATTTTATGATTATCCTTACAAATTCAATGAGCATACATTTTCAATCTTGTTATCAATTAATTAAATTTTTTATTTAATTTAGATAAAACACCATGAATTAATCCAATATATTCAATTTATCTTAATTACATCCAAGACATCCTTAACTCTCCATTATCTATAATTTTAATCAAAATTAACTTAATTTAAAATTAATGAAGTACACAAGTTTACTTTGGAGGAAACAATGTGTACTCGTCCAAATTACCTGAACTTTTAGATTTGGAATTTAACATAGAAATTAATTTAATATACAATAATCCTATAACATGGTGTGTATTATCAAATAAATGGAATACAGGACACATTTAAATTGGTTTAACCATATATTTAATTTTTCTATACATGTTAAATTAAATGAATTATCTATAGTAGACCACACAGTGTGTAAGTAATTACATAGCATGTACCTTCTTCTACCTGTGTTCGCAGCACATGCCTAGAGACTGAGTGTATTCCCTACCATGGATGATTTTGAGGTACAAAACATTTTGTTTGGCATACAAAGCATGTTTCTTCTAAGTTTCATGACTCATTAGTCCCTATGTTTTGTATTGAATACATTTCACAATAGGACAACCTATGTTCTCATCCATGAGAAATCGGGTACTACATCTCGTGTATAGTGGTTACATGATTTTTAGTTCATCAATCAATGTTCTTGTCTATCTGGATCTACACATTGACTTTCTTTGTTCAAATATTAGATCCTATTTTATCATATCTAACCTGATAGATCATGATACAGATGAGAAAACCTAATACATTGAGTGTATATGGGAAGTACATGTCATATACTCTTGTTTTGTCCAATAAGGACCTTGGGAACCTCCAAACGGTGTTTTTCATATGTTTCTTTTTTTATTATTAACTATTTACTTGTTATGTAAGTGAGAATGAGGAAGATAATAGATAATGATATCAGATAATAAGAACAAATTGATTTAAGTAAAATAAAATTCAAATTTATACAATAAATCAATGAATAATAAATAATTGTAAATTAATCATGTGAACTCTCTAATACCACTTGTAGGTTTTGGGCGCAATAGAGGCACCTTTGATGGAAATACCAACTTGGATTTTATTCTTAATGTATTTATAATCATTTCCGCGTGTGATTAAAATATCATATCCAATAAGAACCATAGATTACTTGACTAGATTAAAACATCATACCAGAATTGGAAGGATCTTCATATGTAATTTATAATTAATTTATGAATAGATATAGAATTTCCTTAACTTGTAATTCTCTCTTTGTTGATGATCTGGTGGAGTATGTCTCATCGTACCATCATTTCACTATAGGATCCAAATGAATAAATCCTCTAGTGATGATCCACACGTGCACCATAATCTCATCATGTCACCATCGGATCATCGCGTGTTATCAAGGACGATCCTGGTCTCTGGCATTGTTCGTGGTTGAATGTGGTAGAATTATTCTCGAGGAGGAATATCTATTGTTCTTCACTTGATAACTTGGGAGAGAAGGAAGAGAGGACACATTTTGGATTTCTATATATCTCTCTTTAGATATTTATAGAGTATATCTCTATCCATTGTTCTGATCAAGAGTCAATATGGAAAGTTTTATAATTATGTATTTGTTATGGTAGGTCTAGGGTTAACAAATAATACACAAGTCTCTTTCCAATTCTCTAATTATTAAGTTGACCCCATGTCAAATAAAGATAATAATATAAATATTATTATTAGTCCTTAGACATGCACAACACATTTAATAATATAAATAAATATCATTTATACCATTTACAACTGAACCTTTAAACTCAGTTTTCCCTCAACTTCCTAAGTACTTACTGAACCTTGAATATTGACTATTTATTCAATAAATAAATATCTCTGCATTATTCATCAATAAATTTAATAAATACTATATTCATAAAACCTTGTAGATAAATATTTAATATTATTTAACTCACTAATCCTTTTAAATAATGTGTGAATAAATATTAGTGATCGACCAAACACCAAATAAATATTATTTATTCTTACTTGTTAAATTCAATACTTGGATTTAACTAGGATTATCGATACACTTAGTTTGTAACCCTATATGCTTCCTTCTCAGTGGCATTAGGTATAACACCCAAATTCCAAGGTTGGAATCTAGAAATATACTAAGGATTCTATATATAAATAATTTAATGTTGTAATGACATTCAACCTACTATGAATGGTTATTGTGTAATTTAATCCCTTTATTGCAATATCTAAAATAAAATAAGTTTCATACCAATTACATTAATCTATATGCTCGATATCTATTTTTTTAACTTTCCAGAAATGAACTCACTCACATAAAATTATTTCTATGGATTTAGTTAGTCTATTCCATTCCATAAAAGGTCTAGAGATGTCAACTTCTATCAAAGGACTGAAGAGATAAATCCTTTCTTGTATTATCCATGAATTCAATATCACTTGTGACACACCCAACGTATCCTACCTCATTATGATAATATGTTGTAATAGTTTTAATAAATATATAAAATTATGATACTCATGATATTCATTAATGATAATCTTAAATTATAAGGATCAATATACACGTCCTCAAATTCGACTATCCAATGACACATATAAATATGTACTTCTAATTTGATTAGTATGTTATCATAACCTACCATATTAAATATTACCAAGGGTGAACACCATGATAAGGTGTCTCAATGACTTGTGAAACTCTTACCCTTGATATCATGTATTTTTTGTGTCTCACCAGACAATATCATCTATCCATAGAACTATATTCAAGAATACTATCACGGAACTTCCTAGTTCTCATTATAGTGGGAAACTGTTATGACCTTTCAGTGAGACATATATTCTTAGGAAATTATCACATAAAAATTTCATTTAGAGGAACAATCATGATGTGATAAGAAAACTTCATTAATAAAACATGTAATCAAGTACTAAGTAAGTCGGTTTTAGGGCACCAACTCAAACTCTATATATATCCTTACATGCTTCACTAAAATTTATTCATCAAATTAATTTAATTCTCTCTCGGTATGTCTATTATATTTTTAATTATTTTCTTTGTTTCCATAGTTGTATTTATATTTTAAATCTTCATGATGAACTAGGAGGACAATTATTTTATGCTCATGGTATTTTTATATATATGTTCATTTAATCCAATTGTTCTTTTCATAATGTTGTTCATATTATAACCATATAATTTATTGGTGTTTATATTTCACTTAAATATTTTATCTCAATGAAATGTGTTGCGGTTCTTATTAGTTTGATGTTGTGTGTATCACAAGATATCTTACAAATAGGTTTTATTTAAAGGAGAATACATACTAAAATCTCATATTGTTACATTTCTCATGTTGAGGTATCCACCAAAGTTAGAAAATTCATCAAAGAATGAAAATTTGATGATGAATGGGTATGGTTATTTTATTGAATGCTCATTTTATGTGTTTTTTGATAGACTTATAAAACATTTATTATTAAATATTCTATATTTAGAATTTTGAGATGAAATATAAGTACAATAAAGGTTAATAAATGATGGACATAATGAAATTAGAATAACATCAATCTAAGAAATGAGTCAATTCTTAGAGAGAAGTTTCATAATTCCAAAATTCTCTCTAAAAATTAAATTCTAAAACATAAAAATTGTGATGAATGGATTAATGCTTTAATTATTTTTCATGAAAATATTCCAATGACTAGATTTGTGTGAAAATGAAAATTGTGGTTTTAGAGATATTTCATAGAGATGTTTCAGTATGATTTTTGATAAAACTAAGAATAACATTAAACCTTTAATAATATTATTAAAAATGGTATAAAATTATTTAGATTACAAATTAATGAATCCAACAAGACCAAAAATGTGATGATACAACCTGTGTATTGAAAGATATTAAATAGATAGTTTTTCTTCATTTCCACCTTTTATCTAACATTTAGTGGATTTATTATTTCATTCGCAACTTAAAGCAAACATTTATATGATACCCATGATGAGATGAGTAATTATTGAATATTTTGAAAAAAAAAATTGGGGCTTAATATCTTAAAATATTAGGCCAAAAATGGTGATTTTTTTGGTGGTGGAACTATGCATGTGGAATATAATACTAACCACCCTATCTATTATTAGTTATTATATGAAGAATCATGTGTCCCTTATGTTTTATATAGAATGAGTATTCATTATATGTTGTTTGTGTACTCTATGACCATCAAATCATCATATTATACAGATATGAGAGGAGGGGGTTGTGTAGTGAAAGGCATGAAAAAATCATCCCTGGACTATTCAATTGATTTATCAAATGATTAGGGTTGTGTAGTAGAAGGGACATCACAAGTAGACCAGAATGGGGTCCATATTCTTAGGCACCCTCTGGTTTTTCTAATCACATAGATTCCATGTGTAGTCATGTGGGAAGTTAAATTTGAGTACCAAAAGTTTAATTGGACTCTTTTAAACTTATAGGTATAATGGTCCCCTATTTTAATCATTTTAATGATATTTGGTAGTCTAATTTGGTTGATTATTTTATAAAAGGACTATTATATTGTAACAACTTTCCCTCTTAGTATCCTTTGATGAAATACTTTTATTAATGATAATGACTTACTATTGTGTCAAATTTGAATCCCCAAATTGATAAAAAAAATATAATTTAGATGGTATGATTTATTTATGATGTAAAATTAAGTGAAGTGTTATTATATTGTTAAATATATTAGTCATGTTTAATTTAATGACATGAGTTACTCTCAGATGTTGTGAACCACTGTTGGAGAGCATGAACATCCACTAATGACATGGACTACTTAGGAACATATGATTTATGATGTGAGGTCCTTGTTAAAGGGTCTAAGTAATCAAATAAATTTTATAATCATATGGAATGCACTGAGGGAGATGACCATAAGTCGTCACTAAAAAATACATTATTATCTCTCATTACTTATAATCACTTATTAATATTTTTTTGTTTCATATAACAAAATAACAAAATATAGGGTGTTGATTGTGTGAAATTATTGTAAGAGAAGATAAAATAAAATGAATATTAGATAAACAATGGGGTTTCCTAAGGTATTTTTTTATCACTAACTCTTTCATTCTTTCCTATGGTTTCTCAAATTCCATTCTCTCTCTATGAGTGGGTCCAATATCATTCCTCCACTCACCCCTTTAAATTTATTATATAAAACACGGAACACTAAAAATATAAGTGAAATAAGCATGTATAAATATATGTATAGTAATAAAAATCACTCCCCAATCTTATGTGTGACTCAATAACTTCATCATTCCTAGCCACATGAAATAATCTCAATTGAGTGTGTCGTGAATCATTTGGAAAAATATTATTATTTCCCCCACTCCATATAGCCCCAGTTGCATACCACTCTACACTAAATCAACCAACTCCATAATGTGTGAGATAAACCAGTGAATGGATGCATTGAAAATAAACAACTAGAGAAGAAAAATAGATTATTTTATAAGGTGAAAATATCATTGGCCCTCACTATTTCCACTCACCATTAATCTCATGAAAATATTTAAAATAAAACCTAGAAATATTCAATTAAGTATTAAAGTGATAATATTGGTTCTCCTCCCTCGGTCTAACCAATAAAGGGTTAATACTCCATTATCATGGAGTTGAAGAGTTTATTGGGGGATAAACACATTACATAGAAAAATCAAGAAAAAAAATTATGAAAATATATAACTAAGTCTGAGGATATATAATCCTAGAATTATTATTCCTAAGGGGCCTACTTCTCTATATAACACATCTCAAATTCTTCATGTTGTTTGGATCATTCCACAAGGCATTGAATAATCTAGTTATCCCTTTATTTATTTTTATTATTTGGGTATCTATGGAATTAATTTCCCTAATTCTTCTTCTTATCTCCTAGATCGGCCTCTATGTAGAATTTCATTTCATCCCTTATCAATTTTGGTTAAAGAAATGAACATGGAATCATCAATGGTCCCATATTTCATGCACTTCTTCCAAGCAGCTTTCTCCTTCATGAATGAATATAGCATCAACTTATCTTCCTTCCACCCCCTTAAAATTATAAAAGTCTATATTCTTATGAGATCTTAGCCAAGAAAGGTATCTTATGTTAGCTCTAAGGTTTCATGCATAACCTATTATCAACATGTTTTAATATTATGTAATTTAGACTCTAATTTATTTATATGCATATTTTGAGTTCACTCCTATATACATGTTGTTTAGATAGAGTTACTCTTTCATACCACAAACAATTATTCATTCATTCTAACATATCATGCTCGGTTCCCAGTTTAATCATACATAAGTGTCCAAAAATCCATTTTAATCATTCTCATCCTATAGAATGACCATATTATTCTTGTGTAGACATGGAAAAAAATAAAAACACAAATTTAATGTTATTAACATAGAAATTTAATACAAAAATATAATTTAAATGTTAATATAATAATTTTAGGTCATATTTAAAATATTATCCTTATTTCACTAATATACTAAAAATTTAGTAAATTCCCATCAAATGTTTCATTATTGGGGATATTAATAATGAATTTATAGTATTAAAATATGGACAATTTGGGTTCTCTTACTCCACTACACTTATATTTTCTCACTCCTGGTAAAATTCATATGTCTACAACCATTTCCATACCTAAGTTCAAAAAGGATCACACTTCCTCTCAAATTCAAGTACAGAATCATTGATGGTTAGATTTATAGGTATTATCATAATTAAATTCCAATGATAAATACATTCATAAATCCATTTCTCTCAAGTTTCTCATTTCACTATCCAAATTCACACTTCCTTGATTTATCTTTTATAATAATCTTATAATTAATTTTAACTTTGTTTATTTGATTTTAATATTCACCTTATATTCCATATATATTAATAACTGGAAAATTATTCACATTTTTTAGCTATTTATTATGTATAACACTTATATAATTAGTACATATAATCTGTAACTAAACCATCACTTGCAGCATGCATCCCTCAAGGCTATATACAATAACTAAGGAATGGAGTAAGCTTAGGTTAGTGGGCTCTCATATTTTTCTTTTACTCTTATTTTTGTCTTTGTTTTTTTTCACACACTCCCCATACTAAGTTATCTCAATAAATTCATGTTTGGATCCAAACTATTGAAACCACTCCAATTCAATTGACTTATTGATTTTTTATTTAAGATATATACCTAAAGTGTTACACTTATTTAGTAAAAAATTCACCTAATATTGAGTTCATTAATCCAATATTTTATGCTAAAACTTAATTCACCTAAAATCATTTCAATTAATATTCATTGCTCAAGTTTTCAAATAATAGATTCCATTTTTTGTTTAATGTAATTTTCTCAAGTCTCAGAAAAGATCTAGTTAGTCAATTTAATCTCAAGAAGAAAACTAAAAACACACCAAAAATCGAACAAAAAACATGTAAAACCTAATAGTAAGTTGGTATCTCTCCCCCTCACTTAGACATTACTACCATATTTTAATATAAATGTAAAATATAGTTGTATGCACAAATTATAAATAATAAGTAATACACACACACAAATTGAGAGAAATATACACCACGTAATGGTTATTCCTATAGAAAATTGAGTTTAAGCTCTATAGAACCTAGTTTTTTATATAATATAATAAAAAAACACAACATTAGTAAATTTATTAAAAATTAAATAAGAAAAATAAATAGGAAGGGTAATAAATCGTGGGATAACCCTCATAAGAGGTGTTGAGTTTTGACTATCCATAATTGGATAGTACCTGCAGTCTACCAAATTAAACTAGAGGGTTTGGTTTCTATGATTTGAAACAAATCATTATTTTACTTCCGGTGACCATAAAAACACATTAGATATTGATGCCCCCTAAGTAAAGGTTTTGTGTTACCACCCCCTTTATAGTGTGAAATAGATCATATTATGGTGGGGGAAAGAAGTAAGGTTCCACAACTTTGACTAACTCAAGAGAAATGGAATCTAATTACTTCTATTGGTTTGAGATAAGAAGTGGCCCCTATTCTTGGAATTTAAAAGTGGATCATTATTGAGTATTTATCTTCACACTAGATCCTTCATATGTGTTAGTGATTAGCCTAAATTATAATAGAGTTGTGATTAAATGTATCTCCATATAAATTTTATCTTGGTAGCTTCCTTTCTAAATGAAATGTTTCCAAGAATCCACCTGTGGGGGTAGGTATTATATATTGAAATTTCTCTTCTAATCTAACAAATTTCATAGTTGGGTATTCTTCCTTATGCAGGGTATGAATTATATAATATGGTTTATTTTTTATGAATATATGGGAATCTGTTTATTTCTATTCTTTGAAATAATATACCCAATATTTATCCATGGTTTCTTAACCTTCTTAGAATAACTCATCTATTGAATT
The DNA here is from genome assembly GCA_963277665.1 of Viscum album. Classification (NCBI taxonomy): domain Eukaryota; kingdom Viridiplantae; phylum Streptophyta; class Magnoliopsida; order Santalales; family Viscaceae; genus Viscum; species Viscum album. Next base: position 567,477,010 of record OY728131.1, read on the forward strand.
AGTTGGTGCTTGTGGATCCTCTAATAGATCATTTACATTGGTGTGTAATGGAGGATTTTCTAATTATTCTTAAACCTACTTGATATCTTCCTTAGAAATTAAATTGAATAATCGTTTTTCATCAACTAACCATTGTTTTTATATCTCTTAGAGGTAAAGGTGGATCATGGTTATACTTTCCTTTATTGTATGCATGTCTTTACACTATAAATCCTTCTATTCCTGTATCTCATGAGTGTATGATTCATATTTAACATGTTAGAATTGGGTATGTTAGAGTTTTTGGTGGTGTGGAAACTTCTATTGTTCATAATACCAATTTATATTTCTATTATCTCATATTTATCTATAATTATACAGTGATTTTTGGTATTGTGGTCATGGATCCCATTGAAAATTTCTTAAAAAATTCTCTTTCACCTATATTTGTGGTCTCCAATATTGGTTAGTTTTTCGATTTTGTGCCATGAGTCCAACCATTAAAATAATAACATAAAATATTTTAAGTGAGGTTGAGTGTTTATGATCCATTTGGACTATTTGGGGAAATAATAAAAGAAAAAATGGTAAAATGAATAAATTACTTATAAATGACTTAAGAATATTGAGTAAGAAACTTAGATTCCCCCACAACGATGCCAAATTTTATGTGAGAAACATATTAAAGGTTCTAAAAAATAAAATACAATTTATATATTTATAAAATGAAGTTAGGGATTTGATCATAGTTTTTCTCTATAATAGGCCTTGTGTAACAATCAAATATTTTTATAAGAATATCATTATGTTTGATAGCGTATATGAAATGAAAAATCAAGCCTAAAATAATCATGAAATATTATTATTTAAATTTGATCATTATAAAATAGTTGTTAAACTGACAGATATGAATAATATTGACTGAATTATGAAATATATAAATGTTTTGAATCAATAAACATGTTCTGATTAATTCTTAGGAAATAACCCCCTAATTTTTAGTAAATTTTTTTTATGCTTCAAATGTAGGTTTTCATCAAAAATGATTATTTATTCCTTTTGTGATCAAATATTATAATTCATTTCTAGAAAATTTATAAATTTCATTTGATAAAAAGGATGGAATTTTTGAAATTAGTATATCAGAATTTTCTTTGGATGAAATTTTGGAATTTTTCTGTAAAAATTGATTTTTCAATGAATAGTAAAAAATACTAATTTTTACTGAAAACTGTAATTTATTTTCAAGTATTTACAAATTAAAATACTATTTTTTATTAGTTTTAAAATTTAATTAGTTTAGTTTTTATTAAAAATGATACGTTTATTGTTTTTGGAATGAATTCTATACTTGAATTGGGTATAAAAAACATTTTTATACTTAAAAGTGAATTTTCATTAAAACCATTTTTCATTTCATTTTTCACATTTAATTTTAAATTAAATTATGAAAATTATATAAATTGGAATTGATAAAAAAATTCCTTATTTTTAATCAGAATTTCTAAATTTGGTAAATAATTCCCCTTTATTTTTTATTATTAATAGTAACTGTGGAAAATATGTATCATCTCAATAAGGATAAATTGGGTAATTAATGTTAAAAATAATATGATAAGGAATAAAAATAACCTTAACACCTGCATAAATTTAATTTTATGAGTCTATTTTTTCTATAACCACCCAAACATAAATGAACTTTTTTCCATTTGTCTATGATTTTGAACTTTATATTATATTATCTACATAAAAGTCAAAAATTTCATTCTTTGTTTTATTAACTCTAATTTTTTTACATAGGGATAAACATAGGATATGTTTGGTTATAAATGGTTGTTTTAAATTCAAATTAATTTTTTATAATGGTAATTTATTTATAATTGTTAGTGATGAAATGATTATCTTAAATACTTACATAACACCAACATGGTATTTATTCAATTACTAGAAAAATTAAATAAATGATTTTTAAAATATTAAAAGTAATAAAATTTGAATAAATTATTATGTTCCATGAATGTTTTAGATAAATATAACATTTTAGGGATGTGTTAAGGGATTGTATTTGAATTAATTTTATGCCATGTTTTTTTCAAATTCAAATTAAATGAATAATATAAAAAATGAGAATAATGATATTTTATGTTAAATAATATTTTATTAAATTATTTTAAAGTAATAAAAAATATTGAAAGAGGAAAATTAGGATGATAAATAGTCTAAAATATCTTTTCTTTTCATTTTGTGAGCCAATTTTCAACTCATAAGTAAAATTATAACCCTTTAATATTGAAAATTCATTACCATGGTTAAAATTAAAATTGGTTAACCACTGGATTAAACCAAAATATAAGGGTTAAAATGATACCCAAACCTATAAAAAAATTATATGATTATGTTAAATACATATCTTCCTTATATTATAATTCATGTCATTTTGGAATCATTTTACATGAGTTATACATATATTATATAATAATACTTTATGTATTTGTAAAAGTGTCATTAATGATATTTTATAGTAAATAGTATTTTATTAAATAATTTAAAATTCCTAAAATTACTATCTTCAACCAAGTATTTTTATTTTCTTTAAAATATAAATTATTGTCTATTTATGGGTCAATAGTTCTTTTGTTGTAAATATATTAACCCCTAAAGAGTAAAAAATCTCGTTATCATGGTATTTGTAAAAAAGATTTAACGCGGGTTAAAACAAAGAGATAAGGGTAAAATCCTAATATAAACCTATCAAAATTTTATTGGATAATAATTTTTTTACAAATAATCACCCTATATTCAAATTATATTAGTTATGATCATTTTTTCCATAAATAACAATTTATATTAATTTAATATTTTAAAAAATTTCAAGAGTTCCCCTCCCATCACTTATAAAAGAGCACCTCATCTACTCCTTTATTCCCCCTTAAAAACATTTTAGTTCAGAAAATATCTACCCAAATCAATTCCTAATATCCCTTCCCATGTGCTAGAGGTATTATTTTGGGTATAATACCAACCTTAGATGGTTTAAGGTATAAAGAAAATGAAGTTTTCTGAAGAAGAGGTATAGTTCTTAACTGAGCACTTTGATTTTATTTCTTATTCTACCACCTCAAAATCTCATTAAAACATTATGAAATAATATAAGTAGAATATAAAATATTTTTATATATTTTTATGTTAATTTCATGACCTATATCCATCTCCACTTCCATCAAACGGGAAGAAAACCCGTCATTTGTGTGTTCGGAAAACTATCGTCTTGCGAACCAATCTAATTTATTTTCCATCACCACATATCACAGATGATTATAATGATGGATTTAATAAATATATAAACTACTGGAAAGAGGAATTTTCCCAACACTTGTATACCAACGGTTCAAAGAACCACTGGTACATGTTATCTTTACCAACGGTTTATGAAAACCGTTGGTAAAGATCTTGAACAAGTGACTTTTCCCAATGGTTTTATCAAACCATTGGGAAAGATGGGGAAAATCACTTTTCCCAATGGTTTGATGAAACTATTGGGAAAGATGGGGGAAAATTTAGTTTTCCCAATGGTTTCATAAAACCGTTGGGAAAGATTGAGTTTTCCCAATGGTTTTTAAAAACCGTTGGGAAAAAAATCCCCAAATTCTCCAAATCTAGGCTGCCACCTCCCCACGATTCCAGAACCCTTCTGCTGGTCTCCAGAAGCGATTCCTTTGCATAAGCACTTCAGAATCCCCACCTCTTTCATTGGATCAACAGCTGCCAGGTTAGACTCCTTCCATATTTTATCAAGGATATAGTTCCACCTTTTATCAAGCATATCCTTCTATTCTCAATGATTTCATTATTCCCAATTTTTAGGGTTTTTTAAAATTTTATGATTGTTCCATGAATTGTGTACTCAAATCCCTATATTGGTGTATGTCCAATTAATGTTTTCATTACACATGTACATTTATAAGGGCATGGTGTCTCTTTATTGTGTTCTAATTTTGAAGATTCGTAGTTTTTTTTAATCTCAATGCTTCAAATATTATAGATTCATGTATATGAACTAATAAAAAATTGTTTTTAATATTTATTGATATTATTTCATGAAAATCACTCCTTTTATTAAGATCATGCCAAAAATGAAGATCTTGTTCATCTTAATTTTTGTACACTATGTGTATTACATAACAAGTATGTATCATGTTTCTATCCAAATATATATATATATAAAATGACACACTATTCACTTATCCTTTGCACAATAGAACATATGGAGTATCTTCTTGAACTTTGAAAAATAGTATGTGGTCCCTAATTAGTATTTATTCCTTCTTCATAAAACTAATTCACAGAATGTCAAATTCATAATATTAGTGAGTATTAGTTTTTCTAATATAACCATTAATCATTCTGCCTTCGACATCATACATGTGTTATTCAATCACCTTTTTAAAACACAATGACCATTTTCACTGATTTGGGGTTCCTCAAAATGCTTGGGAAAATCAGAAAAATGCATGTATTGAATCGTGTTTCTCATATGGTTTCATGGATACAAGTTCATCTCGAAAATCATGAATGCGTGGTTCAAATATCATGAGGACCATGAGATTATTATTCTTCACACAAAGGAATTTGTTTTCTTCAACTATGTGTTTTTGTTTTCACTTTTGATTTGGCCGAAAGGGGAGCTTTTTTGTCATTAATCATGGTTGTGGGTGGTCATTTAGGATGTAAGATAGTATGACTTCATTTTACTTGATATATCCAATATTATTATTGATTTATCTTCAATTTGATTATCTTTAACAAGTGATGTTATTTAATAAGTTGTTATTAATGGTTGTAATAATGACGATATGGTATAAGGGTTCATATGGTGTGTATAAGGGTTCACATGGTGTGTATAACGGTTGACATGGTATCAGTGAACTCAATTCATTAATTTAAGCCTTAATTATCACTATCATGTAAGAAATTGAATGATGTAAACCCATCCTCACATGATTTCTTACCTTAGATAGTGTCCAATATATAGAATACGAGCTTTTGAATTTATCAGTTAACCAGGATCATATATTCCATTTCCCCCAAGATGACTGTACTAATATAACTTTAGGGTAAAATAAATATGGTTCTCATTGTACGTTGTATATTATGTGTCCATCTTGGCCAATACTCACTTTTATGAGGGTGGGGTGCTTTTCACTACCCATTTTGGCATGTGTAGACAGCCATAAAAATTTTAGATAAGTCACAAGTTTAATTCAGTAATGTTGTTATCATTGACATACTTTATTAAGAATTTCAAATTTAAAAATAAATGTTTTTGTCTATACTTAATGAAATTAAATATTTTTACAAGCCATGAACAACCTATTAGTGTAGAAGCCTAAAATTTATTCACCCATGGGGTGCGCTTGACTTGGGGAAGTAATTGGGTAATGAAAGGTATGGCCATAGAGGTGTCAAAATGAGTTATTGAACATGAGTGAACGATTTGGGATGCCTATAACACATGATGGGACCTGAGGCATGTGCCTCTTATAGACCTAATGAAAAAGAATATAAATAAATTTTAATTTAATTTATGAGTACTTGTTCTTTACATTATTTTAATAGTTCACTACATCGACTAGAAACTTCTTCCTTTATCGTTTACTTACATGTATTTTCTATTAAAGTTCAATCCTATTGAATTGTTTATGACAAAATGACTTATATAAATTCTTTTTACAGAATGGACAGAATTTGGATGTATGAAACCGATCGGATCTCAAGTGATTTTCAAAACAATTTGGAGAGATTTATAGATTTTTTATTTCACAATGCTTCAGATAGTGGTCTCATACACTGCCCATGTTCCAATTGTGTTGGTAGACCTTGGTTGAGCCATGAAAAAGTCAGCTACCACATAACCAAAAATGGTTTTCAAGAAAAATACTTTGTGTGGTATCACAATGGGGAGAAAATGAAATTTCAAATTGGTGATGATCGAAATGAAAGGACTGGAATGGAGAATTTGTTAGATGATCAGTTTCTGTTTATTCGTCATCATGAAAAAGAAAGGATTTCGACTCAAGAAGACTTCGATATGAGCATAGATGATGCATCTATTGAAAATGATGATATTGATAGGGTGAAAAAATTGAATGATGCTGCCACGACTCCAGTATATCGAAAATGTGATAAAATGAAAAAGCTGGAATTTTTAATCTGATTGTTTCATGGGAAAACTATGTATGGGATTTCTAATACAGCAATCGATTACATTCTTACCCTCTTGAAGGATTTACTTCTAGATGATGCAGATATTCCCTCAAACCACTATATGGCATGGAAGTTAGTTGAGGAACTTGGATTTTCAAGAAACAAAATTCATGCTTGCCCGAAAGATTTCAGTTTATTCTGGGAGGAAACCACTGAACGAAATGATTGTATAAAATGTGGCACATCCCGCTGGAAGTCAAAATCTGATGGAACACCATCCCGAGTTCCATAGAAAGTAATGTGGCACTTTCCATTGATCCCCAGACTCCAGAATATTTTTATGTCTGATGACATATTAATAAAAATGAGATGGCATGATACTGAGAGAAAGAAGACTAATGATGAGTTGGTTCATCCTGCAGATGGATTTGCATGGTAGATATTTGATGCTCGACATCCTGATTTTGCAGCTGATGTGCGTAATGTGAGGTTGGGTCTTTCATGCGATGGTTTTAATCCATTTGAGCAGATGCTTACTTCGCACAGCACATGGCCAGTTTTTATACACATTTATAATCTTCCCTCATGGTTGTGTATGAAAAAACCTTTCACTTTCATGAGTATACTCATATCTGGTCCTTCTGATCTCGGCATTGATATTGATGTATACATTCAACCTTTAATAAAAGAGTTGAAACTTCTTTGGGATGTGGGTGTGCGCACATACAATGCATGTTCTAAAGACATATTTCAGATGCGTGCTGCACTTATGTGGACGATCAATGATTTTCCGGCTTATGCAATGATGTCTGGATGGAGCACGAAGGGAAAACTGTCATGTCCAGTTTGTATGAAGAATACACGATCCAGAAGACTGAAACATCGCTGTAGTTTCAGTTTTATGGGACATCGACGATTCTTTCCAAAGTATCATCCATATAGAATGAATCGTCGAATATTTTATAATACCATAGAGACCGATGATCCACCTCAGTGTATGTCTGGAACTTAAGTGCTTAATGAATTGAAAGATTTCATTTTTTTCATTTGGGAAGGGTCAAATGAAATCTGGAAAGAGAAATAATGTTTCCACTGAAACCTGTTACAATTGGAGGAAGAGGAGTATCTTTTTTGATTTTCCTTATTGGTCAACCAATTTGTTACGTCATTGCTTAGACATAATGCATATTGAAAAGAATATATGCAAAATTTTACTTTCGGTTCTTCTAAATGTTAAGGGGAAGACAAAAGATGATTTACGATCTTGGCGTGACTTGGTGGATTGGGGCATCAGACCAGAATTGCATCCTGTGCGTATCAGTGAAAATAAATGGTAACTTCCATGTGATTCTTATGTGATGACACCTACGGAAAAAAAACAATTTCTGGAAGTATTAGAGACTATTAGAGTTCCTGATGGATATTCAAGCAACATATCTAAACGGGTCAACAAAAGAGAGTTGAAGATAAAATCTTTGAAGACTCATGATTATCACGTTCTACTGCATGAGTTGCTTCCAATAGAAATCCGTCATCTTTTTTCCAATATTGTAAGGGTGTTTGTTATTCGGTTGTGCTATTTTTTATAGATCTTTGTGCTAATAAGTTGTCCAAGTCTTTCTTGCAAAAAATGTTGACAGATGCCCCATTAATTTTGTGTGAGTTGGAGAAAATATTTCCTCCATCACTTTTCACATGCATATTGCATCTGACTGTCCATATTCCCACTAAAATACTTCTTGGAGGACCTGTTTCTTTTCGTTGGATGTATCCAACTAAAAGAAATATGTTCACATTAAATTCTTATGTCCAAAACAGAAATCATCCTGAAGGTTCTATCATGAACGGTTACCTGGATCAAGAATGTATGGATTTTTGCTCAATGTATTTGTCTGATCTTACTACAAGATTGAATAGACCAATGATAAATGAAGAATAAAGGTATGAGAAAATTGAACCCAGTTTTCCATCACTTCCTCAAACAGGAGGAATTCCTGGATCATATACATTGAAGACATTAAGCCATGAAGAGCGGTAGATGGCACATCGTACAGTTTTGTTCAACTATGATTTATTCTATGACTATATCAAGTAACTAAATTGATTATGTATATCTTACATATATATTTGTTAAACTATTCATATTTTTTATCTACAGGGAACATAAAACAATGATAAATAGGAAGCATCGTTCTTTATCTTTGATAAGGAGAGAGACTTTGCATAGCAAAGAGTTTTTTGCTTGGTTAAAATTGAAGGTAAAAATATTAATGTTTAAAATAATTATATCAATATTTAATTAAGTTTAATAGTTATTTATATTGCAGGTATTGAGTTTGTCTGTTGACTCTGTCTCTGAGGAAATAAGAGCTTTGGATTTTGGTCCTAATATCGTGGTTCGTGACTGTAAATCAATTTTTATCAATGGGTACAAATTTATTGTCACTGAAGGAGAAAAGAACATGAGAACACAACATGATGGTGTTATGGTTACTGCCACAATAGATTGTTATGCCAGTGCATCAGATAGTAGACCACGATTTGAAAATGTGGGTTATTATGGAGTTGTTGAGAAAATAATAATATTGGATTATTACTCTCGTGGACGAGTCACAATGATGAAATTCCATTGGTTTGATTCGATGATGATACATGGCACATTTATTGATGATTTTGGATTTCGAGTAATTAATATGACTCACACTCTTGCTACCGAAGAACCATATGTGTTGGCATCAATGGTTAAACAAGTTTTTTATGTCAAAGACCAACTTCGACCTGAATTTGGTGTCATAGTTGAAGTGATTCCAATACATATTTTTTATGATGGTGATGATGGAATTGACACTATCCCAAGTGCCATTGGAACCAATCCATTTATTTCTTTTGATGACTCTAATAGCTCAATTTTCAGAGTTGATTGTGAACCTGAAGTTGTGGTTGAAAATATATAGAATCATTCATCCATGTTCTCAATTCTTTTGGTTTACCTTGAGTTGGGTTGTTAAGTTTGGTAATATTGAAATTGATTTAGTATTGATCACAAATATGTTTTAGCTGACTTGACCGTTATGTGAGTTTTCAATGTTTATTGGTTGCAGTTTTATTTGAATTGCATTTTCTAATTTGGAATTGAACTGTATTCAAACCTAGTCAAATAATATTTCTAACTTGGTGAACATTACAACTTGTATGATTTATTAAATCCATTCAAGCTCTTCTAAAACAATTGATATCTAAATTACTAATGAATCCCCCTATTCCCTCATATATTTATTTTTTTGGGTTACACATTAGTTTCCTTTTTCTAATTAATTACATATTTGTTTTCAAAAGCAAGAAATGAATCCAATTGAAGAGAGACGAAGGAAAAAATGATGGAGAACAATCGTCGAATGACGGAATTGGGAATTCTATCATTAGTTCCTGTAGTGAGTACTTTATTTCAAATTGATATATTCAAAGAATATATAATGTCATGTAATTAATTTTTTTGTAAAAATTTTTGTAGGATCCACCTATACGTCGACAGTTATTTGACGAGGAGCCTAGTACTGGTCCTAGTACTCAGGCCGGTGGTACGAGGAGGGTTCGTACCAAAGGTGGACGAGCAGCTGCGCGTACCCGACTAGACCATACCCCTCCCACTGACATGTCATCCTTCCTACATTCTTTAAGAACCTGGTTCTTCTCTTGAGGTACGGGCTTCTTCTTTTCTCTTTTCCTTAAGTGTTTTTAATAAAATATGGAAAATGGGGAAAATCCTAAATTTTGGAACTACACACCGTGTACTTTTTCCACACGTTGTGTACTTCTGGCCATGTTGTGATGAGTACATAGGGCGTGTAGCCAGGTTGGCGAAAAAGGGTTTAGGGACTGACTACATGCCGTGTAGTGGTCCTTTACACGCCGGGTAGTCATTTGGAAGACCAAAATAGTAAGGCGGTGGAGTAGCTTCCAGCTGGGCGGCAGTACACACCGTGTACTCAGGAGTACATGTCGTGTACTCATGTCGGCAGGTGAACAGTGTCGTGCTGGAGAAAAGCCGCCAGGGGAACAGTTAAATGAAAGGAGTACACGCCATGTACTTGGAAGTACATGCCGTGTACTTTGTTTTTTTTTTTTTGCTTAAAACAGGCAGTAGCCTCCTCATTTGGCAGAGGAGGAATTTGAGCTGTTTTGGAGCCAAAGGAGGAGGCCAAACCTTTGAAGATCTGCCGAGTGTTCGTCTGAAATCGGTTTCCACCTCGGACGATCCCGTTGGAACTACACGGGTAAGGGCTTCCATCTCCTTGGCTGCTTCTTACCAATTCTTTCCCTAGCGGGAGTTATTTTAGGTTAAGAGAGTTTTTTTCTTCGTCAGATCTATGTCGTTCTTCGGTGTTTCTAGAGTCGGCATTCGGGTATAAAGTTCGTTGGTGTATAAGGTAGGTGGCTTGGTGTTTAGTTTTCCAAATGTTGTGCGTTTTGTGCGTTTTTATGCCACGAACCCATGTTGGGGTGTCGTGTGGCTGAGGTCGTTGCTATATTAAACACCTAGAATTGATTAGGTATTTAATTATGATATTAAAATGCTGGTTGGGATCGTTTCTTGGATCCGGAACCACCCTAGGGGTGGGTTCCACTGCTTAGACGTTTGGCCAGGATACCCGAGGGTATGCCTTTAAAGTGGTAATTGTAGAATTACCTTGAGAGGAATTGCTTGTTTACTGCATAATGACATGTTGGGCATGGCCCGGTTACCTTTTTAGCCTGAGGGTGTTATTGGGATTAGCCTGAGGGCGTGACTGTATTATCCTGAGGGCAATGTTCTATTTCTCCTGAGGGAAACCTTTCGTGCTTGAGGGCTTGACTTCTATGACTGAGGGTGACACTTCCTATGCCTGAGGGAAAATTTTGTTACGCCTGAGAGCTACACCTACGGGTTGGATTCTGCTTACCTGAGGGTAAGGTTTTGCTTGTCTGAGGACGTGGACTGTTTACATAGAAATGCACTGAGGTTATTTCTAATATTTAATGGATTAAATGAATAATATAATGGAAATTTAATTTTTAAGTTAGTTACTTTTCAGTACTGCTTACTTTATTGCATTTTACTATTGCGCATTATTGTTGCATGCTTACACGCAGTTGGGAACGGGCCTTTGGTGGGTGCCTACTGAGATATATTTCTCACACCCTGTTTGGGTCACGCTTTTCCGCCCAAATAGATTACGTTGGTGTAGGTGTAGATAGGGGAAAGAGTCCCTATACAGGTACATGATTGCTGCTGAGGAGTAGGAGGGCATGGGACCGAGCCTAGGCTTGCGATGTCGCTGCCAGCTGTTTTGCTTTGTATTGTTGTACTCTGCTTTTGTTGTACTGTATTGACGTATAACATGTTCTGGATGTTTTCTTAGAACTTGAGACATGTAGCATCATTATTTATATATTGTTGGTTGTATCCACTGCAGTTGTTTATTTCAGTTGTGTATGTTTTACTACTTCCATTGTTCGATGTATGTTTTATTTTTGTATTCCGCTATGCTACAATTTGAAAAATGAGGGCATAGTTTCCCCACTATCAGACCTGGGCCCTCGCTGCTAGTTGGCAGCCTCTGGCATTTGGGGAAATGCGCTTGAGGTCACATGGAGAACCGGGTTCGGGGCACCCGCTGTGTGGCACCCGGAACCGGGACGTTACAAAGTGGTATCAGAGGGGTTATTTTTTTTGACTTACTATTTGGAGTCTTAGTCAGGGATAGGATGAATGGTAGTTGGTAATAAGCTGTGACTAGGCGTAGCTAACCCGTGTACAGGGAAAAGCCAGTCTACCTCATATTTTGCAATTTTCCTGATTTTTCAAATTTTAAAGTTGATATGTTTCCACTGTTGGGTGATGCACTTGGTATTGTGTTGTTATAATTTATTTGTGGGTTCTATTTAGTTTCAACCCGAGGAGATGAGGGTATTCCATCTCATGCATCATTTAGGCACATGCTAGAAATCACATGTCATGCATAGTTCCATGCCACTTAGGTGCATTAGAAATTGCATGATGTTGTGATAGTAGTTGTGCTAGAAAAGCATGTTGTTGTGATAGCTGCTTGATAAATACCTGTTGTATTTTTTGTAAGACTGTTTATAGAATGGACACCAAACTTTGGTTTTTGGGGAGTATGGGCCCCCATTGACTGGAATTTTGTGGATCATTGACTATTTATTAGTTATAACACAGATAAGATGTCAAACTTTTATTCGTAGGGAGTGTGGACCCTCACGGGTCGGAATTTGACACTTAGGTGTTGGTTTTCGGTATTTTCTGCGTTTCGGAGAAGTTTCTAAGACATACTGTATGGAAACCCAGTATACACGCCGTGTAGTATTTTTACACACGCTGTGTATGGCCTTCTGTTCGGGAAGAAAAATGAACTTTTTAAGTACACGTCATGTACTCTAAGTACACGCTGTGTAGTCTCTTCCCGTGTCACAAACCGTGTGGGCAGCAACACGGGGTAGGGAAGATCTTGGGTAAAACACGTCGTGTACCAGATATACACGTCGTGTAGTTTTGACCCAGAGTCTGGCTGTGTAACTAACAACACGGGTTGGTGAACTCCTGTACAGAACACGCCGTGTCAATGATAAATACGTCGTGTAGTGTGACCTGGGGACTCAGTCGTGTAACTAACAACACAGGTCGGTGTCACCTCTCCTTGAACACGTCGTGTACCTGTGGGGCACGCCGTGTAGTCTTGTCCGAGGATAGACCGTGTGGATTTAGCCATGTGGTGGGGAAATGGGGTTGTTGACATGCCATGTGTGGGTGTAACACGCCGTGTAGTGTCAAGCCGAGTAGTCGGCCATGTCAGAAACGACACGGGCAGTTGTAAATAACACCATACACGTCGTGTATATGAAATACACACTGTGTAGTTTTTGTGCAAATGGGAGCCGTGTGGCTTAGCCGTGCAGAAGGACCCGGGCAGGGGAAGGGAAGTCAAGTACACGTCGTGTAGTCAGTATACACGCCATGTAGTATTGTTTTTCAAATTTTGAATGCCTTATTCCTCCCGTTCCCTTTTGGGTTTCTTCGCTTTCGGTCTTTGATAAATCTTGTTCTAAGGCATGTTTTTGACCTTGTATTGTCATGCCGCCTAGACGACCATGCGTTGTTCTCCAGGAGATCGAAAACGAGTATACTCCAGAGATGGTGGGCCATGGGATACCAGTTGATCCTCTAGTAGAGCCATATGCGGCACCAGCTGCTATACCGGACACAGGCACGGAGGCACAGTTCCGTGAAGGCTTATTACGGTTCATGAAGGCCTTTCAGGGAGCGTCGCAGGCTGCCACATCTATGGTCGAGCTAACATGTATCTTCCAGAAGCAGCATCCACCTACGTTCTCAGGGGATGCTGGACTATAGGCTGCGGAGTCTTGGTTGGGGTCGATGCAGACTATTTTCGAGAATTTTGAGACGCCTCCAGGGCGGAGGGTCAAGATCGCGACTTACATGTTGCGTGATTATGCCAAGAGGTGGTGGGATGTTACCACCCAGTCAGAGCATCATAGAGATATGGCGTGGGAGGATTTTCAGGCAGTCTTCTATGACTTCTTCTTTCCCGAGACGCTACGAGCAGATAGAGCTTGAGAGTTCATGAATCTGCAGCAGGGCGCTATGTTAGTGATGGACTATTCTGCTCATTTTATGGAGCTTCAGCGCTTTTCACCCGTGCTGGTGGGTGATGAGACGTTGAGAGCCAGACGTTTTGAGGATGGTCTTCGGTATGAAATCCGAGCACTGGTGAATGTCTTCAGGTTGCCTACTGTACACACTATTGTGAACCAGGTGTTGATCACAGAGAGGAACCTTCAAGAATCTAGAGGTGTGGGCCAGGGCGGTTCAGCACTAGTTACTGGTACTTTTTCTGCTGGCAAGAGGAAGAGACAGATGTACTTCTCTCAGGGTGGCAGTACCAGCCAGGCAGCTTCTTCAGGTGGTCTGGTTAGGTGCTACCAGTGTGGTAGAGAGGGGCACAAGAGGCCATATCATCCATGTGATTCAGTGGAGTGCCGAGCTTGCATCAAGATGGGTCATATGTAACGCTTTTGCAGGGCGTTTCTACCAGTGGCTAGTGAGAGGGGTTCTGTGCAGACTTCGCGTGCGGGAGAAGGACCAGTGGCTTCTTACCAGTCTGAGAACTGGAATACGTCTGGGCGTGTAGGAAGAGATGGTGGTCATGGCCGTGGTAGCCAGACACTAGGATCTCAGAGGCAGCAGTGCGGGACAGCTCAGGGTAGCCAGGCTATGTCGCAGGGTCGCGACACTGGGCAGACATATGCGGTGCAACAGACCCAGCATGAGCAAGATCCCGAACCTTCTACAATCAGAGGTACTATTCTAGTAGCTTATTTCTTATCATCAGTACTTTTCGATATGGGTGCTACACATAGTTTTATATTTGTGCCCGTTGTGGAGATCCTTGGGCTCTGTGTTTCTACTTCTTCTAATATCATGATGCTAGACACTCCATTGGGGACTAGTACGGCTGGTGTGCGTCAGTGCAAGGAGTGCCCCCTTGAGGTTGGTGGGTGTCACTTCCTTTTGGACCTCTATGTCCTAGAGATGACAAGATATGACATCATTCTCAGGATGGACTGGTTGGTTCCCTTTCAGGACTTGGTAGACTGCTATCATCATAGGGTGTGTTTCACGTCACCAGAGGGTGGAGAGTTTCTATACAAGGGCGAATGGGATGTTCAGGCGAGTCAAGTTGGACCAGAGAATTGTGGGCAAGGTGGAGTCACGGCCCAGATTGCGAGCTTATATCTGGATGACCAGGGGACTTGTCAGTCAGATTTCCCTCCCGTTGTTGATCGTTTCAGGGATGTCTTCTCAGAAGACTTTTTGGGTCTACCTCTAGAGCGAGAGGTGGATTTATCCATTGATCTTATTCCAGGAGTATCACTGGTGTCCATTCCTCCATATAGGATGGCTACACCTGAGTTGTTCCTACACCTGAGTTGCAGGAGCTCAAGAGGTAGTTGGAGGAGTTGCAGGCAAAGGGCTTTATCCAACCTAGTACTTCTCCTTGGGGTTTTCCAGTCCTTTTTGTGAAGAAGGCAGACGGTACCCTCAAACTTTGCGTGGATTATCGGAAGCTGAACTGGTTGACGGTTAAGAACTGATATCCCTTACTGAGGATTAATGATCTTTTTGATCAACTTCATGGAGCACGAGTGTTCTCGAAGATTGACTTGAGATCAGGATATCATCATTTGTGCGTTAGACCATCTGATATACCTCTCACAGCTTTCAGGAGCAGGTATGGTCTATATGAGTATACGGTTATGCCGTTCGGACTCACGAATGCACCAGTAGTTTTCATGGATCTGATGAATCGTGTGTTCCATCCATATCTTGATTCTTTTGTGGTAGTATTCATGGATGATATCTTAGTGTACTCTCACACTCGACACGACCATGCCACCCATCTTGAGATCATATTGAGTACACTGAGGGAGAATCGGCTATATGCTAAGCTCTCAAAGTTCCACTTTTTGATGGACCAGATTCACTTCATGGGACATATCATCTCTGAGGTAGGAGTTTCAATAGACCCAGAGAAGGTGAGAGCAGTAGTTTCCTGGGAGAAGCCTAAGAACGTGTTTGAGATACGGAGTTTCTTAGGGATGGCTGGTTACTACAGGTATTTTATACAGGACTTCTCTCACTTAGCAGTGCCGTTGACAGGCTTTACTAAGAAGGGTGTGAAATTCATTTGGATAGAAGCTTGCGAGGCAGCCTTTCAGGACCTGAAGGGAAGGTTGACATCAGCACCGATCCTGATACTCCCAGAGCCGGGGAAGATCTATACAGTTTACTGTGATGCATCGGGTATTGGGATGGGAGCAGTGTTAATGCAGGGTGACCGAGTTGTAGTGTACGGGTCTCGGCAGTTGCAGCCACATGAGCGGAATTACCCGACGCATGATCTTGAGTTAGCTGCAGTTGTACATGCGTTGTGTTGTTGGAGACATTATCTATTGGGGGAGCATTTTGTGGTTTTCACCGACCACAAAAGCCTCAAGTATATCTTTACTCGGCGTGACTTGAATCTGAGGCAGAGGAGGTGGGTTGAATACCTACAGTCCTTCGATTTTGAGCTTGCTTATACACCTGGTAAAGGTAATGCAGTAGCTGATGCACTGAGCAGGAAGACTCAGATACAAGCAGTGCAGGAGGCCAGTGGTGAGTGGGAGTTCATGGCCTTGTTCTCTGAGATGCATCTGGAGGTGCACGACAGTCAGGGGTAGACTTATCTTTCATCTTTAGCTGTGACTTCTACCCTCCTGGACAGAGTAAGGATGAGAAAACTATCTGATTCAGAAGGCCTAGTCCTACGGGAGTCGGTGGAAAGTGGGGACCCTTCTCCTGGGTGGATGATAGGTGATGATGAGGTTTTGCATTTCCATGGACGAGTGTGGGTTCCAGGGGATATACGCGAGGAGCTGATGCGGGAGTTTCATGCTTTAGCTTGGGCATTTCATCCCAGGGTTACCAATATGTACCGTGACTTGAGACATCAGTACTGGTGTCCGGGTATGAAGAGAGATGTAGTTGGTTTTGTTACGAGGTGTTCCACCTGTCAGCAGGTGAAGGCGGAGCATCAAAGACCAGATGGACTATTACAGTAGTTACCCATTCCGAAATGGAAATGGGATGATGTCGCGATGGATTTCATGACAGGGTTTCTGAGGTCACCTAGAGGTAATGATGTCGTGTGGGTTGTTGTGGACAGACTCACGAAGGTAGATCACTTCTTGATAATCAAGGAGACCTTCGGTGTTGATGAGCTTGGAAGGCTGTATATCTGAGAGATCGTACGTCTTCATGGGGTCCCTCATTCTATCGTTTCTGATAGGGACGCCCGCTTCACGTCTCGTTTCTGGTAGAGTTTTCAGAGGGCGCTAGGTACACAGGTGCTTCTGAGCACAGCATACCACCCTCAGACCGATGGCCAGTCAGAGCGTACTATACAGGTGCTTGAGGACATGTTGCGTGCATGCATCCTAGACTTGGGGGCTCTTGGGAGAAGCATATACCCTTAGTCGAGTTTTCCTATAACAATAGCTTCCAGGAAACTATTGAGATGGCACCATACGAGGATTTATACGGTAGGCCATGCCGTTCACCCTTGTGCTGGATAGAGGCAGGTGAGGCAGATTTACTGGGGCCACAGCTCGTTCAGGAGACATCTGAGCAGGTCCAGTTTATTCAGAAGTGGATGGCTACCACACAGTCTCTCCGGAAGTCATATGCTGATCGCCGCAGATGACCTTTGGAGTTCGTGGTCAGGGATCAGGTTTTCTTGTGTGTTTCTCCGAGGTTGGGACACAAGCGGATCAGGAGACAGGGTAAACTTTCACCACGGTATGTGGGACCATTTTAGATTCTTGAGAGATTCGGGATGGTTGCTTATAGGTTGCGGTTACCGCAGCAGTACCGATCCATGCATGACGTCTTCCATGTATCTTAGTTGCGTCACTATCATTCAGACCCATCTCACATTTTTCAGACCGAGTAGGTTGAGCTAGATACAGATGTGTCCTTTGAGGAGCATCTGATTCGTATCATTGACAGGAGCATGAAGGTTCTCAAAGGCCGGTTAGTTCCTCTCGTATGGGTGTTATGGCAGCATGGCCGAGTGCAGGATGAGACCTGGGAGCGAGTGGCCGATGTACGTGCTCAGTGGTCGGAGTTGTTCACGGGTATATCTTCTCCACCCTTGGAAGGGAAATTTGGGGACAAATTGCTATAAGGGGGGAAATTTGTAAGAACCCGGTTCTTCTCTTGAGGTACGGGCTTCTTCTTTTCTATTTTCCTTAAGTTTTTTTAATAAAATATGGAAAATGGGGAAAAATCCTAAATTTTGGAACTACACGTCGTGTACTTTTTCCACACGTCGTGTACTTATGGCCGTGTTGGGATGAGTACACGGGGCGTGTAGCCAGGTTGGTGACAAAGGGTTTAGGGACCTACTACACGTCGTGTAGTGGTCCTTTACACATTGTGTAGTCAGTCGGCAGGCCAAAATATTAAGGCGGTGGAGCAGCCGCCAGCTGGGCGGCATTACACACCGTGTACTCAGGAGTACATGTCATGTACTCATGTCGGCAGGTGAACAGTGTCACGCTGGCGGAAAGCCGGTAGGGGAACAGTTAAATGAAAGGATTACACATCGTGTACTTGGAAGTACATGTCGTGTACTTTGTTTTTTTCAGATTAAAATAGGCAGTAGCCTCCTCATTTGGCAGAGGAGGCATTTGAGCTGTTTTGGAGCCAAAGGAGGAGGCCGAACCTTTGAAGATCCGCCAAGTGTTCTTCTGGAATTGGTTTCCGCCTTGGACGATCCTGTTGGAACCACACGGGTAAGGGATTCCATCTCCTTGGATGCTTATTACCAATTCTTTACCTAGCGAGAGTTATTTAAGGTTAAGCAGGTTTTGTTCTTCATCAGATCTATGCCGTTCTTGGGCGTTTTTGGAGTCTTCGTTCGGGTATAACGTTCATTGGCATATAAGGTAGGTGGATTGGTGTTTAGTTTTCCAACTGTTGTGCGTTTTGTGCATTTTTGTGCCACAAACCCATGTTGGGGTGTCATGTGGCTGAGGTCGTTGCTATATTAAACACTTAGAATTGATTAGGTATTTAATTATGATATTAAAATGCTAGTTGGGATCGTTGCTTGGATCTGAAACCACCCCAGGGGTGGGTTCCACTGTTTAGCCGTTTGGCCAGGATACCCGAGGGTATGCCTTTAAAGTAGTAATTGTAGAATTGGCTTGAGAGGAATTTCTTGTTTACTGCATAATGACATGTTGGGCATGGTCTGGTTACCTTTTTAGCCTGAGGGTGTTTTTGTGATTAGCCTGAGGGCGTGACTGTATTAGCCTGAGGGCAACGTTCTATTTCGCCTGAGGGAAACCTTTCGTGCCTGAGGGCTTGACTTCTGTGCCTGAGGGCGACACTTCCTACGCCTGAGGGAAAATTCTGTTACGCCTGAGGGCTACACCTGTGGGTTGGATTCTGCTTACCTGAGGGTAAGGTTTTTATTGTCTGAGGACGTGGAATTTTTACATAGAAATGCATTGAGGTGATTTCTAATATTTAATGGATTAAACGAATAATAAAATGGAAATTTAATTGTTAAGTTAGTTACTTTTCAGTACTGCTTACTTTATTGCATTTTACTATTGCGCACTATTGTTGCATGCTAACACGCAGTTGGGCACGGGCCTTTGGTGGGTGCCTACTGAGATATATTTCTCACACCCTGTTTGGGTCACGCTTTTCAGCCCAAACAGATTATGTTGCTGCAGGTGTAGATAGGGGAAAGAGTCCCTATACAGGTACATGATTGCTGCTGAGGAGTAGGAGGGCATGGGACCGAGCCTAGGCTTGCGATGCCGCTGCCAGTTATTTTTCTTTGTATTGTTGTACTCTGCTTTTGTTGTACTGTATTGACGTATAACATGTTCTGGCTATTTTCTTAAAACTTGAGAGATGTAGCATCATTATTTATATATTGTTGGTTGTATCCACTACAGTTGTTTATTTCAGTTGTGTATGTTTTACTGCTTATGCTGTTCATTGTATGTTTTATTTTTGTATTCTGTTGCGCTACACTTTGACAAATGAGGGAATAGTTTACCCACTATCAGACATGGGCCCTTGCTGCTAGTCGGCAGCCTCTGGCGTTTGAAGAAATGCGCTTGAGGTCACGTGGTGAACCGGGTTTGGGGCACCCGTTTTGTGGCACCCAAAACTGGGATGTTACACATTCTGGTCCCAGTGTGTCATTAGGGACACACGGGATATTTAGGCCTCCCATGTTTTTGCTACCTTCTGCATCTTTTGTTCCATCATTTTCACATCCCATGATGATTTCCACTCCCCAGTAAAAATCCGGTCAGACAGTTGTCCCATATTCTTTTCCTTATACTTCTGTCTCTCTGAGCTTTTATATTCCATCGTCTTCAACTCCTGTTCCACCACAGGGTGTTCCATCAGTTTCTGTGGATCCAGCGGCACTCAGCGATCAGACTGGCACAGGTATATTTATAGAACCCTAACAAATTTTTATAGCAATATTTATTTTCATTATAACATGTTTTGATAAAATATTTGTTTTTCTTTCATGACAGATACATCTACTGACAGGAGGCGTGGGCGGGGGCGTACACGCATGCATTCAGTGTGGAACCGCCGTACACAGGTTATGGTGGATTATAATGAAGACAACCAAATGGTTGAGAAAACAGGGCAGCAATGTCGGAGTTTTTTTGCGATGCTTGCCAAATACTCTGACATCATTCCCGTCAGCCCGCTATCATGGATACATTTTCCACATGTGGTCAAGGATAGATCTTGGGTAGAGATATGGGTAAAAAAATATGTTCTATTTAATGCCATGAATTATTTTTGTATTTATATGAATTAATATTTTGACTTCAGCTTCGATTTAATTTTCCCGATGGTGAGAGTGCACGACCAGAACATCTAAAGGATTTAGGTGAGCTTTGGAGAGCCTACAAGCATGATTTGTATATTGGTTGGGTTACTAGAGTTGGAACTGAGTTAGAGGTGGTACCAGTGGTGGATTATTGTCCTATAGAGTAGTATTGTCAGATGATTACTCATTGGATGAGTACCCAGTTTAAGGTATTAATTACATTTGAGGTATTTAAATAATAACTTTAATGTTTTTCATTAATACTATCTGTTGAATTTTTGAATTTTATTTATGAATCATCTAGAAAAAATAAAAAGAACATTGATGCAAAAAAATACCTCCACACACTGGGGTGCACTACGATGTCTGATCATGAGAGGAAGCAGGTATGACAATTGTTTATAAGTTTTCTTTACAACTTACACTTTCTTTTATTTCCTCAATTATTTAATAGTTTTCTAAAGTTTTCATATAACTTTAGTTTTCAATGTCATTGTAGAGGCAAATAAAAAATATTGAAGGATGTGTGCCTCGAGAAAAACTGTTTTGCTCGAGTAGACGGAAAAGGGATGGAAGTGCCGTCAAGGAAGCGACTCAGTAGCAGATTGTAAGTTTTAATCTGTTGAATTTATATTTTAATATCTATTTTGTAACTTAATGATATATTTATATTTGTAACAGGCTTCTTTAGAGGCCCTCAATGCCCAAGAACCAGACAATTTTAGGCCAACAGATCACTTACATCAGGTGTTGGGAGAGGAGCATCCTGGCAGAATATGCTGCTAACCTAGGATAGCCCCGACGAGGTATTGGACCTCCTCAGGTATGAGCTGTAGTGCCACCGAGCTACAGTAAGTTAGGGAACAGGCAGAACAGGCTGAGAAAAGGTCCATAGAGATGGCAGAATAGTCTGCTAGGGCAAACAGTGCGTTTATGAAATTTATTGAAGTTCTATATCCAACACTTCTAGTAGAGGCCAGCCCAGATTTTGATGAATATATGTCCTCAATACGTTCTATATATGGTGCACCAGGTGGCAGTTCTAGTGGTGGTCAGGATGATGTCCAGCTTGACGATGATGATGGTGAGGAGTCTGATGTGGAAGAGGAGGGAGAGGAGGAGGGTGAGGCGGGTGGTGAGGGTGAGGAGGAGGGCGAGGGCGAGGAGGAGGTTGCTGAGGAGGGCGAGGACGATGATGGGGATGAGGACAAGGGTGATGATGATGGTGATGATGGTGATGGTGATGTGGGACAAATTGATCCATTACATTTTTGACTAATATTACTGAGATTTGATATTTAATTTATTCTAGTTGTTGGTTTTATCTAGACTCATAGTATAGTATTAGAGTTGAGTTATTTTTATATATTATCTATTTTTATGGATGTTTTTGTCTTTTAGTGTTTGTGTGTTTGGGAACCCCCCTCCTTCCTGGACCCTGGACAACCCCCCACCATCCTCCTTGGACCCCAGACAGCCCCCCGGACAGCCCCTCCACCATCCTCCCTGGTCCCCGGACAGCCCCCCGGACACCCCCCCCCCCCCCCACCCTCTCCCTGGACCTTGGACAGCCCCTGGACAGCCCCCTATACAGCCCCCCCCCCCACCCTCCTCCTTGGACCCCGGACAACCCCCCCGAACACCCCCCGGACAACCCCCTGCACAGCCCCCCCCCCCCCCCCACCACCCTCCTTGGTCCCCAGACAGCCCCCCGGATATCCCCCCTAACCTCCTTGATTTCATTTACTACTATAAAATCTATAATATATATTTTATTTATTTTCATAATGATAATCAATGTAAATCACATTTACACATCTAATCAATATCATAGATTCTTGGTATGTTATAAAAGGGATGTATTCATTGGGCATGACATTGTTAGCTCTGAAATGTTTCATAGCATGATAAACTAAAATCTATTCCATACTAAGAATGATATAAAAATATTCTATATGAATTTCCACAAGATTTTAAGTAAATACCATTCCACTAGTAGACACATGAGGATTCTCATAAATCATGTTTACCTTAATATTTCCACAAGGATTTTTAGTAAAAGTTTTATCTTCTATTAATTTTCTGATATTCTCATTTTAAATGTAAATTTTTCATAAATAAATTAATTTAAAGACCCGTATTTAAATATTTTATTTGAATAATGTGAATAAACAACTAACATATCACTCTAACTGTGTCTCTTTTGTTTAAAATGGACAGGATTATAAGTGAAAAGAACAACTGGCATACAGAAAACTGACCAAACGCATTCATATTCTGTTGATAATTTATCACAATGATCCATGGGTCATATGTGACGTGTACGAGCCAACCCGGGCTCAATCCGAGGCACGGTGTGGCCGAGATCAGTCTAAGTGGATCCCCTTTGTTTAAAATGGACAACATTTGAAGTACATACGGAAAACCGACCAAACGCATTCGGTTTCCATTGAAACATTTGTAGAATGATCCATGGATCATATGTGACATGTATGAATCAACCCTGCCTCAATCGGAGACGCGGTGTGGCCAGCACCACTCAAAGTGTCTATCTTTTGTTTCAAAAGGACATCATTTTAAGTGAAAAAACATCAACTGGCATACGGAAAACCGACCAAACGCATTCGGATTGTATCGATACTTTATCACAACGATCCATGGGTCATATATGACGTGTACGAGTCAACCCCACCTCAATACGAGGTGTGGTGTGGCCGACACCATTCACAGTGCCTCTCTTTTGTTTAAAATGGACAGGATTATAAGTGAAAAGAACAACTGACATACGAAAAACCGACCAAATGCATTTGGATTCTATTGATAATTTATCACAACTATCCATGGGTCATATGTGACGTGTATGAGTCAACTCCGTCTTAATCTGAGGCACGGTGTGGCCGGGATCACTCTAAGTGGCTCTCTTTTGTTTAAAATGGACAACATTTTAAGTACATACGGAAAACTGACCAAACAGATTCTGATTGTGTTTATACTTTAGAACAACGATCCATGGGTCATATATGATGTGTATGAATCAACTCTACCTCAATTGGAGACACGGTGTGGCCGGAACCACTCAAAGTTTCTGTCTTTTGTTTCAAAAGGACATCATTTTAAGTGAAAAACATCAACTGTCATACGGAAAACTGACCAAACGCATTCAGATTGTGTTAATACTTTAGAAAAACGATCCATGGGTAATATGTGACGTGTACGAGTTAACCCCGCCTCAATCTGAGGCGTGGTGTGGCCGACACCATTCACAGTGTCTCTCTTTTGTTTAAAATGGACAGGATTATAAGTGAAAAGAACAACTGACATACAAAAAACTAACCAAACGCATTCGGATTCTGGTGATAATTTATCACAATGATCCATGGGTCATATGTGATGTGTACGAGTCAACCTCGCTTTAATATGAGGCATGGTGTGGCCGAGATCACTCTAAGTGGATCTCATTTGTTAAAAATGGACAACATTTTAAGTACATACGGAAAACTGACCAAAAGGATTCTTATTGTGTTGATACTTTAGCACAACAATCCATGGGTCATATGTGACGTGTATGAATCAACCCCGCCTCAATCGGAGACATGGTGTGGTCGGAACCACTCAAAGTGTCTGTCTTTTGTTTCAAAATGACATCATTTTAAGTGAAAACATCAACTGGCAAACAGAAAATCGACCAAACACATTCGGATTGTGTCGATACTTTAGCACAAAAATCCATGGGTCATATGTGATGTGTACGAGTCAACCCCGCCTCAATTGGAGATGCCGTGTGTCTGACACCACTCAAAGTATATGTCTTTTGTTTCAAAAGGACATCATTTTAAGTGAAAAACATCAACTGGCATACGGAAAACCAACCAAACGCATTCAGATTATGTCAATACTTTAGCACAATGATCTATGGGTCATATGTGACGTGTACGAGTCAACACCGCCTTAATCTAAGGCACGTTGTGTCCGGGATCACTTTAAGTGGCTCTCATTTATTTAAAATGGACAACATTTTAAGTACATACGGAAAACTGACCAAACGGATTCTGATTGTGTTGATACTTTAGAAAAATGATCCATGGGTCATATGTGACGTGTATGAATCAACCCCATCTCAATCGGAGATGCAGTGTAGCCAGAACCACTCAAAGTGTCTGTCTTTTGTTTCAAAAGGACATCATTTTAAGTGAAAAACATCAACTGGCATACGGAAAACCGACCAAACACATTCGGATTGTGTCGATACTTTAGCACAACGATCCATGGGTCATATGTGACGTGTATGAGTCAACCCTGCCTCAATCCGAGGTGCGGTGTGGCCGATATCATTCAAGGTGTCTCTCTTTTGTTTAAAATGGACAGGATTATAAGTGAAAAGAACAACTGACATACGAAAAACTGACCAAACGCATTTGGATTATGTTGATGCTTTATCACAATGATACATGGGTCATATGTGACGTGTACAAGTCAACCCCGCCTTAATCTGAGGCACAGTGTGGCCAGGATCACTCTAAGTGGCTCTCTTTTGTTTAAAATGGACAACATTTTAAGTACATATGGAAAACCGACCAAACACATTTGGATTGTGTCGATACTTTAGACCAACGATCCATGGGTCATATGTGACATGTACGATTCAACCCTGCCTCAATACGAGACGTAGTGTGGCTGACACCACTATAATTGTGTCTCTTTTGTTTAAAATGGACATGATTATAAGTGAAAAGAACAATTGGCATACGAAATACCAACCAAACGCATTCGAAATGTGTTGATGCTTTAGGAAAACGATCCATGGGTCATATGTAACGTTTACGAGTCAACCCCGCCTTAATCTGAGGCATGGTGTGGCCGGGATCACTCTAAGTGGCTCTCTTTTGTTTAAAATGGACAACATTTTAAGTACATACGGAAAACTGACCAAACGCATTCGGTTTCCATTGAAACTTTAGTAGAATGATCCATGGTTCATATGTGACGTGTACGAATCAACCCCACCTCAATCTGAGATGCAGTGTGGCTAAGACCACTCAAAGTGTCTGTCTTTTGTTTCAAAAGGACGTCATTTTAAGTGAATAACATCAACTGGCATACAGAAAACCAACCAAACGCATTCGTATTGTGTCGATACTTTAGAAAAACGATCCATGGGTCATATGTGACATGTAAGAGTCAACCCCGCCTCAATCCAAGGTGCGGTGTGGCCGACACCATTCATAGTGTCTCTGTTTTGTTTAAAATGGACAGGATTATAAGTGAAAAGAACAACTGACATACGGAAAACTGACCAAACGCATTAGAAATGTGTTGATGCTTTAGGGAAATGATCCATGGGTCATATGTGACCTGTACAAGCCAACCCGGGCTCAATCCGAGTCACGGTGTGGCCGGGATCACTCTAAGTGGCTCTCTTTTGTTTAAAATGGACAACATTTTAAGTACATACGGAAAACCGACCAAACGCATTCGGTTTCCGTAGAAACTTTAGGATAATGATCCATGGGTCATATGAGATGTGTATAAATCAACCCTGCCTCAATATGAGACGCGGTGTGGCCGAAACCACTCAAAGTGTCTGTCTTTTGTTTCAAAAAGACGTCATTTTAAGTGAAAAACATCAACTGGCATATGGAAAACCGACCAAACGCATTTTTATTGTGTCGATACTTTAGCACAACGATCCATGGGTCATATGTGATGTGTACAAGTCAACCCCGCCTCATGGCCGACACCATTCATAGTGTCTCTCTTTTGTTTAAAATGGACAGGATTATAAGTGAAAAGAACAACTGACATACGGAAAACCAACCAAACGCATTATAAATGTGTTGATGATTTAGGACAACGATCCATGGGTCATATGTGACCTGTATGAGTCAACCTGGGCTCAATCCGAGTCGTGGTGTGGTCGGGATCACTCTAAGTGGCTCTCTTTTGTTTAAAATGGACAACATTTTAAGTACATACAGAAAACCGACCAAACGCATTCGGTTTCCGTTGAAACTTTAGGAGAACGATCCATAGGTCATATGTGACATGTATAAATAAACCCCACCTCAATCTGAGATGCGGTGTGGCCGGAACCACTCAAATTGTCTGTCTTTTGTTTCAAAAGGACGTCATTTTAAGTGAAAAACATCAAATGGAATACGGAAAACTGATCAAATGCTTTCAGAATATGTGGATACTTTAAAATAAAAATCGATGGGTCATTTTTGACATGTACAAGTTAACCTCGCCTCAATTCGAGGCATGGTGTGTCGGGATCACTCCTTGTGTATGTATTTTGTTTAAAATGGACAGGATTATAAGTGAAAAGAACAACTGACATACGGAAAACCGACCAAACGCATTCTAAATGTGTTCATGATTTTGGAAAACGATCCATGATTAATATGTGACGTGTACGAGTTAACCCTACCTTAATCTGAGGCACGGTGTGGCTGGAATCACTCTAAGTGGCTCTCTTTTATTTAAAATGGACAACATTTTAAATACATACGGAAAACTGACCAAACGGATTCTTATTGTGTTGATACTTTATAATAACGATCCATGTGTCATATGTGACGTGTAAAAGTCAACCCCACCTCAATCTAAGGCGCGGTGTGGCCGATACCATTCATAGTGTCTCTCTTTTGTTTAAAATTGACAGGATTATAAGTGAAAAGATCAATTGACATACAAAAAACTGACCAAACGCATTTGAAATTTGTTGATGCTTTAGTACAATGATCCATGGGTCATATGTGACATGTATGAGTCAACCTCGCCTCAATCCGAGGCGCGGTGTGGCCGACACCATTCACAGTGTCTCTCTTTTGTTTAAAATGGACAGGATTATAAGTGAAAAGAACAAATGACATACGAAAAACCGACCAAATGCATTCGAAATGTGTTGATGCTTTAGGTCAACGATCCATGGGTCATATGTGACGTGTACGAGTCAACCCAGGTTCAATTCGAGTCATGGTGTGGTTGGGATTACTCTAAGTGTCTCCCTTTTGTTTAAAATGGACAACATTTTAAGTACATACGTAAAACCGACCAAACGCATTCGGTTTCCGTTGAAACTTTAGGGGAATGATCCATGGGTCATATGTGACGTGTAAGAATCAACCCCGCCTCAATCTGAGATGCGGTGTGGCCGGCACCACTCAAAGTGTCTAACTTTTGTTTCAAAAGGACGTCATTTTAAGTGAAAAACATTAACTGGCATACGGAAAACCGACCAAACGCATTCAGATTGTGTTGATACTTTAGAAAAACAATCCATGGGTCATATGTGATGTGTACGAGTCAACCCCACCTCAATATGAGGAGCGGTGTGGCCGACACCACTCTAAATGTGTCTTTTTTGTTTAAAATGGACAGGATTATAAGTGAAAAAAAAATTGGCATACGGAAAACTAACCAAACGCATTCAGAATCTATTGATAATTTATCACAATGATCCATGGGTCATATGTGACCTGTACGAGCCAACCCGAGCTCAATCTGAGTCATGGTGTGTCCGGGATCAGTCTAAGTATCTCTCTTTTGTTTAAAATGGACAACATTTTAAGTACATACAGAAAACCGACCAAACGCATTTGTTTTTCATTGAAACTTTAGTAGAACAATCCATGGGTCATATGTGACGTGTACGAATCAACCCCGCCTCAATCTGAGATGTGGTGTGGCCGGAACCACTCAAAGTGTTTGTCTTTTGTTTCAAAAGGTCATCATTTTAAGTGAAAAACATCAACTGGAATACGGAAAACCGAGAAAACGCTTTCAGAATATATTGATACTTTAGGACAACGATCGATGGGTCATTTGTGATGTGTACGAGTTAACCTCACCTCAATCCGAGGCATGGTGTAGCCAATATCACTCCAAGTGTATGTATTTTGTTTAAAATGGACATCATTTCAGGTAAAAATATATGGTATACAAAAAACCGATCAAATTATGAATTGAATTCCAGATTCCACATATAATTGTCATCTAAATTTTAAATTGAATTCTAAATGAATTATGTATGTTTATAATTATGTTATGAATTCTAATTTAATTATGGATGTGTATAGTTTCAGGATGCATTATATGTTAAATGTGTATGAATTTGTTCTTGATATGTATGTGTTAGTTGGTTATTGCAGGTACAATAATTGTATATGTATGTGTTATTTTATTGCAGGTATAATAATTGGATTGAAAATGGGAGGGAATGCACAAAATGAGGCCTGCTGTGCAAATTGCATAGCTGCTGTGCAAATTGCAGGCTACTGTGCAATTTGCACAGCATAGGCTATGCCAATGGTTTCAAACCGTTGGCATGGCATCTCTGATTCTTTTTTTACCAACGGTTCATTGAACCATTGGGAAAGAGGAGAGTACTTGGGATTTCCCAACAGTTCAATCCAAACCGTTGGAAAAAACTACCCCAACGGTTTGGCACAACCGTTGGGATAGGTTAGGCTTTCCCCACCCTATCCCAACGGTTCACAGTAAACCATTGGGAAAATCTTTCCCAACAGCTTACTTCCCTACGGTTTGCAGAACCATTGGTATAACATATACCAACGGTTCTACAGCCTTTCCCAAAAGTTTAGAACCATTAGGAAAGACTATATTTCTAGTAGTGATATTTTATTTATGATATTTTTATAATTTTTTAAAGGTTAATTATTATTTACATTCTTTTCTTTCCATCCATCAAAAATAGAAAAAGTGTTCATGTGTACGTATGGTCTACCGTCTCCATGAACGGTATAATTCATTTTTTTATCTCTAACTTGTATGAATGAATATATATGATATTAATATAATGGATATAATTCTGTATATTATGGAACCATGATCAATGTATAAAGATTAAAACTGCTGAACCAAAACATGCCTGAAAAATGAAGCAAGTACCACCTGAAACAGTGTTTTCAAAAGATTTGTTAATAAATGAGTGTTAAGATGTCATAAGAAGATCATATATGGTATGATGTTTATTATTATTGTTATATAATAAATTTATAATAAATATATATTTATTATATAGGTTTTTCTAATGCGTACAAAGAAATATAATACTTAATGTACATGGTCTCACATTTAATTCTAGGAGATATATGTCATTTTCACCTCTTGTTTCTTTTATGTGGTGTGTATACTACCCATTTAACATGCTATATCATGAAAATTCTTCTTTTCATAATATTTAATGTTTCGTTGGATTTTATCCTTTCATGGGGCTTACGATTCAAAAGTTGTCAAATTGGTAAGGAGTTTATATTACAATCTCATTGTTTATTGGGATTGTTTATGATTAAGTTTTTTATGATGATATTTTATAAGATATATCCCAATAATCCCATGAATTTTCTTATCCTGTGGTTATTTTTTTGGATTATATGATTTCCATTCATTTTCCTCTCTTTAAAAACTCAAGATACGGAAAGCTTTTTTTTAATGAAAACTGACTTTATTTCTATGTTCGGTCAAAAAAACCTTTTTCTTACATATCTATTTTTTCTAAAAGTTTTTTCAATAATGTTTTAAATATTATATTATGAATGTTTAAAGTCTTTTTTACCCATTATTTACTTTATATAAAAAAATTTAAAATGAATCTTCTTTTTATTTTCTGAATGAGGTACTTTTTTATTTTTTTTATGAAGTGTGAAAGGAATGTTTTATTTTAACTTATACGACATGAATAGAATTTCATAACATCATGGCCACTAATTTAATTAAAGATTAATTTTTATATTTTCAAGGATCTTTTTAAGAAATTTTTTTTCTTTAATATTTTGGAAATTTTTATATTTTTAATGGATCTCTCTGAACCACTCAATTTCAATGGGTTATGGCCTTTCTCACTCTAAGTCACTCTTTAACACTCTTTAATGATATAGAATGATTATAAATTCTATATATATGTCTCTCAAATATATACCTATATTGTTTTACCTTCATTTTATGGGGTAATACATGCCTTAAGTTCATTTCTCAAATTCCTTCTTTATGAAATCTCATTTGATTAAGATATGAGGCAAGATTATGCAACCCAGTTATTTCCATGGGTAATTATTATGTTTATGACTTATGATTTATTTCCTTTTTTGGCACACATAAGCATGGAAGTTTTATGATGGGTTCACCCAGATAGCACTCCAACTCATTGGGTAAAGTTTTTTTCTCATGAGACATTATGTATGGGATTAGGGAGTAAACCCAATCTGTGATGGGACTCTATCCACCATGTGATGTTGTAATGACCCAGAATTATATCAATGCAATTTTTTCCATCTTATAATTATGTAATATAGTATAAATCACATAAAATAAAAAATATAAAACAATACAAACTTTATAAATTAAGAATAAATTAAACAATAGGTATTTCTAGAAATTAAGGAACTTATATCAATAGAATAGTAACTTGACTTTTGGAATAGTAATATGACCCTTATGAATAGTAAATAGGCCAATTGAATAGTTACCTCACCCATGAAAGAATAAATAAAAATTAATTATATTATAAATGAACATCTGATTTAATTATATCATAGTATAATTAAATAAATTTTTTGAAAATGATAAATTAAGTTTTAGTATTTTTGTGAAACATAAATGTTTATTTACACTTTTATAATTAATATAACGATTTAAAATAAAATCTATAAAATTGATTCATAAATTAATATTTTGTTTTATTATGATTATAAGATAATATTATGAGACCTTAATTAATTTTTTAAAGTGTTATAAAATCAGTTATAATTTTAAAATTGGTATTTTTTGAATAAATGATGATTTTAATTAAAAATTAAATTTATCATATTTAGAAAATTATTTTCATAAAATGTAGTTTATTTTTAATTCTACACATAAAAAAATGTTCAGGGTGATTTTTTTGTGATTTTTCTAAATTTATTGAATTTTTGTGAATAGTGAAATATGGTAATTTGCGATATAAGCTAAATACATGAATTATTGTGTCATGGTTGATGTTTGGCCAACATAAGCACCATTGGTTCAAACTCACATTCACTATTTACTGTAATTAGTCACAATAATATACACTATTCATAGTATTTATCCAAAATAAAAAAAAATTAATAAAATAATCAAAAAACACTCCTCTCCTCCACTATAGATACCACCCCTCACCACCTTTTCTCATCACACCTCTTAAGCCTTGGATATTGTCTAATTTCTATCCAATCCTCTTCCCAAGTATCTTCCCAATGTCTAGGAGGTTCTTCTCTCAATAAAATACAAAAACCAATTTCCCTAAGGAGGTTCTCAAGGAGAAGAATTCAATATGATATTAAGATCAAGTGTGGAACACTTTCGTACATAAGGTAATGGATTATTTCTGAACCTACATTTTTCCTTTGGGTTATGATTTCTCTCTCATTAATTATTAATTATTCTTATGTGATAATCCTAAATTCTTTGTGTATGTTCCAAACATATGTTCTTATCCCTATTCTTATTTCTTTGATGGGGAAATACATGTTTGATAAGGTTCCCTTCCCATTTTCTCCTAATAAACAAGCCCAATGAAAGGGAACTTCTCAATTCTTACTCATTTTCAAGTACCATCCTTAATATATTTTAATCCATCATTATTTTTCTAAAATCACTCATCTTATCATGAAATACAATCTTGGTTCATTTTTTGTTTTATACAAACAATTATGACTTTTCTGTTTTAATGACTCTTTAATGTTTTACCTTAAACCACACTAAAGTGGATCATTTCTAAAGTTTCATAAACAATATTTTTAAATGTTTTCACATCATTTGGACATAATTTGTCATTTTATATGCCTATTTTCTTTTATAAATGTCCATTTATAATTTAAATCCATTCTTTCATGAACTCTTTTATGATATGCCCTTTGGTTATGCTTTATGACATGTTTATGATACCTAATGCATTCCTTGGGTAACCCTTATGTTATACCTCATGTTTGATTTTTCTTATGGCACACATATGCATGAACATGTTATGATGGGTGTTCCTAAATAGTTCTTCAATGCATTAGGTAATGTTTAGTCACATGAGACAACATGTTGGGACAGGGATTAAACCTGATTCCTTTATGGGACTTTGTCCTCTATGTGAAATGGTCTTGGCAGTTAGCCTTGACTCATGCTTATGTCGTGTTATGTGTTTTTCCCACATTACTATAATGCCATGATTATATTTCCTCATGATTTCTATGTTATGCTTCCTTATGTTTATTTATGATTCATGCCTTTTTATGTCATCGTGTTATGCCTTCTAACCCATGTGACTTACTTTATTCTTATGTTTATACCTCTACAGGGATTTTTAGGTCATCCTTTTTGTTCATGTATTCCCCAGGTTATCCTATGAAAATGTAGGAGCTCAATAGAATATAGGATCTCTTTATGGATGATTAAAATAAATATGTTTTATTGTAACACCCCTCAATATTTCACGGTACGTTATCTTCAATAGTTTGTGTTGCACGCAACACCGACTTGGCTTGCATAACACGCAAGATTGAGTTTATGTGAAACAACACTTTAGTGTTGTAATTATTTAAATGATATATTTATAACATATCCATTAAATATAGTAATATTAATAGTAATAAATAAATTTTAAATGTTATTTATAATTTTTTCACATAAATAAAACATATTTATAATGAAATGTATAAGTTTCGGTAAAAAAGTTATATGTTTAGAAATATTATTTTCTTAAAGGAGCTACTTTTTATGTCCTTTTGTGAAAAAAAAAAAAATTAATTTTAGACACTCATATAAATTTAATTTGGTAAAATAGACTTCATTTTTTAATTCATAATATCAAAATTAGCTTAGGGTTAATTTTTGGTATTTTTCTGAAAACTTTCAATTTTTGATGAATAGTGAAAAACACTACATTATTATTTAAAAACTAAATTTTTCATTTAAATAATTATTTTAATTTAGATTGGTTTTAAAGTCAAAATAGATAAATAATACATATATTAACCCAATTCAGGTCATTGGAATCATTTTTATAATAAAATTAGATATAAAAATTCATTGAACGTTTTTTCACATCTTTTTACCCAACTTCTAGCCACATTAGAATATTAGCATTAAACGTAATTTTACCACTTATGTGAATTGAATTTTGAAAATCTGACATACATGGTTGTAATCAGGATGAAAAATGTGGTCTGATAGGATCAAAATAATTTTTGGTAAATAGTAACTTTTGAATTTTATTTACAACGGTTAAAGGCAAATGGGGTAATTAAAGGTAAAAATAATATTATAATAGTATAAGATTACCCTAACACTAGTCCTAATTTCATTGGATAAGTATATTTCGACCAAAATCAACCTTAGGTTTAAATTATGATCTTTTTAAATCCATTTGTATTATGTTAAGACATTTATTATATTTTATTTAAAGAAGAGTTAAAAATGTCATATTCAAATTTTAATAACTAAATAATTTTTAATATAGGATTATAAATAAGATAAATTATACTATAAATAGTATTTAGAAATATAAAATTATTATATAAATAATGGTATTTTTTATAATTTTAGGAAATAAATAATTAAATTAAATAGTGACATAATAATAAAGCAGTAATTGAATTATTAAAGGAATAATCAATTATATGATATTTAAAATATTAAAATAAATATAATTTGACTTAATTAATGGCATAAAATAATTTTATAGATAATATAGACATGTTAGTGACATATCAGAAGTATTGGTTTGAAGTTATCATGTTGTTTTGATATTTTTTAAAATTCAAATTTTGAATAGTATCAAAATTGACATAAATGATACTTTAAAATAAATAATATTTAATTAAACGCTATAAAATTCATAAAAATATCAGGTTCATCAAACTAACTATGATATTGTTAAATATGTCATAAATGATCTAATTGGGGTTTGTTTGACATTTTATAGTAACTATATTAACCATGTAGTGTAAAAATATAAGAAGACATGGTAAGAGTTAAACTGTTTAACTAATGGTTAATTCTAAAAGATAAGGTTAATTTTATGACCTAAACATGTCTAAAATCTATTGTTTGAGAGTTTTTATAACCATCATCATATTATACTCTAGATAAATTACTTTGAAACTGTTATAAACTGAAAATCAATTTATAATAAATTAATATTTCAATATTTTTCTAAAGTGCCCCTCACCCCCTTATAAAAGGGAACTTCTTCTCTTTAATTCACACCTCCAAAACCATTTTTCTAGGACAAACCCTACCCATTTCCTCTCCCAAAATCCCTCACATCATCCTAGAGGCTACACTTTGGTCATAAATCCATCCTAAGGATTCCTTTTGTGAAAATCAAAAGGGGACACCCAAAAAGAGGTAATTGTTTTATCACCTCTTTCAAAGTTCTTTTCTTCTTCTAATTTCTATTTCTATATTGTTTCCATACTAAAATAATAAATATAGTACCTTTTAAATTCTGAGATTTTATTATAATTATGGTACAACCATATTCATCCTTTTACTCATCCTATAAAAAATAATATCACCATGCGTGTGTGCGTACGACTTACCGTCTTCACGTCATGATGTAAACTATTTTTCATATAAAATTTATTTATATGGGTATAATGATGGATATAAAGGATTTAAATAATAAATATAACATTATATTTTTTTTCTTTAAAATTCATATTCCATCTAATTTCATACCATTTAACCATTAAATAAATGATATCGTCGATCGTGTGTATGTACGGCTTACCATCTCCACAACACGATGAGATTCATCTTCCACATTCATTATTAAAGAATGATTATAAAAATATATATATATATATTATGATTAATATGAAATACATGAAATAATAATACTACTGGAATAATATGTGTGTGTGTGCATATATTTCATTCACTTACTTCTATATGATAAGAAAACGGAAACAACGTTCCTGCGTACGTATGGCATATCGTCTCCATGAATGGTGTATTCAATTTCATATATCTATATATTATATATATTTATATCCTGAATATATATCATACATAAATCATTTTATGCGTTCTATAAGTAATTAAATCATGATCTAAGTAATACGATCAAGAATAATAGTTCAAAACACGTACGATAAAGAAAGCAATTATTACCCAAAATGTTGCTTTAACTTAGAAATTATTAATAAATGGGTAATATAAAGTTATAAATGAATCATATATGATATAATAAATATTATTATGATTCTGGTAGGAGTTAATAATATTTTTAAAACCATTATAAAGGAGTTTCAGACACGTACGGAGAGTATCGGACCTAAAGTAAGGGAATTTCGTATCACTTTTAATTTTTGTGAGATATAAGCCATTTTCACTACCTTTGTCTTGTGTGTGGGGTATGTACTACCCCTATTATATTTGATATAATTAATACTTTTATCTGTATAGTATTTAAATATTAATTTTAAGATATTGAGCTTATTATTTAAATGTTCAAAGTGGTATGGGATGCTTTGAATGTTTAAAGAATTAATCCTTTTTCCATTTCAAAATTATTGATATTATTTTACATAACTATTTATATGGATATAATAGTATTATAAAGGAAATTTTATATATATTTTTTATATTCATTCAAATTTTTTCAAAAAGGTATTTTTTAATGGATTTATGTAAGGGTTAATTTCACAATCTCTTTATTATCTGAGGTTGTTTATACGTAAGTATCTACTAGGATATCTTTATCATCCACATATATTATTCTTAAAAATGTATTTCAAAATATTATAATTATTCCTAGAATATTGTTTAAAGTCATTTATACTCATGTTTTACTTTTTATAAAACATTTTTAAAGGAATCTTTCGATCGTTTTCCAAATGAGTTACTTTACGAACTTTTCAACAAATTAAGAAAAGAATGTTTTTTTAAATTATATGGAATGAGTAGGTATTTTCACCATTATAACACCTTAACATTTAGAATCTTCCTTTACAATCTTACAATGTTATTTTCAAAATAAATTTTTTCCTTTATAATTGTACGGCTTTAAAATAATTTCAAAGTAAAAAAAGGATATTTTTCTCAAAGAGTTTTAATGATTTTATTAGATTAAATTCATCTTTTTCAACATCCTTTATTGGATTTTATGCTTAATTGAGGATGGTTTATTATGATTCAATCTTCTATATTGTATTAAAGGTTTTATGATATATTTGACTTTAGATGTGATATTTTTATACCATTAATGGTTTATAGTTAAAGTATTAACATTTCGTATGTTAGTTTCAATACGAATGTTTATGTTATGTTTCACTATTTTCATAAGAGGAACGCATTGGACTTTGTAAGTGTTGGGTGGGGCCCACTATATCCCCTCGATGCATCGGTAGGTCTCATGAGACAATTATGTTTGGGTTTTGGCTATTTTCTTACCCAAATATGTATGGTGTCTTGGCTGAAGCATTGACGGTATGTTTAAGATGTCCCACATTATGCATTCCCTCATTATGAGATTAGTTATTGATATTTTATGTGATTATTCAACTAGTAGAATATCCATGTGAAAGTTTAAATGGAATTATTTGATTTATTCTTTCCATATTATGCTTAATATTATGTTTAAAAGTCTTGTGTTTCGATTTTATACCTGCCTTAATGTTTATGGTTATTTAAGAAATATGTTGTTGTATTGTTTGACCTTACTGAGTATCTGAACTCACCTCTTTCTTATGTTTTATTTTCCCAGGATGACGAGAATTATTTTATGATTGATATGCAGGGTTAATCTAGGAGAATAATGGTGTTCTAAAAGTATTATCAATGTTGTATTTTATGTTTTGAATTGTAATGTAATGTTCATGTATGTAATATATTTTCCAAGAATGCTAAGTTGATCAGTCCTTTGGGATTTGATTCCTTGTAATCATGCTAATGTATTAAAATAATTCACTGGCTCCAGGCTTATGGGGTCTGGGCATTACATTTATTTTATTTCCATGTTTTCGATTTTATGTACCTAATCATCCAAATACACTAGACTTTATGATCCTTGGCTTGTAATTTTATGGTTAATTTTGCTTAAAATTATGTAATATTATGTGTAAAAGGATAGGGTTTCTATAGATGTTGTCTTGGTAGTTTTCCTTGACTTATGATTATGTCATGTTTTATATTGCTACCACATTTATTATGTTTTCATGATAGTATGATACCATGTTCTTTATGTTATTCTCTCATGTGATTACTCTTGATCCTTATCTTTCATTATATATTGTTATACCTTTAAATCGCATGTTATACTTCTTTATCATGTTTATTCCCTTACTAATGTTTTTATCTCACCCCTCTTGTCTATATATTCCCTAGGTTATCTCATGCAGTTTTAGGAGCTCAAGCGGATTTAGGAGCTCATTATGGAGAATAAAAAATATGTTTTTTAGTTTCATGTTGATGTTTCATGTACCAAGTCTTCCAAAGACACTATGAATCTTAATCCTTTGGTTATATTTATAGGATATTTATGTTAAAAATCATGTAATAATATTTGTAAAGGGTTTATCATAGGAAGGTTTAGTTATTTTGGGGGATTAATACTAGA
The DNA here is from genome assembly GCA_963277665.1 of Viscum album. Classification (NCBI taxonomy): domain Eukaryota; kingdom Viridiplantae; phylum Streptophyta; class Magnoliopsida; order Santalales; family Viscaceae; genus Viscum; species Viscum album. Next base: position 567,515,281 of record OY728131.1, read on the forward strand.
GTACTTTAATGAAAAAACTAGGGATAAGTTTAAGTATATGAAAACATCCTAAAGTTTTGGTAAGGAATATATTATGTAGTTTTCCTAGTAATACATCCTTGTTTGGATACTATAAGTGGGTGTGGTTTTGGAAGATATGCATCTAGGGGTATTAATCCTGAAAAGATTTGGTTGATTATATATTATCTATAATTCTATTTCACGATGAATTTTTCCTTACTGTGCGCCTGGTTTGACACTCCTAGGGAATATTCTAGGGTAAAGTCACATTTTCTTTATGAACCATTATGATGGATTTGAATAGATAATGATCATGGATGCCCTAGATCAAACCAAAGTTGTCATATATTTAAAAGAAGTTGTTGTGATCTGTACATTCTATGAATGACTATTCAGTATTATATGGTTTCCCACTATGATTATCTTTTCTCACATTATTCTTTTTGTATTTAGTCAATGACTAGAAATAGAAGGAATCGTGTTAAAATTGAATGTGATGGAAACGGTGGTAATTATGACCAACCAAATGGGATTATGACTAAAGTGAAAGATATTTTTATTATGCTTAATAATTTATCATGATATATGATTAAAAAAATTCACCTTAACCAACTCTCAGACTCAATGAATAAGAGAAGGATAGAGTATGGTGAGAGATCAAGTGATGGAGACCATAAAGGAATTAAGATTTAGTTTCCTATATGTCAAGAATGTGGGAAGAAGCATTTAAGGGAATGTCTCAAATGAATTATGATATGTTTAATGTGTGGAAAAGAAGAAAATTTAGCAAGTAATTTCCAAGTAAAATGAAGAGTTTAATGGAGGAAAATGAATTTTATCCCGAGGTACCATTTATAGTTCAATGTCTTATGTATGGTGAACTTGGTCATTATCTGAGTTAATTCCATAATACATGGATTAATTCCTAAGGTATTTTGTTATGAAAATCATTGAAGTTGAATTATTGACATATTTATGGGTTGGAACTCAAGAATTATATTTTAGAATTATTTTTCTCAATGTTATTCTAGCTATAATAATAATGAAATATCTAAGGATTGTTTGGAAATAGTTTTTCTTTAAGTATTTGCAATAATATATTGAACGTTACTAATAACCTATAAAAGTGATTTAATGGTAAGGTGGTATTTTATAGAGAGACACATTATTGAGGAAAATATAATCTTTAATATGTGTTCAATGTTGAGATAATAATGTTTATATGAGATAAATAGATAGTTGATATTGATAAATTAAATGGTATAGTATTTATGGCCATGTAATTGGTTAGTGATTTGATGAAAATGTGGTATTTGATGAAGTTTATAGCATTTTTGTATTTGTAGAATATATTTTATAATATGTGATTTTATTTAAGAAATAAGAAAATAATTAATTTTTGGAACCATTTATGTTTTCATTGAGGTTTTATGGTAATTAAGAATATTACTATGTTTTAGGAGAATATATGATCATGACATTCAGAATTTTGGTATGTGACAATAATAGCTACTTTATATTGTTTGGGCAACTAATATTGAGTTGATTTTGGAAATGTAGTGACATTATTGATAAATTTTTGGATTTAAATATTGGTCAAACATATTTTGGAGGAGCCTTATGGGTGATTATTTTTGGAATGGATTAAGTTGAACTTTGGTTGTTATTGTTGAGGTCTTAGAGATTAATGTATAATATCCATATTAGATAACTTGTGTTAACCATTTTGGTTTTTTAAAATATTTATAAAAAAATGAATGACCTTTCATTATTTTATTGATCTTATAATACATAAAAATTAAATTTTAGTGTTTCAGGTATGAAAAAATCATCATGAATATTCATTTTGTGGAGTAATAGATGATGTGGAAATTCATTGAAGCAAAACAAAAGGATTTAATCATGCTTATGATATAGAAAGAAATAAAGTAAATTTTCTCATGGTCTCTATCTTGATAGTAAAAGAATCCCTAAAATTTATGAAAAGGATCTTGAAATAAAATGTTAAACCTTTACTTTCATTTCCGATGAATCGATGGTCTCTTTACTCGTTATAGATTTAGGGTTTTGTGGTCATTAACTTTCTCCTGACCATGTTCTCTATCACTCTCTGTTAGTCCTTGGGAATTAGTTTTTTCTTCCATGTACTTATTTTCACTTCCCACTAATGTTCTTCTATTTTTTAACCTAGTTTTTTGTTATTTCAGATGATCTTCATATTTTCTTTTCCCTCTTTTTAAGAGGAAGTTTTATTAACCCTTTTTACGATGTGGGTTTCTACTAAGGAATTTTCAAATGTCAAACCCTTGATTACTGAGAACAAGTTCAAATTAAAAGGATGAAATTTATTAAATGGGGTGAGAATTTCACACCTTGATATTTTTATAATAACATTAAGTCTGATAGCGTATACGACACGCAACATTAAGCCTAAATGAACCATGAAATATTATTATTTAAATTTGACCACTATAACATTATTGTTAAATTGATGGGTATGAATAGGAGTAATCAAATTATGAAATATATAAAAGTTATGAATCAATAAAAAATTCTTGATTAATTCTTAGTAAATAATCACTCAATTTTTGGTAAGTTATTTTATGCTTCAAAGATATGTTTTTTTCAAAAATGATTTTTTATTTATTTTTTTGATAGAATATTATAATTAATTTCTAGAAATATTAGAAAATGAATTTTATAAAAATAATATAATTTTTGAAATCATCATATCAAAATTATCTCAGGATGAAATTTTAGGATTTTTTTGAAAAGATTGATTTTTCAATGAATAATGAAAAATACTGATTTTTATTAAAAAATATATTGTATTTTCAAATATTTACAAAGTAAAATTCTATTTTTTATTATTTTTAAAATATTATTAGTTTATTTTGATTAAAAATAATCCAATTATGGTCTTTTGAATTAATTTTATACTTTAATTGGATATAAAAACTTTTTTATACATAAAAGTGCATTTTTCTATAAAATCAATTTTGTCGCATTTTGCTCATTTAATTTTAAATTAAATTCTAAAACTTCTATGAATTGAATTTTATAAAATGGATTCCATATTTTTAATCAGGAGGTATAAATTTGGTAAATAATTCCCTTTTATTTTTTGTCATTATGAATAGTAACCATAGTAAATATTGGTTAATTGATGTTAAAAATAATATGATAAGGACTGACAAATAACACTAACACTTGCCTAAATTTAATTGTATTATTTTATTTCTTCCATAATCATATATGCTTTAAATTTATGACATTTTTTCTATTTGGATATGATTTTTATTTTTATATTATATTATGTAAATAAAAGTCAAAATTGGCATTCTCTTTGTTTTATTAACTCTAAATTTTTGACATAGGGATAAACAAATGAAATGTTCAGTTATAAATTATTATTTTAAATATAGATTATTATTTTTTATCATGGTAATTTATTTATAATTTTTAGTGATGAAATATTTACCTTAAATGCTTACACAACATTAGCACGGTATTTATTCAATTACTAGAAAAAATAAATAAATGATTTTAATAATATTAAAAGTAATATAATTTAAAGGAATTATTATGTTCCATGAATTTTTTAGATAAATATAACATGTTAGGGATGTTTAAATTATTATATTTTAATTCATTTTCTGTCATGTTGTTTTCAAAATCAAATTAAATGAATAGTATCAAAAATGACATTAATGATGTTTTATGTTAAATATTTTTTTATAAAATTATTTTAAAGTCATAAAAAATATTTAAAGAGGAAAATTAAGATGTTAAATGGTCTAAAATATCTTCCCTTGGTATTTTCTAAGCCAATTTTTACCTCACAAGTAAAATTATAACCCTTTAATATTGAAAAGTCATTACCGCGGTTAAAATTAAGATTTGTTAGTCAAGGAGTTAAACCAAAATATATGGGTTAAAATGATAGAAAATCCTATAAAAGTTTTATTAGATGATTATGTTAAGGACATATATTCCTTATATTAAAATCCATGTCATTTTGGAACCATTTTACATGTGTTAGACACATATTATATTATAATATTTCATGTATTTCTAAAAGTGACATTAATGATATTTTATAATAAATAATATTTTATTAAATGATTTAAAATTGTAAATATCCTATCTTCATCCAGGTGATTGGAATGTATTTTAAAATATAAAATATGGTTCATTTAAGAGATAGTTTTCCTTTTATGGTAACTATATTAACCCCTAAAGAGTAAAAAACATTGTTATCGTATTTATTATCAAAAAGGATTAACACGGGTTAAAACAAAGAGATAAGGGAAAAACGTAATCTAAACCTTTAAAAATTTATTTAATGATATTATTTTTACCAATAATCATCCTATCTTTTAATTATATTATTTTGGATACTTTTTTCCCTAAAAATTAATTTATATTAATTTAATATTTTAAGTAATTCCAAGGGTGTCCCTCCCCTCACTTATAAAAGGGCACCTCTTCTCCACTTTTATTCACAATTCAAAAAACTTTTAGTTCTGTAATTACCTACCCAAATCCATTCCTAATAACCCTTACCATGTCCTATAGGTATTATTTTTTTTAGAATACCACCCTTAGATGGTTTAATGTGTAAAGAAAAGGAAGTTGTTCGGAAAAGAGATATAGTTCCTAACCGAGCATTTTTGTTTTATTTATTCTTCTAATTTCTCCAAATATATTTCAAACATGATGAAATAATAACACTTGTTTCTTAAATATACTGGGATGTTGTTATATTCATGTAATAAACAATATCCATCTCCACTCCCATCAAATGGGAAGTGAAACCGTCATTCATGTGTACAGCGGACTACTGCATCACAAACCGATGTAATTCATTTTTTTATCACCATCTCTCATGGATGGTTATAATGATATATTTAATTAACTTATATGTTATTTATTATATTATTATTATCCTAAGAAGGTTAATTATTATTTACCTTTCCTTTGTTCCATTCGTAGAAAATGGAAACAACATTAATGCGTACGTACGACCCACCGTCTCCATGAATGATGTAATTCATTTTTTTATCTCTACCTTTTATGAATGACTATATATATTTATATAATTTATATATATGATATTAATATCATTTTTAATATTTTTTAGATTATAGAACCATGATAAATGTAAAAATATTAAGACTTTTGAACCAAAACATGCATGAAAACGGAGAAAGTATTACCTAAAATAGTATTTTTAATAAAGAGTTTTTAGTAAATGAGTGGTAATATGTCATAAGAAATTCATATATGGTATGAAATATATGATTATGGTTCTATAATAATTTTATAATAAATCTATATTTATTATAAAGGATTTTCTAATGCGTATGAAGAAATACAAGACTTAATGTAATGGATTTTAGTCTCACTTTTAATTCTGGGAGACATGCCATACTCACCACTTGTTTCTTTTATGTGGTGTGTATATTACCCCTTTGACATGTTATATCATGAATATTATTATTTTAATAATATTTAATGTTTCATTTTATGTTATCCTTTCATGGTGCTTACAATTCAAAAGTTATCAAAGTGGTAAGGAGTTTTTGTTACAATCTCATTATTTATCAGGATTGTTTATGATTAAGTTTCTGATGATGAAATTTTATGACCTATCACTTAAGAATCCCATGAATTTTATTATTCTATGGTTATTTTATAGATTACTTGTTTTCATTTCATTTACATCTCTTTAAGAACTCAAGATACCAAAAGAATGCTTTTACGGAAAACCGACTTTATTTCTCTCTTCAGTCGAAAAACATTTTTCTTCCATATCTGTGTTTTCTAAAAGTGTTTTCAATTATGTTTTTAGGATTCTATGATTAATTTTTAGAGTAATTTTTATGCGTTATTGACTTTATATAAAATGGTTTAAAATGAATCTTCTTGTTGTTTTTCGAATGTGGTACTTTTTAAATTTTGTTTATAAAGTGTGAAAGGAATGTTTTCTTTTAATATACATGGAAGGAATGGAATTTCCCATCATCATGAACACTCATTTATTTGAATATTATTTTAGAAGTTTCCAATGTTCTTTTTAAATAATTTTTTTTCTTTAATATTTGGTAACTTTTTATATTTTTAAGGGATCACTTTGAACCTTCCCTTTTCATTGGGTTATGACCTTTCTCTCACTAACTCACTCTCTCTCTTTAATGTTATTGAATTATTCTGAATTCGGTATATATGTCTCTCACATATATAGATGGTTTTTTTCCATTCCTTTGACGATGTAATGCATTCCTTAAATCCATTTCTCAAATGCCTTCTTTATGAAATCTCCTTTGATTATGATATGAGGTAAGATTATGCTACCCACTTCCTTCTATAAGTAATTCTTATGTTTATGTCTTATGATTGATTTCTTTTTATCTCACACATAATCATGTACAAGCTATGATGGGTGCACCCACATAGCACTCCAATTCATTGGGTAAAGTTTTATCTCATGAGACATTATATATGGGATTAGAGAGTAAACCTAATCCATGATGGGATTTTGTCCACCATGTGATATTGTCTTAATAGTTAGTCTTGACTTTTTCTTATGTCATGTTTTGTGTTGCTTCCACATTTATTATGTTTCCATGATCTTATGATACAATTTTATTTAATTTATGCTCCTATGTGATTACTCATGATCCTACTCTTTTATGATATATTATTATACCTTTGACTCTCATGTTATGCTTCCTTATTATGTTTATTCCCTTACTAGGATTTTTATCTCGCCCTGCTTGTCTATGTATTCCCCAGGTAATCTCACATAGTTTTAGGAGATCAAATGGATTTGGGAGCTCATTATGGAGAATAAAAAAAGATGTTTTATTTTGGTTTCAAGTTGATTTTTATGTACCCAATCTTCTAATGACACTAGTCGTCTCGATCCTATGGTTGTATTTACTAGATATTTATGTTAAAAATCATGTAATAGTATGTGTCAATAGTTTGGGTTATTATACCTTGATTATCAGTAACTAATACTAATCATTTATTAATATTTTTTGGATTTTTCATCTAATAAATGCAAAAAATAACTCTGGGATTATACAACATTAAAACAAGATAAGATAAAATGAAATGAATGTTAGATGAACAACAGTCTTTTTGAAGGTAGAGTTCAAACAATAACCACTTCATTGCTTCATATTGGTGTTCTAAGTCTATTCTTCCTTACTAGGTAGAATCAATATCATTCCTTAACTCACCTATTATTATTTCTTATAAAAGAGCCAGAATAATAAAAATATAAGTGAATTGAGTTTGTATCCTCCTATGTGAAATGATATAAATCACTCCTTGATCAAGTGAGTGACTCAATTTCTTCCACATTCTCAGACTCATAAAATCACCCCAATCAAGTGTGGCATGCATTATTCATCCGTGTGTGATTCTTTTCCCCACTCCACATGGTTGTAGTCGCATACCACTCCCTGCTAATCCACCCAAATTTCCACATGTTGGGTAAACCAGATGGGGGAAGCATTGATGCTAAACAACTAGGGAAGAAAAATATATTATAGTATAATGAAAGAGAAACTGTCACTTACCCCTCAATTTTTTCACTGTTAATTTTATGGGATGCATGAAAATAAAAAAAAATGAAATATTTAATTAATTAATCAGAAGAAAATACGAGTTATCCATAATCAGTCCACCAAATGAAGGTTTGGTACTAAATTATCATTGGTTCAAAAAAATTACAGGGGGGAGAAATATATTACACTTGAAAAAACAAGAAAAAAAGTGTATAGAAATCTACAGATAAATCAAGGGAGCAAGAATCCAAGAATTATTATTCCATAGGGGTCTGATATTAATTTTTGAAGATAAAATGATGAATGAAATTTTGATATTTAAATGTAACTCAAGATAAATAACATTAAAACCATTTAAATTCCATGTGTTTGTTATTAAAATGATAGGAGTTATATGATGCATATATTATTATAATATGATTCTGTTTTTTACTCCTGGGAGATGATACAAACTTTCTACATATATTATGGATAATGTAAATTTTTTAGGCATAACATGGATAACTTATGATAACATAAGATACTAAGACTTCATATGGATGATGTTCAATTCTCATGATGATAATGAGGAATGGAAACGTGAATCATATTAATTGAAGTGATGGTTTTCTCAAGGTGATAATTCTATTTACATGTGATAATGATGTGGAAATCTCTTGATGATACTTGAATGACATATGATGATATTGACATTGATTTATTTACATTGTTAATTTGGTAAATTAGGATAATACTATAGAAGATGAACTGAAAACTTTTACTTTTATCACCCACAGCTCTTGGTTTGAGATAAACTAGCTAAAGAGTTTATTTTGTAGAATGGGATTGGGTTGTGTCCTAGGTGATTCATGTTATATGGAATTGGTGATGAGATGTGAGATATGGCATCATTATTTTATGTTATGTTGTTTCTTTTTTGCATTTACCATCCATGTATGGGGAAGATGAGTTCCAACATCCATTAAGGGAGTAGTACAGTAATATCATAATGTCTAGAGTGTTACAACCATTCCCCTTGAGTACGAGAATCATAAGAATATACTAGTATAAGATTATAGGTTTTTTGGTGGTCTCTATCAGGATGTAGTTCGTGGGGTATTTTCTTATTGTGATATTCAAAAATGTGAATGTATACATATATACACCAATACATATTATTATTTGGTGAACAAATCAATGGCGTGCTATGGGTATCTTGATACGAAATGAAATATGGATGTTATTGTTATCATTAATAATGTTTGATGAGATTATTGGTTTTGCCTACACTTTAAATATTGATGATGCACATAGACACTGATGATTCATCGGATCAACTCACTACTTGGGATGACTACTAAATATTATTACTCACCCTACATGCAGGCTAGTGTGATTTTCACTCTTATATTCGTGAAAATTAACTGGTGTAGTTGGTAGATGATCATTAATATAGAAGATTAGTGGAGATATGGTATCTGGTGTCTTGGAGTATTCATTAGGGTGACCATTTTGGTTTCATCCATATTCAGTTTGATGTTTACTACATCTATTTAGGATGTGTGATATGTATTTGGTGATTTATCTTGTTACATTACATCGTTTTATGGAGGTGTTTACTATATATTCTTAATTTTTATTACATTATTAATTATTCATGTATACGATGGTTGGTGATGTTTCATTTTAGAAGGTGAAAAGTTATATTCATAAGTAATGTCTCCCATCATTTAATGTGAATGTCTCGGTATTAGTCACCAGCACTAGGCCTACTCGAGGTGGCCTTGGGGAGTTTACTTCCTGGTATGTCATGACATGAAACTTATATATCAAAGTACACTGGCCACTTTCATTTCATAATAATATATATGCAGTGGATTAATCAAGATATATTTAAAGGATTCTAAATTCATACCCACGTCATTTTATAAAATGATCTGAAATCCAGTTCATAATGTCATCATCATCATGGGATTTTCTCACTGGACTCTAAGGGAGATAAACTATATAATATTTCTTGGTGGAACCACCTTTCTGACAGGGATTCAATAATTCTTTCTAATCTAACTCACATGATCTATCCATGATCGGGGAACCCAATTGGTGTGCATGATTTAGGTCTATCCGGTCAACCGTATATAACTAGATCCCACCTAGAAGCCCATGTGTTCCCACCTATATTTTAGAAATCTATATTTATATCACCAAAAATCCCTTTAAAATCACACAAAATCATTTAGATAATTAAAACACTAAAATGTAGCTTTATTAATTGAAACCAAATTAATCTCTTTATAACCAGGCCAAACAACTCATTATTATTAAAACATAGTTATATTATCTTAAATACCTATGTTAAAATTCATACCAAAATATTTAGGTATTTGATGCCCCCCACACTCGGGTGGGGTGGTAAGAGTGGGGAGGGGTTTGGGGCGTGATCACAGGGTCAAGTCTCTGAGCCAGCGATTTATCTATATTTTCTTCCTTGCGTCATGTGCCGCTTTCACGGTTGTACCCAATTTTTTATTTAGGTATTTGAGGTATCAAAAAAGGTATATTTCAATTAAAATAATGTTCATTTAAATTAGGTAAGGCACTAAAATTCATCAATAAAAATTAAAACATGGAAAATTAAAGTTATTGAATTTAAAAAACCAATCTTATAGGTTTATACAAAAACAATGGATACCAGATAAAAACACTTACCATGGCGAAGACTAAAGATATTCAAGCATAGGAAAAACATTTTTTTTAATATCATTTTCATACAATCTATCAAAGACTCTAAATGATGAATACTTTCCGACAATCAATTTAGAGGTGATATAACTCAAAAAACTGTGTTGGGCTCATATAAGTGTTCCTTACCCTCTCAAAGAAAAATTTCTCGCCTTCTGGATGGTTTCATCTTGATATAGATAAATCCCCATATTTTAGAATTCCTGAATGAAAATTTATTGCACATGAGGGAGATGAAAGAGAGGGAGAAGAGGATAAAGGACAAGAAGATAAGGAAGAAGAGAAAGTGCTCGTACCTAGCTTCCATAGAGGATCCTCTTCTATAGTTGGACAGTGAGAAACAGATATCTCCACAAGCCCCTTAGGACCATGGTGGGAAGGGTTTTCCCTTGTCACACCAAACACAAAATATTAATAATATGATGATAATATGATGATAATGATTGTAAGATAATAATTATTCATAATAGTAATAATAATATATAATGACAATGATAGTAAGATAATAAAAATCCATAATAATAATAAGATAATCCAAATTATTACTTTAGAGGCATCCATGAATAACCTCACATTTATTCCCATGTAAAATTCATATGGCGTGATAGCGTTAATAATAATATTATAACTATAATATACACAAAATATATGTATTTTACAATGACAAAAAAAATATAAACTACAAAACATCTAAATAAATTAGGTAAATGTAAAATAATATCATCATATATTCCCATAAATAAATTACAAGTTTGGAAAAGTTAATAAATGAAAAATGAAGTTTCATATGATTTTTCAAAAATGTAAAATCAGCAGACATGATCCCGGCCCATGCACAATATAGTATTTTTCCAGTCTAAATATCTACCCGGCACGCTTGAAATACACTAGACCTTGCAACTCAAAAAAAATTAAATTTTTTATTCAAAAATATATATATTTATAAAATATAGTTACAAGTGGAGTGTCACATGGACAAATAGTATACCATTAAAAACAATCAAATGCATTATCATCCTTACGAAAATTCATAATTTTCATGCAACACGCCTTATATTTTCTTATTATTTATGTTCTTAATCACTATGATACCTCCATTTATGAATACTCGCAATGAAATCTCACTCTTATTTTGCCCTAACATTGCTCCTCGTAAATACTGGGCCAATCTTTATAATATTTTATTAAATAAATAAAAAAGACTTAACTATTTACCAGTGCAGAAATTATCAAACATTACCACCTTATAAAGTATGTTTATAAGTAATTCATTGAGTACTTATAATATTAGTATAATCAATTCAAAATCCAATTAATTAACAGATACAGAGTTTGAGGATTAAGGGTATTTCAAGTCATGAACCTGATAAAATTAATTATTAATTATTTATTATTTACTTATTTGTAAATATAAAAAATATGATAAAAAATTGAACATAAACTCAAGTCCTCTCGTTAGAGTTAATGCCCTTCCCATCATAGCCTTTCCCCCACCCAAGTGTTGACCCAGATCCCAGTTGTTTGATACTCTTTCCGAAGACAAATCGAGTAAAGCTACACCTCGGGCCACGACATGAATATTCATATTACAAAATATATTTATCTATTTTTACTTTTTCTTACATTAGATTTATAAATTAATTTAAACCAAAAAAAATATTAAAATAATTTTAATTAGTTCATTGAATATATTTTTTTAAAAAGGATTATATATTTATAAAATATAATTATTTAATTTGATATCCCTTGTTTAAAAATTGATAAATGAATTTTATAATTTTCAAATTAACAAGTGATATTTAAATGGGTTGGGGGCAGTTAAATGGTAATTTGAAAATGTAATATATCGAGGGCTACATTGTGGGGTCACATCCTCATTTAACAGCCCAAAGACACGTGGATTTAATTTTAATTCACAAAATTCCAAGAATAGTCAATATGTTAAATACTCTAGAATCAGAAGAGGTAGAAAATAACAAACTGGTAACAAGAACTTAAAAGAGGATGAAAAAAAATAATCCAGATTCATGTAAAACACTTTCAATAGCTTAGCATGCTTTACAAAATCAAAGTGAAACATAGACTCATCTCAAACCAAAAAAACAACCAAGACACGTCAAGTACAGAAAGTCAACATAAAGCAATAAAGAAAGCATAATGGTCCACCATGATTTTTACATGCTTCATCCAATTGGCCTACATGAATGAGGCAGGGACACTGAGGATTAACAATGAAAAACAGAAGTACAGTAGATATAAGAAACAATAAAAAATCAAGCAAACACCCAAGAGAAACTATTTGAATTAAAGTTCATGGAATGACTAGGAACCATGATCAAATTGGGATCGAGGAGATGACATATACTTCCAAATGGACAAACACACTCAATGCACATGACATACAGCAAACCAGAAGCAATATACAATGAAACCAGAAAAGAAAACAAGAATACCTGGTCGAACCACCTTACTATGGTCCATACAATTCTTGAGAGTATTGGATCCTTTTTAGCTTCAGTTGAATGATGTGGATGGAGTGATCATTGTCATCTAGTCATCCGCCAGATATAGGTCGCACACACCGCGGATTCCTCACAATCAAGAACCATCACACACCATGACAAGAACACCATGAGCTTGATAATACTCTGTGCCTATACCCATGGAGGTTAAATAGCTCCGCTCCACTGCTCCATCTCTCTTGTTTATTTACTGGAAAACCAATAACGGGCTATTGGCGTGCATCCCTCCAACATCTTCTCCCCTCATAGAAAACCAAATCCCCAAGAAATTGAGATCTCCACAAATAGAATCACTCCCAACAAAAAGAAGTGTCACGCCAGAAACAAAGAGCAACACCACATTAATAATGGTCTGGGGTATATGTAATTACCCAAGGTTGGTGCATCTGGAAAAGGGCATGTGGATGGTTAAGATTTATCCCTATAGAACCATCGAAAAAAATAACAGGGAAATGAGGCATCATCAAATGAAAAGGGTTGTTGTGTAAAGGAATCAAATTTGTAATAGACTCACACCACCTATGTAAGGGTGATAACATCCTCATCTAAGGGTAACCATATCCCCAACATAAGGGTAACCACAACCCCCACATAAGATTTAATAAAAACATACCAAGAAAGGACATTCCAACCACAGTGGATACAAATAGGAATTCCAATATTAATAAATCAATAATTTAAATAAAAATAACATGAAATTAATATCATTCCACATTAAAAGTTAAATTTCATAAAAAAATTCCATTTAATTTACAAAGCCATAGTGAATAAAATTTATAAAAAAAAAACTCTATATTGAAAATTAAATGCACAAACCAAAACACCTGACGTCTTTGCACCACTAAAACTATCACATTGATTCGGGCGAACATTCCTAAGAAAAACTAAGAGTGTAGCAGCTAGTCCTCTATGTGTGTCAATGTGACCCAAAATGCTCGGACAATGAAATTTAATGCTAGCTGCTAAAACATGCTCATAAACAATGTATAAATCTAAGAAACATCATTAACTAAATTCATAAATTTACTTATCTAGGCTTTCATCCATGCACCTGTACTCAACTGCACTCATGTCATCAGAGGTCCGGACAGCTCTCTCGTTCCAACAAGTCACCAAAAATATAGAGCAGTATCCAATTCCTCACACACAAAAAACCATAGAAAGATAAAAATACAGAGTATAAAAAAATCAAAATGTGAAATAGGTCAAAATGCAACCATTAGAATAAAAAGAAGACACCATAGAATGCAACCACACATCAAACTGGGACAGCCAAGTTAACAAGGCTCTAAGCATCTAAGATACCTAAACACTCACCCTGATTGCACATAAGCCCATCCATCGTCATGGATTCTCTTTGAGTCCGATTTAGAAAATACTACCCCATAATAACACTAAAATTGCATTGATCCTAGTACAGGCCTTGTGAAACTCATCTAGAAAAGGGAATCCATGTTGAGCCCCAATTCAATGCCAACAAGAATCCTCAGTGAGTACGATTCAGACGCATCACCGCCTAAGGAGAACACTGGGAATATCCTAGACACCAGAAAAAAGAAGTTTCATCAACAAGAAGGATCCATGTTGAGCCCCAATTCACACCTATCAGGCAAACACCTGCACAAGCAACCAAGACCCTCAAATCATAATGAGTTAGAACAAGGAACAAGAACAAACATACACTTATTTCAACCAACAAAATAGAAATCAAATAAGTCCAAAAAAACATGAACATACTGATCATAGAAAATAACAAGAATGATATAAAACAATGCCACCCGAGGGAATAACAAATATTAAATTTTTTGATGCAAAACAAGTTCTATACTGGATGTGATACAAATATTTGGGGGTTTAACTATGGGGAAGTCCCCATTAAATTGCCAAAGCAGAAATGTGGATTTAACTTTAGTTCATAAAATTCCAAGAATGATTAATATGTTAAATATTATGTAATCAGAATAAGTAAAAAACACGAATCTTGCAACAAAAACTCAAAAGCAAAAGAAACAAACTCAAGATTCATGTAAAATACTTTCAGTAGCCTAACATTCTTAAAAAATTAAAGTTAAATAGAAACACATCTCCAACAAACAAAACAGCTAAGACGCATCAAGAACATAAGGTCGGCATAAAGCAGCTAAGAAAGCTAAGGAAAACCATAATTTTAACATGTTTTTTCCAATTGAATTATGTGCAAGTAGCAGGGGCACCAAGGTTTTACTATGAAAAATAAGAGTACAAAAGATGCAATAAACAAGAAAAAATCAATAAAACACACCAGAGAATCTATCCGGGTTAGAGTTCTTTGTAGGACCAAGAACTAGTGGTCAAACCGGGCTTGAGGAGAAGACATATACTCCCAACTGGACAAGCACACTCAATGCACATGACAAGAAGAAAACTAGAAGCAATATACAAGGAAACTAGAAAAGAAAAGAAGAATACATAGCTGAACCACCTTACTATGGTCCCACCAGTTCTTGAGTGTATTGTATCTTTTAGGCTTTGGCCGCATGATGTCAGTGGCATGACCATCATCCTCCAGTTGCCCTCTAATTATAGTCCACGCACAATGTGGCTTCCTTATGATCTAGAACCATCTTGTACCATAGTATAAACATCACAAGATTAACAAAGCTCCTCGCCTAACACAATGGAGGCCGGACAACTCCCCTCTCCTGATCCCTCTCTCTCATTTCTTCACTGGTGAACTCACAGCAGTTTTTCAGTATGCATCCCATTTGTATCTCCACCCCTTCTTGGTGAAAACTATATCCCCTAGAAATAGAGCTCTCCCCAAACTAAATCACTCAATAGAAAAAAGATTGGCATGCTAGAAACAAAGAGTTTCACCACAGTAATAATGGTACAAGGAAGGCTTAGCAACCTGAGGCTGGTAAAGTTGATAAAGAATACGCAGAAATCTAAGATTTATCCCTAATAAAACATTAACTAGAAAATTAGGGACATGCAGTGCCACCATATGAAAAGTGTGGTGCACAGGAATCAATCATGTCATGGTATCATGCCCCATAAAATAAGGGTAATCACATTTCCACATAAGAGTAAGGACATCCCCCATGTAAGATTAACCACATCCCCCAAGTAAGGGTTAAGAAAAACATAATGTGAGAGAAAGTACCGGGTCAACCACAATAGATAAAAATAGGCTACCCATCCCGAATAAATCCAGAATTTAAATCAAAATAAAATAAAATTATTATCATTGCAAATTGTTGTGGGGGATTCCCCTGTGAGAGAGATAGTCCCCATGAAATAGCCTAGGCTATATTGGGTATTTTTGTTTGTCAAAATAGAAACCAAACAAAAAAGTCTGTTTTCAGATTATTACAAAAAATTGATAAATAGAAAGCATAATTTCACATTTCATTCCAATAATAAGGAACAAAATCAAATGATTTTCAAGTACTGAACAAAATCACATACTGGTAGTGGCTATGTCACCAAAAAAGGTGGCAGATATAAACTGCATATGGGCAGTAGAAATTACATCAATTCAAGCTTTCGGATTCTCATACACAAAACAGAAACATAATTATGTAAAAAGTGATTCAATAAAACAGAACTAGAAACAGTGAGAATAAAATTCTAGATTCATAAATGAATTTCTAGAATTTTATATGTACCTTTTTGAAACCCAAATACATATTCCCATACATAATCAGCAAGCAAGAAATGATTAAGGCGGCAGCATCCAATGAAAACCAAACAAAAGAGGAGTTCATAAATATTTTCTATGTTAAACAAATAAATTCAAAGATAGAAGGATGGAAGATTTGAATTAAACCAAGAATCAGTGATGTTCAGCATTACAGATCGAATAAAATTAGAAATGAAAGCATTAAAAGGGACAACATAATTTATGTGCTTCGGCAAATGGACTATGTTCACAGGGAAGAGTCATCACGGGTGTTTACATTGCAAGAAAAGAAATATAGGAGAATAACAGAATTCAATAATGGAATGGGACTAGTGAAACACCAACCAGCATGTACAAGGAACATAGAAAAATCAACAAAGAAACAAGATACGGTCAAAACCCCCTTACCAGGCAATCAGTGTCACCTTTGTTGAAGCCTCTGTGCTGCGTCGTCACCCAAATCTGAGTCCACCATGTTTGTTCTGACCTACTACTACAATCCGAGACCAAAACACCCATCCAGACATGCTGCCACCATCTAGATCTGGTGAGAACCAGAGTCACTGACCTTTGGGTAACCAGAACCCCCTACTCTTCACGATCCGCCTCCAGGGATGCGGCTATTTTCTAAGTCCGGCACCACTATCTAGGTCCATTGTGATCGAGGCTTATAGCCCTTTTGGGTTCAAGAACAAGAACCCTACAACTCGGCTGCCCCTCCGATGAACAAAAATGTGTCTCCAAGGTTATGCATCCCTCCAATCTCTCTTGATGATGCAAGAATTCTAGACTAGGGAGATCTCATTGTTGCCCTCCCTCTGCTGTCTTGCGGTGAACAAGGGAGAACATGCAATCCCCAAAACCAAAAAACCATGCTTCGCCTTTCTCTCATCCAGAACTAAAGCCGAGAACTTAAAACCCTAGCGGTACATTGTACATATCGAGGACTCCGACGAGGATTAATGGTGTAGACTGTTGTGCATCACACATTACACATGTATGGCGGAGGAAATAAAGGCAGTTCGGATGAGCCATCTGCAAGACAGAACGTAAGGGGCATGCGGAATATTGTAATAGGGAAGCACACAGTGAGAGAAGCATCTCCACACCTATATACAATCATTTATTAATTTAAAAATATTAAAAAAAATATTAAAATTAATAATAAATCTTGCAATTTAATTAAAAAAATACGGTGAATCCAAAATTCACAATTCTCCACCATGGAAAGTAAAATTAATGAACAAATTTAATATGAAACAACATGACACATCACTACCTTTAAAATTAAACCCTAAACCATGTGATGATTTTGTACCACTTAAATCATCAATCTAGGAATATCCTAAAGAGGAGAACACCTACAGGGTAAGACCCAAACAGTCCCCCTTCACGCATCAATGTGACACATGTCACCCTAAGTTGAATGATATTCTAAAAATAATAAAAATGCTCATAATTTAAACAATTATAAAAAAACTAAACTAAAAGTCATACCTACACTTACCTATAAAAATGCTCATAATTTAAACAATTATAAAAAAACTAAACTAAAAGTCATACCTACACTTACCTATGCTTCCTATGATATGTTGTCATCGAGGAATTCGGGACCAAAAAATCAAATGCTATAAGAGGTCCTCGAAACAACTCATTTGTGCCTATAGAATACAAATTAACAAAGAAATACCCCTCCTTAAATAAATGAAGAAACAAAACATCTCACAAAATCACAAAGAATGAAACTTATAAATAAAACAGTTCAGAGAAAATAAGGAGTAAAGGGATCAACGTGGAGAGGTTAAGCACATAAGAGAAATGTCTCCACTGGAACCCACAAAAACACAAGAGGACTGAAGTACCTAGCACAATCTGCTTTAAGCCAAGACACTCCACCTGAAAACCTAATAGGAAGACTCTCAATGCAAGGTTCCAGAAGATCCTTAAAAGATGGATTCTGGATCTCCACCTAAGGATATGACTTCCTAAAATAAAATCCAAAAGGAGAGATCCTAAAACAAATGGAAACTGTAAAGACGCATGCAAGAAATCCCAACATCCTAGGACATCTCTAAAATTAGGGAACAAAGTTGCGAAGCTATCTAGAGACCTAGGGGAAAATAATCCACTAAAGGACACACATACTAGTATAGACTTACTAACGGAACCTGGTTCCTAACACTAGGAAACCAAAAAACAAATCCACTAAAATGGAAAAATAGAAATCAAGAAGCATAGTGATCAGCCGAGCGAAAAACAAAAGCATTTCACCCACAAACTACCCAAGCCTAAACAATGAACTCACTACAGGTCCACACCTAGAGCCAACTGTCCTAATGGACACAGAGGAACACAACGGAGCTAAAATAATCTCAACTCCTAGGTAAAAGAAAAACACTAGAGACATAAGATCTTGCCAACACAAATCACTGCAAAGCAGCTCTCAAACATAGTTCAACTTCATACAAAACACTTTCCTACCATGAAACCAAAGACACACATAGGAAGAACCTATCAAAGGCATCTCTAAGGCTTATTCGGGAAGAGAAAACAGGGAAAAGAACAAGGAAATGACTATTACCAATAGGTTAAATTACATCTTAAGAGAGCTAACGACCTAGATAAATGAAACGAAAAAGCATGCTGCAATTTAAAAGACACCAGAAAAAAATTTGAAAGAAATCAACAAGAAATTTCAAATTTTAATAAAGAAATTTTACACCCAATTACCCTTTGATACAAATTTGTTGAGTGGGATGTCCCAACGTGAGAGACAGTCCGCATGCAATAGCTCAGGATCTATTGGATATTTTTTTCAGAGCAGAAACCGAACAACGAAGTTTATTTTCAGATTATTACATAAAAATGATAAAAAAAAACCAAAGTTCACATTGCATTCCAACAATAAGGAACAAGTCCAAATGATTTTCAAGTAGTGAAATACATCACATACTTCTAGTGGCCATGTCACCAAAACAGTGGAAGATATAAACTACATATGGGAAATGAAAATCACATCAATTCAAGCTTGAAGGATTCCCATAGACAAAACAAAAACATAATTCTGAACACACTGATTCAAAAAAATAGAACCAGAAACAATGGTAATAAAATTCTAGATTCATAAAAGCATTTCTAGAATTGTATATGTAACTTTCTGGAACCCAAATATAGATTCCCATACATAAGAAGTAAACAATAAAGGACAAGGAAGCAGAATCCAATAAAAACTAAACAAAACAGGAGTTCATAAATAGCTTCTATAATAAAACAAAAAAAATCAATGTCATAAACACAACAGGCTAACAGATTTGAATTAAACTAAGAAGCAATGATGTTCAGCATTACAAATCAAATAAAAGTGGAAATAAAAGTAGTAAAATGAAAAAGAGAATTTATGTTCTTTAAACAATGTCCTACATGCATAGGGCGGAGTCATCACAGGTGTTTTATTATGCAAGAAAATAATTTCAAGAGAAAAAAAGAAGTCAACAATTCAACAGGACTCGAGAAACACCAACCAACATGTACAACTATCATAAAAATAATAATAAAGAAAAAAGATACAAATGAGAACCCCATTACCAGGGGCTCGGCATCATCTTTGTTTAAGCCTTTGAGCTGCGTCGTTTCCGAAATCGAAGTCCTCCATGTCCATCTTGACCTACTTCTGTAATCCAAGACCACAACACCCATCCATACATGCCGCTGCCATCCAGATTTGGTGTTGACCATAGTGTTCAAGAACCAGAACCCCCTTCTCTTCACAATCCGCCTCTAAGGATGCGGCTTCTATCCAAGTCTAGCACCATTGTGCAAGTCCATCGCGATCGAGGCTTGTATCCCAACAGGTTCAATAAAAAAACCTCATAGCTCAGCTAATCCTCTAACTTATATAAATGCATCACCAAGGTCATGCTCCCCTCTAATATCTCTTGACGATGCAAGAATACTAGGTCGAGGAGATATCATCACTGCTATCCCTTTCCTATCTTGTGGTGAACCAGGGAGAACATGCAATCCCCAAAACCAAAAATCCTAGCTTATCTTCTATTTAGCTAGAACTAAATATGAGAACCTAAAACCCTAGCAGTGCACTGCTCAGATCGAGGAGGCCTCCTATGAAGATTAATGGTGTAGAAAATTGTGCATCACACATTACATGTGTATGGCAGAGAAAAGAAAGTCAATTCAGATGAGCCATCTGTAAAATAGAACATAAGGGGCACGCGACATATTACAATATGGTAGCACATGGCAAGTGAAGCAGCCCCACATATATATACTAGAATTTATTAAATGCAAAGTATAAAAATCATATTAAAATTAATAAAAAAATCATGCAATTTCATTAACAAAAATACTGTGAATACAAAATTCACAATTCTTCAACTTGGAAATTAAAATGCATGAACAAGTTTAATATGAAACAACATGACACATCTCTGCCTTGAAAATTAAATCCTAAACCGAATGATGATTCTGTACCTCCTAACTCATCAATATCGGCATATCCTGAAGATGAAAACACCTACAAGGTATGACCCCAATAGTCCCCCATCATGCATCAATGTAACACATGTCGCCACATGTTAAATGATATTCTAAAACTGATAAACATTCTCAAAATGTAAACAATACTAAACAACTGCATGAAAATTTAGACCAGCAATTACTTGAGTTTTCCACTAAAATGATGTCATTGAGGAAGTCAGGACCAATAAGTCGCATGCTATAAAAGGTCCTCGAAATAGCTCATCTATGCCTATAGAACAAAAATAAACAGACCACTATCCATCCTCAAACTAATAGAAGAACAAAAAATCTCATAAATTCAAAAAGAATTAAACTTAGAAATAAAACAGGTCATAGAAAACAAGAAGCAAAGGTAGAAACACGAAGAGGGTCAGCACACAAGAGAAAGGTCTCCACCAGAACCCACAAAAACACAAGAGGGCCAAAGCACCTAGCACTGTCGGCTTTAAGCTGAGACACACTACCTAAAGATATAACAGGAAGACTCTCGATGAAAGGTTACAGATAATCCTTAAAAGATTGATTCAGAATCTAGACCCAAGGAGATGACTTCCTAAAAGAAAATCCAAAAAGAGAGATCCTCAAACAAAGGGAAACTATAAGGACACATGCAAGTGGTCTCAATATCCTTGGACAGCTCTAAGACAAAAGAACAAAGGTGGGAAGCCAGCTAGAGACCTATGGGAAAAGAAGCAACTAAAAGGAACACATCCTAGTCTAGACTTACTAATGGCACATGGTTCTTAACAATAGGAATCCAAAAAAAAACAATGCAAGGTAAAACATAAACCAAAAAGCTTGATGAATATCCATGAGAAAAACAAAATCACTACACCCACAAACTACCCAATCCTAAATACTGAACTTGCTACTTGTCTATACCTGGAACCAAAGGTCCTAAAGGACGCGACGGAACACAATAAAGCTAACATAAACTCAACTCCTAGGGATAAGGTAGATACTAGAGACACAAGATCTTGCAAACACACCTCATTGCTAACCAACTCTCAAACATAAGCCAACATCACATAGAACCTTTCCCTACCCCAAAACCAAACACACACACAGGCATCACCTACAAAAGGCATGTAATGGCCCGGACCTCTCCGGTCCATTCCTTTGTGAAAATGCGGTACTAGAGGTGTTCCGGGAAGTCAAGGTGACTTGGGGATGCGTTTGGGTGGACTTTTGAGGAAAGTTAAAGGGTAATAGTTTTCGCACGATTGGTGCACGGTTTGCCTAAACCGTGCGGCCAAACCGTGCAAGGTTGGTCTTGAGGGCAGTGGCTAACGCACGGTTAGCGCACGGTTTGCCAAACCGTGCGGACTAACCGTGCGAGGAGGGGTTGTCGAGGCAGAAGCTAACGCACGGTTAGCGCACGGTTTGTTAAACCGTGCAGGCACTTAAAGTTAGATCCTAAAATTGTGGATCTAACTCGTTTTGCCTTTAATCACCTCGTTTAAGCCCCTAAGCGGCCATAACTCGGGATTACCCTTCCTTGGAGGTGGAAAAACCTCTCCCAAGCGTTTTGGAGGCGATCCGGAGGCTTCTCTTCACGAATCGAATCCGGTTTCTCGAGGTAAGTGATCCTTTTTGTTTGGTTTCTTAGATCTACCTAGATCTACTCCTCCTTTTCTCTCGGGATCTTAGATCTACGCCCGTTATGGGTAGATCTAAGTGTGTGGATGACGTTTGTGATGATCTTTGGTCTTAGTTGTGTTAGGAGAGGAGATATAGGGAGGATCCTTGGTGAATCAGCCCGGTCTCCTTGGGCGTTCTTCGACCGTTGTGGGTTTCCTTGAAAACCTTTGAGGTAGGGGATTCGTGGCTTCTCTAATTGTTTATGTGGAATCGTAGAGTTAGCATGATTTAGCCCTTTGGATCACAATGGAATTGACCTAATTAAATACTTGAACCGGATTAAAAGAATTGGTTTGATCGCTTGTTGTTGTTGCTTTGTACCGTGATAACGGTTTGCCTCATGTTTTGCTAGATAGAGTGATATCTATGCTTGCTATGTTCAGTTGTTCGTTCTTGATGGAAATTGATAAACGTAAAGTCGGAATTAATTGATAATCAATTGGCTAAAGATAATGAGGCATGTAAATGAATCTGGTTGTTGTCGTTGTTGTAGTTGTTCTAATTTGATGTTAATCAAATTGGAATAGTAAGCATGTTAAATCTTTTGTGATAGCTTACTGATTAGATTTCCCGGAATTGGAACCTACGAATTGAATCTGTTAATTCAAGAGGGATTAAAGAACTGGTTGGTTGATAAAAGATAACGCCTGGTAGGGTTCTTAGTTACCCTCTTGTTCGTAAGGTCGAGTGCCTTGTGCTTTAGAGTCATGAGTGCTCATTACGTATGAAGGCCGGATGCCTTGTTAAAGGGCCAAGAGCCCATTTGATGTGATGCTTGATTTCCTGCTGCTTGTGCTGTGATGTTACCCTGGAGGGGTGTTGTGGTATGTGGAGGCAGGGAGGCCTTGTGGTTGTGGCAGCGGATGACGCCTAGAGTGGCGAGATGCATCGGTTTATGCATGTGGGTGTCAGGGAGGACACAAGTGATGATGGAATGGGATGGATGTGTTTGTTGGATGCGTAGTGACTTTGATTGAATGTTTATCTGCTTTACTTTTCCCCACTGCTCAAGGCAGCTAGTCTTGCTTACCCTTCTTCCGAAGGAGGCGAAGACGCGCGGGGTATGTCACGTGTTTTCCGTGTCTAGTTTCTCGAGGGAGGATGGGTCTACGCTCTTGCTATAGGCGGCAAAGACTCGACGGGTAGTACATCTACTCACCGTGTTGAGCTCCCTTGTGTTTAGTAGCATAGGTTGCTTTTCTAGAATGCCTGGGAATATAGGAAAGTAATTTCTGTAATGAAAGATTGATTAAATGGTGATGATCCACGGGGATGGAGATGCTGGAATTTAAAGGTGATGTTGATCTTTAAAGGAACAGTTGTTTTTTAATGTGATGCCAATGAAGTTTAATGTGGTTGTGTTCATGGTTAATTAATGTGCAAAGAATTAATTAACGTAAAGTGGAACTGATGAAAAAGGGAATGAAGTAACCTAATGAAGTTCTTTAATTGGTTGTGTGCTTATAGGATACCTAGTCTTAGAAATAGCAGCCCGAAGTCCGAGAGACGTTAGCTGCAGTTGAGACTAAGACTAGGTGATGCCCATAGTGTGGTTGTGAGTTATATATTCTGTACTTTTTGTGTTTCTATACGCTACTCCACCCTGTCGGTAAGGGCAACTGACACCCCGGGGATTCTGAGCCCTGGGGGGTGTTTTCCCCAACATTCTGATGGGAGGGTGACTACCCCCTTTGACCCCGCTCTCTTCTCTTGGTAGATACTAGTGTCATTGGGCACAGCGGTTAGTTTCCCCCATATATGTGTGTAGAGGGCTGTAATGGCTTGTGATTGTTTCCACACATATTGTCACGACCCGACCCTACCCGGGCTCGAGCCGCAACTACCCCAGGCCCGCCTCCATAGGCCAGGGGCTGGCGACCAGCGCCGAAGGCACAATAACTCGGGGAGGCCTTTGCCTAAGTACCTGTACACATACACGCAGCACACTCAATGCAAAAGTGCAGAGTAAAAAGGAGAAGTAAAGGGAAACTGCTATAAATATAAACCACAGATGTGCATCGACCTCTAAACAGTACAAAGTACAAGCTGAAAGTCAACTGAAAAGAAAAGGGGCAAAACACGCGCCCAACCAAAAAGTGCCACAACCCGGCAACAGGTAAACAAAAGAAAACAGCTGGTAGGGTCCCCCACCTGGAACCCGACTCCGACCACCGCACGCGGTCCAAGCTCCTGGCTCCTAAGATCCTCTGACGTCACACTCCACCTGTCCGTCGTCTGCAAGGGCACACCAAGTGCGGGCAAAGCCCAAGCAGGGGTGAGTATAAAAATACTCAGTAGGATACCCCGAAGGCTCGAGGGAGCAACAAAGGAGGTACCGAAGGGTGAGCGGTAGAGCGAACAGAAAAGTAGAGGAGTACAACTGAAAGTGCAGTAAGAGTACAGTAAAGAGTCCAGCTCAACCCAACAAAAGAAAGGAAGTAGACTCGTCCAGGCACAA
Source organism: Viscum album (assembly GCA_963277665.1). Taxonomy (NCBI): domain Eukaryota; kingdom Viridiplantae; phylum Streptophyta; class Magnoliopsida; order Santalales; family Viscaceae; genus Viscum; species Viscum album. The sequence goes on from OY728131.1 coordinate 567,540,403, forward strand.
GGAGCTGGAAACGGTGAGAAGATGAACTTTCCGTCGAGTCTTCGCTACCTATAGTAGGAGAGTAGACTCATCCAACCACGAGAAGCTAGACACGGAAAGCACGTGGCATACCCCGCGCGCGCGTCTTCGCCTCTCCTGGAAGGAGAGTAGCCAAAACCCAAGAAGTGGGTGCTAGAACAAGGTATATACAAGTCCATATGCTCAACAAGAAGCCCGAACAACGTCGTAAGGGGATCTCCGTCCCGTAGCTTAGCCCAAGGAAAGAGTCGCCAACAGTCCCAGACATAACCATCATCGTCGCCCAGCATCCTGTTGCGGAATCGCCGGGAGACACAACGACAGAAAACGAGAAAACGAAAGAAGGAAAAAGCAACAATGAACACGGCGATTTACGTGGTTCGGGAAAAATCCCTACGTCCGCGGGAGAGGCAGAATTTCACTATGATTCGGGAGCACAAAATTACAGAGGATTTCCAACATAAAACCCTAGCCCGAAATGGGCTATAAAACAAATGGAGAAAACGATCACTATTCGAAAAGTGGTCCGCGTCGCTACAGTGAATGGCGGCTGGCTTTGTCAAAAGCGCTACAGTAAAGTTGACCCCGAAGTCCGCACCGCTACAGTGCCTGTCGGTGTCGGTCGGTCAGCTCCGCTACAGTGGTCAGCATTTGCTACAGTGTCTGGGCCCGAAAGTTGCGGGCCACAAGCATTCGGCCCAACCGGATCGGGCAACATCAATCCAATACATCCCGCACGTCTGCCCCGAACTACAAGCCAAGGGGCTCAATCACCGCACTTCGACACTATCCGCTTTGGGCGGCACTGACTCGCCCGCACGGTTTTAGATCGCCTCCCAAGAACGCGTCTCAGTGGGGAAAGCGCCCCTCGTACTTGAGAGTTCTAGGAAAGTCAAACCACACCTCGTCACTGCCTTGCAGTCGAGAGGTCTCCTCAAAGTCAAGCCGTCATGACACTGACCCGTATAACCAAGGGTCCCGCTCCGGTAAACACGGAGGTAAGCCACAGACTAGCCTAGTCGAGGGGACTAAGTCTGGAATGCCAACAGGTGTCCCACTGCCAAGCCCTGCTGGAGGGTAATCCATAATACATCATCCGGCGACCCACTGCCCAGCCCCGCTGGAGGGTAGACCATAATAAGATACTGGGTGACCCACTGCCCAGCCCTGCTGGAGGGTAATTCATAACCAAATATCGGGTGACCCACTGCCCAGCCCTGCTGGAGGGTAAACCATAATACGTCATCAGGCGACCCACTGCCCAGCCGTGCTGGAGGGTAGACCTGGAATAAGTCGACAGGCGACCCACTGCCCAGCCGTGCTGGAGGGTAGACCTGGAACTAGACGACGGGCGACCCACTGCCCAGCCCCGTTGGAGGGTAGACCCTAAGAGGTCGTCGGGTGACCCACTACCCAGTCTCTGCTGGAGGGTAGACCCTAATAACGTCGGGTGACCCACTGCCCAGTCCCTGCTGGAGGGTAAACCCTAAGAAGTCGATGAGTAACCCACTGCCCAGCCCCGCTGGAGGGTAGAACTCAGAACTGCTCTGGCCATCTCTACTGGAAGGTACAACACTGGCCGACCGAACACGGAGTGGGTGTCGCGCAACCACCCAACTCCAGAACAGCTCCCCCAAAAGAGGTGCAGCGTCTGCCCCAGCACTGGGTGTCACTAGCACCGCTACCGGCCAATCCATCGAGAACGAAACCAGGGGGAGACCACTCAACCCTGCTGGTCAACGAGCACAGAGTCAGGGGAAGAGCTCCACCCTGCTGGTCAAACAAACACACAGAGGGACCCTCCACGCCGCGAGAGGTCCAAGTACGCAAAGCAGAACACGACACGCATATGGGGCCCACATGACGTGTGGCCCCAAGTCAACCCCAACCAAGCGCCCAAACGTTCTCAGGTACAAACAACCACATGTACCTTCAAGCATTCTCGTATACTCCCAGAGTATACCACATTCTCAGCCCAAGGGTCATCGTGCACACGGCACCCAACGTCAACGCAAAGGCGTGACGTAACAACTCCAACTCAAAGGCCCAGGCACGGCCAACCACATCTTGTGAACCACTTACATCACTCTCCCAAGAGTGCGCGATCACACGCCAAGGGCCCGCTACAAACAAGGTAGGGCGAACCACCACCGGAGCACCTTTCATGCTTCCACATTTAATAAGATCACGTATAAGGCTCTGCACAACCAAACGAATCGCACCGTGGTAATCCTCGCGAAAAAACACGCGAAATCAACTACTTACTCGCCTCCAACGGATATCCGACGAAAAAGGTCACCAACACCACCTCACGCCCAAACGGCGTCCCGTGATCCTGAGCCTCAGCCCCGAAAACTGTCGGGCGCATCGCACCATTGCGATCCCCTCAGGAAAACACGTCAAAGGCACTACTCACTTGAGTGCAACGGATATCCGGAGAAAAAGATGCATCCCGGCGCACCGCACACGAGCGGTGCAACATGGGACCCGCATCCCGGTCCCGAAACTCAACGAACGGATCGCACCGTTGCGATCCTCTCGAAAAAGCACACAAGATGGACTACTCACTTGTCCAAAACGGTCGCCCGGTGATAAAGATGGAAAATCACCGTCGACGCCCAAACGGCCCCCGTGGGCCCCGCACCATCGTGCGGAATTACAGCGGGCAGACTGCGCCAACGCGATGCCCTCGGAAAAACACCCAACATTGACTGCTCGCACGCCCCGAACGGACGTCCGAGGAAAAAGTCGTTAAAAGCTGCACGCAGCTCAAAAGACGGGCCGTGGGGCCCGCGCCTCAACTTCGGCCTCAACGCCCGGAACCGCCCTGGAAACCTTCGCCCTTGCGCCAGGGTCCCAACGCAACTGACGGCACTCAAAGCAGACGTCGCATGCGTCCGCGCCGCTCAAAATAAGATTCCCAGAAAAACGCTCGTTCACTTGAAGACGCGTCGCGCCTCCGAGGCCCCTCGTTTCGAGAATTAAAAATTCCCGAAACCACCTCAAAGCATTCCCCCCGACGCAAGGTCCGCGCTGCCGCTGACGGTGCACAAAACGGACGCCTGTAACAAAAGTTACGGGCGTCGGAAATTCAAAAACAGGGGGGGGGGGGCACTCCCTTGGCCCGGACCGGCCCGGTCCGGCCGGTCCGCCCTCAGCCGGCCCGCGGCCCGGCCGCGGGTCCGGTTCGGTCCGCCGCGGCCAGCTGGCCGCGGCCTGTCGCCACCGACCGGCCTTGACGGCCGGTCGCGTTTTCCTCCGCAGCGACCCGCCTTACGCGGGTCCCGGTCGTCGCACGCGGGGTCGCGCACCCCGCGGCCCCTCCTCCCCTTCGCGCTACGCCGGCGCCGCCCGGGAGCCCGCCTGAAGCCGCCGTCTGCAGCCGCCTCCGCCGCGCTGCCCCGCTGCCGAGACGCGCCACCGTCGCCGCCTGGAGCCGGAGCTCGCCGCATGCTGCCGGAACCACTGCCGGGATGCCGCGCCGCCGCGCTGGTACGCCGGACCGCCGCGGTACCTCGCCGGAACGCCCAAAAACCACCGGAAAACGGCCTTAAACCCGCAATCTTCGGCGGATGATTGCGGGGTCCCCGAAACTCGGATTTGCCAACCGAAACAAGCGATGGAAGGAGCAAAAACTCTACTACGCAATTATGTAGTTCGTTCGAAAATCCAACAACAATTCGACGCTAAACTTTGGATTCAAAGGAGGTTCGGGAATAAAAACGCAACAAATGAAACCTCCTACCTCGTTGGGCTTCGCCCAGAGCTTCGCGTCGATCCGCTGGCATCACCGCAACTCGTCGGAGTCGCCTCGCCGGAGCTGCCTCGCCGGAGCTGGAGGAGAGGGTAGGGTTTGAGGAAGAAGAAGGAGAAGAGGGGAGGGGATGCGTTTAAGTAGAAAATACTTAAACGCCGCCCGATAGCCCCGAACCCGAAATTTTGGCGGGGTCGGGATTAAGACTCCCCTAGGCTAAAAACCACGCTCTGAGCGCAACGGCGGTCTCGGAAATTTAATCTGAGACCCCGTTCAAAAGTTATTAAACTTAGCGCCCGAGGCCGCCAAATTACGAAAACACCCCTGGGGCCATTTTTCACAGACGGTCCGCGCCCGCAAAACTTATACCCCTCCTAGGGTAAACGGCACGCTCCGAACTCAACGGTGCCCTCGGTTTTCCAATCTGAGCCACCGTTTAAGAGATATCTGCGTTTCAACATTAAACGAATAAATTAATTAATTAATTTATCCGTTTAACCTTCCGAAAGCAAGCGAGGGGTCCAAACATCCCGCGCCGACAAGTTTTATGTCGTTCCTAGGGTAAACACCCCATTCCGGACCCATCCGTACACTCGGATCCCTGATCCGGAACTCCGTTTAGGTGTTATCTCATTTATTTAGCATTTCCAGTGTGAACGCACTGAAAATTTAATTCCGGCCACTCCGGGGCTCGGAATCGCACACTGTCTGAAGGCACTGCTCTGGAATATTATCAAGAATATTCCAAAGTCTTTCTCAGCAAAAACCGGGTTCTTACACATATATTCTGGATATAGTATCCTATGGACTACTATAGGTGTAACGTGTATAGGTTGTGATGGCTTGAGGATCCTTACTCGGCGTATGGGCTGTAATGGCTTGAGATATAATACCCGACGTATGATACACGTTATGCGGGCTGTGGTGGCTCCCAGAAACTACCTGGTTACTATTGGTTGTGAGGATGGTGTGGTGCTTAGCCCAGGTGTCTGTGGGCAAGCCTTATGGTGCACGTGGTGCAGATTGTGGAGTTTAGCCCAGGTGTATACAGGCAAGCCTTTGGAGAGAGATGCACAGGACGTATGTCGTTGGGGCAAAGCGGCAAACCAGTGGGGAAGTAGTAGCAGGGTACCCTTGATATCCTTTTCTATATGATATATTCTTTTATGCGTTACTTGGTGAGAGTAGTCATGGTGAGGTTGGGAACATAGTATACCTGCTTAGGAGACGAGTTAGTTTCATTGTTGTTCACTGTGCTTTAGCATGCTTTCTTTACTTTTGCACGAAAGGCTTCGGGAAGGATCCTACTGAGTATACTGTTATACTCACCCTACGCATATATAAACTGTTTTTCAGGTCACTTGGAGCAGGTTTGAGATCAAGCTGGTTACTACTAGCTTGTGGTTGGAGGAGCTGTTCGGGCTTGCGGTCGCTGCCGTTTTACTTTCTTTTGGGTACTTGTAGTTTTCTCTTTCAGTTGTAGTACTTTTGCATGACATTTCATATATGTACATGAGTTTCTTTTATATTTCAGTTCTGAGTTGGAGTTGGTTGGTATCTATCTTATCTCTCTCTTCCGCATGTGTTCTCTTAGAGGGTAATGTCTCTCATCTGTGTGTTTATTATACCCTCGGTGCTAGTCGCCAACCCGGGGCCTACTGGAGGCGGGACTCGGGGGTCATTATCTCCCTTTTCACATTGTCGGCCCAGGAGGGGTACACTTTGTGGGGAGGGGGTCGTGACAAGGCATCTCTAAGGCTCGGTCTGGAATAGAAAACAAAGAAAAAGAGCAAGGAAAAAACTATTAGCAATAAATCAAAATTAAAACCTCAGAGAGCTAACAAACTAGTTGAACAAAACAAAAATCATGCAGCAAAGTAAAAGCCACTAGAAAAACATTTGAAATCAATGAAAAAGCAATTTAAAATTTTAACAAAGAAAAATATAAACCTAATAACCCTCTAATACCACTTTGTTATGGGGGATGCCCCTACGTGAGAGATAGTCCTCATGAAATAGACCAAGATCTATTGTCAAAACAGAAACCGAACAATGAATTTTATTTTTAAATTATTGCATTAAACTGATAAATAGAAAACAGATGTTCACATTGCATTCCAATAATAAGGAACAAATTCAAATGATTTGAAGCAATGAACAACATCACATACTGGCAATGGCCATGTCACCAGAAGTTGTGGAAGATATAAACTGTATATGGGCAGTGGAAATTACATAAATTCAATCTTGCATGATTCTCCTACACAAAATAGAAATATAATTTTGTACACACGGATTCAATAAAATAGAACCAGAAACAATGAGAATAAAATTCTAGATTAATAAATTCATTTCCAGAATAGAATATGTACCTATCTGGAATCCAAATATGGATTCCCATACATAAGAAGCAAGAATGAAATGATAAGGTACCAGCATCCAATGTCAACCAAACAAAACAGGAGTTCATAAACAGCTTATATGCTAAACAAATAAATTCATAGCTAGAAACACAACAGGCTGGAAGATTTTAATTAAACCAAGAAGCCGTGACATTCAGAATTACAGATCAAATAATATCGAAAATGAAAGTAGTAAAAGGGACAACAGAATTTGCGTACTTCATCCAATGGCCTATGTGCATTGGGAAGAGTAATTGAGGGTGTTTACTATATAAGAAAAGAATTACAAGAGAACAACAGAAGTCAGCAATGCAGTGGGACTCCAGAAGCATCAACCAGCATGTACAAGGAACATAAAAAACCCAATGAAGAAACAAGATACAGCTGATACCCCCCTTAATAAGGCCTCAATGTCACTTTTATTGAAGACTTTATGCTATATCGTCGCCCAAATCAAAATCTTCCATGTTCGTCCTAACCAACTGCTGTAATCCAAGACCAAAACATCCATCCAGGTGCACCGCCACCATCTAGATCTGGTGCAAACCAGAGCCTCCGACCTCTGGTTTCACAAACCAAAACCCCCTGCTCTTCACGATTTTCCTCCAGGGATACGATTGCTACCCAATTCCGGCACCGCAGTCCAAGTCTATCGCAATCAAGGATCGTGGCCCTCCGGGTTCAAGAAAAAAAAAACCCACAGCTCGACTGCTCCTCCTACAAACAGAAATATGTCGCCAAGGTCATGCTACCCTCCAATCTCTATTGACTATGTAAGAATAATAGACCAGGGAGATCTTTTTACTGCTCTCCCTCTCCAGTCTTGCAGCGAACCAGAAGAAAATTCAATCCCCAAAATCTAAAACCCTCACTTTCACCCCTCTCCACCAAAACTAAGTCGAGCACAAAAATTAAAATGTATGAACAAATTTAATATGCAACAACATAAATCCTAAATCATAAATCCATGATTTTGCACCACCTAAATCATCAATCTAGACATATCTTAAAAAGGAATACACATACATGGTATGACCCAAACAATCTCTCATTATGCATCAATGTGACACATGTCACCTTAAATTGAATGATATTCTAAAACTATTAAACACCATCAGAATTTAAACAATATAAACAACTACATGAAAAGTCATACCTACACTTACCTGAGTTTCCCTGTGATACGATGTCACTAAGGTATTGAATGTGCATACCAAAAAATAATGAGAATGAAAAATCATTTTCCATGAACAATAGAGGGTTCTAGAAAACAAAAGAAATCTGCAAAGTGTAACCCTAGAATACTGAGACCTAAATGCAGTGAATGAGTATTTTTAGGGAGTGTAGTATATAAATATAATTCCATCATAACGCATCAATCACACTAAATTGATGTATAGTGCTACTTATCTTGAAGTATCTATTAAATGAATTGTTATTACAGTAGTATACATTAAATTCCTTGGAAATCTGAAAAGGACTACCCCATAATGAATATTTAAAAAATAGTTTATATTTTCAAAACTACCACCCATTAATTTTTTTGAGAATAAGGATGTTGATAAAAAAAAATAAAGTAAATTCTAGGAGGTGAAAGTTTCTTTCATAATTTTTTTTGTTAAGTATGCATTTTTTTAACATAAAAAATGTTTTTAAAGAATAAAATCCTTGTTGGACATGTACATGCACAATGATTAATTACATAAAACATATATTTCATTTCAAGTTTAATAAACATAAATAATCAAGTGTCTAACTAAAATAAAGTAAAATAAAAACTCCTCTAAAGTGATGCATGAATCATGTTTAATAAATAATTTTCATTATATTTTTGAAATTGGATTTGTTGTCCTCAAGCCTCAACCAGTAGGCACCTTTCATATTTAGAACAGCTTGAGGTAGTATGACCTTCTAGGATTTGAGTGAATTTCCTTTTCTAAACATTACACCAATAATTGTGATAGTTACTAAAAACTCTACAATGCATGAATCTTCTAAAAAAATAAATAAAAATAAATAAAAATAAATGAAGAAAATAAAAAAAAATATTAATGTCAACTTGTGGATACTCTTCCACACCCCATACTTCAAGTTTATCTTCTTTTAATCTTACCTTTGTCATTGTCAATAGAGAACTACTTTTCTTCTTCAAATTATGTGGTAGGTATGCCGGAATTTTTCTCTTAAAATGCGTGCTAGAAGTTCAGAAAATAATACCATTTCTTGAAATCCTATATAGTAAACAAATATAGTATTCTATTATACGCATGGTTGGACAACAAATAGAAATGTCCCAACATAAAAAAAAGTAAAACTGAATTTCATAGGATTCTATTTTCTTTTTTCATTATAAAAAACAATTATCATGTGTGAAAAAATAAAATTAACGTTTGTTTATAAGAAAATATAGTCAAGTACAATATAAACAGAGAATAAAATGCTAGAAGGAATATTAAATAAAGAAAATGTAATAAACCACATTTAGTTTTTGTTATATATAGGGTTTTCCCATAAGTAGGACTTTACAGCTTAGGGAAACACACACAAAGACATACGTCAAATTCCACTAAGTCATTCTTACACAGCTTGGTCTTCTTGATTCCTTTTAGTGAACTATTCTGGGATCTCCTCATATGTTGAAGATCCATGATTGAAATTAGTTACTCCTTTATCTCTTTATGAACATATTTTTTAATAAAAAAATATTATAGTTCTATTTGAAAATAATATACTAAGCAACCAATATTTGAGAGGTTATGAAGTAAAGAATAAGATTTATATGAAAAGGAAGCAAAAAAGTGCATACACATAAGTAAATGTATTTTAGTTGATTAATTATATAATTTAATTATTGATTGTTTGGGCAAAGAAATTGAAAAAATGATATTCTAAACATGGTAAATATAGGTATGTGAGAAGTTATGAATCGTGTAAAAAGGTTATTTATAGATGAATATGTTTAATACTAACAATCTGAGATGTTTTTTATGGAATTTGAATGTAATTTCAAATAATATTTTCATGTTGTATGCATGTAGGTGTTTGTAAATTAATGTTTTTTGGGTAAGCATTAGTTAAAGAATAAGCATAAGCATTGTAAACCTAAAAAAATATGTTTGTATCATTTATGAGGCTATAAAAAAGTTACATTAGTGTTGAAAAAGACATTGCATATAACACTGTATATATGCATCGAAGTAAAAATTGTCACTTAGGTTTTGGATGTTAATGAATGAACTATAATGTTCAAGTGTGTAAAGTAAATGAGCCACCAATTTTACATGGGATTGGGGAAAATCCTAATGCCAAAATAAAACAACTCTAATTAATGTAAACAATCTTCTATAAATGATGACCCAACCCAAACATGCCTCGAGCCCATAGATATGTTCTAACCGAGTTGAATGTTTCACGAAGACCTAAAGGCATGCCATTGTTGTCGGAGTTATCACCTCATCAAATTCCATTGGATCCATCCACCCAAAGACCCATACCATCATGAAACTCAGAACTGTGTAGTGTCTCCATGGCTGCCACACTGGATGATGCTATGGGAGCACTACTTGAAATAAGATCTATACCAACGGTTTTGGACAAACCGTTGGTATAGTTCACTTATATGGACCTATACCAACGGTTTGGCCAAAACCGTTGGTATAGGTCACTAATTTGGACCTATCCCAACGGTTTTGGACAAACCGTTGGTATAGGGGGGGTCTCTATTATGGACCTATGCCAACGGTTTTGGCCAAACTGTTGGTATAGGTCCATATAAGTGAACTATACCAATGGTTTTCCCCAAACCGTTGGTGTAGGTCCCAAAATCAAAGAATCTATACCAACGATTCTCAAAACCGTTGGTATAGTTACATGTATTTTTTATGGAATATTCTTACAGATAACATTAAATAAATCAAAATTTAAAATATTTATGATAATACATATATATATTTATGAAATTATGTTCAAAAAAGCCAAGTTAGTTTAGTGGTTAGGTCATTCAATCATAAACTAGAGGTACTGGGATCAAAACCAATAGAATGCTTCTTTTTTGAAATACATATACCAATGGTTTTAAAACCATTGGTATAGGATATACCAACGGTTTGGAGGCCTATACCAATGGTCCACCTCGGGACCGCGCATTGTTGCCTCATTCATCGTTGTTCTAGAGGACCCTGAGGGATGAAGAGAGAGAGAGAGAGAAATATGAAGGGAATGAGGTAGCATGGAACACCATACGAAAAGGGGTAAATGTTAAAGGAATGCGACAAGATTAGGTTCCCTTCACTATAGACACCAAACCAATGTCGATAGGACCCCCTTCAACCAAATCTGTGAATGCTGGCAGTGTGACAAAACAATTCCAAAACCTAAGGACCCTCCAGGAGTGTGATAAATGTAGATCACGAGTATGGTTAATCCTAGTAATTGAGGGAAATAAATGGACAAATAATAAAATGATCTAACCATAATTATTAATGCATAAATCACGGATTTGGTAGAAGGGGGTTTCACACCACCCATTTATAAGGCGGATCATGCTCATTTAGGTTTCCCTCAAATATAGAGAAAATAAATGGAATAGGAGGCCGAGATAGAGGAGGAGGGTACAGGTGGATGCAGAGGTAGAGGAGGAGGTGGAGGTGAGAGGTGGAGGTGATAGGTGGAGGAGGTGGCAGCAGGTGGAACGAGAGGTGGAGGCAACAGGTGGAGGTATAGATGGGAGGCATAAATGGAACATGAGGTGGAGGTGGTGATAAAACGAGAGGCGGAGGTGGTGAAGGACATGGAACTAGAGGCAAAGGCGGAGGAATAGGTTGTAGGTTGAGGTGTATGGAGAGGGAGAGTTAAGAGTCAATCTTCCTATGATAGCTTAGAGATTCTTAGTATTTCCTAATTTTGATGGGAGTTGATGATAGATGATGGCCTTACAATGATTTACGGGTTCGTATTTGTAGTAAAACTTCGACACTATGTGTTTAAAGAAAAGAAGTATCTATGGAGGAAAATGGGTTGGAGGATGCACAAGAGAACCAGTCTTAATTAGAGGATGCATGAGAGAATCAGAATTTGAGGAGGTAATTGGAATCAGTCTCAAAGAGGTTGACATGTAGATAGAGGAATGCTCTGTAAGATCCATGTAGATGTGGGGGCATGGTGAATAGTATAGATATTGGATTTTTTATTACATCATATAATATAATATTTATTATTTAATACATGAAGTAAACTTAATTGAGTTATATGATTTATTAATAAAAACACATTGTAATGTCTCTATTTTTTCTATGTAAAGTCTTCTAATATATATAGTAATATTTTCGAGAGCAGGTGCTAAGATGATGCATGATTCTGAGGCCTAGTGAGCTTGGAATTAATGTTTGAAACATATTAAATATATTAATTGCAGACATGCACAATTTTCCTGAAAAAGTATAATAACATCCAAACAGGGACTCTAATAATAAATATAAGTTCATCATTGAGTTTCGAGCATTGTTTTTACCCTAGGCATGACACAACCTTTGAGCACGTCAAACGTTCGGTTTGAGCGCAATTGCGGGCAGATTAATAAATAAATAAAATAATTTATTTATTTTGTTAAATAAATTGTTGTGACTTAATGTGATCTATGAATATGTTTCTATTATTAAATATTAGGTTTATCCATATAATCCAAGATATTTGAGAGATAGTATTTAAGGATTGTTCTCAGACAAACAACAACTGGATCACAAATTGTCGATCGGTGTGCAACAAATTTCCAGGATCTCACTAATGTCAATGGCACCAATTTGTTCTTTTCTAGTGATTGATCTAAACCAAAGGCAAATCATTTTTTGTGGATTTATTTCCATTTTTTCTTATCCCATGATAAACATGAATCAAACAACTAACAGATTGATTCGCAGATCGATTGTTTTTTAGGCATGGATTTATTTGAGAGATTTGGGGGATAATTATTGATTATTGTTCATTGTTCAACATTCATTCATCGTTATAACATAAATGGATTTATACTGACCTGAAAAATGTCCATGATTCTTTCCTCCTCTTGTGTTTTTTTAGTTTTCTCCCCCCATTCTTCGTACGTTCATAGCAGACGATTCATTTGGCCCACAGTTCGACGAATAGTCTGTATTCGGTTGTTTTGAAACCATTATTCGGCACAAAAAATCAATATTGTGGGAATATAAGTGATCAAGGTTGTGATTAGAGGGCATGATGATGACAAAAGATCAATCAGGGAAGGATTAGAGACCCCCGGTTCGAGTGTAGCGCACGGCGGTGACAAGACATGACAATGGCCGTTTTCCGAGCGGCGGGATTGTCCAGAATCTAGAAGATGATGATGACAAGATTAGAATGATTGAGATCTATGTTCTTTAGTGATTCTAGAAGTAGATCAAAGTAAATCAGGTGGTGTGGGAAAATCCATGTGAATAGATCTGGATTTTTAGAAAATCCTAATATACATGGCATGTACTGCAAGAACACACACTGTTTATTATTATGAGAGTAGTGAATAGGGTTTTTGTGGAGAGATAAGGATCACACACCATGTGTTCCCTACCACATTTCATGTGACCTCTAGCTAACCATCTTGGTGTGTATGGGGAGTACACGCCCCCAAGAGGTCTTGTATTGTTTCATGTTGTGTGGTCCATATCACATGTCATGTACACCCTAGAAGGTATCTTAACTTGTATAGGGAGTACATTCCCATTACACTACTAGAATTTAGAGCTACCACCACGGAGCTATACCCACGGACAATAGGAACCGTGGCTATATCCTGTGTACAGCCACGGTAATTTCGCTTTCTGTGGCAATTAACCCACCCCCACTCCCCAATTTACCGTAACCCTCTCTCCTCCTTGCGACTCTTCTCCCCGACGTTCCGCGATCCTCCTCCTCCGATGGGCCACCCAACCTCCCCACGATCGTCCTCCTCCAGCGCGGCCACTCCACTTCCCCGCCGTCGCTGCTCCGATGTGGACTCCCCACCTCCTCCGATGACGTGCCTCTGATGCGGCCATCCCACTTCACTGTGATTCTACTTCTCGGACGCTGCCCCAACACGGCTTCGACGCTGCCCCGACCGGCTCAAACACGGCCACTCCACCTCTCGGGATCCTCCTTCCACATGGCCACCCTCGATTCTTCTCCTCCGACATAGCGGCCCCACCTCCTCTCTTCCTTCCCGACGCCTCCCTGACGCCTCCTCCCCGATGCCTCCTCGCCAACAGCCCTCAATACCCACAACGCCTCTTCGCCATGACCCTCCTCCCCATGATCCTCCTCCTCCAGCGAAGCTGCTCCAAGCGGCCTCCCCACCTCCTCTCTTCTTTTCCAACGACTCTCCCCCACAACCCTCAACACCCCGTATGCCAAGGTCGACACCCCCCACACCCTATCATCAAGGTATTTGAAAATTTCTATAATTTCTCCTGTTCTTTCTTGAATCTGAAACTAATACTAGATGTGGACGAAGCTATGGTAGATGGTCTTGTTCTTTTTCAATTAATGACTCGATGGTCCTATTTATTTGTTAAAGGATGTTTCCCATTTTGGGTTCATTCCTCATTCAACACGTTTTGGTGCAGTGGTAGATAATGAGAGAGGGAATTCAGAATAAATTTTATACATTATCTTGTTGTGAGATGGGATTTTGGATGATTTTATAGATGGAGTAACCATTTTAGATCCTTTTGATACTTCTAGGTTCTCACGATAATTTGGTCGTTTAAAATAGGTTACATCTTTACCTCTAATCAATATTTAGAGATAATATAACCCATTTTTCCTTTATGAAATGTGGCCGATGATGATGCAGGAGGATTCTGACATAGAAATTTCATTACATCTTAATAATGGTCCAAATAACAGGCCAAAGAAATCTTGAAGACATCTTGCCTGATGTAATCTCATAACAGGCCAAATAAATCCTCCTAAATTGGGGTAATTATAAACACAAGAACACACACACTCAGGTACATTAGTGGATCAAGCCTCATCCCTCCAAATTAGCATTGCCAATCCAGCTGGAACTATTTATAAGAATTTGAAATGTCTCGAAGGCTTAGATGACGGCTTACCAAAGGCCCCTAGATGAGATTTCCTGAAGTCCTTGTGGCACAAAGGCCATAATTTATAGATTTCTCAACTCAAGCTGCCATGGGGGTCAAATGATGTGCCCCTGCCCATGAAACCAGGGCCTAGGTCGAGTAGCCCCCAGTGGGCCCGTCAGGTACCTGCGTTGCCCTCACCAATGCCCCCTTCCTATTCCTCGTGCATGCCACACCCCATGCATGCCCACGCTCTCCCCGCGCTCACCAACACTATCGCTCATCATGCTCACCCATGCCCTCAATTGATGGATTTCCCGTTAGAGTGCTACTTCAATCCAGAGGAGGATTTCATTAGAGATTTTGAGGAAGGTTGTTACTGGACATGGCGTGATTCAAGTGCCTTTGGTTTTGGATGAAGATAGTCCAGTGAATCATGAAGTGAACGATCCCTGCAATGTGAATGTTCGAGACGATTTGAAGGATAACCATCTCTCTTATGCTTTGATAGATATTTTTTAACCTTATATCTAGTTCTGATTCATAAAATAAAAGAATTATGAGAAATGGTACTTTAGATCTTATTGAGCCGAATGCTAAAATTCTTGAAGAGATTTTAGAAGAATGAAGTATTTAATTCGTGGATGTTTAATGTTGCAGCAGAATAATAACCCATGGAAAATTGAAGATCTCCTAAAGTGGTTCCATCAGATTTGGGGCTTCGGTGGATGGCGCATGGTGTCGATTGGTAGGGTATTTTTTCCTCTTCTCCCTATAGGATGAATTAAAATCAAGAACACAGGGCTTCGGTTTTGTCTCCCTCAAACCTGGAATCTTGAGGTTTCAAGATTGGGATCCTCTCTTTGATCTAGCTTCGGTTAAGAATTTAATTATTCAAACTCAGATTCGCTTTCAGGGCTTAAGTTGGTTTTTTTGGAATTCTCAAATCCTTTGGGGTAGTGAACCAGTTGTGGGAATTCCTATCAAATTCAATGGGGAGACTAACCGTGCTTGATATGGTCATTTTGTAAGATTTTCTGTTGAGGTTGATTTATGTTTTCCTCTCATTGAAACTATTTTCCTTGTTGTTAATGGTTATAAGCTTGAATTATCGTCTGAGTTTGAAAGGTTACCTGAATTTTTCAGTAAGTGTAACTGCATTGGGCACTAGTGCCTTGTTCATTTTATTAGGGGTGGGGGATGGCATTTTGTATATGATATTTAGAAGTCACGTTTGGATCTCTAGTATGATTTTGACTTTCTTTTTTATAACAGTCATGTTATAGGAGGAATAAACTATCAAACCTTTCTGCGTCTGATATGGGATTTTTTTGTAATGTCTTCTGTCTTGGTGTAAAATGTCAGTGGAAATCATAATACAATTACTATTTCTGGTGTACTTCATCTCTTTGGATGTCTTTTAACAATTTGAATGGTTCAAATGATATTTTTATTCATTCACATCATGAAATGATAAATTTCTTTAGTTTTCATTTTGGCATTTCAGCTCAGCTGCCAGGATGCTTCTCTTTCCATAAAGCCTGTATTTAGTCGTTTCTAGTCAGTTGTGATCACATCTGGAACTCTTAGCCTGATTGATCTCTATCCTCACCTTCTGAATTTCAACCTAGCTGTTAGTCAAAGCTTAACAATGTCCTTAATAAGGGATTGCATCTGTCCCATGGTTCTCACTCGTGGAAGGTGAGATATTATCAAATTTAGTATACTAGGTTAAATGTGTTTTCTATTTAGTTGGCTTCTCCTCACCCTCACATAGGTGTTATTTTAAATAAAATAAGACCCATTACATTTAATGTTGTCATGGTATTCTGGAACATATTTGTTTTTTCACAGTGATCAGCTTCCTATAAGTACTAAATTTGATATGAGGAGTGATCATGGCGTTGTAAGAAACTATGGGAGACTTTTTCTAGAGATGGTTACAGTTGTCCCTAATGGGATTGTGTGTTTCTTCACCAGTTACTCGTACATGGAAAGAATAGTCAATAGCTGGAATGAACTTGGGATTTTAAAGGTGAATATGTTCTACATTAGCTTTGGTGATATTGGTTTTTTGTTGACTGCCTTTAAATCCATTTTGGGGAAAATGCCATGTTAATGCTCAATGGAGATATTTAATTCACATTTATACATTTTTTTATGAAAGAAAAATATTTCTTATGGGTATAATAAAATCCCAATGTGTTTTTTTACAATTCTTAACTTCGTTTTAGTCAAATGTTTTTGCTTTGGGTGCGCTAGTTCTTTAGCTTCTTGGTATCAGCATGGGTATTAGGTACTTGGTGTTGCGTAAGGTTCAATATTCAAATTATTGTAGGTGATATATGGAATCTATCTTTATTCACCAATTAAAAAATTCATGCAGTTTAATGTTTTTCAAACTATATTTATGGTAGCTTTTCTATGAACTTATTCAATTTTTTTTAAACTTTTGTTGCAGGAAATAATGCAGCATAAACTTGTTTTCATTGAGATTCAAGATGTTGTAGAAACAACTTTGGCACTTGACAACTATCGTAGGGCATGTGATTGTGGGATAGGTGCTTTATTTTTCTCTGTTTCCATGTATTTGATCTAATTAAACTTAGAGCTCAATTATTATTCTAACATAAAGTGAAAAAGGATTGTGGTGGACTGTACTCTGGACGTGTTTAGTTAGAGCAGTTATGTACTTAGTATGTGGGTGTGTCTAGGTTATTTCTATCCTTTTATCTAGCATGTTTAAATTTTGAATCCCGCACCTATTTCAAGTCCTGTATTTCTCATCGTACACTATTAATTAAATGTTTCAGTCTAACTCGAGGTACATGGTTTCTGGTTATATTCCTTTTACACAGTAACAAAGCCAAACCCTAGGAAGTGTCTCTAGATCGGACCCCCCTCTCTTTACCCGGATCCCTCGTTGGTCCCTGCCAATACCCCCTTTATTTGCCACGCACCCTAGTTGTGTTTGCTGCCTTCATCAGGCCACGCGCCCCCCCAAGCACATGCTTCCCAGCCAGCCTGTCTCACCCAACCATTGATGTCGCGCCTTAGTGATGCCCGCTGCACTACATCAACCATGCACACCACTTTGAGATGCTCTCTACAGAGATATGCTTCCCTACAGTGCTTTTTTCTTGGACCGGTGTGCCTTTTCTACCCTTTATTTAATGAAGGAAGGAATCTTGCTACTTCACTGTGATGGTCATTGCGCCCCTGGTTAATTCTGCAGTTTGTGTTGTTCGTAATGTTCATTGATATGGGTGCCGTAAATGAAACCGCAACCAAACCAAAGATGATTACAGTATCCTCTCGGTTGGAAACGCCTCAATTTATCAATTTTTTGCATGTGGCAGATGACAATGACTATATTTTTGAAGGGATTCTGTTGTGGCCATTTTTTTAGTCCTCCAAATTCAGCTGATCCTCATATTCTTGTTATGAACCTGAGGATGGAAAGTTGTTCAGTTTTTTTCTCAATTTGATGGACAAATTGGTTAAACGTGTGGACAAAAACTTGAATACCAGGGATCCTGGCTGATTCTTGCATTTTTTTGACTGGAAGATTATTGTGGGTGAGTTCATCGGCTTGTGATCTATTCCCCAAACTCCAGAATAAATTCACACTCAGCATGAGCAATTATTCTTTTTTTCTCCACTTCAGGGATTGAACCCAGAGTTCAACCTTGTTGGAAAAAAGATGCTCGCCAACCCCATCACTCTATATATGTCACTTGTTTGTAGTCTCCTTATCAAGGCCAATCATCTATCTACCACTACTGTGTCTGTTGATTTCTTTCACACGACTGTTGCATCTCATTGCAATGGTTGTGGATTTGGATGCTTTGGTGGTGGTAGCTTCGGTCATATATGGTATCACCATTATGGTTGAAAACATCACACAATTGACACTTGCTAAAAACATCATGGCCACCTGAAGCATCCTCAACATACTGGCTGATCCAGTCCTGTTCAAGTTTTTGTTGCTGAGTCCCCCACCTCTACTCCCGACACACGATTTCATGGTCGAGATCTTAGATGAGTTTTTATATATGCAGTCTTTGCTTGTAGAGTTTGTTTTGTCCGGTGCCAATATAACCCAGTCTGATGTCCACGATGTCTGTCTATAGAATGTGATATAGCCACAATAGTTTTAAAAGCGTGGCTACAGGTAGCTCATGGTTCCTCAAATCATTGGGGATTTCCTCCCTCTCCTGTATACCCGCTCCCTCTTCTGTCGCGATTATTCCACCTCCTCCTTCGCCGCTCCTCCTCCTCCCCTCCTCCCCTCCTCCCCTCCTCCCCCCCCCCCCCGCGATTCCTCCTCCTCCTCCTCCTCCGGCTCCGTTGTAGTCAGCACGACTCCCCACCAACACGCTCCGACGCCTCCCTGTCGACGCGGCTCCAGCACTGTCAGCCCACCTCCTGGCCAACACGATCTCCCCACCTCTCTGCCGACGCCCCCCCCAACCTCACCGCGGCCCTCCTCCTCCGGCACTGCTATCCCACCTCCTGCCTGAGATCCCATAGTCATGCGCACCTCCCTCCTCTGACCACCTCTCCTCTTGCATTTTTTTTTGTGATTTCATAGTGATTCATGGACGATTCTTCAAGGTATGGCCTCTACTTCAATTATCCATCCTTTTCCCTGCATTTTTCTTCCTTCCCCGTTGTGATTTTAGTTCGGTAAAACACTAGGGGTTCTGATTTGGCCAATTCTTTATGTTCTATTTGTTTCTAGGGCTCACATGGGCATCTTCATACTTGTTTGGGAATCTGCCACTGATGGCTATGTGTTTCGGACGGTTCCATCTCACCCGTCATTGATTTTAGGTAGGTGTTACTTTGGAACTCCCTTGTATTATGTGTTATAAATTGATGAGTGTTTTAAATGCTTATTTATGAATTTAAAAGCATATTTCATGCGCTTAGTAAGCTCAAAATGGTGTTTGGATGGTTTTAATGCTTGGAATGGGCTTAAACTATTCCAAGTGCTTTTAAAATTTCCCATGAAGTGACTAAGGGCATGAAATATGCTTATGATGTCATTGTTGATAGATTATAATTTTTTTTAAGAAGGATGGTCAATTATAAAAATGATCCATAAGATGGTCAATTATATAGAGGTTTGGATGATGTCATTGTGGAGATGATGTCCATAAGATGGTCAAAAGTACGGTCAATCATTTTTATAATTGACCATCCTTCTTATAATTGAATGCAAAAGTAGCATGTATGATGTCATTATTGATAGATAATTGATCATCATTCTTAAAACCTTTCTTTATTTCTAAGTGAGAAATCTTCAAGAGACACTCTTTAAGTTTCTTTTTCAGCATGAACTCTATTTTTATATCTCTTTCATTTTCATCATTGCTTCTATCATCACTTTTGAATACTTCATTATTCACCTTCTCAGTTAGTAGCATTTCACCATCTTCACTAGATGATTCTACCTCTTCATTATCCTTACTAAAATAACTATCTTCACACTTAGATAAAAAGTTTCACATCTTAAACTTAGATAAATTCTTACCTTTCCCATTAAGAGAATAATTTTATGCCTTATTATTCAAGTAATTTCTTGGAATATCATCTTCATCTTCACTCTATTTTTATATCTCTTTCATTTTCATCATTACTTCTATCATCAATTTTGAATACTTCATTATTCACCTTTTCAGTTAGTAGCATTTCACCATCTTCACTAGATGATTCCACCTCTTCATTATCCTTACTAAAATTACTATCTACACACTTAGATAAAAAGTTTCACATCTTAAACTTAGATAAATTCTTACCTTTCCCATTAAAAGAATAATTTTATGCCTTATTCTTCAAGTAATTTCTTGGAATATCATATTCATCTTCACTCTCTTAATTCAAGATGTTTACCAGCTTTCTTTTTCATTTGATCATAGAAACGTCAGTCACAACCAATTTCACGGCCAACTTCCTGATATGTTTCGAAATCTTTCTGTCCTTTCCAAACTGTAAGGATTTCTTCACTATATTTCTCATTTGAATAACCCGTTCAGTGATGTCAGCATGTCGATGACTACTTAATTGGTTCCATCATTGACAGGGACAATTAGTAATTATTTTTTTTCACTTGCTATTGTTTTTTTTCTTATGCTAGATTCTGTTTAAGATTCATCCATTGAAGTTAAGGCATTATCTCTTATAATATATGTTTTTCTTGCTTGAAAATGGCAATATTGTACGGATTTCCTTGAATTACTTTCATACAGGGAATGAATGATCTGAAATAGTTTGTCCCAAAAGATATCAATCCATTTGGTTGCATTCCTAATAGTACTGTTTGTGGAGAACCATTTCTGATTCTTACATTCGATTGAAGCATGGAAATATTCTGAATGTATCCCTCCATTTTCTACCAGGATATGCTAATGGTATTCTTGTGAAGTGGTGGGGATATGCGCATAATCCCTGTTTTCTTCTGGAATATATTGGTAAACTTGCAATATTAGCTCATTCCCTATGATCGACAACTCTCTATTCCTAGAAAGATTTACAAAGGGCCCTAATTTCAGAGTTTAGGGTGACAAACTATAGCGCGACACCCTCAATAGTAGATTGAGGGGTAGTAATTGTATTTCCCTATGATCAACAACTCTCTATTCCTACAAAGAATGTTTGAATAATAGGTGCTTGGGAAGACCATGACATAGACAATGTTTCCATGAGGTTATAGAACTTTTAGAGATTATCATAAAAGAGCTTTTCCAAGAAAATTAGCTTAGAAAAATTGAAATTAAAAATGGGTTATAGGATCTAGATATGACATGAATCACTTTTTAAAGCATGTATAAACTTGGTTAATGCTTTAAAACCATCCAACATACCCATTAGTTTTAAAGATTCCTGAAAACAGAAGCATATTTCAGTATTCTACATCACTGTTTGACACTTTAGCATGTAGTGGTAGGTCCATAGAAGCTTCCTACACCTGTTAAGCATGTTATACTTTTTACATTTTCAAACCCATGTTTTTATGCTCTTTGCAATGGTTGGTGCATCACCTGATAATATGCTTTTGTTGAGCATGAGATTAAAAGAGAGATAAGGCGTGCTTACAAGTTAACGAGGATGAATTGTTTCTATTCACAAGCATAAGAATGAGGATCTGCTTACATGAGTGTAGATTATTAGATGATTTCAACCACCTATGTTCAATATATGAGTAGTCATTCAATTTGACATTACCGTTTATCTACTTATAGGGTGCTTCTTCTGGTGCAAGATCCCAAACAACTGACTCAGGTACTATATCAATGTCATCATTGTACCTAACGGTATGTAATAACTTATTCCATCATGCTTTTTGTTTTATGTACTCTGAAATCTTTATTCAAATTACAAACTTGTAAATGTGCTTTTCAAAATATTCTCTTAATGAAAAATATAATTTTATCTTATGCAATTTAATTTCTCCATGCATCCAAATCTAACATATCATTCTTTATACATTGAACATCAACTATTCTCTATACTTTCAAGGGAGTTATATGATTATTAGCTGCTTTATTGTATTTATTACTCAGCTCGATTGTATTATTATCACATGATCATCAGTAGTTGCATTTTTTTTGGTGCTCCAACTCTTGTGTATGTAGATTCATATCATAGTCTTTTAACTTTTATACTACCAGGTATGTTATACCTGAATCGTCTAATCATAGGGTGTCTACTTAGCGTACAATTTTATTGGACCATCCGATGATCCTCCATTGCATATTGTATTATCACAGTGCATATTCTTTCCTCTGATTGCAGTGTACTCCATCCAATGATCAATCCAATATTCTCACTCTGCCCATTCGTGTCATTGCACGACCCCTTCATTTGGTTGTTTTACATTAAAATTCTCATACTGTGTCTGGTTATCTTGAACCATTTCATCTATGATTATAACCTTCTGATAGTTACTGCATGCGGAAGTATTGCTAGATCGCCTCTATCTGAGCAATGGAGTCTTGGTTTATCCGAGCATCTCGGTCGGTGTATTTATGTCTGAACATCCCCCCTGCCCGCAACACCCACCCTGCCGCCTTCGAATCAGCCCGCACCATCCCCCCAACACCTGCAACCATCCCCTTTCAACCAGCATTCCAGCCTCCTCCCGCTCCCTTCGCTCCTGGTCTGAAGATGTTGCCCCGCGGATGTCGCTGGATTGGGCCAACACGCTGCGGTCATGCTGCGGTCACGCCGCGGTCACGCCGCGGTCACGCCGCGGTCACACCGTGATTTGGCCCTTCTCCAGCCACATTCAGCCCACACCAGCCCCCTTACACCTTCATTTCAGCCCGTTGCCACTAGCATTCCAGCCCTCAACAGCCCCCCCCCCCACCTTCGAATCAGCCCGCACCATCCCCCCAACACCTGCAACCAGCCCCCTTCCACCCGCATTCCAGCCTCCTCCCTCTCCCTTCGCTCCTGGCCGGAAGATGCTGCCCCGCAGATGTCGCTGGATCGGGCCAACACGCTGTGGTCACGCCGCGGTCATGCCACGGTCACGCTGCGGTCACGCCGCGGTCACACCGCGGTCACGCCGCGGTCACGCCGCGATCACGCCGCGGTCACGCCGCGATCACGCCGCGGTCACACCGCGGTCACGCCGCAGTCACGCCGTAGTCACGCTGTGATTTGGCCCTGCTCCAGCCACATCCAGCCCACACCAGCCCCCTTCCACCTTCATTTCAGCCCGCTGCCACCAGCATTCTAGCCCGCAACAGCCGCCCCCCCACCACCTTCGAATTAGCCCGCACCACCCCCCCAACACCTACAACCAGCTCCCTTCCACCCGCATTCCAGCCTCCTCCCGCTCCCTTCGCTCCTGGCCGGAAGATGCTGCCCCGCAGATGTCGCTAGATCGGGCCAACACGCTGGGGTCGCGCCGCAGTCACGCCGCAGTCACACCGCGGTCACGCCGCAGTCACGCCGTGATTTGGCCCTGCTCCAGCCACATCCAGCCCACACCAGCCCCCTTCCACCTTCATTTCAGCCCGCTGCCACCAGCATTCCAGCCCACAATAGCCCCCCCCACCACCTTCGAATTAGCCCGCACCATCCCCCCAACACCTGCAACCAGCCCCCTTCCACCCACATTCCAGCCTCCTCCCGCTCCCTTCGCTCCTGGCCGGAAGATGCTGCCCCGCAGATGTCGCTGGATCGGGCCAACACGTTGCAATCACGTCGCGGTCACGCTGCGGTCACGCCGCAGTCACGCCGTGATTTGGCCCTGCTCCAGCCACATCCAACCCACACCAGCCCCCTTCCACCTTCATTTCAGCCCGCTGCCACCAGCATTCCATCCCGCAATAGCCCCCCCCCCACCACCTTCGAATCAGCCCGCACCATCCCCCCAACACCTGCAACCAGCCCCCTTCCACCCGCATTCCAGCCTCCTCCCGCTCCCTTCGCTCCTAGCCGGAAGATGCTGCCCCGCGGAAGTCGCTGGATCGGGCCAACACGCTACAGTCACGCCGCGGTCACGCCGTAGTCATGCCGTGATTTGGCCCTGCTCTAGCCACATCCAGCCCACACCAGCCCCCTTCCACCTTCATTTCAGCCCGCTGCCATCGACATTCCAGCCCGCAACATCCCCCCTACCACCTTCGAATCTGCCCGCACCATCCCCCCAACACCTGCAACCAGCCCCCTTCCACCAGCATTCCAGCCTCCTCCCGCTTTCTTCGCTCCTAGCCAGAAGATGCTGCCCCGCGGATGTCACTGGGTCGGGTCAACACGTTGTGGTCACGCCGCAGTCACGCCGCGGTCACACCGCGGTCACGTCGTGGTATTAATATTTTTCCCTTTCAGAGCATCTTTCAACGAAGTATTAATAGAGGATGGCTTGCAGAATTTCTGTACAATTCTGCACTTATTAGTGGCATGGCCTATCATCCTGCAATGCTCATTGTACTTTGGTATGTTTTCTAATACAAAACATACCTCAATAAGATGATCATTTATATCAATAGAAACACATTCCAGGGGGTGTAGAAAGGGGCAGGGGGAGGGGTGTCCGGCAGGGGGGGTGTCCAGCAGGGGGGAGGGGTGTCCAGGGGGTGCAGGGGGTGTCCAGTGGGGCTGTCCAGTTGGGGCATGGGGGATGTCCAGTGGGGTACAGGGGGCAGGGTGCAGGGGGCAGGGGTGTCCAGTAGGGGGAGGGGTGTCCAGCAGGGGGAGGGGCTGTCCAAGCAGGGGGGAGGGGTGTCCGGCAGGGGGGGAGGGCTGTCCAGGGGGTGCAGGGGGTGTCTAGTGGGGCTGTCCAGTGGGGCTGTCCAGTGGGGCTGTCCAGTTGGGGCATGGGGGCTGTCCAGTGGGGTGCAGGGGGGCATGGGGGACTAAGGGGGGCATGGGGGGTGCAGGGGGGTGTTCAAGGGGGCTGTCCAGGGGGTTACAAGGGGGTGCAAGAGGGCTGTCCAGGAACCTAAGCCCATGTAGGTTATGAATGTCTCTATAGAGAAAATGCAGTGCTGTCCAGATCTGGAAAATATCATAAAAAATCCCACAGATACTTCACAGGCA
Source organism: Viscum album (assembly GCA_963277665.1). NCBI lineage: Eukaryota > Viridiplantae > Streptophyta > Magnoliopsida > Santalales > Viscaceae > Viscum > Viscum album. The sequence continues at coordinate 567,565,206 of OY728131.1, forward strand.
CTAGGTATAACTATTTCGCCACCTATAGATAGTGAGCACGGTGCTATAAAATCTGGTAACTCTATTTCAAATCATAATTCCAATGTTTTATTTAATGCAGTACTACATGAAATCTGATGATTTATGTTGATGACATGATTACAATTTGTAAGAACATGAGCCTCATAATTATTGTAAAATCACAAAATAATGGTAAGTTTGAAGTGAAAGACTTAGGCATAGCTAATAAAACCTTAGCCATTGAAATTTTTAGAGATAGACCAAATAAATTTTCTTACTTATCTCAAAATGGTTAAATATTAAATATTAAAAATAAACACATGTTTGAATCTCTCAAAATTTCCAATGTACTCCTATTAAAACACTTTAAATTTTCTTCAACACAAAAACCCATTGCTGATGATGATATTCAATTTAGGTGTAAAATCCATTATGATAATATTTTTGGTAGCATTATGTACTCTGATTTCCATGGGACCTGATATTGCCTATGAAATCTACAGTTATAGCAGATTTATGACCACACTTGGGATGCCATATTTTCATTCCCTTAAGTGGATTCTTTGATACCCATCATGTAACTCTAATCTTTCTTTATGTTATGGTAAAGATGTCAACAATTCTGAAATTGTGGTTGGATATGTAGATGCAGACTATGAATGTAATATTTACACTAGACCTTGAATGGTTATGTGTTCACTTCCTATGGTGGCCTCATTTATTTTAAATGTAACATGCAGTCAATGTTTTATATTTAAACCATGGAATATATGTATATTTCCTTGATTGAGGATGTGAAATAATCCATATGGATGAAAGGTGCATCTTCTAAACTTATCCTTTTCAATTCTGTTATAAATGTTTATTCTAATAGTCAATCAACCCTTTATTTTTCCAATATTTTAGTTTTTCATGGTAAACTAAAACACATAGACATTAGGGGGGGACAAGTGTAGGTGGGATGGGGAGGGGGGACAGGTGCAGGTGGGCTGGGGTAGCAGGGGGCTAGGGGGGGCTGGTGCAGCTGGGGGCTGGTGCAGGTGGGCTGCGGGGGGGGGGGGGGGGGGTTGGGGAGGGGGGACAGGTGCAGGTGGGCTGGGGTAGCAGGGGGCTGGCGGGGGGGGGGGGGCTGGTGTAGGTGGGCTGCGAGGGGGGGGACTGGTGCTGGTGGGCTGGGGGGTGGCAAGGGGCTGGGGGGTGGAGGTGGGCTGGGGGTGGCAGGGGGGCTGGGGGGTAGCAGGTGGCTGGGGGGGGGGGCTGGTGCAGGGGGCTGGGGTTGGGGGTTGGTGCAGGTGGGCTGCGAGGGGGGGGGGTGCTGGTGCAGGTGGGCTGGGGTAGCAGGGGGGCTGGGAGGGGGGACAGGTGCAGGTGGGCTGGGGGTAGCAGGGGGACTGGGGGGGGGGGGCTGGTGCAGCTGGGGTTGGGGGCTGGTGCAGGTGGGCTGCGGGGGGGGGGGGGGACTGGTGCTGGTGGGCTGGGGGTGGCAGGGGGATGGGGGGGGGGGGGCTGGTGCAGCTAGGGGTTGGGGTTGGGGGCTGGTGCAGTTGGGCTGCGGGGGGGGGGGGGGAGGTGGGCTGGGGGGTGGCAGGGGGGCTGGGGTAGCAGGGGGGCTGGGGAGGGGGGACAGGTGCAGGTGGGCTGGGGTAGCAAGGGGCTGGGGGGGGGGATGGTGCAAGAGTGATGAGGGGGAGCTAATACTGAATTTATTTATATTGCAGAGTATGCACTAAAAGAATCTATACCATGTCCAGCTACTATAAAGGTATGGTGTTTATTTTTTATCTTTATGTTGTTAGAGTTAATTGGTATTGAAGTTACTCATTATTTTATATCATCAATTTTAGTTGAAATGTAGTTCTTAAATCCAAATACTATATAATTCTTGTTGGATCCATACATGCCTTTAGTAAAGAGGTCCACGTAATGTTTTAAATTTCATGTGTGTTATGTGATGGTTTCCAACTTTGAAGTGGTGTGGGATCTCTTAGTGCATGATCTGGAGGTATTTGACATTATTATTTGAATAGATAGAATGATCGGTGTTATGTACTAGATTGAATTTTCTCATTTTTGAGTTCAGTTTAAATCTCTTTTTGGGGTCTCTCTTGTCTTTTAGGGTAAGTGGGATTCCAGATTTGGGATAGTAGGGGGGTGTCCAGATGGGGGAGGGGGTGTACAGATAGGGGGGAGGTGTGTCCAGATAGGGGGGGATGTCGCTGGACCGGGCCAACACGTTGTGGTCACGCTGCGGTCACGCCGTGGTCACGCCGTGGTCACGCCGCCATCACGCCGCGGTCACGCCGCGGTCACGCCGCGGTCACTCCGCGGTCACCCTGCGGTCACGCCGCGGTCACCCCCGCGGTCACGCCGCAGACACGCCGTGATTTGGCCCTGCTCCAGGATGACACCCTGCGGCGGTTACTCCTCCTTAGAGAAACATTGAATGGTTATCTCTATAATTTTTTGTATTTCCTCATTCCTAAACTATATCTCCTCTCAGCGCTGCCTCTCATCCATCTTTCCACAAAACGTGCATAGCATGTGGTACAACGACTCAATTCAACTGAAAACATTGGTTTGGAATTGTCTGGCATATTTTATTGTACATGTATCACATAATATTTGAATGGTTAGCTCTATAATTGTTGGATGCTGCCACTTGTAATGAGGTGCTTAATTTCCTCTCCCTCTTTCTTCCATTAAATATTAGACATATCCTATGTAAAAAAATCATTCTCCACCTTCAGGGAAGGAACTCTCAGCTACCGTTGTTCTGTTCTTCTTCCTGCTGATGAATAAAATTCCCCAAGTATATTGGGAAAATTTTATTCATTTTTCTTCATTTACCTCTTCTTACTTACTGCTGATTTCAGCAGCCAGATTCGGTCTTTTAGCAATAGCCCATGACATCCATCCATTGTCTAGGGGGTCCAGTGGGGGGGGGGGGGTCTTTCCTGGGGTGTCTAGGGTCTGGGGGGGTGTCCTGGGGGGTCTGTCCATGGGGTGTCTAGGGGGTCCAGTGGGGGGGGGGGTCTGTCCTGGGATGTCCAGGGTCTGGGGGGGGGGGGGGGTCTGTCCTGGGGGGTCTGGGTTTGGGGGGGGGGTAGGTTCTGGGGGGTGTCCATGGTCTGGGGGGTTGTCTAGGTTCTGGGGGGGGGGTGTCCTAGGTCTGGGGGGGGGGGGGGGTCTATCCTGGGGTGTCCAGGGTCTGGGGGAGGGGCAGGACTGGCAGGGGTGTCTAGGGTCTGGGGGGGGGGGTCTGTCCTGGGGTGGGGTCTGTCCTGGGGTGTCCAGGGTCAGGGGGTAGGGGGGCAGGGGTGTCCAGCAGGGGGAGGGGTGTCCAGCAGGGGGAGGGTCTGTCCAGGCAGGGGGAGGGGTGTCCAGCATGGGGGAGGGGTGTCCAGGGGGGTAGTCCAGGGGTGACTAGGGTCTGGGGGGGGGGTATGTCCTAGGGTGGGGTCTGTCCTGGGGTGTCCAGGGGCAGGGGGGCAGGGGTGTCCAGTAGGGGGAGGGGTGTCCAGTAGGGGGAGGGGCTGTCCAGGCAGGGGGGAGGGGTGTCCAGCATGGGGGAGGGGTGTCCAGGGGGGTGGTCCAGGGGTGTCCAGGGTCGGGGGGGGGGGGGGGGTCTGTCCTGGGGTGGGGTCTGTCCTGGGGTGTCCAGGGTCAGGGGGCAGGGGGGGCAGGGGGCAGGGGTGTCCAGCAGGGGGAGGGGTGTCCAGCAGGGGGAGGGGCTGTCCAGGTAGGGGGAGGAGTGTCCAGCATGGGGGAGGGGTGTCCAGGGGGGTGGTCCAGGGGTGTCCAAGGTCTGGGGGGGGGGGTCTGTCCTGGGTTGGGGTCTATCCTGGGGTGTCCAGGGTCAGGGGGCAGGGGGGCAGGGGACAGGGGGCAGGGGTGTCCAGTAGGGGGAGGGGTGTCCAGCAGGGGGAGGGGGCTGTCCAGGCAGGGGGAGGGGTGTCCAGCATGGGGGATGGGTGTCCAGGGGGGTGGTCCATGGGTGTCCAGGGTCTGGGGGGGTCTGTCCTGGGGTGGGGTCTGTCTTGGGGTGTCCAGGGTTAGGGGGCAGGGGGGCAGGGGGTAGGGGGCAGGGGTGTCCAGCAGGGGGAGGGGTGTCCAGCAGGGGAGGGGCTGTCCAGGCAGGGGGAGGGGTGTCCAGCATGGGGTAGGGGTGTCCAGGGGGGTGGTCCATGGGTGTCCAGGGGTGGTGGTCCAGGGGAGGGGTGTCCAGCAGTGGTGTCTATTGCTGGTATTATTTTTTGGACTTCAACAGATTATGCAAGGACTCGGTGGGGGTGGATAGTGGGAGTGCAGTGGGGGGGAGGGGGACCTGGGTGCAAGGGGTAGTGAGGGGGATGGGTGTAGGGGGGTGGGGGTAGATATAGGGCTGGGTGCAGGGGGGATGGGGGTGGGGCTGGGGGCCTGGGTGCAGGGGGGCAGTGGGGGTGCGGGTGGGGGTGGATAGTGGGGGTGCAATGGGGGGGAGGGGGACCTGGGTGCAAGGGGTAGTGAGGGGGCTAGGTGTAGGGGGGTGGGGGCTGGATATAGGGCTGGGTGCAGGGGGGGTGGGGGGGGGGATGGGGACCTGGGTGTAGGGGGGCAGTGGGGGTGCAGTTGGGGGGAGGGGGACCTAGGTGCAAGGGGTAGTGAGGGGGCTGGGTGTAGGGGGGTGGGGGCTGGATATAGGGCTGGGTGCAGGGGGGGGCTGGGGGCCTGGGTGCAGGGGGCAGTGGGGGTGCAGTGGGGGGGGGGGGGGGAGGGGGACCTAGGTGCAAGGGGTAGTGAGGGGGCTGGGTGCAAGGGGTAGTGAGGGGGCTGGGTGTAGGGGGGGGGGGGGCTGGATATAGGGCTGGGTGCAGGGGGGGGGGGTCTGCAGGAGGTGTCTAGGGGGGTGTCTGGGGGGTGTCCAGGGTGTGTCCAGGAGGTGTCCAGGGGGTGTCCAGGGGGTGTCCAGGGGGTGTCCAGGGGGTGTCCAGGGGGTGTCCAGGGGGTGTCCAGGGGGTGTCCAGGGGGGTGTCCAGGGGGTGTCCAGGGGGTATTTTTTTTTTATGGATTTGGACACCCTATAGCCACGGTTTTAAACCGTGGCTATTGGTTCATTTCCACGGTTCTTAACCGTGGCTATAGACATAATGCCACGGTTCTAAACTGTGGAAATATATTCTGTCCGGCCTTTAGTATAGCCACGGTTTCAACCGTGGCTATAGGTATGCAGCCACGGTTTGAACCGTGGCTATAGATTTAAAGCCACAGTTTGGAACCGTGGCTATAGGTCTAGGCCTATAGCCACGTCAAACTTAGCCACGGTTCCTCGAACCGTGGCTATTACCTATAGCCACGGTTTGAGGGCCTATAGCCACGGTTTAGAACCATGGCTATAGCCCGAATTTCCAGTAGTGTTAGGTCATGTGGCTCCACACACCCTGTGTGGAAAGCTACATGTCGTTTACTTAGGAAAGTACATGGTCACAAACACAGGAACATGTCATGATGCATGGGAAGACCCGATGATGAAGATACATGTTGTGTAGTGATAGTACACACTGCGTACTTATTCAAAGATGTCTTGGAGCCCTTACTCCCTTTATCTTGGACATGTTTCATGAGACCGTGTTCCCTTGATCCTTTACCTAAGGGTTTTGTATGGAATTGTTTCATGTGCATAGGACGGTAATTTCCTCTGAGGAACTTCAGTCTCTGATAGACTTGTTGGAATATATCTATAAGGGATGGAGTGAGATCCTCTATAATCATCATTCTCCCTAGGTGGGGTTCTCAGAATTTCCATAACAAACAGTAATCATGCGTCGATCCCCTACTTAGAGGGTTAATCTTGATTGGGTTTTTGGTATACCCCATGGGTATCGGTGTGATCCCCATCTATGTATCGATCTCTTCAGACTCCCAATGCTTACTTCTTATGGAAATACTTGATGAGCATGCCATCTCAGATGGATTCCATCAATGCTATCTGATTCTTGGGGCGTGTTCTCCTAGATGATTGTTATATGGAACTTTCAAGCATAAGTCCTAGGATATCTTTACGGTTGTAACCTTACCTTGAGACTGTGGGTCTATTATGAGTATATTTATAGGGGTGTCCAGAGCCGACCCAACCCGATGGACCCGACCCGACCCGACTGGGTTTGGGTCAGGTTTAAAAATTTATAATAACGGGTTGGGTTGGGTTGGATTGATCCATGGTCGGGTTGGGTCGGGTTACAGGTTGGGGAAAAAATGACCAAACCCGACCCAGTGAACCCAACTTCTTTACTCCACCGCGCCCCGCCTACCAACCCATCGTCACTGTTAGACCTCGATGTCGATCACCTCTCCCGTGATCCCCACCCGCGTCTCCTGGTTTGTCTCCTCATGGGAAGCGAGCGAACCCCATCATCGATTTTTCCTTACCTCTCCAGAATCCATCTATTATCCCCACTCCTGTCACCTCTCGCCAGCACTGTGATCCCCACACCCTCAGCCTCGTCACGATCCCCACACTCACTACCTCGTCGTGATCCCCACACCCACCACCTCACTATGATCCCCACACCCATCACCTCACTGTTATCCCTGCCCCCATCGCCTCTCCGGATATCCCCACCCCCCGCTACCTCGCTCGGGATCCCCACCCTCGTCACCTCACTGGTGATACCCACCCCCCGCCGTCTCACTCGGGATCCCCACCCTCATTTCCTTATCATGATCCCTACCCCCATCACCTCACCGCGATCCACACCCACATTCCCTCACTGACGATCTCCACCCCCTGGCCTCTCCACTGATCCCCACCCTCATTTTCTTATCACAGTCCCTACCCTCCCTCATCACCTCATCGCAATCCACACCCGCATCCCCTCGCTGACGATCTCCACCCCCTGGCCTCTCCACCGATCCCCACCCCCATCACTACTCTATCCTTCGATCCCCACCCTCCTGTATCTGAATCAAGTAACAAAAATCAGAAAACATAACTATAACTTGAGATGATTGAATGGTCGGTGTTTCTTGCAGGTGGAAGTGTCGTAGAAGACGAAGCTCATAGGAGGGAGTAAGGAGAGGTCACTACATCGGGATGAGTGAGGAGCTGGTTTGGTTCGAGATGAGCGAGCATCTGGGTCGGTTCAGGATGAGTGAGAAGAATTTTTTTTAGCAACCCAATAGAACCGACCCGACCCAACCCGATCGGAGACGGGTTGGGTCGGGTCGGGCCTGAAATGGAAATCATCTTTGACCCAAACCGACCCAGCCCGCTGTTTTTTTATTAGGTTGGGTCCAAAAAATCCCCCAACCCGACCCAGCCTGACCCATGGACACCCCTATATATTTGAATGTTCTTGTTATATGTGTTGTTGAAATATCCTTATAATGAGATAATTATTATTCTTAATGCTTTATGCTTAGTGATTTTGGGGCGTCCTACTGGGTATTGTTATACTCAACCCTGCATAGGATCTGCCCTCATGTTTTGTTTCTTATGCAAATGAATGACCATTCAATGGGGTTCTTGGTGGACCCAGAGAAGATAGAGATTAAATTTTGGCTAGATAGACCATGGTTTATACTAGGAGCCACATTTTCCTTTTTCCCCCTCTTGCTAAAGGTTGTACTTATTTACAGTTTCTGGTGGGCTTATTTTTCAACCTTGTCCCTTTCCATAATTTTTTTGTATGCTGATTGTGGGATTAAATGTGTGCATGCATTTGGTATCAATTGTATTTTAAATTTCATGATTATATGTGCTTGTAGATGTGTGTGTACATACATGCACCTTATTCTAAGGCCTCCCATGTGAGTGTTATGACTACTCGATGTTAGTTGCTTGCCCTTGGCCCATTAGAGGTAGGATTAGGGTGGTCACACTTGGATTATCACCAGCTAGGCAGACCCCAATGGGTAGGGTCGGGAAAGAGTGGTATCATAGGACCGATATATCTTAGGGATAGAGTTTTAGAGTTTTTTCAAGCAGGGATATTTGTTTGGGTTTTATGGAAATAGTGTTAACTGTTTCAATTTTAGATATTAGGCCAAGAACTCAAGTGTTGGTGTGTTGGCCAACGTATCTATTCACTAAGACTATGACTCCCTGATTTTTGACTTGGTACATGTAGGCACTAGTTGTGGGGAAAACTTTGGCACATGAATCATATAGGAATGAGTTGTGGTTTCTATGTACTTCTTGAGTCATCCCTCTAGATATACTCATTTAATGTGGTACATCATGTTTTTTTTAAAATGCCTCCACAATTTTTTTCAGCTAGGATTCAGCAGTAAGATCATGAGGATGGTCACCTAAGTGATGAGGCTTCGATATAGGGTCTAGTTCTAGAGGTGTTACCACCAGGTGGTGCACCAGTCTTACCACCACCTATTGAGCAGCTGATGGTGCTAGCAGTACTAGCTGACGAGGTGTATAGTATGAGCGTGTTTCATGATTTTTAGTGATAGTGACCCCTTAGGTTTTGAGGCAAGTCATACACCCAGGCGGCTGAGGACTGACTTGAGGCAATTATGTGAGTCTTTCATCTTGTTAGAACACATGTATACTAGATGGTGTTTCTAGTAGCGAGCTTTATCCATTGATCTATGAGATAATTGTGGGGCTTAGTGATTTTTTCATATGATGGGGTGACTCTTTCATGGTTAGAGTTTGAGCACCTTTTCATAGAGGATTTTTCTCTAACAACATTGTGGGATTTCCACATCTAAGAGAATCTACAACTTCAGTAGGGTAGTACAACTATAGATGATTATTCGTCAAGGTTCACTAACCTCTCTTGATACTAGATGAATGTGGTATGTGATTAGTTATTTCAGGAGTAGACCTTTGAGTGAGGTATGTGTAGATACATTCAATATAGTGTGATACCACTATGCATTCTAGCCTATGCTTGGGTGTTAGAGCATGATTTAGTGGTCAAGATTTTCCTGGATGAGAAAACACAGATAGTTGGTGTTGGTAATGGGCACACGAGAGAAAAAACTTTGGTGGTGGGTAGCTTATGATAGACGTAGGGACCTAGAAATATGATATGTTTTAGGATGTTATTCGAGGATAGTGGACCTATGATTCAGGGATCACAAGATAAATCTAATCATTCTATGGAGATGCGGTGATACTCTTGTGATGGTCAGGGACATCTTGCATGGGATTTCCCTACCTGATGTGTAGCTAATATATAGGTAACATATGGGACACCTAGGCAGAGTAAGAGGTAGTAGTAGGTAGGTCCATCGGTTTTCAGACATGGTAGAGGATCTGGGAGAGTAGGAGGAGGTGAAAGCTGTTTTGACTTATTACCACCACTACCCCTAGGTGGTCACCACCCGACTTAAGGAGCTGGTGGTCAGGGGTGAGGGAATATGTAGGTGGTCAAGTCCTATAACCCAAAGGATCCAAAGATTATAAAAGGTACAATATGTTGCTTCTCTACTTTAGTTATAGTACTGATAGACATGGTTGAGAGTCACTCCTTTCTTTCCACTACTCTGGTTAGAGACTTAGAGATTTCAGATGAGCCCTTAGCTCAACCTTTGTACTTGGAGACTCCTACTAGAGGAGACTTAGTGATCACATACTTTTTTCGATGGTGTGACCTAAATCTTATAGGTGAGAGTTTCTTTTTAGATCTCATTGTAGCAGCCATGAGGACTTATGATGCCATCTTAGGTACATACTAGTAATCTATAGTTCATTCCCATATAAACTATTTTAGGTGGAGGATACGTTGTGTCTTTAGTGATTGGATGTGGTTTTCCTTTTTGGGTAAAAAGGAAACTCAAACAGAGCGGGATGGGCTCATGTGTAGGAGGGTGTAGCCGATTACACACCAGTTGGCTAGAATGACCCTTAGTATAGTGGATGCTATGAGTTTTTAATTTACTGTATTGGTGGTAGAGTATGAGGTCATCTTTCTTAAGGATGTACTAGGATTACATCCCCACTGATAGATAGACTTCTGTATTCATCTAAAACCCTAGATGGCCCTGATATTTGTACAAGTATATTGGATGGATCCTAGAGGGATTCACGAGCTGAGGGTACAATTTGAGTACTTGAAAAAAAGGGCCTTATTAGGACCAGTGTTTCACCCTGGGTAGGCATAGTGTTGCTCATTAATAAGGAGGATGGGATCTTGAGGTTGTGTGTGGATTACCATTACCTAAACTAGGAGACCATGAAGAACAAGTATCCATTGTCGATGATCAATGACCTCTTCGATTAGTTGAGAGGAGAGAGGAGCACAACGGTTCTCGAAGGTTGAACTCAGACCAGGATATCACTAGTTGTGAGTATGGGACAAGGATATACCTAATACATCTTTTTGATTTTGTTACAGTCACTATAAGTACTTGGAGAATCTGTTTTTAATGAATAATTTACTAGGAGTGTTCATGGGACTTATCAACCAGATATTTCAAAAAAAAATTAGACCAGTTCATGATGGTCTTTATTGATGATATCCTAGTGTACTCACCATTCGAGGAGGATCACATGAGACACTTGAGGATGGTCCAAGATGTACCCAGAGAGCACCAACTTTATGGGAATCTCTTAAAGTTCCAGTTTTGGATTTATTAATTACACCTACTAGGACATATTATCTCATCATGTGATGTAGTAGTGGACCTAGTGAAGGTCGAGGTAGTGTTAGCTTGGTGTCCACCTAAGAGCGTAATGGGGGTTCATAACTTCCTTGGGTTGCTAGGCTACTATTGGAGATTCATACCTTATTTATCTAGGATATCAGCTCCCTTGATAGCTTTAACCTGAAAGGGGAAGCCTTTCATGTTTACATAGAGGTTCCAGCAGACTTTTAAAGAGTTGAGGTAGAGATTAATGAGCTCCCCCATCTTGATATTCCCAGAGGAGGGTGCCAAGTACAAAGTATTCTGCAATGCATCAGGGACCGAACTTGTTTGTGTTCTGATACAGAGGAAGGAGGTGATTTCCTATGGTTCTTGTTAGTTGAAAACACATGATTAGAACTATATGACCCACGATCTTGAGATAATAGTGGTAATATTCACACTAAAGGTGTGGCGACACTACCTTATGGGTGAGTGGTTTATCATATATTCGACAGTTTATATATATCCTTTGGAGGAGATCAATGGATGGAGTATCTCTAATTATCTTTTATGATTCATGTGTGCCTCATAAATTTGATTACATCTCCACCCTATCTTGGGAGGTATATTTCAATTCTTGGATAGGAGAGACTTTTAGGAGGAGATCATATTATGGTTGATATAATCAAGGGAGACAATATGTCATGTATAAAGCTTTGAGTCATACTTTCAATATACATCATCAACAGTTGGTAAGTGATATTATTTACTATTTATATACAAACATATGATACTAAATATATATGATGAATTTATAAAGTATTTGGTTGATCAAACCATTATAGAGTTTTTTGTACATGAATATGTACACTAATAGTAGTAATGGGCAAATTTCTAGTCAGAGACAGTGACAAACTGTAGTTGGTATTTTTTTTAAGTTTTTTAAATAAACATAACATATTTTTTTTATCATTTTAATTTCTAATTATATGATTATATGAGATATATATTTCATGGATGAATGAGATTCATGTCGAGATTGTAATACTAGAGATTCTGCAATTGTAAGGTAAACACTGCATCCCTAAAATATAACATAACACACATTCTATTTAAATAAAAAAGAAATAGATTTATTCATGACTATGTTTAAAATAAATATTCCTAATTTTATAATTTTAATTTTATTATATGGACATATTTTTTGGATTTATCATGTCAAAACTATCTTAGGTTTAATTTTTTGGATTTTTCTAATAAGGTTGATTTTTTGGTGAATAATAAAAAATACGATTTTCACAATGTCGTGACTTTTATGACATCATTATGATATAAGAATGAATTAAAAATTTATGAAACATTTTTCATAACCAAATATTTATTTAATAAAGTGAAATAATTCACTTAAAAATATCATGTTTAATTTTGAAATCTCTTTTTGACATTTTAGAACCTAAGATATATTTTATTCTAATAAATTTTTTCTCATTTTCCTTTAATTAAGTATTCATAATGATCCATTAAATTTTGGATTGATTTTAAAGTCAAAAAATTATTCTTTTATTAATAATAAACTATTATATATCATGGGAATAAATATCACACATGTTTTTGTGTAAATTCATCTTTTAAGGAATTTTTCTAAAAACAATTTTTGTTGCATTAAGAATATTTTCATAAAAATTAATTTTTACCACCTATAGGAATTAAATCTTGAAAAAATACTTTCATATTTAAAATTATCATGTTATAATTATTTTATAAGTTCAATCTTATTTTCAGGCATACAAATAAGTTACTGAGATTTAAAAACGAGTTATTGCTGTAAAAGTAAATTACGCTAAAAAGTTAAATTAAGGGGAAATGGCAAAAAATATAAAAAAAATTATCTATTATTTGTGTGAATGAGAGATGTATAAACCAATAATAATACCCTATATATTATTTTAAACTTTTTGATCCACTTTCCTTTGAAATTGACATGCCTTTAATATAATGTATTGAGAATTTACAAAAATGTTACACCTCTCACTTATAAAAGGATCCCTTCACCACCCCACTTATACTAAAAAATTAAGCATAATAGTTTGACCAATATCTATTAAAATAACTCTCCAAAAATCCTATACACATCCTCTAGGTTATATCCACTCCAAAATACCCTTCTACAAAGGCTTAAAGTGTTTCACAGAGGAGGATATCCAAGGAAGAGGTAATTGTTTTAACTGAGTTCTTTCAAGTTTCCTTCTTCTTCCACCTTCTCAAAATCCATTCATCTCATAATAAAATAATTTCATAATTATGATTAGAATAATGAAATTTTATTATGTTAATGTAATAACCATATTCTACCTTCCTCCAAATAATTCAAAAAATGAAAATGTCACCCTTGTTAAGTGCGGACTACCGCCTCCATGAACGACATATTTTTTCCATCACCGCCTAACATTTCTGGTTAAAAAATGGATTTAAAGATTAAACATGATATTAATATGTAAATAATGTTCTTTTGTTTCTAGAATGGTAATATTAACATTTAACTCATTATTAATATACCACCTTTTGTTCTTTAAAAATTACCGAAACAAACTCATCATGGATTCCATTATAAAAAACCGTGCTGATTCATTTTATCAAATAAAAATGGGAATTTATAAATAATTTAAAGAAAAATATTCCATTACCTTGAATAATTTTGTAATGATTAATTTCATATAAAATAATGTGGACCAATATCTTTATTATGAAACTTGAATGAAATGATAAAAATTATTAACATCTGATGATAAAAATAAACAATGAATGACTAATGTATATGTAATGAATGATTATAATTAAAGAGTATATAAGATAATATATATGAATAAGGTTATTAAATATGTTATTAATAATATTATGTTTATTATACATGATATTGAATAGATTCTGTGTATGGCGAGAGTAAAGGTAAGGGTTTCTCATCTCAATATTCCATTTATTGAGATATGATTCATATTCACCACTTGTTTTCATTAGTGTGGTGTATAAACTACCCATGGATGAATTTTTATCACATTTCTCATGAAATTTAAGGTATTTAAAAATAAATATTATTCTCCCCCTTTCAATGTATTCTTATTCAAAAGTTATCAAAGTTTTAATAGTTTCTCTTCTCAATCTATTCATTGAGATACACTTCATATTCACCACTTATTTAAATTTGTGTGGTGTATATAATTACCATGAATTTATTTTTTTTATAATTCCCATTAAATTAAAATTATTTAAAAATTTATCTTAGCTTATCTATTTCAATTTATTTTGATTCAAAATTTATCAAAGTTGTAAAGGTTTTCTTTCCAATCCCCCTTTGAATTTGAGATGGTTATGATTAAATTTCTATCTGGAAAAACTATATGGTTATTCTCTATAAAACTAACTCTATTTTATTCTCCTCTATTTTTTCATGAGTTTTATATATCCTATTTCCAATTCACTTACCCTTTGGTTCGTAATTCACCTAAATTTATGTTTGTAAGAGAAACCAACATTACCACTTCTTTTTGGTCAAGAATCTTTCTCTTTCATACCAATATTATTTATTTTGTTCAATAGATGTACTTATATATACTTAAATGATTTATTAATGTATTATTCAATGTAATTTATTTTTAAAAATATATATTCTCTTAACTTTTTTAGTATGGTTGTTTCCACCAACATCGAATCTTTATAAAAGTGTGAAAAGAAACTTTTTTAATGTTTTTTGTATGAAGACAATTTTCTAATTTTATACCTATTTTCATAATGAGGATTCCTCTTTGTGTATTCATGGTTTTACAAAGAAATTTATATTATATTTTATTTATAAAATATTTTCTAGAAAATTTATCGAAAATTTAAAGGGTATTTATTCTTCTTTCTCTAAGTGAATTTTAATCCTCTTTTATATGTATTTTCTAATGTCAAGATCCTTTAAAGTTTCTTACGCTACACTAGGGATATGTTATAATGATATCATCCACATTTTATATCTACATGGTTTATGATCATGTTATTCTACTAATTTACTAGGGAAAATATTTACATTCAAAATTTTAGTTTTCTAGTACATATGTTTAATGATTACTAAGGCATATTGATCATGTATTGTATTGTTTATTCATTCTTTCATATTATGAATGCATTGGATTTATTTAGTAGAGACTGGGGCTTATAATTGTATATCCCCTTAATGAATCGTTAGGTTTCATGAGATAAACCATCCTATGTATTTAGCATATGTATTACCAATTTATATATGATGTGTTGGCACAAGGCCTTGATAGTAACATTAATATGATAAACATTATTCATTTTTTAATTTTGAAATCAATTATTATTTTCCATGTGATTATTTATATTCTTATGAAATCCATGGACATATTCCTCTTTCATGATATTAATTACATGGGATATTTTATTATTATTTTTCTATGCTATATTTTTCACGCCATGTTTATTCTATGATAACTTCGATTGTACTTTTCCCCTTTCTTTGCATCTAAGATCTACCTATTATTTTTTTTCAAATCCCTAGGGTACCCTATAGTGAACTCTTAATGATTTAAAGGATATAATAGAATAAATAATAAATTTCTCACTAGAAATGAGGATCTTTCTCTTCGTTGATGGTCTTTGAGTAGATTATTTAAAAGGGGAGAAATGATCATGTCTCAACCAATAGTGGTGGAATTTTTGAAAGGCTTGATCTTTATAATAATTCTACAATAGCAAGAATCTATTTGATGAAAGGTATAAATCCATGGAAGTTAAGTGGTTTAGTAAATCATCTATCCTCAATCTTGGGATTTACATATTTGAAATGAATTTCACTTGGTCACAGTTTCTTTCTTCTTTATTTTCCATCTGCTGAGATAGAAGGGAATACCTAGGGTTTTGAATTAACTAACCTAAAACCATATATCATGCAGATTCATGAGTAGAGTTTAAATTTTAATCTTTTTTATTTTAAGGATACTCATGTGTAGGTGTAGGATAAAATACATTTTTTGAACTCACTAATATAAAACTCAAAAAAATATTCCTTCTTCCATTGGAATCCGAATTAAAATGGATAGGGAAACTTAAACTTTCAGTTATAGTCACTATGATAGGGTACTGGTTGTGGTGGATCTTAGTTATAATTTTATTGATAAAGTTATTTTATCAACTCTAAATGACGAGGTTGGTCTAAGGATTAAATCTGGGAAATTTCCCCCTTTTTTGTTTTATTTATAGTATTATTAGACATTTTTAGTGTAAATTTTAGAAGGATTTTTTATGTTAAATTTTTCATTTAAGGTTACATGACTTGAACCATTTTCAAACAAGGAAATGTGCCTCTAGTAAAACATAGGGCAATGTGCAGTAGATAAATGATATTAATGTTTATGTTTCACAAATTTCTAAAAATGGAAGCCCAGATTTAGGGAAGAAGAAAAATATAGATTATCTTGAGGGGTGTTCTACATCAGTTATGAATAATACACTAGTTTCAAAATAGCCTCTTACAGAAGATCATATAGATTTTAGAGGATCCTTGGTATAAGAATCTCATATTTCACAGGAGAATATCTTAGTTCATGATATACATAATCTAAAATAGATTGAAGGGGAATAATTCAAGGGAGGGGTGACTCCATTACTGGGTATCCATAATTATCAAATGCATTTTACTAGTTTTTAAAAGGTTATAGATTCTCATAAGCATGTTCAGTTGGAGAATCATTTGGATTCTCATGTAGGCTTGACCGCTGCCTTGGCAGTTTCAAAAAGTCTTTGAACTAGACTGATCCATTGTTTAACTACTGGAAGTACTGGTTCTAATGAGTAGGGACTATAGGTAATCCCTCATTAACATGATCATGGTTAGGGGCAGGGTTATAGTGATGGTATCTTGAATCACAATATTAGAAAATAGATTGGCATGGAATCTATGGGGTTAGCGCTTCACTCTCTCATTGTTTATAGGATCAAAATTTTGGTATGTAGGAGCAGAATAATTGAGTTGATCCAATTGTACAAAATAATCATCCCATTGAACTGGAAAATTTGGATTAATCTAAATTTCTTTTTTGAGTTGGATAGTATGTGCATGACACTATAACCACAATTGGAAGTGAGACTTCTGGTTGTGAAAAGTCTTCTCTTTATGAGAGAAAGGCCAACCAAACTCCAATTTTCATAAGAAGGTTGGTATATATGACTAATTCATCAACTCCCAACCCATGAATGATTATTATGGTGTTTCCAAGAATTTTTAGGATGTTAATAGTAACACTATACATGGAAAATGTAATAATGTTTCAATGATGGCTACTAGTGGTGGCTCCTCCCCCTTTAAGGAATTTTTAACTAAGAGGTGGTTGATAATAAAGGCTTCACATTAGTACCACCCATAAGGAGACTGCATAAGGATTAATCCAATATTACTAGGTATATTTATACCATATATTCTTATAAATATTTAAAACCTTAGTTTACTCTAGAGAAGTAGAGGTAAAATATTGAATTCTAGAGGATCATATGCTAAAGTTAGTTATAGTCTAAGTGAGATATGGATTGTAACAACCCAAGATTTAACTATATTTTATCCTTAAATAAATGATATATTAAATAGATTGTTTAACACACCATACCAAATTAAAATAAAAGAAAAAAATTGATATATTTTGAATATTAAATATGACCATTAAAGATTAGTTGTTAACTTAGCTAGTATAAATGGAAGTAACCATATCACAAAATAAATAAAGTAAATGAGAAGAAATGACCTTTGAAAGCAGAACTCTTCCATATGAAGGCCATTTTTCTGATATCAAAAGGGAGGTAGCTTCATAACGGTTTCCCTAGACCAAGCTCATGCTGAACTCGAGAAATTATGACTTAAAGGAAATTTCTTATAGTAAATGATTAAGATTATTGAACTCGATACAAAATATGTGTTAGTGGAATCACCACATGTGATTTAAATTCTAGTTATCTTACCCTTAGAACATATGTAGAGGTTATAAGGGTGTTTTAGAAGAAATTAGTATAACATCAACATGTAGTCTTTTATCTACAAAATCAAATAGGAATATCAATATGCAATCAATTTTAAGCTTAAAACCTTTTGTTTTGTGTTTTTATATTTAAATAATATATAACTTATAGATATTAATATACATAAAAAATTAAATTATAATCCACTCAATATATATATTCCTTGACAATAAATAAGAATAAAGAATAGTTATCATTTTAAAAAGCTATTTATCATTATGAACAATTTTCCATAATATTTTGGGATTTGTTTAAATATTAAATTCTAAAGTTTTAGACATTTAATTTGAAAATATTAAAATTATTTTTGGATTTATAATGGTCATATCATCTTAAGATGAATTTCTGGGTTTTTTATAAAATAATTGATTTTTAGGTGAATAGTGAAAAATATCATGGCTTTTGTATCATCGATTGGATATAAGCATAACCTAAAATTTATAAAACCTTTTTATTTAACAAATATATGTATTTTAAGTAACATTACATATTTTAAAATAACTTTTTTTAATTAAAATCTATATTTTATAATTTAAAACACAAGCAATGTTTTCTCAAAATTGTTTTAAATACATTATATATTAGTATTTTAAAATATGTTTTTATAAATTGAATCAAATTAAATGGGTTTAAAATTTAAAATTAGGGGTTCTAGATTATCTAATAAGGTCTACTTTATTTTTAGGTACAAAGATTAAGTTACCTTTGGTAAATATTAGTTACCCTGAAAAACAATTATTTATCAAAGAATACAATTTTTTAAATATTGTGTATTTTAAAACTTAAATGAATAAATTTGAAATTAAATATATAATATTATGTTTAAAAATAAATTAAAATTAATTAACACTCATTTAATTGGTGATCAGTGTTAAAAGGTACTAATAACACTTAATGATTAAAATGACATTTTTCTAGAAAAAAATAGTTTTTCAACACATTATATGTTTTGATTTAAAAGTTGATTTTATCATATTTATAAATTGAATTAGGATAAATGGAGAAAAAAATTGGATTCATCATGTATAATTTTGGTAATAATGGTTTACTTATATTTTTAGTAATAAAATAGTTGACATGATTAATATTTAATGAAGGGTAATAAGTGCTTAAATGACTAATCCAAGGTGGATCAAATTTTTCTAAATTAGCATGACATAAAAACCTTATAGAAAACATTTTTAGGTTTTAAAGTATTATATAAAGGTATCACAAACCTTCAATTTCCTAAATTTAATACCTTTCCATTCTTACCCCTTACTTACCATTCTTTTCCATGGAAAAATCTATCTTCCTCACTTATAAAGGGGAGATCACTTCCACCCTTTAAATACCCCAATCCAATTTAGAAATTACTTTCAAACCCAACCAAAATTTCCTATAATTTAATCCCTTTAAACTACTCAGTACCCTTGGTCATCAAAAATTATCCTAAGTCCCTCAAATCTAAGGCCTTCATCTGGAGGAAGTTCAAGGTATCAATATAGGTATCACATCTTTCTTAAAATTTCTTTATTATTCATTACTTTTTAATCCAAACATAAAAATAGTATAATAGTAAAATCTTAATAATTATTGTGTTGAGATGTTATTATAATAATGGTACAACCATTTTTTATTCTCTTCCATCTACTCATAAAAAAAATAATTGTCGTTAGTGTGTGTGTGTGGATTACCGCCTCCATGAAGTGACACTTTTGGTTTTTCATCACCACCCCTCATGGATGATATTAATGATGGTATTAAATAATAAATATGATTTATATAATATTTATATATCATTATTAAATTATCACTTACTATCCAAATTCATCCCTCTCATTCGTTGAGTAATAGAAATGCTAATCGTGTGTTGTGCGGACTACCACCTCAATGAAGATTTTTTTAGTTTTCTTCTAGTTATTAATTAATTATAAAAACATATTCATATATAGTTAAAAATAATAAAAATATAAAAATAATATCATTATGATTATGTTATATTGAAATTATGTCAAAATAAACACCTCCTTAACCTTTCTCACCAATTGAGTTAAAGCGTGTTCAAGATTGGGCCGATTTGATCACCTTCTTGAATAATGAAATGAAATTATATAACGGATTATTATAGGTACTTAATTTATAGTATAATATGAAATAAATATTTAAATAACTATTTTTTTGGTTATGTAAATGATACAAAAAAATTAACTCATTAATTAAGAAAACACCCTTCATAGGTTGAAAATCATCAAAAAATGTTTGTTGTCGATTTCATCTTCTAGGATAAAGACTAAAGTATTATTAAAAGTAAATTTAAACAATGTAAATAATTATAATTAATTAATTATAGTAAAATTAATTAAATTTTAATGATGAAATTTGTAAGAATAACAAACACCGACACCACTCCTACGAAACTACTACAAACAGTCAAAACTATAAGCACTTGATGTGAGAAAATAGGTATAAAATAACTAATATACATATAGATAATGAATATAGATAAAAATTATAAAGATTTTAAGGTATCTATATGGTTATAAAATATTATATTAAGATATTTTTTTAATAATTTTAGAGTTCATTTTACTAAGTGGGGAAATAAGGTAAGGGTTTCATTGTCTCAAATTTGAATCCCCTGGGACATGTATATGCTATACACCATGTTTTGTTTTTTTGATAGTGTAAATACTAACAAATTATCATTTTGTATAATTATTTCATTATTTTTCATGATTTAATTTTTTTTTCTATTTTCATTCTCTCTTGGGATATGGATTCAAAAGATACAAAGTTTGGAAGGGTTTTTGTCTCAACTTCTCTTTATTGAGACATGTTTTAATGTTTTACACTAATTTCTTATTTATATGGTGTATAAAATTACCAAGAATTTATTTTGACATATTATATAATTTAACCCATGGTATTTAAAAAACCATATGATTTTAAAGATTCCAATGACTTTTGATTCAAAAATTACTAAAGTTGTAAGAGTTTTTTCATGACTCAATTCTCTTCTTTGGGACATAATCACTCATATTTGTCTATTTTATTTCATGATTGATCTATTATAACCTATGATAATTTTAAGGTTTATTACACCTTATTTTTTTGGGTAAATAATGTCTTACACCAAATTCTTCTTCCTCAATTATTTTAATTTTTCATTATAATGCATTTTTTGTTAAAAATAACTCCCATTACTTTTAATGGATTTTTCTTCCATGTATATATTTTTACCTACCAAACATGTTGTAATTTACCTAGTGGAAACTCAAACTATTTTTATCTCCAATGATCCTTTTATTCCCCTTATTTTTTTAAATCAATTGTTTCTTTATCCTTTTTAGCAATGTGGGTTTTCGACAAGGTTATTTCAAAATGTTTAAAAGGTTTTTATATCAATTCAAAACAAAAGGTTTTATCATACACTCCTCATTTTATTTTAGTAAAATTTATTTATTTTTAAAGGAATAATTATTTAAGATTCTATTTAAAAGTAAAATCTTTAAAAGTATTTTTATTTCACCTTTTAAAAAAATATTATGTTTTTTTCATGTTTTCACTATTAAAGACTATTTTCAAAAGAAAAAGTTTTAAAAGTATTTTCACCTGTAATTTTTGAAACCATGTATATTTTTAAGGATATTTTATTTTCACCTATTTATAATATATTTTTCAAAAATTATTCACTTTACCTTCTCAATTTTTTTTGAAAGTAATTCACTCTTCATCTTTTATAAAAAAAATTGAAATCTTTTGTGAAATATTTTGTATTTTCACTTCATTTTTTACTCCAAGGTTTATCTCCCATGAAGTGAGGTTTTAATAACCCTATATATTTTATTATTTTGTGAACAATTTTAATAAATTATATTTTTATATCCTATGGTTCCTTATGTTTGTATCAGATGATACGTTTAAAAACCCATTCTTTTTCTAAGGGTTATTTAAGTTGTGATAATTGATTGATTTTAAGTGGCATACATATGTATGGGTGATGATGGGTGGGGTTGTACATAACCATATAATGAATTGTATTAGGTTTATATATTATTATATAATAAAGTTTGGACATAATGAGTTTTTTCACATATGTGTGTGCTTGAAGGGTTTGCTCAAATTTTCAGGTGTGGACATAATGAGTTTTTTCATATAGGTGTGGGCATAATGCGGTTTCTCACACAAGTTTTCCCATGATTATGGTTGTTCCACAACTACAAGATATTCACCAAGTTATGATAAATTTTTAAGATTCATTTAATTTCATTGAAATTCCATGTTTTCAATATTATGCCTTATTTTTAAAGTATTCCACATTTTTATATCTTCCTCAAATGTTTCATGATTATTGATATTTGTTTTGATCCATGTCATATATTTTATTCTTATTTAATGATATTTTTATTTTCATATGATTTTCATACAGGGTTTTATAATATTTTATCATGATGTTCTTCATCATATTCTTATTCATTCTTATGAACTAAAAATTTACGATATGCCTTTTACATTACCAAGCATTTGAGTTCACCCATTTCTTATGTTCCCAATCCATATATTATGAAGACAATTGTGTGATGTGAGAATTATTGAAAGGGTATAGAGAAGCATGATTATGTATAAATCTTTTTAAGTGTTGTATAATAATATGTTTACATAGCTAGTCTTCAAGACACCAACTTTTCAATATTTGAGTTATGCATTTTTTTAGATGTATTATTTAAATCATAGGATTAATGTATCATTTAAGTTATGTTTATCTTCAGTTAATTTAGTTGGTATTAGGATGGAGTTTAGTTATTATTAGAGAATAGTTTAGTTATTTTAGGGATTAGTTTAGATAAAATTAGTGAAAACCTTAGAGATGAGCCTAATTATAGTTTGATATCCTTGAATATTTATAATATCTTGAGTTGATGGTATTTTATACCAATAAATCGATGTTTGGATGAAAAAAGTGGATGCAAGCTAAGGCATAGATACACCTAGGGGTAATCAACTAAAAGGGATTGGTTGATCATTGACTCAATCATCACCCTAATTCATGATATGACCAGAGGTCATCACGACCCTAAAAATATTATTTATAAACCTACACTAGTATAGTAGTGAAGGTTCTAACCCAAGGAAAGGTGGGTGAGTTATTCTAAGGTTTTAAAACTAAAAACCTCACTATTTTCAGAAGTGAGGTAAACATCTTTAAAGTCTTTTTTTCAGATTTTTAATTTTTTTATATTGTTTTATAGATAGTGATTATGAAAACAAGATAGACAAAGTGACTAATCATATACTAAAGTACTGATAACTAAAAGAAAACAATAACTAATACATAGTTGCAAAGACAAAAGATCCCAGATCAACAAAATTCACTCATGAAATATAATCTACTAGCTAAAATAATTTACTTCTTTACAACTTTTATTGAATCACTCCTCAAAGACATGCTGAAGAATCCCCCTCGCTAGGAAATTCAACAGGCAGAGGATTAAGTCTTGGAATTAACCACACCAAAACTTAATCACACTGCTAAGAAGTTTGAAAAAGATAATTTTAGGAAATAAACTCACCGTAAATTTCTAAATTAATGATATTAAAGTTTTGATAAATTCATTAAAAATCAACCTCACCAGTTGATATTGAAATTGTTAATTTTGAAATCAATTAAGAGGTGAAACAACTAAATAGAGAATCATAATTCATTCTTGTCGATTGATTATGATTCTGAAAGATGTAAAGTATGTGAATAAATTCAAATGAAAAAAATAGAATAATCAAATTCCCAAGTTGAGAAAATATTAGCCTATGATCATATTGGTTTTAACACTAAAACACATGAAAACAGAGTACAAAATCTTGAATATAGAGGAAGGAGAACTCCCAAAGTGTTGCTCTGACTTCAGGCTCTTTAGCCTCCAACTCATCTCCAGTTATTCTCTTCATGTACCCTCAGAGAATCTGCTCTCGAAAAGTATGGTGTGGAATGAGAAATGAGAGTCTCCCTGAAATTCTGCTGCTACTCTACCTTTAAACCCACTATCATTTGCTACATGTCACCCTCTATTTTCCACCAACTTAAGTGTCCTTTACTTGTACACCGCACATGTGCGTTTTTTCATGAATGACACATCACACTATCTTTTCCCTTATAACTAACTTCCCATGAGTTAGTTAAATGAATCTCGACGGGGTTTCAACTTCTGAATGAACCTTCATAAGAAAGAACAAACAAAATAGTTAAAAAAATGAAGAAAAATTAATTAAATAATGATTATATAAAAAAATAATTGTTATTAATTAATAAAAGTCTTAGTTGATAATTATTATTCATTTAATTTAAAACTTAAATTATTATTAAAGTTATTATTATAATTATTTATGGATTATAAAGAGTTAGTATTAAATTAAATTATTTAATTAATAGTTAGATTAAATTATTAAGATTAATATTTAATATTATTTATTAAATAATATTATTAGTAAGTAGTTATTAAAAATTTCTTAATTTTTTTTAAATTAGATTATTATTAATTTAGTTTTATTTATAAAAAATATTATCATTATTATTTTATTATAAAAGTTAAGTTATGACAATTAATTAAATTTTTAAGTAGCATTAAGTTGATTAAGTTAGTTAAATGGATTTTAATCAATAATTATTAACATTTAAGTTTTAACAAAAATTAATTTTATATTTAATTATTATTAATTATAATGTTATTATTTTATTAAGTTATTTAATTTTATTATTAATATTATTAAATTTAATTTTAATTATTAATTTTATTATTATTTTGAGTAACAAATTATTAATTAGATTAGTTCATTTTAATTATTAAAATTTTTAGTGTTTATAAATTTTATTTATTCATATTTTATTTTATTATTTTTATTATGATTTAATTAGTTTAATTATTTTTAATATTAGGTTTTATTTTTAGTTTGTTTTTGATTTTTTTAAATCTTCCTTTTCCCTTCCCCCCTCCCATTCTCGGTGCAAGGGGGTGGGGGTGGGGGGGCTTCATCTTCGGCGGCTTCTGGAAGCAGCCCGGCGTAACGACTTCAAGGTGGTGAGCCTGCTCGGCCTCAGATATGAGGCGGTTGTTCTCTTCCTCCCAACGGTTTTACCCTCTTCTAAGGCGGATAGAGCGACGACGACCCTCTCTTTCAGTGACATGGTTCGATCTCCTGCAACGGGTCCCCAAGGTGGCTACGGTGGTGGTCCGACTCCTCTAGGTTGTGGCTTTCCCAGATCCAGTAGCAGTAGTGGATTTGACTGGCTCGACTCCTCCAAGTTAATTTATTTTAATAAGTCTAAATTGAAGGGAAAAATATTAAATTAAAAACTAAGTTAATTAATGCACAAATAAGATGATTAATTGGTTATTTAATATTAATGTAAATTTATTTAAAATTGAGCAGGTTAAATACAACTAATCAAAATAGTAAATTAAATGAGAATAAAAATAAGTAAATCTAAATTAACTATTTTAAAGACTAAAATTACATAATTAATTATAAAAATATATAAATTAATTAATTTCATTATAAAAATACACAAGTATGAATATTTATCAAAAAGTGTAAAATTAATTAATTAAATTGTTAAAAATTAAATAAAAATATGTGGCAAAAATATGTAAAAATAAGGCCACATCAAATTCCCCCATACTTAAGCATTGTTTGTCCTCAAACAATCCCATGTTTTATTTTCAATGAGAAACATAAAAGTATTTATGATTCAGCTCAAAGTGTAACATGTCCAGCTCTTTGAAAACAGAGGACAAGAACTATCAACATGATTTTTGAAAAAAAATGCACAAATGATGTCTTTCTTAGAAAAAATACTCAAAGGGTAATCAAGATAGCAAGGTTTAATCAATCAAAGAAAGTGTCCTGCCTCAAATATGATACAACTTAATGACTCATTTCAATCCAAGCTCAAGTTCTAAGTCCAAGAGTTAAAAGAGGTAAAATAACATTGGAATTAAAAAATTAACCAAATGAACTTTGTACTTTGACTTTTCACCAAGGTTCTAAAAATAAATATTTTTTTGTGAATCAACTTATTGATACAACCTAAATGATTCCCATATAAATAATTTGTCCCTTTCTTCATTTGGCATTCATCATTCCCCTCACCTTAATGAACTCATTTTTTGACCCTATACACTTTTTTTATTTTTCCCAAGCCATGTATCATGTGTTAAACACTGTGCAATGCACTTATTCAAGATGTACATAGGGATTATAGTTAACAGAAACACACCCAGCATCTAGGGTCTTAGAGATTCACCGTGGGATCCAAGATTCCCAAACTACTCCAGTTTGAAAAGATTCAGATGAAAATATTCAAATTGGCTCACTAAGGTGATTACTTTTAATAATTAAAAGAAAAATGAGTCCCCTAGAATCAAGATAAAACTTCCAGTTCCAAAGGTTATGACCATAACTCCACTAAAAGGTTACCCAAATCACTCTAAAAAATAGTTCCTAAAATAAAATTTCATAAAATCACTAAGTATAGATCACTCAGCAATCATCCGTTCACATTAATTTCAGTTTCAAAGCAACTCTCAACTGCCAATCAAGAATCATCCTTATGCAAGACCCAATTGGGTACAATATAAATCCTAAAACATGAAATTATTTTGAAAAAATTTACCCATTTCTGACAAAAATTTGGAAGTTGCAGTGGAAATTGATGGACTTATCATTAAAAACGGTTTAGATCAACATGAGTTGACCCCTACCCCACACTTAAAACAAAACTTTGTCCCCAAAGTTGAACTCTAAATGTGGAGAAGAACAATTTGGCAGTTTAAGTTCAAAACAAATTTTATATTTCAGTAGATTTATGACATGTTTAAGGGTATCAATGAATTTCAAAGAATTTGTTTGCCATAAAGATTAATTTACAGTAGGTTCACATGAAAGTACATGCATTAACAATAAAGACAGTAACAAAAATTTTCCATTAAAGTTAAAACATGGCATGTAACTTGTGGGTGTAGAGTGAATTGGGTGTAAGGAAATTCAGAAAATATGATTCAATTGAAAGTTCAATAATGCATAAAGAAAGAATTCCTAACACCCCTTATCAAAGAAGATTCAACAAAAACACACGAACCAACCTACAAGTATCTCCCTCACACTTAAGTTCATATAGTGGATGGTTTTAATATATCCATGAATTCTAATTTTCAGTAAGAGGTACATGCAGATTAAAGTACTTTCCTATAAAATTTTAAACCATTTATGCTCAGCATGGGAATTTTACTCCATTTTGAAAACAATAGGAGAAACATACTCTAAAACACATAACAAAAAGAACAAATACAAATCCAGTAGAGACATAATACAAAGATAACATCAAGCATCTTTTTATTGAAAACAAAAATAGTACAAAAATGAAAACAAAGAAAGAACATGGGTTGACTCCCATTAGCACTGAATTTAAAGTCTTTAGTTAGACTTTATTTAATTACAATTTTTTTTTATTTTTTTTGGTTTTATTCTAAATATAACAGTAAAAACATGGGTTGCCTCCCATGCAGTGCTAAGTTTAAAAGCCTTCAACCGAACTCACTTAGAAACTAACCGTAGTCACTAGGTGGATGAGGTTTATTCCATAGGAACCACCACATGTGTTTGGCCCAAATGTTTTTAATAGAGAATTGAATTATGTGGGCTCTAAGACTTAGAAAAACAACAACCAAACTATTATAGCTTGTAAAAACCCCTATGAAACACCCTTTAGCAGTTCTGAGCATAGTGTTGTCCACTTCTTGATTATGTTCAGATTTATCAAAATTTAAATTCACATGAAGGGACAACATAGAACTAGGTGCTCAAAAGGGTGTGACATTGTCCTCAAAGCTATATTTCTCAACTTCAACATTAACAATTTTAAATTCAAGGGTATTAATGGGTGATTTCTTATTGGCAGGTTCTAGAAGGGATTCAATAGAGTGTTGAATAGAATCATGTACAATGGAACTCAAGTGTAATCCCCCCCTATAAACCACTATTAGTATCATGAAAAGATTTGGCTCCCAACTATGTTGAGGATAGAAGTGGATAACAAGGAAGAGATTTTATTTGATAATTCAAAGATTCGGGTTTAACAATGTTGTAAATCTATTAAAAAAGATCCTCATTAGTTAACTCACATCAAACATCTACTGCTTCTAACAAATCAATTCTTCCTAGAATAAGTGTGTGCTCAACTTCTCTTTCATGTTCACAATCAAAGAGTTCGTTTTACAAAACAAAGTCTCTAGTGTGTTCTAAATAGTTAAAATCATGGGGAGTAATGTTCAATTTAGCTTCAATAAATTCAATTTCCAGATTGTTCAAATTTAAACATTTTCCCCCAGGAATGTCAACACTGTTTTCTATTTTACTACACAAAGTCTCAGAAAAGTGATCAATGTGAGAGTATGGCAGTGAGAGTTCATAAATAAACTTTCTTAAAACAACATACCCTCATCTTTATCCTCCAAAATTTCAGAAATATTTGGGATTGTAGTTTCAAAACATGGAAGAGAAGTTTTCAAATCAGGTTAATTTTTTTTGGATTTCATGTTTTCCAGTTTAATATTTTCTTCCAAAGTATTCCCCAGTTCAAGTTCAGGCTCATTGTTAAAAATTTTAGTAAAGTTGGGTGAAGAGTTATTGAAATTCAAAATTTCAATTTCTAAGTTATCTTCAACCCAAATGATTTCATTTTCAAAACTCCTAAAATAATGATTTTTCTCGAGAGTAGGAATCATGAAGAGAACTGGGATTTATTTTTCAATTTGTTTCAGTTTATTTTGAAAATTTTCCAACTCATCTTCCACTATTGAAAATAAATCCTTTACCAAAGGTTCCAAACCATTGGTAAAGGCTGGATAACCGTTGGTATAATATATACCAATGGTTATCCAAACTGTAGGGAAGTAAGCCGTAGGGAAACACATATGCCAATGGTTTCTGGAAAACTGTTGGTATATGTTAGGAAATCTAAATTATACCAACAGTTTGACATAACCGTTGGTATAAATTTTCACCAACGGTTTAAAACCATTGGTAAACATACTATTCCAACAGTTTCAAACCATTGGAATATAGTTTTGTATATCCTTTTACCAACGGTTTGTGTAAACCATTGGTAAAGGCTAGACATTTCACTATATCCCAATGGTTTGTAAACCGTTGGGAAAGTGTTTTTACCAACAGTTCTCTAGAACCGTTGTTATAAAACACATTCGTAGCCCTATGCCAATGGTTTACAACCATTGGCATAGGCTTTGTTGTGCAATTCAGGCAGCAACTTGCTGCAGGCTGCCCTTTCTGCATTTCCAACTTCCCCTCCAATTACCTGCAATAACCAACTATAACACATACATATACACAATTAATTCATATAGATTTAACACATAATGCACCCTGAAACTATACACATACATAATTAAAACATAATTCATAAGGTAATTATAAACATACATAATTGATTTATAATTCAATTCAGAATTGAGATAAAAATTACATGTGCAATCTGGAATTCAATTCATAATTGAATACTGAATTTAATACATACATAATTTAATTATCAATTATGAATACAATACATAAAAAACTGAATACGTAATTATATGTGTTATACAGAATTAATAATACATACAAAATTTCATTTTGTATAACACATACACAATTGAATTCAAAAATTAGAAGCTAATAACCTCAAAATAAGGAAATAGATAAATGATTTCAACCAAACACAAATATAATGTCCCATGGTTTGGGGCCAGTGTCTTTGAACTTAGTGATGATGATAATGGGTGTGTATCAATGAGCTTGTGTTACTTAGGGAATGTAGTTTTCCTTGGCATATTAAATGTCATGTGTTTTAGAATAGGGGTAGGAGTTCCTCACATGAGAAGTGGATTGTGTGAGTCTAGACCATGGATCCTTGTGTTAAAGTATCAACACAATCTGAATACGTTTGGTCGGTTTTCCATATGCCAGTTGTTTTCACTTAAAATGTTGTCCATTTTAAACAAAAGACATACAATTTGAGTGATAACGGTCACACCGTGCCTCAGATTGAGGTGGGGTCGACTCATACACATCACATATGACCCATGGATCATTTTCCTAAAGTATTAAGACAATCTGAATGCGTTTGGTTAGTTTTCCGTATGCCAGTTGTTGTTTTCACTTAAAATATTGTCCATTTCAAATAAAAGTGAGACACTTTGAGTGGTACTGGCCACAACGTGCCTCAGATTGAGGTGGGGTTGACTCGCACACATCAAAAATGACCCATATATCGTTTTTCTAAAGTATCAACACAATCCGAAAACGTTTGGTTGGTTTTCTGTATGCCAATTGTTTTTACTTAAAAGAGTATCCATTTTAAACAAAATAAAGACACTTCGAGTGATACCAGCCACACCATGCCTCAGATTGAGGTGGGGTTGACTCTTACACGTCACAAATGACCCATGTATCTTTTTTATAAAGTATCAACAAAATCCGAATGTGTTTGGTCGGTTTTCCGCATGTCAGTTATTGTATTCACTTAAAATGTTATCCATTTCAAATAAAAGTGAGACACTTTGAGTGGTACCGGCCACATAGTGCTTCAGATTGAGGCATGGTTGACTCGTACACATCAAAATGACCCATGGATCCTTGTTTTAAAGTATCAATACAATCTGAATACATTAGTTCGGTTTTTCGTATGCCAATTGTTTTTACTTAAAAGGGTGTCCATTTTAAACAAAAGAAAGGAACTACGAGTGATACCGGCCACACCGTGCCTCAGATTGGGGTGTTCTTGACTCGTACACATCACATATGACCCTTGGATTGTTTTTCTAAAGTATCAATAGAATCTGAATGCATTTGGTTGGTTTTCCGTATGCCAGTTCTTGTTTTCACTTAAAATTTTGTCCATTTCAAACAAAAGAAAGAAACTTCGAGTGATAATGACCACACCATGCCTCTTATTGAGGCGGGGTTGACTCTTACACGTCACATATGACCCATGGATCATTTTACTAAAGTATCAACGAAATCTGAATGTGTTTGGTTAGTTTTCCGTATGCCAGTTGTTGTTTTCACTTAAAATGTTGTCAATTTCAAATAAAAGTGAGACACTTTGAGTATTACCAGCCACACCGTGCCTCAGATTGAGGTGGGGTTGACTCATACATGTCAAAAATGACCCATGGATCCTTGTGATAAAGTATCAACACAATCTAAATACATTTGTTTGGTTTTCCATATGCCAGTAGTTTTTACTTAAAAGGGTGTCCATTTGAAACAAAAGAAAGACACTATGAGTGATAACGGCCACACCGTGCCTCATATTGAGGTAGGGTTGACTCGTACACGTCACAAATGACCCATGGATCCTTGTTCTAAAGAATCAACACAATCCAAATGCGTTAGGTTGGTTTTCCGTATGCCAGTTGTTGTTTTTACTTAAAATGTTGTCCATTTCAAAAAAAAGAAAGACACTTCGAGTGATACCAGCCACACCATGCCTCTGATTGAGTCAGGATTGACTTGTACACGTCACATATGACCCATGGATCATTTTCCTAAAGCATCAACATAATCTGAATGCATTTGGTCAGTTTTTCGAATGCTAGTTGTTGTTTTCACTTAAAATATTATCCATTTCAAATAAAAGTGAGACACTTTGAGTGGTAACGGCCACACCGTGACTTGGATTGAGGCGGGGTTGACTTGTACACATCAAAAATGACACATGGATCCTTGTTCTAAATTATTAACCCAATCATAATTTGTTTGGTTGGTTTTCCGTATGCCAATTTTTTTTACTTAAAAGGGTTTCCATTTTAAACAAAAGAAAGACACTACGAGTGATACCGGCCACACCGTGCCTCAGATTGAGGAGGGGTTGACTTTTACACGTCAAAAAATGACCCATGGATCCTTATTCTAAAGTATAAACACAATCTGAATGTGTTTGGTCGGTTTTTTGTATGCCAGTTGTTGTTTTTACTTAAAATGTTGTCCATTTCAAACAAAAGAAAGACACTTCAAGTGATACCAGCCACACCGTGCCTCGAATTGAGACGGGTTTGACTCATACACATCATATATGACCCATGGATAGTTTTCCTAAAGCATCAACAGAATCCGAATGTGTTTGGTTGGTTTTCCATATGTGAGTTATTGTTTTCACTTAAAATGTTGTCCATTTCAAATAAAAGTGAGACACTTTGAGTGGTACCGGTCACACCATGCCTCAGATTGATGTGGGTTTAACTCATACACATTAAAAATAAAATATGGATTCTTTTTCTAAAGTATCAACACAATTCGAATAAATTTTCTTGGTTTTCCGTATGCCAATTGTTTTTACTTAAAATGGTGTCCATTTTAAACAAAAGAATGACACTGCGAGTGATACCGGCCACAACATGCCTCAAATTGAGGTGGGGTTGACACTTACACATCAAAAATGACCCATGTATCATTTTACTAAAGTATCAACAGAATCTGAATGCGTTAGGTCGGTTTTCCATATGCCAGTTGTTATTTTTACTTAAAATGTTGTCCATTTCAAATAAAGGTGAGACACTTCGAGTGATACCGGCCACATCGCACCTCAGATTGAGGTAGGGTTGACTCATACATGTCACATATGACCCATGGATCTTTGTACTAAATATAATATGAATGTGTTTGGCCGGTTTTCCATATGATAGTTGTTGTTTTCACTTAAAATATTGTCCATTTCAAATAAAAGTGAGACACTTTGAGTGGTACCAGTCACACTGTGCCTCGGATTGAGGTGGGGTTGAATCATACATGTCAAAAATGAACCATGGATCCTTGTTCTAAATTATCAACACAATCCAAATATGTTTGGTTGGTTTTCCATATGCCAATTGTTTTTACTTAAAAGGGTGTCCATTTTAAACAAAAGAAAGACACTTTGAGTGATACCGGCCACACTATGCCTCAAATTGAGGCAAAGTTGACTTGTACATGTCACATATGACCCATGGATCGTTTTCCTAAAGTATCAACACAATCCGAATGCGTTAGGTCAGTTTTCCATATGCTAGTTGTTTTTTTACTTAAAATGTTGTCCATTTCAAAATAAGGCGAGACACTTTGAGTGGTACCGACCACACCGTGCCTCAGATTAAGGTGGTGTTGACTTGTACATGTCACAAATGACCCATGGATCGTTGTGATAAAGTATAAACACAATAAAAATATGTTTGGTCAGTTTTCCATATGTCTGTTGTATTTACTTAAAACAATGTCCATTTAAAAAAAAGAGAGACACTTTGAGTGTTATCGGCCACACCATGCCTCAGATTGAGGCGGGTTGACTCGTACATGTCACAAATGACCCATGAACCATTTTACTAAAGTATCAATACAATCATAAATTGTTTGGTCGGTTTTCTATATTCCAGTTGTTGTTTTCACTTAAAACGTTGTCCATTTCAAATAAAAGTGAGACACTTTGAGTGGTACCAGCCACACCGTGCCTCAGATTGAGGTAGGGTTGACTTGTACATGTCAAAAATTACCCATGATCTTTATGCTAAAGTATCAACACAATCTGAATATGTTTGGTCAACTTTTCGTATGCCAGTTGTTTTTTACTTAAAAGGGTGTCCATTCTAAACAAAATAAAGACACTTCAAGTGATACCAGCCACACCATGCCTTATATTGAAGCAGGATTGACTCGTACACATCACATATGACCCATGGATCGTTTTTCTAAAGTATCAACACAATTTGAATGTGTTAGGTCGGTTTTCTGTATGATAGTTGTTGTTTTTTACTTAAAATGTTGTCCATTTCAAATAAAGGTGATATACTTTGAGTGGTACCAGCCACACCGTGCCTCAGATTGAGGCGGGGTTGACTCGTAAATATCAAAAATGACCCATGAATTCTTGTGCTAAATCATCAACACAATCATAATACATTTGGTCAGTTTTCCATATGTCTGTTGTTTTTACTTAAAACAGTGTCCATTTTAAACAAAAGAGAGACACTTTGATTTTTACCGGACACAATGTGCCTAGGATTGATGCAGGTTGACTCGTACACATCAAAAATGACCCATGAATCATTTTCCTGAAGTATCAATAAAATCAGAAAGAGTTTTGTCAGTTTTTCGTACGCCAGTTGTTGTTTTCACTTAAAATGTTGTCCATTTCAAATAAAAGTGAGACACTTTGAGTGGTACCGGCCACATCGTGGCTCAGATTGAGGTGGGGTTGACTCATACATGTCACATATGACCCATGGATTGTTTTACTAAAGTATAAATACTATCTGAATGCGTCAGGAAAGTTTTCCATATGCCAGTTGTTTTTTTACTTAAAATGTTGTCCATTTCAAATAAAGGTGAGACACTTTTAGTGGTACCAGCCACACCGTTCCTCAGATTGAGGTGAGGTTGACTCGTACATGTCACAAATGACCCATGGATCCTTATACTAAAGTATCAACACAATCAGAATACGTTTGGTTGGTTTTCCATATGTCTGTTGTTTTTACTTAAAACAGTGTCCATTTTAAACAAAAGAGAGACACTTTGAGTGTTACCAGCCACACCATAGCTCGGATTGAGGTGGGTTTACTCTTACACATAAAAAATGACACATGAATCATTGTACTGAAGTATCAATACAATTATAAAGCATTTGGTTGGTTTTACGTATTCTAGTTGTTGTTTTCACTTAAAATGTTGTCCATTTCAAATAAAAGTGAGATACTTTGAGTGGTACCGGCCACACCGTGCCTTAGATTGAGGCAGAGTTGACTCTTACACGTCAAAAATGACCCATGAATACTTGTGCTAAAGTATCAAAACAATCCAAATATTTTTGGTCAGTTTTCCATATGCCATTTATTTTTACTTAAAAGGGTGTCCATTTTAAACAAAAGAAATACACTTTGAGTGATACCAGCCACACCGTGCCTCGGATTGAGGCGGGATTGAATCGTACATGTCACATTTGACCCATGGATCGTTTTTCTAAAGTATCAACATAATACGAATGTGTTAGGTCAGTTTTATGTATGCCAATTGTTGTTTTCACTTAAAATGTTGTCCATTTCAAATAAAGGTGAGACACTTTGAGTGGTACCAGCCACACCGTGCCTCAGATTGAGTCAGGGTTGACTCGTACACATCAAAAATGACCCATGGATCCTTGTGATAAAGTATCAACATAATCCAAAGTTTCCAAGAGCTCTTAAGGGAGGATCTTCTTCGATCCTTAGGCATTTTGAGTGCTGTCAAGTGCGGATTGAAGATCCAGGTGAGTCTAATCCTCTCCTTACTTCCTCTTTTCAATTAGGGTTTGCACTATTCTATAATCTTCTTGTGAAGCTCTAAAACCCTATTTTACATTGGGATTTAGGGTGAATCTTGAAGAGAGCTTAGATTGGGATCTGAGATGCCGAATTAAGAGTGTGATTGTCTCCAGAATCAAGGTAGGTGATCCTTAGCCTTTTGTGAATTGTCATGATGTTTTATATATGCTGAATCGTCGCTCGCCCAATGTTGGGGTGTCAGGTAGGGGGGTTGTCCGAGGTCTGGGGTCCTGGGAGGAGGGTGGAGGGGGCTGTCCGGGGGGCTTTCTGCAGTCCAAGGAGGATGGTGGGGGGGGGGGGGGTTGTCCGGGGTCTAGGAAGAAGGGTGGGGAGGCTGTCCGGGGGCTGTTCGGGGTCTAGGGAGGAGGGTGGGGGGGATTTCCGGGGTCCATGGAGGAGGGTGTGTGTGGGGGGGGGGGGCTCTCTGGGGTCCAGGGAGGAGGGTGGGGAGGGGGGGGGGGGGGGGCTGTCCGGGGTCCAGGGAGGAGGGGTGGGGGGGGGGGGGGGGGCTGTCCGGGGTCCAGGGAGGAGGGTGGGGGTGCTATCGAGGGTATAGGGAGGAGGGTGGGGGATGTCTAGGGTTCAGGAAGGAGGGGGTTGTCCGGGGTCCAGGGAGGAGGGTGGGGGGCTGTTCGGGGGACTGTTCGGGGGGCTGTCCGTGGTCCAGGGGAAAGGGTGGGGGGGATGTCTGGGGGGCTGTTCGGGGGGCTGTCTGGGGTCCAGGGAGGAGGGTGGGGGGGCTGTCTGGGGTGCTTTCCGGGGGGCTTTCTGGGGTCTAGGGAGGAGGGTGGGGGGGGGATGTCCGGGGTTTAGGGAAGAGGGTGTGTGTGTGTGTGTGGGGGGGGGGGTGTCCGGGGTCTAGGGAGGAGGGTGGGGGTGTTGATTCAATAAGGTTTTCCTTATGACTTTTCCATTCCTTCATGTTTTGAAAATCACAAACACCTTATCTTTAAGAAAATATTTTTATTATATGCTTTTCTTTTATAAGGAAAATTTTCTTCTCTAAGTAAATTTATTCTTACCATATTTTCATTGTTCATATTTTGACTAAGTATAAAATTAGGATTCATATTTGTAACCTTGGAATCCTATAAATACTTAGATATGAAGCATTCTGTTCTAGGATATGAATTCTGGATGTGAACTGTAATGAAGTTCCACTCCGAATTCTGGATGTGAACTGTAATGAAGTTCCACTCCGAATTTTGGATGTGAACTCTAATGAAGTTCCACTCCGAATTCTGGATACGAACTATAATTAAGTTCCACTCCGAATTCTGGATATAAACTGTAATGAAGTTCCACTCCGAATTATGGATATGAACTCTCATATAGTTTGACTCTGAATTCTCATATAGTTCGACTCCGAATTCTGATTACGAACTTATCTAAGTTCTGACTCCGAGTTCTCTGAATTCAGACTCCGAAATCTTATGTGTTCTGACTCTGAATTTCTATGAACTCTGACTCTCAACTTTGTAAGTTCTGGTTCCGAATTCTGATGAAACCAGACTTTGAATTTCCCTGAAGATCAGACTCCGGATTTCTACAGAATTCAGGTTCCGAATTCCTATAAAACAGAATATGAATATCTCTTTAGTATAGACTCCGAATTCTATTTTGATTAGACTCCGAACTTTTATTTTTCTTACATTATAAACTTTTTACTTACACTCCAATTTGTTAAGTTTGTTATAAAACAATGTCGTGCTTTCAGTTACACATGTTTTTTTATAAAACGATGTCGTCCATTCTATTTCTAACTAACCGTTGGTTTAGTGACATGTGTATAGGTCCCTCTGAAATTCAAGGAGAAATATGGCCGTTAAAGGAGGGAGCTGACCGTTGGATCTTCGCCTATAAATATGAGCTCATTTGAAAAGAAGCTAAAACTTTGACACTGATCTTGGACTAAGTTCTGTTGAAGTGATTTCTAGAGAGAGAGGCTCTTATTAACTCTCAAAGTTTTATGCAGAAAGTTTGAAAAACTTCTTCAAACTTTTCCTTGTGCAGATTGCTTCGTGCGACTCCAAATGTTGGTGATTACATTCGAGGGCTTCTGGGGATAGGAAGACAGAGGTGCCGACTACCTTGAAGTTCGAGGGCTTCCTTGCTGAGGAAGACAGAGGTTCCAAACACCTTGAAGTTGAGGGCTTGCGGGGAAAGCAATACAGAGACTCCGATCTTAGTATCGAAGGCTTACTCGGGTGTGGGTAAGACAGACTTTCTTGAAAGTATAAATCAAGGGACCTTTATCCAAGGTTGTTGGATACCCTTCTCTTTGGGTTAAAATATTTATATCTTGTTACTTGTTTTTGTTACAAGTTTTTTCCGCTACATTTTGTATTGTAAGGAAAGTATAACCTTCTTATATTTCCTTAAAATTTTACTCTGTTTCATTTAGATTCTATACACTTTAAGGTAGAATCTCATATTGTAAACTTTGGTTAAGTTTCAATATCCGGATCCATATTTCTGGAACCAGTTTTTTGGAATCACTTTCTAGTTTTTAGCAAGTGTGTAGAACTAGAAGTTTGTAACTTCTTACTTTGTCCCAATCTTTCAATTGGTGTTAGAGGTTTTGTGAATTTTATTAGTTTAACTTTGTTAAAATTAGATCTTTCCTTGTTTAAGGAAATTTTTAAATTGTACAATTCACCCCCGTCTTGTATATTGAGCATCTACATCATTATTTCGATCCTACAATTGGTATCAAAGGAGGTCTCTGAAATACTTATTCACAAATAAGTTTTTCTTGCTCAGTTTTTTCATTGTTCTATATTTTCTTTGCTTAGGAATATTCTCCTTGAATCCTAACTTTTGTTATTAACAAGTTTTTGTGTAGAAAGTTTTTTAAGATGGCAGGAATCAATGTTGGTTCCATCGACAACCTAAATCCTACAAGGCCACCAATTTTTGATGGTAATGACTACGAGTATTAGAGAGATCGAATGAATACATTTGTTATCAATATTGGAGTAGAAAATTTGTTATGCTTACTGGAGGTTATAAAATTCATGATAAGGAAGTTAGTACTTTCACAAACCAAGAGAAGCATGATTATCAATTAAACTATAAGGTATGCAATACTTTACTTTGTTCAATGACTAGGAATATATATAGCCAAATATCTTCTTGTGAAACAGCCAACTGTATCTGGAAGAAACTTGAAGTTACTCATTTTGGTACATCTAAAGTCATTGAGACTAGAAGAGCTATGCTTAGAACTGAATATCATGGTTTCAATTTTCCTTATGGAGAACCCATATGCAAAGTGCAACAAAGATTAATGACTATTGTGAACAGTTTACAATCAATGGGCGAGAAAGTTTTAGATGATAATGATCTTGTGGACAAAATCATAGATATTATGCCCAATGAGTGGGAATCAAAGAGAACTGCTATTGATGAGAATAGGAAGGTTTCTCAAATTACTCTTGATGAATTATTTGGAACTCTTCTTCAACATGAGACGAGAATGAAGAGAGATGATGATAACATAAAGAAGAATAATTGTAATGGTACTGTTGCTTTTACTACAACATCAAATCACATGAAATCTAAGACTCCTAAGAGAGTAACTAGATCCAAATCTAAGAAGGTTGTTATTAAATCCGAATCTAGTGGAAGTGAATCCTCAGAAATTGAATTAGCAAATCTTTCTCGAAGGATGAACAAGATTGTTAGTCAGAGGAGCTATCAATCGAAGTTTAAGAAGAAATATGGAAAAGATAAGAAAGATGGAGAAGTGACATGCTATTAATGTAGAAGAACTGGTCACATTAGACCTGACTGTCCTTTGCTTAAAAAGAGAGACAAGAAAGAGAGTCATTCTGAAAGAAATAGGAAGAAGTATTATAAAGACAAAGTTAAGAAAGTTATGAAAGCTAATGATACTTGGAGTGGCAATGGTGGTGACTCTTCAGATGAATCTTCGGATTATGAATCTTCTGAACAGAAGAATCTTGGTCTTATAGCCAGATTACCTATTGACAATCATTTCTTTATAGCTAAGGTACACAATGCCGAATCTCTGACTAATGTTTCTTTAAATTCTAATCATAATAGTAGTAAATATTATAACTCTTCTGAAGAATAATCTTCTTCTGATGAGGACAATACTTTGCCTACTTATGAAGAGGTTTCTAGATTTTCTGATCTTCTTGAGAGTGAGAATTCAAAACTCATGAAAAAGCTTGATAAGGAAAGTTATAGGAATACTATTCTTACTAAATAAATATCAGATCTTTCTAAATATCTTGTTAAGAAAATTTCTGATTTTGAAAGTATTTAAAAAAATATTGAGGAAGTAAATTCTGAGAAGGATAAACTTTCTAAAGAACTAGAAAAAGTATTTTCTAATAAAAATGTTTTTGAGGCTAGCTCTAGTTCAAAGTCAAATGATTTTGAAGATAAGAACCTAGTTATCAAACTCAAATCTGAAATATTATCTTTAAGGAAGTGTTTGTAAAAATTTACATTAGGTAAAGAAAATTTTGATAAAACGTATTCATAAATACGACCTTTAAGGAATAGTTCAGGTTTTGGTTATACTAGTTCTAAACCTGTTTTTAGTAACAATTACTTTGTTCCACAAAGTGATCCATTCTGCACTAAGTGTCAGTGTGGTGGCCATTGGGCAAGAAATTGTTCCTTAAACAAAACCCAATATTTAGGTTTTCACAAAGCTTATTTTTCTAAGAATATGTGGGTGCCTAAAATTTTGCTTTCTGAAATTCCCGGATCCAAGAAAGTTTGGATTCCGAAAGTCTAACTTTGTTTTGTTTTCAGGAAAGTAAGGAAAGTACCAACACCAATACATGGTACAGGGATAGTGGATGTTCCCGACACATGACTGGTAATAAAAACTATTTTGAAAAGATTATCAAGATGAAAGGAGGAAAAGTAACTTTTGGAGATAATACTCAGGGAGAAATTATTGGTATAAGTAATATTGTTCTTCTTGGAAAAACCCTGTTTTCAAATGCTATTTTTGATAAGGATCTTAAGTAAAGAAGATATCATTCTTCAGTTTATCATAATGCAAGTTCAACTTTCTGATTTTTTCACAAAATCATTACCTTCTGATAGATTTGAATACATTAAACAAAAGTTAGGAATGATAACCATAAGGTGATCTTCCTTCATTAACTTCTTGTTGAAACAATCTCCTTACAGTAATATATTCCTCTTCATAGGGGGAGTACATTTTCTTGTTAGCATAATCAAAAAAATTTCATAGTTAGTTTTTCAAGCTTTTGTAATCAAAAATTTTTCGTAGTTAGTTTTTCAAGATTTTGTAATAAAAAATTTTCATAGTTAGTTTTTTTTAAATCTTTTGTAATAATTTTTTTTTCGTAGTTAGTTTTTCAAGATTTTGTAATCAAAATTTTTTCATAGTTAGTTTTTCAATCTTTTGTAATCAAAAATTTCCGTAGTCAGTTTTTTTAAAAGCTTTTGTAATAAAAAATTTTCATAGTCAATTTTTAAAGCTTTTTGTAATCAAAATTTTTGCAGTCAGTTTTTCAAACTTTTGTAACTAAAATTTTTCTTAATGAGTTTTTCAAAATTTTCGTATGGAAATTTTTGTAATGAAAATTTTCGGAACTGGAACTTTTGTAATGAAGTTTTCGTACTGAGAATTTTCATAATGAAGTTTTCGTACTGAGAATTTTTGTAAATAAATTTTCGTACTGAGAATTTTCGTAATGAAATTTTCGTACTGAGAACTTTCATAATAAAATTTTCGTACTGAAACTTTCGTAATGAAATTTTCGTATTGAAACTTTCGTAATGAAATTTTCATACTGGAACTTTCGTAATGAAATTTTCGTATTGAAACTTTCGTAATGAAATTTTCGTACTGAAACTTTCATAATGAAATTTTCATACTGAAACTTTTGTAATGAAATTTTCGTACTGAAACTTTCATAATGAAATTTTTATACTGAAACTTTCGTAATGAAATTTTCATACTGAAAATTTCGTAATGAAATTTTTGTAATGAAATTTTCGTAATGAAATTTTTGTACTGAAACTCTCGTAATGAAATTTTCATACTGAAACTTTCATAATGAAATTTTTGTACTGAAACTTTTGTAATGAAATTTTCATACTGAAGCTTTCGTAATGAAATTTTCGTACTGGAACTTTCGTAATGAAATTTTCATACTGGAACTTTCGTAATGAAATTTTCGTACTGGAAATTTCGTAATGAAATTTTCAGACCAAAACTTTCGTAATGAAATTTTCGTACTGAGTTTTTTTTTCGAAATAAACTTTTTCGTACTCATGTTTTTCTTTGTAAGATTTTCTTAGTCAAATTTTCATCAAGAATAATGTAACCTATTACGAACAATATTCCTAGCTAATCCGAAAGGTATGATTTCCTTACTCAAGTTTTTGTAATCATATTTTACTTGCCGGTATTTTCTTATGTGTTTTAAAAATTTTCGGATTCTAGTTTTCTTAAATCCAATTGTTTTTCTTAAAACCTCAAAAGATCAGAGTCAAGTTTTTTTTTCTTGCGGCTTGTTTCTCAACCGTCAGATCAAATCTCAATGAATCTCAAACGTTCGATCAACCATGGAAGTTGAACCACCACCTCAACGCCTATATAAAGGGGACCCCCGAGGGTCGTCCCACATCGGTTTTTCAAAGATCTCGGGTCTCAAAGCCCTGCCTCTCTTCTTAAGGCTGTTCCGATCTTTGTCAAGACAGTTCCGAATTCTTCAGAAGCTTTCGATTCCAAATTTCTGTAGAAGCCACCTCTCAAGAAATGTCATCTATGAAGCCTATCTTCAAGTGGTTAATTTACAGGGAGAGGTTGGTGAATCCAAATTTTTATAAGTATAATTCTATTATTTCCAAGAAAATCAAGCTCAATGGATGAGAAGATGTTTGCATATCCAAGCTAGGGGATCAGGATCCGGTATTTTCAGATTTTCTTATTGATTTCTATGAGTCTGTTTCCTTCTTTGAAGAAGATAGTAGAGATAAGTTTTCATTTAAGTCTTATGGGAAGACCTAAAAGCTTTCTTACACCAAGGCTGCAAGCTTGGTGGGTTTATCTTATGAGGGAGAAGATGAGTTTTGCTCCCACAAGCTGCCCGATGAGCAAGTAAGTTTCAACAAATCAAAGGCCATGGAATGACTTGGACTTTCAGATGATGTAATAGCAAATATTTCTCATCTCACTCCGAATAATTGGATTCTACAACTTTGGGTGCAAGGGTTTTTTGTACTGATAAGGGGAGATAAGGATAATCTCAAGAAGAGTGGTATTTACATCCTAGATTTCTTGGTAAATCTAAGGAAGATAAATCTGATGAGGCATATTCTTATTACAGTTAAGAATATCAAAGAAGGGACTTTGAAGGCTCAAATCATCATGTATCCAGCTTTTCTCTCAAAGTTTATTGTTCAAACTCTTGATTCATTCAAGATTACTTGCACCTCCAAGTAAAGGAATTGTAAGGTAATGCTTGTCAGTGATGACACATTAAAAAGGATGAAAATGGGTTTTTCAGCTGAATTCGGAGAATTCTATCTTTTACCTAAGGAAGAGATTGAAGCTGCTGAGAAAGATAAAGAAGATCCGGAATCATCTAAGAAATCTGAGAAGAAAAAGAAGTTGAAGAAAGTGGTTGATGCTGAAAAAACTCCTAAGTCTAAGGAAACCCATTCCGCACCTCCCAAGCCGAAGAAAAAAAAGTCCTATCCAGATGATATGGTTGCCAAGTGAAGGGAGGAAAAAGAGAAAAGGAAAGAAGGGGAGCCACCGTTTGGCTTGGACCCTGCTCAGGCTAAGTCCCTAAAAGAAAAAGCTGCTGAAGAATTTGAAAAGCAAGCAAAAGAGAAGAAATTGAAGAAGAAGATGTCCAAAGCCGAGGTTGTTCAAACTCTTTTAAAATTTACTGAAATCGCTTCAGAGAATATTCCCATTCCGAAATATTTTCTGGTTGAAGATTTGCCTGAAACTCTGGGAAATAAGACTCTGGAAAATTCCAAAGAGGTATCTCATGAAGAAAGGGAAGTTGAAACAGATTCAACAGTTCAACAAGTTGTGGAGGAAGTCCAACAAGCTAAAGGGAGTGGAGGTTCTGATGATATAAAAGGAAAATCAAAGATTATCATGATAAGGGAACTCCATCCAAGAAAATATCACTCCGGACTATTCAAGACGGATATTCCAAGTTAGCTACTCCTGTAGATGATGAGAAAGGTCAAGAAGAAGTCAGCAAGCCTTCTGAGGAAGAAAGTTCTCATCATGATTTCCTTGAAGAAAGAGCTGGAAAATAAAAATTTGATGAAGATAAAATTGTTCAAGTGTCTGACAGTGAGCAAGAATATCCAAATGAGAAATAAGTTCCAAAATTTGACAAGGGAAAAAAGGTGATTTCTGTTATACCTAGAAAGATTAATGTAAAAAAGAAGGCAGCTGCTGATTCATCTAAAAGAAAGTTGGATGAGATAGAGGAAGAACCATCTCCTACCCAACTATCAGATTCAGAGTCATCTGTCTTTGGACATGACTTTGTGGAGTAGTCCCTAAAGAAGCTGGTGGATGTCATTCCGATTTTTCCAGAAATAGAATCCAGATTCCAGATGCTTCAGCATAGCATAAATCAAAAATTGGGCTCTGTATCCATGGTGATGGATAAATGTTCTAAGCTTGAGGCTGATCATAAAAACTTTCTTATCAATTATAATTCTCATAGATTTTCTTGCAAGAATATAACCAAGTGGTCTAAGAAAGTTGTTCAAGATATGGGAGACCTTGATCAATTCCAAGTAGATGTTAAAGATGATTTTGATGTCGAAGACTCTAAAATCAAGGATCTTAAAAATTATTTTGAGAAGAAGTTAACTCTTGACCAGGATGTTTGGATGCAGGAGGTTAAAGATCTGAATGGGAAGCTAAGTTCTCTTGTCCAGTATTACAGAGAGGAAAATGATCTTTGGATTCAGTTGGAAGAAAAGGTTATAAAGCAAGAGGAAACTCTTAAAGCTCATGCAGTGGCAATAGAGGCTCAAGATGCAAGAATCGTTGCTTTAGAGAAGAAAGTTGAGGAAGACCATAAAGAGCTGAAGAAAATGAAGACCATTCTGAAAAGCCTATTATCCAAGGAAAAAGAAGCCAAATAAAATCAAACCTGATCTTTTGTTGTACTGTTTTCCTTGTACTATTTATTTCTAATAGTAATGAAATTTTGGTTACCTGTCTTTTGGTTGGTTGCATGTACTAGTATTTCAGGTACTTTATTATCTTTTACATTCCCTCAAACTCTTTTTGAAAATCACAAAGGAGGAGAAGGAAAAAGAATTCTAAGGAGACAAAGAAAAGTCCTCTAAAACTTAGTATAAACTTTCCTAAGTAAGGGGGAGTTTATCTAAGGGGGAGTGTTCATTAAAGAATATTTACACATTTATAAGGAAAAGTCCATTCTAGAAATCTAGAATACGATCCTTAGAGTCTCAAAGCCTAAGGGGGAGTTAGTCGTATTCATCATTATCCATAAATAAAGGGAGATAAGCTTTAATTTCAAACTCTAGAAATTTATTCCAAGTTCTTATATTATTTTTCGTAAGGATATTTGTGCTTTCCAAAAAGGGGGAGATTGTTGAGTCAATAAGGTTTTCCTTATGAATTTT
Source organism: Viscum album (assembly GCA_963277665.1). Taxonomy (NCBI): domain Eukaryota; kingdom Viridiplantae; phylum Streptophyta; class Magnoliopsida; order Santalales; family Viscaceae; genus Viscum; species Viscum album. The sequence continues at coordinate 567,609,851 of OY728131.1, forward strand.
CCATTACTTCTTATTTTGAAAATCACAAACACCTTATCTTTAAGCAAATATTTTTATTCTATGCTTTGCTTTTATAAGGAAAATTTTCTTCTCTAAGTAAATTTATTCTTACCATATTTTCATTGTTCATATTTTGACTAAGTATAAAATTCGGATTCATATTTGTAACCTTGGAATCCTATAAATACTTAAATATGAAGAATTCTGTTCTAGAATCCGAATTCTGGATGTGAACTGTAATAAAGTTCCACTCCAAATTCTGGATGTGAACTGTAATGAATTTACACTCTGAATTCTGGATGTGAACTGTAATGAAGTTCCACTCTGAATTCTGGATACAAACTGTAATGAAGTTCCACTTCGAATTCTGGATATAAACTGTAATGAAGTTCCACTCCGAATTATGGATACGAACTCTCATATAGTTTGACTCCGAATTCTGGATACGAATTCTCATATAGTTCGACTCCGAATTCTGATTACGAACTTATCTAAGTTCTGACTCCGAGTTCTCTGAATTCAGACTCCGAACTCTTATGTGTTCTGACTCTGAATTTCTATGAACTCTGACTCTGAACTTTGTAAGTTCTAGTTTCGAATTCTGATGAAACTAGACTCCGAATTTCCCTGAAGATCAGACTCCAGATTTCTACAGAATTCAGGTTCCAAATTCCTATAAAACAGAATACGAATATCTCTTTAGTATAGACTCCGAATTCTATTTTTATTAGACTCTGAACTTTTATTTTGCTTACATTACGAACTTTTTACTTACACTCCGACTTGTTAAGTTTGTTATAAAACGATGTCGTGATTTCAGTTACACATGTTTTGTTATAAAATGATGTCATCTATTCTGTTTCTAACTAACCATTGGTTTAGTGACATGTGTACAGGTCCCTCCAAAATTCAAGGAGAAATATGACCGTTGGAGGAGGGAGCCGACCATTGGAGCTTCACCTATAAATATGGTCTCATTTGAAAAGAAGCTACAACTTTGAAACTGATCTTGGACTAAGTTCTGTTGAAGTGATTTATAGAGAGAGAGGCTCTTATTAACTCTCAAAGCTTCGTGCAGAAAGTTTGAACAGCTTGTTCAAAATTTGCCTTGTGTAGATTGCTTCGTGCGACTCCGAATGTTGGTGATTACATTCGAGGGCTTCCTTACTGAGGAAGACAGAGGTTCCAACCACCTTGAAGTTGAGGGCTTTCGGGGATAGCAAGATAGAGACTCCGATCTTCGTATCGAGGGCTTACCCGGGTGTGGGTAAGACATACTTTCTTGAAAGTATAAATCAAGGGACCTTTATCCAAGGTTGTTGGATACCCTTCTCTTTGGGTTAAAAGATTTATATCTTGTTACTTGTTTTTGTTACAAGTTTTTCCACTTCATTTTGTACTGTAAGGAAAGTATAACCTTCTTATATTTACTTACACTTGTACTCTGTTTCATTTAGATTCTATACGCTTTAAGGTAGAATCTCATATTGTAAACTTTGGTTAATTTTCAATATCTGGATCCATATTTCTGGAACAATTTTTTCAGAATCACTTTCCAGTTTTAAGCAAGTGTGTAGAACTAGAAGTTTGTAACTTCTTACTTTGTCCCAATATTTCAATTGGTGTTAGAGGTTTTGTGAATTTGCTTAATTTAAATTTTTTAAACTTAGATCTTTCCTTGTTTAAGGAAATTTTTAAAGTGTACAATTCACCCCCTCCCTCTTGTATATTGAGCATCTACATCATTATTTCGATCCTACAGGGGGGCTGTCCGGGGTCCAGGAAGGAGGGTGGGGGGGCTATCCAGGGTCCAGGGAGGAGGGTGGGGGGCTGTCCGTGGTCTAGGGAGGAGGGTGGGGGGGCTATCCAGGGTCTAGGAAGGAGGGGGGGGGGGGGGGGTTGTCCAAGGTCCAGGGAGGAGGGTGGGGGGCTGTCTGGGGTCCAGGGAGGAGGGTGGGGGGGATGTCCAGGGGGCTGTCCGGTGTCCAGGGAGGAGGGAGGGGGGGGGGGGGTTGTCTGGGGGGCTATCTGGGGTCCAGGGAGGAGGGTGGGGGGGCTGTCCAGGGGGCTATCTAGGGGGATGTCCGGGGGGCTGTCCGGGGTCCAGGGAGGAGGGTGGGGGGGGGGGGGGGGGGGCTATTCGAGGTCCCGTGAGGAGGGTGGGGGGGCTGTCCGGGGGGCTGTCTGTGGGGCTATTCGAGGGGCTGTCCTAGGTTCATGGGATGATATTTACATATTTTCTATGAAAATTATTTCAAGGTTAAAAAAATAATTTTATTATATCAACATCTAATCAGACCACCAATATTCTAAATTCCACTAAAAAATTACAATTTCATTAAAATAGGGGGATTTCACAGAAAATCATCAAATCAAGTTTTATTATTTATAGATAAAAAAATAAAGATAATGTGACCTACCTAATCAAACATATATTCAGGCACAAAAAATCAATGAACATTAAAGGTTAGTAATATCAGTCAAAAATGTAATGGATCAATCTATCCCTCATCACCATCACTATTATCACCATCATCTTCACCCTCACCCTCATCCTCATCATCGTCCCCACCCTCCTCCATGCCCTCGTACTCAGCCTCGACCTCCTCATCTCCATCCTCCTCCGCCTTGGCCTCCTCCTCGCCCTCATCCTCCGCCTCGGCCTCCTCCTCGGCCTCCTCCTCCTCCGCCTCAGCCTCCTCCTCACCATCGTCTCAACCACCACTAGAACTTCCACCTGATACACCATATATAGAACACATCGATGACATATATTCATCACAAGAAGTGTTGGCCTCTGGTGGAAGTGTTGGACGTAAAGCTTCCATCAGCTTTATAAATGCAGTGTTTGCCACAACAGACTGTTCTGCCGTCTCTGTGGCCCTTTTTTAGCCTGTTCTGCCTGTGCCTTAACTTGATGCAACTCGGTGGCACTACAACTCATAATTGAGGAGGGACAATACCTCGTTGGAACTATACTCTTCATAGGTCAGCAACGTACTCTACCAGGGTGCTCATCTCCCAACACCTGATGTAAGTGATCGTTTGGCCCAAATTTGTCAGGTTCTTGGGCATCAAGATCCTCTAAAGCATCCTGTTACAAATATAAATAGATTATTAAGTTACAAAATAGAGATTAAAATTTTAAATCTACAAAGTAAAACTTATAATCTGCTGCTGAGTCGGTTCATTAACCGTACTTCCATCTTTCTTCTTTATACTCGAGCAAAACAGTTTTGATCGAGGCACATGTCCTTCTATATTCAATTTATGCCTCTACAATGACATTGAATATAGGAAACCATAATTAAAAATAGGATACAAAAAAAACAGTAATTGCATAACTAAAATTATATAACAACTTTAGCAATCGAATAAATTATGGAGGAAGCAACAGAAAGTGAAAGTCATAAAGAAATATTATAAACTGTCATACCTACTGTCTCTCATGATCTGGAATCATAGTACATCCCAATCTGTGGACGTATTTCTTAGCATCAATGTTTTTTTATTTCTTCCAGATGCATCCTAAATAAAATTCAATAATTAGTATTAAATAAAAACATGAAAATTTTAATTTAAATACCTCTAATTTGATTAATACCGTAAATTGGCTAGTCGTCTAATGAGTAATAATCTGTCGGTACTATTCTAACAGACAATCATCCACGATAGGGACTGCCTCTAACTCTTTTCCCACTCTAGCATGCCAGCCAATGTACAAATCATTCTTATAAGCTCTCCAAAGCTTGCCTAAATCCTTTAGATGTGCTGGTCGTGCACCCTTAACATCGGGTAAATTAAACCACAACTGATACCAAAATATTAATTCATATAATTACAAAAATTAATATATTGCATTAAATACAACAGATGTTTGTACCCATATCTCTGCTGAGGCTTTATCCTTTAATTCATTTGGCAGCTATCTCCATGAGAGCGGGCTGACATGAATGATGTCGGAGTATTTGGGAAGTGTTGCCAAAAAACTCCAACATTGCTGCCCTGATTTTTCAATCATCTGACTATCTTCATTATAGTCCACCATCAACTACGTGTGGCGGTTCCACACCACACGCATGCGTCTACGCCCCCACCCCCACCTCCTATCAGTAGATGTATCTGTTATGAAAGAAAAATAAATATTTTATTAATACATGTTATAATGAAAATAAATAATGGTGTAACAATTTGTTAGGGTTGTATAAGTATACCTGCGGTAGTCTAATCAATGGGCGCCACTGGATCCACAAAAACTGAAGGAACACCCTGTACAGATGGAGTGAGTCCCAATGTATGCTCCACAGGGACAGACTCTGGCAGAGCAGGAGTCGAAGAAGATGGAATATAAAAGCTCGGATAGATCAAAGCAGTAGTAGAAGAAGATGACAGGGATGGCTGGCCAAATGCTGGATGGGGAGTGGGAATCATCATCAGATATGGTATAGACGGGTGAGGAGGGTCAGATGTAAAGGGTGGTGAAAACATGGGAGGCCTAAATATCCCATGTTTCCCTAACGGAATACCATGATCAGAATGTGGGATGGATGGTATGTTAGTGGGAGGGGAAGGGTCTAATCAGGTATGCCGAACAGATCGTCTATCTCCCGTACTACCCCACCTCGTACGAACACCCTGAGTACTGGGACCACTACTAGGATGCTCATGAAATAACTGTCGCCTAATATATGGATTGTGAAAAAATGTTTAAAAAAAAATTAATCATATGAAATTATATATAATTTAAATAAATATATTTGAAATAAATACTCACTGCAGGCACTAGTGGTGGAATACCCAGCTCAGTCATGCGACGATTGTTGTCCATAATCTATTTTCATCACCTCTCTTAAATTGGTTTCATTTCCTGCATTTGAAATCAAATATAGAAGTAAATAGAAAAGGATAACTAATGTGTAACGCAAAAAACAAAATAAATGAGAGGGAATAGGGGGATTTATGGATAATTTAACTAACCATTGTTTTAGGTGATCTTGAACAAATATATAATGAAGTCAATAAATCATATAAGATTTAATAAAGAAATTTAATTTTTAGTAGGATGATTATTTACTAAGTGTCATCAGTCTATTAAAATCATGGAACATTGATTCTACCAGATTCATAAGTGGAAAATAAATTCTCAAAATTAAGGAAAAAATTAATTTCTTTAGCTCAGGTAGATGATGCAAGTTTCAATACATGTTTTGCAGAAGAATACAGACCATCATGTTCATTACCTGGTAAAATGTTAAAGAGAGGTCTTAGAGTCATAAAATTTTATACAAATCACAGTTGAAGCATTGAAATGTTCACTGAGTTATAAATGTTTGTTTCGTAGGTTTAAATATAGTTCAATTCCAAATTAGAAAATGAAATTCAAATAAAATTTTCAACCAATAAACATTGAAAATTCACATAACGGTCAAGTCGGATACAACATATTTGTAATCAATATTAAATCAATTTGAATAGAACCAACCTTAACAACCCAACTCGAGGTAAACCAAAATAATTGAGAACATGAATGGATGATTTTATATATTTCCCCCCACAACTTCAGGTTCACAGTCAACTCTAAAAATTGAGTTATTGGAGTCATCAAAATAAATAAATGGATTGGTTCTAATGGCAGTAGGGATGGTGTCAATTCCATCATCACCATCATAAAAAATATTTCTTGGAATTACTTCAACTATGACACCAAATTCAGGTCGAATTTGGTCTTCGACATAAAAAACTTGTTTAACCATTGATGACAATACATATGGTTCTTTAGTAGCAAGAGTGAGAGTCACATTAATTACTCGAAATCCACAATCATCAATAAATGGGACCTGTCTCATCATCGAATCAAACCAATGGAATTTCATCATCGTGACTCGTCCATGAGAGTAATAATCCAACATTATTATTTTTTCAACGACTCCATAATAACCCACATTTTCAAATCACGGTATACTATCTGATGCAATGGAATAACAATATGTTGTGGCAGTAACCATAAGACCATCATGTTGTGTTCTCATGTTCTTTTATCATTCAGTGACAATAAATTTGTACCCATTGATAACAATTGATTTACAGTCACGAACCACGGTATTAGGACCAAAAGCCAAAGCTCTTATTTCCTTAGAGACAGAGTTAGTAGGAAAACTCAATAACTACAATATAAATGAATATTAAACTTAATTAAATATTGATTTAATTATTTTAAACATTAATATTTTTACCTTCAATTTTAACCAAGTAGAAAAATCTTTGCTATGAAAAGTCTCCCTCCCTCTCAAAGATAAAGAACAATGATTTCTATTTATTATTATTTTATGTTCTCTGTAGATAAAAAATATGAATAGTTTAATAGATATATATGTAAGATATACATATTCAATTTAGTTACCTGATGTAGTCATCAAACAAATCACAGTTGAACAAAACTGTGCGATGTGCCATCTCTTGCTCTTCAAGGCTTAATGCCTTCAATGTATATGATCCAGGAATTCCTCCTATTTGAGGAAGTGATGGAAAACTGGGTTCAATTTGCTCATACTATTCTTATTCATTTCTCATTGGTCTGTTCATTCTTGTAGTAAGATCAGACAAATACATTGAGGAGAAATCCATACATTCTTGAGCCAAGTAAACGTTCACGATAGAACCTTCAAGATTATTCCTATATCAAACATAAGACTTTAATGTGTACATATTTCTTTCAGTTGGATACATCCAAAGAAAATAAACAGGTCCTACGAGAAGTATTTCAGTGTGAATATGGATAGTCAGATGCAACATGCATGTGAAAAATGATGGAGGAAATATTTTCTCCAACTCACACAAAATTAATGGGGCATCTGTCAACATTTTTTACAAGAAAGACTTGGACAACTTATTAGCACAAAGATCTCTAAACAAATGACACAACCAAATAACATTCACCCTTACATTATTGGACAAAAGATGATGGATTACTATTGGAATCAACTCATGGAGAAGAATGTGATAATCATGAGTCTTCAAAGATTTTAGCTTCAAATCTCTTCTATTGAACCATTTAGATATGTTGCTTGAATAGCCATCAGGAACTCTAATAGTCTCTAATACTTCCAAATTTTTTTTCGTAGGTTTTATCACTTAATAAGCACATGGAACTTTCCATTTATTTTCACTAATACAAACAGGATGCAATTTTGGTATGATGCCCCAATCCACCAAGTCACACCAAGACCGTAAATCATATTTTGTATTTACCTTAACATTTAGAAGTATCGAATGTAATATTTCACATATATTCTTTTCAATGTGCATTACATCTAAGCAATTATGTAAAAAATTGATTGACCAATAAGGAAAATAAAAAAAGATACTCCTCTTCCTCCAATTGTAATAGGTTTCAGTGGAAACATTCTTTCTCTTTCCAGATTTCATTTGACCCTTCCCAAATGAAAAACTGAAATATTTCAATTCATTAAGAACATCAGTTCTAGACATACGCTAAGGTGGATCATCAGTCTCTATGGTATTATCAAATATTTGATGATTATTTCTATATGGATGGTCCATTGGCAAGAATATCATCGATGTCCCATAAAACTGAAACTACAATGATATTTCAGTCTTCTGGATCATGTATTCTTCATAAAAACAGGACATAACAGTTTTCCCTTCGTGATCCATCCAGACATCATTGCATAAGCTGGAAAATCATTGATCATCCACATAAGTGCAACACGCATATGAAATATGTCTTTCAAATATGCATCATATGTGCACACACCTACATCCCAAAGAAGTTTTAACTCTTTTATTAAAGGTTGCATGTATACTTCAATATCAATATCGGGATCAGAAGGTCCATATATGAGTAAACTCATGAAAGTGAAAGGTTTTTTCATACACAACCATGGGGGAATATTATAAATGTGTATAAAAACTGGCCATGTGCTGTGCGAAGTAAGAATCTTCCCAAACGGATTAAAACCGTCACATAAAAGACCTAACCTCACATTACACACGTCAGCTGCAAAATCAAGATATCAAGAATCAAATCTCTGCCATGAAAATCCATCTGGAGGGTGAACCAGCTCATCATTAGTCTTCTTTCTCTCGGTATCATGCCATCTCATTTTATTGATATTTCACCAGACATAAAAATATTCTGGAGTCTGGGGATCAATAGAAAGTTCCACATTACTTTATGTGGCATGCATGATGGTGTTCCATCATATTTTTATTTCCAGTGGGATGTGCCACATTTTATACAATCATTTCGTTCAGTGGTTTCCTCCCAAAATAAACTAAAATCTTTCAGGCAAGCATGAATTTTGTTTCTTGAAAATCCAAGTTTTTCAACTAACTTCCATGCCATATAGTGATTTGAGGGAATATCTGTATCATCTGGAAGTAAATACTTCAAGAAGTTAAGAATGTAATTGATTGCTGTATTAGAAATCCCATACATAGTTTTCCCATGAAACAATCAGATTAAAAATTCCAGCTTTTTCATTTTATCGCACTGTCGATATACTGGAGTTGTGGCAGCATCATTTAATTTTTTCACCCTGACAATATCATCATTTTCATTAGATGCATCATCTGTCCTCATATTGAAATCTTCTTGAGTAGAAATCCTTTTTTTCATGATGAAGAATAAACGGAAATCGATCATATAACAAATTCTCCAGTCCAGTCCTTTCATTTCAATCATCAGTAATTTGCGATTTCATTTTCTCCCCATTGTGATATCACACATAGTAGTTTTCTTAAAAACCATATTTGGTTATGTGGTAGATGACTTCTTTACAGCTCAACTAAGGTCTACTAACACAATTGGAACATGGGCAGTGTATGCGACCAATATCTGAAGCATTGTGAAATGAAAAATCTAAAAAGCTCTCCAAATTGTTTTGAAAATCACTTGAGATCTGATCGGTTTCATACATCCAACTTCTATCCATTCTGTAAAAATAATTGTTATAAGTCATTTGGTCATAAGAAATTCAATAATATTGATGTTTAATCAAAAATATATTTAAGTAAATGATAAAGGAAGGAGTTTATAGTTGATGTAGTGAACTATTAAAACAATGTAAAGATATACTAATTCAGTTATGTGTGCCTAAATTTGAGGTGAGATGTGTTTTGTAATTTTTTCATTTATCACATACAATAAGACACCATAGACCTGATAGAACATTGTTCAAGATATTACAAAGTGAAGTATTTTCATGAAAGATGCAGCATGTGTAAAGAGAGTATTTTAAATAATTTATTGATGCTAAAAAATGGAAATATTGTGAAAAGTTAGTACATTTCAGAACACTCAAACTAAATTCCACAGAAATTACCATATCACCCCACTGAAAAAAGGAAAACCACCTACCCCACTACCCCAACCGTTCCCAATCCCTTCACATGGATCATCCTTATATCCATTACCCACCTCGAGAAAATATGACTAAACAAAACATTTACCATCTTTGAGTGGGGATACATCTCACCAGCACCTCCATTAGTCGATATGATTCACTAACTACATAAAAGGAGTGGCTATGAAGACTTCAAATCAAGTTGATTCATATAATCATGACACTTGAATTGTAAAATGAAAATAGAAAACAAATCAAACTACACTTATTGGGTATGTAATTCCACACAAAGTCACCACCTGTTTTAGGTAAAATTAAAATAGAAACAAAGAATAATAGATGAAAAAAATTAAAACTAAGTTAAGCCTTACATATTTGGAGTGTATAACTAAAAAATTGATTTACTTCAGATGGATTTATAGGGAGGAAGGAGTTCCCAGCCTATGTAAAGAGAGATGCCTCTAGTTTAGAATCCAAGGGGGACTTTTCCAAGGCTTCCTAAATCATAATCACTATGAATCCAAGGTAGATTTACCCAAGGTATTCTAAACCAAATCATCATGAATCCAAGGGGGTTTCCAAATGTAATTAAAAGCTATGTTTTTAACATGAATCCTTTGTTGGTTTCTTCAAGGAATTCCAAATCATTAATCAAAGAACAAGTACTCAAAAATTAAATTAAAATTTATTTATATTCATTTTCAATAGGTCTCATATAAGAGGCACATGCCTCAAGACCCATTATGTGTTATAGGCATCCCAAATAATTCACTCATGTTTAATAACTCATTCTTGGCACCCCTATGGTTATACCTTTCATTACCCAATTAGTTCCCCAAGTCAAGATCACCCCATGGGTGGATAAAGTTTAGGCTTCTGAACTAATAGGTTGTTCATGGATTTTAAAGAGGTTTAATTTCATAAAGTATAGACAAAAACATTTATTTTTTAATTTGAGATTAATAATAAAGTATTCCAATGATACTACACATCATAAAGAACACAAAACATTGATACTTTTAAGGGATAGTTTATAAACCATCTTCTATATACTCACAGACATCTACTAATCAAGTATTAGTCATTGATTCAATATCAAATAGTGTGAATCATAAAATTTTCAAAAATCTATAGAAATAAAGAATAATGATGTGATCTTTCTAGATAGTGAAATAAATGGATAAAGGTTGAGAATAGAAGGATATATGATCATAGTTGGGATGGACAACACTAGAAACGGATAAGATACCTCAACTCACCGTGTTAGGTCACAGAGTCTGGTAGACTACACACCAACCATATCAATTAACTCAATGAGGGCTTCTATGTAGGTATTTGGGAAGAGGTTGAAGGAGTCTAACCTGGATAGGGGAGTTGCAGCCAATCGGATGGAAGACCTCAGTTTAGGGTTCACCTACACAGGGGATTCTGAAAATCGGGGTAAATGTCTGGATTCTATGTAATTGGGGGCCGACATACTATATTTGCGGGGGGGGGGGGATTTTCCCAATGGTTTTTAAAAACTGTTGGGAAAGCATGGCCTTTACCAATGGTTTGTACAAACCGTTGGTAAAGGTAGAAAAATTTGTATATTTCTCAACGATTTCTTCCAACCGTTGGGAAATAATTCACTTACTCAACCTTTACCAACAGTTTGAATAAACCATTGGTAAAGGAACCCTATACCAATGGTTCTGTTGAACCATTGGTATAAAAGTGTTGGGAAAACCCAACTTCCCAGTAGTGTTCATTAAAGTTCATTTTGGGATCTTAAATGTTGTTTTCTTGATTCAGTGAGTTAATTGTTTCCAGATTTAGTTCAATAGTTTCAGATTTTTCAGAAATAAAATGTTGTTGCCAAGTTTCACTATCACTCTCCTCTTCAACTTGATTTTAAAATATTTTATAAACATTTTCATTTTCATTTTCTTTAAATTATTCTTATTATTTAATCGTATGTTGTAATTCCAAGAGCATGTTTTCCAATTTTTTAATTATTTGATCTTGCTCTTGAGTGTATTTAGTTTGAATTTAATGGATTTTATTTAACTGAGTACTCCAAAAATCCTCCCTAACATCTAGTTTTGATGAAATTTGACTACATTTTTCTAGGATATCAGGACTGGGCTCAGAGTTCTGTTTATTAAATTCAAAGTGATGAAACTGTTGTGGCTGGTTATAAACACATTGTTAGGAAGTATGTCCATAATATCCACAACAAACACAGTAAGGTCCAGTGTGATAATTTGAGCCTTCAAAACATTCCATTTTTTAAATGTTCTGATTAAACACACACTCAAATTCTAGCATAATTTTCTATAGTCAGCTCAAACAACAGTGAAGTTAAAACTTACAAGAATACTTTTTTTTAAAGTGGAGTTTTTTAAATGATTTTTTTATGTTTTTAATGTTTTTTTAATTTTTATAACCCTAGAATCTCATTGCGTGACTTCCCTAGCAACAATTCCAAATTTTTATATGACCGAAGGTCGTCACAACCCTCAAAATATTATTTATAAACCTACCCTAGTATAGCAGTGAAGGGTCGAACCCAAGGGAAGGTAGGTGATTTATTATAAGGTTTTAAAACTAAAAACCTCACAGTTGTCAGTAGTTAAGTAAACATATTTAAAGTATTTTTTTAGCTTTTTAATTTTTTTATATTGTTTTAGGGACAGTGATTATGAAAACAAGATAGACAAAGCAACTAATCATATACTAAAGCACTGATAACTAAAAGAAAATAATAACTAATACATAGATGCAAAGACAAAGGAGCTCAGATCAATAACATTCACTTGGGAAATCTAATCTACTGGTTAAAATAGTTGACTTATTCACAAATTTTATTGAATCATTCCTCAAAGACATGCTGAAGAATCCCCCTTGCTAGGAAATTCAATAGGCAGAGGATTAAGACTTGTAATTCACCACACTAAAACTTAATTGCACTGATAAGAAGTTTGAAATAGATAATGTTAGGAAATAAAATCGCCGTAAATTTCCAAATTAATGATATTAAAGTTTTGATAAATGCATTCAAAATCAAGCTCACCAGTCGATATTGAAATTGTGAATTTTGAAATCAATTGAGAGGTGAAACAACTAAACAGAGAATCACAATTCAATCTCATCGATTGATTGTGATTCTGAAAGATGTAAAGTATGTGAATAAATTCAAATGAAAAACTAGAAGAATCAAATTCTAGAGCTGACAAAATATTATCCTACGATAATATTGATTTTAACACTAAAACATGTGAAAACAGAGTACAAAATCTTGAACATAGAGGAAGGAGAACTCCCCAAGTGTTACTCTACCTTTGGGATCCTTAGCCTCCAACTCGTATCTAGTGCTGCTCTTCGTGTCCCCTCAGAGAATCCGCTCTCAAAAAGTATGGCGTGGAATGAGAAATAAGAGTCTCCCCAAAATTCTGTTACGGCTCTGCCTTTAAACCCACTATCATCTGCTGCATGTCACCCCCTGTTTTCCACCGACTTAAGTGTCCTTCACTTGTGCACCACACATGTGCATTTAATCATGAATAACACGTCACACTATCTTTTCCATTGTAACTAACTTACTGTGAGTTAGTTAAATGAATCTGGATGGGGTTTTGACTTCTGAATGAACCTACACAAGAAAGAACAAACAAAACATTTAAAAAAGCGAAGAAAAAGTAATTACATAATCATTATATAAAAAAATAATTGTTATTAATTAATAAAAGTCTTAGTTTATAATTATTATTCTTTTAATTTAAAACTTAAATTATTATTAAAGTTATTATTATAATTATTTAAGGATTATAAAGAGTTATTATTAAATTAAATGACTTAATTAATAGTTAGATTAAATTATTAAGATTACTATTTAATATTATTAGTAAGTGGTCATTAAAACTTTCTTAAATATTTTTTAAATTAGATTATTATTAATTTAGTTTTATTTATAAAAATTATTATGATTATTATTTTATTATAAAAGTTAAGTTATGACAATTAATTAAATGTTTTAGTAGCATTAAGTTAATTAAGTTAGTTAAATTTTTTTTAACCAATTATTATTCAAATTTAAGTTAAAAAAATTAATTTTATATTTAATTATTATTAATTTTAATGTTATTATTTTATTACGTTATTTATTTTTATTATTAATATTAATAAATTTAATTATAATTATTAATTTTATTATTATTTATAATAACAAATTATTAATTAGATTAGTTTATTTTAATTATTTAAAATTTTAGTGTTTATAAATTTTATTTAGTTAATTTATTCATTTTTTATTTTATTATTTTTATTATGATTTAATTAGTTTTATTATTTTTAATATTAGGTTTTATTTTTAGTTTGATTTTGATTTCTTTTTAATTCTTATTTTTTTCTTTCCCCCCTCTTATTCTCAACGCAAATGGGGGGGGGGGGGGGGGTCACTTCATCTTTGGTGGATTCTAGAAGCAGCCCAACGTAGCAGCTTCAAGGCGGCGAGCTTTCTCGGCCTCAGATATGAGGCGGTGGTTCTCTTTCTCCCAGCGGTTGAATCCACTTCTACAACAGACAGAGTGGCGACAACCTTCTCTTTCAGCGGCGGGGATTGATCTACTGTAGAGGGTCACCAAGGAGGCTATGGTGGTGGTCTGGATCCTCCAGGTTGCAGCTTTCCCAGATCCAGTAGTAGTGGTGGATTCGACTGGATCTGCTCCTCCATGGCGTAGAGACATCAAATTCTCCTGTAGCAGCGCAACGGATCTTAGCGACGACTTCGAGTTCTTCTTATTTCAGATCTAGATGGAAAAAGGTTATAGGGATATTTATTTGTTTCATGGCTTGATTTTCTGTACATTTTGAACCATTTGGGTGTGTGGTGAATTGGTTTGTGGTAAAGGGTTGGAGATTCAACTGCAATAGTGGAAGAGATGAAGTGTGTCGGTGAGTGAAGATTGTGAGAGGGACACAACGTCGGTGTGATGAAGATGGTGATTAGTAGCAGGGGATTGAGGATGTGATGGAGGGGTGCAAACAGTGTCAACATGATGTGTGAGAGGTGTTAGTAGCAGAAATAGGTGAACGATGGTGTCCGTGAGATTGATGAGGGAGGTTGTCAGTGAGGCCGATGATCAAATGGCTTCGGTAGTAGGGTGAGCTGGGATGTATCGATGAGTTGGTGACTCACCAATAGAAGGATTTGAAGAGGATGAGTATCGGTGAAAAGGAAGAGCATCGGTAGGTGCTTCGAACAATGTCACTGATGGTTAAAAAAAATGTGTTGTCGGTGAGATATGTCGCTGATAGAATATCAGTGAGATATGTCACCGATAGAATATCGGTGAGACATAAAAATAAAATCATCAGAATGAGGGGAAAAGGCAACCGATAGAAGGAAAAAGTGATCGGTGAGTGGGTGAGAGATGGACAAAAGAAAAAAAATAAGTCACTGATAAATAATAAGTCACTGATAGTTTAAAAGAAAAAGTGGGAGTCACCGACACCAAGTTGAAAAGAGAGTCTGACACCGATGCCAATTTGAAACCGATGCTGATGTGCATTCACATCGGTAGCATACTAAAATAAAACTAACGGTAACAAGATAAAAAAAAATGAACTAATGGTGAGACAAAAATTAAAACTGCATAAATTGAATTTAAAATTAAAACATAAGTTAATTAACTAATTTAATAAACCAATAAACAAAAATTATTTAAATTAGAATTAAAAACTAAAAGTAAATCAAATAAATGATTTGCAACTGGGTTATTATTAAAACTGCATATATAAAATTAAAATATAAAAGTTTTAAAGAACTAAATTAATTAATTAAATTACAAAATGAACAATTAAAAATAAAGACACATTAAATTATTGATTTAAAAACTTAAATTATTAACTTTAATTAAAAACTGACCAAATAATTTAACATTGAATTTAATAAATTTAAGTTATTTTAATAAGTCTAAATTAAAGAGAAAAATATCAAATTAAAAACTAAGTTAATTAATACACAAATAAGATGATTAATTGATTATTTAATATTAATGTAAATTTATTTAAAAGTGATAAGATTAAATACAACTAATCAAAATAGTAAATTAAATGAGAGTAAAAATTATTAAATCTAAATTATCTATTTTAAAGACTAAAATTACATAATTAATTATAAAAATTGATAAATTAATGACTTTCATTATAAAAACACAAAAGTATGAATATTTATAAAAAAGTTTAAAATTAATTAATTAAATTATTTAAAATTAAATAAAAATATGTGGAAAAATTATGTAAAAATAAGTCCACATCAATTCACGATGAGTGGATCTAAGACTGCACACTTGTTTTGACACAACAGGGGGACATTATTTGGTTGATCATGTGCTCATTACAAACCACTATGAAGGATTTATTTCCTAGTCAGTTTGAGGTATTAAACTGAGAAACATAAGATAACCCTAAAAGTTTTAAAATCACCATATTGTTAATTTTTTTCACCATTATCAACCCTTTTTAGTTTTAGTGATGGCTCGTGTAACACACTGATATTTTATGATATATTTCTCTTTAAATAAATTTAATTTCTTTGATAGATTGCTTTAAATGAAACATTAAGTTTAAAAAAAATCATGAAAAATAATTAAAATACTATTATGTGAGATTTATATCATTTTTAAAATCATTATATCATAATTATCTTAAGTTGAGTTTTTGGTACTTTTCTAAAAAGATTTATTTTTTAGTGAATAGTGAAAAATATTGATTTTTATAAAACAATCATATCTTATTTTAAATCAAGTAATTTAAAAGAGTAATTATATTTTGGATTTTGTGTTAAAGTGATATAATATCCCTTTTATTTATAATAATATAATTAATTCCATTATTATTATTATTTTACAAGAATTTGATATAAGTCATTTTTTTGGCTTAAAAAAACATTTTTCTGGAAAACTATTTTCATCTCATTTTGTGGGTTATTTTTTAAATTAATTTCTTCAAATTATAGGAATTAATTTTGTAAAATTTGTTCCATTTTTTTAATTAGGAGGTTCAAATTTTGTAAATATGTCCCTTTTATTTTTAATCGTTATGAATAGCAACTGTGGTGAAAATTTTCACCTCAATAATGGTTAAATCGGGTTATTAAGGTTAAAAATAATGTGATAACGCATTAAAAAACTTTCCAAAACTTAAATTAATTTAATTTACTAATATTAATTTTACCATATTCATCCTAACATAAAATATATTGAGTTTTGGTGTCATTTTCCTTTGATAACGACACTTACATTATTTTATGTAAAGAGAAATACCAAATGTAACTCTCTTGCCTTTTAAATACATCTTATATGTTAAAAAAGGGATAAAAATAATCTATGAAAAAATATTAAAGTTTATTTTCAACATAATGAAATTATTTTTATTATGTTAATTTATTTCTAATTTTTATAGATTAAGTAATTACATTAAATGCTTATACAATGCTGACGCGATGCTTGTGCAAGCTGTCGAAAAAATGAAATAAATAATTTTGAAAACATTAAAAGTAAGGTATTTAAGATAAATTATAGTTCCAAAAGAATATTATAGTTAATAAAAATTTATTATTTATGTTTTAAAGTATTATATTCTAATTCCATATTTGTATTGATGTCTTTAAAGTCAAATTAAATGAATAGTATCAAAAATGGAAATAATAATATTTTTTGAAAAATAATTTATTATTTAATTATTAAAAAAATCATAATTTTTTTTAAATAGGACAATTAGGGTCATAAATGGTATAAAATTTTATTAATTTTCTATTTATGACCAAATTTTTAACTTATAAGTAAAATTGTAGCCCTTCAAGATTGAAAAAGTCATTACCACAATTAAGGTTAAAACTGGTTAAGAAATGGTTTAAACCAAAAGATAAGGTTTAAAATTATATTTAAACCAATCTAAATTTGATTTTATTATTATTTTAATTCCATATCCTCCTTATATTTTAATCCATTTCATTTTTGAACCATTTGACAAGAGTTAGACACATATTATATTATAAAAGGGCACACCCTACTTTGTTTTCTTTACAATACTTTGAGCCATCTAGATTGACCAGACCCTACCCAATTATGTTCTAAAATTCATTAAACATGAATTATAGGTGATTTTATTCTTAAAATACCATTCCAAGAGTCCATATGAGGGGACTGTCACCTCCACGTAGCTAAATTAAAAGTATCGCTCGTGTGTACGTGTAGACTGCCGCCTCCACATAGTGATACAATTCCTTTTCCATCACCATCTTTCATGAATGGTTATTATGAAGAGTTTAATGTTTATATATTATATTTATGACATAATTATAATTCTATAATTATAATATCTAATCTACCTTCTAACCATATTGTGAACTGGAAAATGATAACATCGCTCGTGCGTACGTGTGGACTACCACATTCATGAAGCGATGTGATTCATTTTTCATTTTTGATTTACATGGATGGTAATAAATAAATATTTAATGAATATATATGATATATATGACATAATAAATAAAAGTGAAAACAAATTTCATGCGTATGTATGTCATACCATATCCATGAATGGCGTAATTAATTTTTATATATCTACATTTTATGGATAAATCTATATATATATATAATGTATATATATGATATTTATATTATTATTATAATATTGGATATTATAGAACCATGATAAAATTACAAGGACCATAACTACTGAACTAAAATTCTTATGAAAAACAAAATTTTTGACACCTAAAAATGATGATTTTAATAAGGAATTGTTAATAAATGGGCATTGAAATGTTATAAATGGATCATATATGATATTATAGATATGTATATGGTTTTGGTATGTAATTATAATAAATAAAAATTTATTATAAAGGAGGATTAAATAACTTATAAGGCAAGTTGAACTTGAGGTAAGGGATTTCATCTCAATTTCTACTCCATTGAGACATATATGATATTATGCACCTATTTACTTTTATGTGGTGTATATACTTATCATTGATGTATTTAACAAGAATATCTATTTATTAATGATTATTAAATTTTCAAATCAAGTTTACAATTTAAATGTGTTTCAATTTAAAAGTTTCCAAAAAGAAAAGAATTTATTTTACAATATCTTTTTTAGGGATTATTCTTATTTTAATTGAATGTATATTATAATATATCCTTAATAAACTCCATATATTTTCTTATAATCAGGATATTTAAGGAGTTTCTATATTTTCTTCCTACTTTTCTTCTCTTTATAATTGAATCAAGAAATGAAATGTTTAAAAGAAAAGTTGATTTTATTTCTCTTTTGTTCATATATATTTTTCTTCCATGTCCATATTTTTAAATATTATTTTACAAAAGTCTACATTAATCACTCAAAATATTTATTAAAATAATTTTATGTTATCCTTGATTTTTTTACAATATTTTAAGTTATTATTTATAATTATGTCTGAAAGGATCATTTTTAGTTTCTTTATAAAAAATCAAAAGTAGTGTATCTTTTTAACGTATATGGGGTTAACAGATTTTACCACTGCCATAACTATTTTATGTTATTTATAATTTTCAACATGTTTATAATGTTTTAAATAGAAAAATATTTAATCAAATATTATTTTAATGTTTCACCTCCATTTTTTATTTCTCTAAAGTAATTTATTTTATTATAAAACCAATATTTCTGATGAATTGATGGTTATCTTTTATCTATTATTAATTTTATGGTCATTAAATTTCTCTTAAAACATTCACATTCTTATGATCATTTTTCATTAGAAATTACATTTCTCTTAAATATCCATATTATTTATATCATTTATGTAATTATTTCCTAAACTCTATACCATTTCTACGTATGGTGTTTTACTATGAAAATTATTTTATTGACTAGGGAAATCTTATTATTTTGTATCCTTTACTCAATACAAATATTTTTTGATAAGGAATATTTTTTATGAATTAAAATGATCATTTAATATACGATGAATGCATTGGAAATGTAGTGATGAGTGAAGTCCGATTATAGATAGTCTCTTGATGCATCTACAGGTCTCTTAAGATAAACGAGTTGTCTTACCTTATTAAATGGGTTTTTGACGTATAACTACCCACTAATTAAACTGTCTCAGCACAAGGAATTAATGGTAAATATATCACAATTTCTAAGATCATGACATGAAACATTAATCATTTCCTTCATTGATAATTAATTTATTATTATCCATGATATTACTGCATTGATATTATCCATGGATGAATTTCATGCTCAATTGATTTATTGAATGGAACGTATTTTTAGTTATTTACCTTTCCATATTGATTATGCCTTATTTACCCATGATAGATTATGTTACACATAAACCTTATAGATCATTTGAGCTCACCTTTATTTGTTTTCCATTCCCCAGGATATGAAGAAGGTTATTATGAATAATATCAAGGATGCGAGAATGTTTCTTAAGATATATTTTTTACATTTCCAATATAACATTAGAATCATTTATGTATATAGTTTTCCAATATTGCTGAACTAATCGATACTACATGGAGAGATACCTTGTATCTTGTACCAATGTAATAAATAAAACATCAGCTCCAGGTTACTGGAGTTGGGGTTTCTATAGTTGGGACCATAAGAAACCAAGTTAACCTTAGGTGTGATGGAAAATGTGATGATTACCTCAATAATCAACCCATTGTAATGGGAGATAGACTAAATAATTTTGTGATTATACCAAACCAACTATCATAAAACATGATTAATAATGTAACCATAGTTAAAACCCTAATTGAACCAAAGCAGAGAATGATGGAGGGTCATTAAAATTTAGGCAATTAAGATTATGAAAGAAAATATATTGAACCACCTATATGTCAAAAATGTGGAAATAATAATCCAGGTAATTGCCTTAAGGGGATTAGAAGATGCTTTACTTATGGTAAAAGAGGTTATAAAGAATCAAACTTTTGAGGGAAAATGAAGAGTCTAGTTAAATGAGGAAATAAGATAGAACTCATCATCAGGAACCACTAATAATTAAATGTATTATGTGTGGAGAACTTAGGAATTAACCAAGATAATTCCATAATCCAAGGATTACTGAGGATGGTAGGAATACACAACCTCCTAGACCCTGGGATAAAGGAAGAACCTATGTAATGATAATCAATGAATATGATAAGGGTTATTATGTGTTCACTTACCCTCCACCCTGAATTAGTGGATATATTTTGGTTCTATCAACTCTATTGTATCTAGGATTCTTTCTAAGAAAATCAAGTCACCACCCTCAATGATTTGTATTTTAAGTAAAACATTTAGTGGTATTATTATTATGTTTGTGGAAATTAACTTTGTGAAAATTATAATATTCACCTTTAAAAAAATTTAATAAAAATTAAAAAATTATTATTTTTTGTAATAGAATAACTACATTAACTTTAACTCATAATTTTTTTCTATATTAAGGAAGAACAAATTAAAAATCAACTTTGACCATTTATTAGTGTAAGAACAACTATTAAATTTCTAATAGGAAAATTGAATCCTTTACGTGGGCCTTAATACTTAGTTATGTGATACATTTTCATGAAATGGTTATGAAAAATAAGTGTTTTCTATCCTTCTCTATGACATTGAAGATCATATCTTTAGTAATGTCAATATTTTTTCCACTTTTAACTATTCTATCAAGTAAATGATAATTAAAATTGCGAGGACGCAATATATTTAAGGGGGTGGAATGTAACAACCTGATATTTCACTATATTTTCTCATTAAATAAATGATATATTAAATAGTGTGTTTTTCACACTATACCAAATTAAAATTAAAGAAAAACCAATATATTTTGAATATTAAATATGATCATTAAAACTTATTTGTTGACTTTTTTGGTATAAATGAAAGTAACCATATCACAAAATCAATAAACAAAGTAGGAATAAATAGAATCCGTAAGTAGAATTATTCCATATGAATCCCATTTTTCTGATCTAGGAAGGTAGGTAGCTTTTCTAGGGTTTTCCCTAGACCAATCTCATGCAAATTTTAAGCAATTATGACTTGAGTGAAATCACTTGTGTGAAAAGCTTAAGCTTGTAGAACGTGCTTTGAAATCTATGCTAGTGGAATCACCACCCGTGAATGAAACTACAGATTATCTTACCCTTGGATCATATATGAAGGTTATAATAATTTTTTTAGTATAAATTAGTATGATATAAACATTTATTTTTTATCTATAGAATCAAAAGGGTATATCAATATAAAATCCATTTTAAGCTTAAAAACTTGTGTTTTTCATTCCTATATTAAAATGAACCTATATGAGTTATAGATATGAATATACATAAAATAATAAATTATCATCCATTCAATATATATATTCCCTAACAATAAATAAGAATAAAGAATAGTTATCATTTTAAAAAGCTATTTATCAATATGAATCGTTTTCTATTATATTTTAGGCTTTTTTAAAATATTGAATTCTAAAATTTTAGAAATTTAATTTTTAAAAATTATCATAATTTTTGGATTAATAATTTTCATATTAGCTTAATATGAATTTTAGGGATTTTCATAAAATAATTTATTTTTAGGTGAATAGTGAAAAATACCGTTTTTGAAAATACAGTGGCTTTTGTAACATCACCTAGATATAAGAAAAACCCAAAACTTAGGAAACCTTTTTATTTAAAATATATATGTCTCTTAAGTAACACTATATATTTTAAAATATCATTTTTTAATTAAAAACCTATATTTTATATTTTAAAACATAAGAAATATTTTCTCAAAAAGTATTTTAAATACATTATAAATTTGTAATTTAAAATTAGTTTTTATCGATTGAGTTTAATTAAATAGGTTTTAAATTTAAAATTAGTGTGTCCAAATTATCTAATAAGAGACACTTTATTTTTATGCATAAATATTATGTTTCCCTGAGTAAATATTAGTTTCATAGGTAAAAAATTATTTTTTAAAGAATAATAATTTTCTAAATATTTTGTATTTTTAAAATTGAATGAATAAAATTTAAATTAAATCTAAAAAATAATGTTTAAACATATATAAAAATTAATTAACACACATTTAATGGGTGATCAATGTTAAATAAGACTATGAACACTTAATGATTAAAACAATATTTTTCTAGAAAAAATAATTTTCAACACATTATATTGTCTAATTTAAAAGATACTTTTCTTATATTTAGAAATTTAATTAATATAAATGGATCCCAAAAATGTATTTATCACATAAAATTTTGGTAATAAGGTGCTTCTTATATTTTTAGTGATAAATTAATTGACACAATTAATATTTAATTAAGAGTGATTAGTGTTTAAATGACTAATCTAAGATGGCACAAGTTTTCATAAATTAACATGACCTTTAGACATTATAGATTAAAGTTTTTCAGTTTTAAAGTCATACCAAAATGTCCCACCTACCTTACCTCACCTAAATTTTATGCCTTTTCATTATTACCCCTTACTTACCATTATTTTCTATAGAAAATTCCCTCTTCCTCACTTATAAAGGGTGGATCACTTCCTCCCTTTAAATACCCTACTAATATGTATAAATTTCCTTGAAAAACTACAAAAATTTAGTCTATTTTAAGTATTTTACACACCCTATTTCCCCTGGTCACCAAAATTTATCCTAAGTCCCTCAAATATAAGGCCTTTGTTAAGGGGAAGTTCAAGGTCTCAACATTGGTATCACATATTTATTACTATTTATTTTTATTCTTTCATTAAAAAAATAAACATAACCATAGTATAATAATTAAATAATAATAATTATTTTATTGATATTTTATTATTATAATGGTAAAAACATTTATTATTCTCTTCTATATACTAAGAAAAACAACAAACGTTGTTAGTTCATGTGTGCAGATTACCACCTCCATGATGCAATGCTTTTGGTTTTTCATCACCAAACCTCATGGTTGGTCTTAATGATGGTATTTAAGAATAAATATAATTTATATAATTTATTTTTTATTCTAAAATTATCACATACTATACACCTTCACCCCTCTCATAAGTTGAGTAACGTAAATGTTAATCATGCGTTGTGCGGACTACCGCCTCCGTGAAGAGTCGTTTTTGTATTTTTCTTTAGGTTTTGCATTATTTATCCAAAAATATTCAAATATGGTTCAACATAATAAAACTATAAATATAATATAATTATTAATATTTTATAATGATATTATGTAAAAAGAAAGACCTCATTAAACTTACTCACCAATCAAGTTAAAGCATGTTCAAGATTGGATCGGTTTGACCACCTACTTTAGTAATGCTTTGAAATTATACAAGTATGATTATGAAAACATAATTTATGGAATAATATGACATAAATATGTAAATAATTATTTTTTTGTAAGGATGAATTAATATTTAACTCATTAATTAATAAAACACCTTTCATTGGTTGAAAATCACAGAAAAATGTTCGTTGTCAACTTCATCTTATAAGCTAAAGACTAAAGTACTCCTAAAAGGAAATTTAAACTTAATAAATAATTATATTTCATCCATTATAGTAAAATTAATTAACATTTAATTATATAATTTGGAATAATAATTAAAATACACACCACTCCTACGATACCACTACAAACGATCAAAACTGTAAACACCCACGCGGGAAAATAGGAAACAACTAGCTAATATACATATACATAATGGTTATAAATGAAAATTATAAATATTTTTATGTATTAATATGGTTTTAAAATATTATATTAAGATATTTATTTTTGTTTTACATGATTTTAGAGCACATTCAACTAAGTGGTGAAACAAGGTAAGGGTTTATTTATCTCAAATTTGAATCCCTTAAGACATGTTTATGCTATACATCATGTTTGATTTTATATGGTGTAAATATTACCACATTATCATTTTTTAAAATTATTTAATTATTTTTCATGATTTCCAATGTTTTTTTCTATATTAATTCTCTCTAGGGTATTTGATTCAATAAATACAAATTTTGTAAGGGTTTTATTCTAAACTTCCTTCATTGTGAAATGTTTTAATGTTTTGTACCAATTTATTATTTCTATAGTGTATATAATACCCAAGAAATTATTTTGAAATAATTTGTGATTTAATACATGGTATTTACAGAACCATATAATTTTCAAGCTTCCAATGTATTTTTATTCAAAAATTACTAAAATCTTAAGGGTTTTTCATGACTAAATTCTCTTCCTTGGGTATTAATCACTCGTCTCTATCTACTGCCTTTCAAGATTGATATATTATAGCCTATAATTATTTTAGGATTTATTAAACCTTATTTTATGAGGAAGTCATGTTTCACACGAAATAATTCTTCCATTATGATTTTAATGTTTCGTTAAAATGTATTTTTATTATGAATAATTCTCATCACTTTTAATGGATTTTTCTTCCATGTACATATTTTTACTTCCCACCAATGCTCACCATTTACTATTGGAAACTAAAACTATTTTTATCTTCAATGATACTTTTATTCCCCTTATTTAATTTTAAATTAAACTTTTCCTTATCCTTTTAGTGATGTGGTTTTTCAACAAGAATATTTCAAGATGTGCAAAAGGGTTTTCTATCTTTTTGAAATAAAACATTTTATCATCCACTCCAAATTTACTTTGGATAAAATTATGTCTTTTTTAGGTCTTAATTATTAAATATTATTTTTTAAATGTAAATATTTTCAAAGTATTTTCACATCCCCTTTTCAAAAACATTATGTTTTTTTTCAAGTTTACATTATTAGATATTATTTTCAAAAGTAAAAAATTTAAAATTATTTTCACTTATACTTTTTTAATCCTTATCTATTTTAAGGATATTTTATTTGGACCTCTTAATAATAAATGTTTCAAAAATTATTCTCTTTACCTTCTAAAAAAATTCAATGTATTTCACACCTTATCTTTTATAAAAAGGTTTAAAATGGTTTTGTGAAAACTTTTTCATTTTCACTTAAATTTTTCCTCCAAGGTTTATTTCACATGAAGCAATGTTTTTATCATCCTTTATATTTTATTATATTATAAATAATTTCGGGAAATGATATTTTTATATCATTTTATTCCTTAAGTTCATGTTATGTGATATGTTTCAGAAGCCCATTCTTTTCCCATGGATTATTTAAGCTATGATGATGATTTATTTTTAGTGGCACACATATATATGGATGATGAAGGGTGGGGTACTACATCTCCCTATAATTCATTTTTTTAAGTTCATATCTCATGATATATTAAAGCATGTAAATAATGAGTTTGTTCACACATGCATGAGCATGATGGGTTTTCTCACATTTTCAAGCGTGGACATAATGAGTTTGTTCACATTGGTGTAGGAATAATGGGTTTAATCACATAGTTTTTATTATTATTATAATTTTACCCCAATTACATGTTTTTTTACCAAGTTATTCTGAATTTTAAAGATTTATTTCATTTCTTTGAAATACTATTTTTCAAGATTATTCCTTAATTTTAAATTATTCTTCATTTTTATATCATGCTCTCATTTTTATGACTATTTACATGTTTTTTGAGCCATGTATTATATTTTATGATTATTTAATGATATTTTTATGATATTGTGATTTTCATACATGGTATTATGATATTTTATCAAGATACTTTTATCTTTATTATATTATCTTTCATTATTATGATCTAACACTTTATAATATGCATTTTCCCTTACTGAGCGTTTGAAATCACCCCTTTATTATGTTTCCAATCACTATTTTATGGAGATTATTGTACTATGCTACATGTCTTGAAAGGTTTTAGAGGATCATGGTTATGTATAAAAGTTTTAAAGTGTTGTAAAACAATTTTTTTACATAGCTGATCTCAAAGAAACTAAACCTTTTAGTCTTTTGGTTATGCACCTGTTTGTGAAATATAACATTTAAATCATGGGATTAATGTATTATTTAAGTTATGTTTGTCTTTTTTTATTCATTTATAATTAATATCATGATTATTTATAGGATTTTTTGTACACTAAATTTTGATTTTGTGATTTTTCTTTCCTCTTGTTTGAGGGTGGTTCTATTTTTCTAGACCCTTTTGACCCCTTAAGTCTCTTTTGTTTTCTTTCAAAAATGGGTTAGGAGCTATTTATTTTAGATGGTCATTTTTTGATTAAATGTAATGTGATAATCATGTATGTATCTATTCTCCAAATACTAATAAACTATTGGTTTATATAGGATATGAACTTTTTTTTATTTTTACCAATATGATAAAGTAATCACCAACTCTGGGTTATTGGAGTCAAGGTAGTTGAAGTTGGTATTATAGAAAATTTAGTAGAAACATTGGTAACTATATATATAGGAATATAGTTTGATAGAAAAAAAATTACAAAAAAAACCTTATGATATTCAATAAAAACTTCTAGAATATTTTACTTATATAGGAATCATATTCTATGATTCAATATTCTTAGTTTCATGAGATAATACAATGTATTCTATTGTTTAAAAATGATTCATATAAGAATAAATAGAAACCATATCAATACTCATAACCAATAAATATGTTAAGGTAGTTGACTCAGATTATGATAAATAACCTTGCACATATTGAGCACCATACTAATACACAATATTGTGTAGCAATGTTGGAAAAATTCATGTGATAGAAACCTCCATTATTTAATTGAAACATTAATATATTGGTTGATGAATAATGGATCAAGTCCTTAGAGAATATATTTATAACTTTGGGATGTAGTAAATGGAGAAATATATAATGGCGGTTTATCTTTTAAATGAATATATTGATCCATGATAGTCATTGATTTAAGAAACTATGGAGGAAGAGGATATTTAGGGCATGGAATTGAGGAATTTTAAGGTTATATTCTTTTAAAAATACCATCCTTATGAAAAGTGAGATGATATGGAAATTCAACTCCTTATCTTAAGACAAAAAGAAGAGGAAAATGTTCATGAGTAAAAAGATAAATTTTTAGGGTAAGAAAATCATACCACTGATTATATATGAAATCTAAGAATTAATATTGATAACATATTTGACGGGATAAAGCTTTTCCTTTAAAGGGAATTGGTCACATAGACATTTTCATCATACAAGGATATAATATCAAGTACCATCAATATAGATAAATAATTATAAAATTATTATATTTTCAAGGTAAATCAAGAAATAAGAGGTTGGTTTATCCCTTAGTATAGTAAGTATTGAAAATAGGAATAAAGTAAGGTTAGAATTTATAAAATATAATAGTTTTAGAAAGAAACACCCTAGTACATTACAGAAGGAAATGAGATTTTTCTTTAAGTGTGGATAGAAATTCAATAATTCTTGTGAATGAAAAGTAAATATATAAACTTAAAAAGTACAGTAATTTAACTATAATGATATAGGGAACTATTCAAACTTATTCCCTAATCATCAATGAAATTTACCTCAAAAGAGGCCAAGGGAGAGAGGCTGAGTTTATGTAATTACTAAAGATGAGGTTGAAGTTATGAATGGGGTGATATCTTGTACATTGATTGTAACACTCCATGGTTTTAAAAAATAAATGAAATTAATGAAACTCTTTTTTATGTAGATATTTATAACCATCCTTTAAAAATCATTTTTTTGCTTCTATGTTTTGAATTTTGAAAAACAGTCATCTACAGTTGTGTTCAGTGAGTTCTTTGGAGTATGATGAAACCAACTTGTTTTTTTGGTGGATATTAACATACCCTTATAAATAGTAATATGAATAGTAATATGATCCTAATTAATATTAAATTGTATTATTATTTTATTTTCTTATGGCTTTAAGATAATGAAATCTTGGTTAATTTTTCAATGTGATATACAAGCAGTTATAGAATTAAAATTGTTAATTATTGAATTAAATATGACTTTATTTAAAAATTAAATTAATAATATTTAAAATATTATTTTAAAAAAATTGAGTTTATTTTTGAATTATACATGTCAAAAAATGGTTAGGGTGAATTCTTGGGATTTTTCTGAAACAGTTGATTTTTCAGTGAATAGTAAAAATATAGTTTTGAGTTTCGGTGTGTTTAATGACATCATTAATGATGTAATAATGATTTAATAATTCTGGTAGACTTGTGTACATTAAAATAATATATGAGGTGTCCCAATTGGCTAATACCATGGGAAAGCCCATGGTTTTTCAAATACCACTAATGAGGTGTCCCTTGGAAATTAATAAAATATTCACTCACTTTTGCTATAAATACCAACCCATTCCTTCATTCAATTAATTCCAAATTACTCCTCAACTAATATATGGCCTAATTACCTCCCTATTATTCCTCCTAATATTTACTCAATCCCCCAAGGTCCCAATATTCAAGTTCTAGGAGTTACTCTACTAGGTAAGTGAATTCTCAACTTCTTTTTTTTTCATTCAAGTTCTCTTTTATGTGATATAACTTTCATGTTTCCATAACATGTACTTATTTCATTTTTATTATTTATCTATACTGTATTATGATTCATTTATAGATTTGTGACTCTTGTCCCCTCTCTTTTTAATGTTTTCTAAAACCATGTTGCATAGCCGTTAGGCTTCCAAATTTTTGTAAGGGATTTCTCAACTATTATTTTATTTTGAGTTCCTTTATTTTATTATTCTTTACTCATATCCTCTTATAAAAGAGGCATGGAAGCTCCAAAAATATTTTATCTTCTGGATTTTCTCATGTTCATGGAAAATTAATCATAATTCTTCTTCTCCTGTCCCACTTATTTAAGGAATAAAAACATTATTCGTGATGTGTCGAATTACCGACATCGTGGACGATGTGATTTAAATTTTCTTTAATTCCTTCAAATATGATCATGAAACCATTTTTATGGTTGAAATAGGATATAATATATGTATTATTTCTCATACATGGTTCTGTAATTCTATTTTACACATGGTTTTAATTTATAAAACAAAATGAGGTCGTTATTATCAAAGAACCACTAAAATGATCTAAACGAACATCATTAATGTTTTAAATCATGAATCATCCTCATTTCAGAATTCAAACTGATAAATGGTATAATTTATGGTTCTGGAAATATTTAACTACTATTCTATTTCAATTTTGGAGTTTCACTCCCAATCGACAAGAATATCCATCATGAACCGATCATGGAAAACATGTAAAGAAAGCACCCAAAACAATGGAAGGAACAAAATACTAATAATTAAAGGGTGAAATGATGTTGTAAAATGATCATATAAGGTGTTATAAACATTAATATGTTTAATTAAGATATTAATAAAACTTTTTTAATCATTATAAAGGAGTTTTAAACACAATTGACATAAGAAGAACCCGAGGTAATGGAATTCTTAATCCAATTTCCATTCTTTGGGTTAACCTTATTCTTTATTCATTATGTGGTATTAAGATTATTAGTGTGATGAATTTTTGTTTATATTATGTTTCACTATGTCTATTTATAGTGTATACACATATCCATTCTATTCTTTTAATTCTTACTCCAATTATATTTTAAGGTACTTTACTTTTAAAATCATTTTAAAACTCTCTTTAATAAATTTCAAAAGGATTATTTTATATATATATATGGAATTAGTAGTTTCTACTGATTTCAAGATACTATATTACCATGATATGTTCCTTTGGTACTATTTATGTTGGGTTGATCCCATTATATCTCAAGATATGTTGGGTTGAGCCCATTATAGATCAAGATATGTTGGGTTGAGCCTATTATAGCTCAAGATATGATGAGTGAGCCCCATTATAGCTCTCCAATGCATTGGGTTTCGGAGATGTAAGTTGACCAAAAGATTATTCCATGTGTAAGGGTGAATGTAAGAGTGATATGGTAAATATTTCCCAATTCAACTACATGATTTCTCTATGAATATGAGTTTTTGTGATTATGGGTTTTATTGGTTTTTATGTTATCACTTAACTAACGATTTATTTATTTATATCCCTTACTGAGTTTTATACTCATCCCAAGTTTTTAAAATGTTTTTTCATAGTATATAAGTATTTTTAAGATAAATAATGGAGTCTTGATGTTTGATATGGAGTGTTGTTAAAGAAATCATGTTTTAAGTTTTAATGTTTTATATTTTGAAAAAATGGATACTGTTTTAGTAGTATCCTCTTGTATGAATGTGGTATGTCATGTATGTAAGATATCATAATTATTTAAAACTCTAAACCTAGAAATATCCTCAATGTGTAATAATGTGTGGAATTTTGTAAAATTCAAGATTAAGTAACATTTTAAGGCTGGGTCCATAGAGTTGGTATCAAAGGATAGCTTAGATAACATTAGGGGTTAGGATGATGTTAATAGAATACCATAAATGATTTTTACTCTATGATTAATTTGAAATGTTATAGCATTTAAATATTACCATGTTTCTTAGACTAATATATGTTTTTTCATAATGGTTGTTCGTAGAATAAATAGAAAAGCTGAAGTAGGAAGGCACCAAGAGGCTGATGTCTGTCTGAATCTACAACCCAAAATGGTGGGAATTGGAACCGAGCAGTTTGTGATAGCAATGGCTCAGTTGACTCAAGAAATAAATAGGGTTGGTATCCAAGCTAGAGAGGAACATGAAATACCACAAAGAAACATGTCTTTTGTGGTGTATTTTATGAGTCAACATCCTCTAACATTCAGTGGAACCGCAGAACCAGTGATAACCAAAGGATGGATCAATGCTCTAGAAAAGATATTTGATGTCATGGGATGTTCGGAACATCAAAAGGTAATACTAGACATTTATCATTTGGAAGGAGAAGATGATCAATGGTGGTATATGGTTAATAATACGTGAGAAAGATATGATCTTGACACTCTGGAATGGGATGATTTTAAGAGTCTTTTTCTTGAAAAATATTTTCCCAAAACTGTTCAACTCAGAATGGAGAAACAATTCTTAGAACTGAAGTAGAAAGATGATGATTCTGTGGCAGTATATGAAGCCAATTTTATAAGACTATCCAGGTATGTATCAGATTTTACTTGGGATTTTTAAAGTAAAATTAATATATTTTACTATGGTTTGAAACTGTTTTTGCGAAGAGATTTGGCCTCATGAGAGTTTAAAATATATGTGAAGTTTGTTCATTGTGCTGAAAAAGTTGAGATGGAGTTTTCTGACACATGTGTACCTCGTAATGACAAGAATAAGAAGTGGTCAGGTTGGCAGGAAATGGGGAATAAATCATCAAAGAAGTCTGAAGGTAAGAAAATGAATTTCCCTTCTTGTGAAAAGTGCGGTAAAAGGTATCCCAGTGAATGTCTTGTAAATTATGGGAAATGATACCGATGTGGAAAATTTAGATACATGTCTCGTGAGTTCAAGGAAAATGGTCTAAAAATTAATGAGAAGTCGATGGTGAGATACTTTAACTATAAGGAATTGGGTCATTTTGCTAATGTTTGTTTGAAACTAGTTACTCAAGTAGGGAATCAGCAAGATTGGAAGCAGAACGGTTTGGTAAAATCTTTTGCAACCACTTCAACCGATGTTGAGCCATCAAATGAGGTGGTATTAGGTATATTGATTGTTTTTATAGATTTCACAAATGTGTTTTTGATTCAGGGTCTACACATTCCTTCATTTCTATGAAATTTTCAGAAAAATTTGGAATTCAACCTCATGAAATGAAACCAGATCTCATGGTAAAACCACATGGAGAAAATATTGTGGAAAAAATAAATTATAAAAATATTCCTATCCTTATCTGTGGAAAGAGTTTACCTAAAAAACTTGTTGTTTTTTCTCTAGTATAGTTTGATGTTATTCTAGGTATGGGCTGACTTTATTTTTATCATGCTATCACAAACCAACCCGGGTCAATTCTAAACCAGTCACCCGAACCGATCTGCGACAAGGCCCGAGAGGCATTCCCGATCCTCCCGGGCTGGCGAAAAGCACCAGCGAATCAACAGAGAATGAATGGGAATGATTTATCCCAAAGAAAATAAATAAAGCAGTAGAAATAATAAAGAGCAGTAGAAAATAATTAAACCAAATAAAACGACTAAAAAGGAACAAAAGAAAATAAAACTAACCGAACTTGATGTCTGAACTAACTCTGTATGACCCCATGGGTCACTCCCAAACTCAACGATCAAGTGTCGCCCAAAGAAATCGCACCCAAGCTGGAGCCTGAACAAACACTAAAAACAAAAAAGAACTATAGGTGTGAGTATTAAAACTTAAAAGGCTATCCTGATATCTATTCCCAATGAACTACCTTTAAAATAGAAGAAACACCATTTCAAGTTTGAACTACAATTTATAAAAGTAAGTTTTTATAAATATTTTACTTAAAAATAGAGTACGAACCATTGCTCTTAACTGTTTTCAAATATAGATTCATTTCGTTAGTGTCAATGGAATTTTAGAAAGGGAAAGTGATGTTTATATTTTTAGATTTTTATAAAGAGGATTAAATAATTTCATTTGAAAACCATTTTTAGAAACCTAATTAAAACCATTTTACCACTTTCCAAGTAAAAAAATACACAAAAATACACAAGAGTAAGTACACAACAAGGAAAATGTAGATATGCATACAAGTACTATATTCATCACTACAAGTAACTCAAAGTCAATGGACATGGGTGAACCTAGGAGATCAAGAATAATCAAGAAGACACCAATACATGAGACCTCATCCTCATTTACATGTCACACATTATGAAATCAAAATGCTCAAATGCTCGACCATCCTTTCTTAGGCAGGCCGAGGGAAAATTCCATAGAAATGAACCCAAACATATCCTCCTACTATGGGCCACTGGTTAGTACCCTAACCTACTAGTGTGGCAATCATTACTAGAATATTCTCTCAATATGCCAGGTTACCATGTCTCAAGTATTTAGAAAGGGGGTGAGAAAACCGATGCCAGTTGATCATCCAATCACAATATATATATAATAATAACGTACGACAGGTCTCACCCTGAGTCTCCCCTAGGATTATTATCATGCCTTAAAATAAGACAATTTTAATGGGTTCCAAATGAATAACCCTAACATTAGATTCTAGGAATCCCCAACAAGGACCTCCCACCCATTGCAAGCAATCAAGGCATGAGAATCACCCAATGAGGGTTTTCATAATAATTTTTTAACTTCATGAAATGGCCAAACATACCCTTAAATATTCACAATCAAAGCCTTATCTCAAAATGAAAATGATTTTTCAAAAGTGGTGTCAAGCACACTATTTCCACTCAAACATTTATAAACATTATTCAAAGCATTCCTTTCGCACATCCAAAAAAACCATTTTAAACACACATACCAACCTAACCATAATTCAACACTTCACGTCAAACAGATTAAAAATCCCCAACTATTCCTTTCAATTTAAAATAATTTAAAACATTTTTCAAAAAATCCATGCTTACCAACACATAAATGGTTTTTTTAAAGGGGTTAAAACACACCAAAACACCTTGAAACGAAACATTCTTTATAAAAAAATGTTAATCATACCATTTATCAGCAGGGCATGCAATGTTCATCAAAACAGTTTATAATTAACACTCAAAATGATTCTGAAAACAATTTCCATCCTATAAACTTATTTAAATCGTTAAATTAGGTTCGAAGAGTCACAAACCAGGTGAAAAACTAATGAGACATTTAATTAAACAAGCAGTGTGCATAATTGTAATAAAACAACCTTATTTTTTTTTTCACAAAACCAGAATTTAACTACCAATTTTCATCATAAATAAATTAACTAGACATTGAAAAATAATAAATATCACATATATATAGGGCAGAAACAGCAGGAAATAGATGCAACTTAAATTCTAAAAGGCGGTGCAATGGGAACCTACCTCGGATACATGGCGCGATGAAACACCCACTCGAAATCTCCTCGTGCGGGTCCTAAAAACTAAAACCAACCAAGAACAACCACTAAATTAACCAAAACTCCTAATCAAACAAGGATAAAACAATAATAAAATAAGTATAATGGTATACCGATGGGGGGGGGGGTTGTGATTGGAGATAGATCGTTAGAGGGCTGGTCGGAGCAACGCCGACAAGGTGGGTTGGTCGGGGAAACGACGACTGGGGGTGCACTGGTAGGGGGTGCGCTCTGGTAAGGGAGAAGGTTGTGGGTCAGCAGGAGAAGCTGTTGCGCACCAAACAGGAGGTCTGAGGGGGTTGCGGGTCGGCCGGAGAGGGTGTGGATCGACCGGAGAGACCGCGACCGCTGGAAAAGGGGGGCTACTGCGGGAGAAGGGCCGGTCGAGGGGGTGCGGTGTGGGTAACCGGATAACGGTGGTGCGAGGCGGCCAGCGGGCAAGGTGCGGGTGAGCTGGATGGGAGTCGTGGCATCGGGTATTGGTGGTGTGAGGCGGCCGATGGGCAGGGTGCGGGTGGGCTAGACGGGAGCCGGGGCGCGGGGCAGTGGTGGTGCGAGGTGGCCGGTGGGTAGGGTGCGGGTGAGCTGGACGGGTGTCGGGTGCTGCAGAGGGGGTGCATCGTGTGGGGGAAGGATAAGGGAGAGAAGAGAGGGATATGAGGAGCACAACAAACCCTAAAAAAATGGTTTAAAAAAAGACAATTAAAATAAGAAGAAAAATATATACATGTCTATATATATATATTAAATATCCTTTCTAATAATCAATTAATAATGAATATAATAATAATAATAATAATACTAATAATAATAAAAATAATAAAATAATAATAATAATAATAATAGTAATACCTTAATGATAATAACAACGATCTTAAAAAAACTCAATAACATTGATATTTAACACTCATAAATATGTACATCATTTATAAAAACATTAACAATAATAACATAAGTAGTCGCACGGGTACCGAGCTGACCGCACGACTCCCACTAACCATGCGGTGCCCGCACACCGACCTAAATAATAATAATAATAATAACAAGATGATAAAAATTAAAAAAATAAAAATAAAAGTATTTATTTCATAATAATAAATTTCTTAACAATAAAATTTTTAAATGATAATTAATTAACATTTATTTATTCACTTTATTACTTTGAAGATGAAAAGGCCACACAGTTTCCTGGGTGAAGCCACACGACATCGCGCTCCGCCCGTGCATCCAATGACGTCGAACCCAAAACACACACCTTTTAACATAAACTCAGAAATTTCATTCGGGACTCACCCCGGACCCAGCAAAAATATTTAAAGGCTGAAAAATAATTAAATAAATCCATACCCACAGGTTGGGGTATGACAATTCTCCCCACCATAATGCTTTCCGCCCCCAGAAATCCACGACACTATCTAGCGGATCGATCAACACCTAAGGATTTCACATAAACACGATCCAACCTCTTAACCCAAGGACATTCCACCGAAAACCTACGGGACTCAACCTCATTTCCCGAAACACATCACCAGTAGAGGGGAGGCCTGAATGGACTCCCCACCATAAGAATTCAACTGGTACCTGATAATGACTTAAGAGAAAACCCAAAGAGACGGTGGGTCTCCCCACCATAAAGAACCAACCTAATAGCGACTGAATGGAAATCGAACTTAGACCTGCACTAGGCCTTACTCAAGCTAGAAAGAACCCAACAAGGAAATTTAAACCATTCACTACCACTCGAAAGGTATAAGAGTTGAACCGACAACTCCACACAAACTGAAAACCCTAACCCCACGGGCGGTGAGGGAGGTCCCAAAGACTGGATCAATGAAACTACGACAGACAACTACTCATGAATCATTACTTTGAGTTGGACACAAACCAAAGCCACAACTGTTTCACATGGGTGGTCTATGAAAGTCCACTGATTGGAAACTCGTATCCCAAAGGCACAATTACTAACATTCCGTGAGGGATAAGTCCATCGTGCTCTTTGCAACAAGAGAAAATTTACAAACAGAAACACTAAAACTGTCTCACCACACGATAGAGGCACAACCTGAACTAGACTCCTTAACATTCCCCGGGGTTCCTAAATATGCACCGACTTCACTCCGAGGCCTTTTAGCCGGAGCTCTAATGGATGATGCGTCTCCTACCTTTCAGTCAGGTTCTGATAATCCCAATAAGAAACATACACCTTTTCACTTGACAAAAGAAAGGACAAGATTTTAAAATAAAAATAATACTGGCATTGAAAACCAGAGTTCATCAAAAGACCCATGACATTCCCATACATTTCAAAACCCAAAACACCATCAGTACACTACAATGCTAAGAGATCCCTTACACCGGAAAGAAACATACACATGAAACTTTAAACAAAACCCCAACAACACATCAATTGTGAGAACTTCCTCCATGACGTTTTCTAGTAATGACCCGACAGAATTATTGTAAGTGACCCAAACGTCTGCAAGCATGAGCGGTCTTAAGAGTACTTGGGTACAATGGATTCTTATGACCCAGCTTTCCACACTAATAACACACGATGATCTCTCGCTCCGAAGAGGTTGATGAAATATCCCAAGGCCTTTTGATTCCACAACTTGCTCGATCCACTTTCAATCGATTCCTCATCTCCTTTCTAGAAACTTCACCACTGATCATAGAGATCGAAGGAGGGAGGAATACTTCGAGCACTCCTACCATTGTGGCTTCGACATGAAAATCATGTCTCACCACATCGACAAATGAAGTTAAGTTGGACTCTGACACCTTTGACTGTAGATCGAGGCGGAGGCCCACCTTGAAGTGTCGAGCCTTCATGGATTCATCTGGGACATACCCTAAATCATAAGGGACTGGATCCACAAAATGCTAGAAATATTCCAACACAGATCTATCGCCCTACTGTAGACAACACATCTCCATCCCCTTTCTCACCTTTTCTTCCTTAGAGAAATACTGACAAATGAACAAAGCATTGAAGAACTCCCATGTAAGCTCTTGATGGGGCTTGTTTCGAGACACTGACTTCCACGACATCCACGGTGAACCCTCAAGAATGAAAGTTTCAAACTTGACCTTCAAGGACTCGGGCAACTCAAAGAGGTTAAAGTCCCTTTAAATCTTCCGCATCCACTCCTCCACTATGGAAGGTCCTGATTGACCATAAAAGAGATGTGGATATAGCTTCCAAAAATCAAGCATAAAATCCTTAGGTTGATCAACCATACTACGATCACCCATCGAAGCTTCAGGGGAATAACCGTTGGACAAGAAGAGTCAAGAACCTAATCAAGGCCAA
This sequence comes from Viscum album, assembly GCA_963277665.1. Taxonomy (NCBI): domain Eukaryota; kingdom Viridiplantae; phylum Streptophyta; class Magnoliopsida; order Santalales; family Viscaceae; genus Viscum; species Viscum album. The sequence continues at coordinate 567,647,489 of OY728131.1, forward strand.
CTCATTAAATAAAAATCCTCAAAAACAAACACTATATATATGAAAAGCTCGAAACATAAGAAAATAAGGCATCATAAAATCAAAACATTTCTTTTGAAAAAATCTTTAATTTAAAACAATCTTGATGGGTTAAACCCTCACCATTGGTATTATTTAGAGTCTCACTCACATGCATGTTTCCATGCCACCCCGGGCATCCACCTATCATACCAGACATCCGTTCATATTCCAACATACCACTATGCATGTGAGCACCCATAGGAACACCAATGATAAAACAAAACAACTTCATTTTCCAAAAACAAATCATTCATCCCATTTACTTTAAAATAATCCTCAAATTAAACATGTCATTTCAAACGACCATTTTGTTCAAAACTAATTTTTCTGATACAAACAACTTCTAGAAGTCAGAAGAGCCCAAAACAACTCAAACATGGAACTAGTGTCAGTGGGTGACTTGACCATATAGTTGGAGGCCATATGCCAAACACGTCACCGACATAGAGAACCTTTTTTGGACTATGCCCCTAACTCCACATGGCTTGCCAGGAAGTAAAAATTAGGAGGAATATTAGCCCAACTCCCTTTTTCATATCCCAATAACAAAATGTTCCATAAAAACCCAAAGAAACAAATTAAATCGGACTTCCCATGGAAGCCTAAGGATCAGTACGAGCAATAGTTTGCGATGCTCTTCCGACACCTACCCCTCGAGTCCCGACAATCATACTCCATCTACCTTGACATCCCAAATAACAAAGTGTGCTTTGAAAATAGAGGTCCTCTAAGAGCTAACCTCCTCTAATACCATTTTGTCATGAACCAACCCATGTCGAACCTGAACCAGTCACCCGAGCTGATCCGCGGAAAGGCCCAAGAGGCATTCCCGATCCACCTGGGTTGAAGAGAAGCACCAGGGCATTAGCAGAGAATGAATGAGAATTATTTCACCCAAAAAATAAATAAATAAATTAATAGAAATAATAAAGAGTAGTGCATAATAATTAAACCAAATAAAACAACTAAACAAGAATAAAAGAAAATAAAAATAAACGAACTCGATGTCCGAACTAACTCCGTGTGACCCCACGGGTCACTCCCCAAATCAACGATCAAGCATCACCCAAGGTGAGAACACCCAAGCTAGAGCCTTCACAAACACTAAAAATAGAAAAGAACTATAGGCATGAGTATTAAAACTCATTAGTCTAGCCCGATATCTATTCCCAATGCACTACCTTTAAAATAGAAGAAACACCATTTCAAGTTTGAACTACAATTTATAAAAGTAAGTTTTTATATATTTTTTAATTAAAAACAAAGTATGAACCATTTCCCTTAACTGTTTTCAAATCTAGATTCATTTCATTAGTGTCAATGGCATTTTAGAAAGGGAAAGTGATGTTTATATTTTTGGATTTTTACAAAGAGGATTAAACACTTTCATTTGAAAACCATTTTTAGAAACCTAATTAAAACCAGTTCACCACTTTCCAAGGAAAAAAATACACAAAAATGCACAAGAGTAAGTACAAAACAAGGGAAATATAGATATACATACAAGTACTATATTCATCACTACAAATAACTAAAAGTCAATGGACATGGGTGAACCTTGGAGATCAAGAATAATTCAGAAGACACCAATATATGAGACATCATCCTCATTGACATGTCACACACAATGAAATTAAAATTCTCAAACACTTGGACATCATTTATCAGGAAGGATGAGGGAAAATCCCATAGCAATGAACCCAACCATATCCACCTAATATGAGCCACTGGTCAGTACCATAACCTACCAGTGCGACAATCATTCTTAGAATATTCTCTCAATATTCCAGGTTCTCATGTCTCAAGTATTTAGAAAGGGGTTAAGCCAACCGATGCCAGCCAAGCATCCAATCACAATATATATATATAATAATAACGCATGACAGGTCTCACCCCGAGTCTCCCCTAATATTCTTCTCATGCCTTAAAATAAGACAATTATAATGGGTTTCAACAGAAGAACCCTAAAATTAGATTCCAAAAATCCCCAACAAGTACCTCCCACCCATTATAGGCAATCGAGGCATGAGAATCACCCAATGAGGGTTTTCATAATAAATATTTTTTTTAACTTCATGAAATGGCCAAACGGGCCCTTAAACATTCACAATCAAAGCCTTATCTCAAAATGAAAATGCTTTTTCAAAAGTGGTGTCAAGCACATTGTTTCCACTCAAACATTTATAAACATTCTTCAAATCATTCCTTTCACACATTCAAACAAAACCGTTTTACACACACATACCAACCGGACCACAATTCAACACTTCACATCAAACAGATTAAAAAGCCCCAACTATTCCGTTTAGTTTAAAATCATTTAAAACATTTTTCACAAAATCCACATTTACCAACACACAAATTCATTTTTTTAAAGGGGTGCAAACACACCAAAACACCTTGAAATGAAACATTCTTTATAAAAAAATGTCAATCATACCATTTATCAGCGGTTCATGTAATGTTCATCAAAAAAATTTCTACTTAACACTAAACATCATTCCAAAAACTAGCCCCATAATAAAAAATTATTTAAATCATTAAATCAGGTTCTAAGAGTCACAAACTAGGTGAAAAACTAACGAGACATTCAGTTAAACAAATAGTGCGCGTAATTGTAATAAAACAAACTTTTTTTCTCTCAAAAAACTAGAATTTAACTACCAATTTGAATCATAAATAAATCAACCAGATGTTGAATAATAATAAATAGCACATATATAAAGTTCACAAATAGAAAGAAATAGATGCAACTTAAATTCTAAAAGGCAGTGTAATGGGAACCTACCTCAGATACACGGCGCGACAAAACTCCCACTTGAAATTTCCTCACATGGGTCCTAAAAACTCAAACCTACCAAGAGAAACCACTAAATTAACCAAAAATCATAATCAAACAAGGATAAAATAAGAATAAAATAAAATAAGTAGAATGGTATATCGATGGGGGGGGTTGGGATTGGAGATAGACCGTCGGAGGGCTGGTCCGAGCAACACCGACAAGGCGAGTTGGTTAGGGAAACACCGACATGGTACGCACCGGCAGGGGGCGCGCTCCGGTAAGGGAGAAGGCTGCAGGTCAACCGGAGAAGCTGCTGCACACCAAACAGGAGGTATGAGGGGGTTGCGGGTCGGCCGGAGAGGGTGCGGATCGGCCGGAGAGACCACGACCGCCAGAGGAGGGGGGCTACCGCCAGAGAAGGGCTAGCTGAGGTGGTGCAATGTGGGTATCCAGACAGTGGAAGTGCAAGTCGGATGGTATGAAGGGTGTGGGTGAGTCGTATGAGAGTCGGGGTGCCAGGTAGTGGCGATGCGAGGCAGCCGATGGGTAGGGTGCATATAGCATCCTGCCATTTTTATCACATAAACTTTCATTACATTTTACAAAACCGAGGATCTTTAAGGTTTAGTGTCTTGGAAACCAGGAACTTAAAACATGAAAATATAAAACATTCTTCTTAAACACTTGAAAGGATTCTCCTCATGTTCATCCTAGGTTCATTACTGCATCTCATAACCTAGGGACATACATCAAAAGAAAGGGTGAGTAGAAGGCCCAGTAAGGGAAACAAGGAAAACATTTAACATGTGAACTTGAGATACATCAATAAAGTCATGAAAAAGAACTTTAAGGCATGAGAAAGAAATCATGTGGAATATCATAATAAAAATAAAATTTTTCATAACTTTAAGATGTGGCTACATCATTTAACATAGACAATCATGAACATATCACCAAGGTCCATCCCCAAGGTGTCATTTGAAAATTACCAAGGTTATTCACCAAGATATCGTGAAAATTGTAATCTCTAGTGGTTACATCATTACCCAATGCATTGGAGCGCTATCAGGGCGCACCCTTAAATTTGACTTTATTATCATGTGAGCCACATATATCATCATCAATCATTTCATAAACAACCCATATAGTATAAAATAAATAGGTTTCATTTCATAATCATAACGTTTTAAAAACTGCTTTAAAGACATGATCTTTATGTCACTTTATACCCACAAAAAAGGAAAGCGGGTCTCATGTATGTAAATCCCAGAATTTAAAATAGAAAATTTTGGTATATATGTGAATACCCATTTAGAAGGAAGAGCTTTGAGTGTTCACTTAATAAAATACAATAATTTGAGAAAAAGAAAGAGACATTTGAGATGGAAATTCTGCAGCATAACGGCTATGCTTCGGGGTTTTAGAAAACATTGAAAAGAGAGGGGACATAGGTCACCCACTCATAAATGATCCAAAGAATAGTAGATGGACAGAATATAATGGATATAATAACATGTTAATGATATTTGAAAGACATACCATATGAAATGAAAAACATGGAGGGAAGACAAAAATAAGATTTCTCTTATGAAAATTCGGCAGCCTAACAGTGTCACTTAAACTTCAACAAAATGAATTGAAGAGATCAAATAGGGTCTCTCATCATATGAACATAGAAGATCAGTATGATATATATAGATATCATACCCCACCATAATAAAAAGAAACTTGAAAGACTTGACATGAAAGTAGAACTTGAAAACGAGAAGGGTGAAAGAACCACTTATAAATTCGGCAGCCTAACGGCGCCACTTAAAACTTCAAAATACTGAATTGAAGAGATAAAATGGGGTCTCTCATCATATGATCATAAAAGATCAGTATTATAGATATAGAGATCATACCCCAACATAATAAAAAGGAACTTTAAAGACTTTACATGAAAGTAGAACTTGAAAATGAGAAGGGTGAAAGAACCACTTATAAATTTGGCAGCCTAACGGCGCCACTTAAAACTTCAAAATACTGAATTGAAGAGATAAAATGGGGTCTATCATCATATGATCATAAAATATAAGTATGATAGATATAGAGATCATACCCCAACATAATAAAAAGGAACTTGAAAGACTTGACATGAAAGTAGTACTTGAAAACGAGAAGGGTGAAAGAACCACTTATAAATTCGGCAGCCTAACGACGCCACTTAAAACTTCAAAATACTGAATTGAAGAGATCAAATGGGGTATCTCATCATATGATCATAAAATATCAGTATGATAGATATAGATATCATACCCCAAAATAATAAAAAGTAACTTTAAAGACTTTACATGAAAATAGATCTTGAAAAATGAGAAGGGAGAAAGAATCCATTACAAAAATTTCGGCAGCCTAACAGCGCCACTTAAACATTCATAAAACGAAATAATGAGAGTAAGAGGGGATATCTCATTATATGAACATGAAAAGGGAAGTAAGAGGAATATAAAAGAACATCCTCCAACATAAAAACATGGAGCATAAAAGAAATGACTTAAAAGAGATTTCTTGAAAAGAAAGAGAGAGAGGTCGGATCCCTTACCTTAGAACGTAACTCTTAAAACTCAAAGGTTTGGACCTTGAGAGACTTGAGGGAACCTTGGGAGGACTCCTTGGGAGGTAAGGAGACCAGAACTTCGTTGAGAATGATTTTGGATTCTAAAGGATGAGAGAATGGCTTGGTATTTATAGGGAAAGTGAGGGGACAAAGCATTAATGGCCAAGGGACACCTCATTGGTGGTTTTGGAAAAACCATGGGCTTGACCATGGTATTTTCCCATGGTATTGGCCACTTGGGACACCTCATACCTTATCTTACTATTCATAATTCGACCATATTGATTACATACTTAATACATCATTTAATGATGTCATTAAACACCCATAACTTAAAAACAGTATTTTCACTATTCATCGAAAATTCAACTTTCTCAGAAAAATCCCAAAATTTCACCTTAACCAAATATCGATGCTCTGATTTCAAAAATGAACTCAATTTTATAAAAATAATTTTCTAAATATTTTTAATTTAATTTTTAAATAAAAACACTATTCACCGAAAATTCATTTTTTTCAAAAAAAACCCCAAAAATTACCATAACATAATATCGATGCTCTGAGTTCAAAAATGAAATCCATTTTATAAAAATAATTTTCTAAATATTTTTAATTTAATTTTTAATTAAAAAACACTATTCACTCGAAAAAACTAATACTTTAATAATAATTTATGAAACCGTTATTTAACCATTTTATTAAATCACATCACTTAATCAAGGTACCTAGATTATATTAATACTTTCTTTAAGTGAGATTACTAATCCATTTGTACACATTACTAATCCTAATCATAAAATCACTATTCATAATTTACTATTCCTAAAAAATTAAGTTAATCTTATTAGACTCTAAATTTCGTACTGAACATAATTGTAGAAGACCATTTTTTGAAAATCATTACACATTTTTAATTATTTAAGGTTTACATAAACATTTTTAAAATATCTTTTCTCTAAAATTCATCAAAAATATGCATACTATATTTATCCGGACATTTTAAAATTCATAAACTTCATCATAAGAAGAAATCCCAATTTTTATTTAAAACAAAGGATTACACAAGGCAGTTACGGTCTCCTTACATAGCCCCTTATCACACCAGCATAGGAACTAAGTGTAAGGTGTGCTAAGGTGAGAGAATTTGAGGGAGGCTCGGCTAACATCGCACGAGTAGTAATTTCTATCAGTTTGAACTTCTCGCAAAGGCGATTCCGTTCTAGCTTCACACGATGAAGTTCGACTTGGGTTTGGTCCAGAGCAAAGCCCAGTGGTGCTACCTCCTTCCCAAGTTCTGTTAGATGGGATTCGATTGGTCCAAGACTACTGGGTGAGGCCATCAAATCTTCTTTCTATATTAATTAACCAAGATTACTTGTATTTAGAGACAATAATCAAAACATTTAGTTTCTAGTGGTCATATTGACCAATGGTCATATAACAGTAAAAACCGAATGGTCTCATTTTAATTATACTCATGTTATCAAATGAAATAGTTTTGTTGAGTATGAAAAATAAAATAACACACAAAATTAGGAAACAAGATTTATTCAAAATTTTGGGTCGTTACAATCTTCCCCCCTTAAGAAATTGCGTCCTCGTAATTTTTAAAATTAGGTTTTGAAATTTCATTGAAAGTACCACATCGGAAAAAGAGTCAGTAACACTATTACTTTAAAAGAAATAAAGTGAAGTACAAAGGTCACCCGAGTTAACCCATAATAGGATTCCATGGAGGAAAACATGGATATGGAAGAAAAAAAAGGGTCAAGTTCTGGGGGAGAGTGATAGAAAACATGATTTGGAGAAAGTTAACCACAAGAAAATCACAAACTTATGATGTGCGTAAACGGTCTTTGATTACCCAGTAAGAAGCTTAAACCAACAAAGTTTTTGTTTTACATTCCTTTTAATAATTTTTAGGAATTCATTTACTACATAGAATAAAAACATAAGGAAATATACCTACCTTCCAGTAGAGTTTCATCCTTTAATAAGTTTCTACCAAAACTAATCTTTTCTCCAAACGATGAGCATTCAAAACTACTTGGTCTCATCAAAACACAAGAATCATCTTCTTGAGATTCAGTTAATCCACAAAATATTAACTATCAATTTCTTCTATCTTTAAACATTATCCCCAAAACATAAAGGGTAAGATAAAACAACTCTTCAAAAAGAAATAATCCCATAGGAAGGGAAACTACTTTTAAATCTTCAAGGTTCCATGGTACTACCCAAAGTTCATCATTGACCATTCCATAAATAACGGTTCTTAAAATTCCTCAAAATAAACCAAACTAAGATTGAAACTCAAATACAAGAAGGATTTGATAACATAGCCTTCCAAAATAAACTTCATTGTTCATCTCCAAAAAACATCAACCACTCCTAACATCTTATAACAAAAGCAGCTAACCTAATCATATTTTAGCCAAGATAGGTTAATCATTTCCATAAGTAACCTAAATTACTATAAGTTCACCTTAAATTCATTGATTCATCAAAATATAAGTCAACCTTTACTCCTCAAAGAAAATACCGTAGTAATCTATTTACCTCGATCATATAGGGTCCCCAAAATAGTGAACATCTTCCAAAATAATAATAATCTTTTAATCCCCTAATCATCTCTGTCATATTAATATGGAAATCGTCACATTTCCTATCTCATTGGTTGCTGGGACATGTTCTTCCATTTCCCGCCATTAACTAAGAAAATAAAGTATAATTAGGTGCTTAAATACTTAGCCAATAATCATGAAAAGGAGCTTAAAGAATAGAAGGATAACTTGTAGAAGAAAAGTATACCCTAACTTGTGATCCCCTAGGTTCCAAACTAGGTTATACATGATCATATATTCTTATGTGAATCTTTATTTTATTTTATCTTTGTTCCTTTAATAATGGTTCATACTAAGCTTATGAATTTACCAAAGAATATCCCATGGGAGTGTCGTAACCAAGAGTACAGAAAGGCCCGTTGTCGTGTACCAGTTCCCATTCGAGTCTAGCTCAAAGCGGTGTTTTCGGGTTTTACCCCTATGTACATTTGTGCCAGAGCCACCTCTACCTGCTAGTATCCAGACATGGATGTATTTTCTTGGCAACCCCTTACTCAATACTCACCAAAATACCAGGAAGATTTCCTATATTTAAACTTTTCTATAGGGTTCTTCCTAGAGTTTTCATATCCTAATTTCCACAAATAACTAAAACATCCTTTAATACCAACTATAGCATCCCGCCCTTTTTATCACATAAACTTTCATTACATTTTAAAAAACCGAGGATCTTTAAGGTTTAGTGTCTTGGAAACTAGGAACTTAAAACATGAAAACATAAAACATTCTTCTTAAACACTTGAAAGGATTCTCCTCATGTTCATCCTAGGTTCATTACTGCATCTCATAACCTGGGGACATACATCAAAAAAAAGGGTGAGCAGAAGTCCCAGTAATGGAAACAATGAAAACATTTAACATGTGAACTTGAGATACATCAATAAAGTCATGAAAAAGAACTTTAAGGCATGAGAAATAAATCATGTGGCATATCATAATAAAAATAACATTTTTCAAAACTTTAAGATGTGGCTACATCATTTAACATAGACAATCATGAACATATCACCAAGGTCCATCCCCAAGGTGTCATTTGAAAATTACCAAGGTTATTCACCAAGATATCGTGAAAATTGTAATCTCTAGTGGTTACATCATTACCCAATGCATTGGAGCGCTATCAGGGCGCACCCTTAAATTTGCCTTTATTATAATGTGAGCCACATATATCATCATCAATAATTTCATAAACAACCCATATAGCATAAAATAAATGGGTTTCATTTCATAATCATAACGTTTTAAAAACTGCTTTAAAGACATGATCTTTATGTCACTTTAAACCCACGGAAAAGGAAAGCGGGTCTCATGTATGTAAATACCAGAATTTAAAATAGAACATTTTGGTATATATGTGAATACAAATTTATAAGGAAGAGCTTTTAGTGTTCACTTAATAAAATACAGTAATTTGAGAAAAAGAAAGATACATTTGAGATGGAAATTCTGCAGCATAACAGCTATGCTTTGGGGTTTTAGAAAACATTGAAAAGAGAGGGGAAATAGGTCACCCACTCATAAATGATCCAAAGAAAAGTAGATGGAAAGAATATAATGGATATAAGAAAATGGTAATGAGATTTTAAAGACATACCATATGAAATGAAAAACATGGAGGGAAGACAAAAATAAGATTTCTCTTATGAAAATCCGGCAGCCTAACAGCATCACTTAAACTTCAACAAAATTAATTGAAGAGATAAAATAGGGTATCTCATCATATGAACATATAAGATCAGTATGATAGATATAGAGATCATACCCCACCATAATAAAAAGGAAATTTAAAGACTTGACATTAAAGTAGAACTTGAAAACGAGAAGGGTGAAAGAACCACTTATAAATTCAGCAGCCTAACGACGCCACTTAAAACTTCAAAATACTGAATTGAAGAGATAAAATGGGGTCTCTAATCATATGATCATAAAAGATCAGTATGATATATATAGATATCATACCCCAACATAATAAAAAGTAACTTGAAAGACTTGACATGAAATTAGAACTTGAAAACGAGAAGGGTGAAAGAACCACTTATAAATTCGGCAGCCTAATGACACCAATTAAAACTTCAAAATAATGAATTGAAGAGATAAAATGGGGTCTCTCATCATATGATCATAAAAGATCAGTATGATAGATATAGAGATCATACCCCAACATAATAAAAAGGAACTTTAAAGACTTGACATGAAAGTAGAACTTGAAAACGAGAAGGGTGAAAGAACCACTTATAAATTCAGCATCCTAACGACGCCACTTAAAACTTCAAAATACTGAATTGAAGATATAAAATGGGGTATCTCGTCATATGATCATTAAAGATCAGTATGATAGATATAGATATCATACCACAACATAATAAAAAGGAACTTGAAAGACTTTACATGAAAATAGATCTTGAAAAATGAGAAGGGAGAAAGAATCCGTTACAAAAATTTTGGCAGCCTAACGGCACCACTTAAACATTCATAAAATGAAATAATGCGAGTAAGAGGGGATCTCTCATTATATGAACATGAAAAGGGGTTAAATTTTCTTGGATTAGCAAGTTATTACCGATGGTTTGTTAAAGACTTTGCACAGTTATCTAGCCTGATAACTAAGTTAACACGAAAAGGGGTTAAATTTTTTTGGATATAAGAATGTGATTTTTGTTTTTAGTAACTAAAGAAGAGATTGGTAAATGATCCAGTTTTTGCCTTGCCTTTCCAAAATGGTGAGTTTGTCATCTACAATGATGCTTCATTGAAGGGACTTGGTTGTGTTCTAATGCAGAATGATCAGGTAATTGCTTATGCTTCAAGACAACTAAAACCTCATGAGTTAAATTATCCCACACATTATTTGGAATTGACAGCTGTAGTTTTTTCTTTGAAAATTTGGAGGCACCATTTATATGAATCCAAATGTCAAATATATACTGACCATAAAAGTACGAAGTATATATTCACTCAGAAGGAATTAAACATGAGGTAGAGAAGATGGATTGAACTGATAAAGGATTATGATTTCATGATCAATTACCATCCAGGAAAATCAAACAAAGTGGTAGATGTATTGAGTCAAAAACATCATGAATCATTAGCCATGTTACGTTTGGAACATAATCCATTGACTAATGATTTGATGAATTTTGGCTTAGAAGTTTTCGGTGTAGGGAAAAAATCTATTTTGTTTCAGGTTTCAGTGCAGTTATCATTATCAGACAGAATTAAGTAAGCACAGAAGGAAGACCGTGAGCTACAGAAAAAGGTAGAATTGGTTAAAATGGGTAAGTTTCTATAATTTAACCTTGTTAAATATTGTGTTCTAAGATTTGGAAAAAGGTTGTGTGTGCCTTGTGATTCCCAGTTTAAAAAATATTTGTTGTGTGAATCTCGTAGTTCTCTATTTTCAGTTCATCGTGGAAGTAATAATATGTACAGAGACATTCGGGAGAACGAAAAGGGATATTGCAGAATTTATTATGAAAAGTTTGACATGTCAATAGGTTAAAGTAGAGCGGCAATTACCAAACGGGGTTCTTCTGCCTTTTCCAGTGCCAGAGTAGAAATGGGAGAATCTATCCATGTACTTCATGGTGGGACTGCCTAAAACATCTCTAGGTAATAATGTGATTTGGGTTATTATTGATCGGATGATAAAATCTGCACATTTTCATTCTATTCGAGATAAAATGTCATTGGACCAGATTTCTCGAATGTACCTTAAAGAGATTGTTAGGTTATATGGAGTTCCTCTTTCTATTGTATCTGATCAAGATCCCGGGTTCACTTCTAATTTTTGGAAGGTCCTTCAGAAGTCGTTGGACACAGAATTAAATTTTAGTACAACTTTTTATCCTCAATCAGACGGATATTCAGAACAAACGATTCAAACCTTGGAGGATATGCTTTGAGCTTGTTCAATGGACTACTAGGGAAGTTGGGATCAAAATCTTTCTTTAGTTGAGTTTTTTTTATAATAACAGTTTTCATTCCATTATAAAGATGGAACCTTTTGAGGCATTGTATGGGAAATGGTGTCGAACTCCAGCATTTTGGGATGAAGTCGGTGAAAAGAAGTTAATGGGACCAGAATTAGTAGAGGAAATGGATGAGAAAGTAAAGATGATCTAGCAGCACATGAGAATAGCTCAGAGTAGGAAGAAAAGTTATGTAGATAACATGAGGAAAGACTTCTGTTTCAAGGTAGGTGATCATGTTTTCCTTAAAATCCCTCAGAAAAGTGTGATGCGTTTTGGTAAGAACAAAAATCTAAGTTTGGGTTTCATTGGTCCTTTTGAAATCCTGGAGAAAGCTAGACTAGTTGTATACCGAGTAGCTTTGCCTCCGAGTTTATCTCAGGTACATAATGTTTTTCATGTTTTGATGTTGAGAAAGTATGTGCTAGATTCATCACATGTCTTGTGCCCAGAAGCAGTTCAGCAGGAAGAGAACCTTTATTATGAAGAGAAACTAGTTCAAATTCTTGATCGAAAGGAATATGTATTGCATAATAAGGTAATCCACCAGGTAAAGGGGTTTTGGAGAAACCACATTGTTGAAGAAGCAACATGGGAATCTGAAAATGCTATGAGGGAAAAGTGCCCTCACTTGTTTAATGAGTAAATAAAATTTCAAGGATGCAATTTCTAGAAGGTGGGGATAATGTAACACTCCAAGGTTTAAAAAAATTAAATTAATGATTTTTTTTCTATAGATATTTATAACTATCCTTTAAACATAATTTTTCTTCGTCTATGTTTTGAATTTCAAAAAATAGTCATCTACAATTGTGTTTAGTGAGTTATTTAGAGTCTGATGGAACCAACTTGTTTGTTTAGTGAATAGTAACATACCCTTATTGATAGTAATATGAATATTAATATGACCCTAATGAATAGTAAATTTTATTATTATTTTATTTTCGTAAGGATTTAAGATAATGACATCTTGGTTAATTTTTCAATGTGATATAAAAGTAGTTATAGAATTAAAATTGTTAATTTTTGAATTAAGTATGACTTTATTTAAAAATTAAATTAATAATATTTAAAAATTTATTTTCAATTTTTTTTTCATTTTTGAATTATACACATCAAAAAAATGGTTAGAGTGAATTTTTGGGATTTTTCTAAAACAGTTGATTTTTCAATGAATAGTAAAAAACAGTTTTGAGTTTCGATGTGTTTAATGACATCATTAATGATGTAATAATTATGTAATAATTATGTAATAATTATGGTCAACTTGTTTACATTAAAATAATATATTATGTGTCCTAAGTGTCTAATACCATGAGAAAATACCATGGGAAAGCCCATGGTTTTGCAAATACTACTAATGAGGTGTCCCTTAGAAATTAATAAAATATTCACTCACTTTTGCTATAAATACCAACCCATTCCTTCATTAAATTAACTAAAAATTCCTCCTAAACAAATATATGGCTTCCTTACCTCCCTAGTAGTCCTATAAAGGTTTCCTAAAGCCCCAAAGGTCCCAACCTTCAAATTCTAGGAGTTACTCTACAAGGTAAGAGAATTCTCAACTTCTTTTTTTTTCATTCAAGTTCTCTTTTATGTGGTATAACTTTCATGTTTCCATAACATGTTCTTATTTACTTTTTATTATTGATCTATAATTTATTATGATTCATTTCTGGAAGGGTGAACCTTGTCCCCTCTCTTTTTAATGTTTTCTAAAACCATGTTGCATAGCCGTTAGGCTGTCGAATTTTTATAAGGGATTTCTCAACTATTATTTTATTTTAAGTTCCTTTATTTTCTTATTCTTTCTTAATCTACTCTTATCCTAGAGGCAATAAATCTCCAGAAATATTTTATATTATTAATTTTCTCATGTTCATGTAAAATTAATCATCATTATTCTTCTCATCTCCCACTTATTCAGGGAATAAAAACATTGTCCGTGACGTGTCGAATTACTGACATCGTGGATGATGTGATTTCAATTTACTTTAATTCCTTGAAGTCTGGTCATGAAACAATTTTTATGGTTGAACCAGGTTATAATATATGTATTATGTATCATCCATGGTTCTATAATTATTTTGTACACATGGTTTTAATTTATAAAACAAAATGAGGTCGTTATTATCAAAGAACCACTAAAATGATCTAAACAAACATCATTAATGTTTTAACTTATGAATCATCCTCATTTTAGAATTAAAAATGATAAATGGTATAATTTATGGTTCTAGAAATATTTAAATACCATTCCATTTCAATTCTATAGTTTCACTCATAATCGACAAGAATATACATTATGAACCGATCATGGAAAACATGTAAAGAAAGCACGCAAAAACAATGGAAGGAACAAAATACTAATAATTAAAGGGTGAAATGATGTTGTAAAATTATCATACAAGGTTTTATAAACATGAATATGTTTCATTAAGATATTAATAACACTATTTTAACCATTATATAGGAGGTTTAAACACAATTTAAGTAAGAATAACCCGAGGAAAGGGAATTCTTAATCCAATTTCTATTATTTGGGATAACCTTCTTCTTTATTCATCATGTGGTATTAAGATTATTTTTGTGATGATTTTTTTTCATATTATGTTTCACTATGTCTATTTACAGTGTATACACATATCCATTCCATTCTTTTAATTCTCACTCCAATTATATTTTAAGGGACTTTCCTTTTAAAATCCCTTTAAAACTCTCTTTAATAAATTTCAAAAGGATTGTTTTTTATATGTATATGGAATTAGTAGTTTATCATAATTTCAAGATACTCTATTACCATGATATGTTCCTTGGGAATTATTTATATTTTGTTGAGCCCATTATAGCTCAAGATATGTTGGGTTGAGCCCATTATAGCTTAAGATATTACAGATGAGCCCCATTATAGCTCTCCAATGCATTGGGTACTCTAGAGATGGAAGTAGACCAAAAGGTTATTCCATTTTTAAGGGTAAATGTAAGAGTGATATGGTAAATACTTCCCAAGGAAACTACATTATGTCTCTATGCATATGATTTTTTACGATTATGTGTTTTATTGGTTTTTATGCTATCACTTAACTAACACTTTCTTTATTTATATCCCTTACTGAGTTTTATACTCATCCCAAGTTTTTAAAATGTTTTTCACATGATATAAGGATGGGTAGGAGAAATATGGGAGTCTTTATGTTTTATATGGAGTGTTGTTAAAGAAATCATGTTTTAAGTTTTAATGTTTTATATTTTGAAAAAAATGGATAATGTTTTAGTAGTATCCTCTTGTATGAATGTGGTATGTAATGTATGTAAAAAAATACCAATTATTTAAAACTATAAACCCAAAAAGATCCTAAATGTGTAATAATGTATGGTCTTGTGTAAAATTCAAGATTAAGTAATGTTTTAAGGTCGGGTCCTTATATTGATCATAAACTCAAGTTAGAAAATGATTTATTTGATTCTATATCTATGCACTATTTTATATCCAACAAGTTTTATAAGAACATTTAATAATACCCTAACACTTAAATAAAAGAGTTTCAATCTAGAAACTTAGTGGAAATATTAATATAATAGATATATATCAAGGATTCTTTATGAAGATGCATAAATGTTTCCTAGTTGAAAACATGATGGTTATATCTATGATTTACTTTGACATAATATTTGGAATGGATTTTATCTCAAAGTATAATACAAGAATTTATTTCCAAGAGAAATAGATTAAATTTTATGAAATAGTTAATGAATACCTTATCTTTAAAATAGATACTTTATTATTTGAGTCGTGTCCAGATCCACCTCTTGTAACTCACCTTAGTGAAATTCTAAGAGAATAAGAAGATAAAATGTAATCTATAGATGGTAAATACATCCTAAGAATAGAGGATGTACCTATTGTTTAATAATACATTGATGTATTTCCAAAATAATTATTTAAACATCCACCTAAGTATGAAATTTAATTTTACATTGAACTTATCTGTGATGTGAAACCAATATCTAAGACTCCTTATATAATAGTACTATTAGAGTTTTTGGAGTTGAATAAACAATTGCAGGAGTTGTGTGATAAGGGATTCATATAGCCTAGTGTTTCACCTTGGGGCACCCCTATCCTATTTGTGAAAAAAGAGGGATTTGTCTATTAATTTTTATATCAATTACAAGGAAATAAATGTCATTAATGTAAATAATAAGTATAATTTACTATAAATTGATGACTTATTTGATCAACTTCAGGGAGCTCAATATTTTTCAGGATTGACCTTCACTCTGGTTATCATTAATTAAGGGTAAATAAAGATGATATACCAACAATGACATTTTATATTAGGTATGAAAATTATGAGTTTATGTTAATTACCTTTTGACTGAATAATTCACCGCTTGTGTGTATGGGTTTGATGAGTAGAGTATTTAAATATTATCTTGATAAATATGTAGTGGTATTAATTGATGATATCTTGATATACTATAAAATCTATGAAGAGAATGAGAATAATTTGATAATATTTCTTGAGAATATAATAGAAAAATAATTATATGTGAAATTTAGTAAGTGTGAATTTTGGCTCCAAGAATTTTTTTACTTTGTCATATTATCCCCAAGGATTAAATTATAGTTGATCCTTAAAAGATTGATGCATTCAAGAAATAGCCCACAATGATGAATATAACTAAGATATGTAGTTTATGTTGGATTTGGATCCCTAGAACAAACTTTTAAGTACTTTATGGTTACTTATATTCATGTATTTGAATATTTATAAAATATATCATCACATCATGATTGTTCTTTAGCATGACATAATATATGATAATTTCCTAAGTGTACTTGTTTCATTGAAAGGTCATAGTAGTTTTCCACTATGATGAGAACCTAGACGTTTTATGATATTATTCTTAAATATAATTTCTATGGTTGGATGATATAATCTTATGGGACACAAATGATATAGGCTATTAGGGGTAGAGACTTATAGGAATTTGAGACACTTTCTCATGGTGTGTGCCCTTGGAAATCTTCAGTGCAGAAGATTATGAGAACATGACCTACTAATAATAAATACAAATTTATATGTGTCATTAGATATTATTATATTTAGATGTGTATAATGATCCTAAGAGTTTGAGATTATTATTAATATTGTTCATGAGTAATGTAATTTGAATTATTGATGAAAACTATGATGACATATTCTCATGGAAAAATAAGATATGCTGGGTGTGTCACTAGTAATGTTACATTAATGAATAATGCGAGAAAGGATTTATCTGTAATGTTCTTTAATAGAAGTTTATATCTTATGATCTTTGATATAAATTGAAATTCCTGATTAAATCCACAACCATGTTGGAGTTGTCAACAAGTTTTCTTTAGAAAGTTAAAGAAAGAGACATTGAGAATATAGGTTGATGACACTAGAATGCAACCTAATTGATTAGAGATATCTAAATAAAGGGATTATATTATACAGTGTATATTCATAGGAGGTTATATGTTGTTGTGAGGTTGACTTATTTATCTATGGGAACCTTGGTGTGTTTCTATCCCCTAACCTTAGATTTTAGGTTGTATAACCTAATTCTACTGAGAAAGGGAGCCTAGAGGGTTATGCACTAAGTGTATTTAAAACCTCAGTTAAATTTCATATGAATTTAACATGTTAGATAAATATTATTCTCATACATGGTTTAATAATTATCCATGTTCTTTTGATCATAGGTATTCAACCATCAGTTATTTAAGAGAATATATACATGAGTTGAATTTTTAATAAATATTTATTCACTAGGTAATTATTTATTTAATTACGTGAATATAAAATATTTATTTATTATTTTTTATTCACAATGTAACAAAATATTTATTTATTTAGTTTCATGAATATTTAATAAATATTTATTCACTATATTTAGTGAATATAATATTTATATATTTATTAGTGAATAATGCAGTGGTATTTATTTAATTAAATGAATAGTAATTATTCAAGAACCAATAAATATTGATTAGGATTAGTAGATCAAGTTTAATGTTCCAATGAGAAATGTCATATTAAATATATTTGAATAAATTTTAATTTTTTTTCTCAAGAAAAAATAATATTTATTTTATCTGTGAGTTTACCTCATGTCAATAAAATAATAATATTATTTTTTATTATTTAAACATGGGGTTCTCCAGGGATTAAGAAAATAAAAAGGTCCCTTGAAAAATTATTTATTTTCTAAACCAAGCACTATAAAAACCTGGTTATGACTTTTTTTACAAGACCTGGATTCTTTCCATCATTGTGCACAACAAAATATAGAGTGAATTCTCTCAATCCATAGAGATTTATCATCTAAAATTCTCTGAAGAAAATAGAGTAATTATCATCCTCCACTATAATGAATATTTCTCCTTTTAAGGATTTAGTTGTGATCAATGGTGATCATCTCAAGTGTTAGATTCATCCATGCTAGAACCCGGAGAATTATACAGAAACCATTGAAGGTTTTCAAAGAATGTGAGGATCATCTCTAGAGGGAATCTACCCTTGATTACTCTAATGAAATGATGGTATGAAAAGAGTAGTATAATGATTCATCAATGAAGAAATAATTAAAATAAAGTTAATTCTTAATATAAATAAATTAATCATACATTATATGTGAAAATACATGTCTTTTTAGATTCTAGGAAAGCATTTCTATCTAGTTTTAAGGATAAATCCAAAGAAGTTGATGGAAAAATTTTATTTGGATCTTCCTGACATGCTTTTACTTCACCCCAAAAGTTTAAGTAAGTGTGAATTTTGGGTCTAGGAAGTTTCATTACTTGTCCATATTATCTCCAAGGATTGAATAGTAGTTGATCCTTTTAAGATAAAGGAAATAAATAAATAGACCACACCGATGAATATAATTGAGATATGTTGTTTCCTTGGTTTACTATGTTACTATCAGTGATTTGATAAAAAAGTTGATTGATTGGACAACCTTTTAAACAAGTTGACACATAAAGGGATCAAATTCCCATGATCATGGGAATGCAAATAATTTTTTGAAAACCTAATTTGGAGACTTATTAATTCACTGGTATTGAACTTACAATCATAAAAGGAAGGATTTATACTATTTATAGATACATCGAAGAAAGGTCTAGGTTGTGTCCTTATAAAAAATCATAGAGTGGTTTTTTATGAATCAAGGACATTGAAGATCCTTGAACATGACTATCCAACCCATGATCTTCCATTGGCCATTGTAATATTTTCTTGAAGACATGGAGGTGCTATTTATATAGTAAAATATTTGACATATATATGAACCACAAATGTTTGAATTACATATTCTCTTAGAAAAAACTTAACATGAGGAAAA
The DNA here is from genome assembly GCA_963277665.1 of Viscum album. Taxonomy (NCBI): domain Eukaryota; kingdom Viridiplantae; phylum Streptophyta; class Magnoliopsida; order Santalales; family Viscaceae; genus Viscum; species Viscum album. The sequence continues at coordinate 567,666,902 of OY728131.1, forward strand.
GTATATGGTTGGAATATGAATTTTTTTATAATGAGAAACATGTTTAGATTCTTGACACTAGAGAGAAAATGTTGTAGAATTTAACAACTGACCTGGTGAAATTTATCTAGAGGAATCATAAGATGGAGGGAGAAACATGGGAACTTAAAGAAAAAATGATAAAGAATTACCCACATTTTTATGATCTAATGAATATAAAATTTTCAGGATAAAATTATTAAAGGTGTAGGAATGTATTACCAAAGATTCTATAATAGCAGGTAAACATTGCATCCCCAAACTATAGAAAAATGAACATTCTATTCAAAATACAACAAAAATAGTTTTATTCATGACTATGTTAAAAAGAAAGATTCATAAATTATATATATTAAATTAGATTATATGTACATATTTTTTGGACTCAGAATATAAAAATTATCTTAGGGTTAATTTTTATGAATTTTATAAAAAAGATGATTTTTGGGTGAATGTTAAAAAAATACAGGTTTCATAATGCTGTGACTTTTATGACATCATATAAATATAAGAACCAATTAATACTTTTTGAAACATTTTTATCAACTAGATATGTATTTAATAAAGTAAAACAATTCATTTAAAATACTATATTGAATCTAGAAATCCATATTTTACATTTTAGAACCTAAGATATATATTATTCAAATAAAAAGACTATTTTAGTCATTTTTGTTAATTAATTATTCACAATGAAGATGGCTTCTCACTCTAACTATTTATGGTGATCGTTTTGGCGATCATGAGGAATTGATCACTACCGATGTTGTTGGGAACAATGATATGTTTTATCTATGTTTCCAGAGCATAAGAATCAATCTACTCAAGTCTAAAAAGTTTTGGAATCAAGAGAGTTTGAGGGATAACCCTAGTTCCTACAAGGTTCTTATGAATTGATAGGGACTGAGATCTGATGTGGGGAAGCTGGTTCTGGATGCAACTGATAACCAGTGCTGGCCCGGGAAAAATTGTTTCCCAAGACTATCATTTAATTTTTTTTTCCCTTTAACGTTGTTAAAAGAAAAAAAAACATATGATGCAGGTGGACTACTACCCGAATCGGATGAAGAAACCCCTTGGGACCTGTGAGGATGTCAACCAATCAGACACCCGCAGCCGCCTCGAGAACACGACCCACCATGAGCCGCAAGCCGCCTCAGGAAGACACACCACCGACGGGCCCCCTCCCGCTGGTTTCCCTAACCCATGGGCTCACGCGGCTTTCCCTCAGGCCGACCCTACTAATGACAATGCTCGGGATCCAGTGGATGAAGTCCTCAGACCCCGAATCATGGGTGATGGGGTGGAGTGGATGGAGTTGGTGAACAGGATGTCAGCGTACTTGGCATGAGATGACCTTGACCTCTCGAGGCGAGGATGGATCAGTGATTTTTCTCATTGGATGAAGGCTTCTAGGTGCTTGCAGTGGAGACACAGGGACTTGGCAATGACGATAGAGTGGGCCAACATCGATTTAATAATGCGGTCGCCATTGAGATCTGGGATTCTGGTGGGATCTTGGACCCTGGTGGTTGTAACAGGAGGCCCACGATAGTGGCTTGCAGACCGCGGGACTCGATTGTGCTCTGACACGCCCTAGCGCCAGGCTCTGAACGTGGTCCCGGTGGTTCTGGGTCGGTGTGGTGCATGGATCTCACCCGACGTGAGGATGAAAAAATGCTGGTTCTATGCGGCCTGGTGATCGGTTTGAGCGGGCGAGCCGGTCCTCAACTTTCCTGGTATGTATTCATGGCGATGCATTCAGTTTTGGATTTCTTTGGAAGTCAAAAAACTTTTTATTATTTAATAATAAACTATTATATGTCATGGTAATCAATAATACACATGATTTTGGTGTAAATTTATGATTATGCTTAAAAAGCTATTTTTCTAAAAATAGTTTTTATTGCGTTAAGCATACTTTAATTAAAATTAATTTTAACCACATCTTGCAAATGAATTTTGAAAAATTGTTTCAATATTTTAAATTATCATGTTCAAATTATTTTATAAGGTTTATGCATAAAAAAATTTACTAAGGTTAAAATATGAGTTACCATTGTAAATGTAAATTATGGTAAAATTTTCAATTAGGGGGAAAAGGTTGAAAATATCTAAAAAATTACCCCTTATTGATTTTGGATGAGATGTGGCTCAACCAATACTCATCCCATCTCCATTATTATCCAATTTTGAAGACACTTTCCTTTGAAAGTGATATGACTTTAATATAAAGTAATGGGTATTTACAAAAATGTCACCTCTCTCACTTATAAAAGGATCAATTCACCACCCAACTTCCCATTACAAATTAAGACTCCTAGTTTAACCAAGATATACAAAAATACCCCCCCAAAGAAAAAACTGACCCATGACTTATAGTTTTTTATATAACCAAAAGACCATTCTAATAAGACTTAAATAGTTTCCTAAATGAAGATATATAAGGAAGGGGTAATTGTTTTAACTAAGTCCTTTCATGTTTCTTTCTTCATCCACCTCCAAATATATTCTACCCATACTAAAATAATTTCTTTAACATCATTAATATACTGAAATTCTATTATGTTAATGGAATAAATATTTTCGACCTTCCTCCCATTTATTTGAAAAAATAGAAATGTCCAATATTGGAAAACATTCCTATACCAATGGTTTTGGTAAAAAATGTGGGTATAGGTCACCCTTATATCCATAAGGGAAACAATTTATGGCATGAACCTATACCCAGGGTTATCCCAAAATTGTGGGTATATGGGTACCTATACCCACGGTTTTGGGAGAACTGTGGGTATATTTTTCTTAGGGAGAACATATACCCACAATTCTCCTAAAAATGTGGGTATCGGTATCGCCATACCCACGGTTTAGGGAGAACCATGGGAATATGTTTCATGGGGGGGGGGGATTTCCACAGGAAGGACCTATACTCACGGTTCTCAAAAATCACGGGTATGGGTTACCCCTATACCCACGGTTTATGTAAAATGTGGAAATAGATTTTATAGGAAAAAAATTCCACGAGAAAACCTATACCCATGGTTTGACCAAATCATGGGTATAGGATGACCCATTATTATTCCATAATAATAATAATAATAAAAAATAATTTAATATAAATAAATTTTTATATGTATACATACAAACATACATACAAACAAACAAACAAACAAACAAACAAACAAAAAAACAAACAAACAAACAAACATACATACATACATACACACATACATACATACATACATACACACACACACACATACATACATACATACACAAAATGAGAACATAAAATGTGTTGTAGTATAGTGGTAAAGTCATTCGTTTGTATGCGAAAGGTGCTGGGATCAAATCCCAGTGGAGTTTTTCTTAATAAGGACCTATACCCAGAGTTTGACCAAACTGTGGGTATAGGTATTTCCATTGAAATTTCCTTCCCCAATGGTTTAAGAACTATGCGTATAGGTATACACTAATGCCTCAAGCTCCCACGGTTCATGAATAAAAATGATATTGATATTTAAATAAATTTTCTATGTTTTTGGAATTGTGATATTTGTATTTAACTCATTATTAAGATACCACCTTTTGTTCGTTAAAATTATCAAAAGTTGTTTGTCATGGATTGCATTCAGGAAAAACATATCCATACCTTCCATAAAGGAAAATAGGACTTGATAAATCATTGAAACAATTATTCCCTTTCATTGAATAATTTTGGAATAATGAATTTTTTATCAAATAATTAATACAAACATCATAATTTTAAATCTCATACAAAATGATCAAAATTATAAACATTTGATAATGAAAATAAACAATAACTAACTAATATATGTGTAATAAATGATGACAATTTAAGAGTATAAAAAATAATAGATATTGTTAGGGTTCTAAAATATGTTGACTGAGGAAAATATTTATATTCTTTATGCTAGTTTTCCAATATGGATGTTTATTGATTAATAAGTCATGTTGATTATTTATTGTATTTTATATTCATTTGTTTCATATTATGAATGAATTAGACTTATTTAGTGATAGGAGGAACCCAAAATTTTATAGCTCCTCAATGCATTAGTGAGTCTCTTAAGATAAACTAGCCTGGGTATTTGGTGTAACAACCTAGGTAAAGTTAAGATAAATAATTTTCATATTTTTATTAATTATATTTTATAGAATTATATTAAATATAAAAATATTATTTATTTTTTCAATAAAATGGAAAATGCTTTATTTCTAACCAAATTGGGTTTTATAGTATTATACGACTTTATTTAAAATCTTGATTTAAAAATTATAGAAATTTAATTTTAAAAAATGAATTTAATTTTTTAATTCATCATGTTAAAATTATCTTAGGATGAATTTTTGGGATTTTTCTAAAAAGATTGATTTTCTAGTTAATAAAGAAAAATACTGATTTTTATTGAAAACTATATTTTTATTTCAAGTATTTACAAGGTTCCATTTTATTTTAAAATGGGTTAAGAGTAAAATTAGTTTTATTATATTATTATTAATCCAATTAAATTCATTGGAATCAATTTTATGTCTGGATATGGTGTAAAAACATTTTTATACTTAAAAGGCATTTTTTCTTAAAAAAACTATTTTTCATCACGCTTTACGGCTTTAATTAGAAACTATATTCTACCACTTTCACGGATTGGATTTGATAAAATAGATTCTATATTTGGAACCATCAAAATTAATATTTGGTAATAAGGTCAACTTAACATTTAGTCATTATGAATAGTAACTATTGTAAATATTTATTACCATGGTAAGGGCAAATCGGGAAATTAAGGTTAAAAATAATTTTATAAGGACTAAAAATTGACCATAACGTTTGAATTAATTTTATTGGAATTTTTTTTGAACATGACTATAAAATTATCTAAAATTTGTTAATTTTTTACTAATTTCCTTTGATAATGACCTATATAATATATTAAGTAATGAAAAATAAAAAATAGCGACTTATTAGATTTTAATATCTATACTACTTTGTGACGGGGATAAAAACTACCTATGTTCAGTTATAATTACATTTTAAATATAAATTATTTTTTATCATGTAAATTTATTTATAGTTTTTTGCTTTTAAATAATTACCTTAAGAGCTTAAACAATGCTAACACAGTAATTATTTAATTAAATAGAAAAATAAAATAAATGATTTAAAAATATTAAAAATAATATAATTTGAATGAATTATTATGTTACATAATTTTTTAAGATAAATTTGACATTTTAGAGAGTTTTTAATTGAATATATTTGAATTCCATATTTTTATTGATGTTTTTAAAGTCAAATTAAATAAATAGTGTCAAAATTGACATTAATGATATTTTATAATAAATAATGTTTTATTAAATGATTTAAAATTACTAAAATCCTGTATTCAGCCATTTAATTGAGATATGGTTCAAAATATCAACCATGTCTCAATTATGGGTCATTTTTCCCTTTATAGTAGTTTTCTTATCCCCTAAAGAGTAAAAATCATTAATATCACGGTAATTCTCAAAGGGTTAATGAATGGTTAAAACAAAGAGATAAGGGTTAGAAACATTATCTAAAATTTTATAAATTTTATTGTTTGGAAAATTTTTGACCACATATCATATAATATTCTGAATACTCCATTTTTGAGAATTTTTTTCATGGTAATTAATTTTTATTAATTTAATAATTTAAGAAATTCCAAAAGTTCCCCTCCCTTCACATATAAAAGGGAACCTCCTCTTCTATTTTATTCACACATAAAAAGACTTTTGTATTAGAAAATACCTACCCAAATAAATTCATTACATCCCTACCCATATCCTAGAGGTCATGGTTTTATCATAATACCATCCTAGAATAGATTTTAGTGTAAACCTAAAGAGGTTTTCTGAAGAAGATGTATAATTCTTAACCAAGAATTTTCATTTTATTTCTTCTTATATCTACTTAAAATATTATTCAGACATGATAAACTAATAAAACCATTATATAACATATACTTATATTTTATTATGTTAATGGAATAACCTATGTCCATGTCCTCTTCCATCAAATGAGAAACAAAATCTTCATTTGTGTGTATGGTAGATTACCGCCTCGCGAACCAATGCAATTCGTTTTCCATCACCACATTTGACAATTGGTTATCATGGTGGATTTAATGTATATATATTATATTCATGAAATATTTATCATTATAAAAAATATAATATATCATTTAATTTTTTACCTTTCATTCACTGAAAAATGAAAACATCGTTCGTGCGTACGTGTGAACTACCACCTCCACGAAGCGATGTGATTCATTTTTTCTCACCACATCACATGAATAATATATATAAGTATATTTAAAGAAATAATACGGTATTTATCACATAATTGTAATTATATAAATATAAAATAATGCTTACTTTCCATAATTATCATTGAAAAATGGAAACGTTACTCATGCGTATGTACAACCTACCTTCTCCATGATTGTGACATAGTTCATTTTTCATAACCATATTTCATGATTTGTTTTGAAATTATAATTGATGTATAAAAATGATAATTATTTAATTATTATTATTCTGGAGTTGATGGAATAATTACCTCATTTACCATAGTCAACCTTTCAAAGTGATTTTGGATATATGATCTGAATATCGTCAAAACATTAGACATGGACTTTGTTTATTATATAATTAACTATTACATGATACTAAGTGAAATATAAGGATAAATAAACATGAAAAAAGGTTATTATGAAAGTAAATAATTAAAATAATTTTATTATTCAGGAATATAATGAACATACATGGAGTCTGACTCAAGATTAGGGACCCTTTAACTTAAAACCTCATTTTAAAATGATTTAAAGATTTATTTTATAAATATTTTTCTTACATGTAAATATTTTTGAAATTATATTATAGATGAATTTATATGGATATAAATGAATCATAAAGGAAATTTTGTTTCTCTTAATGATTTCTTTAAAATGTTTCTAAAAGGAATCTTTTTATGCATTTTATACTGAACGTTTTTAATTTCATTTCAAAAGGACAAAATGAATTTTTTATTTTATCATATACGATGTAAACGGTCTTTCCCACCACCATAACCTTTATTTTATGTTTGAATTACTTTGCAAGATTTCATGTTTTCTTCAAAGAAAAACCCCCTTTACCTTATGTTCTGGATATTTTGGCATTTAAAATGTTTTTTTTAAATAAAGTCTATTTCAATTTTTGAAAGTGCTTTGCATATGGGTAAAAAAGAGTTTCCAAGTGTTTTATGATTAAAAGGGTGCATGATAAAAAAATTTATTCATGATATCATCCTTGGGAATTTTTTATAATGGGAGAGCCCAATACATTATATATGATGGGTTGAGTCCCATTATAGCTCATGATGAACGAGTGATCCCGATACAACATATACTACATGTGAGCCCCAGTATAGATCTTTAATGAATTGGGTAATGATTATTTTATAGGGATAATTATATTAGAAGTCAACTGTATGGTTATTCTAATTTGTAAGGGTTTTATAAAGATGATTTCCCAAGGAACCTATATAACTTTTCTATGTTTTCTTATGAGTTTTCTTGGAAATCATTTTATTTAAAAAGTTAGTTAATGATATTTTGTTTTATAGAAAATATTATACCCTTTTAGTATAAAAAAAGGTATGTTCTCAAAAAATGGTTTTATGATATCATGTTTTTTAAATGGAATAATTTTTTTTGTTATTATTTTTTTATGTCTCTTACTGAGTTTTTTGTGCTCATCCCGTGTTTTAAAATATATTTCATAGGGTTTAAGGATGGGTAAGAACAAAGAAGAATTCAAGTTAAATGTCATGAATATTTTTCATGAAAAGAAAATGTGCTTAATTTTAAAAGTTTTATATTGTAGGAAAAATGGACACCGAATAGATATGTCTACTTTTTAAAGTATGATTTTTTATGTATGAGGTATGTCCTAATTATCTAAATCTATAATCCACAATTATCCTCAAGAATTTAAGAAACTAAATTCAAGTATAAAGAAAGTAGGATATATAATGTTTAAGGTCAATTATTTATAGTTGGTATCAAAGGAAACATTTAGATATGTTTAGATTTTATGATATTGTTAATATAATACCCTTAAAAGATTTCACTTTATGGTTAAGTTGAAATGATATAGAATTTCAATATTACCATGTTGCTTCATCTAATATATGTCTATTTATAATGTTTCTCTAGTGAAGAAATAGAGAATCTAAATTAAGAAAGTATCAAGAGGAATATATCCTTCCAAATTAGAATCATGAAATGGTTTAAATTGGAACTAAGAATCTTTTTAGTAATGGATCAATTGAAACAAGCTATAAATAATAGTGGAATCCATGCTAGGGATCAAACATATCTACCACATAGAAACACATCAATGGTGGGTCATTTTATGACACAAAACCCTCTAGAATTAAATGGAACTTCAGATCTAGTGGTAGACAAAGGATGAATTAAAGCCCTAGAAATGATATTTAAATTCATTTGTTGTACGGAGCACTAAAAGGTAACACTATCTATTTATTGTTTTGAAGTAGAAGTAGACCAGTTGTGGTAAATGTTTAAAAATACTATAGAAATATATGAGATTGATACCTTTCAATGAGATGAATTTAAGAATATTTTCCTTAAGAAATATTTTTTTAAGGCTATCATACTTAGGATGAATTTTTTTTTTAGAATTGAGACAAAAGGATGAAGATTTGGTGGCCACATATGAAGAAACCTTCACCTAGTTATAAAGGTACACCTCAAATTTTATATGATATCTTGATAGTAAAAATTAATATATTTTACTCAGTATTAAAACCAAGTTTATAAAGATATTTGGTCTCCTGAGATTTTAAAAATTATGATAAACTTATTCATTGTGATGAAATTGTTGAGATAGAGTTTTCCGACACTTATATTCTTCAAGATGACAAAAGTAAGAAGTGGTCAAGGTGGAAATTAATAGATAAGAAACCCACTAAGAAGTCTAGAGATAAGCCCCCAACATATTCCAATTGCAGTAAAATACATTTTAGGGAATATTTATCAGGATCTAAAAAAGTGTTTCCGGTGTGTTAAGTTTGGTCACAGTGTTAGTGACTATAAATAAAAGAGCCCCGAACAATCCAAAAACGGGGTAACAGATATAAAATCAATGGTGATAGGTTTTAATTGCAATTAGTAGGGGCATTATGCCAATATGTGTCTGAAGTTAGTTACTCAGTGCGAAAATCATCAGGATCAGAAGTAAAAAGGGGTGTAAAATTCATTTTATTATACTATGGTTGATGTCAGTCCATCTAATGAAGTAGTGAAAAGTATGTTACTTATTTATTAGAATTATGAAAATAACCTGTTTAACTACGGATCTTCACATTCCTTGATTTTTGAGAAATTTTCAAGTAAAATCAGAATATCACCTTATGAAAGAAGATAGATCTTTAGGTGAAAACTCTATGTGGAAATATTAAATCAACCAAGATTTATAAAAATCTCCCAATTGTTATTAGTGGGATGGTCTTTCTTTAAAATCTTATTGAAATACCCATAATAGAATTTGATGTTATTCTAGGTATGGATTGGATTTTAATTTATCATGCTAAGATAGATTAAAGAGCCAAGAAATGTTTATTCAATGATTTCATACCTTTGTTAAACTACTAAGAAATTGAGAAATTTATAAGAGATGAAAGTGAAAGTTACCTAGCTCATGTTGTTGAAAAGAAAGAAACTGCTCAAACTAGTGATGTGCTAGTAGTAAATGAATTAATGGATTTTTTTTTTCTTGTTTTATTCCTGATCAGGAGGTTGAGTTTACCATTGACTTAGTGCATGATGATAATACTATTCCAAACCCCCTTATCGAATAGCTCAAGTACAGATTTCAGAATTAAAAAATCAATTATAGGGGTTTATAGATAAAGGTTTCATTCACCCTAACACTTCACCATGGGGTTAACCTATTTTGTTTATTAAAAATAAATATGAATCAATGAGACTTTTCATTGATTATAGAGCATTGAATAAAATCACAATTAGGAACAAGTATATGTTACCTTACATCGATGATTTATTTGATTAGATTAAAGGGGCACAATATTACTAAAAGTTTTATCTAAGGTTTGGGTACTATCATCTGAATGTGAAGTAGGATGACATTCTAAAGACAATGTTTTGAACTAGATATAGACATTATGAGTTTTTGGTTATTATTTTTGGTTTAACTAATGCCCCAAACTATATTTATTTATCTTATGAATAGAATTTTCCATGAATATTTGGATGATTTTTGGTTTTTCTTATTGATGATATTTTGGGTTATTCTAAAAGTTATGAGAATCATGATAAACATTTAAATATTTTTTTTAAAACCTGAAAATAAAATAAGTTTTCTATAGAATTTAGAAATTTTGATTTTTGGTTACATTAGATTTCATTGCTTTGACACATTGTAAATAAAGACGACATAACTATTAATCATTCCAAAACTAAAACAGTTCATGAATGGTAAAGTCCTATAAATGTTACTAAGATTCATAGTTTTCTTGGAATAGAAGGCTACCTCTGATGTTTTGTTGAAAAAAATTCACGGTTATCTAGCCCACAAACTAAGTTAACACAAAAAGGAGTTAGGTTCATCTAGACAAAGAAATGTGATAAATGTTTTCATGAGGTTAAAATAAGATTAATCAATGATCATGTTTTATCCCTATCATCTAGAAATAGTGTCTTTGTTTTCTATAGTGACGTTTCATTGATGTGAATTGGTTTTTTCCTAATGAAAAATGAATAGGTAATTTCTTATGCTTCACATAAATTAAAACCACATATGAAAAATTATCCTACACATGACCTTAAACTAGAGGCGGTAATGTTTTATTTATAAATTTAGTGGAATCATTTATATAGAGTAAAGTGTGAAATATATATTGATCAAAAAAAATTTAAGTATAAATTCACTTAGAAAGAGTTGAACATGATACAGAGAAGATGGATGGAATTGATAAAGGATTATGACTACATGATTCTTTACCATCTTGGAAAAGAAAAAAAGTAGATGATGCTTTGAGTCAGAATGATAATGTGATATTAAATATGTTATGTTAGGACCATTACCATTTGGTAAATAATTTTATGAATTATGGACAATAAATTTTGCATACAGGAACTTCCAATGTTTTCTTCTAGGTTTTAGTGAAGTTGAATTTGTCAAACATAATTAGGAAAGATCATAAGGAAGACCACGAGTTACAGGAAAATGTAGAATTAGTTAATAAAGGTAAGTTTCCTGAATTTAATATTGATAAATAATATGTTTTGAGATTTAAAAAAAGTTCATGTGTCTCTTGTGACCCCCATTTTAAGAAAGAACAGTTGAATGAGGCTCACAGTTCTCTGTTTTTTATTCATCCTGAGACATAAAAATATATAGTGACATTCAAGAACATTTTTGGTGGAAAGAAATGAAGAAAGATATCATGATTTAATTATAAAATGATTTACTTGTCAGCAATTTAAATCCAAATAATAATTATTGATGAGAATACTTTATCCATTTCTAGTTCCAGAATATAAATGGGAGAATATATCCATGGATTTTATTGTGGTGTTATTAAATAAATATTGAGGTAATGATTAAATTTGTTTCAACATTGATCGATTAACTAAGTCTTCTCATTTTCATCCCATTTTAGATAATATGTCTTTGGATCAACTTTCTTAACATTATGTTATTGAGATAATTAGATTACATGGATTCCATCTTTCCATTATATTTGATCATGATCCCAGATTCACCCTTGATTTTTGGGAAGGACTACATAAATCTTTAGTTACTAAATTAAATTTTAGTGTAGCTTTTCATCCTTATTCAGATGGGAAGTCAGAGTCAACAATTCAAACTTTAGATGATATTCTTTGAGATTTTTCAATGGATTATCAAGGAATTTGGGATCAAAATTTGAATTTAGTTGAGTTTTCTTGTAATAAAAGTTTTCGTTGTAGTATTTAGATGACACATTTTGAAGCATTATATGGAAGGCGATGTTGGACTCCAACTTAAGAATATTTTTGGGACCATAATTGGTAGAATAAATGGTTCAAAAAGTAAAGATGATTCAGTAGAACATGAGGATGTATTAGAGTGGGCCTAAAATTTATGTGGATAACTTTAGGAATGATCTTTATTTCATGGTCAATGATCATGTTTTTATTAAAGTATCTCCATGGAAAAGTTTTATGCATTTTGGTAAAAATGGATAACTAAGGCCAAGGTTCATTAAACTGTATGAAATCTAATAGAAATTTGGACCATTTTCCTACCGAGTCGCATTTCCTCCAAGTTTATCTCAGGTACATGATGTATTTTGGGTTTCGTTATTAAGAAAATATGTGTCAAATGTTTCTGAGGTTTTGATCCCTAAGGTAGTTAAGTTGTAATATAACCTTTCTTATAAGGAATAACCTATTCAGAATCTTAACCATAAAGAGAAAGTATTCTGGAACATCTTAATTCATCAAGTTAAGGTTTTGTGGAAAAACTATATGGTTGAAGAAGCAACATGGGAATCTGAAAATGCCATGAGGGAAAGATATCTCTGCTTGTTTAATACATGGATAAAATTGTGAGGAAGCAATTTACAAAAGGGGTGAATAATCTAACAATCCAGGTAATGTTAAGATAAATCATTTTCATACATTTATGAATTACATTTTATATAATTATATTCATTATAAATATATTAAGTAGTTTGTTAATCAAAATAAAAAGACTTAATTTCTAACCAAATTTTGTTTTCAACCATTATACAGTTTTATTTAAAATATTGATTTTTAAATTATATAAATTTAATTTTAAAAAGTAAATTTTATTTTTGAATTCATTATGTAAAAATTATCTTAGGATTACTTTTTGGGATTTTTCTAGAAAAGATAGATTTTCCAATGAAGAGTGAAAAATAATGGTTTTTATGGAGGACTGTATTTTTTTTCAAAAATTCACAAGGTTCCATTTTGTTTTAAAAATATTTCAAAGTAAAATTACACTACTAGAAAAACAGGTATTTGCGATAGGTTATTTGTGACGGGATCCCGTCGCAAATGACCCGTTGCTGAAAACGGCGTCGCAACAACACTTATTTGCGACAGGCCCGTCGCTAAAGCCTTTTTTTGCGACGGTTATTTTACCTATCGCAAATAGTACTCCGTATATTTGTAAAAAACTTTTAAACTAGTATTTGCGACGGGACCCGTCGCAATTAGCTTTTGCGACGGTACCCGTCGCAATTAGCTTTTGCGACGGGACCCGTCGCAAACACTATTTTTTTTAAAAAATAAAAAACTATTAATAAATTATTTTAATGCATATAATAATACTAGTATTTGCGACGAGCATAGTATCCCGTCGCAAATACTATAAAAAAAATAAATTATTAATAAATTATTTTAATTAATATAATAATAGAATTATAATTCACAAATAAAAATAATAAATTATTTTAATTAATATAATAATAATAGAATTATAATTCAAAAATAAAAAATAATAGAATATTAATAAATGATTTAATTAATATAATAATATTAGAATTATAATTCATAAATAAAAAAAATATTAATAAGTTATTTTAATTAATATAAAAATAATAGAATTATTTTACATTCAAATATTAAAATAATTCAAGTATTACAAAAAATATAATTAAATTATAATATTATAAAATTTTAATATATATATATAATTTAATATTATAAAATATAAATAATATTATTATTCATATTAATATTGTTATTTAAAAATATAATATTATTAATATTTTATAATGAGACAAAAACTAAGAATAGAAAAAAAAAAATTTGATTTCCCAAATTTTATAACATAAATACAAACTCTAATCTGAAGGAGGGGGGGGGGGAGGTGGGGGATCTGAAGATGGTGGTGGAGGAAACTCCATCCCTAAAGCATGAGTGAGTCGGCGCATGTACTCCATCTGCTCCTGATGCTGCTGCTGCCACCGAATCGTCTGCTCCTCGTACAACTGCTGCTGGCGTCGACGCTCCTCCTCATGCTGCTGATGCATCTGCTCCTACTCCTGTCAGAGACTCTCTATCTGTGCAGTCTGAGATCGCAACTGATCCTCATACTGTGTAGTAGCAGAATATGCACGAGCTCCTCTCGAGCTGGACGCCGACATCGCAACACTGCCATAATAATCTCCGGGAGTCAGTCGAGAGCCGATACCAACTACCCGACCCTTCTCGAAGGCATACTGGGTGGCCTGCATCCATGCCGCCTCATCAAACTGACGGGCAGTGGTCTGATCTGATGACTCGGACTGACTCTCAGGCCGGGCCTGTGACGCTGCGGCCTCATATGACTCCTATAGTTGCAATTTAAAATTAAAATTGTGAATATATTATATGAAGTTAATTTTTAAACTTGAAAACAAATAATACTGACCACGATGTGATGCTGACGATCACCTCTGAGCTCCCCAGTAGCAGGATCACTATACATCCTCCGATATACGTCGTACTCTGTAATATCGGGGTGCTCGACAGCCTATAAGAATAAAAAATAAACTGTTAATATTTATAGTTATATAAAATATTTATAAATAATGTACGTACCAGATGCTGTCTATGAGTACTAAAAGAACGACTCCCAGCTCGATGAGTCACCTCCTGTCTCCCCCGATTCTGCCTCCCCACCGATGATCTCCTCTGAAAGGAACCACTCAACCAGTGCGCACATAATCCATCCCATACATGGGATGAAATATACTCTGGTCGGTGTGATCTACATGACTCCTCAAAATCTGACACTCCCGCTTTCTTCATCGCATCTTTTCTTAAATTGTGCAAAAACTGACGAAGGCGATCACGCATGGCCACCTCCCATGCCTCGTGGATGGCGTCACACATGGTATCCTCGATCAGATACCATAAACCCTACAAATAAATCAAAATATCAAGTTAGAAATGAAATAATTTTCAAAATAAAAATTATTTATTTACGTACGTACCAACCAATGGCCGAACATGGCCTGCTGCACATCAATGGGAATCTGCTCCCATGTGGTCCACGGATGAGAGAAATAGTTGCGCAAAATAGCGCTGCCCTGTCCTACTGCTATATGCGGAAAACTGAAAAAATAATAAACATTTATTATGTGAATAGATTAATGAAATCTTAGTCAAATCCACAGGTTATCACACAGGTTATCACACCTCCGTGTGCGTGGATCAAACCCAAGACGTGGACGTCGCTCGGGGACGGGGTCATGAATCATCAATCGTGCAAGACCGCACCCCCTCCGCGTACTCCCTGGAGCGCCTGCAGGCTGAGGGTCATCTGTCAGCAACGCATCCGCATCGAAAGTCAGGTCAGCATCCGCCAACTCACGAAATGTGGCGTCGTCCATCTGAAACAGAAAATGTTAATGTTAGAAAATAATTGATAATTACTATTATATATACATATATACATATAATGATTGTATATAAATACCATGGAATGCTATCAGTGTTCATCTTCATCATCATATTCATATATGTCAATGTCATCTTCATATTCCTCCTCAACATCATCGATATCCATTCGAGTTACAATTGCTTCATCTCTTACCATTTCAAATTCATATGTGACATCATTAACATCATCGTCATCACCGACTCTTAAATGTGGGGTGTCATCATTGATACTCATGTCTCTTTGTAAAAAAGATTGATTTTGAGTACTCTCTTGAAAAACTTCAATTCTTTGCACATCAGTGAAAGCACATTCACTTTGACTAAACTGATTGTCTCGAATTTTGATTTTTATTACACTCCACCAATCAGTCAAGTCTCTTGATGTTTCACAGTACTTTGCATAATAAACTTGATATTCCTGTTGAGCCAATAAGAATGGTTCATTTACTGCGAGAACACTTTTACATTTAATATCGATGATTCCATGAGTCGGATGAACACGCACGCCTCTCTCTTTATCCAACCACCGACATTTGAACATGGTTATGTAATGTTGTCCAAGATAACAGAGTTCAATGATTTCATCAAGTATGCCATAAAAGTCAACTTCATTTTCTCGATGATGAGATCCTCTCAAGCTAACTCCACTGTTCATTGTTTTTTTTGATTCCCCATATGCATGTGTGTGGAATCGAAATCCATTCACCACATATGCATTATAAGTTTTAACAAGTTTGGAAGGTGGGTTACTCAATACACACAGCCGTTTGTCAATTTTATCAGCATGTCGAGACACCTGAAAATTTGTGAAATAATTATCAATATAGTAAACTATACATTGAATGAGTTGCTAAAAGATAAAGAATTTATGTTACCAGTTTTTGAAACCACTGAGAGAAATTTTTCAGTCGATGTTCTTCGAGAGCAGCTGCTGTAATTTGTGAAATTTTTTTCTTGATATGATTATCATACAACCTATAAAAACCAAATTTATTTACTGTAACATAAATGATAGAATAAGTGATATAAACACTTATAGTACAACTGATGTCATCTCTTCACAGTTGAACAGAACATACGTATGAGCTCTCTGATGTTCATCATCTGAAAGCCAGCGTTCATAAACTACACCAAAACCAAGCTCTGACTGGTTGAAAATAGATAATTGATTGTCGATTTCATCAATATTCCTCTCGTTCCGTCCCATTCGGTTGTGTTTTGAAGGATACTTAGATTCAAAATAATGGGAGCAGAAAAAAGATATTTCCTCTTGCAAATAAGCTTCTGTAATAGATCCTTCAACAGATGCTTTGTTACGTACTTTTCTTTTCAATTTTTGCATGCATCTTTCAAATGGGTACATCCATCGAAACTGTACCGGACCTCCACATTTGGCTTCATATGGAAAATGTAACATCAAATGTTCCATTGAGTCGAAGAAAGATGGCGGAAATATTTTTTCCAGTTTACATATAATTACAACAACATCTTTTTCAAGTTTGCCTAGAGCATCATAATCTGCCGTAGCCGCACAAATTTCTCGAAAAAAATGAGACATGTCTGTTATGGAATCCCAAATCACAGAATTCAACATACCTCTTAATCCAATGGGTAGAATTCTCTCCATTATAACATGACAATCATGACTTTTTAATCCAGTAATATGACCATTCTTTACACATCTACCCAAATTGGAAGCACAACCATCTGGAAGTCTCAAATCTGCAATCCACTGACAAAATAATAAACGGTTTTCTTTAGACAGTGTATAAGCTGCTTTTGGTTTCAGTAACCTTTCTGTTCTGACATTCTCAAATAGTTCCAATTCTGGACACCTGCAAATTTGGGCAAGATCTAAACGTGCATTTACATTGTCTTTGCTCTTTCCTGGCGTATCCAAAACTGTATGAAACAAATTATCAAAAAAGTTCTTCTCAATATGCATGACATCTAACATGTGTCGGACCAACAGATCAGACCAATATGGCAAATCCCAAAATATGCTACGTTTAATCCAATTGTGTTTTTTCCCAAAACCAGAAATTTTCTGTTGGTTTATTGTGGGACCAAAAGTGATGGGAGGTAATGAAAATACAACTGATTTTAACTCCGAACCTGATAGCATTTTTGGAGGTCCATCCCTTTCAACTGTTCCTTTTCTGAAATGAGATCTGTTTCTGCGAAAAGGATGATCAGCTGGAAGAAATCTGCGATGACAGTCAAAATAACAAGGTTTCTTTCCATGAATGAGCATAAAAGCTTTGTTCTCTCCCATACAGTAAGGACATGATTTCTGACCATGTGTACTCCAGCCAGATAACATCCCATAAGCCGGGAAGTCACTTATTGTCCACATCAATGCTGCTCTCAGTATGAAATTCTGTTTCGTTGCAACATCATATGTACTGACACCAGTACTCCACAATAAATTTAATTCATTAATCAATGGCTTCAAATAAACATCAATATTTTTCTTCGGATGTCCTGGAATTAGTAAAGTCAAAAAGATATATGGCTCCTTCATCAACATCCATGGAGGTAAATTGTACGGAGTTAAAAAAACAGGCCAACATGAATATTGACTACCATAAGATCCAAACGGACAGAAACCATCAGTGGAAAGGCCCAGTCGAACATTTATAGCTTCTAAAGCAAATGATGGATGCACTCTATCAAAATGTTTCCATGAATCACCATCGGCTGGATGATTCAAGCTTTTATCGGTTGAAATATTCTCTTTATGCCATGACATCATTGTCGCTGTATTCTTAGACATGAATAAACGCTGAAGTCTGGATGTAAGCGGAAAATATCTCAACTGTTTTACAGGAATCAAATCAGACTTCCCGTGTTGTCCTTCTTTATATCTCAGTTGCCCACATGTAGGACAACTATCCAACGACTCATTTTCCCCAGAATATAAAATGCAGTCATTTGAACATGCATGGATCTTCTGACAAGTAAGTCCCAAATTTTGAACCAGCCTCTTACTCTCATAGTAATTTGCAGGTAAAACATTTCCTTCGGGTAACAGTGTTTTCAGCAAAGAAAATATCTGGTCAAAACAGGTGTTTGACATTCCGTTATCTGATTTGATAGCCATAAATTTTGCAACTGCTTCTAATTTTCTCATCTTGCAGCCAGGATATAATGCATCCTCAGCAGACTTCAACAACTCATAAAATTCAGACGGTGCCAACTCAGGATTTGAAGCTATATCAGCCGGAGTTTCTGTATGTTGAACAGATGAACCTGCAACATCATGTACTAAATCTTGAAACCGGGATGGATCCGGAATCAAGTTGGTATCACCTACTCTGGAACTGCGTTCACCGTGTTGATACCAAAAAACATAATCTGGTTGAAAACCAAATCGCAAGAGATGTTCTCCCACTTTTTCAAACGTGTCAAACGTTCTCAATGCACATTTTCTGCAAGGTCATTTTATTTTTCCTTCTAAAACAAATTCTGGATTTGATGCCGCAAATGATAAAAAAGTCTCCACACCCTCAACATATACTGGATTTAAACCAGAACCGTTTGGATTTCTATGTTGATTTATCCATATGCGGTCACCTAATAATGATTGTTGACGACCTCGTTGTTCCATATTTCTCTATAAAATATAAAAGCATTACTGGTTTTGAATAATTTGTTAGAAAAAACACTCAAGCTAGGATAATTATTGGTAAGTATTGTTAATTATTACTAATTATTGGTAATTATTACTAATTATTACTAATTATTGGTAATTATTACTAATTATTACTAATTATTGGTAATTATTACTAATTATTACCAATTATTGCTAATTATTGGTAATTATTACTAATTATTGGTAATTAATACAAATTATTGGTAATTAATACTAATTACTGGTAATTATTACTAATTAATGTTAATTATTACTAATTATTGTTAATTATTACTAATTATTGGTAATTATTACTAATTATTGGTAATTATTACTAATTATTGGTAATTATTACTAATTATTTGTAATTATTGGTAATTGTTGGTAATTATTACTAAGTATTGTTAATTATTACTAATTATTGTTAATTATTACGAATTATTGGTAATTATTACTAATTATTGGTAATTATTACTAATTATTACTAATTATTACTAATTATTACTAATTATTACGAATTATTGGTAATTATTACTAATTATTGGTAATTATTCCTAATTATTGTTAATTATTACTAATTATTGGTAATTAATACTAATTATTACTAATTATTACTAATTATTACTAATTATTGGTAATTATTGTTAATTATTACTAATTATTGGTAATTATTAATAATTATTACTCATTATTGATAATTATTACTAATTATTGGTAATTATTATTAATTATTACTAATTATTAATAATTATTACTAATTATTGGTAATTATTACTAATTATTACTAATTATTACTAATTATTGGTAATTATTATTAATTATTACCAATTATTGGTAATTATTGGTAATTATTACTAATTATTGGTAATTATTACTAATTATTGGTAATTATTGGTAAGTATTGTTAATTATTACTAATTATTGGTAATTATTACTAATTATTACTAATTATTGGTAATTATTACTAATTATTACTAATTATTGGTAATTATTGGTAATTATTACTAATTATTACTAATTTTTGGTAATTATTACTAATTATTGGTAATTATTACTAATTATTGGTAATTAATACTAATTATTGGTAATTAATACTAATTATTGGTAATTATTACTAATTATTGTTAATTATTACTAATTATTGTTAATTATTACTAATTATTGGTAATTATTACTAATTATTGGTAATTATTACTAATTATTGGTAATTATTACTAATTATTGGTAATTATTGGTAATTATTGGTAATTATTGTTAATTATTACTAATTATTGGTAATTATTACTAATTATTACTAATTATTGGTAATTATTACTAATTATTACTAATTATTGGTAATTATTACTAATTATTACTAATTATTGGTAATTATTACTAATTATTGGTAATTAATACTAATTATTGGTAATTAATACTAATTATTGGTAATTATTACTAATTATTGTTAATTATTACTAATTATTGTTAATTATTACTAATTATTGTTAATTATTACTAATTAATTGTAATTATTACTAATTATTGGTAATTATTACTAATTATTGGTAATTATTACTAATTATTGGTAATTATTACTAATTATTGGTAATTAATACTAATTATTGGTAATTAATACTAATTATTGGTAATAAATACTAATTATTGGTAATTAATACTAATTATTACTAATTATTGGTAATTATTGGTAATTATTGTTAATTATTGGTAATTATTACTAATTATTGGTAATTATTGCTAATTATTACTAATTATTACTAATTATTGGTAATTATTACTAATTATTGGTAATTATTACTAATTATTGGTAATTATTACTAATTATTGGTAATTAATACTAATTATTGGTAATTAAGACTAATTATTACTAATTATTACTAATTATTACTAATTATTACTAATTATTGGTAATTATTGTTAATTATTACTAATTATTCGTAATTATTACTAATTATTGATAATTATTACTAATTATTGGTAATTATTATTAATTATTACTAATTATTAATAATTATTACTAATTATTGGTAATTATTACCAATTATTACTAATTATTGGTAATTATTATTAATTATTACCAATTATTGGTAATTATTGGTAATTATTACTAATCATTGGTAATTATTGGTAAGTATTGTTAATTATTACTAATTATTGGTCATTATTACTAATTATTACTAATTATTGGTAATTATTACGAATTATTACTAATTATTGGTAATTATTACTAATTATTGGTAATTATTACTAATTATTGGTAATTAATACTAATTATTACTAATTATTACTAATTATTGGTAATTATTCCTAATTTTTACTAATTATTACTAATTATTACTAATTATTACTAATTATTACTAATTATTACTAATTATTGGTAATTATTGGTAATTATTTCTATTTATTACTAATTATTACTAATTATTACTAATTATTCCTAATTATTCCTAATTATTACTAATTATTCCTAATTATTCCTAATTATTACTAATTATTGGCAGTTATTGGTAATTATTGGTAATTATTGGTAATTATTGGTAATTATTGGTAATTATTGGTAATTATTGGTAATTATTACAAATTATTGGTAAGTATTACTAATTATTGATAATTATTACTACTTATTGGTAATTATTACTAATTATTGGTAATTATTACTAATTATTGGTAATTATTACTAATTATTGGTAATTATTACTAATTATTCCTAATTATTGATAATTATTGGTAATTGTTCCTCATTATTAGTAATTAAATGAATAATTACCAATAATTAGGAATAATTACCAATAATTACAAATAATAACATTATTAGTATATTTTATTATTAATATTAAAATAATATAATTTTCTAATTTATATACAATTCTCCTTTCATCTGTGCGTTTTCTATCTCCACATACAAATAATAAATGTGAAGACAGCAAACACACAGATGAAAAGAGAATTGTATATATATAAAAAATTATATTATTTTAATATTAATAATAAAATATACTAATAATGTAATAATGTTATTATTCCTAATTATTAGTATTTATTATTAATTATTAATATTTATTCTTAATTATTAAAAATTATTACTAATTATTCCTAATTACCATTAATTATGAACAATACTAATAATTTAAATTTATTAAGTAACAAAACAATGTAAACATAATTAAATTACAACTAATTAAGAATAATTGAAACTAATAAAAAATTAAAAATAAATATTAAATTAAAATGAACATAAATACCTTGAAAATTGATCTGCTCTGATCGTTCTTCAAAACTTTAATATGAACTCCGGAGAAAAAAATTAAATTGGAGAAAAACTGAACTTTAGAAATACAACTTTGAGAGAAGAAGAAGATGGAGTTTGAGAATGATTTGAAAAAAACGGATGGGGGTATTTATAGGTTAGATTATTTGCGACGGGATTCCCGTCGCAAATACTTTAGCCAACATTTATTACGGTCAACGGTTAAATAGTTATTTGCGACGGGTCCCGTCGCAAATAACCACCTGCCGACATACTATTTGCGACGGGGGAATATTCCCGTCGCAAATACCTTTTACCGTCGCCGGTTATTTGCGACGGGAATATTCCCCCGTCGTAAATAGTTTTCCCGCGATTTGGCGCGCAACGCGCGCCAGGTCTTTTGTGACGGGGAAAGCAATCCCGTCGCAAAAGCCTACTTATTTGCGACGGGTAAATACCCCCGTCGCAAATAAGTTTTTCACGGGGCTATTTGCGACGGGATTTATTCCCGTCGCATATAACCCGTCGCAAATACCCATTTTTCCCGTAGTGTTAGTTATATTATATTATTAATAATATAATTAAATTCATTAGAATCAATTTTATGGTTGAATTTGGTGTAAAATATTTTATACATAAAAAGGAATTTTTTTGAAGAAAAAAAATATATTTTTCATCATGCTTTGTGGGTTAAATTTTAAGCTAAAATATCCCACTTCTGTAACAACACAATATTTTAGAAGGAATGACTATGTTCTATAGTGTACAAGATACACAACACTGAGTTTAAACAAAATAATGAAATATTATTATGTGACAGTTATAACAAAGCCATTAAATTGATGGGCATGAATATGAATAACTAATTTATGAAATAAATATAAACTTATTACTAAATATAAATTTATTGGAAAATTATTATAAAATAATCACACAATTTTTATAAAATTCATTTTATTATTCAAAATAAACATTTTCTTCTAAACTGATTTTTATTACTCTTTATAATTAATTTCTAGACCTTATAGAAGATTTATTTGATAAAATTAACTCTATTTTTGAAATAATCATATCAAAAATTTCATATAGTGAAATTTTTATAATTTTCTGAAAAGTTTTATTTTTCAATGAGTAGTGTAAAATACTGATCTTCATTAAAAATTATATTTTTCAAGTATTTACAAGGTAAAATTATGTTTTGGATTAGTTTTAAATTTAAATTAGTTAAATTTTATTTAAAATATTCTATTTATGGTTTTTTCAAATGGATTTTCACTTTAATTTACTGTAAAAATATTTTATATTTAAAAAATGGCATTTTTCTGAAAAACTTATTTTTGTTGCGTTTTCTAGTTTAATTTAAAATTAAATTCTTAAAATTATATGCTTTGAATTTTGAAAAATATATTTCATATTTTTAATCATAGGGTTGAACTTTATTAAATATTTCCTTTTTAATTTTGGACAATATGACTAGTAACCTTGGTAAATTTTGTTACCATGGTAAAGAAAAAATCAGGTAATTAAGGGTAAACATAATATGATAAGGACTATAAAATGACCCTTAAAATTATCCCAAAATTATTTAATAAGTAATTTATGTCCATAATAATTAAAGGTTCTAATATATGGACTTTGGTATCCATTTTTAAGAGATTATGACATTTATAATATTTTATTTAAAGAAAAGTCAAAGATGTCACACTCATATTTTTAATAACTATGACATTTTTAATATGGGGTTATCCTTAAGATATATTCAAATATAAATAGTAATTTTAAATTTAAAGTATTTATCTTCATAATTTTAATTTATTTTAAATTTTTAGTGAAAAAATAATTACCTTAAATGCTTAAAC
This sequence comes from Viscum album, assembly GCA_963277665.1. NCBI lineage: Eukaryota > Viridiplantae > Streptophyta > Magnoliopsida > Santalales > Viscaceae > Viscum > Viscum album. Next base: position 567,691,172 of record OY728131.1, read on the forward strand.
AACACTAATGTTGTAATTATTTTATTAACGTGAATATAAAATAAATGTTATTAAAAATATTAAAATAAATTTAATATATAATATTTACTATGATAAAAAAATTATTTATATTACCTTGACATTATAGGGATGTAATAAATTATTTTTTTCTAGTTATAAGTGTTATCTGGATATAATTAAATTCAAAGTAATGAATAGTTCTTAAAATTGATATTATGAATATTTTATAGTAAATAATATTTTATTACATGATATAAAATTCATAATAGTCTTAAATTTGGAAAAATTATTGGGATAAGGTTTAAATTTTCATCCACGATCCACTTATGGGTATTTTTTCATTTTTAGTAACTATATTAACCCTCAAAGAGTAAAAATTTATGTTGTCACGGTAAGAATTAAAGGGGTTAAATAAGGGTTAAAACAAAAAGATAAGGGTAGAGATATAGTAAAAAAATATCTAAATTTTATTAAATTAGAGTATTTAAACCCATAATCATATTATCTTCAAAATAAATCATTTTTTATCCATTTGAAATTGAAAATTAATTTATATTAATTTAATATTTTGAAAAATTCTAAGAATACCCCTCTCATCTCTTATAAAAGAGAACCTCCTCTTCTCATTTATTCACACTTAAAAACCATTTTTATTAGCTAATAACAGATTAAATATCTCCTATAATGCATACCCACATTTTAGAGTTCTTCATTTAGTAAAAACCCCACCCTTAGTGGTCTTAATGTGTTAATCCATGGGGATTGTCTGAAGAATATGTATCATTTTCAATCGAGCATTTCTATCTTGATTATTCTTCCACATCCATAAAGACTTATTCAATAATGTTAAAATAATAAATAAAATATCATAAATATAATGAGATTTTATTATGTTATTGTAATGACATATATCCATATCCACTTCCATCAAATGGGAAAAAATTCATCGTTCGTGTGTACGGTGGATTACCGCCTCACGAACCGATGTAATTAATTTTCCATGAGTGTCTCTTAGTAATGGTTATAATGATGGAATTAAGATTTATATATGATATTCATGAAATAATTATCATTCTTAAAAGATAATATATCCTTTATATTCTTACATTTCCATGCACAAAAAAATGATAACATCGTTTGTGCGTACGTGTGGACTACCATCTCCATGAAGCGATGTGATTCGTTTTTTATCACAAAATCAAATGGATGATATATATATATATATATATAATTATATTTAAATAAGTAATATGATATATATGATATTATTATCACTCTTTAAAGATAAAATAATACCTACCTTTTTTCCATAATGATTGTTGAAAAAAGGAAACATTACTCATGCGTATATACGACCTATTGTATCCATGATTGAAACATAGTTCATTTTTCATATCCATATTTTATGGATGGATTTAAAAGTATAATTTATTTATAAAAATAATAATTATTTAAAGATTATTTTTCTGTAGATGATAGAATAATGACCACTTTGACTATATACCTCATACCAAATTCATTTTGGACTAAAGTACAAATATCATCAAAACATCTAACATGAACATAAATAATTAAGTAATTGTTATAACATTATAATAAGGGATATAAAACTAATAAAAAATTTAAAAAGGTTCTCAATAAAGTAAATAATTAATCTAAGTTTATTATTCAGGATGATAAAAAACACATGTGATGATTTTGACTTAAGGTAAGGGGTTTCTTAAACCAATTTCCATTCACTGGATTAAACTTATACTTAATTGATTATGTATTGATAATATTATGTGTGAAATTATTTTTTATTATATTATGTTGAATTTAATTTTTTTTATATGGATTTACAATTGATATACATAATAGATTCATTTTATTAACGCTTGCTTCAATTATATGGTCTTTGTAATGGATTTTAGTCTCACTTTTATTTCTACAGGGCACATGTCATATTCACCACTTGTTTATTTTTAGTGGTGTATATACTAAACATGAATGGATTTTTTGATATATATTATGAATTTTATTGGGATTTACATATCTATTTTTGTTTATTTTCTTCATGGGGTTACAACTCAAAAGTTACCAAAGCGATAAGGGTTTATTTCACAATATCATCATTATTCAGGATTGTTTTTATTTAAGACTCTACCAAAAAATATTTATTTCCCATGTCCATGTTTTCTAAAAATGTTTTCAAAAATGTTTTTACTATTCTTCTAAAGTTCTTTAAAATCATTTTTACCCATGTTTTACTTTTTACAAAATGGTTTGAAAGGAATATTTGTGTCGTTTTCCAAAAGAGGTACTTTGTGACTTTTCTAATAAAAATATGAAATTAATGTTTTTTTTCTTATATGGAATGATCATATTTTACCACATTCATGACACATCAATTATTTAAATATTACTTTATAAGTTTACAAGTTTATTTTTAAAGAAAATATCTCCATTTATAAGTGCATAATTCTTTAAAAAGGAGAATTTATTTTAAAATGTAAAAGTTATTTTCCTCAAGAATTATTCAGAGTGATATTTCAAAATCATTTTCTATATTAAATGATATTATTTTATATTAATTTTTCTTTACTATGATATGATCCAAGTATACCATTTTTATTCTTTATCTAGATGGTTTATGATGAAATGATGAAATTCTTATAAAATCCATTTCTTATCCATGGGTTATGTTATGATGGAATGTTTATGAAACTCATTTATTATACATGGTTAATTTTATGATGAAATTTTTATGAAAACCATTTATTTTTATGGATTTTGATATTATAAATGATTTATATTATTGTGGTACACATATGTATGATTTTCATTATGTGATAGGTGGGGCCTATATCTCTCTCCAATGCATTGAGTAATTTTTTTATCTCGTGATATAGACATGACTAAAATGAAGAGTGAAACTAGTACAGTAATACATAACTAAAATGGGGAGTGAACCTAATACATTAAGACATGGCTATAATGGGGAGTGAACCTAGTACAGTAATATAGGGATGGAATAAGGAGTGAACATGGTACAGTAAGACAAGGATGGAAGGGAGGGTGAACCCAGTTCAATAAGACATGGATAGAATAGAGAGTAAACCCAAATCAGAATATAAATTTGCCCGCTGTTATGGTATTGGAAGTAAGACTTGATTAACAAGAAATGATTTTATATGCTTACATTCATGCCACAAATTCTATGCCTTATTGCAATGATATTCTCTCATGGATCATGTTATTTGATTTCCTTATGATTCATGTCTTATGGACTACCAATATTTATGCCATGATTCAAGATTCTAATCTTTGATATGAATGGTATTCTTTTCATATATTATTCTCATGTTCTTATACCCTTATGCTCATATTATGTTTACATAATATTATATATCTTCTATGTGTACCCTTACTGATAATATGATATCAACTTTTCTAATGTTTCATTTCCCCTAGGTTATGAATAATGGTTTTAAGTAGGATATGTTTAAGAAGGGTGCTAGGCATGAAGAAATTTTGGGAGATAATATAGATTTTTATAAGCCGGTTTATTTTTCTAAGATATGTAAGATTTTTTCCTAATTATATAAAACTCTAAACATAAAAGGTCCTTGGGTATGTAAGTGATCCAATATTTCATTTTTATGTTGTAATTTTTGATGGAAAAAATTGGGTCACATTTATAAGTATGAAATCCAGAAATGTAATGTTTATGTTTTTATCACCGAATCCAGAAGTACGGGTATCAGGATATTATATTTGGTATAAAAGTAGGGATTATATAACTTTTAATATTAGAATATTTTAATTAGAATTTATATTAAGATTTATAGATAACATAATGGGTATATAAGACCATAATTTCAGAGTCTTAGACACCCCTTTAAGGTTTTAAGTTATAAATTTTTTTGGTGACTAATGATATTTTTTTGAGAATTTTATTTTTTAGATAATTATAGGTTATTACATTTTATGATGAAAAATTAAAGTTATGATATAAAAATTGCGATTAAAATATTTCTTTAGCATTGAATATATTAAGGTTATTTTTTAGGATTCTTCTTACATTTTTGGAATTTTATAAGGACAGTTTTAGAAAAAGGAAAACCCATAGGATGGATAGAAACCCGTCACATCCAACAAGGCCATGAGTTTTGAACCCACAATCAAAGGGAAATAAGGGTGAATCCCCTATCACTGGCCTACATGAAGTCCTAGTTAGTATGAAATTTTCTAAAATGATTTGATGGATAAAGAATAAGTTGATTTTGGGGAACATATTTTTTATCATATAGAAAACCATGGGTTTAGATATTGATTTTGTGGTTAAGTGATTAATGTTATTTTGAAAGAAGATCACTATTTTGGGAAACTTATATGATATTATGGGATATTATTTGAGAAATAAATGTCAAACTATATTTTAGAATCATATATGATTTTATTGTGGATTTATAGTTGTTTATATTAATTATGGAAATGATTAGAACATCTTAGAGGTTATGTTATTAAGGAAATTACATTTTTGTTATGAGACTTTAAGAGTGATTGATGTTATATAGAAATAAATATTAGATTTATCTTGGAAGACTATTCGATTTTTGGGTTTTAATCTTAGTCAGGAATATTTTGAGTAATTTTATGGATGGTTATTTATTAAATGATATAATTTGAAATTTGGATATTACCATTGAATTTTTTATATTAAAGTAGTTTTCCTCATATGAAGTTTTGTCATTTTTGGGAATCAACTTATCTTGTGCTAACTATTTTGGTTGTTGTTGATGTATAAAGACATGAGGAATAAATTGTTATCCTTTTGTATAATTCATGATCTTTGGGAGTTGATTCTAGTGCATCAGGTATGAAAAATACAAACTCGTAATTTGAAGTAAAAGATGAATTTTGGTTGAAATTTATTAAAGGATAAAACTATACTTTTCAAGTAAGTATATTTCCTTATATTCATACTATATAAATTAAATTAATTTCTCAATGTTTGGGAAAGGATTTTGAAATAAAAAAAAATCCATTTACATTTCTTACTGAGAAATCAATAGCCTTTTGACCCATCATATAATTATAGTTTTGTTATGGTTAACTTTCTCAAGACTATGTCCTCTATCACTATCCATCAGTTCTTGGGATTTATTTTTCTCTTACATGACCATGTTTTCCAATATGGAAACCTAGTATGTGTTACTCCATATGACCTTCATACTTTCCTTTCCTTCTTTTAAACTGGATGTTTTATTGACCCTTTTTATGGTGTGAGGTTTCAATAAATGTATTATGAAAATTTAGGCCTTGGTTACTGAGAATAATTTCAAACTATGAGGGTGAAATTTAATAAAGGGGGGATAATTTAATATCCCAATATTTTGTAAGGAAATACTATGTTCGATAATGTACATGATATACAACACCGAGTTTAAACGAACAACGGAATTTTATTATTTACTGTTATAACCTAGTCATTAAATTGGCGGGTATGAATAAGAATAACTGATTTATGAAATAAATATAAACTTATTAATAAATATTAATTTATTAGTAAATTATTAGAGAATAATCACACATTTTTTTGAAAAGTCATTTTATTCTTCAAAAAAATACATTATCTTTAAAAATAATTTTTTTACTTTTTATAATTAATTTATGGAGCTTTTAGAAAATTTATGTGATAAAATTAACTTAATTTTTTAAATCTACATATCCAAATTTTCTTATGGTGATTTTTTTATAATTTTTAGAAAATTTTGATTATTCAATAAATAGTGTAAAATACCAATTTTTATTAAAAATTATATTTTCAAGTATTTACATAGAAAAATTGTATTTTATATTAGTTTTAAATTTCCATTAGTTTAATTTTATTTAAAATATTCCAATTATTTTAAAAAAAATGGATTTTATACTTTAATTTATTATAAAAACATTTTATATTTAAAAAAGGGATTTTTTTCATGAAAAACTGTTTTTCATTACGTTTTACCAGTTAAATTTTAAATTAAATTATGAAACTTCTATGTTTTGAATTTTTTAAAATATATTTTATATTTGGAATTATAGGGTTTAAATTTAGAAAATAGTTCCCTTTTATCTTTTGACAATTTGAATAATAACCTTAGTAAATTTTGTTACTATAGTTAAGGGTAAATCAGGTGATTAAGGATAAAAATAATATGACAAGGACTATAAAATGACCACTATGCTTGCCCAAATTTTATTTAGTGATTTATTTTCATCCATAATCATTCAAGGTTCGAATATATGGCCTTTCTCTCCATTTGTAAGTGATTATTACATTTATAATATTTTATTTAAAGAAAAGACACATATTTCACACTCATTTTTTTAATAACTACAAATTTTTTAACATGGGGTTATTCATATGATATATTAAGATATAAAAATTAGTTTTAAATCTAAAATATTTATATTCATCATGGTAATTTATTTTTATTTTTTAGTGAAAAAATATTTACCTTAAATGTTTACACAACGCTGATGTAGTAATTATTTTTATTAACAGAAATATAAAATAAATGTTATTAAAAATATTAAAATAAATATATATTGAGATAATTAATGTGAAAAATTAATTTTATATACATAATTTTTTTTATGGATTTAATAAATTAGTTTTTTTTAAATTGTAAGTGTTATCTTGATATTATTAAATTCAATGTAATGAATATTCCTTAAAATTGACATTATGAATATTTTATAGTAAATAATATTTTATTTAATGATATAAAATTCTTAAAAATACTAAATTAAACAAAATTTTTGGTATAAGGTTTAATTTTTTTTCCATTATACATTTATGGGCCATTATACATTTTTTAGTAACTATATTAACCCCTAAAGAATAAAAATTCATATCGTCACAGTAAGAGTTAAAGAGGTTAAATAAGGGTTAAAATAAAATGATAAGGGTATTAATATAGTAAAAAATTATATAGATTTTATTGGATTAGTTAATTTCTACCCACAATCATCTTAAATTATAAATAACTCAATTTGGAGCCATTTGAAACTAAAAATTAATTTATATTGATTTAATATTTCAGGAAATTCCTACAGTTCTCCTCTCCTCTATTATAAAAGGGAATCTCTTCTTCTCATTTATTCACACTTAATTTTTATTTACAATTACTACCCAAATAACTTTCTATAATATCTCCCCATGTTTTGGAGGTCTTCTTTTAGTCAAAACACCACCCATATTGGCCTTAAGGTGTCAAGCAATTGAGATTGTCTGAAGAAGAGGTATTGTTTTTAATCGAGCATTTTTGATTTGTTTATTCTTACACATCCATAAAAACTTATCCAATAATGATAAAATAATAAATAAAATATCATATATATAAATATATTTTATTATGTTAGTATAATTACCTATATCTATCTACACATCCATCAAATGGGAAAAGAATTCATCATTCGTGTGTACGACAGATTACCACCTCACGAACCAATGCTATTTTTTTCCATAAATATCTCTAAATAATGGTTATAATGATGAAATTAAGGTTTATATATGAAATTAATGATATATTTATCATTATTAAAATATAATATATCATTTATGTTCTTACCTTTACATGAACAGAAAAAAATAATAACGTCGTTTGTGCGTACGTGTGGACTACCACCTCCACGAAGCGATGCAATTATTTTTTCATCACAACATCACATAGATGATATATATATATATAAGTATATTTAAATAATTAATATGATATATATGATATTATGACCATTTTGGAAATATAAAATAATACATTCCATCTTTCCAAAATGATCATTGAAAAATGGAAACGTTACTCATGCGTACATATGACCTATTGTCTCTATGATTGTAACAAAGTTCATTTTTCATATCCATATTAGATTGATGGATTTAAAAGTATAATTTATTTATAAAAATTATAATTATTTCATGATTATTATTCTGTATATGGTGGAATAATGACTACTTTGACTATAAACATCATACCAAAGTCATTTTGGACTCAAGTATCAAATATCATCAAAACATCCAACATGAACTTAAATAATAAATTAATGGTTATAACATTATAATAAGTTATATAAAAGGAATAATAAAATTTAAAAAATTTATTAATCAATAAAATAATTAACCTAAGTTTATTATTCATGAATATAAAGATTGTATGTTACGATTTGGACTTAAGGTAAGGGATTTCTTAACTCAATTTCCATTCATTAGGTTAAGCTTCTAATTTATTAATTATGTCATTCTAAGATTATGTGTGAAATAAATTTTGATTACCTTATATTGTATTTAAAATTTTTTATGTGTATTTATAGTTTATACAAATAATTAATTCATTTTATTATCACTTACTTCAATGATATGATCTTTGTAAAGGATTTTCATCTCACTTTTATTTATGTGGGACACATGCCGTATTCACCACTTTTTTATTTTGAGTGATGTATATACTACCCATGAATTAATTTTATGTAATATATTATGGATTTTATGGGGATTAAAATATCCAATTATGTTTATTTCCTTTATGAGGTTATGATACAAAAGTTACATAAGTGTTAAGGTTTTATTTTACAATCTCATTATTATTCAAGATTTTTTTGTTTAAGTATATATTGTGGGATATTTATTTTCCATGTCCGTGTTTTCCAAAAAAATTATAAAAATGGACTTTAATATTATACTAAAATGGTTTAAAATCATTTTACCCAAGTTTTACTTTTTATAAAATGTTTTCAAAGTAATCTTTGTACCATTTTCCAAAAGAGGTACTTTGTGACTTTTCCGACAAAAATATGAAATTTATCTTTTTTAAATTATATGGAATGATGATATTTTCCCACATTAATTACTCCTAAATGATTTGAATATTTAATTATAATTTTACAAGTTTATTTTAAAATAAAATGTTTTCATTTATAATTTCATATCTTTTTAAAAAGGTGAAGTGATTTTAAAATGGAAAAGTTATTTTCCTCAAAAATTATTCCAAGTGATATTTCAAAATAATTTTCTTTCTTAAATGATATTATTTGATGTTACTTATAATTTTATGGGGATATTATCCAAGGATACCATTTTATTCGTACTCTATATGGTTTATGATGAAATGAGGACAGGCTTATGAAACCCATTTCTTATCCATGGGTTATGTTATGATGAAATGTTTATGAAACCCATTTATTATCCATGGGTTATGTTATTATGAAATGTTATTGAACCCATTTATTTTCATGTGTTATGATATGATAAATGATAAATGATATTATGGCACACATATGTATGGTTTTCATTATATGATGGGTGGGATCTATATCTCCATCCAATGCTTTGGGTAAAGATTTATATGTCTCGTGAGATAGATATGGCTAGAATGGGGAGTGAACCGGGTACGATAAGACATGGCTAGAACATGGAGTGAACCTAGTACAATAAGATAGGGATTGAATAGGGAGTGAACCCAATATAGTAATATAGGGCTATAACGGGGAGTGCACCTGGTACACTAAGACAGTGTAGGAACAGAGAGTGAACCCAGTTCAGTATAGGACTTTGTACACTATGATGTTCTTGGAAGTTAGCGTTGACTAATAAGGAAATGACTATCTATGCTTATGTGAATTCCATAAATTTTATGCCTTATGAAAATTTTATGCTCTCATGGATTATGTTATTTTATTTCCTTATGATTCATGTCTTATGAACTGCTAATATTTATGCCATGATTCAATATTGTGATCTTTGATACACAGGGTATGATTTTTAAATGTTATGATCATGTTCTCATACACTTATACTCATGTTATGTTTACATAATCTTTGATATCTTCTATGGATATCCTTACTGAGCATATGATCTCAACCTTTCTTATTTTTTATTTTCCATTGGTTATGAATAAAGTTTTTAATAATGATATGTATAATAAGGGTTCTAGGCACGAAAAAATTTGGGAGATGATACTGATTTTTATGGGACAATTGTCTATTTTTTTTAATATAAGTAAGTTTTTTTCATAATTTTATGTTAATATAAACCTAAACTTTCATTAGGTATGTAAGTGATCCAATATTTCCTTTTAATGTTTTAAGTTTTGATGAAAAAATTGGGTCACATATATCAGTATCAAATCCAGAAGTGTAATGTTTATGTTTTTAGCACAGAAACCAGAAGTGCGGATCTCACTCTATTAAAACTATTGATAATTGAATTTGATAAAATGTATTTTTTATTTTTAATCATCATAATAAATATTAATTAATAAGGTTAACTTAATTTTTAGTCATTATTTATAGAAACTATGGTAAATATTTATTACTACAGTAAGGGTAATTCGAGTAATTAAGGTTAAAAATAATTTTATAATGACTAAAAATTTACCCTGTAACTTGTATTCATTTTATTTGATAAGTGGTTTTCATCTATTTCTATCAAATTCTTAAAAATTTGGCAATTTATTACCATTTTTCTTTGATAATGACCTATATAATATGTTAAGTAATGAAAAAGACAAAAAATGCACCTTTATTTCTTTTAACATCTATAATACTTTGTGATAGAGATAAGAAAAACCTATGTTCATTTATAATTAATAATTTTAAAGATAAATTATTATATTTGTCATGGTAATTTATTTTTAATTTTTTTGAGTTGAAATAATTACCATAAGAGCTTACCCAATGCTTACACATTAATTATTTAATTAAATAGAAAAATAAAATAAGTGATTTAAAAATATTAAAAGTAGTATAATTTAAATTAATTTTTGTGTTCCATAAATTATTTAGATAAATATAACTTTTTAGAGAGTTTTTAATAGAACATATTATAATTTCATCTATTTCTTTATGTTTTAAAAGTCAAATTAAATGAATAGTGTCAAAATTGACATTAATGTTATTTTATTATAAATAATATTTTATTAAATGTTTTAAAATTACGTGAAATAATATATTCAGAAAAATTATTAGTATATGGTTTAAAATATTAACCATAGTTCAATTATGGTTCTTTTTTCCCTTTACTATTGTTTTCTTGACCCCCTAAAGAGTAAAAACATTAATATCATAGTAATTTTCAAAGGGTTAACAAAGGGTTAAAACAAAGTGATAAGGGTAAGAAACATTATCTAAACTTGTATAATTTTTTTGGTTGTAGATATTTCAACCCTATATCATTTAATATTTTGTAATGTTTCATTTTGGATCCATTTTCCCATACAAATTGATTTATATTAATTTAATATTTCAAGAAATTCCAAAAGTTCCCCTCCATTCACTTATAAAAGGGCACCTCATCTCCTCTTTTCTTCACACATAAAAAACATTTTGTTTAATACAATAACTACCCAAATAACTTCCTTAAATCCCTCCAAAAATCCTTTAGGACTTTTTTTGATCAAGATACCAACCTAGGAAATCTTTTGGTGTAAACCTTAAGAGGTTGTCCGAAGAAGAGGTATAGTTATTAACCAAGGGTTTTCATTTTATTTCTTCTTATAACTCATTAAAACCTTATTAAAGAATTATTAAATAATAAAAATAGTATATTACATATACCTAGAAGTTATTATGTTAATTTAATAACTTATATCTATCTCCTCTTCCATGAAATGAAAAATGAAACCATCGTTTGTGTGTACAGCGGACTACCACCTCACGAACCGATGCATTTCATTTTCCATCACCACCTATCACAGTTGGTTATCATGGTGGATTTAATGTATATATATGATATTTATAAAATATTTATCATTATTAAAATATAATATATAATTTACTTCCTTGAATTTCAATTCACTAAAAAATGATAATGTCATTCATGCGAACATGTGGACTACCACCTCCACGAAGCAATGCGATTCATTTTTCATTACCACATCACATAAATAATATATAAATATATTTAAAGAAATAATATGGTATTTATGGTATAATTATCATTACAGAAAGATAAAATAATTCTTACATACTTTCTATAATGATCATTGACAAAATGAAACGTTACACATTCATACGTACGACCTATCATCTCCACGATTTTAATGAATATCATTTTTCATAACCATCATTAATAATTGATTTTAAAGGTTTAATTGATGTATAAAATTATAATTATTATATATATTATGGAATAATTAACTCTTTGACCATAGTCAACCTACCAAATTTATTTTCAACATATGAGATGAATATCACCAAAACATTTGATGTGAACTTAATTGATTAATTAATTGAATATAACATGATAGTAACTAAAATTAAAGGAATAATAAACTTTAAAAAGGTTCTTAAGTAACTAAATAATTAAAATAATTTTATCATTCAATAAGATAAAAAACGTATGTGACATGTTAGACTCAAGGTAAGGGGTCCTTTAACTTAAAACCATGTTTTAAAATGTTTTACAGATTTATTTTATAAATATTTTTATTATATGTAAATGTTTTTGAAATTATATTATGGATGTATTTATATGGATATAAATTAATTATATAGGAAATATTATATCTCTTAATACTTTCTTTAAAATGTTTTCAAAAGCAATATTTTTAAATATTTTACATAGAATGTTTTTAATTTCTTTACAAAAGGTAAAAGTAATGTTTTATTTTAATGTTTATGATGTCAACTATATTTCTCTCCACCATAATTTTTATTTTATTTTTGGATTCCTTTAAAATCTTTCATTTTTTCTTCAAATAAAAACCCTCTTTCCCTTTTATTCTGGGTATTTTGGTATTGAAAATGGTTTTTTCAAAAAAGAAAGGGTATTTCAGTATCCAAAAGTGTATTAAGTATGGGTTAAAAAGAGTTTACAAGGGTTTTATGATGAAAAGTGTGAAAGTTAAATGTTGTATGCATGATATGGTCCTTGTATATTGTTTATAAGGGGTGATCCTGATAAAACATATATGACGGGTTGAGCCCCATTAAATATCATGATGAACAAGTGTTCCCCATAAATCTTATATGATGAGTGAACTCCATTATATATCTCCAATGCATTGGGTAATGATTATGTTATCTAAATAATTATATTGCAAGTCAATTGTATGGTTATTCTAATTTTTAAGAGTTTTGTAAGGGTTCTAAGAAGATGATTTTCCAAGGAACCCACATTATTTTTCTATGTTTTATTATGAGTTTTCTTGTAAATCATTTGATTTCAAAAAGAAATTAAATGATAATTTTTTAAAGAAAATATTATTCCCTTTTATGATAAAAAATGTGTGTTTTTATTAAAATGTTTTTATGATCTCATGGCTTTTAAATGGACTAACATATGTCTTTATTCTTCTTTTTTGTGCCCCTTACTCAGATTTTTTTTTCTCATCCCACTTTTTAAAATTATTTTCATAGGTATTAAGGATGGGTAAGAACAAATAATAACTCAAGTTAAAATTTATGAACAATTTTCATGAAAATAAAACATGTTTCTTTTTGATAAAATTATATTGTGGGAAAAAAGGATACTGATTAGAAGTTTCCACTTTGTAAAGTATGGTTTTGATATTTATAATTATTTCATAATTATCCAAAACTCTAAGCCATAAATATCCTTGGGAATGTAAGAGAGTAAATTATAGTATAAATACACTAGAATATATAGTATTTAAGGCTGGTTATTTAAATTTGGCATATGCCTTACCATTTTATTTATGATGTCTTGATATGAGACCTTGGTGGTAAGATTAATATGATCGACATTATGCATTCTATCACTATGAAACTAGTAATTGTAGTTCTTGTGATTATTTATGTTGTTATGTCATCCATGGATATATTCTTATATCATGATATTGGTAACATGGAATATTTGGTTATTATTTATCTCTTCCATATTATTCATGTAATGACCCAGGTATTTATAGAATAATACTTTTTCATATCTATTAATATTTATGAATAAGATATTAATTTTATTTTAAAGAGAAAAATTTGCTTTTTATCTTAATCAACACCTAACAATGGATTTCTTTGAAATCTTATGTTTCACACAACTTTGAGTTATACCAAAAAATAATACAATAATATTATTTTAAATGGTAATTAACGCATAGTTGTTTTATTATTGGGAATGATCATAACTAACTATATTATTATTACAAATGTTTTTTAAATGTATTAACATTTATACAATAAATTTTAGAGTCTTAAAATAAGAATGAATCCGATTTTAAGAATGAAATACTCTAATATTCTTTAAAAGGTCGATTTACCGCCTTTTGATGGAAAAACCATTTTAAATATAGTTTTTGTCACTTTTATATGTTCCATTTTAAAAAATAAAATTCTTATTTAGAATAGAGACATAGAAATTTACTTTGGGTAAATTTTTGGTATTTTTCTAATAAAGTTCATTTTTTAATGAATAGTGAAAAATACTACATTTTAAGTCAAAACTGTCTTTTCATCTAATTTATTTATATGATTATATTGTCCTTTTAAATGGTTTTAATGTTTAATTAGATTATATTTTTATAATTTAATCTAATTTTCATCATTGAAAGTAATTTCACTTTGAAATTGTACATAAACACATGTCAATCTTTTGGTAGTTTTTACTTCTTAAAAACGTGCTTTTTGGTTTTGACAACGGGAATTAATTTTAACTTAATTTCAGAAACTTCTGTATTTTGAATGTGAAAAAATGGATTCCATATTTGGAATCATGAGGTACAAATTGTGTAAATAGGTACATTTTATTTTTAGACATTATGAATAGTAACTTTAGTAAATATTTTATTTACCATAATTAAAGGGTAAATCTGGTAAACATGGGTAAAAAAATAATATATAATAATATTAAATTACCATAAAACATGTCATAACCCTATTGGATGAGATATTTCCTACCTGGGACATCCTTGGGTCGATTTTAGGACCCCATGGAGCCACTTGTGTGTGAAAATGACATTTAATTACTTTTAATTTAAAGTTAAGGAAAATATAACCTAAACATGTATCTTTTACTAATTTTTTTATATGGGGTTATATAAGTGATATCTTCAACTATAAATAATAATTAAAAATCTAAAAATATTTCCTACATCGTGGTATTTTATTTATAATTTTTATACATCAAATAAATAAATTTATTTATGACACAATGGTGATGTAGTGATTATATTTTTAATGAAATATTTAAATAAATGAGATTATAAATATTAAAATAAGTTTATTTTTAAACTTTTTATTCCATAAAATAATTTTACGGATTATTATGACTTGTTATATTTGAATTAATGAAGTTTTTTCTAAATAATCAAGTTGTTATGGATTTTTAAAAATTCATGATATGAATAGTATAAAAATTGACATAAATGAATTTTTAAATCAATTAATATTTTATTAAAAGATATAATAGTCATAAAAATATAATATTTTTCCAAATGAAATATATGATGTAAAAAATTTCATTAATGATCCATTTTTGGGTCTCTTGGAATTTTATAGTAACTATGGTAACCATATGTTATGAATATACAAGAAGACATGGTAAACGTTAAATTAGTTTACTAAGGGTCAAAGATAAAAGATAAGGTTAATTTTATGACATAAACTTGTATAAAATCAATTTTCTGAGAGTATTTCAACCCATCTTCATCTAATATTCTAAATATATCACTTTGGTGTTATTATAATTCTAAAATCAATTAATAATAAAATAATATTTTCAAACTTTCCTAAAGTGCCCCTCCTCCCTCTTATAAAAGGACACCACCTCTAACCCTTACTCACACCTATAAATCCCCTTATCTCATCCAAAATCATCCCTAATAATATACCAACATCCCTATATTCCTCCTATAAGCCTTACTTTTGGTAGAAGGAAATTAAAGAAGGCCTTTTAGCATAAATCAAAAGGAATTACCCGATTTGAAGTAATGTCTTCTCTCAAGATTCTTCTATTTATTTTCACTCTTCACCCCACCTAAACCCTCTTTATTTCATTATTTTATAACAAAACCAGTATATTTAGTATACTAGGATGTTTTTATGAGACATATTCTACCTACACTCACACACAACACTATATAATGGATTTAGAACATACTGTTTCTGTGGATGGTGAACTACTGCCTCACAAAAGGATGATTGTTCAATTATCTCCTACCACCTCTTATGGTGGAAATTATAATGAAATTATATTTATATGATATATATTATGTTTATATTTTTTTATGCTTCTGTAATTTTTATTTACAACACACCTTTATTCTTTTCATGATGTGTAAACACGATAATTTCATTTGAGGAAGTGCGAACTACCGCCCCCTCAAAGTGATATGACTCATTCATTCCATACATGGAACATATAAAAGATAAAATTAATGAACTTATGTAACATATATAAAATATGATATTATACTTTAATTATAATATACCTATGTATCATTACATTTTCATTCCATTAAATATGAAATAGAAATGAAAGTAGCGTTCATGCATACGTACGGCTTACCGTCTCTATGAACGGTGTATTTCATTTCTTATATCCAAATGTTATAGAATATTATAAATACATATATAATGGATATATATGATATATATATGAATAATATTATGTAGATAATGTAATTTTTATCGCATGGACAAATTGTAATTATAACAAGATCATTTTCGACTCAAGTACCCAATATCGACAAAACGATCAATATTAACTTAAATAATTATGTAATTTTTATAAAGTGGTAATAAGTTATATAAAAGGAATAATAAACTTTAATTTTTTTTGAAGCAAGTATAAATTAACTTAAGTTTATTATTCAGGAAATTAAAGAATGAATGAGTCACGTCGGACATGAGGTAAGAGACTTCATCTCAATCACCTTTCATTGAGGCATGTTTTGATAATATACACCTTCTTCTTTTACACAGTTTATAATAAAACCCTTTGAATTTTAATTTTATTCAAAATGAATCTTTTTCTTCGAAGTTTTTTACTAAACGACAAAAGGAACGTTTTTACCATATTGCGTCGACAAAGAATTTTCTACCGCCATAACCATTATCTGATATTTATATTCTTCTATAAGAATTAATGTTTTTAAAAGGAAAAAGAAACCCTTTATTCCCTTTTTGGGTATTTTGGTATTGAAAATGGTTTTTGAAATTGTATTTACTATTTCAGTATCTTGAAATTATTTTTTGTGATTTCAAATGAAATTTTATGATTGGAATGTTGATATTTTCAATATTTTATGTGTGATGATTATATAATGGTACTTGAACATTTGATGGGTGGTTACATGATAAACCATATAACGGGTGGTTCTATGATAAACCAAGGACAAGTGGTTATGTTATAACCTCTAATTCATTGGGTATGGAAGTCAGCCGTATGGCTATTCCATTTAGTGATATGTGTGGAAGTCGATCGTATGGTTATTCCATTTTATCATGTTTATGTCCCATGTTACCTTTATATGATATACATTGTTTTATATGGGATTTATAGTAATATTTTGGTTATAAAAAGGGTAATAAATGAGATTATATTTATTAAAGTGTTTTTACTAATTCTTTAAGGTGAAAAGTATTACTTTAGGATAAAGTATTCATGGTTTACATGTTGTTTTGAAAAACAAATAGTTTTCTTTCTTTATGTATCCCTTATTGATCTTTTTATGCTCATCCCAAATTTTGAAATGTTTTTCACAGGACTTAAAGATGAATAGGTTCAAGGATGGGATCAAGGAAAAGTCATGCTATCTAAAACATGGAACTAGACATGTTTCTTTTTTTAAGAGTTTTTGTTTTATGAAAAAAATAGATAGTGAGTAGAAGTGTCTACTTGTAATATTCATGTTGTTATGTATAAGTTATGACCTAATTATCTAAATCTCTAAACCTGAAAAGCTCCTTAATGTGAATTATTAACTTAATTAAATATTATGTAATGTTTAAGGATGAGGCCTTATAGTTGGTATCAGAGGTCGGTTTAGATAACTTTAGAGGTTAGAGTGTTATTTAAGAATAAGTGACATAACCATAATTGTTAGCATATTAGAAAGAGTCATAGTTATTTTAGATAAATTGAATGAGTTTAAGATAACATGAATAAGTATATCTTAGTGTTTACCCTCCTCATAAGATAGTATATAATGATTTTATTGATATACTCGCACTGACCTTTTTGGTTTTAGTAAATGGATGGATCTAAAAGGCACCAAAGTAACAATGGATGTGAAGGAAACTGTGGTGGTTTTTTGAATGAGAAACCAAATGAAACGGGTGCTGCAATGAGAAATCTTGTGGTTATTCTTAAACAACTATCCGGAGTCATGATTGACCACTTGAACCTTGGTTATTTTTCTAAGCCATCATATATATGAGAAATGAATCCCAATGGAAGTTCAGGTAATAATCATAAAGGTAAGTATATTAAAAAACCTATGTATCAAGGATGTGGAAAGAAACACCTAGAAAAATGCCCCAAAGGGATGGGAAGATGTTTCATATGTGGTAATTATGGTCATAAAACAACAAACTACCCTAGAAAAAGGAAGCATCCAGTTGACTCCAGGAAAAGGAAAAAAGTTCTTTCCGAAGGATCAATTGGATGTTTTAAATGTGGTGTGAATGGTAATTATACAAATAGATTTCCTACGAAGAAGGTTTGGGAGTGGGATCAGCATGACCATACAAATATATGTTTACCAATACCTAATTCCATACCAATTGAAGATGATGAAACTAAAAATGACCTATGAAAGGTATGTATTATTTCTTAGCTAATGTTTTTTCATTATTCAAATCTTAGGATATGATTCATGATTTTGTTTGTAGGAAAGAAGTATTACAGAATAAGTTGAAAAAAATGGTTAAGAGATTATAGATAATTCTAGATGATTAAGATGTCTACATTTTAGAAATTCAAGAGTTAGGTTAGATATCTGGGTGATGAAATGTTTAAAATTATTAATTCTCTTTTGTTGATGAGATTACTTTGGAAGAATTTTCTATTGTATGTGTAACCCTGAATTTTGTTATGTGAAAATTCTATTTGAGGAAGAATTATATTTTATTTTGTAGATATGGTTATAAAGAACCATTTGAGTTTATATGACCCTTGAATTTGAATAAATTATAGGTTATTACTTTTTTGGATGAAAATGTGAGGTATGAGATAACATTTGAGTTTAAAATATGATATGTATATTTTTGGGGAATTTATCTCATTTTTAGGAATGTTATAAAATTATATAGTTTTTGAAAAGTGAAAACACACATACCGTGTGACAACCCGTCACATCGGACAAAGCTGTAGGAATTGAACCCACAACCGAAGTGCGACTGGGATTTATCACATACCACTAACCTACATGAAGTCCCTAGTTAGTATGAATTATTCATTTTAGTTAAATGATTTTATGGATCAAGAATAAGTTTATTTTGGAATTTATGTTTTATCAAATGGATATCCTTAGTATAAGAAAATGATTTTGTGATGAATTGATAAAAGTTATTTTAGAAGATGTTTTCTCTTTTGGGAACACTATATTCCTAAGGAAAATAGAATACTATGGGATTTAATTTGTGGAGTAATGGTTGAAATTTTATTTTGGAAGAATATATGTTTTTATTGTGGACATATGGTGATTTGGGTTATTTATGGAAATGATTAACCTATCATAGAGAATATGTGATTAGGTTAATTACACTTCAGTATGAGACTTTAAGAGTAGTTGATGTTATTTAGAGATAAATGTTAAGATTTACTATGGAAGGTCATGTGATTAAATCCTTCTATATTTTGGGTTTCAATATTAGTTTGGATTAATTTGAAGAATTTTAAGGATAGTTGTTTATTGAATGGTCATTGTTGAACTTTGGGTATTGTTTGTTGAATTTTTGAGATTAAGAGTATTATTTATTTTTATAAAGAATTATCCTTTTTAGGGATTATCAGCTCTCATACTAACCATTTTAGTTTTGGTTAATGTCTAAAGATAGTGGAAATATATAGTTCATTTAATATCATTTTGGTTATTGGAAGTAATTTCACTTTTAAATTGGACATAAACACATGTTAATCTTTTGGTAGTTTTTACTTCTTAAAAACACGCTTTTTGGTTTGGACAAGGGGAATTAATTATAACTTAATTTCTGCAACTTATATATTTTGAATTTGGAAAAATGGATTAAATATTTGAAATAATGAGTTCAAAATTGTGTAAATAAATACCTTTTATTTTTAGAAATTTTTGAATTGTAATTTCAGTAAATATTTTATTTACCATGGTTAAAGGGTAAATTTGGTAAATAAGGGTAAAAAAATAATATTATATTACCCTAACACATGTCCTAACACTATTCGATGAGATATGTCTGACCATTGGAATCCTTGGGTCGATTTTAGTACCCCATGGATCTACTTGTGTGTGAAAATGGCATTTAATTACTTTTAATTTAAAGTTAATGAAAATATAACCTAAACATGTATCTTTTACTAATTTTTTTTATATGGGGTTATATAAGTGATATATTCGACTATAAATAGTCATTATAAAGATAAAAAAATTTCTTACATAATGGTATTTTATTTATAATTTTTATACATAAAATAAAAAAATTTATTTATGACACAATGACGATGTAGTGATTACCTTATTAATTAAAGATATAAATAAATGAGATTATAATAAATTTATTTTTAAACATTTTATACCATCCACGAATTTTATGGATGATTATGACTTGTTATCTTTGAATTAATTAAGTTTTTTTTGAAATAATAAAGTTGTTATGGATTTTTAAAAAGTCATGATATGAATAGTATAAAAATTGAGATAAATGAGTTTTTAAATCAATTAATATTTTATTATATGATGTAATAGTCCTAAAAATCTAATATTTGGGAAAATTACATATATGATGTTAAAAATGTCATTAATGATCCATTTTGTGTCTCTTGGCATTTTATAGTAACTATGGTAACCATATATTATTAATATACAAGAAGACATTGTAAAAGTTAAATTAGTTTACTAAGGATTAAAGTTAAAATATAAGGTTAATTTTGTGACCTAAAATTGTATAAAATCTATTGGATGAGAGGATTTTGAACTATCCTCATCTGATATTCTAAATATATCACTTTTGTGTTATTATAATTAGAAAATCAATTAATAATAAAATAATTTTTTCAAACTTTCATAAAGTGCCCCTCCTCCCCTTATAAAAGGACACCACCTGTAACACTTACTCACACCTCTCAATACCCATTGGATCATAAAAACTCTGCCCAAATAAGTTTCAAACAACCATCTCTTCCTACAAAAATACTTACTTTGGTAATATGGCAATTAAATAAGTCCTTTTAGCTTAAATAAAAAAGAATTACCCGATTTCAGGTAATGTCTTCTCTCACGCTTCTTCCATTTATTTTCATTATCCAACCCCCTAAACTCTCTTTATTACATTATTTTAAAACAAAACCAGTATATTAAGTATACTATTATTTTGTTATAAGATTTATTTGACCTACACTCACACACAACACCATCTAATGGATTTGGAACATACTGTTTTTGTGGACGATGAACTACTGCCTCACGAAACGATGATTGTTCAATTATATCCTACCGCCTATTATGGTAGCTATTATGATGGCCCACTATTTATATGATATATATTATTTTTATATTCTCTTTATTCTTCTATAATTTTCATTTACCATATACCTTTACGCTTTTCATGATGTGTAAACATGATAATTTCATTTGAGGAAGCGCGGACTACCGCCCCCTCAAAGTGATATGACTCGTTCATTCCATACATGGAACATATAAAGGATGAAGTTAATGAACTTAAGTAACATATATAAAATATTATATTATACTGGAATTATAATATAATAATGTATCATTAAGCTTTCATTCCATTAAATATGAAATAGAAATGAAAGTAGCGTTCATGCATTTGTACGACTTACCGTCTCCATGAATGGTGCATTTCATTTCTTATCTCCAAATGTTATGGAATATTATAAATACATATATACTAGAGATATATGATATATATATATGAATAATATTTTGGAGATAATGGACTTTTGACCACATGGAAAAATTGTAATTATAACAAGATCATTTTCGACTCAAGTACCCAATATCGAAAAAACATATGAAATTAACTCAAATAATTTTGTAATTTTTATAACATGGTAATAAGTGATATAAAAGGAATAATAAAATTTAAAAAGGTTCTGAATCAATTATAAATTAACTTAATTTTATTATTCAGGAAATTAAAGAACGGACGAGTCAAGTCGGACATGAGGTAAGGGACTTTGTCTCAATCTCCTTTAATTGAGGCATGTTTTGATAATATAAACCTCCTTATTTTAAATGGTGTATTATAAACCCATTTTAATTTTACTTTTATTCAAAAGGATTCTTTTTTTATGAATCATTTTACTAAATGACAAAAGGAATGTTTTTACTGTATTGCGGCGATAACGAATTTTCTGCCGTCGTAACTGTTATATGATATTTGGCTTCTTCTATAAGACATAATTTTTTTAAAAGAAAAAAGAAACCAATTATTCCCTTTTTGGGTATTTTGGTAATGAAAACTGTTTTTAAAGTGTATTTACTATATCAATATCTTGAAATTATTTATTGTGATTGCAAATGAAATTTTATGATTGAAAGGTTGATATTTTCAATATTTTATGTGTGATGATTATATAATGGTACTTGGAAATTTGATGGGTGGTTACATGATAAACCAAATGAATAGAGGTTCCGTGATAAACCAAGGATGGGTGGTTATGTTATAACCTCCAATTCATTGGGTATGGAAGTCGGCCGTATGGCTATTCCATTTAGTGATATGTGTGGAAGTCGACCGTATGGTTATTCCATTTTAGTATGCTTATGTGCCAAGTTACCTTTATATGCTATACATTGTTTTATTTGGAATTTATGGTAATCTTTTGGTTACAAAAAGGGTAAGAAATGGGCTTATATTTAGTGAAGTGTTTTTTCTACTTCTTTAAGGTGAAAAGTATTACATTATGATAAAGTATTCATGGTTTACATGTTGTTTTGAAAAAAATAGTTTTCCTTCTTTATGTATCCCTTAATAAGATTTTTATGCTCATCCCAAGTTTTGAAATTTTTTTCACAAGTCTTAAAGATGAATAGGGTCAAGGATTGGATCAAGTAAAAATTAGGATGTCTAAAACATGGAACTAGACATGTTTATTTTTTTAAGAGTTTTTGTTTTATGAAAAAAATGGATAGTGAGTAGAAGTGTATATTTGTAATATTCCGGTTGTTATGTATAAGTTATGACCTAATTATCTAAAGCTCTAAACCTGAAAAGATCCTTAATATGAATTATTAACTTAATTCAAGATTATGTAATGTTTAAGGCTAGGGCCTTACAATTCATGCCTTGTTTATTCTATGATAGATTTCATTATATGATTCCCCTTATTGAAAGTCTGAGCCCACAATTTTATTTTTATTCTTATCACTAGGGTTACTAAAAGTTAACTCTGAATGATTTTAAGGATATACTAGATGAAATAATAACACTCTCACTATAATTTTAATTTATATTTTATGTTTTCAAACATAATGTGAGAATCATGTGTGTATCTAGTCTTCTAAGACTAATAAACTTATGGATCTTATAGAATGTGGAATTTTTAATTTTTTTTGTAATATAATAAAGTATCTACTGACATTGGGTCATTAGAGTTGGGGTTGTTTCAAAAAAAGATAGTGGACATAATGCCTTGGGAAAGTCACATTTTGATGAGGCAGTTTGGTTATGGGTGATGGTGAGTGGTATCCAGAAATCTTGGGTGATTGATATTGGTTCTTGATCAACTTAGGAAAGTTACTATGGTATAAAGTGATTCCATAATTTAGATTCAAGGTAGATTATGTTAGATTGTTTTCCTTATATATAGTAGAGTATGAGGTAAGGCTGTAAGATTATGATGAAACTATATAGACACTGATCAGAGAGTAGTGAGAGTAAGGAAAATAGTAATAGCAACAATAACAATAATATAAGTAGAAACATCAGTATCATGAGAAAATGATGGATTATATGTGGAAAATTACACATGATTTAGGTATGGAGTTCCCCCTGCTCGGTGGATCTGATCCCCCACCCCCTCAATGACACTATTATTATGTTTTTTTGAGAAATTTTTTTTGTATTATATATGTATAAATTTTATAATAATGATTTTATTTTAGTATTTATTTTTTTATTTATCTATAATTTTTTGCGATAAAATTATATATATATATATATATATATAATATTTATTTGTGAAGAAATAAAAATATCTATCATAATTACAATGGATGAAATATATTTATAATGGAAAATGTTACTCCATGGTAAATATTATTTTTGAAGGTTATATAATTCCATTGTAAATAGAATTTATGATGGAATATGTAATTCCATCACAAATATTATTAACATTTGGTTATTTTCAATGGTCCATGATAAATAATAGTATTTTTGATGCGATTTTGTAGAATGGGTTATTTTCAATAGATTCCCATTGTTATTAACTTTTTCCAATGGGAATCCATCACAAAAAAGAAAATATTTTTGTAGATCCCATCTAACATGGAATTTGTTTAGAATTATAGATTTTATGAGGAAACTATATATATTCTTGTATCATATAATTCAATAGAATAACTAGTTTTGTAAATATGGTGTCACTCCACCTATTACTGAATTTCTAATTTTATAACTTCAGTATGACTAAAAATGTTGTATATTTAGTACAACCAGTATAAAATGGATTCTTTAAAAAGATATTTAACTTCTCAAATAGATTTGGAAAATCATGAAGTTTATATTCAACTACCATTTTCATTTCCTTAATATGATCTCTATTATTTTTTCCACTTGTAATCATATCAGATGATCCATAAATTGTAGTGTCATCTTTATCAACATTTACACTTGTAATCATATTAGATGATCCATAAACTACAATGTCATCCTAGTCTCTAGAAACATTTAATTCCTCCCCATTATTAGTCCAATAATTATAACTTTGATCTATTCGATAAAATATAAAGTGTTCTTCCAACTCCTCTGAAAAAATTCACCTTAAATAACAATAATGTAAATAAAGACAAATGATTTAGAAGGGTCATATACACACTCTATTGAAAACTTGATGAGCTATTAAACTCTTAATCATAATCTATTTTCATACAATTAGAATCCATAAAATTTTGATTCATATCCATCAAATTTGATTAAAAAATATTCATATTTTACAAAAAATAAATAAATACACATAAGGAATGCATATAATGTGTCATTTTTTACACCCGTAAATTATATAAAGTAAAACTTTAAAAAATATTATTATAAATTTCAATACATACATATATAATTTATATAAAATAATAGATATAAAACCTATATTTTATAATATAATGAGTAATAGATACATATAATGAAACTTATGTTTTGGAAATAATTATGACTTCTCACTTAGTTTGAATTGTTTTCATGGTGTGAAGCAACTCTATGCACAATATTATGGTAAAAAGTAATGGTTTTTGTAAAGGGAATATAAGGATATAAAGTGATTATTTCTTGATGTAAATTGAATTTATAATTAGGTATTGAGATAATAAATTTAGAAATTTTTAATTATATTTTTATGGAGGAATTAATATTGGTTTAAAATGTATATTTTTATATGAATTATGCTTGTTAAAACCCATAAAATTATATTGGTAATTAAATGATGTTTTCATGTGTTTATGAGAATATGATGTATTATTTTTATTAGATGAATTGGGGATGAATAATATTTTTTATTCTAAAAATAAAATTGTGTTATATATATAAATAGAAATAGATATTAAATATAATGTAAAATATTATTACTATCAGTGGAAATAAATATTAAATATAAATAAAGTTATTTTTCATATATATAAATAGAAATAATACATATTTCAATCATGTTTTTTAGTATATACAATATAAATAGGAATAAATAAATATTAAATATAATATAATCTAATATTAATATATAAATATATAAATTTCTATAAATATATACATATACAGACACAAAATATATAAATACACAAACACAAAAAAACCAAAACATATATAAAAATATATTTATACATATTAAAATATATGAAAGAAATATATATATATATATATATGTCTTTGTGTATGTGTGTGTGTGTGTGTTTATCTGCATATATAGAAATGATATGCGAAAAATATCCAAAATATGGATCAAATTATTCCGATAGTCTATACATAAATTTATATATCGTCACAACCCCATCCCTCTAAAGATTCCCCTCCTAAGATGACAATGGAGAAAGAGAGATAATGACCCCTGAGTCCCACCCCCAGTAAGCCTCGAGGTGGAAACCGGCATCAAGGTTATACAAATCTCACAAAATGGGAGGCATTACCCTTTTATAGTAACCAAGATCAGAAGATAAGATGTGTCAACCTCAAATAAACTACAATAAATATATATAAAAAAGAAATACAAAACCATCCCACATGAATGATTAAAAAAACTACTAAAAATATAAATAAACTCCAAAGTAAGTACCAAAAGTAAAGCTAAGAAGTGACACAACAACTGTCCCAAAGTCCGAGCTAGTAATACCCAACACAATCCACATAGTCCTCCTAGAAACCGGAAAACAGTTTTATATATGTAGGGTGTGAATACAAGTATACTCAATAGAAAAAACCAAAGTCTATCATGCACAAGTGGAGGAAACATACTAATTCCCCTGTGATAAAACAGTAGAAACCAATAACACCTAACAAGGTGTACTACCCACTCCAATCTCACCAAGGCATACTCGCCAAATAACGCAAGTCAAGTAAAGTAATATAGTAAGAACATCGATGATTTGGGTACCCCACACCACTTTCCATAGGATAAATGCTTATACCCTAATGAAGAACGTCCCGGTGCTCCTACCTCTTCCACAAGCCCCACACTACAACTTTCCCACACACACCTGGGCCGCACAAACCACATCACATCCCGCCCACAAACACCTAGTCCATAACCACATCACATTCCTCCTAGAGACACCTGATCCATAACCACATAAAATCCCTCCTGTAGACACATGGGACTCACAACCACACCTCATCCCTAAAACACCTAGGAAAGTACAACTTTACCACAAACACCTAGGCCTCACAAACCACACCATGACCTGCCTAAAGAAACTTGGGATACTAATGCCTAAAATAGGGAGTAGGGAAGAGCAAGTAACCAACCATCCATCCTCCCATTGGGATGTTAGGAAATACACCCTCCCCTATAATGATGGGGGTGTTCATCCCATAGTTCTCAACTAGGGTGTGGTGCGTATAGAAATAACAAGTGAAAAATACAAGTAGTATATATATATATCAAACACTCATCCCAACCTATGGCTTCCAAATAAAATACCAACCTGTGTCCACCTTTGCTGCTACCTCTAAATGCATTTATCAACATTAAAGACAATAATTTTTGATGATTATAAAATAAAACTACTTCACAACAAGCCAAAAACTCAAATCATAACCCCTACCAACTCAATTAACCAATTCTAATCATTATTATGTATTTATTTACTCCATAACTATCTGGGAAACTACCAAGTATAAAACAAAACAAGGAACACATAAAACTATCATAAGGGAATAAGAAAAACATTAAATTAACCCACTTCATATTTTCACTCCATTTATCACCCATTTAGGTCATAACAAAACTGATCTCAAGACATAGAGTGAAGCTTTGGGCATGATACTCATGGAGAAACTCTAGGAGAATTAACCTTACCAACCACTACCATCACCATTCTTCAAAGTCATTCCACCCAAATCATCCTCTCAATAGAATAAACCCCCAACTTACAGCCACACCCAGCAGCACCTTTCATCACAACCATACTCAGTAGCCCCACTACACAACACTACCCATCCATTCCACATTCAGTCAATCTCTCAACCTGATATTCCATTACACCACCTATGACACCCCACATTAAACATCCAAGCCCACAACCCTACTACATCACAAGTCAGTAAAAGTCCACACACAACACACCACCGCACAAACCAAGACAAATCATACTTATATTTAACAAGGCATTCCTCATTCAATTTCCTCTTGTAAATTTAGGGGTTATCATGGAAAATAGTTTGATCTTGGGGTATTCGATTATTATTCATGTATACGTGGTTAGAAGTTTTCATGTCAAAACATTCAACCAAGAACAAACATCATTCATTCCATAGATCATTCTGTGTGCAAAAAAAGACCACCAATGACCATGATTTTGAGTGGGTGATTTTCCCATACAAAACAAAATATCAATAATAAATAATAAAATAGAAGCATGCATCACTTTTTCCTAGCCCTTGTATATTGATATGAAACTGATTCAATTATCATTATTTATTTAAAACTATGCTATCTTCACAAAGGGAAAATATTAATACACCCACCCCTCTTGATACACAAATAAAATAGAGATGAAGGGATCCCTACCTTGAATAATATATGATCAACACCTTCTTATTGCGCCAGAATAGGGGTACACATGCAGTAGGAAGAAGCCTCCAGGGAAACGTGATCCAAAGGCCTTAGAAAAAAAATGATTAATTAAGGAAGAAAGGTTATGGGGATATACTATATCAAGAGAAAAGGAAAAATTACAAGGGATAAAGGATCTCATCTTTAGAAAGGCTATATCCTAAATCAACAGGATAAATGGTCTTTAAAATCCATTAAAATCAGATCTTGACCAAGACCACACGGTTTGGGAGTCAAAGGAAGCGTTGGGTTTTTTGAATATAGATATTATTTTAAAGAGACCCCAAAACCATTAAATATGTAATTTTAATAATTTTACATCAAATAAAACATTAAAGGGGTGAAACTGCAACAAACTGGAAAACTGGGGAAATTTTGAATTTTTCAAAAAACTGTTGAAAATGACTCACCGTTAGGTGAGTCACCATTGTGAGTCATCAATGTGAGTCATGGGTGCGAGCTACCTATGGATGATTCACCATTTGGTGGATCACTATTGGGGGATTCACCGGTGGATGATTCACTGTTGTGTGACTCACTATTGGACGAGTCACTATTGGATGAGTCACTGTTGGACGACTCACTGTTGGCGACCTACCATCAATGACTCACCATTGTGAGTCACTAGGGCGATTCACCATTTTGACTCACTAGTCCTAACCTACCATTTTTACCTACCATCACCACCTACTCGTGGATGACTCGCCATCAAATGAGCTACCGTTGGAAAACTAGATTTTTGGAAAACTATTGAAATGAGTCACCGTGACCTCCCCAAACACCTCAAACACTAGATTTTCACAAAGAAATGGACCTAAGAGTTCTAGTACATTACATCATATAATTCTCAAAATATTCCCACCCTCAATAATTTAAAACCAAATCCATAAGTAAAAGAGGGGTCTGAACAACCACCCTGTGAGATACTTACCAAGGATCTCGCTACACTCGAAACAATGTTACCAAAAAAACACATCAAAGTTCAATGATAAACCACCCTTTTTGTTCGAAATATGGAGTGAAACCTCAACATACAAGAATACCTCCTCTGAAATATTCTAAACCAACATACCATAATACACATCACACAAACACAACAACCACATTGTCTGAACACACGAATTAGAGAATCCATTCCTCCATGTCAAGATACTATCTGCTCTGGATGACACCGAATCGCCCACATGAGTTTAATTTCATCACAATTAATGTGTCTCAATTAGGAATCTAATCTTCCACTTTTCACATGTTAGGATTTTTTCGCACATTGTGGAACAAGGAAACAAATAATCTCATAATAAAAAAGGTTTAAAAATTACATTTCAAAGAAAAACATAATAGAGAAAAACTCAAAACAACTTTGGGTACTGGGAAAAATCTATGCTTCTCACTCCCAAGTAATCTCTTCCAGGCCACCATTCCTCCAAAACATATGAACCAAAGGAATGGTTCACCCACAAAACACCTCATCCTAATGATCCTAGATATCTACTTGCCACTCCACATACGTCATGTCATCTTTAATATCCAAATATCCCCAATCGATAACATGGGAGTTATCATGAAGATACCAGTGAATATGAGAGATGCGAAAGACAACGTGGAACCTATCTAACTGCAGTGGCAATGCTAACTAGTATGCCACCTTTCCAACTTGTCCCAACACCTCAAAGGTTCCGATGAACCTAAGAAAAATCTTGCTCTCTCTTCCAAACTTCCGCTGCCCACATCAAGGGGAAACCTACAAGAATACATGGTCCCCAACCTCAAAATCCAAGGTCCTTCTCCTGTGATCAGTATAAGACTTCTTCCAGTCCTACACTGATTTCATACTCTCATGAAAAATATGAACCTTCTATGTCATGCTCTGCACAACCTTGGGACCAAGAAAAGCTATCTCCCCAACCTCTATCATGCACAATAGAGAACAAGGCGGTCTTCCATAAAATTATTAAAATGGATCCATAACAATGGAAGAGTGATAGAAATTATTTCAAGAAAACTCTATTAAGGGAAAGTGTCATACCTAAGACCCACCAAAGTACAAGACGCAAGCTCACAATATATCCACCAATGTTTGGATGGTCTGCTATATCTGCCCATTTGTATGAGTGTGGAAGGAAATATTGAGGCATAACTAAGTGCCAAAATCATACTGCAATCCCCTCCAGAATTGCGAGGTAAAATGTGTTTATTGATCTGAGACAATGGATCTCAGAACTCCATGCATCCATAACACATAATCCACATACCTCTTTTCCAAGGAATCCATTATGCCCAACTCCTTGATCACTAATAAGTGAGCCGATTTCATTATCTAATCCACTACTACCCAGATATCATCGTAGCCTCCCTGATATCTGGATAACCCTATGAAGAAATACATCGATATGTCATCCAAATTCCACTCTGGGACATATAAAGACTACAAAAAACCACCAGGAACATGGTGCTCATCCTTCACCTGCTGGAACACTAAACACTTCGCCACAAACTCCACTACTGTATGTTTCATTCCAGGCCACCAAAAATTTTCCCTCAAGTCATGGTATATCATAGAAATTCCTAGGTGAATTGCTAAAGGTGATCTATGAAACTCACAGAGGAATCCCTCATGAATCTCCACTGAAACCAATAGCTTCCCACAGAACAACACCAAATTCTGACCATCCTTTGACCATCTATCTGAAGTATCACCATGGTCAACATGATCACACATCACCTATGCCTATGAGTTTCCCCACTAAAACTCCTACACCTACTACATTATAGAAGACTGCACCATCATCTAAAATAAGAAGCCTTTACTTCCATCCTCCCTTGCATCTAAGTGCAAGGCTTCCATCTCCTCCATCACCTTCCAAGCGTCCGCAAACTCCCGAACTACCTCCTTCTTCGACTTTTGTCTCAAGGTGTTGGCCATGAAATTCCAATTTCCTATGGTGTAAGAGATATCAAAGTCACAACTCTATAGAAAATCCATCCACATCTACCATCACAAGTTTAAATCTCACTGGAAAAATATATACCTCAAACTTTTGTGATCTGTGAAGACCACAAAGCACACCCCAATGAGGTAATGCTACCAAAACTTTAGCGCAAACACAACCACTGATAACTCCATATTGTGGGTGGAATAGTTACATTCATGGGGATGTAACTTCCTAGAACCATAAGAGATAAATCCCCACTACTTCATCTGCATGCATCCCAATCCTAGATAGGAAGCATCACAAAACACCTCAAACATCACCCCTTCCTCTGGAAACTAGAGCACTGGAGCACTAACCAACTTCCCTTTCATATATTCGAATGATTCCTGGCACTACTCTATCCACACAAAATCCTAGTCCTTTCTGGTCAAAGCTGTCAATAGAGCTTTAAATCGAGAGAAATCAAGTACAAATATCTAATAATATCCTACCTGTCATGACCCGTCCCCCGGGGCCCATGCCGTGACTACCCCAAGCCTGCCTTCCATAGGCCAGGGGCTGGAGACTAGCACTGAAAGGCGTATTTCATATAACCAAGAATACATTGCCTTTATAACCTGTACAAACACGCAACCAAGTACACAACAAGATACGAACACAAGTCAACTGTATAGAAAAAAGAGTGTTGAAAGTAAAAAGGGGTCGGAATACAAGCCCAACAGTAATAGTACAAGTACAACTGAAATACAATACAACTAAAGAAAAAGAAAGGCAACTACTAGGTTGTCCTCCGAGGTTCCTACCTGAAGGGTAGGTATATATCGCCTCCTCATCACTCTACATCCACCCATCTCCTCTATGTACCGTCATGTTGTATGGTCCACCTCCGGGCCCCATCTAGTTTTGGTACCCTCAGCCTCGATCAACGTTATCCATCGTCTGCACCAAACACAACAAGGTGTGGGCATAGCCCGTGTAGGGGTGAGTATAATGATACTTAGTAGGGACCCCGAGACCCTCAAGGTCTCAAAAAATCCACAAAGGATAAACCACAAAGTATAAAGTCAACTGATAACCCTACTTAGGTATATGTCCATACATATACCTAAGTTACCAAGTATACCCATCTCAATCATGAGGAAACACAGGGTCCAACCCAAAAGTCCAAAGCTCAACTATTCCATAAAGGAAGGAATACCATGAAGGTAAATACCGCACAGGTACGTCACACAGAAGAATACCACCAAGGTATTGCCATGAAGGGAAGTACCACATAGGTACGGACTCAGCTCACACTAGGTATTTCTTAGGTACAGTAGTAGAGATGATTATATGTAACTACTGAATCATATTACTCTGTTAAGAGGCTCTGCTGCTGACCCACACAGGATCGCTCAGTGCTGACCCACATAGGATTTCTCAGTGCTGACCCACACAGGATCACTCAATGCTGACCCACATAGGATCGCTCGGTGCTGACCCACACATGATCACTAGGTGCTGACCCAAAAAGGATCGCTTGGTGCTGACCCACACAGGATCACTTGGTGCTGACCCACACAGGATCCCTTAGTGCTGACCCACACAGGATCGCTAGGTGCTGACCCACATAGGATACCTCGAAGTTTTGTTGTTGTGTTGCGAGAGAGAAGTCGAAGATGTCGATGTTCGTCGCGCCTGTCACACGCCTCTGATCCTGAGCTCGTTTGTCAGATAAAATCTCTTCAATGGAGGTGGTTCTTCATTTTTGAAGATTTCCACTATTGGAGGATGTCACAAGGAAGGAGTTGAAGTTGTTGGAGAATGTTGGCGTTCTTCTTTTGCTGACCCAAAAAGGATCGCTTGGTGCTGACCCACACAGGATCACTTGTTGCTGACCCACACAGGATCCCATGGTGCTGACCCACACAGGATCGCTAGGTGCTGACCCACACAGGATACCTCGAAGTTTTGTTGTTGTGTTGCGAGAGAGAAGTCGAAGATGTCGATGTTCTTCGTGCCTACCACACTCCTCTGATCCTGAGCTTGTTTGTCAGATAAACGCTCTTCAATGGAGGTGGTTCTTCATTTTTGAAGATGTCCACTATTGGAGGATGTCACAAGGAAGGATTTGAAGTTGTTGGAGAATGTTGGAGTTCTTCTTTTGAAGACGCGTTCTTTGTTGGAGGATGTGTTCCTCCAAGTTCTCCCAAAATCTTTGCCAAACCTTTTCCCAATGAATGCTCTCAAAAGAAATAACCAACCAAAATAAAAAGTGTTTTTCCAATTTTAAATTGTTGGCACAAAACAATTTGGCAACATTAAACAATTGATGAGGCATAATTAAATGGAAGAATAATTAATGGGTAGGAAGTCCATGGGTTAATTCCTCATTAATGAGGAAGTTCAAGGGGTTTCTCCCATTAAGAGGGTTCGGGTGGTCCCCATAATTAAATTTAAATTGGGGGAGGTTTTAGGATTGGGTGGTCGCCACCACCAAGCATTAAATTTGGAGGATAAACACTTGTGGTCCCCAAATTCATAAATCAAAGGAGGTTTCAAGAATAAAAATAAAATGTTAAATAATTTTATTTTTATTTTCACACAAAAAAGTGAAAAACTATCTTTTACCCTTGACCTACTACGGTCGAGGTAAAAGTATCCTTAAGCGAATACTGGCACTACGAGTTCAATGGTGTCCTCGGATTTCAATTCCAAACACCAGTTTAAAAGTTACAAAAACCTGCTCGCACGTTTACTAAATGTACCTGAAAAAGAGTTTAAAAATTCATTTCAGGCACACCGGGCCTCGAAATCACGCGTTGTCAATTTTTGTGGACTCGTAAAATTCCTATATATAAAAAAATTTACATTAAAATTCAAGGTCTTTACATTCTCCCCACCTCATGGATTTACGTACCCGTAAGCCACAACTCAAACTAAGGGAACAAGTGGGGGTACTGAGCATGCATCTGAGCCTCCCATTCCCAAGTGCTCTCCTGGAGGTTCCCATGCTGCCAAAAAATGCGCACCAGAGGTATCAACCACCCATGAAGGACCTACTCCCGTCGATCCTCAATCTTCACTGGAACCTCTGAAAACGTCACCCCATCGTCGATGTCCAGCTTGCTATGGTCGATGATGTGAGAAAGGTCGTTCACGTATCTCCTCAGCTGAGATAAATGGAAAACATCATGCACTCGGTGCAACTAAGGGGGAAGTTCTAGGTAGTAAGCCACCTCACCAACTTTGCTGAGGACCTAAATGAGTCCAATGAACCTTGAAGATAACTTGTACCCTCAACCAAATCTCTACAAACCTCAATGAGGTAAGACCTGTAGAAAGACGTGTTCAACACCCTAGAACTCTAGAGGTCTCCGTATCCTATCAACATAAGACTTCTGCATGCTCTGTGCAGTCTTCATCCACTTCTGAATGATCTGCACATTCTCTATAGTAGACCATACCATCTATGGTCCCACTAGTGCTGACTCCCCTAAGTCAGTCCGACACAAAGGTGATCTGCAACGTTGCCTGTACAATTCCTCAAAAGGTACCATCCTAATGGTGGAGTGATAGATGTTGTTTTATGAAAACTCCACCAAAGTCAATTGATCCTCCAAACTGCGACCGAAGTCGAGGAAACAAGCACCCAGCATGCCATCGAGAGTCTGAATGGTCCGCTCAGTCTGGCCATCCGTTTGAGGATGGATGGAGGTGCTCAAATGAAGCTGTGTCCTGAAAGCCTCCTACAACATCTTCCATAGCTAGGAAGTAAAACATGTATCATGATCAAAGACAATCGTCGAGGGTACTCCATGTAACCACACAATCTCTTGTACATAGAGGCATCCCAAGCTCTCTACTGAACCCTACTATCTGATCGGTAGGAAGTGGACCGACTTGGTGAGTCGGTCAATGATCACCCAAATCAAGTCATGAACCCTGGATGTATGTAGAAGTCTTATCACAAAGTCCATGGATATCCCATCCCACTTCCACTCTAGGACCTCAAAAGGCTGAAAAAATCCAGCTGGTACTAGATGCTCTGCCTTTACTTGCTAACAAGTGAGGCACCGAGAGACAAACTCTGCAACTGCTTTCTTTATTCCCATCCACCAGTGCTATCGTTGGAGATCCTAGTACATCTTTTCCACTCCTGGATGTATCTCTAGAGGTTATGTGTGGAACTCCCTCAATACTTCCTCCTGAAGTGATACTGGTACCATGGTATGTCCTCTGAAGAGTATGAAGTTCTCCCTAGCTTCAGAAAATCCATCAGGTGCCTACCCTGTGGATATCTGAGCATGTTGAGTCTCACAGTCAGTGTCCCCAAACTGCGCCTCCCTGAATCACTAAAGAAATGGGGGAGTGACTGTAAGAGACTGAAGAAAAGATACTCCATCCCAATCCAAAAAGGATATCTGCAAAGCGTCCAGCTGCACCGTCTCTTCTTCTAGAATCTATATACTAGACC
This sequence comes from Viscum album, assembly GCA_963277665.1. Lineage (NCBI taxonomy): Eukaryota > Viridiplantae > Streptophyta > Magnoliopsida > Santalales > Viscaceae > Viscum > Viscum album. Next base: position 567,727,180 of record OY728131.1, read on the forward strand.
TTCTACTAAGTGCATCTTCTACAACATTGCCCTTACCAGGAGTATAGACTATCTTTAAGTCATAGTCCTAGAGGAACTCAAGCCAACATCACAGTCTCAGGTTCAGGTCCTTCTGAGAGAAGATATACCTGAGACTCTTGTGATCTGAGTAGACTGTAAAATGCACACCCATCAAGTAATGTCACCACATATTCAAGGCTAAGACCACTACTGCTAACTCCAGGTTGTGGGTAGCATAGTTCTTCTCGTGTTGTCTTAGCTATCGAGAACCATATGCGATCACTACTCGCTCCTTCATCAGGACACATCCGAGCTCGGTCCTTGATGCATCACAGTAGACTATGTACCCTACGCCCTCCTCCGATAGCCTCAATATGGGTGCACTAGTCAGCCTCTGCCTCATCTTCTGAAAACTCCACTGGCATCTCTCCAACCAAACGAAGGGTTTCCCCTTCTTTTTCAATGCTAATAAAGGTGTCGCTACCCTGGAGAAGTCGGGTACACATCTCCGGTAGTACCTAGCCAAAGCAGACGTCCCTCTCCCTTCAGGGAGGTATTCCTGGAAACATATTTTGAAAAGATGTCCCCATGCTCTGCTACTCTTGTTTGGAACTCAAAACTCAAAACTCCTATGCATGAGTTTATCTTATGCTGCCTGGGTTTCCTTTTTCGCTGACCAAGGAAAACCCCATTCCAATGTTGTAGGTAAACCACAACCTTTTTGACTAATACAGTCAATCTGAGAATGAACTGTGGATGTCCAGTCCATACCCAAACTAACTTCGTAAGGCCTCGACACTGCCACCAAGAGGTTCCAACCGAAACTCTCACCTCAAGGGTCAGATCACATCATCGACGTATGTGTGATTATCAAGTCTCCTCCAAAAGGTATCTCCAGACGTGAGGGTCAAGTCAACGGTTTAACTAGAAACTCTAGGTATTAGACAAGATTATTGGAATGAAGGAATGATTGGTACCTATGTTTATTGATATGGTAGATAATAGCATACACAGACCGTACCTCAAATCATTCCTAGAGCCCTTTGGTCGCACTCCTTGACTGCATGCAGCTACTCTCTTCCCCTGTCCTCTAGCTCCCTGAGCCTGGTGGGGTCTACAAAAAGGGGGTGGTTGTGACATGTCGAAATGTAAACCACCTCATGCTGCTCTCCTAGCTCTGCTCCTACGTCTTCTACCCTGCAGATTCATCTTTCCCTGTCACATCCTCTTCCCAAAACATCTTACACACCCAAGTCTCTGAGACTAGCGCCAGTTTCCTACTTTCCCACTGCTAACATTCATTGGCTGTATCCGCTCTGGCTAAGAACATTCAACTGAAAAGGTTCCCTATATCACCCTAACATAAGTAGGAATGCATAGAGGAATAGTGCTGGCTTGGATGTCCTTAAACACACCTCGCTCGGAATTCCGAGCCCCAAAGCACTGATCGTATCATATTAATTGAGTACCTAATATGGTCGGCACACCATAATGAATACTCAGCTACCGACATGTCATCCTGCTGAAGCTGTAGAAGCTCTAGAGAACTATCAACCACCTCCTCAGGCCAGTATTTAGCTACTTGTGAGTCGGGATCGCCTCAAAACCTAAGGGGTATCTGATGCTGAAACTTGCGTAAGGCACTAATCCTATATGTGTCCTTTACCGGTACCGCCAGTTGTAACTGTTGACCAACGAGTAGTGATATAGCTGACATACTAACCGAAGGTACTATCTCGGGTAATGGTTCACGTACCAAATCCTCATCACTATACGAACCATCCTCATGGTCACTCACTGAAAAAGACTAGTAGCTAAGATCACCATCTGCTCTAATGGTGTCTCAACTAGGTAGAAAAATCTAGCAACTGCCTCCAGCCAGCCCTCAGCTGCGTGGAAAACAATCTCGCCTCGAAACCTCAGAGGACTCTAATGCTGGAACTCATGAAACACGCTCAGTTGGCAAGCACCGTCTTCCAGTGCGGATGGTGGTAACTGCTGCCCAATGAGTGGTGGTGTTGCTGGTACACCACCCGAATGTGCCAACATAGTAAGAGGGCCCTACACCAGATCCTCGTCGCTTGGAGGGCCGTCATTTTGTACTCTCTCGGGAATCCTAGATGGTTGTCTATACAATAGTATCATGATAAGGAACATGTGCGCTACGATCATTTAGTTATACCTGGTGAGCTGACTCAATAAGACACAAGAAAATTTTTTCAAAACACACATGCAATCAGTGTTTTCGTGCACTGAGTCAGAAATCAGAAGTCAGGGTCTTGGTGTATCGATACGTCGGCCGCCGCACCAACACTGGATTCCCTAAACTGATAACCACACGCACTACACTTAACACCATTTCCATTAAAAATATCAGAGTCTAATTTTCAATGGTAGAACCGACTCCTCTGATACCAATTTGTCACGACTCATCCCCTGGGGCCCGTGGCGTGACTACCCCAAGCCCACCTTCCATAGGCCAGGGTATGGAGACTAGCATCGAAAGGCGTATTCCCTAAAACTGTGAAGGCATTTCCTTTATAAACTATAAACACACGCAACCAAGCACACAATAAGATACAAACACAAGTCAACTGTATAGCAAAAAGAGTGTTAAAATTAAAAAGGGGCTGGAATACAATCCCAACAGTAATGGTAAAAGTACAACTGAAATACAATACAACTAAAGAAAATAAAAGGAAACTACTGGGTCATCCTTCGAGGTTACTACCTGAAGGGTAGGTACAGATTACCTCCTCATCACTCCATGTCCGCCCGTCTCCTCTGTGTACTGTCACTTCGTATGGTTCACCTGCAGGCCCCATCTAGACTTGGTACCCATAGCCTCGATCAGCGGTGTTCGTCGTCTGCACCAAACACAACAAGGTGCAGGCATAGCCCATGCAGGGGTGAGTATAACAATACTCAGTAGGGACCCCGAGACCCTCAAGGTCTCAAAAAATCCACAAAGGATAAACCAAAAAGTATGAAGTCAACTGAAAACTCTACTTAGGTATATGCCCATAAATATACCTAAGTTACCAAGTATACCCATCTCAATCATGAGGAAACATAGGGTCCAACCCAAAAGTCCAAAGCTCAACTATTCCACGAAGGAAGGAATACCACGAAGGTAAGTACCGCACATGTATGTCACACAAAAGAATACCACAAAGGTATTACCACAAAGGGAAGTACCACACAGGTACGAACTTAGCTCACACTAGGTATTTATTAGGTACAGTAGTAGAGATGATCATATTTAACTACTAAATCATCTTACCCTGTTAAGAGGCTTTGCTGCTGACCCACACAGGATCGCTCGGTGCTGACCCACATAGGATCACTCGGTGATGACCCACACCGGATCGTTCGGTGCTGACCCACACAGGATCGCCCGGTGCTGACCCACACAGGATCTCTAGGTGCTAACCCACACAGGGTCACTCGGTGCTGAACCACACAGGATCTCTTGGTGCTGACCCACACAGGATCACTATTCATTCTTCACGTCACAACCAGCTACTGGGTTCCCGCACTAAGCTTGCTCGTCTCCGGGAGAGTCCAGTCCTCAAGCCACTGGTCGATACGCCACCTACCATGAAGTCCCACAGTGAAGTATCTCAAAGTACTGCCATGTCATAGGGGTCTCAACGCAACTGATGGTGCATCAATCGGACGCCAGGTCTGTAAGTTATTAACCTTTTAGTCCTGAGGGCCCGGTTGGATTCGTGCTCAATCCAACCCGACCGTATCCCAACTTTATCTAAATCTCAAGTGGGGTATACCAAAGGGACCTTCTCACTCCAAGGTTTACAGTGCCATTGACGGTTTGTCAAATGGATGCCTAGTTCCAAATTTATGGCCGATAGAGAAAAAAACTCATAGCTGGTCCGGGTCCGGTCTGACCTGGACCAACCTGGCCTGGGCCGACCCGACCTAGTTTGGGTCAACCCAGTCTGCTGGGTCTGGACCGGCCCGCTGGGTCAAGATCAGCCTGCTGGTTCCGACCTGACCCGCGCTAGGTCCGGCTCGACCTGCGCTGGGCGGCGCGAGGCCGCGAGGGCGGCGTGGAGGCCGTGAGGGCGGCGAGGCCGCGGGACGGTGAGGCCGTAGAGCAGAGAAGGCCGCGGGGGGACGTGTAGGGCCAGGGGGCGGCGAGGCCATGGGGGCCATGAGGCCACGGGACGACGGAGGCCGCAGGGTCCGCGGAGGGCCACAGGGCGGTGAGGCTATGGGGGCCGTGGAGGGCCACTCGGCGGCGAGGCCACGTGGGGGGGGGGGGGATGAGGCCGGGGGACAGCAGAGGCCGCAGGGTGGAAGCGGCCATGGGTTCCATGGGGCGGCGAGGCCATGGGGGCCATGGAGGCCACAGATGGTGCGAGGCCGCCGGCGGCGTGAGGCGGCGGGGCGGCAGAGGCCGCATGCGGCACGATGGTCATAGTGTGGCGCCGTTGCGCCATCGCCTTCGTCGCGACCAGCGGTGGTGCCAACCGCCGTTATCATGCCCCACTGAGGTTGGTTTCTGTCCTCCTCCATCGCGAAGAACACAATAATTAAGCACAATATTTGTAGAGAGGTCGGGCCATGTTTTTTTGGCCCGCACTCTCCGCTTTAGAGAGGTAGGAAGCATCTATAATCTCTTCCTTATTTTTACGATGAATTATCAAGAACGGGTAAGGGAAATAAATTCAAACAACCACCCTACATTGATTATTCCCAAACCCACAGAAAAAGAAATCATCCGCGGATCAACAAGTTAGAGAGTTGATTTTCATTCTTTGTTTAGAAGGGAAAAACATGGGAATCCATAATCACACAAAATAAAATCCCTACCTTGAAGGTTTGTTGTTGTGTTTCCAGAGAGAAGTTGAAGATGTCGACGTTCGTCATGCCTGCCTCATGCCTCCGATCCCGAGCTCGTTCATCAGATAAATTCTATTTTCTAGAGGAGGTTCTTAGTTGTTGAAGACATCCACCATTGGAGGATGTCACAAGGAAGGAGTCGATGTTGTTGGAGAACGTCAGCGTTCTTCGTTTGAATAATAATTCTTCGTTGGAGGATGTTGTTCCTCCAAGTTATCCCAAAATCTTTTCCAACCCTTTCCCAACAAATTCTCTCAAAATAAATAGCCAACCAAAATAAAAAGTGTTTGTCCAATTTTAAATTGTTGGCACAAAACTAGTTGGCAACATTAATCAATTGACATGGCATAATTAAATGGGAGAATAATTAATGGGTAGGAAGTCCATGGGTTAATTCCTCATTAATGAGGAAGTTCAAGGGGTTTCTCCCATTAAGAGGGTTCAGGTGGTCCCCACCATAAAATTCAAATTGGGGGAGGTTTTAGGCTTGGGTGGTCCCCACCACCGAGCATTCAATTTGGAGGATAAACTCTTGTGGTCCCCACCTCCATAAATCAAAGGAGTTTTCAAGAATAAAAATAAAATGTTAAATAATTTTATTTTTATTTTCCCATGAAAAAATGAAAAACTATCTTTCACCCTCGACCTACTGCGGTCGAGGTAAAGATCTCCCTAAGAGAATATCAGCGCTGTGAGTTCAACACTATCCTCAGATTTCAATTCCGAGCACCAGTTTAAAAGTTACAAAAACCTACTCGCACGTTTACTGAACGTACTTGAAAAAAAGTTCATAAATTCATTCTAGGCACACCGGGCCTCGGAATCATGCGCCGCTAATTTTCACGGACTCATAAAATTTCCATATAAAAAAATTACATGGAAATTCCAGGTCTTTATACTACCAGACTAAGAAAACTATGAACCTCTGCAAGACTTTTGGGTGCTTTCTAAGAAACTACTACCTAGACCTTCGATGAGTCCATTTCTACACCTTGATGTGACACCACATGTCCAAGGAAATGCACCTCTAGGGTCCAAAACTTTCACTTGGATAACTTTCCATAGAGATAGTGGCGTTGAAGGACTTGTAATACAGTCTTGAGATGTTTGGGTAAAATGATGAAATTAATAAATATATATATGATTAAAATAAAATTATATTGATATATATATACTATACACCATTCACTTATGGGAATGATATTGTCGCTCGTGCGTACGTACAGCTTACCGTCTCTACGGTGCGATGTGATTCATTCTACACAATCTTTATTAAATCATGATTATATAAATGAATTGAATGAATAAATATGATATATATTATACTAATACCATGATGTAAATGATATAAATATACCCTAAAAAGAGTAATAATAACTTATCTGAAAAAACACGCATAAGAACATAAAGCAGTTAATACCTGAATAACGAGTAACAATAAAATGTTACCAGCAAACGAATGAAAATATGATCATAAATGTTATCATAAAAATGATTATTATTATGGAATAAATCATTAACATTATTTAAATTTTTATATAGTATTTTCAGTTATATACAAATCATATCGAACCTTAGGTAAGAGATAATTTTTCAACCTCATTTTTATCTGAGATTGGTTATACGTAAGTATTTACTGGGGATATATTTATCAACCATGTCCATGTTTTATAAAAATGTTTTCAGAAAATTTTTACTATTATTTTATGTATGTTTAAATTCATTGTTATCCATTTTTTTACTTTTACAACATAGTATGGAAGGAATCTTTCTTTTGTTTACCACACAAGGTACTTTTTGACTTTTCTGGTAAAAGTACGGGGAGAATGATTTTTTAACTTATACGGAATGAATAGATTTTTACATCTTCATAACGCCTTATTTCCATGAAGATTCCTCTATAAATTTTCATGTTTATTTTCAACTAAATTCTTTTCTTTTAAAATTGCATGGTATTTTGAGAAAAGAAATCATTTTTGAAGAAGAAAAGATATTTTTCTCAGGAATTAAGTTCAAGTGTTTTATCAAAACTATTTTCCATCTAAGATGACACGGGGTTATGTTTATGTACCTATTATTACTTTGATTTGATTGTGTATATGATGTAATTATTTTTATGTAATCCATTTATTTTATATGTAATATTTTATGATGGAATGATGTTTAATAAACCCATTTTATTTCATGGGTTATGCTATGATGAATGATTTATGTTTTTGTGGCACATGTAACAATGATTTAATTCGGAGATGGTTGGCACCTATATCTCCCTATAATACATTGAGATATAGATTTATATCTCATGAGATAAACATGACTAGAATGAAAAGTGTATCCAGTTCAATAATACAGGGTTAGAACGGAAAGTAAACCCAGTTCAGTAATGGACTTTGTTCACTATGATGGTCTTGGTAGCAATGCCTTGGATACCATGGAAATCATATTATGTACTTATTATTTTTCCACAATTACATGTTTTATTACCATTCTATTCTTTTATGGTTAATGTTCCTTTATGATATATCCCTTACATACTACTAATAATTATTTCATGACTCGAGATTTTGATGTGTAAACATTATGTTCATGTTTTTATGTTCAAATTTTTATGGTTTATTTTATGTTATCCACATTTAACCTTACTACTATTTACAATATTCGAAGTAGACCCACCATCCATTCTATTTTATAACCACTCACAATATAAAAGCTCACTGCTCTCTCAACTGAAGTGTGCTCAAGGCTTCTTCAGAAGATCCAATCACAGTTTAAAGACTTGTAGGTCCCTTCATTATCAAAAATTTTATCTGTATGTAGATACTCTGTTGAAGTTCCACTTTTATCCACTGATGAATACAACTTTACCACAGGTGTACCAGGAAATCTTCTGACTTTCGCGCAGCCCTAGAATGATCGGTGCGCTTCTCCAAGCCTAGCGAACTTATCTATGTCTTGGCGAGCTTCTATAAGCCTGGAGCGCAAGTTTCACCTAACCATTTGCGCGACACTCCCTTTTCCAACTCATAACTTGGGTGACTCACAACCTTTTAGGCCCACACCAATATTGGCGCGTAACTATCAACTGGTGCACAACTTCTGAATAACCTTATACTTGAGCACCCACACCACCACTTGCACGACAAACCACCTACACAACTCAAGCTCTAATTTTATTTAAGCGTTGAACTCTGTGAAAAATGAGGAGGGGTAACCCCCTATTTATAGGCATTTTGGGTACCCTGAGCGCTGACGTGCAAGTCTCCTCCCAGCGCGCAAGTCCAGCCGCCCTAGTATATGTCGCCCTAGTCACCTGGCATGTAATGTCCCGGAATTGCTGTATATATATATTTTAATTATATACAATTATTTAGAGACTAAGGAATCTGATGGTGTGTGATTCTGAGGCCCAGAGTGCCCCAAATGATATGTCAAAGTTTTTTTAAGCTTTAATTAGTGCACGCAAATAGTTTTCCTGAAAAAGAAGAATAACTCTTAAACGGTTGTCCAAATCAAGAATCTGAGGGCACCGTTGCATTCAGGATGGATGGTTTCCCTAGGTGCGACTTAAGTTTAGTTGGCACATGCCTCCTTTGAGAAAACCTGAAAATGGAATAAGCATAAATAAAATAATTAAATAAAGTTATTTTATTTTTCAAATGCTTATAACTCATGAATAGTGACTCAGATTAAAAATCCGAGACCACCGTTGAGATCATGAGGGTATTATTTATTTAGGAAGATACTAACATTGGCCAGCGCGGGTCAACAGTGGAAGTTAGTTTTTGGCCGTAAATAAAATAATTAAGTAACAATTATTTTATTGTTAAAATCCATAACTTCTAAATGATATCTCGGATTAAAAATATGAGAGTACCGTTGAGTTCTTTGGGGTGTGTTCTCATTAGGAGAAGCCTAACCTTGACCAGCACGAGTTGCAGGTGAATGTTAATAATTTTTTTGAACTTTTTTTAAGGTACGTACAATAAACCCGCGAGCGGCATTTTCCAACTTTTGAACCGGTGCTTGGATTAAAAATATGAGGGCACTATTGAATCTGCATCATCGATATTCGCTTAAGGGAGACTTCAATTCGACCATAGTAGGTCTGGAGAAAAAGTAAATTTTTGGGACTTTCAAAATAATAAACAAAATAACTTTGTTATTTTGTTTCCTTTCTTTTTCCACCAATGAACAAGCGGAAACGTGGGACCAGAAACGTGTCAAGCCAATAAATGGATTGACCTTTCAATACAAAGTAACAAAAACGTTTTAGAATTAGGAAGGTTCCCAATTAATGAGCCCCTATTAATTTCAACGTCGTTACTTACCCTCCCCCTCTCCTATTTATACGAATCTTGGGGGGAGGCATCAATACTGCTTCACCAAGCAACGGAGTGCTGAAAAAGTGTTGAGATGCCAAACCCTTGGAGGATAGAGATGGTTCCGATGAGTGGTGATGATCGACACCAAAACCCCGAACCGAAGATCGATGATCAAGCGACGTCATTGGAGGCTAGTTGCGGGAGACGGTGAATACCGACCCGCTTCCTCAACCACGAGAGTTTCTCCATAATTCTTGAGGTAGGGTTTACATTTGGTTTTAATTTACAGAGTCGTAAAATACATTTTCCTCCCTTGTGTTGATTACAAGATAACGTAGAGGGTGTAGCCTTAATGAACCTAGACCAAACCCTCTACTACTTTACTACCCTTGCGCCCTCTGTGGAAGAATGCCGACACTACGAAACCGACCGACTACAAAGGAGGCGGAACACTGACGCGCACCGTAAGAGAAGGCTGTGGCACTAAGATACAGTGGTCATCAGAGCGGCTGGCACCAGCCAGCCACAGAGGAGGTGCGGTGCGCCATCACGTGCCATCGGTGAGAAAGGGGTCATGGATCGTTAGCCGCGACAGTCACAAGAGGCAACCGACACATTAGATGATCACAGAAGGAAAGGGTGGCATGACCAGTGTGCCACCGTTGGGCAAGAGGCCGCGGTGGAAGAGGAACTTGTCGCGCGGGTTCTGCAGCAACCGGGTGGCTCCCATGTGGCGCCACCATTTTATGAGTTGAATGGCCTTTGGGCCATTCATAATACCAGGGGAATCACCACCTTTTTCCACCTCGGGCAGATAGAGGGCCACACCCACTTGCGGGATGCGCCTCACGCGACCAGGCCACCCCTTGTAGGTTTCACCTCACGCGGCCAGGCCGCCTGCCAAGCGGGCCTCGCACCCTTGCGGGCCGCCCCCTTGTGGGCCGGGCTGCCCCCTTGCAGGTCTGGCCACCCTTGAAGGCTGCCCCCTTGTAGTCCAAGCTAGACCTAGGCCCAACGGGTCGAGCCCACTGCGGCCTAGCAGGCCGAGCCCTCCACGACCTAGCCCAGCTGAGTCAGACCCGGACCAGGTCGAGTCGACCTGAACCGGGTTGGTTCAGCCCAGATCGGGTCGGGGCGGGTCTGTCCGACAGGGTTAGACCGGACCCGTGCCCAACCGAACCCAGAAACACTTAAAGGTCCATATCTTGAGAACTGGACATTCGTTTGATGAACCATCTATGGTTCTGGGACCCTTGGAGCGAGACAATTCTTTTTGTATACTCCACTTGAGTTTTGAAGATAGTTGGAGTACAACCGGGTTGGATTGAACCTGAATCCAACTGGGACCTCGGAACTAAAACACATATAACTCACAGACCGGGCGTCTGATTGATGCACCGTCTATCAAATTGGAACCCTTATGACATGGTGGTCCTTTGGGTTACTTCTTTATGGAGCTTAGTGGTAGTCAAGGTACGAACGATATCTCGAGGGGAAGATTCTATGAAACTCGAGCGCACCAGGTGCAGGGAATCCTATGGCTGGCTGTAACGTGAAGAAAGAACATCAATCCTGTGTGGGTCAGCATCTATCGATCATGTGTGGGTCATGATCTATCGATCTTGTGTGGGTAGGCATCTATCAAATCCTATTCGGGTCAATACTCAGTGATCCTGTGTGGGTCAGCGCATACTGCCCTGTGTGGGTTAGATCCTGTGTGTGTCAGTGGGGGTTAGTACCTATCGATCCTGTGTGGGTTAGAAACAGTGCCTCTTAGCAGAATAAGATGATCTAGCTTATGACTAATCATTTTTACTTATTTAATTAAGTTATACCTATTGTGATCTAAGTCATTTACCTGTGTGGTACTTATACCTTCATGAGGTTATCTTTGTGGTGTTACCTATGTGGTACTTCTAGCTTCGTAGTGTTACCTGTGTGGTACTTCTACCTTCGTTGTGTTGCCTTTGTGGTAATTCTATCTTCGTGGAGTTCCCTATGTGGTACGTTTACCTTCGTGGTGTTATCTTCGTAGTGTTACCTGTGTGGTACTTCAATCTTCGTGGTGTTACCTATGTGGTACTTATACCTTCGTGGTGTTACCTATGTGGTACTTCTATCTTCGTGGTGTTACCTGTGGGGTATTTCTACTTTCGTGGTGTTGTCTTCAGGGTGTTACCTGTGTGGTACTTCTATCTTCATGGTGTTACCAGTGTGGTACTTCTATCTTCGTGGTGTTACCCGTGTGATACTTCTATCTTAATGGTGTTACCCGTGTGATACTTCTACCTTCGTGGTGTTGTCTTCATGGTGTTACCTTTGTGGTACTTCTACCTTTGTGGTGTCACCTTTGTGGTATTCTTCCCTCATGTATGAGATGAGTATATCTTGATAAATTAAGTATATGTATGGGAATATACCTAAGTAGAGTTTATATCTATTACTTCGTGCTTTGATATTGAGGTCTTGCTTTGTGGTATTTCCTTTGTGGAACTCTGGGAGACCGACGGGGGTCTCAGGGTCCCTACTGAGTATTGTTATACTCACCCCTGCACGGGCTTCGCCTGCACCTTGTTGTGTCTTATGTAGACGACGAGCAGCAGGGCTGAGACTTCCGAGAGATAGGACCAGGTGGTACTCAGATGGGACAAGTTGATGTGGAGACGAAATGTACCTACCCTTCAGTTAGGATCCTCGGTGGATGATCCAGGAGCTGTTTTGTTCTTTTCAGTTGTATTTGTAATTTTTAGTTGCACTTGTTCTTTTTCAGTTGGTCTTGTATTCCGGACCCCTTTTCTTTCATCACTCTTTTTACTATAGAAGATTACTTCGTGGTTGCTTCTTGTTGTGTTCTTGGACTGTGTGTTTGTACAGGATAAAAGGCAATGCCTTCCCGTTTTAGGGATATGGCTTTCCAGAGTTAGTTTCCATCCCCTGGACTATGGAAGGCGGGCTTGGGGTAGTCACGGCATGGGCCCTGGGGGATGGGTTGTGACAAAGTGGTATCAAAGGATTCAGTTCTACTGAAGAACTAGGACTATGATCTTTTCTATGTAGTAATAGTGTTAAGTGTTATGAGTGTGGTTTTTGGTTTGGGGAATCCTGTGTTGGTGCGGAAGCCAACATATCTATACACCAGGACCCCAAGTTCTGATTTCTGAATCTGTGCACGAAAACACTGATTGAGTGTGTTTTTGTAATATTTTTCCTTGGTTTATTTGGAGTCAGCTCACCAGGTATAACTTAATGACCATGGTGAGCCTGTTCCTTATCAGGATGCCACCATGTAGAAAACCTATAGGATTCCCGAGAGAGAGTACACGATGACGGCCCACCGAGCAATGAGGCCTTGGTGAAGTGCCCTCTAACGGCGTTAGCAGCTTCAGGTGGTGTACCGGCTATACTATTGCCTGTTGGTCAATAGTTACAAACGGAGGTACCAGTTGAGGACACATGTAGGCCTAGTGCCTTACACATGTTTCAACATTAGATACCCCTCATGTTCCGAGGCGAGCCCAACTCACAGGCGGCTAAGGACTGGCTTGAGAAGGTGGCCGAGTTTCCATCTACCCAGGGTACCATTTGATCTGATGGTGGTCTTGGCAGAGAGCCTTCTACGTGGCTCAGAAGGACGATGATATGGTTTAGATTACCCTGATCTTTGGAAGAGGTGATTTTTTCTTGTAGACAATCTTGAGAACCTTCTTCAAAGAAGGGGGTATCTTTCCATAAAGAGCTAAGGGATGAGTGTTCCCTAGAGATTCTACAGATTTGGAAGGATGGAATGTCGGTAGATGAGTATTCATCGAGGCGTACCGACCATCCCAGGTACTCGATGAATATAGTATAGTCAATGATTCAGCGATGGGACCTCCAAATGAGGTGTGTTTAGGGACATCCGAGCCAACACTATTCCTCTATGCATTCTTACTTATGTTAGGGTGCTAGAGAGAACCTTTTTGGTTGAATATTCTTTGGATGATCAGATACAACCAGTGAATGTTAACAGTGGGAAAGAAGGAAACTAATTCCAGTATCAGACACTTGGGCGTGTAAAATGTTTCGGGAAGAGTAAGTGATAGGGACATATGAATCTACAGGGCAGTAGATTTGGAAGTGGAGCTAGGAGAGAAACATGAGGTGGTACACATTTCGACATGTTACAACCACTACCTCAATGTGGTCCCCACCAGGCTCAGGGAGTTGAAGGATATGGGAAGGGAGTAGCTACATGCAGTCAAGGAGTGTGACCCAAGGGCTCCAAGAATGATTAGAGGTACGGTCTGAGTCTACTACTAGCTGATGTGTTAATAGACATAGGTGCCAATCATTCCTTGTTACCCTGAATCCTGTTCAAGACCTCGAGTTTCTGGTTAAACCGAAGACTTAACCCTTACATCTGGAGATACTTTTGGGAGGAGACTCGATAATCACACTTATAATGATGGTGTGATCTGACCATTGAGGCGATAGTTTCGGTTGGAACCTCTTGGTGGAAGCATCGAGGCCTTACAACATTAGTCTGGTATAGACTGGACATCCATAGTTCATACTCATATTGAATGTATTAGGAAAAAATGTTGTAGTTTATCTACAATGTTGGAATGTGATTTTCCTTGGTTGGAGAAAAAGGGAACCCAAGCAGCACAGGATACACACATGTATAAGAGGATGCAACCGATCACTATTGAGTTGGCCAGCTTTACCCTCATGGCAGCAGGAGTTTTGAGTTTTCAGTTCCCAACAAGAGTGAAAGAGTGTGGGGACATATTTTCAAAAGATGTTTCCAGGATTACCTTCCCAAAGGGAGAGGGACTTCTTCTTTGGCTGGGCACTACTGAAGATTTTTACCTGACTTCTCCAGGGTAGATACACCCTTTTCAACATTTATGAAGAAGGGATAACCCTTTGTATGGATGGAGAGATGCCAGTAGAGTTTTCAGGAGCTGAGGTAGAGACTGATGAGTGCCCCCATCTTGAGGCTACCAGAAGAGGGCATTGGGTATGTAGTCTACTGCGACACATCGGGGACCGAACTAGGTTGTTTCTTGATGCAGGAGTAGGAAGTGATCACCTATGGCTCACAGAAGTTGTGAAAAAATGAGAAGAACTATGCTACCCATGACCTGGAGTTAGCAGTAGCGGTCCTTGTGCTGAAGATGTGGTGAAACTACTTGACGGGTGAACAGTTTACTGTTTACTATGGTACCAGTGATGCTTCAGGAGGAGGTGCTGAGAAAGTTCCATACATCCCCATTAACAGTACATCATGGAGTGGAAAAGATGTACTAGAACCTCTAACGTCAGTACTAGTGGCTAGGGATGAAGGAAGCAATGACAAAGTTAATATCTCGATGCCTCACTTGTCAGCAAGTGAAAACTGCACAGAACTAGCAGAATTTTTATGCCGAAAGGAGATGGAGATCCTTGGAGTCCGAGGATGGAGACCATGTCTTCCTATGGTTCTCACCCTGATGAGGATTATAGAGGTTTGGCCGGGGCAGTAAGCTATCTCTGAGGTTCATCAGACCTTTCTAGATTCCCAGTAGAGTGGATGAGGTGGAATACCATCTATCTCTTCCCCCAAAGATGCATCAGGTGCATAATGTTTTCCATGTGTCACAACTGAGGAGATGCGTGCATGATCCATCACATGTTATCAACTAGGGTGAGTTGGAATTTGATGACAGGGAGACTTTTACAGAGTTCCCAGTAGAGATTGAGGATCGATAGGAGCGAGTCCTTTGTGGACAGTCGATCCCTTTGGTGTGAGTTTGGTGACAACACGAAAACCTCCATGAGAGAACATGGGAGCGGGAGGCTCAGATTTGTGCTCAATATCCTCTTTTGTTTGGTTTTCCTTATTTTGGATTTCGGGGACGTAAATCCCTAAGGTGGGTATAATGTAATGTCCCGGAATTTCCGTATATATTTTTTAGTTATATGAAATTATTTCAAGACCGAAAAATCTGACGGCGTGTGATTCTAAGGCCCAGGGTGCCCGGAATGATCCGTCGAAGTTTTGTTAAGCTTTAATTAGTGCTTGTAAGAAGTTTTCCTAAAAAAGTGGAATAACTCTTAAATGGTTGCTTGGATCAGAAATTCAAGGGCACCATTGTGTTTAGGATGGCGGGTTTACTCTAGGCACGACTTATGTTTAGTTAACGCAAACCTCAAATAAGAAAACCCAGAAATGGCATAAGCGTAAATAAAATAATTAAATAAAGTTATTTTATTTTTCAAATGCTTATAACTCCCGAACGGTGACTTGTATTAAAAATCTGAGACCACCATTGATCTCGTGAGGGTATTCTTTCTTTAGGCAGATACTAACATTGGCCAGCACATGCCAACAGTGGAGGTTAGTTTTTGGCCGTAAATAAAACAATTAAGTAACAATTATTTTATTATTAAAATCCATAACTTCTAAATGGCAACTCGGATTGAAAATCCAAAAGCACCTTTGATTTTGTTGGGGAATGTTATTCTTAGGTGGATCCCAACCTCTACTGGCATGGGTTGAGGGTGAACGTTAATAATTTTTTTGAATTTTTTTTAAGGCACGTTATGTAAACGCGTGAGAGGTGTTTTCTAACTTTTTAACTGGTGATCAGATTAAAAATACAAGGGCACCATTGAATCCACAGTGCTGGGATTTGCTTAAGGGATGCTTCGCTTCAACCAAAGTAGGTCAGGAGAAAAAGTTAATTTTTGGGACTTTTAAAAGAATTAAAAAAATATCTTTGTTATTTTGTTTCCTTTCTTTTTCCTTCAATGGACAAGCGACAACGTGAGACCAGTGATGTGTTAAGCCAATAAATGGCTTGACCTTTCAATCCAAAGTAACAACAATGTTGGGGAATTAGTAAGGTTCCCAATTAATGAGACCCCATTAATTTCAACGTCGTTACTTACCCTCCCCCTATACTATTTATATAGAGCTTGGGGGAGGCATCAACACTACTTCACCAAGAAATGAAGTGATGAAAAAGTACCGAGATTCCAAACCCTTGGAGGACAGAGCCGGTTCTGGCGAGTGGTGATGAGAAACACCGAAATCCCAAACCAAATATCGATGATCAAGCAACATTGTTGGAGGCTTGTAGTGGGCGATGATGAATACCAACCCGCTTCCTCAACCACGGGCATTTATCCATCATTCTTGAGGTAGGGTTTACTTTTGGTTTTAATTTAAAGAGTTGTAAAATTATTTTTCCTCCCTCGTATTGATTACAAGCTAACGCGGAGGGAAGGGGCCTAACGAACCCGACCCAAACCCTCAGGTACTTTTCTACCCTTGCGCCCTCTATGGAAGACCGCCGATGCGGCGACATCGACCAGCTATGCAGGAGGCGGTATGAAGATGCATGCCACAAGAGGATGCTGTGGTACTAATCCACGACAATCATCAGAGCAGCTAGAAACAGTCGGCCACAGAGGAGGTGCGGTGTGCCGTAGTGTGCCGCTGGTGAGCAAGGGGTCACGACTCGTCAGCTGCGGCAGTCGGAGGAGGCGACCAAAACATCATCCGGCCATGGAAGGAAAGGTTGGCGTGACCAGTGCACCGTCAGTGGGAAAGAGGCCACGACCGAAGCTGCAACAGAGGAGGAACCCGCCGCGCGGGTTCCACGGTGACCGGGCGGCGCCCACGTGGAATCGCCATTTCATGAGATGAACAGACTCCAGGCCATTCAAAAAACTAGGGGACTCCCCCCCTTTAGATAGCTCGGGCGGATAGTGGTCCAAACCCCCTTGCGAGATGCGCCTGACATGGCCGAGCCGACCCCTTGCGGGTCACGCCTCACGTGGCCAGGCCGCCTGCCCAACGGGCCGCACCCCCTTGCGGGCTTCCCCCTTGCGGGTCGAGCCACCCTTTCACCCCCCTTTTCGGGCCGCCCTTGTGGGACCCCCCTTGCGGTATGTGCCAGATCTCAGCCCAGCGGGCCAAGCCTACCGCAGCCCATCCCAGCCGGGTCGGGTTGACCCGAACCAGACCCGGGCCCAATCGGACCCATAAAAACTTAAAGGGGCATATCTCAAGAACCAGACATCTATTTGATGAACCGTCTATGGAACTCGAACCCTTGGAGAAAGACGGTCCATTTGGTATAATCCACTTGAGTTTTGGAGATAGTTGGAGTAATTTCGGGTTGGATCAAACCTGAATCCAACCAGGCCCTCGAAACTAAAACACTTATAACTCACAGACCGGGCATCCGATTGACGCACCGTCTATCAAGTTGAAACCCTTATGACATGGAGGTACTTTGGTTTACTTCTTTTTGGAGCCTAGTGGTGGTTGGGGTATGACCGATATCTCAAGGGGAAGATTCTATAGAACTCGAGCGCACCGGGTGCGAGGAATCCTTTGGCTGGCTGTAACGTAAAGAAAGAACATCAATCCTAAGTGGGTCAGCATCTGTTGATCCTATGTGGGTCATAATATATTGATACTGTGTGGGTTATCATCTATCAGATCATGTGTGGGTCATCACTCAACGATCCTATGTGGGTCAGTGCATACCGATCCTGTGTGGGTCAGATCCTGTGTGGATCAGTGGGGGTTAGTACCTATCAATCCTGTGTGGGTCAGCAACAATGACTCTTAAAAAAATAAGATGATCTAGCTTACGACTAATAATTTTTACTTCTGTACTTAAGTTATACCTAGTGTGAGATGATCCATTTACCTGTGTGGTACTTATACCTTCGTGGTGTTATCTTCATGGTGTTACCTATGTGGCACTTCTATCTTCGTAGTGTTACCTGTGTGGTACTTCTACCTTCATGGTGTTTCCCATGTGGTACTTCTATCTTCGTGGTGTTCCCTATGTGGTACTTATACCTTCGTGGTGTTATCTTCGTGGTGTTACCTATGTGGTACTTCTATCTTCGTGGTGTTACCTGTGTGATACTTATACCTTCGTGGTGTTACCTATGTGGTACTTATATCTTCGTGGTATTACTTGTATGGTACTTCTACCTTCGTGGTGTTGTCTTTGTGGTGTTACCTCTGTGGTACTTCTATCTTCGCGGTGTTAGTTGTGTGGTACTTCTATCTTTGTGGTGTTACCCATGTGATACTTCTATCTTTGTGGTGTTACCTGTGTGGTACTTCTACCTTCGTGGTGTTGTCTTCATGGTGTTACCTATGTGGTACTTCTACCTTTGTGGTGTCACCTTTGTGGTATTATTCCATCATGTATGAGATGATTATGTATTTATAACTTAGGTATATGTATGATCATATAATTAAGTAGATTTGATATCAATTGCTTCATGCTTTGAGATTGAGGCCTTTCTTTGTGGTATTTCCTTTGTGGAACTCTGGGAGACCTACGGGGGTCTCGGGGTCCCTACTGAGTATTGTTATACTCACCCCTGCATGGGATTCGCCTGCACCTTATTGTGTCTTGTGCAGACAATGAGCAGCAGGGCTGAGACTTGAGGGAGCCAAGACCAGGTGGTACTTAGTGGGGACGGGATGACGTGGAGTTCTGTGGAGACAAACTTTACCTACTGTTCAGGTATGATCCTCGGTGGACGATCCATGAGATATTTTTTACTTTTGAATTGTATTTGTACTTTTCAGTTATACTTGTACTTTTTCAGTTGGGCTTGTATTTTTCCCCCTTTACTTTCAGCACTCTTTTTACTACAACATATTACTTTGTGGTTACTTCTTATTATCTTCTTGGATTGTGTGTCTGTACAGGATAAAAGGAAATGCCTTTCTGTTTTAGGGATATGCCTTTCTGGTGCTAGTTTCCAACCCCTAACCTATGGAAGGCGGGTTTGGGGTAGTCACATAACGGGCCCCGAGGGACAGGTTGTGACAAAGTGGTATCATAGGAGTTGGTTCTACCGAAGAACTAGGACTCTGATCTTTTCTATGTGGAAATAGTGTTAAGTGTTATGAATGTAATTTTCGGTTTAGGGAATCTAGTGTTGGTACGACAGCCGACGTATCTATACACCAGGACCCTGAATTCAGATTTACGACTCTGTGCACGGAAACACTGATTGCGTGTGTTTTTGGAAGTGTTTTTCCTTGGTTCCTTTATAGTTAGTTCACCAGGTATAACTTAATGACCATGGAACACCTATTACTTCTCAGGATGTCGCCACATAGACAAACATCTAGGATTCCCAAGAGAGAGTACACGATGATGGGCCACCGAACGATGAGACCTCAGTGCAGGGCCCTCTTACGACGTTAGCACCTTCAGGTGGTGTACCAGCTATACCACTGCCTGTTGGTCAATAGTTACAATCGGTGGAACCGTTAGAGGAAACATGTAGGCATAGTCCCTTACATGTGTTTCAGTATCAGATACCCCTCAGGTTCCGAGGAAATCCCGATTTATAGGTGGCTAAGGACTGGCTTGAGGAGGTGGCCGAGTTTCCATCTAGTCAGGGCACCATTCGATCAGATGGCGGTCCTGGTAGAGAGCCTTATATGTTTCTCATTAGTATGATGATAGGTTTTATATTACCCTGATCTTGTGAAGAGGTGACTTTTTCTTCTACGGACAAGCTTGAGAACCTTCCTTAGAGAAGGGGGTCTCTTACCATAAAGAGATAAGGGATGAGTGTTCCCTAGAGCTTCTACAGCTTCAGCAGGATGACATGTCGGTAGCTGAGTATTCATCGAGGCGTACCGACCATCCCAGGTACTCTATGAATATAGTACAATCAGTGCTTTAGGGCTCGGACCTCTGAGCGAGGTGTGTTTAGGGACATCCGAGCCAACACTATTCCTTTATGCATTCTTACTTGTGTTAGGGTGATAGAGAGAACCTTTGTGGTTGAATATTATTTGGCCGAGCAGATGCAGCCAGTGAATGTTAACAGAGGGAAAGATTGAAACTAATGTCAGTCTCAAAGACTTGTGCATGTACAATGTTTCAGGAAGAGGAAGTGATAGAGACATATGTATCTGTAAGGCTGCAGACGTGGAAGTGGAGCTCGGAGAGCAGCATGAGGTGGTATACATTTTGACATGTTATAACCACCACCTTAATGTGGTCCCCACCAGGCTTAGGGAGATAGAGGACAGTGGAAGAGAGTAGCTGCATGCGGTCAAGGAGTGTGACTTAAGGGCTCCAGGAATGATTAAAGGTACGGTCTTAGTTTACTACTAGCTACCATGTTAATAGACATAGGTACCAATCATTCTTTCTTACCACGAATCTTGTTCAAGACCTCAAGTTTCCGGTTAAACTGAAGACTCAACCCTTATGTTTGGAGATACCTTTAGGAGGAGACTTGATAATCACACTTATGATGACAGTGTGATCTGGCCCTTGCGGTGAGAGTTTTGGTTGGAACCTCTTGGTGGAAGCATCGAGGCCTTATGACATTAGTCTGGTATGGATTGGAAATCCACAGTTCGTACTCAAATTGACTGTATTAGGCAAAAAGGTTGTGGTTTATCTACAACATTAGAATGAAGTTTTCCTTAGTCGGGGAAAAAGGGAACCTAGGTAGCACATGATAAACTCATGCATATGAGGGTGCAACCGATCACTCTTGAGTCGGACAACTTTACCCTCGTGACAGTAGGAGTTTTGAGTTTTCACTTCCCAATAGGAGTGAAAGAGTGTGGGGACATCCTTTCAAAAGATGGTTCCAGGATTACCTCCCCAAAGGGAGAGGGACTTCTACTTTGGCTGGGTACTACCAAAGATTTGTACCTGGCTTCTCCAGGTTAGCGACACCCTTGTTAGTATTGACGAAGAAGGGACAACCCTTTGTAAGGATGGAGAGATTCCAACAGAGTTTTCAGAAGCTGAGGCAGAGACTGAAGAGTGCCCCCATCTTGAGGCTACCAGAAGAGGGAATTGGGTATGTAGTCTAATACGACACATTAGGGACTGAACTAGGTTGTTTCCTGATGCATGAGTGGGTAGTGATCACCTACGGCTCACAACAGTTGTGAGAGCATGAGGAGAACTATGCTACCCATGACCTGGAGTTAGAAGCAATGGTCCTTGCACTGAAGATGTGGCATCACTACTTGATGGGTGAACGGTTTACTATTTACTCTGATCACAAGAGTCTTGGGTATATCTTCTCACATAAGGACTTAAACCTGAGACAAAGACTATTTATAGAGTTCATCTAGGACTATAACCTTGAGATAGTCTATACTCCTGGGAAGGGGAACGTGGTAGCAGACACACTCAGCTGGAGGTCTAGTCTATAGCTGCTGAGTGAGGCATTAGAGCAGCTAGTCACATTGAAAATATCCTTCATGGATAAAGATGGAGCAGCTTACCTCCAGTCTATGACTTTCACTCCCCCAATTCTTCAGCGAATTCGGGAGTCACAACTTGGGATGTTGACTACGAAGCCTGACGTGCTAAGATATCCTCAGGACGGTCTCCTGAAGGATTTTTAAAGGTGTTAAGCACGTCAACTTCTTTAGAGGATGCACCATGGTACCAATGATGGTTTGGGAGGAGGTGTTGAGGGAGTTCCATACATCCCCATTAAAGGTACATCCTGGAGAGGCGAAGATGTACCAGAACCTCCAACGTCAGTACTGGTGGC
Source organism: Viscum album (assembly GCA_963277665.1). Taxonomy (NCBI): domain Eukaryota; kingdom Viridiplantae; phylum Streptophyta; class Magnoliopsida; order Santalales; family Viscaceae; genus Viscum; species Viscum album. Next base: position 567,748,923 of record OY728131.1, read on the forward strand.
CAGAGATGAAGGAATTAATGACAGAGTTTGTATCTCGATGCCTCACTTGTCATCAAGTAAAAAATGCACAGAATTGGAAAAAGTCTTATGCCGATAGAATATGGAGATCCTTGGAGTCCGAGGAGGGATACCATGTCTTCCTACAGGTCTCATCCCGATGAGGTTTGTGGAGGTTTGGCCAGGGCGACAAGCTATCTCTGTGGTTCATCAGACCTTTCTAGATTCTTAGCAGAGTGGATGAGGTGGCATACCATATATCTCTTCCCCCACAGATGCACTGGGTGCATAATGTATTCCATGTGTCACAGCTGAGGAGATGCATGCATGATCCATCACACGTTATCGACAAGGGTGAGTTGGACATTGACGATGGGGTGCCTTTTATAGAGTTCCTGGTAGAGAGAGAGGATCAATAGGAGTGAGTCCTTTGTGGATGGTCGATCCCTCTAGTGCAGGTTTGATGATATCACGAGAACCTCCTGAAAATCACATGGGACCAGGAGGCTCAGATTCTTGCTCAATACCATCTTTTTTTTGGTTTTCCTTGTTTTGGATTTTGAGAATGTAAATCCCTAAGGTGGGGAGAATTTAATGTCCCAGAATTTCCATATAATGTTTTTAATTATATGGAATTATTTTGAGACCGTAAAATCTGACGGCGCATGATTCCGAGGCCCGAAGTGCCCAGAATTATCCGTTGAAGTTTTGTTAAGATTTAATTAGCGTGTGTAAGCAGTTTTCTTGAAAAAATGGAATAACTATTAAAAAGTTTCTCGGATTAGAAATCTGAGGGCACTTTTACATTCAGGATGATGGGTTTACCCTAGGTGCGACTTAAGTTTAGTCGGCGCATGCCTCCTATGAGAAAACCTGAAAATGGAATTACTGTAAATAAAATAATTAAATAAAGTTATTTTATTTTTCAAATGCTTATAAATCATGAACAGTGACTCAGATTAAAAATTCGAGACCACCGCAGTGCTCGTGAGGGTATGATTTCTTTAGGAAGATATTAACATTGGTCGGCATGGGCCAATAGTGGAAGTTAGTTTTTGGCTGTAAATAAAATAATTAAGTAATAATTATTTTAGTGTTAAAATCTATAACTTCTAAACGGCAACTTGGATTGAAAATCTGAGAGTACCGTTGAGTTCTTTGGGGCATTTTCTCCTTAGGTTGATCCTAACCTCGACAGGCATGGGTTGAGGGTGAACGTTAATAATTTTTTTGAACTTTTTTTAAGGTACATATAGTAAATGAATGAGTGGCATTTTATAACTTTTGAATCAGTTCTCTAATTAAAAATCTGAGGGCACCGTTGAATCCGCAGCGCTGAGATTCTATTAAGGGAGGGTTCACTTCAACCGTAGTAGGACTGGAGAAAAAGTTAATTTTTGGGAATTTTAAAAGAATAAAAAAAATAACTTTGTTATTTTATTTCCTTTGTTTTTCCTCCAATAGACAAGCGGAAACGTGGGACCAGTGACATGTCAAGCTAATAAATGGCTTGACCTTTCAATCTTAAGTAACAAAAAAATTGGGTAATTAGGAAAGTTCCCAATTAATGACCCCCCCATTAATTTCCAATGTTGTTACTTACCCTCCCCCTCTCCAATTTATATGGAGCTTATGGGGATGGAAAAACACTACTTCACCAAGCAACGAAGTGCTGAAAAAGTTTCGAGACGCCAAAAACTTAGAGGGCGTAGCCAGTTCCAGTGAGCGGTGACGAGCACCACCGAAACTCCTAACCGAAGATCGATGATCAAGCAATGTCGTTGGAGGCTAGTTGCGGGGGATGATGAATTCTGACCTGCTTCCTCAACCACGATCATTTCTCCATCGTTCTTGAGGTCGGGTTTTCTTTTGGTTTTAATTTCAAGAGTTGTAAAATTATTTTTCATCCATCGTGTTGATTACAAGCTAATGCGAAGGGCGCGAGCCTAACGAACCCGACCCAAACCCTCCGCTACTATGCTACCCTTACGCCCTCCGTGGAAGATCATCAGTGCGGTGACCCCGAATGGATACGAAGGAGGCGGCACGCCGACACGCATCGCAAGAGGAGGCTGTGGCACTAAGCCGCAATGGTTATCGGAGTGGCCGACACTGGCTAGCCACAGAGGTGGTGCGGCGCGCCATCACGTGCCTCCGGTGAGAAAGGTGTTGCGGCTCGTCAGCCGTGGAAGTCAGAGGAGGTAGCTGACACAGTGGCCGACTACAGAAGGAAAGGGCGGCACAACTAGCACACCATTTGTGGGAAAGAGGCCACGACTGAAGATGCAGTGGAGGAGGAACCCACCGCGTGGGTTCTACGGCAACAGGGCGACGCCCACGTGGCACCGCCGTTTTACGAGTTGAATGGTCTCCAAGCTATTCAGAATACCGGGGGCCTCCCCCATTTTGCCAGTTTGGGTGGACAGTGTGCCATGCTCCCTTGTAGGCTGCACCTCAGGCAGCCTGGCAGCCCCCTTGCAGGCTGCGCCTCACGTGGTTGGGCCGCCTGCCCAGCGGGCCACACACCAGCGGGCCGCGCCCCCTTGCAGGCCTCCACCTTGTGAGCCGACCTTTGCAGGATGCCCCCTTGTGGTACTCCCCCTTATGGGTGGTGATGGACCTCGGCTCAGCCCAACCGGGTTGGGTTGGCCTATACCGGGTCGGTCCGACTAGGTGGGACTGGACCCGGGCCCAACCGGACCCAGAAACACTTAAAGGGACATATCTCAGGAATTGGACTTCCGTTTGATGAACTGTCTATGAAACTAGGACCCTTGGATTGAGATGGTACTTTTGGTATACTTAAATTGAGTTTTGGAGACAGTTGGAGTACAACCGGGTTAGATCGAACCCGAATCCAACTGGGCCCTCCGAACTAAAATGCTTATAACTCACAGACCAAGCATCTGATTGACGCACCGTCTGTCGCGTTGGAACCCTTATGACATGGTAGTACTTTGAGTTACTCCTTTATGGAGCTTAGTGGTGGTCAAGGTACGACCAATATCTTGAGGGGCAGATTCTACGGAACTCGACCGCACCGGGTGTGAGGAATCCTGTGGCTAGCTGTAACGTGAAGAAAGAACATCGATCCTGTGTGGGTCAGCATCTATCAATCCGGTGTGGGTCAGAATATATCGATACTATGTGGGTTAGCATCTATCAGATCCTGTGTGGGTCAGCACCCATCAATCCTATGTGGTTCAGCACATACCGATCCTGTGTGGGTCAGATCCTATGTGGGTCAGCGGGGGTTAGTACCTATAGATCTTGTGTGGGTCAGCAACAGTGCCTCTTAACAGAATAAGATGATATATCTTACGACTAATCATATGTAATTCTTTACTTAAGTTATACCTAGTGTGAGATGAGTCATTTACCTGTGTGGTACTTATACCTTCGTGGTGTTATCTTCGTGGTGTCACCTATGTGGTACTTCTATCTTCGTAGCGTTACCTGTGTGGTACTTATACCTTCGTGGTGTTGCCTGTGTGGTACTTTTATCTTCGTGGTGTTACCTGTGTGGTACTTCTACCTTCACGGTTTTATATTCATGGTGTTACCTATGTGGTACTTCTATCTTCTTGGTGTTACCTGTGTGGTAGTTATACCTTCGTGGTGTTATCTTCGTGGTGTTACCTATGTGGTACTTCTATCTTCGTGGTGTTACCTGTGTGGTACTTCTATCTTCATGGTGTTACCTGTGTGGTACTTCTATCTTCTTGGTGTTACCTGTGTGGTACTTCGGTCTTCGTGGTGTTACCCGTGTGATACTTATATCTTCGTGGTGTTACTCGTGTGGTACTTCTACCTTTGTGGCGTTGTCTTCATTGTGTTACCTGTGTGGTACTTCTACCTTTGTGGTATTCTTCCCTCATGTATGTGATGAGTATGTATTGATAAATTTGGTATATGTATGTACATATACCTAAGTAGAGTTGATATCTATTGCTTCGTGCTTTGAGATTGAGGTCTTGCTTTGTGGTATTTCCTTTGTGGAACTTTGGGAGTCCTACGGGGGTATCGGGGTCCCTACTGAGTATTGTTATACTCACCCCTGAATGGACTTCTCCTGCACCTTTTTGTGTCTTTTGCAGATGATGAGTAGTAGGGATAGGAGTTGAGGGAGCCCAGACCAGGTGGTACTCAGAGCGGACGAGATGACGTGGAGTGCTGTGGAGATGAACTTTACCTACCCTTTAGGTAGGATCCTCATTGGATGATCCATGAGCTATTTTTTACTTTTCAGTTGTACTTTTTCTTTTTTAGTTGGGCTTGTATTCTGGCCCCCTTTACTTTCAACACTCTTTTTACTACAGTAGATTACTTCATGGTTGCTTCTTGTTGTGTTCTTAGATTGTGTGTCTGTATAGGATAAAAGGAAATGCCTTCCCATTTTAGGGATACACCTTTCTAGTGCTATTCACCAGCCCCTGGCCTATGGAAGGCAGCTTGGGGTAGTCACGACATGGGCTCCGGGGGACGGGTCATGACAATGCACTCCCAAACTAAAACTTGGACGACTTTATTTCCTTTACCATATTTTGATATTCTGATCTTGAAAAACATATGGCGCACAACTTTACAATCCTCCAAGACACCGGCATGCAAGTCCCTTTTCCAAAAACACTTTTCTCTATTTGTCAATTTTGAGGCTCAAAAATTTGGCAAACACTGGAAAATGGAACCACCTTGTATCTGCTCTTTTTGTACTGCCTCCAAATCATCCATTCCTTTTTCGAGGTTCTTCAATAAAACATGGATTTTTGACAACATCCCTTGAACTCGACAACTCACCATTTAAACCCCCTTTGTCAACAAATTTGTACATCGTGGTCTGCTTTGTCAACAAACACAACACGGAATCCCACTTTGTCAACAAACACAATCACCTCAAAAATGATTTAATGATACCTAGAGGGATTTTTTCCCAACAATCTCCCCTTTGGGTTTGTTGAAAAATTTTATCATAAAGATTATATGCACTTTGATAGCTCATTAAATCTTCTTCCAACCACTATAACCATTCGCCTCTTGCGATTCAGATAATAATCAAGGATTTACTCAATAGATACTCTAAGCCCACATGAGCAATTCTCGACGTGAGAAAAAAGAGTCAACGAAAAGTTCCTCAATGAATCACTTCATTTCTGACACCAAACATTGACACCAAACGAATACCAATTTCCAAACTAATACCAATTGTTGAAAACTGGAAACCTTCAAACACTATTCCAAAGCTACTCTTCTACTTTTATCATGATCCTTAGAAGTCGTGATATCTATTTTTTGATTTATCACTTCTAGAATCTTAATATTTAATACTCTTCTTATTCACTTCTTGGGTCTTGTGCTATCCAATCTAAGCTCTGGCTGATAACTTCGAACACCACATACTCTCAACTTGGTGCTCCCCCTATCAGATTCTTCACCTGTCTTGATAAACTCCCCCTATCTCACTACACCACCTATCAGTTTCTCCCCGTGTATTTGAAAAAGACATTGTCTTCCTTCTCTAGCCATAGTTTCTCACCCATAGGAGTCACTCTTTTTATCTCCCTTTCTCAACGAACCCAAAGGTCACTCTTTTGTGGTCTGCAACAGAGTAGAGAACACAGATTAGTACAATAATAAAAACACACCATACCTCGGGGAGAGGAGGGTTTGGGGGTCCCATATCCAAACCTTTTCAAGTGCGGAGAATCGACTGAACTCCCAGATCCAGTCGATGCCTCTCAAAATATTCTTAGTTAAGGCCTTTTTCAGAATGTTTGTAACATGTAGTTATTTAGGCACATACTCCAACTTCACGATTACTTGCTCAACATTCTCCTTAATAAAATGATACTCTATCTCAATGTGATTTTTCTTAGAATGATGGATGATATTTTTTCTGAGATTTATCACACTTGAGTTATCGCACTGGATTTAGATCAAAGACTTCACTTTAACTCCCATACCATCAAGTTGCTGCTTCATCCACAATAACTGAGTGCATGCTTGAGTGGCTATAATATACTTAGATTCTACAGTGCTCAATGAAATTAAATCTTGCTTCTTGCTCAGCCAAGAAATACACAATCCACCAAGACAGAAAGCACCTACTGACGTTGATTTCCTATCATCCACTGAACCGGCCCATTCTGCCTCTTCATATCCCAACAGCTCTTGCTGAGATTTAGAGTTATACATCAAACTGAAATCCATAGTTCCATTGATATACTGAAGTATTATTTTCACTAAAATCATGTGTCTTTCCTTGGTATTTCTTTGGTATCACGCAAATTAGCATGTTATGAAAATAATATCAAGTCTTATCGTTTTCAGGTACAGTAAACTCCCAATAATCTACCTATACTTTGTGATATTTACTGCCTTTCTATTATCATATTTTGATAATTTCATCCAAGTAGCAACCAGAGTCTTCATCTACTTAGAATTTTCTATTCCAAATCTTCTCAGAACCACCTTTGAATATTTGGATTCAGAAATGAATGTTCCATTTCTTCCTTGTGTTACCTGTAAACCAAGGAAAAATTTCATCTCTCCAATCATTGACATTTCAAACTCACTTTTCATGAATTTATAAAACTTTCTGCACTAAGATTCATCTAATCCGACAAATGTTATGTCATCGACATAAACCAGAACCATCATCCTTTGATTACTATTGTTGCACAATCCTCTGTATGGTTGATGTATGGTATCTATCCATGTGCCTAAATCCCCCGCACAAAAAATAGTGTCCTTCGAAATACGTTCAAGAGAACCGTTTTATGTTTGGCTTCCACCTCTGTTCTTGTGCCCTTAGATATCTTCTAGATATAGAATACACATTTTGTGATTGTCCCATCTTTCCATAGAAATAACACCTGATGAAAGGAACATTCTTGTGTGTCAATTATATACTGCCAGTAGTTCATTTGGTTCCATGAATTTTCTGATTCTGCTTTGTACACACATCAATTTTCATTCTTGGAGTGAGTTCTTGCGTTCTGACATCAACCCTGAACACTTTTTGTTTTTTATGGAGCCTCAAATCAACTATAAAATCTGAGTTCAATTGCTAATTCTTTTCTACTAAACTACTAGGCTCATCTTTCATCTTTTCAGTCTTTTGAATTATCTTTTTTCCCAATAACGTGCTGGGAATCAGAAGTTTTTCTTGGTCCTTAAATTTTTGTCACAGACCGAAAACTTATCCTTCAAGTTCATTGATACGCTTGATCTTATCTTACTTTGTGTTATTCAAGACATCGATCTCCCTTTTCTATTCTTCAATCTTGATTTTATACTCACTAACCGATTCAGAGTCCTCTAGTGTTGATGACTTGAGTTTTTCAATTTTTTCCATCAACTCAGACTTCTATTCTTCTTACTGTTGCATATAGAGTTTCGAGTCATGAACAAATTTGTTGGATTTATTTGTTTTAGCTCTCTAAACATCTATCTATTCAAGAGAATCCTCTAACTCATCTTGCATATAAAGTCTTCCTTTAACTTCTTCTTCTTCATCAATGTCAGTTTCTTCCCTTTTCTGAGTACTGCTGACAACTGCCACCATAGAATTTTCTCCACGATCTTTGTAGTTCTCTATCTCTTCAACCTCCTCAACCTCAGACTCATCTGAATTATCAAATTCTTGTGAAAGGAGATTCTTATTCTTACAGAAATTTATCTAGAACTGCTTCTTTCCTTTCCCATAGTCTGAAGACTTCTTCTTTGGAATTTAGACTCCATCGACATCATCATATTCTTGGAACTTTTTGGGACACCTTGCTACAAGATGACCAACCTTTCCACATCAAAAACAAGCCAGTGGAAGTTTCCCCTTAAACATTCCTTTTCTTATTTTCAAATTTGAAGAAAGAAATGACATCACCTCATATGTCTCTTCGTCCTCCTGATAATCTTCAATGGTGATATTCTTCATGGACTTGAATGCCACCTCCTTAAATTTCCCCTTTTCCATAGCCTCGTTATCATCATTACTCATTTCATATGCAACCAAGGTACTATGAAAATGGCCCAGTGTTAGCTCCTTCGAATCTTTATCTTCTAGTACTAAAAATTTTGAATTGAACCGAGGTGGAAGTTTCTTCAAGATGCACTTTACGATCTTAATGTCTTCAATGACTTCTCCAAGACCTCACATATCTTCCACAACAATATTTACCCTATAAAATAATGCATCAATAGACTCATTTGGGTTCATTTTCAAATCTTCATACTTGTTACAAAGAACTTTCAACTTTGCCTCTCTGACCTTTGTATATCCTTCATATATATTCAATAGCTTTTCCTACATGGCATGTGATGTTTTTCATGAAATCACCTTCATATAGATAACATTAGATAGGGATCCCCCTAAAGTATTAACTTCCTTGAAATCAACATCTAATTCTCTATACTTAGCTTCTGATAATTCACCATTATTAATATCAGCTATTATACCATGCATTACTACTGTAAACACATCCATTCCCAAAGATCAGAAGTAGTGTTGCATCTGATTCTTCTATAGCTGAAAATTGTTCCCGTCAAAGATCGGAATCCCTTTATGATTTGTCACCTCCATTTGAGAGAGAAATACTGATATCAACGTTTACCTTTGATACCAATTGTTAGGTCCATTAGGATAGATAACCTGAGAGGGGGGTGAATCAGGGTATGACAGATTAAAACAACTGCCCCTATTGATCTTGTTTCGCTGTTAATCAAAACTCTTTTCTCTCTCTTTATCATAGAAAAGTGTAAACAGAAATTAAATCATGCACAAGACACATCGTTTTTTACATGGTTAACCCTCACTAGGCCACATCCAAGGAGCATACACCGATGATGTGTTTATGTACCAAATTTACTAAAATTACACTGCTATTTACAATATTCGAAGAAGACTCACTATCCCTTCTGGTTTACAACCACTCAAAATATGAAAGATCACTACTCTCTCAACTGAAGTGTTCTCACAACTTATTCAAAAGATCCACTTATATTTTAAAGACTTGTAGTTTCCTTCATTATTAAAAATGAATGCATCTTTATCTGTATGTAGATGCTCTGTTGAAGTTACACTTTCATCCATTGATGAATACAACTTTACCACAGGTAAACCGATCAATCTTCTGACTTTCACGCAACCCTAGAATGACTAGCGCGCTTCTCCAAGCCTGGCGCGCTTCTCTATGACTTAGCGCACTTCTCCAAGCATAGAACACAAGTGTCACCTAACCACTTGCATGAAACTCCCTTCACCAACTCATAACTTGGGCAACTCACAACCTTTTACGCCCAAACCAATATTGGCGTGCAACTATCAACTGGCGCACAACTTCTGAATAACCTTATACATGCGTGCCCACACCACCACTTGCGCGACAAAACCACCTACGTGACTGGAGCTCTAATTTTCTCTAAGTATTGAACTCTGTGAAAAATGATGAGGGGTAGCCCTCTATTTATAGTCATTTTGGGTACCCTGAGCACCGGTGTGCAAGTCTCCTCCTGACGCGCAAGTCCATCCGACCTAGTCTCTATCACCCTAGTCACCTTGCGCGCCCAAACTAAAACTTGGGAGACCCTATTTATTTTTCCATATTTTGATATTATGATCTTGAAAAACATATGGCGTGCAAGTTTCCAAGACTCCAACATATGGTGTGCAAGTTACCCTTCTGAAAAACGATGCCACCTTTTATCTGCTCTTTTTGTACCACCTCCAGATTATCTATTCCTTTATCAAGGTTCTTCAATCAAACATGTATTGTTGAAAACATCCATTGAACTAGAAAAATCACCATGTAAACACCCTTTGTCAACAAATTTTTACATCATGGTCTTCTTTGTCAACAAACAAAACACAGAATCCCACTTTGTCAACAAACACAATCACCTCAAAAATGCTTCAATGATACCTAGAGGGATTTTTTTCCAACAATCAGCATGGTCGTATGGGTAGTATATATGTTGGTGAATATGAAGAAACTACAAATGATATACGAGATTAAATAAGTTTTGAGGAATAAAATGATGAAGCTTGGTCAATGGTTTAATAAGATAGTAGAATGATTGCATGTTTATCAAGAATAATGTTGTATAAGTAATTTTATGGTACTATGGAATAAAGAAACATATAAGTATTGTTACACTATTTTTTTCCTTAAGTATTTGAAAGTATATGTTGAATGTTACCGATAACCATGAAAATTTGTTCAGATATTTTTGGAAAGCACATGATATGCGCATAATGAAGGGATTAGGAGATAATGAGATGTTTGATCATATTAATGACCTCATGAATGATATAAGGACAAAGTGATATCACAGTTTGGGTATATATATTTTTTGGTATTTTTGGTGTGTGGAAAGAGTTAATTTTGATAGAATTCATGTTTTCACTAACGTTCTATGGTAATTCAGGCTATTACCATGTTTTAAGAGAATACTTGATTAAGGTATTCACATGTTTGGAATGTGAAAACCAAGAAATGCCTTATGAGATATGGGAGATAAATGTTAAGTCGATTTATTTCACCTCTTTATAAAGTTTTATATTTTTAGTATTTGGAAGGATTGTAATGTTTTCCATTTATGGATAGTATAAGTTATATTCTGGTTAAATTTTGTTAGATTAATGTATTATCTCACTATAGGTGGCCTAATACATATTTGATTACCTATAATAACATTTTTGTTGAGATAGATGGAATGACCTATCATTCTATCGCATGATCTGATAACACTTCAAGAATGGAAAATTCAACTTCATTTATTTTAAAAAGAGATGAAGTGGAAATTTTTTAAGGCATGATCAATGGTGAGATTTTACCAAAATAAATTATGTATTGTTTCTCATGAAAAATTCTTCAACTTTAGGAAAAGGATCTTGAAAACCAATGTTATCTTAGTATCTTCTTATCCGATGAATCAGATGGTCACTTAAATAATTGCAGATTTATGGATTTCTAGTAGTTAAATTTCTCCAAACCTTATTCTCTATCAGTATCCATTAGAAATTTACGGTTATATTTCTCTTCTATATCCATGTTTTCACTTCCCACCTATGTTCTTCTATGTGGAAACCCAATGATGAGTTACTTTGGGTAACCATTATGTTTCTAACTTTCCTTTTTAAAATGAAGTTTTAGTATTCCTTTTACGATGTGGGTTTCCATGAATGAAACTTTCAAGTAGTAAAACTTTTATAACCCCGACGAATTTCAAGGGAGAAATTCTTTTTAAGGGGGTAGATTATAACACCCCAAGATTTTATGAGATAGATTCTTTTTAATTTCTTTGATGTCTTGTGTTTTACGCTACACAAATATTATCTTGTGCTGTACACAACACCATATTAGCTTAAAATATATGCAACACTATTATTGGCTTTTTCTTACACACAAGAGTGACATTCCTTGATAGCTTGCGTTGTATATAATATCGAGTTTCACTAAACAATGATATATTATTAAAATATAATTATTTAATGGGATATAAACTAACTGTCATAAATATTATTAACCAAAATTTAAATTTTATATAAAATTAACATTCATCTTATATATTTTCTAAACATGATATAAGAATAAATTCATTTTTTCAGATAAAAGAAGTATTTTTTAAAAAATATAGTTTTCCACCTTTTGATGGCACACCCATTTTAAATATAGTTTTCAACAATTTTATATATTATATTTGACAAAATAAACTTTTCTTTGGAAGTGGAACATAAAAATTTATTTTTGTTTAATTTTTGGTATTTTTCTGATAAAATTCATATTTTAATGAATAGTGAAAAATACTGCATTTTAATTCAAAACTATCTTTTCATCTAATTTATTTACATAGTTAGATTATATTTTTAATTGATTTTAAAGTGTAATTGGATTATTTTTTTATAATTTAATCTAATTTTGGTCATTATAATTAATTTCACATTTAAATTGGACATAAACACTTGACAATATTTTGATAAGATTTTACTTCTTAAAAACCCGCTTTTTGGTTTTTGATAAAGAGAATTAATTATAAATTAATTTATACCAATTATGTGTTTTTAATTATAAAAAAAGTAATCCATATTTTTAATCATTGGTTTAAATTTTGTTAATAATTTACTTTTATTTTTTTGGATATTTCGAATAGTAACTATGCTAATTTTTATTTAACGCGGTTAAAGGTAAATCGAGTAAATTCGTGTAAAAAATAATATGATAAAGAGAATAAAATGATCCTAAAACCTACCAAAATACTTTTTTATGAACCTTGACATATTAGGTTCTAAAATTAGTCATTTAAGGGCCACTTGACAATGAAAATGAAATAGATATTAATAAAATCAATGAAAGCCACAAAATATCAAACTCACATTTCTTTTAACTATAATAATTTTAATATATGGATAAATAGGAGATATCTTCAAAAATAAATATTACATGTAAATATAAATAAATTACCAACATCATGGTAATTTATTTTTATTTTTTAGGAAATTAATAATTACTTTAAAGTCTTATACTTTGATGATGTAAAAATTAATTAATTGATGAGAAATCCATAAAATAATTTTTATTAAAATACTAATAACAATAAAAAGGACTAAAACCATGAAAAAATCATATTTTTATAGTATATATAGACCATATGAATCCAAGTTCTGAGAAAGTGACCATTTGGAGCTTTATAGAAGAGATTATGACATTTATTTTATTTTATTTAAAGTGATGTTAAAGTTGTCACATTCATACTTTAATAAGTATAACATTTTTAATGTTGGATTTTCTAGAATATAAATTCTACTAAATAAATTCTTATTAAATATAGTAAATTTATGTTCATAATTGTATTTTTTTTCAAATTTTTATTCTATAAATAAGTATATTAATTAATTGCACAATATTAATGTAGTGATTATTTTAATAATTGATATATCAAATAAATGTTATTAAAAATATTAAAATAATTATAATTTGGGGTAATTAATTTGTAAAATGAATTTTATAGTTAACCTTGACCCCTTAGTGATATAATGAAATATTTTTTTTCTAGGATAAAACCTTATCTTTATTTTTCAAAAAATAAATGAAATGATTAGTGTTAAAATTTACACAATTGATAATTTGTTAAAATAATGTTTTATAAAATTATTTAAAAATAATAAATAATTTAAAAAATATATAATAATTATTATATAGTATAAAATGTTCTAAATTATTCATTTATTGTATAATTTAAATCAAATAATTAAATATTTCACCCTTTTAATATTGAGACATTTTTATCTTAATTAAAATTTATTAGAATAACTAACTGTCAATTAAAATGATAATGTTTAAATTGACATCAAAACTTGTCTAAATTTTATTGGTTAATTATATTTCAATATTATCATATCTTATCTTCTAATATATCTCATTTTGGTGGTATTTAGATTTATTTTCAAATTATTATAAATTAATTTTTTTGACGTTTCCAAAAGTGCCCCTCTCCTCAATTATAAAAAGGTTCTTCCTCCCTCAACTGTCCACTTAATTTTGTGCCTTCAAGATCAACCATACCCTGAAAATTTACCTTATAAAATTTACTAGAAACATTCTATAGGTATTGGTCTTCTTGAAAGACCTGCTCTAGAGCTCTAAGAGGAGAATTAGAGGAGGCACGTCGAAGAAGAGGTAATATCATTTACCGATTCTTTCAAAACTTCTTTCTTCTTCTACTTAAACCTCATGATTTGTTTCATTATAAAGTAATAAATTAATTAGTAATTATATACTGATAGGTTATTATTATTATGAAACAACCACATTCCACATTCTACCCATCCCATGAAAAATGAAATTACCACGCGTGCGTACGTACGACTTACCATCTCCACGCCGTTGTGTAATCCGTTTTTCACCACCACCTTACATGGATGGGTATAATGATGAAATTAATAAATATATATATCATTAATATAAAATTATATTTATTATGATATAATATACACCATCCACTTCAATACCATTCAATAATTATGGGAATGATATCGTCGCTCGTGCGTACGTATGACTTACCGTCTCCACGATGCGATGTGATTCGTTCTACGTAATCTTCATTAAATATTGATTATATAAATGAATTGAATGAATAAATATGATATATATTATACTAATACCATGATTTAAATTATATAACTATAACCTAAAAATATTAATAATAACTTATCCGACAAAACAGGCATGAGAACATAAAAAAGTTAATAACCGAATAACGAGTAAAAATGAAATGTTACTAACAAAGGAATGAAAGTATGATCATAAATTTTATCATAAAAATGGTTATAATTATAGAATAAATCATTAAAATTATTTAAATAATTATACGGAGGTTTGGATACATACTAAACATATCATACCTAAGGTAAGGGATAATTTTTCAATCACATTTTTATCCGAGATTATTTATATGTAAGTATTTACTGGGGATATTTTTTTATCTATGTCCATGTTTTATAAAAATGTTTTCAGAAAATATTTTCTATTATTCTATTTATTTTTAAATTCATTTTTACCCATTTTTTACTTTTACCACATGGTATGGAAGGAATATATCCTTTGTTTACCATATGAGGTACTTTTTGACTTTTCTGATAAAAGTATGAGGAGAATGTTTTTTTAACTTATATAGAATGAACATATTTTTAAATCTTAAAAATTCATTATTTCTGTGAAGGTTACTCTATAACCTTTCAAGTTTATTTTCAACTAAATTCTTTTCTTTTAAAATTATGTATCATTTTGAGAAATGGAAACGTTTTTGAAGAAGAAAGGATATTTTCCTCCAGAATTAAGTTCAAGTGTTTTATCAAAACTATTTTCCATCTAAGATGACATAGGGTTAGGTTTCTATCCCTATTATTACTTTTATTCGATTGTGTTTATGATGTAATAATTTTTATGTAATCCATTTATTTTATATGTATTATATTATGATGGAATGATGTTTAAGAAACCCATTTTATTTCAAGGGTTATGCTATGAAGAATGATTTATGTTTTTGTGGATCATGTAAGAATGATTTTATTATGAGATGTGTGAGACCTATATCTCCCTAAAATTCATTGGGTAAAGATTTATTTCTCATGATATAGACTTGATTGGAATGAAAATTAAATCCAGTTTAGTAATACAGGGATGAAACGATAAGTAAACTTGGTTCAGTAATGAACTTTGTCCACTATAATGGTCTTGGAAGCAATGGATTGGCTACTATGGAAATAATATTATGTTATTATTAGTTTTCCATAATAATATGTTTCATTCCAATTCTATTCTATCATGATTAATGTTCCTTTCTGATCTATGCCTTACGTACTGCCAAGATTTATTTCATGACTCAAGATTTTGATGTTTAAACTTTATGATTATGTTTTTATGTTCAAGTGATTATGATTTGTTTTATGTTCTCTATATTTACCCTTACTAAGAATTTTAGCTCACCCTTTTTATGTTTTCTTTTCCACATGATATAAAGAAAAGTTTTAGGTTGGAAAAAAATGGGTAAGATATTTATGGGAGATGTTGAAGATCTTTCACCAAGTTAGAAGATTATGCTTTGAGTTTTCAAAGACACTAAAATAATACGGTATTTGGGAATATATTTGTGTAATGTATTATGTATTCTTCAAAAGAAATGTAATGTTCATGTACATCAAGATTGGGTTGTTAGATACATGGTTCTTAGAGCTTCGATTTAACATGACTGTGGTGAAAAACATATCGATGAAGATACTAGATTTCTATGACAGTCTCAAGATGATCACTGGTGACTGGATTAATGCCCTCTTCAATAAGCTTATTCCAAATCAAAAAAATGTTTGAATCAGGTTGAGTGGGTGAAATGAATGCATGGACCTTATTGTTAGTGTGATCTATGATAATGACATTTGATGTGTAATCTTATTTATATCAGTTATCTGTGTACCTCCCTCAATTATATATGAGGTATTTTCTCATCTATTTTCTCATTTTTTTTGTGCATAGAATAGAGCTGGCATAGATGGGGATGGAGTTTGATATGGCATAGACTAGATATGAAATTGATGGGCTGGAGATGTTGATGGTGTAGATTGGAGCTGGCATGGATGGAGTTGGAGTTGGCATGGATGGGATGGAGCTGGAGCTAGCATGGATGGGTGGAGCTGATGGGACTGGATCTAACATGGATGGGCTGAAGTTGTTGGTGCTGGAGTCATTGGAGATTATGGGATGGAGCTACTGGGGTGGTTCATCCAGTATTGTGGTGAGGATCCAGTATGGCTGGGGGGGGGGAGGTAGGGTTTTCTAGTGAAAGAATTTGGGGGGGGGGAGTAGGGTTATTCAGTGACAGAATTTGGGAACAATCTTGGGTGGAGATCCAATAAGTTTTATTTGTAATGATTTTCATTTTTAATATAATTAATTATTATCTCATTTTGAACATGTGTTAAAATCATCTTCAGGTTAATAATTAAAACATATTTATTATATATGGTAAATTAATAAATATAGTATGAAATTTTAATGGAAATAAAAATTTATATTTTTTATTTAAATTTAATTTATAAAAAAATATTATATATTGGTAATATTATTACCAGCAGATCAATTTGTCGCTAAAATTTGTTGCTAAACACTTTAACCAACATATATATTATCTGTTGGTATTATTATAATTGCAACAGAACTATTTTATCTATCAAAAAAACATTTAGCGACAGAGTTTTTACCAACAGTTTAGTTACAATGACATATATGTTGGTAAAACATTTTACCAACATAAAATTCACTTTTATCAATATATATACCCTAGTTGGAAAAAGCGATTTTTTTTTAGTGTATAAATATAAAGTTTTTGCCTCGAGGTGCAATATTGTTACCTGAAGAGGACTTAACAAATGATTTGCAACCCCACACATGTAAGTAAGATAACACGAGTTTCTTTCCATTATATAATTAGTATGGTATACTGTATGTTTCTTTATTTGGAACTTAGTTTAGTATGTATGCTGCTATTTGTAATGTGTATCCTCAAAAGGATAATGGAAGACTCGCATGAATCATCATTAATCTCACTATGTCTAACAAAGTGCAGTTACTCCTTTCACTTACACCATTCCACTAAGGTGTATAAGGAGGAGTGAGCTAAGATAAAATCCTATACTCCCATAGATAATCAATGAAGTCTTGATTAAGATATTCTCCACTATGTTCTGAGAAAAGTTTCTTAATCTTCTTACCAAGTTAGTTCTCAACTTCATTCTTGTATTCCTTGAATTTTTCAAAAGAATCATACTTAAAACACATTAATTAGACATATCCATATCTACTAAAATCAACAGTAAAAGTCATGAAGTATGAGTATCCACCATTTTCTTCAACAGGAAATGGTTTACACACATAGGTATTAAATAATTCAAGAATCTCATTATCCCTTTAACCATTGCCACTAAATGGGGCTTTGATCATTTTTCCTAGTAAACATGCATGACATACACCAAGTGGTTTTAGTTTAAAAGAATCTAAATATCCATATTGATGTAATTTAGTCAACCACTTTTCATTTACATGACCTATATGGTGATTCCAAAGTTGGGTGTGGTATGGGTCATGTGAAAAAACTTCTTTATCTATTTCCATTATTTGGTTCATGTAATCCAACACATAAAGACCTCTATTTAAATGTGCCTTACCATAAAAAATGTTATCTCTATAAAAGAAGTAAAATTTATTCCCAAATTTAAAAATAAATCCATTTATATCAAGTTTAGATATAGAAATAATTTTTTTGGTAATTTAAGACACATAATAACAACCCTTTAAAAAAAATATCATTCCAGTTGGCAACGTGATGCAGTAGTCCTTAGTATCTACAATAAAAAGTTTAGCTTTATTGGTTGCTCTAAGATCTACCTCTCCTCAGTCAATCTTTTTGAATCTAATTGGTTCTTGTATTTGAATACATGTGTGAGCACCAAAATTTCTATCTAATACCCAATTTGAAGAAATAGATAAACTGCACTCGATAAAAAATGCACCTGAAGCTTCACCTTGCTTCTTTGGATGGGTAAAATTTTTCTTCTAGTGGCCCTTATTTCTACATGTAAAACATATATCATCCTATTACCTTTCTTTCCCCTTGATTTTCCTCTTCTTGGAAGGGAGTGACGAAGCTTTGGTCTTAAATCTCTTCTCTTTCCCTTTCCTTTTTTTATCTATAAGGATGGAAAGTTTTTCACCTTTATATCCTTATCTACTTGGTGAAGAAGAATAAGAATATTTGACAGAGATTTATCAACGTTATTTATATTAAAATTCCCAACAAAGTTGGAGATGCTCTGAGGAAGTGATGTCAGAATGGGGTCACTGCCCAGTTCATCAAGGAATTTAAACCCTATAACCTCTAAGCGCTCAATGTAGCCAATGATCTTGACTAAATGAGGCCTATATAGGTCACCCTCTCCAATCTTTCTCTGAAAGAGCACCTTGGAAATCTCAAATCATTCCTTTCTAACTCTCTCATAGTAAAGACCACGAAGGTGATCAAGCATGCTATATGCATCTATGTTTTCGTGGGACTTCATTAGTTCACTATACATTGATTAAAGCATTAAACATTAAATGAGACCACATCACTCAATTTTTGTTCATATACAAGGAACTCTTCATCACTCACCTCTTTACCAGGTGGACCCGACATTAAGGATTATAGCACGTAAGATTTCCATTCATGGAATAGTATAACCTGAAGGCGTATAAACCACTCTAGGAAGTTTCTTCTAGTTGGGAGGTTATATTTCTCCTATATTGATCATAGGGATTGTGTAGATGATGAAATCATCATTTTATTCTACAATTAGAAATAATATTATCAGTAATTTTCTTGATTACAAAATAAGTAATATATAATAAATTAAATGTTTTTATTTATTTATTTATTAAATCAACCACTATTTTTTTCAAATTTCAATATCCCTCACCATTTAACTCTGAATATATAGTTTCTTTAACATTTTAGTGTTAAGGATCTCCATTAATTTTATTAATGATCTGAACTTTTTCTATGAAAACTATAATAAAGTAATTAGGTAGGCAGTATTTCCAATTGCAGACTTACAGCTCCTAGATCCATTGAGTGGATTCCCCTATCTTAAAATCCTTAATTGTATTTCCTCAACACTTTCCTCCAAATTTTCATTGAACAGACTTTGGCTATTAAACTCAATACAATTTTAGTTAAGTCAACCCAAAACTCTCTTGAGAACTCCCCGATAAAAGTAAGTGTCTAGACTTTGATCATGTACTATGCTTAGTTCTATAGTTTCATTCCCAATCAAGTAATGGAAGGCTTAGTCTGACTTAATATTTAATTGATGGATTTTAATTTATTATACCTAAATTTTATCTTGTTTTATCCTTTACATGTATTGTTAATATTAATTGGTTGTTACTTAATTAATTAACCATGTTGGATAAAAAATTTATGCATAACTCATTTATTTAATTTTATTTTTTACACATTAATTCATTTATTTATGCGATTGCGACCTTAAATCCATAAAATAAATAATTTCATGGACAGAAATAATTAATTAATTAAATGACCCATTCATGAGCTTCATATAATGGTTGATTTAATGAGCATACATTAAATCAACCTTTTACCTAGGGGAAATAAATCCTATTTTTGATCTTGGCATGAGTTACAACATTCCACCTATCCACCTGTGTATCACCTGATTTGGAATCATTATGGTTATATCTTGAATCACCTCCACATGCCTTAGGATGCTCCATTAAATGCAAATATTTATTAGTCACACATATGTGAGGGGAACCAAAGGACTGGTTAAAGGAGATTACATAAATATCTTTGGACATGCAGGTCTTACATAATAATGGAGGGAGGGATGAATCACAGATCATCATTTAATTTAATATTAAATAATTGAAAACTCATGAATTAAATTAAATTAAAACATCCAATACATACACAGGTCGTAGTTAAGCTCACGAACAATCATACATGCAACGAATATGAAAAAGTAAATGGTTGACACTCATTTATTTATTAGTTATTTTATTATTTAAAATAAATGTGCTTGAATTAATTAATTAAATTTCATCTTAATGATAATCTGATCTTATTTGGAGATACCCATCATTAATGGAATTCCTAGAAAAATAAAAAGAAGAACAAATAATGACATATTAATTACAAAAAATTAATTGAGCATTTAAAATTATTTAAAACCATTATTAAATTGTCAAACACACAATGGTGTACCAATCAATAAAATAGGTTTTAATACTGAAATTTCAAATTTAATGTAATTTTAATTTTTTTCTATTAATGGGAGACTACATGGCATGTACATGCAGCTACACACCATGTACCTCAATTTTCATATATCCACACCACATGACCGGGGATTTAGTGTGTTGACTCGATCATACTACATGGTGTGTAAATTCTAGTTACACACCCTATATCTTCTTGTCATGCACTAGGTAGGGCCGATCAACACACGGTGTGCAATAAAAGCACCACATGTAATTAATTGCTCAGTGCATCTAGATACAATGTGCATGGGTATACGGCGTGTACTCTGGCCGCACGTCGTGTAACCTAGTTTTACCGACCAATGATTTGGCACTTCCTGATGGAATCTTTGGTCGTTCTTCATTTGTTCTTAAAGATTTAAGAAAATTAAAAACTGAATGAACATGATTAATATGTTGATAACATGTTAATTTAAATTGGATTAAAGAACAAATAACATGAAATGAAAATCTAAGCACAATTATACATAGACCGAAAATCAAATAAATAAGTATAAATTTAAATGTGACTTCTTTGATACCACTTGATGGTTCCAGGTGCAGTGGAAGCGTGTGGTGGTAGGCAATATATTAAAATTTATTTTAATAATCGTTTCCTAAAACCATGAGAAATGATCTTGCACGTAAAATTTATAATTAATTTATTTAATATATGAAGAAATAAATACCTAGGCATAAGAACTTTATTCATTGGTGAATGTTGATTATCCAAAAATACCCTTTAGAATTACATTCCTTGCACTATGAGGATATAAGGATAGACACTCTCTAGCGGTGATCCACACATTCTCCTATAATCTCCAAGCAACACCACTCGATCTTCAGGTGCTAGCGTGGTGAGTCGAATGTCTTATGTTGTTTGTTCTTGATCACTCATTCTTTGATCCTGAAGAAATATCTCTTTCACTTATCATTTTTGAGAGGGAAAGAGAATGAGGAGTTGAAAGAGAATTCGTTGTGCGCAATAATTCTCAATTATCAATTTTGGATTCTCTACACAATAGACGCATCCGTCTATTTATAGAGTTGAGATTTAAGTTAAAATATTATTTAATTGCATACCAACCATTAAATAACATTTATTACCTTTAATAAACCCCATGATACATAATGATAATTATATAATTATTATTTTGTGTCATACATGAATTTGCGCAATAACAAATATTTTATAACAGTCTTGTTAATTAATATTTGTCAACATACCCGGTCTTATTCCATTCAAACTCCTCTATAATTTATTGAACAACTGAATAAATATTTTATTCACAATCTAGAGAATAAATATTTATTAAAATATTCAATAAAATAAATATTTTATTCACAATCTGAAGAATAAATATTTATTTAATTTATGCAATTAATATAACTTGAATAAAATTATTTCTCATACTTGTGAATAATATTTATTCCATTAATTAAACTCAAATAGAATTTAATTTAGATCAACAAAAACGCTTAGTGTGTGACCCTCTAGGATTATTTCTCATTGGCATTAGGCAGACTTACCTAAATTCCCAGATTACTATCTAGCAATGGGTCGAGGAACCCAATATAAAGAACTTAATGATGCAACATTGAAAACCACACATGAACACTCACTGTGTAATATAATCTATTTGTCACAATATCTCCTCAATCAGGTTTCACATCCATGTCACCAACCTATATGATCAATATGTCTTTATTTGACTACCTGAAATAAATACATCATTACACCATGGTAATGGAATTTAATGGGATGACTCTATTCCAATCAAAGGGTTGAGATATCAGCCTCTATAAGATGAAAGGGACAAATCCTTCCTGGAATTATTCATTAATGACATGTCACTCATGATGCACCCAACGTATCCAACTTTTCATAAACTGTTATCATCATGGTTTATGAAATACATATAATTATGCGTGTTTTAACATGTATTAATAATAATCTTAATGTCTAAGGACCATCACACATGCTTGTAGATAGGAATATATGATGACACCAAAACATGTGGAATTCCTATCGGCGGGTTTGTTCTCATAATATCCGATCTTAGAGATTACCAAGTGCAAACTTCATGGGAAGATGCCTCATTTTCTTAAGTGTACTCACACCTGACAACCTATGTACTATGTGTCCCATCATAATACATTATCCAAACATAGAATATTATTTGAGAATATCATCATATCACATCAAGGTTCACATCATAAAAGGGAACTGATACGACCTTATCAACGCGACATATGCTCTAGGAATTATTACATTAGAGTCATAAAAAACAAAAAACAATATGTAATAAAAAGTTTTATTTATATTCAATACCTCGAATATTCATATAATCAAAGTATAAACAGTTGGTCCTAGGACACAAACTCCAACAGTTCATACATACTCCTTGAGGGTTAGTCTGTTATCGGGGAACCCACCAGGTCACCACACTCTCGGTATGGTAGAGGCACCCTAACATGGGTCCATGGTCACCATCATAGTCTCAATTCAACACCCAATGCAAGAGGATGTCACATCCCAAGGTGGATCTAACAGGGTATCACGACCTCACCAGCTACACGGGGTTTTTCCACTAAAGAAATTAATCAAGAGATAACTCATTGCCCATCTCAGTCCTCAAGGTCTCTCTGGAAAAGTCTACTCACCTAACCTAGTCCTGATCTGCCTAAGGACTATCCACCTAGGCCTATACAAGGAGGGTGGTTGACATGTCCCACTAGGTCTATCCTCACCTCCTAAGTGGTTTGGAGGCTACTCGGTATCTCAAGAGTCTCGAAATTAGTCATCAGGATCGAAGGCATAAAGCTATCACACATGGGTTGTTCGTAAACCATGGAATCCATCCATTATAATTAAATAATTTAACTTATTAAACATTTCATTAAAATAAACTAGTCTAGGGCCGCTACTACAAAATATTCTTTTAATAGTGCAAGAATATATCTTTATCAGTGATAAAAAAGCACTAATAATCAGACCATAGTTAAAAGACCAAAACTTTTATCAGTGCTAAAAAAGAACTATTAAAGGACCCCATTAACTGATCTTTTTTAGCAGTACTAAAAGGACCTTTTAACAAAACCTTTTTTAGTGTTATTAAAGTGGGACTTTAACAGTTTTTTTAGCACTGATAAAAGCAGTGATGTTATTATATATTTTTTGAAATCCATGAGCCTAACCCCTTTTATCAGTACTTTCAAGGCCCCTTTATTAGTTCTTTTTACCCCCCTTTACCAACTCTTTGTGAATTTCCAACCTCATGCATTCCTTCCTGTATTCGAACCCTGCGCCTCTTCTTCGAAGATAAAACGCCTTTACCACTACACCATGTTGTTTTGATGTACATTTATTGATATTTATGTTTATATATATATATTTACATATATCTATATAATTATTTTTAAATAAATTTATACAATATATATGTGTGTGTGATATATATAAATATACTTATATTTATTTAAATGTATTATATATTAAATTCATTTACATTTACTAGAATATAATATATATATATATGTTTATTAATACACAAATATATGTATATGTATCTATAATGTAAAAAATGGTTAGATATTGTTTTAAATAAATTTTTAGAATATATATTTATTTATATATATTAAAATATACATTTTTATGTAAATATGTTGATATATGTATTTATATGAGCGATTTATTTTAAGTAAATATAAAAAAACATGCATATATTTAATTATAAATAAAATTAAATTATAAAAAATGATAAAATATTAAAACCATAATATCAATATGAATGTAAGACCTAGGAATAAATTTAGTCTCCACCAAAAAAAGGAAATAAGACCCCCTTAAATGAGGCTAAAAATCCATCGAACGTTAAAATATCGGGGTACTCCGACTAAAACTCAATTTTGGAGACCTTAATGGAATTTATTTTAATAAAACAAATGTGATATAGGTTTACCTATGTCAACGAGGGTGTAAAGATCATCGTAGGATTCAATTTGATATGTGGTTGAGCCAAAACAGACACCTAGATCAAAATTTATGGCAGTTTGAAGTTTGAGTTATGTTTTCAACTTATTTTAGACATTTCATTAATATTTTGATTTTTGATATCTTAAAATTGATATTAAATGACTATTATTCAGTAATAATAAGAAACTTATTAATTAAAAATATATATTTTAATTATTTTATAATCCATTTTCACTAAATATCTTATATATTAAGTGTAAATGTCTATTTACCTTATCTAAAACATATTTTAAAAAATATAAATTATATTTATATCATTATAAATATATTTTTATATCAATATTTTTTTAATGAAATATTTTTTTGAAGTATACTTTTATTAGAGCTTGTAAAAAAGAACTGATAAAGGGGGTCTTTATCAGTGCTTAAAAAAACGCTGATAAAGGTCCCCTTTTAACAACGTTTTTTAGTGCTAATAAAGGGGGTCTTTAATAGCATTTTTAACGAGAACTATTAAAGACCTAGTTCTAGATAAACCTAGTTTTATAGTAGTGGGTGTCGCCCTAAAGGGATTTCCCCAACATTCACATTCCACTATTCACATGCACAATTACCATGGGGTAATTAGAACCGACCACCTATAATATAAGAAGATTTCCACTTATTTTCCAAGGGCCATAAGCAACTTTCAAGACCTGTACAAGCTCATCTAAGATATATGAGGTCCTGTATCACAACCAAACCATGAAAAAATAATTAATTATTATTACATGATAATTAATTAATTAGACACAAAAATTTACAACACTTAAACAATTTTTTATTACCAATGGCATAAAAGGAGATATCTCACTAGAGGTCTACCACTCAACAAAAATCTAAACAGCCACCAGTAGGAAGTTTGTAGTGGACCCCTAAAACCATTCCAAATAAAATCCCTAAATAATAGTGTTATAAAAACTATTAAATTACTTTAAATTGGTCCCAAAACCAATGAAAATTCATAAAGAAGTCATACCTCAATGAACCATCTTACGAAGAAGAACAGAAGGATTCTCGGGTCAGCCTCTTTCTAGGCATAGCAAAATCCCCATCATTGGTATATGATTCCACCATGCTCTAGGGGAATCAGAACTAATCAGCCTAACCATGAAATCAAAAATTATAGGTAGAAGAAGAAAAGCACAACAAAAGCCAACGAAGTCAAATACTTTCCACAAATTGCTGAAGAATAGCCTCAAAAGCCACCAAGAACACCCCATATCGAAAGGAGAAGAGAGGAGGATGAGGTAGGGGTGGCCTGGGTCGTATGTGAGAGGGAAGAAGAAATGAGGGGTCTGTCCTCTTAAATACCATAGAGGAAAAGGGTAAAATTCATTTTTAATGTGTCACACGGTTTGGCCGCATAGTTTTCCAAATCGTGTGCCAACCATGTGGATAGCACTACCTAAAACACATACACCTCTAAAAGTTATAGCACATGGTTTATTAGATCATGTGACAACTGTGTAACATGTCTACAATTAACTATAGACACCCACATGAATTTCCCTAACTTGCCACACAGTTTCCCAACCCATGAACCTATACAATCTTAGCAACATGGTTAGCCCACATGATTAGAACTAGCTATGTGTAGATCTTGTACCCTAGGATTTACTTCTTCAAAACTCAAAATTCAAGCCCCAAACACCCGAGATGCTCTTAAAATCTCTGAGTCACCTTTTAATCCTCAATACACATCTAAAAACACCACTTCAAGGCATTCCATCCTTCAGAATTCCATTCTAAATCTCTAATAAAAAACTGACCCATCCAGTAATTGAAAATTCAATTTCCTTCTAAAATTTCCAACTTGTATGAACATAGGATCGTATAACCAAGGATTTAGTTCCGTGAGAGCTTGATTAGGAAGGAGTAGGGAAACCACTTGCTTATATTTATAAATATAAAAAAAAATGAAACACACATTTATCTAAAAATAGATGAAACACACATTTATTAGCGCTACCGGTTAGCGATAATATTATAACTGATAAATAGTAATGTATATTAAAAATTAAAAATTACAATAAATTAATAATTACATAAAAATGAATATTAAAAATTACAATTATTAATAAATGTATTAATATTATAAAAAATGTATTAATATTATAATAAATTTATTGATATTATTATAAATTAGAAAATAAAAAATTTCTTTATAATAAAATAAAAAAATAAAAAAATGAATAAATTAAAAATATATTAAAAATGAATGTATTAATATTATGTTAAATGTATTAATATTATATCAAGTATATTAATATTATAATAAATTTTTTATTAATAAATGTATTAATATTGTGATATATTTATTATTAATAATATAATAAATGCATTATTGTTATAATAAATGTATTAATATTGTGATAAATGTATTAACATTATAATAAATGTATTAATATTATTATAAATACATTAATATGATAATAGATTTTATATTAAAAAATTCATTAATAAATGTATTAATATTGTGATGAATGTTTCTTTTTCTTGTAACCTTCAATTCCTTAATAAATTATATTAAATTTTTAATTATTAATAAATGTATTAATATTATTATAAATGTACTATTAATATTATAATAAATGAATTAATATTATAATAAATTTTTTATTGATAAAAGTATAAATATTATAATAATTATTATGAATTAATGTACTAATATTATAATATTATAATAAATTAAAAAAATAAAATTACATTATAATAAAAAAAATAAATAAAAAAAATGAAAAAATTACAAATATATTAAAAATTAATGTGTTAATATTATGATAAATTAGTTTTATAATAAATGTTTTATTAATAAATATAATAATATTGTGCCAATGAGGAACAAGTTAGTTGGTGACCTCTGCCAAATTTATTGGGTGTTTGTTCCCCAAATTGCCTTTATTAAAATTAATTTGGGGGATGGGTCCTTTCTATCATGCAGGTTCGTTGAATGATGAGGACAACACTGGCTATGGCTGGTCCTCTAGTAAGTGGGACAGGTCCAGTCGGTGTTTCACTCAATGATGACCTGCGAAGGACCCCCCACAGGAGGTGACCAGTCATGGAGGAAGGGCCCACACATATCGCTGGCATTGAAGAGAAGAGCCCCACTCGACAATGGGGTTAGCATTTCATATAAGGCATAGGGCCCGACTTTAGGTGCCTTTGGGTCGATTTAAAGATCCTCCAAGGCCACAAGAGGCACTGCGTAATTCAAGGGTCTTTGGGCTAGGAGATTGGGCATCAATGTCATAGGGCCTTTGGGACACAAAAATGTAATAAACAACAAGTTCCGTGGGTGTTGGTCAATCCTAGTGGGGAGGGAAGCATGAACCACTTGGTGCGTGTGTTGGTTTCGGTCTTCTAATCCTCTCAACCAGTAATAAATAAATTTTAACATCATGATAATTATATTGATAAATTTAAAAATAGTAAAAATATGTATAAATGTTTTTCATAATATATTATTAATTATAAAACTATAGAAATAAAAGTAAGAATTTTAAAATTTATATTTAAATATATTTACAATTGTTAATATATAGATATATTGTTATTAAAAATTAGTCATATAGATGTGTATATTGTATTTATAGAATATCGAAAATATAATTAATTAATAACAATATTTAGAAAATTTAATTATAATGAAAAATATTATTATTCATATAAATGTATAAATACTTTTATGTGCATGTGTGTGTGATATATAGATGAACCAACACATACCTGTGTGTATCCAGCTATACACATACACATATACATACACATGCACATACAAAGAAATACATAAACATACACATAAATACACAAACATAAAAACACACATACACATAGACATACATGTACACATACACATTCACATACAAAGATACATACATACATACATCTGCACATACATACACATACACATACACTCATACATACACATGCATACACATACACACACATACAAATACATACACATACATACCCATACACAAATATATATAGACATGCACATACATACATACATACACAAACATACATACACATAAAAAGACACATACACATACACATATATACACATACATGTACATACATACACATGAATACACACACACACACACACACACATAGATACACATATATACACATAAATACACATATACATACACATAAACATACATACACATACATACACATACATATACACATACAAGCACATACATATACATACACATACATACATGTATACACATAAATACACATACATACACATACATACACATCCATACACATATATACACGTACATAGACCTACACATACACATCAATACACATACATAAAATCATACATATCAATACACACACACATGCATACACATGCACACATAAATAGACATGAATATATATAAATACATATATACATTCAAACACACACATGTAAAAACACACACACGTGCACACACATGAGATTTCCATGTTATATTAGGGATTTTTGTCACAACACCAATGATTATATTAATATATATATATATATATTATAAATATACTTAAATAAATATATGTTCATTTATATATTTATAATTATTTAAATAAACTTTCATTATATTAATTTTAAAAATACATTTTTCATGAATATAAATTAATTATTAAATAATTTCATTGGTTAATATTTAGTTAAAAATTTATCTATATACATTATGAAAATAATATTGATAATAATATTTTACTTTAATATGAATCATATTTTTAAATATACATATTATATGTATATTTATATTTTTATATATTTATATATTTATTTATATATAATCACACACACACACACATATATGAAAAAACACGCATATAATTATAAAGATTCATATATTATAAATATATATGTATATTGTAATGCCCAACCAACCTGTGGGAACTCGATTGGTGCTTGGACCAGTGGTGCACTACAAGACCTTAGGTGCACCTCCCCATACATCAGAGGTTTCCGACTTGCAGTGAGGGTTTGTTGGGTGATAGTGGGGAGATTATACCCACTAGTGATAATAATGACAAAAAAAACAACAAAAATAATAACATTGTGGAAGATATTACTCAAACAACATAGAGGAAATTTTAAACAATAACAATAATGATTGAAAATACACATGTTATAACCCAGATAATATTCACACGCCATATCATTCATACAATAGTAATCAAGATCGATCTTAGGATGATCATATATGTACATGTATAAAATAAAAAATATAACATGCTTAATAATGAGGAACCATTCATACCATCTTTCAGAAACCATTCATTTGTGGCTACGCACTATTTGCATGCCCATGTCCGCTAAGCTCCTAACATCGAGCCTTTTCCCTTACTTGTATTAAAAGACATAAAGTCTATATGTGTACCAGAGGGCCCATGAATTCTATGAGCATTAACATAGTAGGCCACCACCAATGGTGTCCTTATCTTATATCCACATATATATATATATACTATTATATGTAAAAACATAAATAAATAGAAATAAACCATATATTACACAATCATTCCCCTTTTTTCTCAACAACCAAAAGTGAGACTTTACCTACCTCAACCAGTGATAAAGTGAAATGATACATCCATGAACTGTTATACTATAAGATACCTCAACCTCTTGATGTATCATATATTTCATGACATCACACTCCCACCATAACAACATGACCCTCCAAAGTCACCATGATTCCCCAAAGGCATGTCCACGAGTAATATCGCAAGTCATAGGGACTTCCACATTCTATACCACTTCCATCCCAAGATCCAAAAAAATAAGGAATAAAATACCATGAATATTTAGAGGAACAATAGAAGCAGTTGGGCCCATGACCAACACAATTTTTCCATCAAATTCTTCATATTTCTCCTCAAAACTAGAAAGAAATGTATTTTTGAAATCCATTAAGAGGGAATATTTTGATATATAATTTAAAATTAATTTATTTAATTAAATAATTATCATTTGTTGAATTTTTTCTTCATCGATGAATTAGTAAACTACCCTTATCATATTGTTAATGTGTTAGAGTAATCATTAGTAGATTCCCTATAGTGGTGATCCGCATGTGCTCTATGAACCTCTGATCATCACCATAGAATTATATGGATTCTAGTGCAGATGAATCTATCAATTACGATGATCACTATTGATCACAATATAATCCTTCAAGGGAAGAATAATTATCTATAGTAGAGGAGAAGAATTTATCTATGTTCTACATAGCGTTCTTGGAAGAGAACTCTATAGGGCTTGAGAGGATTCTCTTTAGAACCCATTGTTCACAATAAAATTAAATGGATCTAGGGCATGCACAAAATGTCACAATTGGATTTATATAATGCTAGGGTTAGAGAATAAATAATTTCATAAGAGACCTTATTATTATTTTTAATTTCTATCTAACCCCATGTATAAATGATAACAATAATATCATTATTCACTTTACATGCGATAAACCCATAGATAGAAAAATATTATTTTTCTTGAATAAATAAATTAATATTTATTAAAATAATATTTAATGTGACATTTCTCACTTAACCACTAAAATTGGTCAACCAATCCTCCTCAATATTTATTGGTCCATGAATCATGAATATATATTTAATGAAATAAACACCACTACATTATTAACCAATAAATAAATAAATAAATAAATAAATAAATATATATATTATTTTCATCAAAACTAGTGAATAAATATTTATTAAATATTCACATAACTAAATAAATAAATACATTATTACCTTGTGAATAAACAAGAGTAAGTAAATATTTTTTATATTCATGTAAATAATTAAATAAATAATTGGTGAAAAAATATTTATTAAATATTCAACTCACATATATATTCTCTCAAATAAATGGTGATTGAATATTTGTATATGGCCTCAACCTTAAACATTACCTAATCTTGAGTTATGTCAATAATTCAAATTGAGGATCTTTTCAGGTTTAGAACTTTAGATAATTAGGCCATAACTCATACATAACAACTTCAATATTACAAATTAGACTCTTCTAATCACTATCCATTTTTTTATAAAACAAACATTTTTAAAAATAAACATGGTTTTATTTTATGTTTAAACATCACAACTTTTTCCTTGATTCCATACTTGTCTATATCCTCCCTTAAATCCTATGAAAAACATTTTAAAACTTGGGATGATCATAAAAATATCAGTAAGGGATACACAAAGAAGGAAAACTGTTATCCTTGAAAAAACATGTAAACCATGAATACTTATCATAAAGTAATACTTTTCACCTTTAAGAAGTAGTAAATACTCTTTACTGAATATAAGATCATTTCTTACCATTTTTGTAATCAAAATATTACCATATAATCCATAAAAAACCCATATAATATATAAAGGTAACTTCATACATAATAATACTTAAATGGAATAACCATAAGGTCGACTTCCACACATATCACTCTTACAAATGGAATAACCATACGACCGACTTCCATACCCAATGCATTGAAGGTTATAACGTAACCACTCTTCCTTGGTTTATCATGGAACTACCCATATTTTATTTATCATGTAACCACCCGTATTTGGTTTATCACATCACCACCCTTCAAATGTCTAAATACCATTATATAATCATAACACATAAAAGATTTCTTATATCAACATATCACTCATAAAATTTCATTTTCAATCACAAGAAATAATTTCAATATATTGAAATATTAAATCCAATTTAAAAATTATTTTCAATACCAAAACACCCAAAAAGGTAATAATGGGTTTCTTTTCCTTTTATAAACATTAAGGCTTATAGAGGAATCCAAATATCAAATAACGGTTACGGCGACAGAGAAGTCTTTGTCACCGAATATATTAAAAAAACATTCCTTTTGTCATTTTGTAATGAAAGTAAAATGCTTCATATAAAAGGATTACATTTTAAAACCTTGGAATGAATTAAAAGTCAAAGGGTTTGATTATACACCTTATAAAAGAATGTGGAGTATAACATCAAAATATGCCTCAATGAAAGGAGATTGAGACGAAGTCCCCTACAAAGATCATTTTGTTAATAAAACAGTTAGATTATATGTTTTAGCTATAAATCCACATAAAATAAGTAGAAAAAATATAATATATTCAAAATTCATTTAACACATAAGAGTTTAACAACATAATCAATAAGTAGAAGTTTAACCCAAATAATGGAAATTAGGTTAAGAAATTCTCTTACCTCGAGTCCGACTCATCTCATATGTTCCTTGTTCTTCTTGAATAATAAAATTAGGTTAAATTATAGTTTATTTATAAACTTTTCATTTTTATTATTCCTTTTATATCATTAATTACCATGTTATATCAATTAAATAATTATTTAAGTTCATATAGGATGTTTTTTCGATATTGAGTTCTTGAGTCGAAAATGAACTTGGTATAATGTAAATAGTCCTTATAGTCATAAGTAAATCATCTAAATAATATAAAACATGATATAAATATATTATATATTCATTATATAAGTATTTATAGTAATCTTTGAATACGAACTAAAACACTATTCATGGATACAGTAGGCTGTACGTTTGCATGAACGATATTTTTATTTTTCCTATCGTATTGAAAGAACAAACATTAAATGAAATGTATGTAAATATTTATACATATATAATATCATTATGGTAGTATTAATATTTAATTTATATTATATATTTTTACTAAAACAATCCTTAATAAATTCCATGTGATGTGTGACTGAATCATATCATTTTGAGGAGGCGGTAGTCCACACATCCCCAAACTAAGTTATCGTATAACCACAATATGGAAAGCATGAAGGTATGTTTCAAATAAAATTTAAAGAATATTAAATAGGTTATAATATAAATATTAAAATATTATTTGACCATAAAAATAGTTTTAATACCAATCATTAATGCGGTAAAGGAAAAATAACAAAAACATTATTCACGGAGGCGATTAGCCAATATAACTTGGACAATAATTTCGTTTCTTTGAATAAGAGGTGGTGATAAAGGAAATGGATATGAGATATTACATTAGAAAAATAATACTATAGTATGTAAATGATTCTGAAGTTATCATGCATAAATGGATGAAGGAGGTGATGAGAAAGTAGAAAAAAGAAAAGAAACTAAGGGAGGTACTTTGATAAAATTACCTCTTGAATATCCCCTCATTGAAAGACCCTTGAAGACCTTGGATTTGGTCTTTTTGTGAGACCAAAAGCACTTGGACGTGGGGAGAGTGATGAGTAGAGGTTTGGGAAGATATTTGAGTAGCTATAAGGCTTTTCTTTCTAAATGGGGAGGTGATGGGGTGGTATTTATACTTGAGGAGAGGTGGGTTCAAGTGATTAATTTATTGATTATTTTATATTAAAAGTTAACCATATAGAGGCGAAATTAAATTCCATGAATTTTTCTTGTAATTATTGTTGTATAGTATGATTAAGGCTGACAAACACCTCAAAAAACCTTTAAATGTTTTAGTTTTTAGGTATGTTAAGCTTTTAATTTTTAATTTTAACCATTGTCAAAATTTTACTTTTACTACGATCAGTATTTTTTTTACCATGGTAACTTTTTTATATCTAAAAATAAAATTGACATTAAAACCTAATTTTGACCTTAAGATTATAAATATTAAATCTATTTTACCTAATTCAATTCACATAATTGGGAAAATTATATTTAAAATTAATTCTGTAGACCAAACTAAAAAACTGATTTTTAAAGTGAAACGTTCAAAAGTTCACATAGATTTTATATCTAATTTCAATTTAAAATTGATTAAAAAAATATATTAAATTAAATGATAAAAAATTATTTTATTTACACTCTCAAACCAATTAAAATGACAATCAATCTATATAAATAAATTAGACAAAAAATAATTTTTGAATTAAAATGCAGTATTTTTCACTATTCATTAAAAAAATGAATATCATTAGAAAAATAGAAAAAATTTATCCAAAATAATTTTTTTTCATGATTCCAAATAATAAGTTTAGTTTTTCAAAAATAACTTATTAAAGTGTCAAAAACTAGTTTTAAAATGCGTTCACCATCAAAAGGACGTAAAAATGCCTTTTTTTGAAAAATACTTCTTTTATGCATAAAATTGATTTTGTTATTATATAATGTCTAGAAAACATATAAGATGAATTTTAAACATTATATTGAATTTATATTTAATTAATATAATCCAAAAAGTGAGATATGATTATTTTATAAACATAATTATTCTCATTTAAATAGTTTTTCATAAAAATACATCCTTTATATTCAATTAGTTTTTATTTCCATTTATAATTAATTTGGTAACCAATGAATCACTATATAAACATATGTAAACCATATTTTCATAATTTATTTAATACCGTTATTCCTACCATTCCAATATCTTGGTTATAATGGTAACATTTAAATAATAATATTTAGTTGTTTGTTTAAGCTT
Source organism: Viscum album (assembly GCA_963277665.1). NCBI lineage: Eukaryota > Viridiplantae > Streptophyta > Magnoliopsida > Santalales > Viscaceae > Viscum > Viscum album. The sequence goes on from OY728131.1 coordinate 567,783,756, forward strand.
GATGTAGCGTATCTTGTACGCTATCGAACATAGTGTTTCTTTTTTAAAACTCGGGGTGGTACAATTTTTTATCAAACCAAAATTAATAATTTTAAAACCAAATCCCTGGATAAAATTTATCCAACATGTAAAATTCATATATAATTTAACCGAGGATCTGAATACACTTCATGTGTGACTCTATAGGCCCCTTTCTTAGTGGAATTAGGCTATAATGCCTAAAGTCCAAGCTTAGAATCTAATAGTATGCCAAATTACCCATAGATTAAGAAGTTAATTTAGTAATTAAATGTAACCTCCTACAAACATAAACCTTGTAATATAATCAATTTATTTTGATATCTCTAATTAAGAAGGTTTCATTTTAGTGCCATTAACCTATATGCTCGATGTATCTTTCTTTGAATTTATGAAAATGAAATTACTGATAACACCACCATGGAGAAAGAATTAATCTGGCAGTTCAATTCACTTCTAAGGGCCTTAAATATATACTTTCATTAAATATTATAAGGGATAAATCCTTTCATATTATTCATTAATACAATATCCCTTATGATGCACCCAATGTATCCTACTTCATCGTGAGCATATGTTATCATAGTTTTCATCAATACATTAAATTACAAAAGTTATGTTATGTATTAATAATAATATTAAATTATAAGGATAATTACACATGTCCGCATATAGGAATATCCAATAACACATATAAATGAGTATTTTCTATTGGTGAGTCATGTTCTCATAATCTTTTACACTATAGATCACCAAGGGTGTACACCATGAGAAAGTGTCTCAAAATCCTATGAGTCTCCACCTGTGATGGCCTATAAATTTTTTGGCCCATAAAATGATATCATTCGGCCATAGAACTTATATTTAAGAATATTAACATGGAACTTCTAGGTTCTCATCATAAAGAGGAACTGTTATGACATTTCAATGCAATAAGTACACTTATGAGATTATCACAAACTATGTCACATAGAAGAACAATAATGATGTGATAAGATATTACATAAATATTCAAATACAAGAATACAAGCAATAATAAAGTATTTGGAAGTTTTTTATAAGGAAACAAATCCAACATACTCCAACTTTCACAAGATCAAACTACTAATAACCTTCAGTTCACTAACTCTCACATGATGTTTATGTTTCTACTAAGATAAATATTTAGTCAAGGGGTCCATCATGCTTTCTTCTATGGAAACTATGCTCACAAAGACTTAACCATATTAAGAAAAAATTCTCAAGAGGTTATATTTGTGATGTATGTTATTTGTCTGTTGATGTGACATTGGTTCCTTTGCAAGATCTATCACTGTATTATTAACACATTACAATGTGATAGGATATCTACTATTATAAACCATATAAATATATTTTAAAAAGTTTTTAACCCAAATAGATTCATTGTTTTCATCATAATCTACTATATACTCAGACTCCACTATAAAATCGGTGAAAATTGGCTGTTTTGAACTCTTAAAGCTCACAAATACTCTATTATGATTGAATAAATATCCTAAACATGACTTTATATCATTTTTATTTTTTTGAAAACTATCATTAGTATATCATCTAATTACTAGTTCCTCATATCCCCCATATACTAGGAACATATCCTTATTATGCCTTAAATACTTAAGGATAGCCTTAACAAAAGACCAATGCTATTCTCCTGGATCATTTTGATATCTACCTACCATGATTAAAGCATTAGAAACATAAATCCTAGTAAATAACTTAGAATAAATGATATATCCTATCATAGATGTGTATGGGATCATACTTATTCTATATCTCATGTTTTGTCTAAGGACACATTTTCTTGGAGATATGTATATTATGTGACACTAGAACCAATCCCCACTTGGATTATTCCATACTAAATCTATTTAGTATCTAGTCAATACATGTATTATGACTTAGTCTAACAGCCTTTTTTATAAATCATGAACTATTTTGATTCCAAGGATATATGAAACTTAACCTAAGTCCTTTATAGAGAAGAACTTGTTTAACTGGTCCTTAACTAACTGTAAGAATAGTTTTTCATTTACAATAAGTGATGTTTCATAAATATATACTACTATAAATATGAATATCCTCCCACTAAAATTATTTTAAACACATTGATCATATTCATTCTTTATGAAACCAAATTCTCTTATGGATTCATCATACTGAATATTCCATGACTTAGAAGCCTACTTTAACCCATAAATGGATCTCTGCAACTTCCATATATTATTGGAATTTTTTAGAGTCATAAAACCTTTAGGTTATGTCATATAGTCATCTCCTCAGAGGTTTCCATTAAGTAAATATTCTTTTACATCCATCTACCAAATCTCATAGTCATAGATTGTTGTTATGGAAACTAGAATTATGATGGATTTAAACATGGAAACTGGAGAAAAGGTTTCATCATAATAAATTCCTTGATGTTTTTAAAACCTTTAGATACCATCATTGCTTTATAGGTACTTATTTTTCCTTATAGTTACACTTTTCTATTGAATACCATTTTTCACCTAATGGGATTTACATCCACTAAAAGATTAACTAGAACCTAGACATAGTTATGATATATGGAATCCATATTATAATTCACGGTTTCTTTACATTTTGTATCTTATGATATCTCTAATACCTTTTTGTAGTAAATATGATCATTATTGTCAACTAACACTTATTCATTATCTTTAGTGACTAGAAAACCATATCTTTCTAGTTCTCTAACCACTCCAGTACTTGTACGCTGTACATGTGTTTTAGAAAAAACAACTTCCATGGGGACCTATGGAAAATGTTAATGTACAAACTCTTATGTATCTTAAGCAAAAACTTCATATAATTCAATCTTACTCCCACTATCCTTCTTGAGGATGTGATCCCTCTCATGAAAAAATAGCTTTTCTTGCAACAAACACCTTCTTGTCTGAGGGGTTTTATAGATAACATCCCATTGTTTCCTTAGGATACCCTATAAAGACACACTTCACACCTCTAGGTGCTAGTTTGTTTTCATAGTTAGCCTTAACAAACCACTCACAACACCATCCAGAAGTATGTGACAACACATATTTCTTTCCATACATTAATGTATATGGTATCTCATTCGATACCTTAGTTGGTACTGAGTTTAGAATGTGTCCTGTAGTGTGTAATTAATATCCCTAAAAGGATAATAGAATACATTCATATCTCATCATGGAACTTTCCATGTCAAGAAAGGTATGGTTCCTACTTTCATGAACACCATTCAACTATGGTGTATAAGGAGGAGTGAGTTGGTATAGGATCCCACACTCCAATGGAAATTCAGTGAATTATTGGTTAAGATATTCACCACCTTGATCATATCGATGTTTATTTATCTTCATACAATGTTTATTTCTACACCATTCTCGAATTATTTAAATTTCTCAAAATATCCTAACATATAACTCATTGAGTATACATATCTATACTACTTAAGTCATCAGTGAAAGTAATGAAGTAAGAATACACACCTATAGATTTTATTGGAAATGGTCTTCACACATTAGTGTATACCAATTCTAGAAGCTCTGTATATCTTTCACCTTGTACACCAAAATATGTCTTGGTCATTTTTCCTTATAAATAAGAGTGACATCTGTCAAGTGGTATTAGCTCAAAAGAGTCTATGCAACTATCTTGATAAAGATTTATCATATGTTTCTTGATTATATGACCAATACGATGATGCTAAATCTATGTGTGAAATAAGTCATGTGAACTTAATTCATTATCAATGGAAAATACTTGTTTTTCATAATTTAATTCATAAAGATGGTTATTTAAATGTGTCATACCATAAAATATGTTTTATGTATAAAAGAAACAACTTTAATTTCTAAAATTAAAAATAAAACCATTTGTATATAGGAAAGATACAAAATTTTTGTTTTTTGTAATAATTTTTACATAATAAAAATATTTTAAAAACATTATGATCCCAGTTGGTAATGGAAAGCGGTAGTCTCCAATGGCTAGAGAATCCAGCCTCACACCATTGACAGCCAGAAAATCCACCCATCCTCTATAAATATTTCAAAATATAATCAGTTCCTATATTAGAATATAGTTGTGATCACTAAAATATATATCTATTTCCCATTGTGTAGATATATACAGATTACACTTGATAATGAACACACCTAAAGATACCCCTTGCTTCTTTAACTCGGTGCAGTTCTTCTTCCAGTGGCCTAGATTTCCACATACAAAATATAATGCACCCTTTTTCTTTTACTATATTTGGATCTTCTTTTTATAATAAGTTTCATTATTAGAATCCTTTAACATGGTATGAGTCTTGGGCCCCTTTGAATTGTTCTTCCTTTTCTTCTTTACCATAATGACCATTGAATTTTCATTCCACATGTCATTATCAAATTGGTGAATAAGAGTGAGGAATTTTGAAAGAGTATTCTCACTATTTTTCATATTATAATTATCTATAAAATTGTAGAAACTCTTATACAATAAAGATAAAATGTGATATTTATACATCTCATTAGGGATCATAAATCTCAAGATGTCTAAGTGCTCAATGTAGCAAATTATTTTGACTATATGAGGACCAATTGGTTCAGAATCTCCAAGAATACACGTGAATAAAGCATTAGATATCTCATATATCCTTTGTCTTACCTTCTATTGATAGTGATCCTAAGGTTGAGACATAATTCTATACACATCCATATACCTGTGTTGCTTTAAAAGATAACTGAAAATAGAAAAGAGCATAAAACATTAGAAATCCATGGCATCATCCAAATGTTACATATAGAAATATAGTTATTCCTCATTGGACTCTTTTCTAGGTGACTTGGGAATAGAGTTTTCTAGTGCATATAATTTCTATTCATGGAATAGTATAACATGTAGGCATCGATACTATTTCTAAAAATTAGAGTTAGTGAGAAAGTTATCCTTCAATATAATGGATCACTATGATATTGTTGAAGTAACATCAGCTTCTATTTCTAAAATAAATAAGAGTATAATTTTAGTACTTTATCTGAATTATAAATTAGAAAATAAATCTAATTTAATTTATGAATCTCCCACTGATTTATTGAAACATAGTATCCCTCACTATTTGTTTCTAAATATTCCATTATAAGGATATCCTAGTGGAAAGGATCCATATATACCTTTTAATAACCCATATGGAGGTCTGAAAATATAATCAAGGGTATTTAGGTAGTCGTAACATTCCAACTTATTAATTCATAGTTTTTGATCTGTTGAGTGGACTCCCCAATCATAAAGTCATAGATTATGATTTCCTCAACACTTTTCCTACTAGTAACACTATATCTCATGAAGAAGATTAAACCTTAATGAAAGCTAGGTTAATTTGACCTAAAACTCAAGATAGAAATTGTAGATAATTGAAAGAACCCCAATGGAGGTTTGTCAAGCACTTTGAACTATGGTTTGAGTTCTACCCAAGTAGTGGTAGGCTAAACTGACTTAATATTTTATTTGAGGTATTTTTAACTTTATGTGTAAGCTACCCATTTTATCTTATTATATGATTGTTAATATTAAGTGGATTTTATATAAGTGATTAACCATGTACAAATAATATTTACACATATTATAATATTTATTTTACTTCCATCTTACAAGATTGATAATTACTTTATTTAATTAGTTAAATATCCATCAATAATTAACCATGGAACTGATAGAAATAAAATAAATAAAGTGGAATGACCATGATATTCTCCAATGGTTGGTTTATCTATTGGATGATAAACCAAACCTTGACCATAAAGAATAAAATCTTAGAACCAAGCATGGTTTTAGTTACAACATTCTCCTAGATTGGTTTCACCTCAACTATGAACTCAAACCTCATCCCCTTTCCTAGGAGATCTATCCATCACATAATATTACTCATACATAGGTGAGGGGAACCAAATGATTGGTTAATAGGGGGTTACATAAAAGCAACTATAGGAACACAAAACCTTACATAATTATAGGAGATGAATGACTCACATACTGTTATTTAATTTAACAAATTATTACAAAAACCATGAAATAATAAAATAAATAAACTAACCACATACACAGGCTGTTCTAAACTCACGATCATCCATATAAATGTAATGAATATACAAAAGTACTCTATACAACATTCACTTTAATTAATTATTTATCATTAATATAAAAATTCTTGAATTATTTTAATTAATTAATTAATTCCCTTTATCTTAATGACCAAATTAAGTCTCTTGTTAATAACCATCATAAATGAAATATGGAAAATAAACAGCTTGACCAGTAATTATAGATAAATAGCTGGAATTAATTGAGAATTTATTAATTCTAAAAACCTTATTACATAATCAAAACATCTAATGAGAAGAGTTTAATTAAGTTTTTAATAATGTAATTAATTATTCTTTATGTATTTTAATTATATTCTTCACTTGGAGAAAACACGGTTTGTAATAATGAGTTACATTCCATGTTCCTCACTTTTTGTGTATCCGGGGAAGACACCTAGGGACTCAGTGTGTATCTTTTCCAGATTAGACAATGTGTACTAACGAGCTATAGATCATGTGTTCCTCTTTCTATGAATCTTCATAACATTTACACCATATACACATCATGTATCTCATTAATGATACAAGTTGTCAGTATCATTCAGATTTATTACCCATATTTGACTACATGGTTAGCGTGAATTTCATTGTTAAACCATGTATACTACATGGTGTGTATGCCTACTACATGTTGTGTGTTCTGAAAAATCTTATACCAGGATGTCCAAGTCAATAAATGGTGTGCATTAATAACTTCACATGTAATCGCTTCTTGGTGAGTCATGTATCCCATGACATGTCTAGGTGTCGTGAACTCAGGTAATGGTGTGTAATTTTAGTTACACATAGTGTATCCATGTATATCGACCAGAATCTTTAGAACCTCCTAATTAAATCTCTTTTAATTCTTCATCTGTTCTTAATATATTTAATATTATATGAAACTTGAACAGAGAAAATTATTATGTGAATTTTATTAATTAAAAAATGGATTAAATAATGAATAAAATAGAAGCGTTGAACTAAAAAAATTGCATATAATCTATCAATGAGTAATAAATAATTATAAACGGTTATGTCACCACTCTAATAAAACTTGAAGCTTTTTGGGAACAATGAAAGCGGTTAGCTCTGTGCCCAAAAAAACGTTTCCATAAACTTATTTATATTTTAATCATAACTAGATAGAAATTCATTCTCGGAATATTAGAAGCGATAATTTTTTCACATATAATTAATTATTAATTTATTTCATTAAATAATGGCCTTTCATTGAATTATTTCTTTGTCGATGAATCGGTAGACTGATCTTATCACACCATCATAACATTAAAAAAATCAAGAGTAGATTCCCTCTAGAGTTGATCCACACATTCTTCGTGAACCTATGATTATCTTCATAGAATTATTTGAATTATATCATGGATAAATTTACTGCTTGAAATGATCACCATTGATCACAAATGAATAATTCAAGGGGAGAATAATTTGTTCTGCTGGAGGAGGAGAATTACTTTTCATTATTCAGAGCATTATATGGAGGGATATCACTAGGAATTGAGAGGATTCTCTCTAGAACTCATTGTGCACATTGGAAGAATGTGACTATAGGGATTTCATAAAATTTTATAATCAGGTTTATATAGTACTAGGGTAAGAAAATAAATAATTGTATAAGGGCCCTTATTATTTTCTCAGTTATTGGCTAACCCAAGTTTGAATGAAAAAATATTATTATTATTTACTTGACATTCCCTAAACTCATTAATAAAATAAATTTTATTTTTCTTGAAAAAATAAATTATAATTTATTGAAATAATATTTAATATGACATTTCCCACTAGACCATTAAACTCAGTTCGCCAATCCTCCTCAATATTTATTGGTCCTCGAATAATACCAAGATTACATAAAGCATGGGTTATAACCAATGGTCCCAAGATTTATTGAAAATAAAGTTAGAATAAATCTTTAATAAGATAGTTGAAGTGGCTTTGGGATATGGGTGTTTTCACATTCAATGATTCTTCAAAAAATATATGTCAGATGTGCACTATCCTTTTATGGACTATAAATAATTTTCATGCTTATGTAATGATGTCTAGTTGGAGAACAAAGGGAAAACAATCGTGTCCAATTTTTATGAATAATACCCAATCGAGAAGGGTTAAATATCAACATCATTTTAGTAACATAGGGCATCAATAATTCTTGCAAATGGATCATCAATACAGGAAGAATCATTAGAGGTTTGATAATATTGTTGAAACTGAACAACCACCTCAACATATGTCAAGAATTGATTTTCATACTGAATTGGAATATTTTATTTTTTCATTAGGGAAAGGTCATATAAAATATAAAAAGTGGAAAAACGTTGACACTGAATCCAATTACAATTGAAAAAAGAGAAGTATCTTTTTTGAGTTTCCATATTGGCCAACCAATTTGTTAGGTCATTGTTTAGACGTAATTCACATTGAGACAAATATTTTTGAAATTTTTCTTCCAATTTTTCTAAATATTAAGGGGAAGACCAAAGATGACTTGTAATCTCACCGAGACTTTTTGGATTGGGGTATTCGACCAGAACTGCATCTTGTGTGTAATAGTGAAAATAAATGGAAAGTTCCTTGTGATTCTTATGTGATGAAACATTTAGAGAAAAATAAATTTTTTGAATTCTTTAAGAGTATCAAGGTTCCTGGTGGCTATTCCAGCAACATATCTAAATGATTCAACATAAGGGATTTGAAACTAAAATCCATAAAAACTCAGGATTATCACATCTTTCTTCATGAATTGATTTTAATGTCAATCTAGAATTTTCTATCCAATAATTTAAGGATGATATTGATTTAATTATTCAATTTTTTAGAGACCTCTGTGCTAAAATTTTATCAATGTTTTTCTTGATAAAAATGCAGTAAGAGGCACCATTAATTTTGTGTGAGTTGGAAAAAAATTCATCCATCATTTTTTACCTGCAGGATGCATTTAATAGTTCATATTCTAACTAAAAAACTTCTTGGGGACCCATTACTTTTTAGTGGATTTATCCATCTAAAAGAAATATGTGCACAATGAAATCTTATGTCTGAAACAAGAATCATCTTGAAGATTCCATTGTGAGAGGTTATGTGGCTCAAGAATGTATGGATTTTTTTCAATGTATTTTTATGATGTGAGTACAAGACATAACCATACAATAAGAAATGAAGATGATTAGTATGGGAAAATTGATCCCTCATTTTTATCTCTTCCCAAAACAGGAGAAATTCTTGGGTCATATACATTGGCTACATTAAGCCTTGAAGAGCAGGATATGGCACATTGCATAGTTTTGTTTAACTGTGGTTTGTTTGATGACTATATCTAGTAAGTAATTTGAATATTTATATATTATATCATGTAATTTCATTTCACATATACCTTAAACTTTTATTATTATTTTATTTATGGAACATAAACTAGTTACAATTAGAGTTCATCTATCTTTTCCTTTGAGAAGGATAGAGGCTTTGCATAACCAAGAGCTTCCTTCTTGGTTGAAATAAAAGGTATGACCATTAATTTATTTTACTTAAAATATAGAAATTAATTTAATTATATTATTCATATATATTTTAGGTATTGAGTTTACTTGTTGGCCCTATTTCTCATGAATTAAGAGTATTGGATTTTGGTCCTAATTATTTGGTTTGTGAATAAAAATCTTTAATAATCAAGGGGTATAAATTTTTTGAAACCTATCAAGTTGTGAAAATAAGAACACAACATTATGGGATTACGTTAACTTTTAAAATAGACTATTATTCCATTGCATTAAAAAGTTCACCTTGATATGAAAATATGTATTATTATGGACTTGTTGAGAAAATATTTTTATTGTATTACTATACTCAAGGTTGAGTCACTATGTTGAAATGTAAATGGTTAGATTCAATGATGTGACATGGTAAATTTATTGATGGTTGTGGATTTAGAGTTATTTAAAGAAGTCTTCTCTTAACTACTGATGAACCATACATTTTAGAGTCAATGGATAAATAGGTTTTTTATGCAAAAGATCATCTTAGACCTGATTATGGTTTCATTAATAAAGTAATCCTAAGAAATATTTTTCATGATGTTGTGGAAAAAATTGAATCCATTTATTCCCCCATTGGTGTTGACCAAAATATTTCATTTGATGACTCAAATTGTTCGATTGTGAGAGTTGATGCTGAACCTGAGGTAGTTGTGGCTAATATATAGAAGCAACCATATATGTTCACAGTTAATTCAGTTTACCTTGAAATGGGTTTCTTAGGTTGTTATTACCATAAATACTGTAATTTAGTTTCATTTTGGAATGATATTTTTATTTTAGTATTGTTTGGTTTTATTGAATTTAATTATATTTATTTCAATTCAAAAAATCGGGTTTAAAATGAGTTTTTTAAAAAATGTATAACTTGGTTTCATATTATTTTTACTAAATAATATTATGACATTGTTTATGAATTATTTTACTTTTAAGTTGTATGATTTATTTTTAAAAATTATTTATAAAAAATGAACATTTCATTCTTATGGAGATTATGAAAAATAGAACATAAATTCAAAGGAAGCTATAATTTGATGTTGATCAATAGATTCTCGAGTGTGGGTTGCCTCATATGCGTCCCTTAGTGAGTATAATAATTGTAATATTTTTCTTCTAAATTACATATAATGTCATGTTCATATTCTTTATCAATATTTTTAGGGACATTTAGTTTCACCAGAGTTGACTCCTCCTCATCCTCCTAGTATGGGTATGAGAGGGGATTCTCCTAGATCTAGAAGGAGCACATGTCCTACCCTTCCCCAACCTAACCCACTAATAAACACCCCATCTACCACACATTTCCATCCTCCACATGGGCCTCTAAGGATGTTACCACCCATGCCTCCATCATCATCTCATTTAGTCTCTTCTTCCCATACCATTTCTACACCGCCTCTAAGGTTGTTTCCACCTTTACCATATCTATATCCTTTGATGTATCCCCAAACATACTACCCATATATTTTTCATGTCTATTATGACTCCTTTTCCTAGTATCCATCCAGAATCTAATGATTTTATTCCTTCAACTTCCACTATAGTGCATGCAGATCACTTAGAGCATACATTGGAATAGACACATCCTTTAGAGGATACTGATCTTGGACATCCCACAGATCCATTAGATACTATTGAGCACCCTACATTAGGTTTTTTATTATAATTGTTTCAAATTATATCACATCATTTTTGTTATGTTGTACCATGACATAATTCTTCTTTTTTCCATTTTATAATATTCAGTGGGATCTTTTAATAGGAGACATGGTAACACTTGTATGTGGTAATCCTAGAATTTCCAAACATAAAAATGGTGGATTACAATGAATAAAATCAAATGATAGGTAAAAATTCCAAGCTGTGTAGAAGTTTCATGGAAACTTTAGCCAAGTACCACGATATCATTCTGTTGGAACTAGTATCATGGAGACATATCGTTAATGACATCAAGGTTGAATCATGGGTAGAGATATGGGTAAGAAAATTTGTTAAATTTATATCTATATTATTATTTTATATATATGAATTAACATGTTTGTTGTAGTATCGGTTTAACTTTATCAACGGTGAAGCTGCTAAGGTTGCATGGTTGATGGATCTTGGTGAGTTCTAGCGATCATATAAGCACGAGTTATATGTTGTTTGGGGGAGTAGAGTCAATTCTCATTTAGAGAGTAGACCCATATTCCCTGAGTTTATAACAAAACAATATCAAAAAATGATCACATATTGGAAGAGTGACGAGTTTAAGGTATTCCCAATATTTAATGGTTTGTATATAAAATTTAATTCTTATTACTTGTATTGATTTTTTTATTTAGGATGTGTCAGGAAAAAGAAAAAAAAATCAATGACATATTTACACACTTTGGGGTGCACTAAAATGCATGAGAATGAGAATCACAAGGTACTTTAATGTGAATAGAAATAATATCTAGATTTATATTGTTAATTAGTTAGTTTTTTATTCTGAAATTTATGTTTTATTATCATTAATCCCTTTAATATAGGGCTAAAAATACCTCTTTCAAATGTCTTAATAGCCAGTTGTCCTAATGGAATAATGGAAAATTGTCTAATTGTCCCAATGGACTAATAGCCTAATGGCCAATTGGGCTAACGGATTAATAAACAATTATCCAATTGGCCTAATGTCCTAACGACCTAACAACCAATTGTCCTAATGGCCTAATGGCCCAATGGACTAATGGACTAATGGACTAATGAACATTTTTACTTATGTCTTAATAGCCTAGTGGCTTAATGGCATAATTACCTAATGGCCTAATGTACTAATGGGCCAATTGGCCTAATGTACAAATGAAAAATTGGTCAATTGGCCTACTTGAATAACAACCAATTGGCCTAACAGCCTATTGTCCTAACATTCAAATGGCCTAATGGCATATTTTCCAAAGGACCTAATGTCCTAATTACCAATTGGTCTAACAACCTAATGGCCAATTGGACTAATAGATGAATGACATAATTTCCTAATGTCCAATTGTCCTAATGACCTAATAGCCTAATGGAAGAATGTCTTAATGACCTAACAGATGAATAACCTAATCGAATAATTGGCCTAATGAACAGTTAGCCAATTGGCCTAATGGCCTAATGGACTAATGGTGTAATGGTCAATTGTCATAATGACCTAATGGCCTAATTGGACTAATGGCCTAATTTTCCTAATGGCCTAATTGGCCTAATGACCTAATGACCTAATGTAAAATTTTCTAATTGGCCTAATGGACTAATGTTCTAATGGACAATTGGCCTAATGGGATAATGGATAATTTTAAATTGACCTAATAGCCTAATGGCCAATTGGAAAATTGGCCAATTAGAAAATTGGTCTAATGGTCTAATGACCTAATGGAATAATGGTCAATTGGCCTAATGGGATAATGGACTAATGATATACTATCCTAATGGCCAATCAGTCTCATGGCCAATTAGAACATTTTCCACATGACCTAATTGTTAATTAGAAAATTGGACCAATGGCCTAGTGTCCTAATGACCAATTGACCTAACAACCTAATGGATAATTATCCTAACGGCCTAATATTAAGTTATGTAGGTTCTTGGTGTTTTCGGTGGTTGGTTTGATCTTGTAGGTGGGAAGTTAATGCAGCCGAACTCGATATATGGGATCAGACCCAGATGTGGATTCAGATATGGTAGTTCACCTTTGCAGTGATTTTCAGATTTGGTTGTTTGAGAGGGTATGTCATCATCCATCAGATCGGGCCTGTGCTTTGACACATGACACTTGCTTGCTGATTTTCCTTGCAACGTTGGAGTGGCTCAACATAATTTTCTACGTGGGAGGGTTTCTTCTGGTTTTCAGTATGGTTTTCATGCTTTCTGTCCTTCAGTTGTGATTTTCCTAAGTCAATGAAGTCCTTGGGTTTTCCAATTCTTCCCTTAAAATGGGGATTTATCAATAATAAAAATATTTAAAGGTTTTCGGGCTATTGGATAGATGGAATGGCCTAATAAAAAATTTCCCAAATGACCTAATGGATAATTGGAATAATGGAATAATGGGATAATATCCAATTAGACAATTAGACTAATGTAAAAATGGTTTTAAATAAAAGGACCATTTTATTTAAATGGGTTGGAAAAGGTTTGTTTGGAATGGTTGTTGGATTAAATGGTTAAGCGTGAGTTGAATGGGATAGATATTGGCCGGGAAGTACCACCACCAAAGGGAAAGAGTATGGATGTGAAGTTCCATCATCAATGGTAACACTAAGATTGTGTGGTTGAGTGTGTATGTGAGTAATTGGGTGAAATTGATTAGATAATTATAAAAATTAATGTGAGTTGGTTTAATGAATTTTTTGGTTTATTTACTTGGTGTAAGTGTGTTTTTGAAAATGAAAAGGATTTTGTAAATGATGATGTTTTTTTAAATTGTTTTGGAATTGGTAAAATTGGTTTTAAAGGGAAATGTTTTGGATTGAAAATTTGGTAATTGTTTTAAATTGGTAAATAAATGGAATGGATAGAGACATATGTGATAGTTCATGGGATTTCATGGGTGTTTATTTGAAATTAAAGGCTTGAACTTGTTTTATAAAGGTGGGTTTTTGAAAGGGATGTTTTTGCCTGTGTTTATATTTGTTTGTTTTTTCAGCTGGTTGTTTTTTGGATGAAGGTGCTTTCATTGATGTTGCTTCGACTTGATATTGGTTTGGTATCTGTGTTTTATATGTTGTTGAAAAGATGTTGTTCAGAAAGGTCCCCAAGGTTTCTGATAATTCATGCCCAGTTTTTGGTCCTTCTCAAACATTGCCTATCCATCAGAGTGATCATGGTCTGTTAGAGGCACCAGAGTCGATTGAAGAGCTCGAGCGTGTCTTCAGGGTATTGGGAACTCCCGAAGCTGTTAGAGTGCGTGCCGTTTTGGGTCTGTTCGAAGGTCCATCTTGATAGGAATGAAAGTTGTTTGCCCCACAATCAATGCAAGTTTGGACGACGCGGGATGTCTTTAAATTCATCTTCATCTGATAGTTCATACCTGAAGAGGTGAAGATGAAGAAGGGGGAAGATCTCATGCGTATTCAACAAGACCAATAGACAGTGAAAGTATATGTTTACCATTTCAAGGAACTTGTGTCCTTTTCTATGGAGGTAGAATCACAGGATTAAATGAAGACTTATCTCTTCATCGGGGGTCTTTGTCTAGAGATCATGGAGTGGGTCCTCCCTTTTAAGGACCATCATTTCTAGAAGCTGGTGGATGAGGAGTTCCTAGCTGAGTTGGTCTCTAGAGCACCAATGGTTGGAAATCCAGCGTATCCAGTTTCTTGTAAAGGTTTCCCATCTTTCGAGCAGGGTATGCTAGAGGGACCTGTTTCTGAAGAGTCATATTCATTGGTTCTGACTTCTAGTTCCTCGGACCGTTCAATTGTGTTCCATCGATGTGGACATTTTTGGAACACAATATCATCATGTCACATCCCTTTGAAGATGTTCCATCATTGCAGGCATCGAGTTCATCTAGAGAAGTTTTGCAGGAAGCATCTCCTGAAAAAGATGTTGTGACAGGAGGATTCCAATGCCTAACTATGAGGCAGGAGATGCTTCAGCCATCAGAGCCCCAACCACAGGTCTTGGGGTGAAGCTCATGCACAGTCAGGAGTTGTTGGGGGTGTGAAGCCTTGGTTCAAGTTTTGTGTACCATGTTGGGATTGGAACATTTAAATACCTTTTGTTCTTGTTTCTATACTATTTAAGTTTTACAATTATTATAAGTTCATCATTTTAATGGGGGAATGTGATGAACTTGTTCTATTGTAATCCAACAGTTTTGTTTGTATGATTATGGTTTTTTGAATCGTGCATTTTTTCTTAATGTATGTTTGGACCTTGTATGGGTTGATCATGGTTTAGCTATGTTAGTTTGGAGATGTGATTGCCTATGGAAGAATCAATGTTTATTGTTATGATCGGGTTCACTACTTGAGTTAAGTTCTACTCATAGATTTTCTCTAGTGTTATGGGATTTTGTTCTGGGTCGAGAGTTCCACGTTTCAGCAGAGGTGTTTTTTCGCTCGTGCAATAGAAGTTAATTTGGATCGGTTGGGAGTTCCCTTGTCACCCACCTCCCAGGGTGGTGTGTTTGGGTGTTAAATTTCCATGATATTTGAGTTATTGTGGTGGGGATAACCCTCTCATGTTCTATGATTCTCATATGTTCTAGTTTCTTTCAATTTCAATCGGGTGTGGATTCAGGTTCTATCTATCATTCAGTTAGCTGACTTTCTAGGGGCTGAAAGTATCTGTGGTGGGGAGAATTTTTACACCCTGACTTTTAAATTTATTTATATTTTATTATTTCTTGGATATGAGTTCTCTCTTTGAGAATTGGGTTGAATGTGGGGTTACATTTTTTGAGGATTGTTATTTTTGGTGGGTTTTGGGCCGGTGCACAGGCACCACACAGTTAGAGGTAACTATGCTGTTGGCCCCGATGACTTTGTGATTACCCAAATCTTAAAAATAAATAAATTTTATAAATGTTTGTACCTTAATAATAATAATAATATTATTGTGTAGATAATAGTATTATTAGTATTATTATATTTTTGTAATACTATAATTTCTAAAGTGATATTAATAGTATTATTTTTAAATTTTTTATTAATATTATTATTATTAAGGAATTGAAAAAATGTTATTAATGTGATTATTACTATTATTATAATTATTATTAGAATTTTTATTATTATATTATTGATATTATTATTATTATTATTATTGTGTTGTTGTCATATTATTGGTTTTATTATTATTATTATCATGTTACTATTATTAGTATTTTTAGAATTACTATTATTGTATTATTGATATTACTGCTATTATTATTCTTATTGTTATTGTTTTTAAGAAAAAATGATTATAATTATTATTAAAATTTTTATTATTATATTAATGGTATTATTATTATTATTATAAAATGAAAAATGAAAATAACCCTAAGCCCCCCCTCTTCGCGTTGTGCGTTGCTCCCATACCCCCTAGTTCCCATCGTCTCACGCACCCCAGTTTCTACGACTGCTCTCCTCCTCGTTGCACCTCCCACCAAGGACCCAAGTAACCGCCGCCCTCCTCCTCACTGTGCCTCCCACCAATGGCGCACCCGACTCTGGAATCCCCCCTCTTATTTGCTTTGGCCAGCGCGATCGGCCCCGGCGACCTCGCTCTCCCTTGCTCCGGCGTTCCGTACGAACCCGCATCCCCTGTTCCCTCTCCCACTTCGGCCTGTAGTGGCCTTCTCTAGTGAATCTTCCTTGTCCGACAACCCTCTACTGGTATTTTATCCCTTAGTTTTAGGGATTTTCCTTTAAATTAACCAAACCCTAAGGGCACAATTAGTAATCGCACATTTTTCTCTTTTATTTAGGTGTATAGTTGGTCTATGGGGGGGGGTCTTCCTTATTCTAAAGCGGCATCGCAACCGCACACCATTGAGGTGGGAGAATCCAGTTTTATCCTTTTCAGTGAATTCCTTTAAAACATTCATCCTTCAAATTTTTTATTTTATTTGATTTGATGCTTTATTTTACTCATAATTGGTCTTATTTAGTGTTTATAAATTTTTTAGAGTTGTTAAAAATAGTTTTTATGCATATGATCATCTGGGTCAATGAGAAAAGCATTTGATTAATGCCAAAGTTTGTTTCGATAAATTTTTATATGTGGTTTTTATTTTGATATTGTTTATGGATATTTTTTGGGGCGTTTTTAGGGTAATATAGTTTGATAAAAATAATCTTGAGGGTAAATATTTAATTATGTCAATGTCTATGTGTACTTAGCACATTTTATAAAATACTATAGTTCTTTATAGTGGAATTGAGGGTTTTTATGAAATGTTTAGATTTAATAATGTTGTGTGTTGGTATTGGTTATTTGTGAATTTGGTTCAGTGTATAATTTTGGTATTGGTATAGCTTGTTAATTGTGTTAAAGTATTATAAAAAGGGGGGTCTTTGGTTTTTAATGTGACTATGTGTGTTCTTTTTAAATAAAGTGAGTGGTTGGATTTAGTTTCAAAGTAAGTGGTAGTTTTGTGGGAATAGTTTTGGTTGTTTTCTTGGACCTTAGGTGTGCCATTGGATGTTGTCACATCCATGGGTGCATTAGGGGCACACATGGATGTGCCTCCAAATGAAAATGACACCTTTAAAATAGTGTTTTCTTAAAACCATGGTTTTCTAAATGGTTTTTGTTTCCTAAATAAGGTTTGGTCCTTTTTGTGCCTTTTATGAAAGGTTTGAAATGTAATATCAATGGGTGTGCCTGTTTTTCCTTTAGTGTGTGTTTTGATGAATGTTAGGATCAAGGGGTCGTTTGTCTGTTTCATAAGATTATGCATTTTTCTTTAAAAGTTTGAAAGATTTTATTGAAAATTCATTGGAGAATTTGGACTTAAAGCATGTTTGGATCTTCCAACTCATGGGTGAAGTTGTGTTATCTTTTAGACTGGTTTGTTCTTTGAAATTATGTCAGTCGGGTCAGAGTTTTAAATGTTTTTAAAAAATGTTTTTGATATGGACATGACGTGATAGCCCGATTGGCACCTTGGATGATACAAAAAATACATGTATATTATATTTATTCATATATATATATATAGTGGGTAGATCTATAGAAGGGATATCACTTTATGGGTTATCGTATAGAGTGTATGTGTTTGGGGCAGGCAAGTGTGGTGACATCAGTTAAGATGAGCCATGTGTGTGAGGGCCTCCTACATAAATAGTATTACTACCACCATGGATTCTTGGGAGTCTTTTAGTTGACTGAGTGATGGTTAATTTCTATCCCTGATTAGATGGATTAGTACCCCCTAGAGTTGTAGATAGTCCAGGAGGGATGTGCCACTAGTGATGCTAGGTTAGGGCAGTTAGTTGGTTATTGTCTTGGGGGTTTCACCATATGCCAACAGGTTGTTCTGAACTGAGTATGTCTAGGGGTATTCTAGGGATTTTTAGGCTCTCTCGTTGTTATTATTCATGTTCTTGTTTATTTTATTCGGTATTAGTTTCCAGCCTATAATGCTCACCTGTTTCTTTTAGCACTACCTTTTTTCCTTGTTTGGATTTTGTTTTCAAAATGGTAATTTGTTTCAGAAATGGTACATGGTGTGCGTTGGGTTTTGAAACTGTAAAATGATATTGATTTATTAAAATGTGAAAATACCTAATTTTATAATTTTATTTCAAACTAGTGTTAATGGAATATCTTGGTAGAGGGAACTTTTAGATTCAGTGGTTTATCTTTGGCATCCCTACTGAGCAATTTAATACTCACACCTATTCTATCTTTTCAGATGTAGGTTTAAATTTTGGTCCAGGTTTCTAGTCCAGCTGCTCAGTGTCGGAGCAAGTCCGATTTAGTGGTTTGAGGTAACCAACAAGTCATGTGGAGGTTGTGATAGCATGATTTGGTTTTCTTATTTTTAGTTTTCGATCTATTATTAGTAACTTGTAATTAAATTTATTTATTTGTATTCATTTAAGATTTAGTTTTTTCTTTGATGTGTGCTCTATGTTTTCTATATTTCTATTTGGTCCTGGTTTTATTTATGGTACAAATTTTTTCCACTTGTTATTCTTGATGCCCGATACTAGTTTCCAACCTATGGGGATCAGTAACACCCTTCAGGCCATGCCACAGACAAGATCAGGTGACCGATTCATGGTTGACCTGGACTGGTTCATGACAACATGGAATCATAAGAAGTTCTTGTTATTTAGGGTGTCCGGTAGATAAATATTAGAACTTTCAGGACTCAGGAGGTAGGTAGGGGAAGGGTGTCATGAATCCCCACTCATTCCAAACCTCAAGTCACCAGGGGTAGTTCGGGAATTGAGTCCTTGTCTTTTTCTGGTTTGTTTTAGATTGATAGATGACAATGGAGGCAAGCTGGTTTCATGTTGTGTTTTTTCATGGTGTAGTGACCCATGTGGTAACCAAAAGCTTGGTTCCATCCCCTCTTAGTGTTATTTTTTACCTGGGGCATGATTCACTACCATTACACCAGGTTGTTCATAGACACAAGTCCCTCTCTCTGATAATTGGTGTAATTGTGTTTTTGAAAATGAAAAGTATTTTGGAAATGGTGATGCTTTCTTTTAAATAGTTTTGGAATTTTTTAAATTGGTATTAAAGGGAAATGTTTTGGCTTGAAAATCTGGTAATTTTTTGAAATTGGTAAATAAATTGAATGGATGGACACATATGTGATAGTTCATAGAATTTCATGGGTGTTTATTTTAAATTAAAGGCTTGAACTTGTTTTCTAAAGGTGGTTTTTTAAGGGATTATTTTGGTTGTGTTTATATTTGTTTGGTTTTTGAGATGGTTGTTTTTGGATGAAGGCACTTTCATTGATGTTAATTTAGCTTGATATTGGTTTTGGATATGTATTTTATATGTTGTTCAGAAAATGCCGCCCAGAAAGGTCCCCAAGGTTTCTGATAAGAAAT
This sequence comes from Viscum album, assembly GCA_963277665.1. Classification (NCBI taxonomy): domain Eukaryota; kingdom Viridiplantae; phylum Streptophyta; class Magnoliopsida; order Santalales; family Viscaceae; genus Viscum; species Viscum album. The sequence goes on from OY728131.1 coordinate 567,803,967, forward strand.
TCCCAGTTTTTGGTCCTCAGACATTGCCTATCCTTTAGGGTTATCGGGGTCCGTTTGAGGTAGTAGAGTGGATTGAAGAGGTCGAGCACGTCTTCAGGGTATTGAAGGTCCAAATATGGATAAATGGGAGTTGTTTTCCCCACCATCAATGCAATTTAAGATGATGTAGGATGTATTTAAATACATCTTTGTCTGATGGTTCATACCTGAAGAGGAGAAGACGAAGAAAAGGGAGGAGCTCATGTGTATTCAACAAGGCCAACAGATGGTGAAATAATATATTAACCATTTCAAGGAACTTGTGCACTCTTCTCTGGAGTTAGAATCTCAGGATTTGATGAGGACTTTTATCCTCATGGGGGTTCTTCATACATAGATCAAGGAGTGGGTCCTCCCTTCTAAGGGCCATCATTTTGAGAAGTTGGTGGATGAGGCATTCATATCTAAGTTGGTCTTTAGAGGGAAAATGGCTGGCAATCTGGCGTATCCAGTTTCTCATAAAGGTTCCCTATCTGGTGAGAAGGGTGTTTCAGAGGGACCTGTTTCTAAAGAGTCCTCTATAGTGGTTATGGATTCTAGTTTGTTTGATCATTAAATGGTGTTCCATTACTGTGGAGGTTTAGGAAACATGAATCCATCATGTCTCATCCCTCTGAAGACGTCCCATCATTGCAGGTGCTGAGGTCATCTAGATAAGTTTTGCAGGAAGCGTTTCCTGGAGAATATGCTATGAATAGAGGATTATAGTGCCTAACTGTGAGGTTGGAGATGTTCTAGCCATAAGATCACCAGCTATAGGTCTTGGGGTGAGGCTTGCGCAAATTCAAGAGTTTTCGGGGGTGTGAAGCCTCAGTTTAGGTTTTGTGATTCATGTTGGGATTAGAACATTTAGATACTTTTTTATCTTTTTTCTCTATTGTTGAATTTTTACTATTATTGTAAGTTAATAGTTTCAATGGGTGAATGTGATGAACTTGTTATATTGTAATCCAAAAGTTCCGTTTGTCTGATTTTGGTTTTTTAAATCGTGTTTTTTTTAAGTGTGTTTGTCCCTTGTATGGGTTGATCTCAGTTTAGCTATGTTCGTTATGAGATGTGAGTTCCTATGGAAGAATCAATGTTTATAGTTATGCTCACGTTCACTTCTTGGGTTAAGTTCTGCTCATAGGTTTTTCTCTAGTGTTGGGAGTTTTTGGTCTGGGTTGAGAGTTTCAAGTTTCAACGGAGGGGTTGTTTTTCTCGTGCTATAGAAGTTAGTTTGGACCAGTTGGGAGTTCTTGTGTCAACCCCCTTCTCAGGGTGGTTTGTTTGGGTGTTAAATTTCTATTCTAGTTGAGTTCTTGTGGTGGGGAGAACCCTATTATGTTCTCCAATTCTCATGTGTTGTGGTTTCTTTCGGTTTCAATCAAGCATGGATTCAAGTTCTCTCTATTGTTTGGCTAGGTGACTTTTTGGGGGCAGAAAGTATCTGTGGTGGGGAGAATTGTCACACCCCGACTTTTTAATTTATTTTTATTTTATTATTTCTTGGATCTGGGTTCTCTCGTCGATGTTCATGTTGAACACGGGGTTAAATTTTTTTAGGATTGTTATTTTTGGTGGGTTTTGGGCCTGTGCACGGGCACCGCACGGTTAGAGGTAACCGTGTGGCCAGCCCCGGTGACCGTGAAATTACCTAAATCTTAAAAATAAATAAATTTTATAAATGTTTATACCTTAATAATAATAATATTTTTATTTTTGTGTAGATAATAATATCATTAGTATTATTAAATTGTTGTAAAAATATTATTTCTAAAGTGATATTAAAAGTATTATTTTTAAATTTTTTATTAATATTATTATTATTAAGAAGGTGAAAAAATATTATTAATGCGATTATTACTATTATTAGAATTTTTATTAGAATTTTTATTTTTTATTATTGATATTATTATTATTATTATTATTATTATTATTTTTATATTAATGGTTTTATTATTATTACTATTATCATGTTACTATTATTAATATTTTTTGAATTATTTTTTTGTATTATTGATATTACTATTATTATTATTTATTATTATTTATTATTATTTTTAAGAAAAAATGATTATAATTATTAATAAAAATTTTATTATTATATTAATGGTATTATTTTATTATTATAAAATTAAAAATAAAAAAAACTAAGCCCCCCCTTCGTGCTGCGCGCTGCACCCAGGCCACCCAGGCCACCCTGGTTCCCCTCGCCTGTCCCACACCAGCCACTTCAGCCACCCTCCTCCTTACCGCGCCTCCCACCAGCAGTGCACCGAACCCCAGCGACCTCCCTCTCCTCTCCTCCAGCCAGGGCGACTGACCCCGATGGCCTCCCTCTACTTTTCTATGGCCAACGTGACTGACCTCAGTAGCCTCACACTCCCTTCGATGCATTATATGAACTCAACACCCCTACTCCCTCTCCCACTCTGGTCGGCCACAACCTTCTCCGGTAAATACTCCTTGTCCGAAAATCCTCCACCCGATATTTTATCCCTTATTTTTAGGGTTTTTACTTCAAATTAACCAAATCCTAATGGTTCTGTTATTAATTCGTGCATTTTTTCTCTTTCATTTAGGTGTTTGGTTGGTCCATAGGGTGGTTGTTCTTCCTTCTTCTGAAGCGATGTCGTGGTCGTACACCATTGAGGTAGGAGAATCCGAGTTTATCCTTTTTGGTGAATTCCTTTAACACTTGAATCCTTCAAATTATTTATTTTATTTGACTTGATGCTTTATTTTACTCCTAATTGGTCCTCTTTAGTGTTTATAAATTTTTAGGAGTTGTTAATACTAGTTTTTTATGCATATTCTCATCTGCGTCAATGCGAAAAGCATTTGATTAATGCCAAATTATGTTTCTATAAATTTTTAAATTTGGTTCATATTTTGATATTTTTTATGGCTATTTTTTGGGTGATTTATGGTAATATATTTTGATAAAGATAACCTTAAAGGTAAATATTTAATTATGTCAATATCTATGTGTACTTAGTGCATTTTATAAAATACTATAGTTATTCAAAATGGAACTGAGGGTTTTTATGAAATGTTTAACTTTAATCATGTTGTGTGTTGTTATTGGTTATTTGTGAATTTGGTTCGGTGTATAATTTTGGTTTTGGTATAGCTTGTTAATTATGTTAAAGTGTTATAAAAAGGGGTTATTTGGTTTTTAATGTGATGGTGTGTGTTCTTTTTAAATAAAGTGAGCGGTAGGATTTAGTTTCAAAGTAAGTGGTAGTTTTGTGAGAATAATGTTGGTTGTTTTCTTGGACCTTAGGTGCGCCATTGGATGTTGGCATGTCCACAAGTGCACTAGGTGCACACATGGATGTTCCTTTAAATGCAAATGACACCTTTAAAATAATGTTTTATTAAAACCATGGTTTTCTAAATGGGTTTTGTTTTCTAAATAAGGTTTGGTCCATTGTGTGGGTTTTATGAAAGGTTTGAAATGTAATCTCAAAGGGTGTTCCCTTTTGGCCTTTAGTGTGTGTTTCGATGAATTTTAGGCTCAAGGGGTTATTTGGCCATTTCATAAGATTGTAAATTTTTCTTTTAAAGTTTGAAAGGTTTTCTTGAAAATGCATTGGAGACTTTGGACATAAAGGTCTATTTTTCTCTTCCATCTCATGGGTAATGTTTTGTTAACTTTTAGAATGGTTTGTTTTTTGAAATTTTGTGTGTCTTATCGGATTTTTAAATGTTTTTAGAAAATGGTTTCGATTTGGAGATGACGTGACGGCCTGGTTGGAACCTTGGATGATACGACAAATACATGTATATTATATATATATAGTGGTCACCTCTATAGGAGGGATATCCCTTTATGGGTTATCATATAGGGTGTCCATATTTGGGTTTGGAAAGTGAGGTGACGACAAGTAAGATGAGTCATGCATGTGAGGGTCTCTTACTTACACAATATTACTACCCCCATAGGTTCTTGGGAATATTTTAGTTGACCAAGTGATGGTTTCTTTCTAGCACTGATTAAATGGGTAAGTACCCGATGGAGTTATAGAAAGTCTAGGAGGGATGTACTACTAGTGAGGTCAGGTTAGGGCAGCTAGTTTGTTATTGACTTAGGGGCTTCACCATACGCCGATAGGTGGTTTTAAACCGAGTATGTCCACAGGTGTTCTAGGGATGTTTAGGCTCACCCATGGTTATTATTCATGTGCTTGTTTATTTTCTTCTGTATTAGTTTCTAGCATGTACTGCTCACCTAATTCTTTTAGTACTGCCCTGTTTTCCTTGTTTGGCTTCTATTTGCAAAATGGTAATTTGTTTCAGAAATGGTACGTGGTGTGCGTTGGGTTTTGAAATGGATAAATGTTGTTGATTTATTAAAATTTAAAAAACCTACTTTTATTATTTTATTTCAAAATGGAGTTAATGGACTATCTTGGGAGAGGAAACTTTTGGATTCAGTAGTTTATCTTTGGCATCCCTACTGAGCAATTTAATGCTCATGCCTATCCTATCTTTTCAGATGTAGGTTCTACTTTTAATCCAGGTTCTTAGTACAACTGATCAGTGTTGGAGAAGGTCCGGTTTAGTGGTTGGTGGTTACCAAGAGGTCACGTGGAGGTTGTGATAGTGCAGTTTGGTTTTCTTGTTTTTAGTTTCTGTTCTGTTAGTTGTACCTTGTAACTGAATCTATTTATCCATATTAATTTATGTTTTAGTTGTTGGTTTTCTATGTGCTCTATTTGTTGTATATGTTTATCAGGTCCTAGTTTTATTTATGGGACAAATTGTTCTCACTTGTTAGTATTGATTCCCAACACTAGTTTCCAACCTATGGGGATCGGGAGCACCCTTTGGTCTATGTCGCAGATCGGCTCGGACGACCAGTTCATGGTCGACCGGTACTAGTTCGTGACAAAGTCGGAGTCAGAGGTGAAGTCATAGGCAGAGGCAGAGGTGTAGTCAAAGACTGAGTTAGAGTAGGAGGTTGATTCATTAATCGAGTTATAGTAGGAGATGAGGAGTTGTCTTGTAAACAATAAAATTGTTGGGAAATGGAGTAGATTGGGGATGATACCAAGGTTGTGTTTGAGAAAAATTATTGAAAAGTTCACCCAACACTTTTCACTTAAGATAATATCCACTGTTTATGTTTTTCAAGTTTCTTACTTATTTTTTTAACCACTTTTTTAAATGATTTTGTACAAAAATTTAGGCGGAGTAATTTTTTTAAGAAAAAAACACATTTTTTTCTAAAACTTATTATCATAGGCTATAATTTCTATAATAACAATACATGTACTATCAAATATTACTAAAGTGTGAATGAAATCCCTCACCAACAAAAAACTGAACAGTAACAAAAAAAAATAGATTCAGTTTCTTTCCCATTATTTCTCTACCCTACCAAGAAAGGGTCATTTTAGTGGAGCCAATAGTCTCTTTGGATTCATACAACACAAATCCAATCAGCAAACATGTATATAATCCATCTTAATTGGTTGGATTAATATATATGTCATAAACCACCGAATCCACCAGGTGTATGAGAGAACTATTAGAGGACAACCAATATTGAGAGATCATGGTCATCAGGGAGGGCTAGTGTCAAAGGAAACATGACATCAAATGAAAATAAACCTCTTTATGAAGAAATTCATGAAACTGAAAATTCTAATTCAAGTGAAATCACAAAAAAATTGAAAATACAAATGAATACCCCTTTGAAAAAGAAGCTAGTAACTTGATCCAAAACCTCTAAAAAATAACAAATTACAAAATTTAATTGAGCGAATCATAAATTTTTAGAATATATATATATAGTGGTTTCACTTTGGTGGGTGGTGGAATTATTTGGGCTATTCAATCATCAATTAGATGCATGATATAATATCACAAATTCTTGTAAAATCTATACAAGTAACATTAATTATGAATGTGTGGATTCATTATGTAAAATGATCCATGTTCACAATCTCATTAATAAAAAATAATCATCATTCTCAAGAAAAAATACATGAGAATAAGGATATTCCCATTTTTAATAACAAATAATTGTGATGTTATGTTAGGGTTCATCATCACCTATAATATTGAAAAATGATATACTAATCTATAGTGTAATCCATGAAGTCCTAATGGATTCACTTGATTTTAGTTCCATTTGGATTCTATAAAGGGCTATACTAATTTTTAATAATATAAAAATGGGGAAAACAATTTATAATGGAATTTACTGCCTTCTGAAAATACATAATGAGTCACACTGAAGTTTTTTCCACCAAATAAGGTAAATAGTTTATCATAGGTTTTGTACTCTCTATGATTGTGAAAGGGAAAGATATATTTTATTATGTTCCATAAAAATACCACGTAAATATTCATTTGGGATGTGTAGGAATCATCTACACCTCAATACGAGGCACAGTGGGACTAGTATGACTCCAAGTTTGTCTTTTTATTTAAAATGGACATTAATTTTAGTAAAAAAGACAACTAAAATACTCAAAACCAAGAAAATTCATTTGGACTATTTTGATACTTTAGGAGGAAAATGATCCATAAGTATTTTGTGATGTGTATGGATCATTTTCACCACAATATGATATACTATATGCTCAACATGACTCAAAGTATCAGTTATGAGTTTAAATTTGACATTTTAGTTCAAAAAGTGTCACTCAATGAAAACTAAAAATGCATTTTAATTGTCTTTATAATTTAAGGAAATTATTTATAATTAATTTTTGGTGTATAGGAATCAATATCATGTCAAATCGATACACAATGTGACTGGTATGACTCAAAGTGTGTGTTTCTAGTTTAAAATGACATTTTAGTAAAAAACACTAGTGACATACTCAAAATGGAGAAAAATAATTTTTATTGTTTTAATACTTTATGGAAATGATCCATAATTCATTTGGGATGTGTAAGAATTATTTTCATCTCAATTTGATGCACAATGTGACTAATATGAGTCAAAGATCATCTTTTTATTTAAAATTGACATTAATTTTAGTAAAAAAAGATAACTTACATACTCAAAACTGATAAAAAACACTTTAATTGTTTATATATATTATTAAATTTATCCATAATTCATTTTTGACATGTATGAATTAGCCGCACATAAATCTGATACACAATGTGCCCGACATGACTCAAAGTGTCCGTTATCAATTTAAAAATTAACATTTTAATTCAAAAAGTGTCACTTGTTGAAAACTGAGAAAAAACACTTGTATCATATTTATAATTTATTATATTTATTCATAATTAATTTTTGATGTGTATGAATTAGTCTCATGTCAAACCGATACATGATGTAACTGGTATGACTCAAAGTGTGTGTTTCCAGTTTAAAATGACATTTTAGTATAGAAAACAAAACTGATGTACTTAAAACTAAGAAAATTCATTCATATTGTCTTGATACTTTAGTAAAAAGATCCATATGTAATTTGGGATGTTTAGGAATTAGTATCACCTTAATACGATGCATGAGGTGATATGTATTACTCCAAGTGTGACTTTTTATTTAAAATTGACATTAATTTTAGTAAAAAAGACTACTAACATACTCAAAATAAATAAAATGATTTAGTATTATTTTGATAATTTATGAAAATGATCCATCAGTCATTTGAGATGTATAGGAATAAATCTCATCTCAATATGATGCATTGTGTGACCTGTATGATTCCAAGTGCATCTTTTTATTTAAAATTGACATTAATTTTAGTAAAACATATTACTGATATAATGAAAACCAATAAAATTCATTCATTTTATTTTTATACTTTATTAAAATTATCCATAAGTAATTTTGATGTGTAATAATCATCCACACCTCAAGCTGATAAATTATGTGCCCGACATGACTCAAAGTGTCCGTTATTAGTTTAAAATTGACATTTTAGTTCAAAAAGTGTCACTAAATGAAAACTGAGAAAACAATATCAGATTGTCTTGATAATTTAATAAAATGATTCATAAGTAATTTTTTATGTGTATTAATTAGAGTCTTGTCAAAATAATACATGATGTGACCGGTATGACTCAAAGTGCGTGTTTCCAGTTTAAAATGACATTTTAGTAAAAAACAAAAACGACATACTCAAAACTGAGAAAACACATTCGGATTGTTTTTATACTTTACAAAAAAGATAAATAATTCATTTTAGATGTTTAGGAATCATCCTCACCTCAATCCAATTCGTAGTGGGATCGATATGACTCTAAGTGCCTCTTTTTATTTAAAATTGATATTAATTTTATTAAAAAGGAAAACTAACATACTCAAAACTAAGAAAATGAATTTGAATTGTTTTGATACTTTATGAAAATTATTCATAAGTCAATTTTTTTATGTATGAGTCATATTCACCTCAATCTTATACAAAATTTTCCCTACATGACTCAAAGTGTCCGTTATCAGTTTAAAATTGACATTTTAGTTCGAAAAGTGTCACTCCCTAAAAACCTAACAAACATGCTTGGATTATCTTGATAATTTAGGAAAATTATTTATAAGTCATTTTTGAAATTTAGGAATAAGTCTCACATAAAAAACACATATTATGTGACCATTATGACACAAAATGCGTGTTTCCATTTTAAAATGACATTTTAGTAAAAAATGCAAGTGGCATATTCAAAAATGAGAAAATGCATTCAGATTGTTTTGATACTTTAGGAAAATAATCCATAATTCATTCGGGACATGTTGGAATCAACCACACCTCAATACTATTCATGATGTGACCAATATGACTCCAAGTGTGTCTTTTCAATATAAAAGTGTCATTTTAGTTTAAAATGCACATCACATCACCAAAACCGAGCAAAAGATACTATATTGTTTTATCTTAATTATATATTATATTAAATAATTAATTTCATATTAAATTTTATCTTATATTTATTTAGTTAATTTTCATAGATATAATGTTTTATGATGAATAAGAAATTTTGTGAAGTGAAATAATCAACTGTAACTCAATCTAATACACAATGTTCCAAGTATGAATCAAAGTTTAGTTTAAAATTAACACTTTATTTTTAATTTTTTTTATATTATTGCTAACATAATAATTGTTTTCTTATATAAGTGTGTTATTATGTTCAAGTAGAGGTGGTTTGTTCTTTTATATAGGTGCGTTCTTTTTCTCTATAATAGTGTTTTTCTTGTATTTATGTTGTGAATTTTATTACATTTAAATTCTGTATTTGTATCTAATTTTGTTAATTTCAAGTCCTATTTCTAGCATTGAAATTTGTTTTTACAACACACTACAATATGCCCTATTTTTGGTGCTGTAGTGTGATGTTACAACACACTATAGTATGCCCCTCTTTCAGTGATTTTAGAAGCACTGATTATTGCATCCTTTATCAGTGTGTATACAAGCACTGATAAAGTGGTCCTTCATCATTGATTTTTTTAGATCTGATAAAGGAACCTTTTATCAGTGCTTTTCTAGCATTGATAAAATCTTAGGGTTTTTAATTGCGCTTCGATAGTCAGGGCTTCTTTAGCACTGATAAAGGTCATTTTTAGCTCAAATTAATGGTCTGTTTTGTAGTAGTGCCGTCTAAATTTAATGAATTTATATATTTATTTATATTTATATGTGTGTGTATATATATATATAAACATTAACACATGAATATATATATATATATATATATATATATATATATATATTGTATGCAGTTGGGGTGATTCCTGAGTGATAAACCTCATAATCGAGCATCCAAAAGACCAGGGTTCAAATCCTGGCAATCCGCTTAGAAGATTTATGACATAGGCGGTGATGAAAACATGGCGCATGCCTGGTGACATGGGCAAGATGATGCAGGCATGATGCTTTACAGAGCTTTAAATCCAAAAAATGGATATTTGGGCCAGTTAATGGGCTTCATGCCCACTTGACCTTCAGGTCATGCATATAAAAATAATTAAGGCTTGATGGATGAGCTATCCCTTTGGGGGGGGATATGGTCTGCCTTTCCAGCCTATGCGTCTGTGTGTTTTAAATATACATGTATATTAGAAATTATATATTATTAATATAAATATATAAATTTAAATATGAATGTGTGTGTTGTAAATTATATAATTTGAATTTAAATACACTATAAAAAAATTATAAATGATAAAAAAATATATAAACTATGCATATAGTCTACCTTTCTTATGTGTGGGGTGTGTATGTGTTTGATATAATTGTACCTTCAAACATCTAATGTGTGTGTGCATGCATGTTGTAAATATATATGTATATTAGAAATTATATAATATGAATATAAATATTTTAAATTTAAATATGAATTTGTGTTTTGTAAATTATATAATTTGAATTTAAATAAATTATAAAAAAAGTATAAATGATAAAAAAATATATATAAATTCTGTATATATATATTTATATAAATAATATTTAATGATATAATGATAAGTTTATATAAAATATTTTATATATGATAACCTTTATCAATAATAAAAAATCAGCGTTAAAAAATGTAGACAAATGGTGCACTTTTATGAGTGATTTTTTCAGAGCTGATAAATGCGATCTTTACCAGTGATTTTATCTATCACTGATAAAATTACATGATTTATCCATGATTTTGTTTAATGTTGATAAAGAATAATGAAGAATATAGAAGAATCTGTAATGGCGCATCTTGATATGGTGAAAGAAGAGGAGAAAGAATGAGAAGATAAGGGATGTCCCATTTCAAGGGGAAAATGGAGATCTGCCCAAAGCCAACTATGACCATGGGACATATAAGGAAAATCGAGGGAAGGTTTTTTCCTCACAAAACCAAACTCAAATAATAACAACAACAATAATAATATATAATGACAATGATATAAATATAAATATAATTATAATTTGATACAAATTATTACTTTATAGGCATCCAAGAATAACCTCACATTTATTCACATGTCAAATTTAAATGACACAATAGAGTTAATAATAATATTATAATGATAATATAGATACATAATTTGGGTATTTTATAATAACATATATAAAAATATATAAACCAAAAACCATATATAAAAAATTAGGTAAATTTTAAAATAATATCTTTTTATATTCCTATAAATCAATGATAATCGAACCATTCACTAGATTGTATTTGTCAGTGTCTACAAATCTACATCGCATAGTTGACATACACTAGACTTTGAAACTCTCAATAAATTTTAATTTGTTTATTCAAAGATAAAATAAGTATACTGGGATGGGCGGAGCTTTATAATTTTTCATTAAATAAATAAATAAAATTTTAACTGTTGAAATGACGGGAGAGTTGGATCTTCACTTTTTTATGATGCTGTCTAAATTCTATTTTAAATTAATAAATTATATACCTTAAGTAAGAGGCAAAAATATGAAAATGATATTTTAAAAAAAATTATATTATTTAAATATAAAAATATTTTTATAAAAATATTTATATTTATATAAATATAATATTAAATATATTTCTAAATATGTGTATAAATATAAATATATAAATATAATTATAATTAAAATTAAAATTATAATTATATTTGTAATTATATTATTATATTTATATTTATAAACGTATTTATTTCCCCCACGGGGTGGCCCAGTGGTTAGGGTTGAGGGTTATGGTCATCGGGTCCGGTGTTTGATTCATACTGGTTGCAGGTTTCGGCCAAGGTAAATTTACACCATGCGATTTAATGCCTCGACAGTGTAGGGAAATGTGGGTAGGGCAGTTTTACCTAGTTGGGTTGCAGTTTTCATTCAAGACCCGAGGCTTGGTTTACCCGCAAGGACACAAGCTACGATGGGAAGAGCAATAAATTTATAGTTCATTAATGGTTTTTATACAATAATAATAATAATAATAATAATAATAATACATAAACATATTAATAATTATATAAATATAATTATAAATACATTTATATATTTATTTGATGTTCCTCGAGTATGAGTTGGCGATACAGCACACACCCTTAAAATTTATTAGAAAAATTAAAATGCAAGTACATGGGGATGCAATGAAAAAACAAATTGGTGAGTCTACGATCCAAAACAAGAGAATTAAGAGAAAAAAGTTCAAAAGAAACTAGAAGTTCTCTTGATTCAAGTGAAATCATTTTTTATATTTATTTCCTTTATTATGCAACCCACCTCAGTTTGTCGTGTGTCGACCTCTCTTCCATTGCTTAGGGGGCTGATGGGGCATAATCTGCTCATATGTGTCCAAGGATTGGAACCCATCAATGGAAACACCTTACTTTTCATCCACAAAGAGTGCCTTTTCAGGTAAACTCCCAAGAGTTGAGTCATTGGCAGTGGGTTTAGTTTCAGCTGGGCAAGACTCCCTGAGTTGCACAACTTTATTGTTGATTTACTCAGGCTTGTTTCCCTCCCTTCAGCTTGTGAAATAGAAGTATCACCCTGCACAGAAGTAACAAACTTATTTGATGGAGGATCGCTCCCAAAAATTTCTTATTTTTTTCCTCCAGAGCATCAACCTCATGATTAAGTGTTTTTTCAGAGAATAACGAACATTCATTCATGCTTCAAGAAACTTCACATTGTACTCAACACCTTGAATCTTCTTAACATAATCAAGAGAGAAGGAACCAAAGTCGGTTATTTTGAAAGAATCAATAATAGAAAAATAAGTCATTTTTTTCTTGTCCTTTTAGGATCAATTTTAGGAGACGTGACTTGGCCATGCTCAGGGGAGGCCACAACATGCATTTTTTGGGTTCCTAACTGTTGAGATTTAGCATTAGGATCCTGTGTAGATTCCCCAAGGGAGACACTTTTATCATGCATTTCACCTGTATTGGTGTCATTCTTGGAAATAGGTTCTCCATCCTATTTTGTTTATTTAGTAGATACCTTAGTTAATTTGGACCCAACATTCAGTTGTTGGAAAAATCCTACAGGCATCCTGGGATTTGGTGTGACATGTTGACATATCCTACAGGCGTCTTGGGTGTGACCTACTAGTCCATGCCCACAGTTCCACCAGGATGATGAGGGTATGCATCATTTATAAGTGGGGTGTTGATATCCCCAACATGAAAAGCTCTAACCTTAGTCATGATGAGTAATAGGACCAATGGAATGTCAATTTCAGAAGAGGAAATAGAGGTCTCAGAAGATGATTTTGAGATCTCGTATGTCATATTATTGTAAGAAGAGCCAACTAGTCCATATTTCCTACCAACTATGGGCCCACTCTTATTCTTCAAGTGTATGAGAGACAATTCCTCAAAGGGTTTATTTCCCAAATTGTTACCTGAATTCATGAAGAGGACATCAATGGTATCAACAGAATCTCAAACATATTCATCATCAATGGATCACTAGTCATCTTGCCCTTAGTGGTCTGTGAATGCACACCATTAAGATCAAAGGCCTAGTAGGACTCCTCACCATACAATTGGATTTCTTCCTTATCCCTACCATAATGTTCAGTAGTCTGATCAGGTTCCCAATTCAGACCACCATTAAGTAGAAGATTGAGAATATATTGTTCCACACTGTGTCCATGCTTATTACAGTTTGTACACATATCCACCTTGCCATGCCTAAGAGAAACAACATAGGATGTTGTACCAACATTCCTAATATTAGTATGATAATAATCCACTTCTAAGTCCCCTTGAACAGAAGGGTCAACACCATTTGGATTATGCTTACATATGTCACCTGAGTGGCCATATTTATTATACATAGAACAAGACAATTTCTTACAACATTTTTCAGCTACATGCCCAATACATTTTTATTTCAATCAAAGATCAGTAACTCTATCATAGTCAACTGTCAGTTAGAGTTTAAATTGAGAAGAAACAAGAAAAAAAATCTTAATCCATTGATAAGTAATGTCAACTTCAACCAATATTATGTTGATTTGGCCATATCGTGCAAGTTCAGTCTCCCTATTAAACATGATAGGAACGCGAGCGACTAAGGCAATATCCCCTAAAATCTGATGTTTCCAGAAAAACCATTGGAGGTCGTGAACTACGATCCAAGTTTGTGTAATTGATTTATTGGATATCATTGGTTCAAATAAAAGATCTCGTTCTTAGATTCTTAGTAACCTCGGTCTTGTATTCTTAGGAATCTTGGCATAAGAGAAACACCACCAAAACCCTAGTATTTGTCCTTGGATTCATTCAACATAAAAATAATATAGAATTGACCCTTATAGATTGAGGTGATACAAAAAAATCTAAATCTCCAAACTTAGGTTAATTGTTTTCTTGGTCCTTCAAGGCTTCGAGGACTTTCTTTAGCGGGATGATCAGTCATGTGAGAATCAAGAATTTTCATTCCTTGAGCCACTCCTCAAGAACTTTTGTGCTATTTTTGACAAAATCCAAGGATATATTTCATGTAATCTGCTTTTTTGGGTTGAAAAGATCAACCCTAAGATCAAAGAAGAAGCATTGTTGTTCCTCATGGACAAAGGAGAGAAGTCTTTACTCACCGCGAGGTGATGCTTTCTCTACAATATACAACAGAACCACTTTATCCAAAGCGAGAATCGAAGCATCCTTCCCAAGGTTAGTATCACTCTTCTTTGTCAGACCAACAAAGATCTTTTGGATTAAAAAACCATTCTGGATTGAAGTATTTAGCCATCCAAAAACCTAATTGCAATGAGTTTATAGAGAGAGAAACACATGAGTCATTACATCCATCAATACATTTATATATTTATATTTATATTTATAATTATAATCATACAAATAAATATATATTTCTAATTTTATAATTATTTAAATATAAATATGATAAAAAAATTATGTTTCTATTTATAATTTTTTTTATATTTTTGTAATTATAATTATAATTATAATTTTATAATTATATTTATATTTACATAATTGTATAAGTATATTTATATTTATAAAAAAATTACAAATATATTATAATTATATAAATATATTTATAATAAGTTTATAAATATTAATGTACTTATCTAATTGTAAATATATTTATATATTTATATTTATAGTAATATTTTTTTATTTTTATATTATTGTTTTTATAATTACATTTATATTTATATAATTATTTTTATTTTTATAATTATATTTATTTCTATATATTTATATTTATATTTATATACATATAAATATTTATAAATATATTTATAAACATAGTTATATATTTAATTTTATAAGATGATTTGTATTTATATAATTGTAAATATATTTATAAATAATTATATAGTTATAAAAATAATTATAAAATTATATTTATATTTATAAACATATTTATATCATTATAACTATATTTATATTATATAATATTCATAACTCGCCATGAGCTATGGAAGTGGAACCGACCATTTTTGGCAAGGACTTTTCTTAAGATCATGTTGAATTGTTTAATTTTATCAAGTAATTACAATTTTAATTAAGTGATTCGGATTTGAAAATTTATATAGAAATATAGATTTTAAAATAACATTTAATTTGTTAAAGAATTAGGTTTTTTATATATATAATGTGTATTACTGAAATAAATCAACGTCAATGTCCTTGGGTACCCCAACCTAGAATATAAACCACATGCCTACTCCATGTTCAATCTGTATGTTTCTTCGATGTAATAGATACAAGAATGGGTTCCTCCTCATGTTGTGTCATTGCCTCATTAGAGAACACATATGGGTGTGGTGTTGATGTTGTTGTATACTACTTTGATGATGCATACAGGTCAATACGCGATGATACAGGTGCCTCCCCATACTGCTGAGTAGAGGACCACGTAACATCATATGTGGAGATATATGTATATGACTGTAGCGCCATGAAAGGATCTCCTAAAGATTTTTTAATTTCAATATCAAATAATTCACCATTGATGGAAGTGTCACCCAAGGTATGATGAAGCTGTGATATCACAGTCAAGTCTCACTTCATCGAAGGTCCATAGATGTTGACCGCAGAATGGATATGAGATGAAGTTGGTATATAAAATTTATAAGAAGACATATAAGGAACACGAAACTTTTAAGGATGAATGTGGTGTCATGTATGGGGAATTCAATTCATCAAGTTGTGTGCAGATTTTCGAACACCCCTTGAATCTGTATCTCAACTTTATTTTATCTCAAATCGAATGATA